>OW804100.1:49313250-51813250 GCA_942159475.1 Sthenelais limicola
GGGAAGAGGGTAGCTGGATGGAGAAAGCATGTAGAAACACAATAAAGCCCCCGATACACAATTATCCATTTGATTGACACTTTTTTTCTATTATATGTAGGGCCTACTCAAGTAAGTCGTCAAAGCATTCTATATAGATATAATATGTGTAAAAAATAGTAGTTGAACAATTCCCTGAACAATTTCAGGTTAGGCAGGTCGTGCTAAAACATGAATAATAGACCTTGAAATTAGAATGGAATACTGAATTACTGAGCTGCGAGATGCGTTAACCTAACTATATTACCAGTTTATGGTGTCCTTTAGCAACATGGACCAACTAATAAGGAGCCAAGCAATGCCAAAGCACCACCACCAGGAAACTTCATATAGAAAACCACTACATGCCTGATCTTTTAAATTACAATTAATGACATTAAATGCAGATTTGAAAAAAAATGAAATTATCAGTTCCAAAATATATTCAGTAAATGCACTTGATTTTAGGCAGAAAATGGCGCCATGAGCATTGAAAGCCATCTGCGATGATTGATATGGTGAGAGAAAGCCACCGCTATGCAACAACATGAGTAATGCGCATTGCTTACATTGCATGTCAAAGGACACGGGTGGACAATCAGGAGGACCATGAGCCACATGCCTGCTCCGACCACATGCTTGTCCATGCACTGACCCTTCCTTCCCTCAGTGATAATATCTATATCAATCACTCAATGATAAATATAGTATTAATGCAAAGGTAACATACATGCACGCTGCATATGAATTGCGATGGGGACAGAAGGTTGACTTTTGTTGGAGTCTTTAAAGTAAATGTGACCTTTGACTTGGTTGTTCCGGCCATGAACATGAATAAACATAAATGGATATATATACGGGTTGGAAATATCAAGAGTTATATCAAGTTATTGTGGCTATCTTTCCCTCATATTTAATCAGTATAGTCGTTGTAAGTTACAATAATATTACAATAATTCAATCAACTTTAGCTCGTAGACTAATGAGAATATTCAGAAATATAATGATTCTTGCAGTCTGAGCAATAATCTTTCTATAATAATTATAAATGCATCTTTATCAAGCTCACCATTCCTTAGAATTTTACCGACTAAAGGGGCATTGTCCTTATTATGATATGACTAACTAGATCAGTCCTGAATTGACCTATAGTCGTGAAAGGCAAAACAACATTGAGTTGCGATCAGGGATTTTTTATTATGATAACCTTTCACTGATCAAAGAGTGAGTTCAGTGGTTCGTTTAGGGGCGTGGTTGCATTAAAGTGAAGTGACCATTCTAATGGTGACAAATGACTTCATGCTTTGGGCGTGAACTCTCGGACTCGTTCAACTTTTGTGTGGTTATAGACACGTATAAAGACTGATGTAGATATAATCAAGCTAGCTTGGAGTATAGAGAAAACATGACCAACTGCTCGTTTCAAATATTGTGGTCAGATTACACCGATACATTTATCTCGGCTTACAAAGAATGGACGCAAGTTCAATAGTTTGGGGAAAACATTGTTACTATCAATTCCTATAATATTTCTCTCAAACTATTTTACGGAAATCTATGTATATATACATAGATACGTATCTATAGATACGTATTATATTTGACAATAAAACATTAACAACTTCCAAACACAGTGTTTCCCTGAGATAAAACTCAACTAAGACTTCTATCTTTAAAAGAATAATCGGGTTAAAACGTTAGTGTCGCGATAGGTTGAACAGATCAAAGACAATGACAAATCTATGTAAAATTGAACTCTCGCGACGGCATAATGTATTGCTATAAATCTTGATAAGACCTCTTCATTTATTCTTTGATTATGAAGATGAATTTAGCAGATTCAATTAGAAACGCAAACCACCATAATTTTTCAAACTTCAAGGTCTGGAAGTCCTTGAATATTTTTGAACAGATTAATTGATGCCAGCCGGTTCCTTTTGAAGGAGAGCTTCTCATAAAAAAGACATTGTTGACCTTTTATACCGACTCTCAGGAAATCCATAATCACGAGAAGCAGTCGTAAACTTCCATAACAGACATGTTAGAGTGTGGATTTCACATAAAATAAGCCCTCCTCTCGATCTTGGACGTTTTCAAACCATGTTCCAAGCATGTTCGGGAGTGGACGTTAGAGATTGACTTGTCAATGTCCCGGAGGTCAGATGATCTCTGAACCCGTAAAAGCCTGAGGTTTATAAATGCCCGCATATTTCCATATGAACCGACCGACCATCTGACCCAGGTTTTATGCCCGACAACGGGGTGATTCTTTTGAAAGTAACCACCATTGTGATCGCGCGCCATCACCTCAAGTAGTTGGGAGGGGTCTTGCAGGGGGACCTCCTTTTGTTCACAGGGACCTTTCCTACCACGGTGCGACCGATGAAAAAAGTCGAGTGCGGGTTGATTTTAATGTATTCCCTAACCCCCAAACGTTCCATGAGTAGTCCCACAAAACCCCCTGACATGCAGCGTGAAATATGAGCTTCCAACTTATGATTGTCCGCGAGAGGGCGGGACTAAAGACGCTGATAGGCGTCACCCCACCTGCCGGGAGTGCCCAGAACTAAGGGTTTAAAATAAACATATTACCTCGCTCTGGACTGCGCGATCCCGCCCCTCTCCTATTGGCGAATTCCCAGAAGCATTGTCATGGAACGGCCAGTTCCTAGCCAACGCAGACAGGGAAAAATTGTTCTATCCCAGATTCAAAAGCTTCTGCTAAGGAAGTTTCAGAGCCAACTGGCGTAATGTTTGAGAAGTCCTTAACTGGCTCGAACCTGTACACCCCCAACAGAGAGAGAGTATTGTTCAGGGGTGCACGCCGATTCCTCTACTGCCCGTCTCTAAGAGTGCTTTACTAACATAACTCAATCATTTTACAATATATCAGGGCAGGGGAGATCGTTCTTTTCATTGCTTCTATTTAATGGTTATCCCTCAGACTAGTGCCTTCTCGCCCCATGCCTTCTGTTTCCCATACACTTTGTTTTCACGTCCTTAATTTGTTACACATGGCGCAGTTTTTTCTGACAAATTCAATTTTCATTCTTTTCACTGTTCTTGTTGTTCCCGCAACAGAGTTGTCAGGCGAAGCATCTATGATAGGCCTACTCCTGTCGTTGAAATTATGATTTTTTACAAAGATCGTCTTAATACTAGTATCGTAGTAAATAGCTAGCGTAGTAAGGTTATAGTCGTCTTGGTGCATTGTGACATAGTAGTATAAGGAAATGGGACGTTGTATGCGGCTATTTTTTTGCTAGGAATGTTTGCCGAATTCATTCCCTTGAATGATCACTGATCACTGATCTGAATTTTTTCCCCCAACTATTGAACTTGCGTCCACTCTTTCTAAGCCGAAATAAAGGTATCGGTGTAAAGGCAGCCTATGTAAAAAGGGCTTTTAGTTCTCGAAACTCTTGGTTCACTGTACATCCTCGTGGTGAATTAAACATGTACATTAAACATGTACCTTATTTTAAAGTAGGCTATAGAAAAGAACATTACGAGAACGATGGTCCGAAAGAAGCATGCATGAGTTATGGGTTTTACACTATTATGTCATGGTAAAAATGGCAGATACCAGACCAAACCTTCTTTACAAGTGACAACAAAAATTTCTGCATCACATTTCTGCATTATCTTTCATTATCTTTCTCCAAAATTATTATATAATATATGAGGCCTAGAAAACTCTTGAGAAATCGGAAGCATTTCCTATTATCTATATATAAGAGAAATACATTGGAGCGCTAACCACTATAGTGGTTAGAGCTCCAATGTATTTCTCTTCATTGCACCAACTCCTCCCCTCATAGGGTTTATTCATTTGACAAACCCATTCTACCCTCCTACTAAGCATCCTTTCCTAACCATTGCAACTTCTAAGAAAGTCCATATTTTTCTATTATGTCAGCATCAGGTTTGAATATCACTTATGACATTAATACAAGTCGTCTACCAAAGTGATGTGACAAAGGTACTTCAAAGTATCCCCTGCGCGATGTTACATACCAGGCACAACGGGAATGAACAGAGGAAGTGGGGGAGGAGAAATAGAGTCAGAAATGATGAAGGGGAAAGTGGGTAGCTTGATGGAGAATCATCTCTTCATCTCTACTCTATTCTATGATGGATGGACACCACACCTATACAACTGTCCTTAGGGAATCATTTGCCAATTCAAACTTTTAGAGGAGTGAAAACCTCATCGAAATTTCGAAATGTTCGACGTAGGATATAACCAAAGAATCTATCAGGAGTAGACCTGTACTTCAATTATACTACTTGGTTTTCGTTCACACCTCCCGCAAACAACGAGTATAATTATACTTATTATAGGACTGGCGATGAGGGGCGACGAGGGAGAGGAAAAGAGGAGAGAAAATGAGGGGGTGGGGGAGTGAAGAGAGTGTGAACTAGAGGGAGGAGGGCGGAGACAGCGGCAGAAGGGGAGACAAATGAATCAAACTCTCGACTCGAGTTCCTGTGCGTCGAACAGGTGGAGGTAGTGAGCTTATAGCCTAGTGCTGCCACCTCGCTTGTACTATGTGTACGCCATAGAGCAACGCATTGCTGGTGGCTCCCCCTACTCTATGCATGAATGACGGGCCAGATGGACTGGGGAAAGTGCCACTATAGTCCAGGGCCTTATGGCCAAAAATTGGCCAAAAATAAAATTTCATGTTTATTTTATTTTTAGAATTGAATTCTATAGTTCAAGGTACTAAGGTTCTAGATAATTTACTAGAGAATCATATAATTATATTGCACCAGATAAAGGTGTCATGGGTGACTTGGAGTCGTTTCATGTCGATGTAGTGTAATGAGTAGTAGGCCTACCTTATTTAAATTTACTATACGTACGGTAGCCGTAGATCATCACATATATACTTTGTCAACTGTATTGTGCCCAATAAAGTTCCGCATATTTATCAACATATTTTAAAAGGTGTTTTAAAGCAATTATTGGGAGGTGAATGTGATCTATGTATGACTGAATTATTGAATAAGGGAGAAATATTTAATCTAAAAAAAGACATTTTTTCAGGCAATATTTTGAATAAAAATTGAGATTGATCAAACCATTTTCCGGTTGTATCCCAATGGTGACATTTTCAAATCAAATTAGGCCCAAGTTTATACTAGCTGCGGAACTCTCAATGTAACTGTGATTCGAATTTGACATTCTATCTTTTATAGAAATTAGTCACAGATAGGGTAGCGATGGATGTATTTAAAATTTGCAATAATGCGCACCATGGGGGACCATAGAAGAAAGAAAATGGACTTAGTCAAGTATATTTTTATTTTTTAATTTCATCCAATCAAAATAAACGAAATGGAACACCGCTTCGATAGCATTTCATTGTATACAAACCTCATACAGCCTGAGAAAGCATGCATCACAGGAGGTTAAGGTCATTTTATACAATTCATTTCATAGAAGATAAAAAAAGAGTCATGAATCTATAGATCATTGCAGGTTGAAGGTCATTTCTATGTACAATTCAAACCTTCTGCAAAGAATATATCATCCTCTTATAATTAATATTTCTTAGTAATTTACAGGTGATTAATACACGATAATTTACAGGACAGAAAATAACACCTCTTTAGCAGAACGCATGAAGGAAGCCCTTCGATTGACTTACGTTTTTCTCATGATGATCGATTGACCTCATCAGTATTATGTTGAACTGAAGTGGATGCTTTCAAATTTTGATGTATAATTTACCTTGATCTCTTTAGAAAAAGGTATTTCTTTTTCAAGTGTCCCTTCTAATGTAGCAATAGTCACTCATACCAGGAAATCTAGTGATAAGGTGGTATACATCTAATTTAACTAATCATTGGGTTTTTATTTGTCAAAATTACGCAAATGTTGTTGATACATGAGCATTGGTCCATAACTAATAAATAAACACAAGTAGTATGTTCACTGGGTCCTTATCGAAAAATCTTTGAAATTGCTGACCGAAACGTCTGAGCGAAATCATACGAAAGCATTTACAATTGAGAGACTGAGATTTTATATATGATGCAGATTATGCTTTTGACGTCAAACAAATTCTTCACCATGATAGCAAACAGATCTAAAAATTATGTTGGGTTCGCCTTACCCCTTGAAGAAAAAAACACTTACAGCATGATAACTAGGAATTATTTCTTAAACTATCAGTTAGAATTTAAACCTACATCTTCTCACCAAACCAAAAGAGTTCAAATATATATGATACATCATACAGCGATATGACAAATGACACGTCAGTCTGATTTGTAGACTAGCTCGATCAAAAGCAAGTAATTTACAGTCACAACCTTTCAATCTCAACGTCACATCGGAAAAAAGAACACAGCGCTTTATGACCAGAAAGTGGTCGTACCATTCTCGCATATCTTCCATTATGAAAACGGAACCTTTTCAGTGCAGATCACAATTTTCTAAAGCCAATGACCAAAATATTTGCTTCATCATTCATGTGCATGCCCACCTTGATATCTTAATAGTTATTTCTTCTTTTATAATGATATGCATTTAAACACAGTGCTTCTTATTTGTAAAACATTTTGTAAACCATTTATCATTATACCCGCGTCTCTGTGTAGCTGTTCCAGAGCTGAGATTCCTGCATGTGCTCCAGGAAGACGACATTCGATTCGCTCAGCGACCTGCGCTTTACGACTACCTCAAACCGGTCGGTGTCGGAGTTCCGGAAGACGATTGGTCGTTGCCTGGCTTTCTCCATAGAGGGCGTGCGCCACCTCGTAGGAAGGCGGCGATTGGGTGGCGTCTTAGGCTTGGGGAACTTAGGTGTCAACGTAGGGGTCGTAGTGCACACCTCAGGATCTGGGTCCTGCGAGGTAATGAAGGGATTATTTAATTTATGATTGGTGGGTGATATCAGCTACAGAATATAGAATGACTGCTGTAAGTGAATGATTATTATAAGATATATACTTTTAGTGTGCAAGTGGCTTAATTCTGTGAAGATGGGCATTATGTGCGCTCGAGAAAGTGGCGATACTGTGTGAAATTGAAAAGATAGACAGCTAATGTATAGAGGAATGCTAAAAGAGAGACTTGTGCAACTAGTCGGTTATAGCATACAGGAGGATGTGAAATATTTGATGGTGTGACGTATTCCTCATGCTACACGTTATATTCATTAAACCTAAAAGTCAACAGTAAATTTTCTTTCAGATTAAGTCTGATTTTAGTCCCTAAGTTTACAAGAATTCGATATATAAAGCTGTTTCGAACATTTAGATCAAGGATTAGACATAGAAGAAGTCCAGCAGTGGTTACTTCAAGACGTACAATTCATGATAGGCCTAGGAATAACCAGGTTTGGACAGAAGGGAAATTCGCATTTGCATGAGGATGTATGAGAGCTTTGTATGGGTGAAGGAGTAAAGAGCTTTGAAGCTAAAGCCATGAATACTAAACAGGAGGAACAGAATAGTACCACAGACACTAATCAGGCCAGTAGCCAGGGAGTGTAGTAACAGTCCAGTCAAAATACACAAAAATCTAAAAGAATTACGATATGAAAATATTTTAATAATCCCCCTCCCCAAAAGATAGCATAGTTTAACCAGCTTGGATGTACACACCCAGGAATGACCTGGCTACAGACCCTTTAACACTCTATAAGGCAGAAGGATAGAAAGGGAACACTCATAGAACACTTAGCCACTCTATAGATAAAAAAGTAACGGTACATATGTGTGTTAAAGACATATTTGACACGGCTGGAAGCAAACAGTTAAACACTCACTGAATCCATTGCTGGCAATTAATAACAAAAAGCATAAAATCCTCGAATGTCATTCCTAAAATAATATTTGATAAAACATTCCTTTTATACTTTCTCATACCTTTCCTCTGGAATTTATCTGACGAATTCATCCTTATGATGAAAGAAACTAGGTAACATAAGCATCCTCCAAATTTAAAGGATACCCGTATCACAAAGACAGTACAGTGATATTTCTCTATTATTAAATAAAACATAGGCAGAAATGCATGAATGGAAATCACTTATGAATATGACATGTTAAACTGTTAGAAGGTCCAGGCCATCATGCCTAAAAACTTACACGACAAGTACCATCGCGAGAGTGGTCCTTCTTTCCGGAACCGGAAGTTCCAGCTGGTGTATCTGACCTCACCGAGGAGGTACCACCGGTCCCTATCGAAGAACGTCGTCCACTGGTCCCTGGTTGTTCCCCACCCTTGTTTGAATGTGACGAAACTGAGAAGAGCGACGTAACGTCCAAACTAGCTGCACGTTTATGGAATCTTTCTCTGAGGGTTGACGGACGTGGCGTTGCTTCTTTCACCTCTTTAGTTTCCTTAACTTCCTTTCCTTTCTCTGGTGCCTCAAACGTTGAAGGTGCTGCGGCCCTTCCAGCTTGCAGTCCTGCTTGCATCACAGATTTTCTCACAGGAGATTCATCAACACTCCTCGACTTCTTAGAGAAAAGTTTCCTTCTGTCTCTTACAGAGGAGAAGAAGTAAGAAAACTTGGACTCTTTCTTCTCTTTCTCCTCATCTTTCTCTTTATTTTTTCTGTGTTTGCCTATTGGGATAACTATTTGTTTTTCCTTTTGTGGTTCTTTTGTTGCCGACTTATCCATTTGAATAGGGGCTACTGTAGCTGTTTCTGGCTGGTGGTCTGCTTCTGCTTCTAATTCATCTTCCGACTCTGCCATTGCCCTTTCTGCAAGTTCATTATACTTGTCCTTGCGGCTTTTCCGGGGCCAGGAGAAGTACGCACCTTTTTCCAAGGAGTAATTGTCATAGAATTGCCTCCTTGCCCTTTCGGCATGACGTCTGACTGCAGGTGTATTGCTACCCCCCATTGCTAATTCTGTCTGCCCAGGAACAATGGTCGTTTCACCCACTCTGATGGAGGCGGGCAATGTCTGAGACTTTGGTGCATCGTCAAACACAGTGTCCAGTTGCTTAGGACAGAAATGAGCGTTGGGGTGGGTCTTTTCTGCATCAAGGGGCATCCAGCTAGGATCGTCCCTGTAACTGTCTACAGACATACTTTTGACCAGCAAACGCATGCCTCTCTGACGCCTGTCATCGATAGCTTCGTGGTGTGCCTCAACGCTTCCTTCCCTCCTCAACCTATCCTGCTTCAGCTGTTCCTGATCAGTCTGTTCTCTCTCTATAGCACTGAGTTTATCGTACAGCTTCTGCAGGTGTTTTTCAGGCATGGCAATCTCGCGGTCCATGGATGCCGTCACCCTCCGGGGAGTCCGGGAAGGTGTTATCAAGAAACTAGGTGGCGCTACTGGATAAGGCGTAATTTTCCGCACACCGAAGCGTCTCTCGGGACTGGCGTCGCGCGATGAGTAGGCACTTTGGGTTCCAGAGGCGTACATGGAACTACGGGCCGACGCTGGCCTGGAACTACGACTAGCTACATTAGTTACTTGTATATCAGGCACTGCAACTGACTGGGCCCTTCTGGACCTAGAACGATGACCACCACTCATATCATTCATAGGACCGAGGAGATCATCATAGGAGGAGTCCAGATTAGGCGTTGGTGGTGCTGGAGGCTTGGCAACAGTTAAGGGGTGGTCGTTAAACAACCCTGACTGACGTTGTACAGGCGGATGAGGCATCATGACTGGGGCTTCCTCAGCCTGCTCTGCTGATTCGATGTATTCTCTGTAATCTTCTACTTCTGACGTTGAAAGAGACCTGGAGTGGCAGAAATAAGGAATCAAAGTAATACAGAATGTTTTCAAATATTCTTTGTCCTTCAATCAGTAGTGTCAAAACCGAATCTATGGTGTAGGTAAATAATAATTGAAATCAAACAACTCTATCGACCACAATGGAGGTTAATTGCTTACCTTCTGAAGGCAGGGGGTGCTTTTGGACGGTCCTCACGTTTAATGTCAGTTTTGTTCAGATCTTCGGCTAATTGTGATATATGTTGAAGAGCCTATTCAAAGATAAAAAGACATATTCTCAAAGAAAGCTGATATATATATCTGGTCCAAACATTTGCCTTGGTAGTCCGATCCCTCATTTCCAGCTGTCTTTAACTATGTATTGGCAAACCTATGGTTATTAAACACTTTCCAGTTATCAATTTCTAACCTTATTTGTACTTTTATGACCTTAAATACTTGTGGTATGATATTCATAGAATAAGTTTAAACCTTACAATTCACACACGCATTATGTGTATTTCAGTGAAGTACAGCATGTCCCTTTTAAGTTTATTCTCGAGTATTCACCTTTTCTGGCAGAGAAACGAACGAACGTATGAAAGGAACAATGCAATGCTGTTGCTGCCTATAATTCAAATAAATTGTTACAAAATTAAAAAGAAACATCATCTAGCGCCGTGCATTATGTACAATACATACAGAGCCATATATACAGAGCCAAAATTGATGGTTACATGCTTGCATAAAGATAGCTCTTGTCGACAGCCTATGAGGAGATCTGACCCCTATTAGAATACAATGAAGACATGATTGTTGCAAGTTGTTGAGGCTACATGCTGTAACCAAAGCAACATTCAGAAATCTGGCCACCTTACGAATGGATTCAAGGTCTAAGTTAACTTAGAGGGATCATTGGATTACTGGATGGGCTTCTTGAGAGGGTGCATGGGATAATCCTTGAACCGATTACCCACAGGGATTACAATAAAAAAAACCTTTGGATCCACCAGTGTTCTCTCTCAAATCTACCTTTCCAGACCTCAGAGCTAATCGTACAACTGCCCAGTCTGTCTTCATCAGTGGTCTCTTATTGTGTCTCCTTGCAATCTCAAAATAAATATGTCTATGGAGTGAGTTCAGCTAATAATGCCATTGCAAGTCTTCGATCCTGTTCTAAGCATTGTTCATGTCTGTTTTCAAAATGCAGTGGAGTTAGGACTTATTTGTATGGTTAATGTTGATGTTAGCGTTTGGGCTGATGCTGATGTTTATGTTGCAATTCACCTGAAGATTAGTCCTTAGAATAGAAAGTGAGGTGTAATGAAAAAGAACCCTCATTAAATTGACGTAGGGTTTGGTAAAAGTTTCAAAGTAAAGAGACTTCATTCAGGTATCTGTTGGGATGTTCCATTTAGTTAGAACACTTGGTGATTTGATGGTGTAAAAGTTTGTAACATGCTGTATCAACACGCTTTGCAAACAGTCAAGCGATCCGGGCATGGTTGTCCAAGTTGCCATGGTAGGCAGCCATGGTTACCGATGAAATAAATCCTCTTTCTTACTGTCTGAATCCTTTTGAGGATCCGTCTTATTCAACTCTTCTGGAAAGAAGGTGGTAACGTTCATTGAAGAAGGTCCACGATCGTGCCAAGTCAGAACAAGTCATGCAAACAACGGTTTCAACAAACCTTTTGGGAAATATTTTGAAATATTGGCCGGTAATTGCCATAATTGTTAATTGATAAGTTTTATTCTTAACTTAACTAAAGACAGAACAAATTAGGCTATAATTGTATTACACAAATACATCGATTTCATTCCTTATGGCAAGTTATTATCATATTTTCCATGCGTCGGTTCCCTTGTTTGTACTGCTATAGATTACCAAAACAGCCCAACATAATGAGATAACTGTGATTAAGAACGAACATAAACAACTGAAAAAAAATTACTAAAATAATTTCTTTACTTTTTTTGTTCCCCGTTTGAAATGGATAGGTGACGTGCGTTCTTTCGAATTAATAATAATTGTTATGTTAGGTCAATGACGTCATGAAATAGATTTAGTGACATCCAAATTGTGCCACAACTACGTCATCGAAAAGGCACAGCACGCATATGGTAATGTCGTACTCACGACTTGGTGTGGAAGGATCCCATGAACGTCTGTAAGCATGGCGACCACCCTCCCGTCCCATGTGCTGCGGATCCTGAAGAACGAAAATGTCAATTTTTCCGCTCAACAGTTGAACGATTTTTTTTCATGTTTTATTTTTCTCTGTGCAACCGCGTCCATATTGCTTCCTGTGAGTTTATACCTGACTGTCTGCACACTCCTCATTTCTGTCTGTGCCTTTTTTTCGCGCCCGATTTCTTTCTGACACGTTTGTTGACCTCTGTTTGCATGCATTCGTGATCTGTCTGTGGCTATGTTATGTGTTTCCTCCTGTTGCAATGTCTTTTCACTATTTATTGTGTTCTCCTAGTGTAGGTAATCGCTAGCTTCATCTTTTAACCCTTGACCTGTTTAAAACACTGGCTCTCTAACCTGAATCCTCTTTAAATGTCCACTTTGCCAACCCATTTATGAGCTATTTTTAAAAGAAAATCCAGTAGTTGAATAGACTGTGTGGTAACTGACAGTCTTTCAACCTGTGGGCTGTTTTAGTATCTCATCAAATATCTCCCATGAGACGTACCTTTTCATACAGGGAAACTTGCCTTTTGACCTCGCTACCCTGACCTGTGACCTAGGATCGTGTTTAGGGGGACACCGATAACAACCAGTAAAGCTCTGCTTAACATTGAAACTGGAAATAAATTCTGAACCTCAAGCATGGAAATAAGCAGAGGGAATTATAAGCAGAACACAGCATGAAAAGCCTTGAATTATAAAACGTGAAGCCATTAAAACAGATGGGAGCAAATATTCCGCCTGTTGATCCCAAACAGACAAGAGCACATTTCGTATGCAAATAAGAAACAAGCCAGCCAGGTGAATATATTTTCTTGAGGAGTCAACCATCTCAAGGAAGGATTTGAACAAACAATTCTGTATTGAATAGAAGAACCGTAAAGAGATAGAACAGAATATGAACTGATGCATGTACATTCTTTACCTGTATTAAACATATAATTATATCATTCAAGGGTGATAAAGAGCACGGGTTTGACAGATGTGTGTGGCAGAAGGAAGGATAGGTTCTTAGATATCCCTGAAAGGTGACTTGAAACTAAACTCAAAACTTTAAAACCTTTCTTGAAACATCTTCCAATAATTGTGATTGATGTTTCAGGAAAGAGAAATCTATCCAGTCATACATATACATAGAAAGTTCAAGCCATGATTCAGAGATGAACTCTTAGAATAATTATCTTTTGTAGTTATTAATTGGGGAGTGGCATCAGCAGAGCAGCCAGGGCTGAAGCTGTAATAGGATTGACTACCTGCACGGATGGTTAGCTTCGATTGAGTGCTACCAAGTGCGGTGTCGTCGGGGTGCTGCGGCTAATTCGAAAAAAATATATGAAAAAGGGAAATTCTCAGTATCACATCGTGTTGAAAAAGTATCGAGCCAAGTACAAAGGGTTTCACGCAGGGCAATCATACTAGGGAGGAACGTCACGTGCATATATTTGAACCAATCACAAGACAGGTTTCAGGAGGTCCCAGCTAGGTGCCGTGGAGGACCGAGATACATTTTGACACTCATGACGCTACGAAACTCATATGTGACTGCCTTTTAATCATTTCATTTCTAATATGATATCAATGGAGTTACAGATAAGCTTGTAAGTCATGATAGATGTGAGTGATGGTAGGAAAAGGGCTTATACCAGGCCAGTTGTAGGAACACACACACATTGATATAGATGAGGTCAGGATTGGGTAGAGAGGTCAGTTAGTATTCTTACCTCTAATAAAGGTTTATCATAGGGCTGCAGGAAAGACCGCAAGAATTGTTTACATTAATCGTGAAAAGCAGATTAATATTTTTATGGCTCGAATGGCTTAGATACCGTAGATGTTGCCTCAATTTGGGGAATCATCAAATGGTTCATTGGAATATTTCAATGAAAAATGTTAATTAATAGGTTCTGGTAAAAAAGGGGCATATAAAACAAAATATTATATTTTAAGAGGAAAGGGACCTTTTAAAATTGCACAAAACAGTCTCCTTTGGGTGAATTGGTGGCATCAATTGTTAGATGCATCAAATGTATATTAAAACCCCACGTATATTTAGAATGAGGGGAAGCCATTTTGTGTAAAATATTACATCAGTAGCAGGAGATGAATAAAGTATTGAAAGAAAAGTAGAATAATAAAAATGAAAGTAATGACCTAGTCTACTGGAGGATATATTGACTACATAGCACATAGTTTACAAGCTAGAAGGCATTGGTCGACATTAAATGCTATTATGCACGATCATTAAAAGATTATTAGGATTACTTTACTACTCGTGTCTTTCAATGCTACCAACTGTTAATTTATAATGTTGATACTGTTATTCTTAATTGGCATCTATTTAATTAACATTTAATCAATATCTCATTAGAATTATGTCCAAGTAGACCTTATACCAATGGCTATATTTAATCATTTACCTTTAACTGTTTATATTAATGTCTCAAATAGTGAATCAATCATTAGGTTTAGTTCATAACTAAACATCAAAGCAAGTTAACTTGACCTTGGGAGTTGCAGACATCCAAGCTTTACTAAAGATACTTTGACCTTTTGCCAAATTTTAGAAATCAAGAGCAAGTGGAGAATGAATGAAGACATAGGGCGTTGGCACTCTAAACAGACAGAACAGCTTATGAATATAGAATGCCATTCACTGAACTGAGGACAAGCTAACAAATGTGTCATATTACCTCTACTTCTACTAAACTATCACTAAGGCACAATTTGGTGAGTGGCGACGCCAGTGCAATGGAAGCGGCACCATTTTAGAGGGGCACCAGTCGGTTGCATTTACTCAAAGTATTGCAGAAACTAAAGAGGAAATTTCTGGATGAGTATTAATATTGATGATTATTTAGAGAGCCAATAGCCTTCTACAGCCATGATAAATGATTACGAATAAGGAAAGCTGTTATATCAACTAAGGAAAGCAGCTAAATACACTCCAGTATACGTCACTAGTAGAAGGGTAATTGATTATGTCTGATGTTTTGGTTTATTTGTATACTTACATCATCAACAAGCCGGCGAATAGGAATGGTTCTGACTGGTTCACTTGCACCTGGTGGCGGCAGGTCGTACATAGGGTAAGAACGTTGGGATGGATCTGCACTGGGTGAGGTAGGGGCATCGGATTTTCGTCTTATCTCTAACTCAACGCCCCCTGTTTGGCCGAGCAAGGGCGTCATTTCTTTAACTTTTCTAACCTGGAAAGTAGTGTTCATAATAAAACTATGCTTTCTGATGGAGATATTTTACTAGTAACAATTAAAACAAACTTATGAATATATATAAATATAAAAATATAAACTAAAGCGGATAGGATGCAGTTCTTCCTACGTTCCTACTAGTTCATAGACGATGTCATGTATTTAAAATCTAAAATGGTATTCTATGCTTAGTTGTTTCATGTGATGAAATAGTTCCCCTATATGTAAATTAGGATTCATCTTTTCAAGTGAAAATACCTCAGATATGAGTTGCGAAGTCTTCTCTTTCTCCGCTAGCTTAGATTTTTCTGATTCTCTAAGTTGTTTCTGGAGCTCAGTTCTTTCTCGAAGCCATGCCTCTCTATCTGATTGTAACTTGTACTGCAAGTCTATAAGGGTCTGCTGTAGGCCAGCTACTTGTTTTGCTTTCTCTTCGTTCTGAAATTTAAAAAACATCAATCGTGCCCATGACGAACTGTATAAGAAATATCAAATTAAATATTCCGATTCAATTCAATTCAATTCAAGGATTCTTTTATTGCTGAAGATGTTATACAGTAGGGTTATCCAACTATCTAAGTAAACCATTGTTTAGTTAGGTCTTCCATTGGGTGCCCGAATTCTTGTTTGATCTTTACTTTTTGTTACAGTTTGACTATTACTACAATGATATGACTACAATATAATAAGAGTGAGTTTACTTTTAGTTATAATGGTTTGACTAGGAGTGGCTATGACTAGTTCTAATTTAATGAGATGGTTATGAGATCTTAATGAGTATACATGGTTGATATGGTTGATAGGTGTATAGTGGTATACAATATATGTTCATTCATGAGGCAGTATTAAGGTACATTGGCATACGCGTATGCAGTCATATGTAGGTTCACTCATGAGGCAAAGTTTAAGGCACATTGGCACGTGTGTTGGTTACACGGCAGTTATCATAGCGTTGCATATTGCGGTAGGTACATGGTACTTAAGACAGTGGTATAGATTTACTCAGTAATTTCTTATGGGGCATAGTTAAGGCATATTGGTACAGTGGTACATGTCATGTGTAGGCATTTTGATCATGTTTGTACAGGGTAGTGGTTACTAAGGAGGGGTAATAAAGGTTCGGGCACTAGAGCAAGTTACCCTGAGTTATACAGGAGTAGATCGGGTACAGTCACGGTTGGGTAAAGGGGTAAAGGATCCTTTCTGTGTATCTCTTGAAAGCAGTTTTGTCTTCGATTTTATGAGCATCCGTATGGAGCTCGATTAGATGGATGGCTTACAGAGAATAAGACTGTGTATGACTGATACAATAGGGGACGATTATTTAAATCTCAAGTAAGCGGTCTATCATAATGATGACAATAGAAATGACTGTGAATATACTGTGAATATGTGTAGTGGCAATCAATACGTAATATCATTTACCTGTGTGCTTTTCTTTCGCAGGTCGTTACTATCTCTGTCGAAGCTCTTTTTGGCGGTTTCAAGTTTGGCAACAAGATCCCTGTAGTCTGTGTCTCGTTGCCTCGCGGCTGTTCTCAGTTTGGCCTCGAGATCACGGACGAGGTTTTGATATTCTGTCAGCGCTCTCTGGTGGTCAGATCGCTCTTTCTCCCACGCGGACTCCCTCTTCTGGCGCTCGCTCCATTTAAACTTGCCTGACGATGTCAGGGCACTCTGCTCCTCAGTCTACAAAGATAAACCCCCCCATTACTCTCTCGTTAAAATGTCTGTACGAGCATAGAAAAAGGGGCATTATCAATCCTTAAGTAGAACTTTATAGTTTGAAACGCAATAGTTGTAACATTTCACTTGATATAATATGTTATTTGAAATCCGTTGGATAACAACCATTGATACATTCTATGATTGCCTACCGATTGCCAGGATATTTAACATCTTTTAACAATGGATTGACTATTGCCAAAGCCTACATGGCTCACTGGTATCAGAGCACTAGTCTATATATCACACTATAGCTGCTATGTAAAACATGCCCATCTTAACGCATCAGTAGAACATGGCATGGAGCTTACCTTGTTGATATGAGCTTGTAAACTTTGACGCGCTGCGTCTCTGGAAGCCACGGCCTCCTTCATTTGGACCTCCAGTTCAGATCTCTCTGATTCCATCTGGCGGACCTGGGTCTCTAACTGTTGTACCACCCTCTGTAACGCGTCCAACTGTCTCCGCGATTCGTCCGCCTGTTGGAGGTTTGAGGATAATATTGTAGTGTTGAATAATTGCATTACTTTACCAAGTAAAGGAGATTCAAATTGGCTTGGAGCAGCCGAACAGTAGCTTAAGGATAGTCTGAATCTTTTTAACTATATGAAATTAATGAACGTATTATAAAGAAAAGTGATTAATGTCAGGGTTTCATATTGAACAGAACAATACTATTACCTAACCAGACATCATTTAAACAATACATCCCAGCTTAAGTGTTCTCCCATTGGGAGATGCAAAGTTTATTGTCCATAACAATCTTGTTTTAGTGATGTATGTAAGAAATTATGGGAATGAATCAAAATGGCAACAATGCAAAACCTGAAGGTTTGCAGACAGATCAAAGATGTTGTATAATTTACCTCCAGGGCGCGCCTCTCTAATGTAGCGCGTTCGTCATGCCATGTAGAGGCATTGACGTCATATCTGTGTTTGAGGTCGGACATGTTTTTCTGCGAGCTCATGAGCAGATCTCTGAGCTGGGCGTTTTCCTTCTTCAGCTCATCTACCTCATCTTGTATTTGTTTGATCTGCATGGCGGATATCCTGAGCTTGCTTTCGTACAGCTCTTCCATTCCGGACTGTTCAGCTTTTTGTACGATGTCGGCCTGTTGGGATTCTATCATTGCCGTTGCACCACCGGCCTCGAGCTGGGTAAGAGGTAACATAATGATTATAGTTACATTGCTATCATCGGGAATAAAACTTGTTGTATATATGTGTACACAAGAAAGAACCACCTCAGCGTTTTGATTTTCTGACTTTTTCTTTACAATATTTTAGGTGTGATACGTTTGAATGTTATGGGAGGGCATGACGAGATTTAAACTATTTTATCAAATGTGATTATGATGTGCAACTATGCTTTTGCCAGGTTTGTATATATGTATATTATATATCAAATGATGAAATCAGATTGAGTTGCGTGTATGGTTTTTAACTTTGCGGTTTATTACGCCAGGGAGAAAGACTTGGTTGGTGGTTTTTGGACTCACCGTACTACTGTCATCTTCAGGGTCCTTTTCATGAAAGCATAAACGCAAAGGGACACGCACATTATTTTCTAACAACATGATGCATATACATAAAACACACATTGGGGTATGATTGGATCTCTGCTTTGAATAAATCCCTTTTCACACAAATTCTAGATGAACTAAATAAAAGCAAATCCTATACCTACTTCACTAAATTGGGAGTCATTCTTAAGGTATCACACAAATAATTAATGAGACTTAAATTAAAATAATATAATACTATAGACAATTCACACGTTTATCTCTTTACAACACAAAACACATAAATACGCTATTATTTCTCCTGCTACCTGTCACATAAAACATGCAAAACTTGAAATTAACTAAAAAACGGAAACCAAAATATTCTCATTGGTAATCATTGGACACGAACTTACCTTCCTTCTTAGATCTTGGGCAGTTTCTTCCTTTTCCTTCATTAGTTTCCTGTATGTTTTCTTTTCTTTATTCCATTCAGACTCAGCGTTTTCTAATTCTCTTGCCAACCTCTTAACTTCTTTAACAAGTATGGTCTTCTCATTAAATAGGTCCTCATTTTCTAGTTGGAGTTTATTAATCTTGTCTCCTTGAGATCCAAGGCGAGCGCCTTCCAAGGAATGCAATTTCTCCTTGACATTGCGAAGTTCAACTTCAAGGTCATTTCTACTTTGCCTAAAGAAGTCTTCTTTCTCCATTAGGACTCTTTTGAGGTCTTGAACCTCACCATCAGCAAGTGATTTCTCTGTTTTTAATTGAGATATATGAGCTTCCATCTTTTCCCTAAGAATTACTAGTGAGGCAATTTCTTTACCATGTTCTTTTTCAGCACTATGTAGCTTACGCTCAAAGTCATCGGATTTGTATCTAGCATTGTTCAAATCGGTTGTGGTATTTGTTAGTTCACCCGACAGCTGATTTTTATTAGTTTCCAATGTTTTTATTTCATTTTCCTTATCGTCAATACTTTTCATTGCTTTTCTTATTGTATTGTCCATATCTTCAATAGATGATTCTTTCTCTGATAGCGTTCTGTTAAGATTCTCGATGATGTCATCCTTTTCCTTTATCCTGCCATCCCTAGCACAGACATTGGCATTAAGTTCTTTCACCTTGGCTTCCATATCCTTAAGCAAGTCCTCTTTGCTCTTTAGTTCCTCTCTGATTTTAGCTAATTCCCCAGTTATTTCATTTAACTTAACACGGATGCTTTCTAAGGAATCGTCCTTTTCTTTCAGAGTTTGGTCATAATTCAACATTGAATTTTCTCTTTCTTTCAGAGCGGACTCTTTTTGTTGGATAAGAGCATTCTTCTGTTTGATTATCTCGTCCTTACTTCTTATCACTTCTGCCTTTTGCGTGGATTCTTTTATTACTGCCAGCCTATCGGTGTCCAGTATCTCACGCTCTGCATTCCATTGCTCTTCCCGAAACTCAAGGGTACTTGTTACCTACGGAATACAAACAAGGTTTTCTCTAATATACTTTTGGATGGAGTGCTAAGAAACATAGGTATCTAAATTCAACAGTGTTATAGCCAAGATTATTCTATATAATATACGATTATTTACCGTTTGAATGGTAGCCTCCATCTTGGCGATATCTGCCTTTCTCGTTTCTGCCTCTTCCTTCAGAGATTTTATTTCTCCTTCCAATTCCTTGGTCTTGTTTTGATCAGCCTATATGAAAGAAAGCTATATTAGAGGGTCTCCACATTGTGGTCCAATAAACTCGACTAGCAAGATAAATATCGTATTTATTATTATGTCTGAAAATTAAAATTAAATCTGTGCATGAAAAAGAAGCTTAATCTAATATTGTCAGCAAAAATAGCGTGAAAACAAACCACTTAATCATTTTTCAAACATGTTCATGCTGATTGCATATACATACATGATATTTGAAAATGTTTTCAAGAATCTCTACTCTACGCAAAATAGAACATAGCCTACTGTTCAGTTTTACACATTCACAAAAACTAACATCTAATTTCTACATAACAGTCATCTAGTCTTAATTTTCCGCGCATTAATTCTTTTGAAAATATCATGCGTGTCGCACCATTTTGAGAGCCACATCTCGATTGAAGTTAAGGAAGATAATCATAATTAATAAAATTAAAAACGAGGTAAAAAAAAATGTACCACATTAAAATTATATTAGAAATTACAGGTTCAGTCTCAAGGACATGGGGGAAAGTGTTTCGAGGTTGGTGCAGGGGGATGTGTCATATTTTTTTTTCTAATGAGATCTACGTGAAGGTGTTGGTCTAAGTTTTGGATCAATGATTTATTCAGATAGCATTATCCCTTTCCTGGACTATTCCTTCCCGAATAGAATAAGCAGCAACTCTTCATAATAAAAGTAAGTGCCCTTGTATGAGAGGTGTTCATTGAAATCAAAACTGTGTTACACCAATATGGTTGGAGTAAATCAGTTGATTAATGATTCAGATGCAATTGTATAGTTCGGATGTCCACACTGGTCGTTGGATATGGCAATGGAAGTTTTCACTCTTATTTCATAGAGGGACAAATATTAATAGATGCAAGCATCACATTAGTTTGTACATTTACCTCAATGGACTCCTGTCGGTTTAGCTAAGGAATTGAAAAATTCAGGATAGATCTTAATGAATGATTAATAAATAGTATTTCAAAGAAACTTGATGTCAGAGTGAATTATGTGAAAGAATACTGTCGAAAAGAAGAATAGAACATGTATGTATATATAAGGATTTATCGTTAATACCTACCCTTGGTTTCTGATCATCTCCAGCCAATTTCACCCTAACTTGTTGCCTTGACAATTGTCTATGAAGGTCATCGACCTTTTTCTTGAGCTCTTTGACATTTCTCTCCATCTCCTGTTTCTCCCATCTCCATGAAGCTGGCTCTCTCTCTTTGATACCACCAACACCGACAAACTTGGCATCCTTGGATGAACCCCTCTTCTTCTCCTCTTCGGCTTTTTCATTAAATTGAACATAAAGACCCACATCAAGATACCCACAGAGAGGTTTGGACTGACTTAACTCCATAATAGATATATTAAAATGTTTGAATCAAACTATACTACAATTTATCATATAATGTTGTTGGCACATACCCTTCGTTTGCAATTCATGGTCCTTGGCAGCTATCTGTTTTATGTAATCTTTGGCTTTATCTTTTTCTTCCTTCAGCTACAATAGATAAATAGAGAGATTATAAATTGGGTAAATGGTCCCCAATAATAATCGGAGTACCCTAATATAACCAAAGGAATAACATTTGGTATATTATACATGTATACATGTACTCATTTTGGGCTTCATGCATTCTATGCTACTAAGAATCACAGAACTAAGAATCGCCCCGAAAGGACACATGCAGAGGATCGTAGAATTGTCTCCATTCGTAGTTCGGCCTCTACATAAAATGTTGTAGCAGAATTCACGTGAAGCTTATTTTTGAGAAATAACCACTTAAAGACAACCAAGATAAAATGAGATGACACTGTAGATGTTTACTGATAATTTAACATTTAGGCCTATATTAATAATCGCTTTGATTGTGACCTTGGTGGTTGAGATTTGGAGGAGAGATCATTAATTTTGGTATATTAGTTCTGGACCTGTACATACCTGTGCAGTGGCTTTCTGGAAGTCTTGCCGTAATGTATCGTGCACTTTCTGCATTTTGTCAAGCCTTTCCCGGAGGGAGGTGCTCTGCTCAGTAGTCTCAGATAGTTGGCGTTGACACAGTGTAAGCTGGGTAGATAGAAGTGAGTGTGAACATTAAGAATATCTATGGTGTCAATTAACGTATGATATGGATAACCAATGCGCTCGATGTAGTTGTACGGTGCCACATACTATATCCTATGAATATTACTGTGTTAGTCAACCGAATTAAGTTGGCAATCAGGATGTGGAAGTTTTGAGTTCTCCATGGTCTCCATCAAAATCGATATCTTTGAAACAATTTAGAAACTAATATCGCAAGAGAATATTCAAAATAAACCATTCATGCGCGGTTCTGTATGCGTCAGGTATATAATGGAATCCCAGCAGTGAAACAACTGTAGAATATCAACGGTATTTGTCAAGCCGAAAATAGTCGCGAACAACGCGGTAAGCATCATTCATAAGGGTTTACCAGCATTACATGAAGATAACCTAAGAACATAAGATGTGATGGGATATATTTAGAATCATCAAGAGCTTGTCCTTGTTTATCTAAACTCGGCCGTCCATTTCCAATGTTCATAAATAGGCATTCCCTCTTGAACAGGCTGCGGATATTTGAGTGGCAAGGAACAAATGCACTCTTTCTAAAATGGGACTTGGCTCTGATTACAATTATAACATGATTAACTTTTTAAAATATTCAGTGCATGGATTATGCGACTATGGGTCTGTTTCCCCCATTTAACTTGAGATTAAAACCAATATATCATTGCCTGGGTGCCAAGTCATTTGAAAATGCTGCTTGCGAAACCTGTGTGAAACCATTCAACTTGGTATTTGATAAAATTCAAGAAAGCGATCTAAAAGTCAACATTAAGAGGAGCTTATGCCGAGCTGGTACAAGCTGGACATGATCTGGAAGGGCAGGAAGGATCTGTAAGGATCATCGCTAAAGCCATAAGAAAATCAGCAAGGGGAGTCTCGGATCTGAACCTGCAATTGCATCGTGATTTTCTGGTTTCTCATGCGTAATTATGATACATTGAAATGCGTGTACATTCATTATCGGTGATAAGAGCAGCGGCCGTATTAACGCGGAAGTTTCAAGCAGATATCAATCCATACGTGAACCTAATAATATATGATAAGCATTGCCCTATGCCATTTCTGAACTAGGAGACTGAAGGTTTAAACAGGGGTTGATAACAAAATGATTTTTAAAAAGTGTGTGATTTTCATCGAAAGTCTTGTAATTCTGCATGACCTGTAAAAATGAAATTTGTCTTGCTTCCCGTCAGTCTGAGCTGCATGCTTATACTGGCGCTTTATTATGGAAAGCCATTTATGTACATATCCCTATAACTCTAAAACGGGAAGACTAGCATGCTGATCAGGAATACAAAAGTAAGAATAGCCATAGAAAAAGCGTGCGGACTAGGAATTTTAATTCCTGTTCAGCTGCGGGATAGGCCCCAACCCGCACTCTTCCTATTCTTCCAAAAAGTTACATTTCAGGAATTTACTAGTCTTCCAGTTTCATAATTCCTGTTCAGCCATTACCAATTTCTGAACAGCATCATGCCTCTCCTTTTCCTCCCCGGGTTGGCCGCCATTCCGCAGTATGTTTTCCTGTTCAGCAATCTTTCAAATTTTAGATACCGAAATATGCGAGGTAGGAAGATGCGGAATAGAAAAAATCGAGGATTTTTTCATATTCAAAATGAAAACCCAAATGGTCAAAAATCAATGGATGGCCACGTTGGTCATTAATTGGTAATCTCCATATTGCATTAAGACATTGTTCCATGTTCATACAATGTTGTTTATGTCGCATCATGTCGCATCAGCATTTTAGAAAAAAAATATTCGAAAAAGGCTAGGGTTTAAACGATCGAGAATATGCTACAAGGGTGTTTTCTATGGAAAGTCATTTATGTACATATCGCCATAACTCTAAAATGGGAAGATTAGGATGCTGATCAGCAATAATGAAGTAAGAATAGCCATAGAAAAAGCGTGCGGACTGGGAATTGTATTTGCTGTTCAGCTGCGGGATAGCCCCCAACCCGCACTCTTCCTATTTATCCCCAAAATTACATTTTAGGAATTAACTATCCTTTTAATTCTTAAAAAAGGCTATTCAGGAATGAATATTGCGGACCAGTTCCTATCCCGCAACTGAGACAGGAGACATGTTGCTGATCAGCAGGGCAGAAGCCTACCACGGCCGCGGTAGGCGACCATCCCGGCCCTGTGTACTGCTGAACAGCAACTGTATAATGCTGAACAGGATTTCTGCTAGTCCTTTTTTACGGATTGGCGATATGTACATAAATGGCTTTCCATACTTTATGAATGGTATTGTCAGTTAGCGCTGGTTGCTGTAGGGACAGCTGCTATTGCTTCAAACGCCCACTAACCTTGGGGCATACCGCTTCCTCCGAGAGTTTAACAATCAATGATAAAGATGCGAGCGATCGAACATGCTCAAAGCAATGCAACACATTCCCATACATTTACAATATATGACGAACAGATTCACTTGGTACTAATTCTGCCAAGTCAAGTAAGTTGCAATCTAGCAAGACCAAGGGAAACTGTGGGGCCGTTGTGAGAATCATCTACAATATTTAAGTGTGTAAAAGGCACTAAACACGTAGAAAGAATTAGCTGCCTAATATTACTAGCTTTGAAACACTCTGCTAGTCCTAAGACACGTCACATTCTGACACCAATTTTACATATCAATTATTAATCATTAATAAGCAAATCGGAATAACAACACTGATAATACTTTCTGTGCCTTCGGTACATCGTTTGTAGACAGACACATAAAATGTACTGAGACATAAAATTTAAATCGATGATAGTCATTCAAAAAGGGGCATTAGCTTGAAACATTTTAGGGCCTGCAGTTTAAGCAGCACACATATTTTTAAAGAGATTCTTTAAAATTGAGGAATTAATAACAAGAAAATCCCGAAAAAAGATTTTATCAGTAAAAGCACGAACCAAAGAGAACGAGAAAGCTTATGGCAAGGTGGTAAAAGGGTTTCATAAAAATTATCACTCGATTTTTAGAACTGAAAAAGCAGGTAATAGACTTACCTCTTCCTCAATGACGAGTTTTTCTTTTTCCAATATTTGTTTTATCTTTTGCTGCAGGTTAATCAGAGAGGGAGGTATTACTTAGAGGGAAGGGATTATTCGTCTCTTTTTTTTTTATTTTAGTCAATATGTAGCCAACATGTTTGTACAAACAACAAAGCCTTTGCACGTGTTCGCGTTTGTAAATTAAAGTCACCAGATTGATCTAACCAGGGCCTTGGTATTTCTCATTCATTTTCCACTAAAGAGCTTTTGAATATATTATGAAATGATTGAGCATGCAAACCGTTGATTGAACATGCTTATGTACTAGTAATAAAATTTCAAAATGAATGAATGTGTTATTTCTGTTTGTGAGGCTGAACTAAAACAGCGCTATAATGACTATCAAAAGTGAAAAGTGATTTTTATGTCAAAAAGGAAAGAAATCTACCATCCAGAAACAGAAGAGTCACATTACGGCACAAAATGTTTGAGCTGTGGAGCACGGGTTAAAAAAAAGTTGTTAAGCTCATCGAAGTCTAGGAGAGAAAAAGTTCCGAAAGATTGTGACTGAGAAGTAGAGACAAGAGAATGTATGTGTCGCTCATAATATGACATATGTAAACGATTAATGAGAGAAAATGATCATAATATATCTTAGTGTATATTCAAACTTAAATAGTATGAGCGCAAGAGGGGCATCGCTGCAAGGCGGGTACAAATTACTACAGTTTATTCCGTCAAAATTGATCTCACCTCTTGTTGGAGGATCTCCTTTTCTCTTTCATGGATCTTCATATCATCTGTCAATGCTGCTTGTTGGCCATCCTTGAGTAGGAGCCGTTTCTCAACGGATTGTACTTTGGTTCTTTCCTCCTTTAGTAAATTTTCTAGACTGTGAATGCGGCATATCAACTTCTCCTATGAACGGAACAAAAGTAATTCTGAATTAATTTTGTAAAACGTAATATTTGATTTGTGATCTAAATTTTGATTAATCATCTAGATATTGGTAAATGATAAGAAACTAATTATTGTCCATTCGTTTAAAAAAGGTAGGGGTGGGCCTAGGTGATAATAAGTAATCAATGCCTTACATTCCAATCGTGGAAGTCGTCGAGTTTCTCGCCAAATACATCATCACTACCAATCGTGACATCACTGACAGTGCTGCAACTCCTTTCACTTTTCTCTGACCTGAAATTTTTCAAATCGCATAGATTCTAAATAAAGGATCACCCTTCACACAATGCGCAATTCATTCCGGATCTAACGCAACTTCATGGTCAAACAATGAAGAAGATCGATATTGTATACTCACTTCAGGCTCTTGATTGATTCAGCCCTTTCTGTAACAAGCTCGAGAAGGTTTGATAAGACTATGTTCTTATTTTCCCAGGACTGCAATTCCATTTGAAGATCTGATTCCCGTTCCTGAAACAGAATGCGTGAATTAGTTTTTGGTAGTGGCATACCATAATTATGGCTGGCTGTAATGTATGTTAGTGGCATTTAGCTCCATTCTAAAGATTATATTCAATGTTAACATTAATTATGGTAAATGTTGAAAATAATCCATTGTTGAGTTCATTACAATTTTCATATATATATGAGTGTGGTCTCAATACAATTTATATAAAAACAATAATTGGAGAAGGCTTGAAACTCTGCCAGACCATCAGGGACCCCTTATCTCTTGAACAATCTTACCTTAAAGGTATCAAGCATCTTGTCCATATCTTCCCGATACTCATTAACTTCCTTCTCTAGTTTTGCATTCTCGTCCTCTCGGTTCTTAACCTTCGACTGTAGGTGACCTGAAAAGAACAAAGCGAATATATATGTTAACAAGCAAAGGAATATATATGCTAACAAGCAAATCTATAATATTTATATAATGTTATTTAACACATGGGGAAGTCAGTACAGGAGAGACTTGTCTTATTATCACATATATATGTGTTTCAAATGACATAATCCAATCTATGATATCTAGTTATCATATCTCTCGATCATGGATATACTATAAATATTTATTCAGGTGATATCAGTGAGTCATGCTGTGCGTATGGGGAAACCAACAATATCCAGTCCACTCACGGTTTTCTGATTCGAGATCTTTGATAATTTCCACCAGATCTTCATTAGTGGATGGCCCAGAAGTGAATGAACTTTGCGCTCTGGAAGTCTTTCCTTCATCTGTAGACTCATACCCCTTCAGTCCATCTGCCAATTTCTTATTACTGTCCTGTAACTCTGAAATGGTCTTTTGGAAACTGGAAACATCTGCTTCCAGGCGCCTGAGTTGCTCCTTGGTCTCGGCTGACTCGCCTGCTTGGTGCACTTTGCTGACCTCCTTAGATAGGGCAGTAGTTCGCTCATCCAGCTTTTTTATGACGTCTCGTAAAGACTGGTTGTCCGCCTCCAACTTTTTGATTTTGTCCTGTAGTTCAATGTTCTTCATAGCAGCATCGTCAGCAGTCACGACAGGAATCTTGGAGCGATTGAGAGATTCTTCGAGTGCTCTGTTGCGTGTTTCTATCGTCTCCTTTTCTTGTTCTAACGTGGAAATCTGAAAGGGACGAGCGACATTGCAGCAATTACGCCATTAGAAAATTGTAAAAATACATATTTTCATCTATATAGATAAACAACTGTTGAAATGATTTCGAAGCTAGTAATGTGTCTTCCCATTTGGTGGGAAATTGGGCATTTTTTTTAGAACTATTGGCATTGCTGACTGACATGTAAGATCTTACCTTGTCCCTAAATAAAGCTGTGTCTTGGATAACTACCTCCAACTGCCGCCGCATGTCGCTGTGAGCATCCTGCCCATCGAGTGAGACACTCTTCTTCAGCATGCCTCTTTGCTCCCCTGCCCGGGTCCTCTCCGCCTGTAAAATACCGCCCTAAATTGTAAACGGACAGAATAGATCTCTTGATTTAGCGCGTTAGATTCTACACAGATAACATATGTTCAGACAATGTAAGATAGCAATGCATGCCTACCCATACGTAATTAGGAAATGTCTATTTAATGTTTTCAATGTATTTCTATTCAAAAAGATTCCAAGGGTCAATACAATTCGACTCTATGTGACAGCATGCCAAGTAGGGTTTATTTTACCTCATTTTCAGCATCTTTCTCATCTTTGATTGGTCTCTGTTTTGAACAAATATAAATGCAAATGAAGTGGCAAAAATTAAAACTCAGGAGTGATAGATAAGGATGAATTAAACAAGAGTGAGATTTCACGAGAAGTATAAAAAAGATAAGACCTCAGAAGACTTTCCAAAAAACAAAATAGTAAATGTAATGCCTAAATTCCAAATGGACCTCAGGGAAATGATAAAGGAATGTAATATGAGGAGAGGTGAAATACGTGCAGTAATACCAAAATACATAATGTAAAATTTTGAAATGATGGCAAATATTCAGATGTGATAAATGTAATGAAGACGCGACATTACATCTTGTCAAATTAAATTAGAGTTAGCGGGCTGAGGTATTTTTAGATTTAGCAGTCTTTCTGTAGGCATCAGACTAAGGTTTGAATAAACACGTTTAAATAGGCTGAGTACGTAAACGTCATATATTTTATTAGTTTCCAATGCAAGGCTTTATGCACGAAGTAAAGTCTTTTCTAAATACAACTTAAACATAACACAAAGAAGATCAAAGATAACATTTTGCGTGAAGAAATATTATAAACTAAGGTGATCTGAACGTGGGAAGAATTAAACATAATGTCATTGAACAATTGATGCGCTTTGTACTGCTGCCTTCTGCATGGGGAAAATAACACAAAGAAAGCCGTACCTCTTGATCCTTTTCAATCAACTTCCACTTAAGATCGTCGATGTCCTGAGCCATTGCTGAAATTCGCTCATCATAGGTGCGAGTGTCTTCTTGCTCGTCGTCTTTTATCTCTTTGCTAAATAGGGGAAGAAAGTAGCAATGGTCTGAGAGAATATTTTATGTACGATACAAAAAATGGTTCAAATAAATCTAAGAAAATACATATTTTGTTTTGGTCATTGCACATGGTAATCACATCTTCCGTTAATCAATATTATCTAAATCAAATAGCATGTCAATGACATTGAGTAGTCATCGCGCTGAGTTAAAATAATATATTTAGTCTTGTTCCAAATTATCCATTTAATACGATACGATTATTACAGAGCCATTCACGGAACCTGGATGGTGCAACATTCATTTGAATGGCTGCTTCCCCTCATTTGATTAACTTACAAATGTCACTCATTGCCATCTAACATTATCAAGTCTGATTGAAGCGGAATTGAAGGTTAATACTTTACCTGTCTTTTCCAGCCAGTTTCAATCGTAGCCGACGTACTTCTCTCTTTAGTGTTTCATTTTCTACATCGATGTCATCAAGCTTCCGACGAAGCACGATTGCTTCTTCTTCTGCCATTTCTAATTGTAATCGTAGCTCGTGTGACTCCTGCTCTGCGGCATGATCATCTAGGGATTCTGTGCTTTTTTGCTATATCAGGGGAGAATATTTTCGTTCAATATGAAATGCGAGAATGTCCTATGTCTATATCACTATAGCAACTTGTTGTACGTTTGGGGGTCCCTCAACGGGTTCAGTGCTTGTAATAAGAAATCTTTTGAGTCACAGTACTCATGATATACATCTGCTTTTGTTCTTCTAAGATTAATCTTCTGTATCTCTCTGGACTTTTTAACTAGAGAATATACTTTACTAAATGGAATAACAAGTATGTCAGATCTAGCATAACCTTTACCTCGAGAGTTACCTTAATATACATGACATAATAAGTAATTCAGATCTAGCATAACATATCTATTTTTGTTTAAAATAGTATTCATGCGTTTGTTTAAGACAGGGCCATATTCTACTTGAATAAGGAACTCCAGGATTCTATATCTTATGCGAATTTCGTGCAATGACTGATATATATGATGCTATTGATTTAAGCTTAGGATTGGCTCATGAAAGCAGATCTGACTTAAACTTACTGGGAAATATTTGCCGCTCTTCGCCGAAGACATTTTCTGTAACTGTATTTGTATGACTTCATTTTCGTCCTCGATATCAGATACTTTCTTCCTAAGATTAATAGTTTCTTCTTCTGTATGTTCCAATTGGCCTTAAAATGAAATACAAAAAGGTTAATAAAATACAACGACAATCGCAGGAACGGTGCATCTTATCATATCTTACAATTACCAAAGAATGTAATAGATGGTTCTTATAACCTCTACATAGAAAACGGCACTGGAAATTGAGGTCAACCTCCCTGATGTGGGCCTCGTTTTGGTAGCAGGCTTTGTAACAGGGTACCCGTCGAAATTAAGAGGGGCTGGCCGGGTACCTGGGTAAAGCATGCATACATGTGTTATGTAACACTACCAAGCTGTCAGTGGTTGCATTCGGGAAGCAAATGCTTGCTGGTCCAATATACAGACCTTAGTGGTTGCATTCGGGGAGCATATATATGCTTTGTAAACATAGCCAATATTTAGCCAAGCTCAATGCTATAACTTTTGAAATAATAGTCCAATTTGAACAGAAAAGTTCACATTGTGTAGCTAGGGGGACCAGGGGGCCCCTTAATTTGGGGGAGAGACTTATTGAACCTCACCAGCTAATTGGTGGAAACATTGCAACTACTAGAATAATTAATATTGAAGCTAAATAATGTCTGTGTGTGTGTTCTCTCTCTCTCTCTCTCTTTCAAGTTCAGGGTGGTAATCATGGCTCTCTCTCTCTCTCTCTCTTTCTTTCAAGTTCCGGGTGGTAATCATGGTGTTTCATAATAATGAATGGCAGTACATAGCCTCAAATGTTGGATCCAATAGTGCCCCCCCCCCCCCACCCCACCCTGGCCCATACATCAAATGTTTTTTTAACATAATTCTATAGAATGAAATAATGAGTGGCAGTACATAGCCTCAAATATTGGACCCACGACAAACTTTTTTTCCGACTCACTTTATTTTTACGACAAACTTTTTTTTTCGACAAACTTTATTTACGACCACCTTTTTTTACGAATAACGTTTTTACGACAAACTTTTTTTTTTACGATCGACCAACTTTATTTACGTCCAACTATTTTTTCACAAACATTTTACGACCAACTTTTTTTACGATCAACTTCCTTTTCGACCAACTTTTTTTACGACCAACTTTTTTTTTCAACCAACCATTTTTTTTCAACCAGCATATTTTACAGCCAACTATTTTTTTTGACAAACTTTATTTTTGACACTTTTTCTGTCTCTCAGAGAAAAGATGTACCTTTCCACACATTACTCATTATTATTAAGAAGGGGGGAATAAAAGGGGAGGGAGAGCAAGGGAGGTAGTCGGGGAGGGGGAGGAAAATTGATAGATGTATAGGTGTGTGTGTGGGTGGGGGGGGGGTGCAATTTTTTTCCCATGAAACCCTCTTATCAGTCATTCTCATCTCTCCTCTCCCTCTCTTCTCCTCCCCCCCTCTCTCTGTCCCTCTCTCTCTCTGTCCCTCCCTCTCTCTCTCTCCCTCCTACACCTTAGGCCTACTACCCTGATGTAGGCCCCCTGTGATTTTAGCCATTTTTGGCAATTAAATTAATATCTCCAAATTAAAATAAACGTCCCGTAAATTGTTGGATTCCTATAAGAAGTAGAAACACAACTGCCTCTACAATCCAAGTGCCGAAGGCACTTGTTTTACACTAAACCTTCTGCAAATATCCCCGTTGACATTTTTATTTTGGTCCAACATCGGATCTTTATTCAACAAAAACATGTAATTAACAGAAAAGATTAAAAATACATCAACCAGGGTTCTATGAATTTGTATAGTAATTTGGTACAATCTGACGCTTCTTTTCTATAAAATATCCCTTAACCTTAATAATATTTCTTATTTATTGTCAATTTTGCATGGACCTTTACCTTTCTTAAGTATTTTTCTTCATTTTTTTCATTTTTTTCAGTATTTTCTGCCCCGTTGACATTCTTATAATTTCTTATTTCTGATTAACGGGGAAACCATTTTTGATCAGTTATCGGCAAAGAATTACTCCGAAGGTTTACTTTCGCCAGTGTTGCTCGGACAGAGAAAGGGCAGGTTGTTGCAATGTACACCTCATTTCTGTACCGCCTATACTCAACCACTAAACCTGGATGCATTATCTGGCTATAGGTCATGATCTGTCAGTCAAAGTGAAGTGGCTGTCTCAAGCTAAGAATACACGTACATGCCTAGAATGTTCTGCCTCGGCTCTAGTAGCCAAGTACGGAGGGAGATCATCTATAGGACGTTGGCTTTCACTTTACTGAAGGATTCTTTTTATCGAAACCTATTTCTAAATGGAAATATGATGTAAAGCTTGCTACCTTGAAAAGATACCTTTGGTGAATTCCCACTTTTTGTTTTACAGCAATGGTGTAGAAACAAGCGAGTTCCTTTTTCGTTTTTCCCTATAGAGATTTTTTAAAGTTAATCTCAGGAGTTTGAACCATGGAATCCGTACATCAATCTCCCCAATCCTTGGTCCCAAAGGATTTTGTGGAATCAGTCATTTGCTTAGTATTATCGATAAACTATGAAGGAAGCATTATGCATCGGAAGTCTATAATGCCTGATCGTTTCTCGAAAGCCAACAACACCCTCAGGGAAAGTACTTGAGTTCCTCGAACTATATAATCCTTTTGGGTGCATTTTCGCCGGGATATATGAATCTAATATCATCCGTTAGAAGCCACTCGGGCCGTTCCCGGAGGGATGATTGTATTGTGACTCTTGGATGAATTCCCATGTGCCTTAACAAATCAGCCCTTATCTCGATAGACAAGAAACATTATTTTCCTGAAGGGTCGTAGGAGAACCTATAACTGTATAAAAATAAGTGTGTATCTATTTATGAGGGCGCTTTTGGGGTAATGGATCCTGGTGTATACCACGTGGGACAGGCGTTGTTGTGCATGTCTTTGCCGTTACCCCAGGGGCCCGTTGCATAAAGAATCGTTACTTACTGCTAAGCTATGTGTCTTTGCTAGGTAGAGAATTCCTACAGTAGGATTACAATTTAGCACTGTCTATATCAGAAATTCCTTCCCTAAAAGTTCCTCACCAGCTGCTTAGCAAGGAAACATAGCTAAGGAAGAGAACTATTAGGGAGGGATTTCTTATGCAACAGGCACCTCCTGAAGGCATGCACGCTTCGAACAATTTGAATCCTATATAATTTGTCCTAAGATATTCTATTAGGAATTGCAAGCATCGGGATTGAGTAAGGTTGATATCTGTCCCCAACCCCCATTATAGTTTGTATGATGAGGTTGTGATGAAAGAATATTCATTCTTCACTGGAAGATGAACAATGTACCCTTTTGCTACAATTGCAATTTTCATCATGGATGAAATAATCTTACCTTTGAGATCATGTTCTCGTTCTAAACTGTCTGCAAGGTCACGCATTAGTTGTTCTACATCGTATTCTACGCTTCCTTCCTTGCCCTTCTTACCCAGGGTGGGCTGAAAAATAAACCATACACGTCACAACGTAATGAAGCAAATTCACATAACATATATATTGTATGATATTTTACGAGGCTATTCACTTCACCTAGCTCCAAGCTAATCTTCTAGTACCTATTAGGGTAGTATACTACAACCTATTGTAGAACAGGTTGAAGGGGAGCATGGTAACAAGTGCTATACCCTACTACTCTTTTCCAATGTTAGTAAATGGATCTCTTTGATGTGCATATAGTACCACTGACAATAATACACACATGTATATGCCCCACCCCACATACATGTATACCATGACACCATATGTATACACACATATTCCATACACACGACCGCCGTTTGATGTCCCAAGCAGGAGGCACTGGGGGTGGGGGGGAAAGGGTGTGGGTATTGAACCCGTAACACCCTCATTCCCTGTCGATCTAACTCCAACACATGCAGACCAATGCCCCACCTTTCCCCACGTTTTCGTCAATTACTTTCTTTTATTAGGGTTGATTACCTCTGCATATTCACCAATTAATTATACCCATAAGAGTCCGATGAGACGCATGTTATATTTATGATCCAAGGAGAACACATCTGACGCTGAAGTATCATTATTATTATGCATACATTTACCAGGAAAATCTAAGTCTGATGAAAACGCAATGTTTGCAAAACCATTGCGCCCGGTACTCTTAGTTTTAGTATTTATTTTTTCAAGATGGTAGTCAGGAAACATTGCATCTTTATTTCTTTAAAGCATTGGCTGCAATTTCATGAAAAGTACGATTTTTTTTCACTGCCCCTTGAGGCACATATAGGTGTTGGGAATGGCATCGAATGTACGATGAGAAGCTTTCCTGTTTTACCCCCGTCAGCACTTTGCAATGATGTATCCTTTAGCTTCGTAGCATCTGCCAATACGATGATATCAAAGTAACCAGGTAGCCAAGCCTGTATGGAGTGTGTGAGGGTCGAATACCGAAATCCTTTTTTTATACACGAAATGGCGGTGGCTTGGGTTCAATAAGCTGACAGTACAAGGATCCAGACGTTAAAAACTGAATCTAAGCATGCTATCATATTTATGTACTTTGGCAGATTGCATCCTCAGCGGTTTTTTCTCGCCAATCTTAATTGAAAGATAATACATTTGTTTACGTGTATCGAATCTACAACCATACATGTCCAGTGGTTAAATGAGAACACTTGATTTTGGAGGATCATGCAGCTACTTGTCATATCAAATTCATATAGCTACATGATTATAATATAAATTTACGCTTAGATTTGCCACAATCTTTAACGATATCGCCCAAATTTAGTAGGCCTAGTCTCAGTGGGTCTTATTATTGCTACGAAAAACTCATCTTCACAAGTGGTTATAATGCTTTTTTCATATCATGTTGACCTTTGATCCGTAGGAATATCTTTCTTTTAGCCGAGTCTGGCTGTATAATGTTTCTAACAGGTACATGGGGTTAACCTTTTGGCAGGGGCATTGGAACGCTGGTGAATACGGTGACGTAGTCAGTTTGACGTAAACAACTCACAGGGGACTCAAGGTTCTGTTTCACGCTTGGGTTGCATATATCTGTACACACTCTTTGGAGGATTCATAAGATTAGTGAAGATCTTAAAAGTAGTCAAATAGGTTTATTCCGAGAGCTTTGGCCACAGAGAAAGGGGGACAGACTGAGCGGTAGAAAAAACATTGTAGAACAGCTAAGAAGCAGGTGGGAACCCAATGCTCGAGAATCAGATGACGAGTGTAAAAAGAATGAGATGAGCTCTACAATTTCATTTCCAGTTGGTTTTATTGGTTCAATGTACTCCTTAGATAAACACCAATACGCTATGCAAGCCACAAGTCAATTCAAACCTTTGGCTTTGCGTCTTGAGCTCTTTGAGTCTTGCCGACACAGGTGTTTCACAATTTCTTTTCAGGTATCTTCTATGAGTTCATAATGACTATTCATTATTCAGCCATTTTCTTATAATGGCAGGAAATTGTGTATTTATTTAAAGATGTCTACACGGCTGTGAAGCAATTATGTTATAATAGGGTGGGCCTATTATACTGGATCATCATAACTACATCTGGCTTAGGATCTGACGTTAACGCCCATTTAATAGTCACGAACAATTCACATTAAATTTTACATATTAACGTAGGACGTAATTAAATACAGATGCTGTTATATTTTACTTTTTATTATTGCACGACATTCAACTTGTCTATTTTTGTATTTTCGTGGTCAACCCTTAGTGTAATATGAAACCAAACTTGAACCATCGGTATAATCATTATCTCAATCCCAAAGGTTGCGACTGAAAGCACAAACTACAAACAGCATGAATTATTGAAGATCCATATAGGCGTATTATTCATACGAGTAAAGGTACCAGCCCAGACTGCTCCATGCTATCCAACACAACCTGGATTCCTTATCCAATCCCTGGCCCCTGGTATTCTCTTAACTAGTTTAAACTGTAATAAAACTTGTTGAGGGAATTACCGTACTGACAACCACCGACTCTTAGGCCCAGAGCAGGTCCTACCGCTGTTAAACACCCTGCTTTACCAGTCAGCCCCACATGGTACGTGAGGTATTGGGAAAGCTTGGAGCATTAGGCTTTCATAGCCTGGCCTAAGTTTATAAACCAAACACTGTACTGAATTACAGTTACATGGTGAGGAGAGGAGTAGTCATGGGCGCGCCGGGTGGAGGTTGGACTGAGGAGCTGGAGAAGGGATGGGGGGGGGGCGTGGGGGGGGGGGGAGGAGAAGTAAAGGAGGGGAGGTTCAGCATGGTGGGAAGGAGGTTATGATACAGGTGATGGGGATGCGCGTATGAGCAGTACAGGAATAACCCACAATGTGGGCCAGCTAAAGTCCACGTATCCACACCGAGCACCAGCTAAAGTTAGGCCAGAACGTCACCCATTACACATCAGATGGATAAAGACAGTATACAGTACACAAATAAGCAATACGCATACATAATCATGTGTGTAGTTTCACAGCGATTGAGTCCAAGAAGATGTGTTTGATTAGCAAGATATATATATTTATTATACACGCATTGCTCTGAAAACAACGTATCTAGAGTAATTTACGCAAAGTGCGTATTTCACTAGTGATTCACGTGCGGTTGTCATGGCAACCAATCTGGGTTTTTTTACTAAGATTACCGGTAAAATTCAAATTCATGAATCGATTTGTTTCTATTTTCATGATTGAAAGCATGTACAATAAATCAGCTATACGCATCTCGTGCACTATTCACCCTCCTTCAACTAACTAGTTAACCTGTTTAAATCTATACTACTGACCTCCAAATGTAACCACACTATAACCTCTGATACATATTTATTATGTAACTTAAGCGTTCCTTTTCATATACGATTCACTAGAAATGGACATCCACATATGCAGTACATGTATATCAATTGCATATCAATTGCATAACACATGTGACAGCCCATTTCGCTAATTGTTATTCCCTATGGTACATTGTCTATAATAATCAGATTGACTCTGCTGGAATAAATTGTCTAGGTATGCCTCCCACGCTTGCCTACTTCTAGTATGTGCTAGCATGACAATGAGACAGGGAGTCGGCGTGACAATACATTTCCCCATCAGACCCAACTTCGTGCAGTAAATCTATACGTATATCGCTATGCTGCTGCGCAACGCTCGGATACTTCTCCAGGGCATGGTGGGCTTAAAAACCGCTCATAACTTGATTGATATGCTTAAAATTAGTGTGATAATAGGTGACGATTAGGCTTGTACTTTCAACAACACTGTAATGCTACAGCAAACCTGTTGTATGCTGTGTTGAAAGTGGTTTAAATATTCATAAATTCTGCTCCGATGGGAGAGCATATTGATCACCAAGTGGCAGTTTATACGCTGTCTCCGTATAAGGGTTCTCTTGGGGTCTACTCACATTATTAGACCCTAAAGCGTATGATCAGATGGGAATATGCTGTCAATATAAAATGGCGGTACACATGTATACATACATGTACATGACCCGAACGTATAGGATTAACGCCTATAATAAAACTGTATAAGGCAGAAGGTATCTCACCAAATGTGTAAGTATTTATCACAGTTTAATGCTTATCCCATGTGCACAACAGGCGTGTAACTCCTCACAGGTTTTTCTAATCTGTGATAGGCGCTGTCTTTGGTGTGTGTGTGTGGGGGGGGGGGGGGGGTAGTGGGAGGGGGGCAGATAATACCTTGGGTGGCTTAGGCGTTCTTTCATGGCACCGTCAATCCTTAGAGATCAATGAATTACGGGAGGTGACATGCTGAGCTTGTAATGACCATTCCTTTGAAGGCCCGCTAGTGTATAAGCCGGTCTCATTTCATCTGTATCTGCCCAGTACTTTGTCCAAATCCTATTTAAACGCTGGAGGAAGCAATTGGGAATATATAAGGAATTTGGTACATGGCTGCCAATCATTAACGTCGTGTGTACAAGCAATTAACTACATGTTAACAAATAATTATTATGATGCCAATTACTGTGGTAACTTCCATTCTAACTTCGCACGGCGCGATTGTTGATAACTTGTTTTGTTTTTAAAATATGTCATGTTTTTAGAAAATGTCTCTGATACCTTGCAAGGAATGAGTGGGATATTTAAATGTACATAATACGTGCAAACATATATCTGATATGAATTCTCTTGTACAGTTTAGTAACGCGACTTAGTTGATACTATTGAATCAGATCATTTTTTTGGTGATAATATCAAGTAAATTGGAATTACTATTATACTCGCTCATAAAATTGTATTAATTATTCCCTTTTTTTCTTTAACTGAACTTTGATGTAATGTAATTTAAAACAGTAATTCAGGCTATTCTGGAAATATTCGTACTGATGTATGGAAATGTCTATGTCCTGAATAAAATATTTTCAAAATCAAAATCACATCTATTATTCATTTCATCATTCTGAATTCTCGCACTGATTTACAGTTTCCCAGTTATACGCTACAATTCCCACCATGTATTGGTTAGGAATGATCTCCTTGTATTGTCAACACCCATTATATTTATTATCTGTTTCGGGGTTGCGAGCAGAACCTCCCTCGATGGACGCGTCCTCATATGACAGAGTAAATATTAGAAAACCCTTGCAACCCCCTGCCCCCCTGTCCTTGAAACCCCACCCAGTATACCCATGCGAGCCCCCTACACACCTTAACCTTAAACCTACCAGCAAGCTGTGGCCCGTGCCTAGCGCGAGTCAGCCTCGGCACGCGCTCCGGCTGCCCGCGCTGGTTTCAACAGAAGGAAGTGAATGCAAACATTGGAGCATCCACGCAGCCCACAGATCTATGCTGGTATACGATATTTTTATCAGCTCACTAGCATCCCCATTGAACACAGGGAAATCCATTGGATTCAGGACACCAGGAGAATGTGAACTGTTGAGAACTTTTTGTGTAGTTTGGCTCTTTCTAGTTCAATGATTGACTCAGTCTGTAGAAGGTGCGTCCCCCTGCCAAACCATGCCAATTCATGCCAGGTCCATTGAGCGAGCAATTCATGATATTCAATATATACACAGTTGCGATATATTCATCCGATTTAACAAAGACTTTCTTTTTCCAACTTTCTATTTCACCAGGCGAAATAGTTATAAAGTCTGTACCTTATTCACTGAGGATATTCCAGTAGGAAGCTAATTCCCCTTGATAGGATAGGATAGAATATATTTATCATTTCATTTTCTCGGATGTTTTGATAAAGGTTTTTTAAAAAGAATTTGATGTGTTGTCACATAGCATATCTGATGGAGATAATCAATAATTGTATTGTCATTTAAGAACCGTTGGAACCTAGTGACGTTCATGCTAGTTGGGCTTTGATGAATTTGCACCCGGACCTATAGCCATATTTTTGTCTCTTTTCTTGAGACAAGTTCTGTTGCGTTTTCTCTTCCAAGTTCTGGCTTCAGAAGGATGTGTGGGCGAAATAGGTGCCTCACTCACGGCCAGTTAAAAGTAAGAATTTGACGACAAGGAAATAGCTTACATCACATAATCAGAGACTGGTTACGATTTGCTTTAATTCTTGAGTTCTTAAGGCAATGTATTAGACGCCAGATAAAGTAATTATAAACAATACATTTACTACTTTTTTATTTTGATGGTACGGATGATTTTGACGGTACAGGATGATATGCACTTTTCATTTTCATACTATAAGATTTATATTATGATGTTAGGTTGTTTCTCAGGAAACTCCAGTTGTCCCTTTTTCTTATAGAGGCAATCGAAAGGGATGACCTATAACGTTTAACTCTGAAAGATTGTTTTCATTCTCCCAGGGAAAGCAACTTAGCTAATCATGTCACACATCACAATGAAATGTCAGCGCTGACCAGCCCATATATTTAGAGCTACAAAATGGGTAAGAATCCATGGTTCCATCTAAAAAGGAAAATGACATGGCCCTCCAAAAACATTGCTTTAAAATACAATATAATATTCAATCCTTATAACAAGGCATCGCATTGAATGGGTAGCTACTTAAGCAATGAATCGAAATGTTCTGACGTAGGTTGTGAGAACCCTGAAGTGCATTGGACCCAATATGAGGATGCCGACCTTAACCAAGGGCCCACGACATAGTTTCACTCGGTGCGTGGTGTTGGCTTCCAAGGATTTGTATGTAGAATGCTGCCAGAATACTGATGGGAATACTCAGGGTTGTTGATGTGTGTATAACAACCTGCAGCTCTCACTCTGACTCATTTTTTGGTTCATAACATACATATATATATTATATGTATATAACAGATCCTGCCCCATTGGCTTCCTACACACAGGTCCATTTCACATCCCCGGGAACTTCCACCCAGGACCACTCACAGACTAAAGCAACCGGAGTACGACCTTGTGTAAAGAATTATCAAGCAACTTCAAGAGTAGTGAGTGACGTCAATTAAGCATCACATGGCTTCTCAAAACACACCCAACGTATAGGATCTGGCAGGGGCTTATTTATAACGTAATTGAGGTATATGATATATATATACATAAATAGACGCCCAGTAAGTGAAATACATATTAAATTTGAGTGTTGTTTACCTGTGCTTAAATTAATATAATTATGTTCTTACCTTTGCGGATGGTACTTCAAGGGTAGTGCTGCCTCCAGCATTTGCTAGTTGAGCTCGTAAAAGTTCCAGCTGTAGAAAAACATTTAATATATAATTAGTATTTATCACTAAACTCAATTGGGATCGTTTTGGAAGTTTTGTAGACCGAAATAAGGTTGTTTTATAATTTCCATTCTCAGCAGAATGATTTGAATGTTGTCTCTAATGGTCGCTGTGAATCATACCACTAAAGGTGAGTCCAATAATAAATAGTGTACATGTTGTGTTAATAATAACATCGAGAAATACCTCGTCATACACTGTAATGAGTAATATCTAACTTCCTGTGTGGCAGCCACATGGCCTGGAGTAGAGTTGAAAATAGTTCAATTTTGGCATGCATCTGTTTACGTAGGCAAGGTCAATCATGAATGATAACATGGGGCAAAGGTCAAGGTCAAGATAGAACCCCTTTACACGTTGGCCTAACCGATAATTAGACTCTAGAGGGAGCCCTTCATGCAAGACAGCCATGTGGTCGGTATTTTTAAGTGTTTCAAAAGAACTTCAGTTCTGTCTAGGGGAGGAGACACTGAGAAAATTGCTTTAAGCTTAAACGTATTGACTAATCCTTTCTATTCCGTCCCTCCCTACCCTCACCAACACACCCATACACCCATAAGTTCAAGAAATATAACATAGAACTAGATTAAAATACTATATGAAAAAGGTGACCTATTTCATCGGTCGGAAATAATTGATTACCTTCTTGAAAAATAACCCATTCCCGTCATCCTGTTATTTCAGCTATGTCGTCATTTATTAAAGGTTTAAGGGGGAAATGATAATATACCAACCACCCATTTTTTCTCGAGGGAATACATCTAATAAACACATTAGGGGGATTTAGAAAGGCTTACGTAGAGAAAGTCAATCCTGGTTAGCATACGCGTAAAGCTAATTACGTATACTCCAGACATAGCTCAGTGAATACAAATCGTTTGATACGCGAAGGGAAATGAGGTATGAGGAATCGGTCATGAATTATAAACCCCACTAATTTGTTTATTTATTTTATGTTTGTCTCAGGCAAGTCTATGTGCGGCCAGACGCACGTGTACAAGCTCAGTAGCTCAGAATGTGTTGTTTTTGTGAGGCAAAGTTTTAGCATTTCGCCACCTCCTTCTCTCCACCTAAAGCCGGTACACATGGGCTGCTTTTATTCGGCCCAGGAAGCAGACAGTGTTATTAGGGGCCAAACCTACATCAGTATAGATATATACTGCATATATACAACACTTATACTGTATATTTAAGATCCTGACAAAATATATTTAACTTAATTTAGGGTTATTTCGATATCGTACAGATTGCACCAATTTGAGTATAGAAAAAAGGAATGTATTTACTACGTTCTGGTTCTACGTTGTTTTGCATGCTAATTATTGTCTGGTACTTTTTGTTTCCCTATAAACTGCTGTAACGTACGTCATTCGCATTGTCTATTTCATAATTAGGTATACAAATAAACCTTAGTCGTTTGATTATAATTGGTATAACGATATGTCCATTGCCATACGTATTTGACATAGTACTAATGATTGGTATACACGCCCACATAAACTTGACTGTGTTGACTCACTGATTCTTTTTGCCCTTGCTTGAGAAATACATTTACTAAGCTATAAAGCACTCTATAACGCTTACAGGAAAAATATAGATATAAAACACCAACCCTTTTAATACTTTGATGACATGATGACACAAATATGAATTGTTTTGCCCCCAACTTTCTAGCACTTTAATCTTTTCTTCCACATCAAACAGTCTACTTTAGACACATTAAAAAGGAAGGCTATAGGCATGTCTACCAAAGCATTCAGTATTATTCTCTCCTGACCTTCGCCATGGAAATGCTTTTTTACGCTAAGGAACAACTCAGCATGTACACGATACACGCCTAGGAGTAGAGCAGTTCTGCTCCATTTTCTAGGAAGATTTCTCGGGAGGTCAAGTAACCAGTCGGGATACTAGGACTGGGTGCAGGTTTATACTGCATATACTTTATCAACACAAACAAGGAGGCTGCAGTGAAGACTACTGTGGACTATTTTAGGCCGGCTTCACGCCCCTTCGAGATGGGCCTATCTGTGAGTTTCTCCCAACTCCCTTAGTTACTCAAGTGATAGGGAGAGTGTGGGAGCACTTCATGCTGGGGGATATAAGCGAACATTATTCTAACTCCATCACCTATCTAGCCTGAAGGTTTCACTCTCCCCCACCCTCCCCTCTCTCTCTCTTTATCTTAATTATTTAAATTGAAGGCTCTTCCTACGTTCTCAATATCATGATGTTAGGATATGAGATTGACAGACCACTAGTATATCCAATGACAGGTTATGAGTGCTTGGTATCCTCTGGCGAAATAACAGAAGATAAGTGATGGCTGGATTATAAATAGTTGCAACCTGCCGGGATGATAATCAGGGGTACTCATCAAGTGTTTATCTCTGGAGGAGTCGGAGGCTGAGTGATCATATGTCAAAGATCGTTCTATTAATGGTGTCTCTACATTGAATCTCCGGGACCCTAGTTCAAAGTTACTTCAGTCTTCGTCAACTAATAATTGTTTTAAATTGCTTTCAAGTATCATTAAAATAATTTTCCATTATTGGTAGAAATGGAAGTAGAAATAATCCCCTGCATCTATACCACTGAGGACCAAATCATGTCAAGTTAATAATAAAGGTACATCAACTAATGATTGTTGTTAATTATGTTATACTCATAATCTCCAAGCTGTAATGGTTATTTTTTAAATTACATAAAGTATCAATGCATTTTAAAATCACCTTTTGATTATGAATGTAAATAATTTCTCCGGCTATTAAGGCCCCCCCCCCCCACTAAAAGTTTTGTTGACCTCCCCTATTTCTTAAAAATCTGTTTTTGACAAAAAAGCAAGAAAGCAAGTCTTCCTAACCAGAAAACCCTTAAAATGTACATTTCTAATGTTTAAAACAACTACTGTTATAACAATTGTTCTCAGCTTTGTCTTTGTTCCCTTAAAAAATATTAAAAAAACATTACCTCCCACGACCTAGTTCTCAGCTAGATAAATCGGAAACACACCTATTTCTTTTGTTCGCCTGATAAAAGTCAAAATTGTTCCCAATACATCAGCTAAGTACAAATCCTATCAAGTTAATAATGCAAAGCTATCTCCAACCAAGCGTCAAGCTATCTTAAATAATGAACCAGAAATTATCACTACCCTATAAATCCTTCATGGTTAGAACACGAGTCAAGGGAATGAGTTATTTATGTGATCGATGCATCATAATAAAGAATATTCATTTCCGCCTGGGATGAACAAGAACGCAATTTACAAACAGTATTAGGTTGTGAAGGGAAATTCTAATTCATTCAAGCCTTATCAATAAATCAGTCTTTCAACTCTAATGTCTCTTTGTATTTAGTATTTGGTACCGGTGTAAAACTGAATGGGATATAAGATTCTTATACTACATGCACTAGATAGAGGGGATCGCACTGTTTACTATTAGAATGCTAAAATGCTGTAATGATCTTACCTCTTCTGTCGTTGTGTTGAACTCCTTTTGGAGGACTGATCTTCCTTTTTCAGAGTCTCTTAATAAATCTTGAACACGTTCTAATTCATCTTCAAACTTGACTCGCCTTTCTTCAACAATTTCAAGTTCATCATGTAACCTAACTGATACTTCTTTTGCCATTCTTAATTCTTCTTCTAATTCTCGTATTTGATGTTGTTCATTATTATTTTGCCACCGGCTTTCTAGCACTTTAATTTTTTCTTCCATGTGCAAACGATCTGTCTGTAAAGCGTCATTTCGCCTTTCAACTTTTCTTAACTTAAACTGTAAAATTCTGCAATTTTTTGCTGTAGCTTCTAATTCTTTTTGTAAATCACGAAATTCCAGCGCTTCATCGTCTCTGAATTGGTCATGCATTTCATCCATCTCTAAATGCATGTCTTTAATTTCTGATTGTAAACATGTACTCTCCTCTGTTAATTGACCAATCACATCCTCTGCTTCATTTAATTTTCGGCGAAGTTCCTCGAGTTCTATTTCCTGGTCCCGGATTTCTGTTCTCTCCGCTTCCGGAAGTTTCAATCTCTCAACGAGTCTGTTGTTCTCCGCCTCCAATCGAGAACAAAGGATCTCTAGATCGGAGATTTTGGTGTTACATTTTTCCTCTATTCTCAGAAAGTCTGTTTTCTTTACATTTAGGAGATCGTTTAGAGCCGATTTCTCGCGCTCTAATCGACCACATTTTTCCTCCAGGAGATGTTGTTTCTCCCGGAGATTGTCTATAAGCATCCGGGTTCCTTCCATCATGTTGTCTTCCCTCACATACGCTGCATCGGACATGCGCCGACGTCGAACTCGAGCGGAAGTTGTCGGTGTGAATTGCAACGTCCTGTCGAAGTTGTCGAAGCTGGCTCCGTCTCTGGGCCTATGTCGCGCGATCGGAATATTATCTGGGGAGAAATCTGAGGTCTGCTGCTTGGATTTTTTCTTGCTTTTTCCTTTTACATTTACCGTTGCCAAGGTTGTAATGTCTTCTTCAACTGACGGGTATCCACCGTAACTCAATGTTGCCGCTTCAGGATCGTTTTGATTATAGAAGTTACTGTTGTTGAAGATATAACTAGTTTGGTCGTAGTCATGCGGTGGTTCCGGTTCCTTCTTTGGTTGAATTACAAATGAAGTGACCTTACTTACGCAAGTTTGACCCTGGTCAGTTGAATTGTCGTCGGTCGATACAACAACTGCCCCCTGTGGTGAACGACTCCTGGTGGGAGAAGAGGGAGACAGCGATGAGGGCGACGCAGATGGCGACGAAGCAGATGGTGACCTCAGAGAAAGTGTAGCATCTGCTACCTGAAGATCGGAAGACGGTGACGAAACTCTGGAGAAAGTGGAAGCTACCACTGGTTCACAAACTATGACCTCCGGAGAGAGGCCTTGACCTTGTGTTGTTGGTGCAGGTGAACCTGTGCTCTCCTCCTGGCTTTGATGAGGAAGGGATGCGGATGGTCTAACAATGGGTTCTCCAGTATCTTGAAAAGTGTTTTTATCTGTAAATGCTGGAGAATGAGTAGAAGTGGGGAATGAAGGGACTTTCCTACCGGCCTCCTGTGGTCTAGGAGTCCCTGGTGCGGGAGGCTGGGATGATGCTGGAGGAGTCTCGTGTATCACTACTCCAGGTACTGATCTAGAGCTTTGGTCTTGCTCCTGCTGATGGCTGAGACTACCGCCGCGCCTCTTTCTCCTCCTGCCCCTCGCTACTACCACTCCTCCAGCCTCCTCCTGTGGCCGTCTCTCCCCTGCTACTGACCCGCCCTTGCCTCCCTCACCAACTCCAAACACTCTTCCAGTTGCGTCACTTGCCACTGGCGTCGCCTCTGTAGTGGCGGCTGGGGCGGTGGTTGTGTTGGAGAGGTTCGCAGCAGTAATGTTTACTCCAGGTAATACTTTGACTTCTCCAATAAACGAGGAATCACTAGTAGTGGTTGCTATGGCTACCGATCCTTGCTTCTCTATGTATATGTCTGGGACGGGACTGGTAGACTTGGCTTGGTCTTGGTATACTTGTGATGAGTCCTGTACTCCCCCTGCTGCTGCTCCTCCTCCTACTTCTTCTGCTTTACCTGACTCACTATTCACCTGGATCTCCGACCCAGGAGCAGGAGATGTCTCAGCTCTAGCACTAACACGTGCTTCAGGCTCTGCTCTGAAGGATTCTGTGGTATGTGGGGAAACTAGATCGCGCACCCCATCTCCTTTCTTCCCGCCCTCATGACTCCTTACTTTTATTTTTTCTTTAGTGTCTTTGACTGGGGTTGAAGACTGATCTGTGGATAATCCTGGGGCAGGGCTTAAACAAACCACAAGTTTAGATGTCTGCGTATCACTAAACGCTGGGGGTGGGGGCAATTCAGTCTCTGCCTCAAACCATTGGTCTGGAGACTCAGTAAGAGAACGTGTACTTGTGGGTGATAAGAGTCCCGGTTCTTCATATCCCAAAAGTTCCCCTTGGTCTTGCGAATTCCCATCTGGAAACTCAGGAGCCGGTAATACTATGATATTATAATCACTATCGTCCTCTACATTCTTGTCTGAAGGCTCCTCCTTTTTCTGAGGTACATCAGGAGATTCTGCCAAGCTTTTCTCACCTGTAATTATGTTCAGATAAAGTTAGCAACCGATAATTAAACTGAATAATCACAAGAAAAAGGTGTAAGAACGACTTGTACTTTTAAATGTATACGTGGAAAATGTAAATAGACCAAAGATATGTAAAACTTTAAAGAAGTATACGAGGTATATATATTATGTAAAAAGTACAAAAAATATAGTAAGAAAATACATGCGATTTTGAACATGGAAACCTCACTCTAAAGCTAATACAATTCCAGTTACCGTATTTCCTCAAATAGAAACCAGGGCTTTAATTCATCAAACATGTTCTCAAACCCACCTTCTATTCTTAAGCTTGTATTCATAAATATTTAATTCATGGTCAAAATATCCTCAGATCTTAGGGTATAAATATAGTGGTTTTCAGTGGAGACCTGCAATTATATTGATAATGCCCTGATACGGTTAAATAGATAAGGGAGTTATATGAGTCAGGTCGCCTAGCAATGAACAAATAATTGGGGCGAATTAATAGTCCTCTTTATCTACAATGATAGCAAGTTTATGTACTCCTTGATCTCCCTTGAAATATTTAATCTCCAAACTCTACCCCCGGCTTCTATTTAACTAAAGCTGTCAACCCCCCCCCCCCCCCTCCCCCACTTCCCCTGCTTCTATTCAGACTAGGCTTGTATGTATATAATATGCATACATTCCTGGCTTCTATTCAAGAATATACGGTAAACATCCAATATACTATGTATGTTATTGTTATTGTATGTTACCCTTGGGCATCGGTTGCACGACCTGCCTATAGCAGAAACCGATTTCCCTATTTTCAATACGAAATCAAAAGATATTGATAATAATAATGATGTTTCACCTATGCCCAATTCTTCACCCTTCAACTGTGACGGCGCAGGTGCTCCAGGACTGATACGAGCAGGTATCTCTTTAGCAGTTGTTTCCTCTAGCGCCCCCTGGAGTTCTGAACTTGTAACCACCGCCTCCTGATCAACACTGACCTCTAGTGGAGGTTCGGGAAGTGAACATGTGCCTGGTCTTGTATTCTCCCCACCTGTCGATGATAAATCTGACTTATGGTCGGTGGTAGCTGACGAATCAGCCACATCTGATTTTTCCTCTTTTTGCTCAGGTACTAAATCTTGGGAAACTTGGCTTGAAGTCTCTACAGCAGGCTGATTCTCCTCTTCCTGTATCCCTTCTAACTCAGAAATTTGCTGTCTTGCTGACAGGTCGCTGATATCGCTCCCATTTTCTGAATCACCTTCGGTAGACCCCTTCTCATATAATATATCCTCAGCTGTTTCTAAGTCGCAGGATTCTTCTACGATGGCAATCTCACTACATTGGTGCAATATGGCATCGGATGCCCTTCTCTGTGGCTGTATGTCACCATCCACAGAAACCCCAGAACCTGTTATGAAAACAACCTCTGTGGCCACCGTATCCGGCTGAGATGCGATCCCCTCGCTCGTGCCTGTAGAAAGAAGTGATCCCTCGTCGTTGGTAGTTGAAGTAGTCCCTTCGGTGGCTTCTGTGGGTAAAATGCTGGCTTCAGAATGCTCTCCAGTCACAGCAACCTCTTGACCCGCTTCTTGAGTTTTATCCGATGGCAACGGCTCCTGTTTCAAACCCTGCTCTTCTTTATCTGTTAGCTTATCCTGTCCTGTATTTTGGATGCCTGTTTGTACAGGTTGTTCTTCGCTTGTTCCGAATGCTCCTTCTGCGGATAACTCTGTTTTCAACTCCCCCTGGGTTTCCCGTTTTTCACTGATATTTTCTGGCTTTGCGACCACATTTTCTGTAGTTGTTTGTGTCTGTAGTAATGCATCGGTAATGGTGTTTTGTTTTCCTCCGCTCAGGACTGTTGCTTCACTAGTTAGTTTGCCTTGCTCAGAGACAATGAGTTCCTGCTGTTGTGGGCTGGCTTCCCCTGTGGCTTCTACCTCTAAAATCCCTGCATCGGATTTTTTCTCCTGTTCGTTTGTTGCTGAAGTAGTCTCAGGTTTCACTTGGTTTGGGGTAAATGTTTCTCCCTTTGCTGAAAGGTCTTCGGATGCTATTTGCCCCTTTGGCTCGGTGACAGAACTTAATGAAGAAGAACTTGTTTCCTCTGTAATATCTGTACTGGCTTCTGTATCTGTAGATATGGCAGACAGGCTACTGGCTTCAGGCGTTGCTACTTGATTACCAGTGGTTACTTGGATTGCTTGTATTTGAGTTTCTGCACTTGGTTCAGCTGAAGCCAAACAACTTAAGGGAGGCTGGGGAGGATCAGAAAGAGTTACATTATTGTCCTCTTGGCCTCCCTGCTGTTGGCTTTGCTGCGAATTTCCACCCTGGGTAACTGTCCCAAAATCTTGTTCTCCTCTACACTCAACCTGTCCCGCCACACCCTGCACTTGCTTTTCCCCTTCTGCCCCAATCCCACCCGCAGAAACCTCATCTGTACTTATAGCAACAGGGCAGGGATCCAACACACCATTGGCACCAGTTGTGTTGGTATCCTCCCCACTAAGGCCATCTGCTCCCTGTTTTACTTGGGTAGATGATAATTGGCGATCTTCCCCATCTGCTACATTGGTTTCCGAAGAAGCAGATGGTTCATCCACTTTGGACTTATCGGTCCCACATGAGGGCTCCTCTTGCTCTTTATGCAACGCCCCCTGTGGTAGAGCAGATGATGGGTATGCTTCCGAGGGCTCCCCGCTGGTGCTGACCTCTGTTGGGCTTTGAAAGGTTTCTGATCCTTGGTGAATGGTTTCTTGATCCAAAGCTTCACCACTGGCTGTGCACTCAATTATATGCTTTGTATCATCCTCTGAAATATCACCCACTGCTTGAGTGTGAGGTTCGTCTACCTTAACATTCTCATCACATTTCTCACTAATATCAATGTCTGATACATGTGTATGTTCCCCACCTTCCAGAGGTAGTTGCAATTGTTCTTCAGATTGTACATTAGGTGTGGATGGGAGTAATACAGTATTGGTATCGGTGTGTTGTGAATCTTTGCTTGGTTCCGAATCCTGTATTTCTGCTGGATTATCCTTCCCCTGGTTCAGACATTCCAGGGTCTCATCGCCTGTACTTTGTATATTATCGCCCCCTGAGACAGTTTCTACCAACAACTCAGGATTTATTTTAGTCTCAGCCACAGTAACCTCCTCTACTCCCTCTCCAATATTCACATCATCCTTGGCTGTATCTTGTTTATCCCTGGCTACATCGTCCTCCTTAATTGCTTTCTCTGTAGCTCCTTTCTTCCCCTTTTTACCCTTCCCCGAGTTTAATTTATGTTGTTTGTTTTTTTCCGTTTGAGACACACTGTCCTGTTTGTCACCATTACCTTTACCACCCTTTGCTGATTTAGATTTATCACTGCCTTCAGCTTTAGATGAACGGGCAGTAGTTTTTTTACTTGTTGGGGGAGAGAGGGGTGACGGAGACTTTCTGACAGGCGGTGAAAATGCACGGGTCTTTTTAGCACTAGATGGTGAAAGCGGTGACTTTTTCGTAGGAGGTGGAGAGACTGTAGACGTTGCTTTCTTTTTGAGAACTTCTGGACTCCCCACCGTTTCTTCCGATTTCTTGTTGCCCGATTTACCCGATTGCCCTTTCACTTTTTTGGCCCCATTGCTGGTTTCTTCCTCCCCAGACCCTTTCTTGGTAAGTTTGGAGAGCAGCCCTCCTTTCTTTTTCGCAGGTAATGTTGGCGATTTGCAAGAAGCTTCAGTTTCCTTTGATTTATGATCCTGCTTCGGGCTAGTAGTAGGTGAGGTTGAAGCAGATAACTTAGAACTAATACTTGATGCTGTACCATTGTCTTTAGGCTTTACAGCGGAACCATTTGCCTCCTTTTTATTGTGAGCATCACGAGTCCTAAAACAGTTCTTACACACATGACGCCTCCATGCTTGGGGTTCAAAGGTCACACAGTTTTCCTTGGCTTTAGGATCCTTATCCTTACTCTTAGAACTCATATTTAGTTTCTACTCTCGTAAATATACAGACAGGGGCTATAATTACATGCTATGACTGTGTTACATAAAGGCGAAAGAATTAGATAACTCGGATAGACAGGCTTTCCTTATTGCTGCACACATTTTCTGGCACCGTGTTAAACAGCTTCATTTCGCTTCTGTACATAAATAAATGCTACCATAAATAAAGTAGGTCAAACCGTCTGAGCAGTTCCTTTAGCCTATAATCCTCAGGAGCCACCACGTGCTCGAACCCTTCATGCTAACTCCTGCTACGGGGGTTCCTTCAAGAACACAAAAGAATCCTGTGATGCGTATCCTACGTCATGAGGTTACGTCATGATGATGCCTGTCTAATGTCAGCGGATAACAACGGCAATAGAGTGATTGCTTCCAGTGAGAAGCTCTCGCCCGTCTTCTACCCTGGCTTTTTGTATGGTCCGGGCAGTCAGATTTCAGAGTCAATGTGCAAGTGCACAAGGCTGAAGTAGGGACATCTCCTCAGTTGCTCTCGTCGACTCACCTCCCTCTCACTTGGCTTCCATACACCCCACACATATATACCCACACGTGGAGTGGCTTTTTGTGCCTCTCGGTAGATTCTACTCCTCCAGAGGGCGAGTGGACGATGTCTCCCTTTTCCCCCTCCTTCTCCTCCAGTGTCTTACTCAAGAAATGGCTCTTGGTCGGTGCCCTGGTTATACCTCAGTGTATGTTGGCTGGAGGGGCAGATAAATGTGTCAGGACGTGTGAGCGTTTGTACGAGTGGATCTATGTATACGTCTACATTCGATCCCAGGTGCACGAGTCTGACTTCTGCATGAGTGAATGCGTCAGGCAAGACTCATGCAAATATATAGCATAAACAGAGATTTGCGAGCAACTCAAGAAACTGAAGATGTAGAACAAGAAGAAGCCCTACACTCTTTGCACTTCCAATAATATTATCACTCACATAAGATGGCCGACGAGTAATGCCTGAGATTTGGTCCTAGACTATACCAATTGGTGGTGATCTCTGTGTTGTGGTTCGATCCCTCTGGCCGTGACCTCGTCCTTCTCCAAATGATGTCTGAGCGTGAATGATTGGACTAGCCTGGGGGATTCGGCCTCTAGGTGATTGGTCGCCCACACCCTGCTGACCTCTGAAAGTGTGAGATTCTTGGGCGATATTTTGCCTATATCTCCTCCCCCGTATAGGCGTTTTGGGGTTTCTTTCTGATAATCTTGCTGGTACCGGACCCTATCTGAAGTAGGTGTGGACGAGGCCCATCATAGGTTGCCATGGCGACGGAAATCTGTGGTAGGAAAGAAAGAGGAAATATGTAATTAATCTCTAGGCCTTGTAATTGGATGGGTATGGGTCTCACTGGGAGACTAATAAAGTTCGGGATCAGAGATAAATCTAAATACACTTATCTAGATATATAGATAGATCAAAGATAAAGGAATGAAACTAGAGCAGCTGAAACCAGATTTTTCAATTTATTCGTAGCTGTCTCTTGAACCTAATATTTCTCAGGGAATGAAGAAACAAAATACAGCATAACGTTACGATAAAAAAATGCCTTTCCCACATGAAAATCGGTTTTATACATTTCGTTTTTGAACTAAAATTGCCATGATTTATTATTTCTGACAGGAATTTATAGAGGCAAGTATAGTTCCATCCCTTTCCAAGTATTCTAATTAGCCATTGATTACCCAAAAATAGGCTGTCCTATTAGACAAGGTACATTAAATTTTACATTAAAGTTATTACTGTCATAATTTGCACCGTCCACAAACCTACTAATGTGCAAGCATATGTTGGGTGAAGGTCAGCGTAAGATAAATCCCAGATTGAGAGCTTACCTCACCACCAACCAGTATTACATGAACCGGTGATTCACAGACTGTGAGGAAAAACATCTAGACCGCCGATACATCTTTAGCTATCTTTGTGTATAGTTTATAAAAACATAATATCTTTTCTTAGGTCTAGTCTACTTTAGACATTCCCAGGTGTATTCTCATTGGTGGAACTGAATGTACTGACGGTTGGTGAAAGATAGGGATAGATAGAGGTCTCAGTCTTTCTGTGTTCTTTCCATGTAACAAAAATACATCTATAAGGCAACTTTATCAACACGATTCTGTCTATTGAAATATATTAGTAATTTGAAAAATAATATGAATGTAATTTAACTTATTTAGGGACTCAATTCTTCTTGAGTCCACATCTTTATAATCAATTGATTTGATGAAATTTTGATTTGATTGCCAATCATTTCCATTGAGTACATCTGTGTTATAAATAACAGTGTTTTTGTGTAGCACAGATTTTACAATGCAAATTTTATAACATTGTTAGTGATGAAACTTTGATTGTATGCCTCTTTGCCTATTCTATTGTCTCCCTTCTTTCTATAGATACCAGAAAAACAAAATTGGAAAATCCTTTCGCGTAGGTTAGTAGATTGAGTACCATTCTGTCAATCATCTTTTTACCGTTTAAATCCCACATAAATGTGTTAGCTGATTGTGGGATGTGTGAGGTAACAATCAGTGTGAAATCATCTGTCTGATCAGTTTGCATGTTTGCAGAAGGCTTATCTACTCCACCCATTTCTCACATCAACCATACATCACTCCGCCCTGCCCTCCTCTGGTTATTACATAATAAGACAAACCAGGCCTGCCCCTAACCCAGTCATGGTTGGTTGGTTGCCCACACCCTCCCTTGCCTTCCAGCTCCCTCCCTCCCTCCCTAGCCTTCCACCCATAACCCCCATCTCTCTTTTTCTCTCTCACTCTGAGTGCTGTTTTAGTGTATTCTACTAATTCTAGAGAGATGCACCTGAAAAACCCAAAATCATAATTACTTTAACAGACCTTTTACTGACCTCAGGAACCCTGTATATGACAGTATATACCCTGTATATGACAGTATGTATGACAGTAAATATTCTGCATTTTCAGTTTAAGAAAAACTAAATTTCAGTAACTATGACTTGACATCACGCACAAATAATTGATCCTGAGAAGTTGTTCCCTTTGGAAACGTAGGGTATAAACATTAAGTTAAACTGATTATAAAGTTAAATAGAAAAATAGTTGATTAAATCATTGATTAACTTAATAATTAGTAAACTTATAACTTGTTGGCTGATACCACCCGTTTAGATGTAGGACATCATAACTATATGATGATTGTGTGGAAGTTCAAACAATCATCATTAAATACTCACTCACCTGTAATTAATTGTAATCATAATTGATTCCTTGATAAAAGGCGTTTGTGACTCGAACAATCGGAACCACGATGAAACAAAACAAACTAAAATCCCCATGTCCTGTTCCCCCTCGTTCTGGGTTGATTCTCCAACATCATAATTCTTTAAGTATTTGATCTAAATCTAATTCTATAAGGTTTATAGTCAACAGAATTACCAAAAATATCCATTGCCAATAGTTTTTCCTCCCTGTAAGAGACATACAGGTGTCAACATAAACGCCAATTAATGTTTAATGTAGGCTACATCTCAGAGAAAAAAATTATACAATCGTTTAACACTATGTTTTAGAAATGGACAATGAAAATAAGTCAATTACGAGAGTTATAATCCTATATTAGAAGAAAACTTTATGTACGATTGAAATGATTGTACGGAATAGATCTTTGAGGAAGAACTCTCTCGGCAGAACGTCTGTATCCAATTTCGGAATGTTATTGTCTGTTCTGAATAAAAATGCAATATACATATATCCTTGGTGATGCTGCGTAATAGGAGAAGCAGTGATATTGTTTGTCTAGTCTATGTATACATTTGTATGTACAATAGATTATGTACAATATTATATATGTATCATATTATAATCCATCTATAATGAGATAATGTTTATAAACTTCTGATGGTGGTGTAGGCTACATAATCTGATCTGAGTAATTGATATACAGCCTAACGGAGCTGCTACTCTGAAAGCCGAAAACATGATCAACTTCAGATGACCTTGTTTTGACCTCAGGGACGTGTGCTTTTTTAAAAATTAATCTGTAACGTATTACTTACAATATGTCTAGAAAATCCGGCAAAATTTGCCACTACTCAATTTTTTTTTATTCATAGTTTATACCTGTTCTGGATTGATTCTCCAACATCATAATTCTTTAAATAATTTAGCATGTTTATATATATTATATATATATAAAAAAAATTCAGTCCAATCCGTTCCGTACCGAGTGGGAGAGTGCCGGAACGCGGGAACTAGCTGGTTACATGGTCACCAAGCACAGGGTTCAGGTGTCAATGCAATCAATATATATATTATATATTTAGTAACATATAAGAGTAGATATATATTATATATTTGTTCATGTATATATCAACATGTATACATATATTTGTTCTATTAATTTGTATTACGGAAAGTAAAAGATAATCCCTGAAAGTTTTGATTCAACACCCATGTTTAGTTGAACACCCATGTATCACTTTAGATCTAAGGTAAGATATACACTGTATTTGCCTGGATCCATCAGCAAATGATAGCTGACGTCAAAATAATAATTGACCTTTATAATATAGTTATGCTCTCAAAGTAATTATAATAACGCTAGCTAATCATCAGGGCAGAAATTCAAATGTTGATCGGAAAGGTCATGGTCTTACTGTTTATAATTTATTTCCATTTGTGTATGAAATAGACTTTGGTATACATCAAGTATACCATCAGCCTATTTTAGTATTTTCATTTTCAAATTATCCGTCATCTTGCAAAGAGGTCCCACTAACTTGAATATTTCAAGCCGCCCTTATACGAAGTATGGAAATCTGAATGAAGAATGCAGTGCTAACTTAGGGGTTGTTAGGGTCGAGCCCACGTGCTGATTATTTGAACTAAGCGCAAGGTGTCAAAGTAAACAGGTATCATAACACTGATCTCTACATCCTATTGGTCTTGGATGCATACACACAGCATGGGTGGTCTTCCATAGCTTTAGGGTTTTGGTCTATGACAAAACACAGAATTAAACATACAATTGATTCATCTAATGAGTACACGGAAGAGATAAAAAGAAGAGATCAATTGCATGGTACTGTGCAGCTCTCAATGTCCTTCTCTCTTCATAAAGGAGGCACCACTCATGAAGATTCAGGTATAAGGTCAAAGACACAAATCTGGCATAGTTATGATATAGGTTATAAGGTCTTACTGGCATAACCCCAAACATTTACACTACATCGCCCCAAACTGGCATAGGATTACACCTGTTTGCATTGCTTACACTCGTCAAAAAAGCTGCCAATAAAACTGCTACAACCAGTCAGTTTTAATTGGGTAATATTACATATAAATGTTACGACCTCAGACATGACCTGCAAGCAGTTAGTTTCTCACCCACCGATATTGAATCTGGCGTGATTGTTTTCTGAGATGCTAGAAAAGGTTGACGATACTTGGTGCCAGTGAATAAGCAAGGTCAGCACATTCGATGCTCAGGCTGTATATACCCACCACGAACTGGAAGCCCTTATAATCATTGGCATTGGTCGGTAAAGCCGGCTAAAAGACCTCAATGAATAGGCAGCAATTGACAAAGATCTTTCTGAGTCAATAATATAGTTATAAACCCATCTGTTCACAGCGCACAGTTAAATGCTGAGTCAGCGATAAGAAATTAATACCCTAAGCTAGCTGATCATGATAAGCATTTCTTGACGAAAGCTTCACTGATTCTGATTAATGAAGCTCCGGAGATGGTTCCATCTCCCATAGGGTTTCTCGGGCAGAGTTTTTAATCAAGTGAAAGCTGTGCAAGAAGACTGCATTTCCAAAGTCATGGTTACCCGGGGAGTCACATTATGGATTTATGGATAGTTCTTCTATAGAATAGGAATTAATTTCCATCATCTCACATGCGGGCGACTCGGTGGCGTATAGGAGCAATGTTCCACTTCCCCTGATTCAGATATTAATTTATTCTGCCTCTTAAGGCACAATTATGTCCCCCATGGATTGTTCTGAGTTGCCTGTTAAAATGGGCGTAGCCTATATGTAACAGGCTATGGCAATTTGGATGATCGTCTTACCTGCCCCAGGAGAGATGTATCTGTAGTGTATCTATATTTGTTGAACAATTAAAGCTGCATTCTCAGCTGGTATGTCAAAACCTTACCAAATTTACCAAATTATCATTTCTAGGACTGGATTCCGCCGCTCAGTCTAGGCTCAGAGTTGAAAAAGTCCCTCCCAACTGAGCAAAGGCCTCTTGCTCCAAACCGCAATCTGTCATTAGAATCCCATTAAGATGTCTACTCCAGGGCCGGAAAACCTATTAGCGCTGTAGGCGTCCAATCACTCAATATCATTCTTATCTAATCTGAGAGGCTCTGAGCTTCTAGAGACTGCTGGTATATATAGATGTTTATAAAAAAATTTAAAGTCGAGGTATAATAAGTGAACACAGAAAATATAAGATTTCGTTGGGGCTCCGAAATATAAATGTGGACATTTCTGAAGTCCTGCGGTTAAATCAACAGGACACAATCCTCCAAAACTTTGGTCAAATGACTTTTAGATGAGTTGGAAAAGAACGGAACAAGATATAGAACATCAGTTTATTTACCAATGTTAACTGAGAGTGCAGATATAAGGAATAACCTCAACTCATATCAATAATTCTGCTTGTTTCTAACGAACATTTTGTAACTCAGGGAATAAGCCTAGGCAACGCGACAAGATATCGACAGGGTCGACACGCGTCTTTGTTAAAAAAAATATAGATGTATTGGCCTTTATTTGCAATAAAAACAAACAAAAAAACTCTGACCTTTTGCCGTGTCAGACTTTCTTCAGTTTCTCCCCCCTATGCTATATTTGAGCACAAAAATGACATAATTTTAATCGTTCCTATAGTTCAGTTCGGATGAAAAGGGAGTGAATGAACAGCAGTAAGAGAAAATTAAGCATTTTACAAACACATTAAACCTTTGCTGCAAACTTTCTCCAATAATTAGAAAAGTTTTATTGCTCTGTGGAAGAAACTAAATATATATATAACATCTTCTTCCGGAGTTCCCACGCTGCTTGTTCATTCCAATACATATATCACCATTTGTACCACAGAAAGTATTGAATGAACCATTCTGGTGGGGGTGGGGTATAGGGAGGGGCGTGAAATAATGTAGATTTATATACTGAAACGTCAGCACCCTTCTCAATAGAGTAGTCCAACATCGTGTTATTCTTTCTACAGTGTGTGTTATATCCCATCTTGATTGATTTTAATCCGCCTTACAAAGGATTGACTTAGTAACGGGAGTAATCGAAACAATATAAACAAGCACATTATTCCCATGGTAATACATACTGTGTCATCCAAATAGAATGTATCCTATGTGATTGAATACTTAAACAATATCAAGTTGTGTTTACTATCAATTCTTACCAGCTTTGTTTCGTCTCACAGCAGAAACTATACTGTAGAGATTACCCTTGGGAATACAAGACTCGGAACCTAGCTAAGCAAAACATTATCGCTTGTTACTATTTATGATAGTTTCCTCATCATCTTGCAGACGAAAAAGAAATCTTCATCCTCTTTCCACTGTTATCGGTTACCCACCCACCCTTCCACCTCCCTTGAGAAAACTATCGCGCTACAAGCCTGCCGAACATTGTACACACATACCATATATCCTACTTTTTTGCCATTTATATGGAGCTATTTCTTACACAATTTATTACATCACATCCCAGCCCCCAGTGAGAATCTGAAGGGCCAAAGCTCTAGCAGATTTTAGATTGAATTTCTTGCACCAGTTCGCACTTAATATCTACTATATACAACATTTGGCGCACAAGACAATCGTGGTCTTAACAGAAGTGTTCTGGTACTTGTGTTATAGTCATGTATTTGTATGTATGCACGTTCCAAAATTTAGTTACCTCAAGATAAAATAACAATGTACATGTGATATTCGATCTATGCCATACACAGCCTACTGTTAGATACAAAGTAAAAGAATTACAAAGTTAATTTGTGATATTTAGCCGAAGGCGAATCGTTGTATAAGTTGCGATGACCGTTTGTTATGAATGGCCATCGCAACTTATACAACGGGCCTATAGAATGTAACACGCAGATTTGCTCAGCTGGTTGTCATATATACTTTACTTAATTAGATAGTTAGTTTCAAATTGGTGTTAATTGTCCAATCACCGTTCAGGAATATGGGCTGATAAGCACTTCCATCTCACTATATCCTACTTTTATTCATATCATTCGAAACAAAATTTGATCACGACATTTTAAATATGTAGAATAAGAGTGTATCAATCTGGTGGATACGGTAGCGCTGGGGAGTTTGAACCCATACTAAAAAAAACTTCTTAATCCGAGTCATGACAGTCTGATTAAAATGCTCACTTCATCAGTTTAATTTATTATCAGTCATGGCCAACTGAGTCAAACGCTTGTCTATAGAAAGTAAATTATGACCAAAGGCGAGCAATAAGGGGTGTGGTATCCTTAATGTTTGCGATTGCAGAGGACCAATTTACCGTAAGCAATGCGGATTGTTGTTATGGGAATGATTATCACCTATAGGTATTTTCAGGAAATGTTTCCATAGTCTTGAGGCCTTGATTATTGGTGAATCGATACTCTCCTATTACAAAAGCAGTTGTGTAGTGTACTTGTGTTCTGCGAACTCGGGCCCTAGGGGAAGCAAACAAACCAAGCAAGATTCATAAAGAGTGTTAAGGTCTGCGCCCAATATTGATCAAAAGTACCCCCATCCCCATAATTCCTCTATACAGGGATGGATCGAAACAGACAGATATGGGACAATAATGATGCAAGGAATAGATACGTAGGGATCAATAGAGTGGATCTTAGATCGATATTCGTATGGATAGCAAAGGTATCACTACAACACAAAGTAACCTCGATGGGAAATGTAATGTGGTAAGGACTTTAGGGTGAAAGTTAAGTTGTGCTGCCAGGCCACCAGGTTCTGGGATGTAATGATGATGTGCATTTCAGCTTAGATAGAATCCTGGAACCGAATTCCTCCACTATCGTTCACATCTTCCAAAACAGAATCATTTATTAATTGCATCAGCTCGCATTGGGACCAATTAAAAAACCCTCTTTGAGGGAATTGCGTTTCCCCAGTGGAAATAAAATCCCCCCAAACGCTTATCACCTTGGCTTTCCATCGGAACTATTTTTACCTGGTTTCCTTAAATCAATCATCCAACTACATTGTTAAATGTAATGTTATTGAGATTATCTGGTTTGCCTTCCGGGAATATTATTTGTTTTTGGATGATCTGGAGACCCTGCCCACAGTTATAGGAAAGCTTAGTTGGATGGAAAGTCCTCCTCCTCCCAGCTGCTGCTGCTCAAGAATCTGTAGAAAACCTTTCTCTATGTTACAATTCCCACGAGCAGTTACGAGCTGCTCGATCCTCCCCTCTACACAGGAAACTTCAGTAGTTCATTACTAATACTCCAGACGGCGTCTGAGTTAGTCAAGGCCCATAAGTTACAGCTATGTCTTGTATTGATGTTTTAGGGGGAGAGACATACACATTCCAGACAAGGCAAAAACAGGTCATGACTTGTATACTGTTCCTACAACTTACTTCTGTAACCGTTCTGTCTTGCTCTTAAAATTACTCATTGAAGACAATCCTTACAGTATATTTTTGTATATAAAGTTAGGTTCACGTGATATGTAGCCGTACAATCTCGACCTACCGTTACTTCTCAGATAAGATAACAATGAATAAAGGTACTGTCTACCTAGATAAAAGTCTAAGACGTAAGACAGTTTTTCCTGCCTAATTCCCATTCTTCCAAGGCCGCATGATGATTTTCCCCAGTTACATCTAGTGTGATTCATGGGGAATTCCTGTGGGATATTCTTCGAGAACCTCCTGAACTAGTGGAGCGCTGGAGCGCTGTTGTCTTCATTTCTCTTTGAGCAAAATATTTTGCACCAGTATATTCTAATGAAAGCAACACATGTATATGAGAACTCTGTGTGAGGGTGGGGACACTGACAGTAGAATAAACACCTGAAATAGATGATCAACTAACAGCAAGGACCATGACAACATCTTTAACAGATACGATGGCAGGGAGAGGATGAATAAATGCAATATAGCATTGTATCTGTGTCTAAGTATAGGCTATTTGTGGTAATGGAAAAATGTTTGTATTATATTGTGAATTAGATAGGTGAGCGACATGAACGGAACTGTGTGTAGAACAATTTCAAATGTCAGCATCATGGTTAGTGAGTTATGTTATGGATAGACTGCTGAGAAGGCGTTGAAGAAAGGATTTGAAAACCAGGTCACCTATATTAAATGATACGTATAGATGCTTTTGTTTTTAGGTTTTGATGGGAGATGCAGCTAAGAAATCGTGCTGAGGTTTGCATGTTTTCTGTTGCATTTGGGATAATACAGGTCGCGTTAAAAATACATTCTTACTCTGTCTTGTTATTACTCTGTCTTGTTATTAACTATATATATGTCTCTCAAGAAGCAATATAATGTTCGGTGGTAATCAAGAAAGCCATTATCATGATGGGGATCTTGCTTCATTGCAGCAGCAGCTAAAAGTTATGAACAGTTGCTATCCATGATAATCAAATGGATTTACTTTGATTGAAAAAGTATGTTGCACATAATTCTGAGATACCTTTCTCTTTTTGTTTTCCCCGCCCTCTCTAGTCGGTATTTTTAACTTGGTAAGAGTGTTGCGTTCCTTGACATAACCTTTTAAAAACCCAAACAAACACGAAAGGGTGAGAGTTATGCTCCTAACACATTGTTTTTTCATGATCAGTCCTTGTAACATTTCATAAAGAAAGACATGATTAGATAATAATTAATATTGATTCCTATTTTCCCTCTCTGATGATAGAATATATAATATACATTACTTTAGGATCGAGCTCAAATGGTTTATATTTATGGGAGATTATAGGGAAAGAATTGTGTTCCCATGTTATTAAGATGTTTCCCATATCTGTTCTGTGGAAATGCTTGTTATAATTCCGATACATATGCCTATTCCGATACGCTTGAAAACTGGGATCAATAAAATTGCAGACGCAGGTATCAGCCTCACTTTAAAAAATGGCAAACAATGAAAACCTGAGGAAACGATTGAATGATGGGCCTGGGCATTCTCATAAATCTGCCCGCCCACAAAGTGTATGAGCACTGATTTCACTATAATATAATAATGTTTTTTTGCCAAGACACATGTTTCTGCATGTGGTTCTGTATGCCTGCACAGGCCCTAACAGCTGGCAATACATATGATTTACAAAGAGCAGTGGCATTTCTAGGGATGCACTGCATATGCCTAGCCAGCATTCCCTGGTATTGGTGTGTACATTTTCCCCTATGAAAGGATGTAGTCTTTCTTGTGGTCTATGTCTACCAGCTGTGCTACTTTCATCGTCAGGTCGGGGAAAACATAGCATACTGTCAAAGGTGACAGAAACTGTTTTTCCTGTGAGGTTTAATGTGTTTTGTGTTATGTTATGTGTATTTTAAGCAATTCTCCATCCTTTGAAATTGTCTGCAATACACAGGACTGTGAAATGAGATAAGTGGTCAATAGAGGGTCAATACTTTAACATTGATTGCCATGACAAGAGTATAACCATGTATAAGCTAAGATATCTGCAAGTGGTGCCAACCTCACGCAAGTTTCGCCACTGGACGTTGTATGGTCAAAATTCTGTTGAAATTTTGAGTAAAAATTATAGGCAGGCAAGCTTACCCCCTATTGTACATAAATATATCTACCTATAGTTATGCGTTGTGTAGATTTTGACGCTTTGTTCGATTCAGTTAATAGAATGATAAACTGTCATATCATATACGTATTCATTAGTTCAGGAGACACACAGATGCATCCTTTTAATATTTCTGTCTCCTGACATGTATTCTCATTCCCACCGGGGAATTTATTTTCTTTAACAGCTGGAATGATAAAAATCTCTATTATTGGCCAAAGGCGGAAATACCGCTTCGGATTCCTACTCCAATGACGTGAAGGTTTTTCTTTCTTGACGAAAAAACGACGAAAAAATATGCTGAAATCAATTGAGCCTATCACCTAGGGGCAATTGGTAATGACACCTAACAGAATCGGCATTCCCACAGCGACAAACTGATGATTCTTTGACTGTTAGGGCTAGGTCTTGGCCGCAAAAGAAATAAAAAACCAACAAAAAATGGCATTTCAGGTAGGCCTAAGGGTCAAACGATACTTTGACTGACAACCGCCTCTCTGCAGCGGAGACACCATCCGATGACAGCTTTAGGCTTTCTTGACGTAGGAGTTGTGGTTTGAAATGTCGAATGGGTTTGCAACATTATGGCTAAAGATATGTTCGTTTGGATATGAAATACATTTTAGATCAATTGTATGTAAAGATGTGCTTATGAATTGAAGGACCGTCTTATAATCGCCCAATTGATATCTTATTACTAATTTATATCACTGATACAGATGGATGAAAGACCGCAAAATATTCGACCCCTTAAGTAATTACTGTGAGTGTGAACGATACGACCATGGTAAAGACTAAAAGCTGACAAAACAGGGAGCCAGTGTCACATGGTGGCATCTAATTTAGCTCCGCTTTTCCACTGTGCTGACCCGCGTGTGAAGTAGGACAGGACATAGGTGGGGTTAGCCAATCACTGACTGCCTTTTCAAGTTTTCAAAACGGCAGCCATGTTTCTAGAGTGAGTGACCCGCTACATTTGTGACGATTCATTGGACTAACAGGGCTTTCTGTTGCAACAGTACCATAATAATTGTGAGGTTCCTAAGCTCCTTCAACGTATGGTTGTCCCAATTGCATAATTCTGCATAGTTTACAGCATGGCTTTATAGTGAGGCAATTATCTCACCTTTGTTCTCCCTGGTAATACAACTTTCCTTCTCTATTCTTTAGTTGAAACCTTACACGAGAAGTCAGAAATCCTTAATTCTGCTTTCTTCATACAATGTAATGGAGCCCATGTAGGAGTATCAGGGATTTTGATATTTATAAACCCCTACACCCATGTACCCCTGAACAATGCCGAAACGTTGGGTTTATAAATATGCTCGTAAAAGAATGACTTTAAAAGCTACTCCGAATTTCATCATTTTATAATAAACCCTACAGCTTTTGCCCAAGCAGAGCAAGAGTAACCTAACTGACATCTACGCAAAATAACGCCTGTTGGTAAAATCTGACACATCAATAAAAACATCCTGCATACTGTACTCAATATTCTTGAGTTCCACACCAATAGCAAGTCTCATCAACAATGTCTGCTAAACAGGCTGCACTTCCCAAAGAGGCCGCTTCCATCGCCTTAATGTTTAGAGACATACCCGTCCTCATGGGCTTTATTCATGGTCCTTTTTAACTCAGTCTCTTCCAACTGCCTAGAATGTTTATCCACGCTATCCTGAAGACAGGTGACCAAGTATTTAGTCTTCTTGCCATTGTCTTCTTGCAGCAAATTCTCGAGGGATTCCAAATTTGAAATATAATCTAACCTATATATCATATTGCGAGCTACCAAAGCTGTCTTCGCCCACTCTATGGAGACCCTCCGTCATCTTCCACATCTCAGCTACCTCAGGTGTTTCTTTTGTTGCAGAATCCTTCTCCCAGTGCTTATTAAACCGCAGGTGATCAGAAAGATACATAGATTATGGTGTACAAAAGACTGGGCAATAGATTGATCTCCTGACGTCTCATTATAGTTTATCACAGCATCCTAGAAACTTGTGACCGGGGCCCCAGCATCCCAATGGTCCTGATGGTGTTAATTGGTCAGTGCTATGTTGCCCAAATATTGCATTGTCGTCGATTTTAGCTTCTTTAATAATTCATGAAAACTAATTATCTCAGTGTCAGTTGATTCCTCTCAGCCCACTTGTTCATTCCAAATAACTTGTGTATACTTTAAATGATATTTATTCATTGTAAATGTCAAAAATTGATGTTTTTCCTTGTTCTTCCAATAAAAAAGTTATTAACTATGATGTAAGACTTGTAGAATTTGTTCTAGACATGAATCATTCATATTAATTTGGTTCTACTGGATAGTCCCATATATAATTCCACCATAAATCTCCCGTAGTGGGATCAAGTGGATTGTCTGGATGGATCCGCAGGAAACACAGGAGGCACAGGAAACCATGATTGTACCTAGATAATAGGCGTATTCCTTATTGAGTATTTCCTCACAGGTATGGAAGGAATTCTTAGAAAAGCTATTAGTGTTTAAAATGCAAACCACGTACCTATATGAATATCTCAAATATTCCAAACTTGGACAATTGCATGTAGTATGGAAGCTTACTAACAGGTAATGGTAACTAACGCTCAAACCAGCAATATCCACTCATACCCCCATCAAAATTATCAGAGGGTCTTTGAAATGTAAGTGTTTCTAGGTCATATATGTAACGTTCTGGATGTTGAGAGCAGAGTTGGCAAATATGAGGCCATTTCCAGTGCTTCACCCAACATTTGCAACACCAGTGGTATACTTAATAGTTTTAGCTCTGACTCTGTAAAGAACATCTGTGTAATTTGCTCAGAGCCCTAAGTCTACTTGGCATACTTTTAGACAGAAATCTGGTTTCCTCAATATATTCTTGCCGACACATGACTTTTAGCAAGTGGTTATGGCCCGTGGGTATTGGTTGGTTAATGGGCTTTTTCACCCTTGAAGACCTACGTACATAATATATCATGAAGAAAATAGAGGAGGAATTTAAATAGTGGCCTGCAAGTGTTGCTATTCATAACTGAAATCACAAATTTCACAAATTATGGGATCGTTCATCTATATAATATATATATACACTATTTTAGGGGATCTCATGTTTTAATATTTCTATAATTCAAACCATATTGAATACATCATTACTAGTTCAAACATTGATTAGCAGTGAAGGCTCATATCTGTTATTCCTCTATCACAGACCTTTAATTCTCAAGTGCACATAATCATGTTATCTTTTTGGCAAGTTAAGTCAAATGCACAATAAATTCTTACCGATGTTTTTTGTACATCATACGCAATAGGCCTGCTATGCAGATAATTGATATAATATATCCTGTTGTTCACAGACGAATTCATTCTACCTAGAAAAATTCCGATAACCGCAAATTATGTTGGTGCCTAAACAAGATAGGGAAAGTATAGAGTAGAAAAAAAATATCCCGTAAACATCTGCAGTGTATTCGGAGGCGAATACTGCAAATGGTTTTTATACGATACAGTTTCCCTCTGCTGAAATCGGAATTGAGATGCATCGCATTTATCTTCATTCCTTTCTTTCGTTCAAATGGCAATGGTATACCGAGGCAGAATCGATGTTCGCCGGGACATATTAAACTATACTAACATTCAGCAATCTTTCTTCATTTAGATATGGTCCCCATTCCGATGAAATGTGACCGAGACACTTGATGCAAAGGAAGTCAAATAGGGAGTGTGTCCCTTCCAGGAATATGTTCCCCATATTGCGGCGAAAGACACCCATAAAAATGCAAAACACATTTATATGTATAAAGTGAATGCTTTCAGAAGCGACGGTATGTACTCGCGTATCTGGCAAACAACTGTATGAAATAACGAGATTAGTGTTTTACAGTTGTCTGTATGAACAAAACATTCCGACTGAGACTGCGAACATCTATAACAAAGATGAAACAATTGCTCTTCACATTGCCCTGTCCTACGAACAGATCCATCAGTAATTGCTAGCTGACTAAAAAAACTTAGATCTAGAGACAAAACATAGAGGACGGTGGTCCATAGAATAAAGCTTGCGTTACACCCCAATTGTCCTTAGTAATACGATCATAATTATATGCAATATTTCTGGTGCGTTCATTAGTTCTAGTAGATCCCTACCGCTTTATCGCTATTGATGATACATAACAGTTCAGACAACGATATGATACAATTTGTAATGATTCAAACCCTGTTTCTATGCTCATATTATCTGTGTTGCAGTCAACGTCACCGGCTACAGCACATCAATATTGTCACTTTGTATCATATTTCCTCATGGAAATTGTATCTGACCATTCCCAACGTTATTCTAAGGGTTAAAATGACATGTGACATAATTCCTGTTAGAAATATAACACTTATTCCTCGCATATTCTATTTCAAATAAATAACTCCTTAGAATTCTTATGTTACAAAATAGAATGTTTTGAGATGACGTGAAACAATATATGAGGATAGTATTACTTATACAACAGACTTTTCACACCCTTCTTAGCTCTTCCAGTGATGAATGGCTTTAAAAGACAAAGGCACGATGATTTACGCATGTGTTTTTTCCTTATCTCTTCTTTTGCTTGGACAATAATAAGGACACTGTACAGAGAAGAACCTTTGAAAAGATACTGCCTCAACCATTGGCATCAAGTTAACTTTCGAAGGATTAAAGAAGTAATATGCGCAGAGCATGTTATCCCCTAACCCGAGACTTTTAGTCGTATATAACCCCTTTGATATTCCAGAACTTACGCCTAATACCCACTCCCAAGGTGAGGAGAGGATTCTGCATTCATACTTCAGCTCATTTTAGTCAATTTATTTTACATAGATAAACATATTTGTCAACGAAAATGTGTTTTCTTTCCCTTGGAAATTTTGATGTGAGGTTTGACGTGGTACGATTTTTGTCACCCCTAATTATTATTGTATTATCTCGATAGCATGAATCAAGAAAAGAACAATGACCGAAACAACATGATGACTTCGATGTTATAAGACAACACAGTGATAGCCTATTGTTCCACAGACTGGTGGGGTGGGGAGACTCTTTTCTTTTCCCATCTTTCCCCCTTTTTTTTCTCTTTTATACACATTTTTTTAATATAAAACTATAACATTTGAGTACCCAAGCATTTAGTATTCAAAGATGGGACAAAAATACAAAGTATGCATTCATTGTAATCCTTAAAATGTAACAATGCACTTATAGTAATAAAACGGGAGAGAGGTTTGGCATGGTAGTGTATATATCAGGCTTTAAGGTAAACGTGATATTCATATTACTCGCATTAAATCAGACAGGAATTCTTTCGAGGTCCTATATCAATTATTTATTGACTTTCACATTTTCTGTATATATGTTCCTTAATACTGTTGCACGTATACAGCTCTGAATGCAACAGGTTCCCTTAAACATAACATTTTACTATACCCAAGGGCGTACTACTGGGACCTATGATTTTAGAACTTAGAACAGGCATTATGGTACTCGCTATCCGGGCATTTGACATGCATAGTGCACAGTACTGCTGCTATAGAAATGAGGTTTAGGCATGTATCCCGGAGAGTCCAAAGCCTCTTACCGTTAATATTCCTAGCTACATAACATTTGTTCCAAAGACCAGAAACAAAATATGACCAAAATTCTTCTTCTCTGTAAAGCCGCAATTGCCTCTACTGGAGAATATGGTCCCAAGACACCCATGGTGATTGCATACTTGTGTTGGGTATGGGGCGAAAAGCATTTGGAACGTGGTAAAGCTCCCAACACATCCTATTACTACCCATGCCTTCCTCTCCAGATGGTGATTTTATTCATGGTAAAAACTGTAAATGAATTCTCTAAGTGGGAGATAGAAGGTGTGGCAGGCACCGCATATATTATATACAGTGTTGGTAAATATTATTCTAGGGCAAGGATATACATACTCCAGATCACGACCTTCTACTGGATAAGGTATCAATGATTGATCCTTGGTGTCTTGTCCTGGAGTCAGTCAGCTTGTGCTGAATCCAAGGATTAGTAGCGCCCGGCTGTGAACAATTAACAGGCACAAAATTGCCATTGCTCTTAATGACAGATTTAAAGCTGGATATTTTTTTACTGAGGTCATTGAACCCACAAAGTAAATCTCTGTCATTATTTAGACCTTAAAATGCTAAACACGATAGCAAAAATCCACATGCATGTTTTCCTATCTCGTGCAATTTGACATCATTTTACGCTTAAACGATCACAGTGAGCTGATTAAATTTCTATAATTAAGCTATATGTTCTTGCCACAATAGTTATAACCACTTGGCTTTCCTTGCAGTATTAAATGATTCGACGGCTGTTTACCAAGCAGAAACATATGGATTTAATAACATCTCATAAACGCGGATTCAACCTTATGTATATTAACTTAATTTATGTTATCAGGATACCTCACCTAACCATTCCCATTTTTCAACGTTGTAAGAAATGCATGAATTCACACAAATTAGCTCCTAATTTATCTCATCTCTTTCCAATTTATGTATGATAACGTCTTACACATCTGGGTGTGGTGCGAGTTTAACCTTGATAAAAGCTTTATAGAGGTGAGTACATATGTATGTTCTCAGGGTCCTGCCAATCTGCACAAGCTCTATCCCCAAGATAACGAGTAGGTGAGCTGCACATGCTCTGTGTGGCCGCGAGCTACTAAAGAATACTTCTTATGTGCAAGTTTATATTGGATCTTTCTATATATACTTGCAAGGATAATTGGTGAAAGGGTAGTAAACACATGCAATACATGACTATAGATCATTGGTTTAGTCAGTAGATAGAACATAATGAACTGACCCCAACGGAGTAGTTAGCCTCCTAGATGATAAAGCCTGAGGAAATACCTTAAGTGAACTTGTGATATAAACCATTCTTTCCCAACAAATGGATGGGTCCCCTTTTCTTTTCTCACGGTGGTGAGTCATCTAGAATTACATTGCCATTGACACCTTTCACTTATTTTTTACTTCCAGACCTTTCCCTTAATGCAGCAAAAAAGAACCCAACGGTCTTTGATTTCAACAAGGCAGGCTAATTTCGTTAGCCATGAACAATCTTTTAATCCATTGTACTACATTTATTACAGACCAATGTTTTCAGTTAGGACTTTAGTGAAGCATAATCTGCTACTTCAACTTCTGATTGTGGCATGTATCTAGCTTTAGTGAAAACAATTCCTCTGACTTCCCTTCTCATTTCCACGATGATTGTTTGACTATCTCTGTTATTATGTAATTATTCCACATGGACACAATATGTACATTCAATTAAATTATTCTGTCCCTGCTTTTTACAATATTGAAAGCAATTTGGAATCAACGAAATTTGTCCTGCATATCAGAATCTTGTCTTCTCTTCAATCTCCCTCAGCCACCTAAGCGACTTGCAACTATAATAGGTGATGTTACCCCAATTTGTTTTCCCCCAATCTGTTTTACCCATGCATGTCTTGATCGTTTTCATATATGTCGAAAAGAAAAACTATTGGAAAGACCGATAGATAATATAAGCCAGTTGGATGAAGCGGACTGTCCCTTCATTTTCCTCTCGAAATATTGAGCTTCTAGAGGAAGATCACTATTGGGGTAAAAAATATAATCAAAAAATAAAAATATTTAAACACCGATCAGAAGTAAAATCAGATGTGTGATGCAGTGAAATATGGGGGATTATGGCACCATACTGTGTCTCTGTCACACGAAGGTCGCAGGGTGTCTTTGATGTCATGATAGAGATTACTCGTAAAAATGGACTTTTAGTTCTGATTCTTCATGCTTATCATTCAACTGGTATGAAATATTTCATCGTTTCACCCCGTACACAAGTACATAACCCGCTTTTCCATATACCATCTATATGAGGAATTTAACGGATGTTGTCAAGGGTCGGATCTATCACTATGCTGGATGTAAATTTAAAAGGACCAAAGCCAACGTTAGCTTCATCAATGGTTAGGTACTCCTAGGAGGTTGAATATAACTATACTCCGTTTGTATAAATACTCATTGAATGCAAATCTACGTACGTTATTCATAATTAAGCATTCGTGAGTCTTATTCTACACGGTCAGTATCAGCAATGGAAACATTTAAAGTATGCTATCCTACAAAACACTAATAACCATATCCAATTATAATGCTCCAGCACATGTATGTCTAATAAGGAAAAGGTCTATGATTCGTATCCGTAGAACTATGGTTCTTTTTGTATCAGAATTCTACAAATTCAATTGGTTTAATTTTTATGATACCATCACAAAATTATCTTGTGGCACAACTGACTATTCTGAACGCGGCAGCACATTCCCACAAATGCATTATCTCCCGCCTTACAGAAGTCATTCGTACCAGACTTCCAATTCTCTTGGATATACTCAAAGGAGTTGGAAGTGACCGAATTATTTGCTCAGAGTGTATCATGGGGCCCCAGGTGCCAACGTCTAAGACATTGATCATCCATCAAACGATGCTGAATCCGACCATCAAATGGCGCCTCTGTAAACACTGCAGCGCCAGTATGCATCATGAGAGTTCCGGCATTTATTGAATTAATGACCTTATTTATGGATCCTTACGGGAATCATGGAATCCAATGTTGCAATGTACTGTATTGTTTCCTTGTATTTTCCTTGCTATTACCTTGTGCAATGCACAGTATCTAATCATTTGAATGCATGGCAAGTAATTCCTACGAGGAACAAGGCATGGGAAAGCTATCATTATTGTCATACTGCTAGTGTCGAGGGGAATATACATGTATTTTACGATCCCATATTCCTCTTCACGTTTCGTGGTTTCTAAAACCTTATGGACATATGAAGCACATATAAGAGCTTGCCGTCATTTTTATTAACCCTACATGTAATAATGAAAGTGAAATAAAACAGTGAAAATACAGTACTTTCCAAAATGTGCATGGAGAAACGGCGACACAAAACCTATCATAATTATGAATATTTTGTGTGTCTGCCTGTCTGTGCCTCTCTCTTTCTCATATATATTATTATACCATATAATTATATGAGGCTCGTTGAGAGTAGGAAGTCACATAATGCCTACAAGCACGGTAGAGGCCGCTCGGTTCATACAATATGTATCGCATATTGTTACAGTGAAACTGAGTTAGCCGAACACATTAGTCCCATGGAGGAGGTTAAATTGTCCCAATGACTCCCTTCATCCCAATGGTGTAACCGCCTGAGTTCAAGGATTCATATTCCATTATGATGATATCACTTTAATTGTTTTTCCCATATTTAAGGAAAGATACTATACATGATATCTTTGTCTTTAATCTAAGCGGAGGTAAACCCATTGATAAAACGCTATATACATATGAATGCATCACAGACCGGAAGAATAGCTTTGTTGCACAAGTTCTTTGCAAGAATAACCCTGAAGGATAAACCGATTTAACACCCACAAAATGTGCCCATTTGCGAGTGTGGCACAAAGAATAGAAACAAAGTGAAATGAATGATAGTTGGAGAGATCGAAAGGAAGCTTCGAAGTCAACTATGAAATCGACCGTTAAGTATACATGCCTCACCGTCCCAAGATCCCCATTGCACCCTTGGCACAAGTAGGGATCTATGAGACCTATGCATATGTTTGTATTGCCTTTGTAAATCTAAATATAATCGTACCATATTTTGGTACACATCATAATTTGAATGTAATAGTTCTATATGACTATATGATATTCACAATAATTGTGAAAGGGCTTAATGTTATCTCAGCTAGTTGAGAACATTTTATACCAGTAATGGGTACTAAAATGTAAGATGATAAATTCAGTATACGGGTACTAATTTGAGGCAGAAATGCACGTACCTAATTTCATCTTTAATACGACGAGCAGCAGCTGCAGCAGTTATATTTTTGTCGTTTAACATCCTCAAGTTTCGAGGGTAATGCTTAATGTTCTGGCTCACGGGAGATGTTGCCAACGAAATATAATAGTGTTGTTCCTGTACAATGGTTTCAAATGTTATTACATGTGAAACTACCGGCAGAAGGCAGCAATATCGTTTTCAAACACAAATATCAATTTTCTGCTTCCCCTATCCGAGAGTCTTGACAGTTTTATATCACGGTTCCTTGTACCCTGTGGTTTGATTGATAGTCTCTCGGTTTTTATTATGAATTGAGCAGAGTTGCGACAATACAGGCTGCTGGAAAAGAGGTAGCAAGTATCCAATTTGTTTTCAGAATGGTTGAATAAGATAAATCAGCCTCTTGTGGAAGAAGGTTTCATCTGTGGAGGAATTCCAAAAGGTAATATGCAATAAACACATTAATTCCTAATAAAATTCCCAGAGTATTATGCATATAGTAATGCTTGAGTGGTGAAAGTTACTGCTGGATTGGTAGCTCCATTGAAATCACTAAGCGAGCAATGCAATCGCGTATTCCTGGATATTCAGATATGAACACATGTAGCAGTGCCACGTGCTGCCAATGGATGAGGGAGAGAGAATGTATTGCTGAGTTCTGCTGCAGGGGCCTGAGGAATCAGCACCCTCCTATACCTCCACACCTTTCTTTATGTGTCTGTCTCCCTCTCTCTCCTTCGATGTTTCTCCAATAGTCACTCCAATAACACTTGATGGACTGCAAGAGAAATAAAGATGCATGAGATCTGGTGACTGGTGATGCTGGGATAGTGTTAAAGGATAGTTACCACACAGGAGCACACACAAAACCCTGGTAAGGGATCCCCTGGAGAGTGGAAGGACCTGGAGGAAGCCTTGATGAAAGTTGCTGCTTCTGGATGCAATGCCTGCTATGGTGCTTCCCCCGCATGTGCTCCAATGCTCTTACACGTACACACACTCTATAAGTGAATTCCCCGCAATGCTATATGCATCATATTGCAGAATATGCAGTGGACAATCCAAGCCTTCTTGCGTCAATAGGAATCCCTTCCCTTTGCAGGTGACTTCCCTCTGTATGCATATCACAAACAAAACACACGCTGGAGAGCAATGTGCAACAGCTCTTGATTAATGCGCATGCTTGCGCTGCCTGGGCTTCCGGTGAATAAGGCTTTTGAGGATCCAAACTTGTATTAGTGGAACAGAAATAACAACCGGTTCCAAATAAAGCTCCGCAAAGATAGTTATATTTCTAGATGTGGATAGATAAATCCGATTGCTATATAAAATCCAAAAGTAAACTCAGGATATGAGGCATAATAACGATGTTAGAAATATTAGATAGGTATGTAATCCAACACAGAAAGTATACTTCTCATGATAGGTGTCCAAATGTGCATAGGCTGTCTGTATTCAGAATAAGTGACTACGCAGAGGGCTTAACTCACCTATAACAAATCTTCATTACAATCACCAGGGTATTCAACGCTCACCAGATAACCAATTATACAAACATGTTTAAAACGATCCGAAAAAGGTGTATGTCCCTTGTTATACCCCCCTCCTTCCCAAGCTGCTGCTCCTGTGTCTGAGGGGATGAGGAGATCCCACGTGTTATCCCTTGGTGACGAGCGGGTGGTCGGAGGAGGTCCTTCCTTTATTTCCTCCTCCTTCTCTTCCTACACCTCGTCCAGCACCCCTCCGCCTGGGTTGCCGGTATAGCGATTGGTATAGCTATGACAGAGATGCGTGTGTGTAGGTGAGAGTTGGGGTATATGTGTGGTGGTATAGGCTTGACTAAAGTCAAGGCAGGAGTATGCCAGACAAGGGGCTGAACGAAAATAAAGCCTTGGTAGGAGGATAAGCCGCCTTTAGCCGAAGTGGTAGCGGCTCAGTTGAGGCTTATGGGATGCTCCTCGCTGGTTAGGTGCTGGGCAGCTGCTGGATGAGCAGGGGATATCTAGGCTTATCTATGCTCGTGAATCGTCTATGAATCGTCCATTCATTAACCCTCCTTAATCTCCTGCTATCATTATTAGCATTTCTTCATCTCTTGCTGTATGGGTCAAAGGAATACATTTATGCATGGTGTCAGTGCTCAATTTCTTGGACAAATAGTTACTATTGATTAAGTGTTTAATAAACAAAATATATCATTGAAAATAATATTATGTTGAAGATTATAACTCCAAGATATGGTAGTGATGGTAAATAAAAATTACATTTCTGACTGAGGTGTGTAAGTCTTAGTGAATAGATATATAGGACAAGGAATGCCTTTCAATTGTCATTGCTGCATTGATTTCCACCCAATACCATTGAATAAAGGCTCATCAGCCATCTTATCTGTAACCCAATAGAGAGGAATAGCTACACGTTCACTAATTCCTTTCCTTCGAGATTACCGAGGTCTTTCGAAGATAGATATGTTGAACAAGAGGGGAATTTAATCAATTAGCGAGCCTCGTGATTATCAGACATTCTCACAGTGAGGTTTCCCGCTGGTCCCATTCATTTAGGCCTTCAACATCATTTTCATCGTCTATTGGCAAGGCACCAGGCTTCATTGGTAGCTATGATATCAGAGTCACTTTGAGTCAGACTCTCTTATCTGTAGTGTATTATATCTGTGTCAGCATTTGAGCCGAATCTGTGTCAAACACGTCATTGGATTTGTGTGACAAACGAGCTCTCACATATACAGGATGAAGGTGTGTCCCCATACTGATAAACTGATATTTTGTTTTATCAAACTTGTATTTTGATCAAATGTTAGATGCATTTATCATCATGTTGGCGTTGTACAGGGATCGTGCTTCTTAAATTGATGGGTCCAAGCTCTTAAAAACCGAAGCAAATAATCTGATAGGCTTCTTCTACTGCCTGGAAAGCTAGTAATGGATAAGCGATGTCAAGAAGAAAGATAAAGGGCAGAAATCTTGTGAACTTAGGCTTTTTCTTCATCATCCCATAGTATTTCCTTGGCAGTGGGCCAGAGGCCAGGTCAGATCACAAGAAAAACATGTTTAAACGTGATTCATGGAACTTATGAACACGGGGCATCTCACAAACATGGGAAGGATATATATACATAATGTATGTGTATAGCGTTGATTCTCAAACTGCAACTAGCGTCTGACTCTTATTAAAACAAATTTCTACATAGCAACTGGAGATAAACGGTAACGAAAATATGAATATGTGCATAATAGTTTAAAGTTCACATTCCATTAGCAGTTTTCCAGCATTGAATTATATTACTAATATAGGTTGAGGTGAGTGTTATCCGGAGAAAACATTCATTTTTAAAGAATCAATAGTTATCAAAATATAAAATTATGACGTCAAGCTGTAATAATTGTAGAAAAGAGTATATTTTGCATATCCGTTCCTTGCATGAATATTGAGCTTAAGCACTTGGCAATGTATTTTAGCCATTCTAATGTTTATAATTTCAATATTTCTTTTTTAGCTAGAAGGGAAACCTATAGGAAATTTGTGTGTTCATACATCACTTTTTTATGAGCCTCTGGCAATAATAAACATTAACCCATTATATAGATCTAATACATTATCAAGTAGTGTTTTTCACATGGTTTCATAAATACAGGTGAAATTCGCAGAAATAATTAGGGTTAATAGCTAAAAGATCAACCAAATGCCACTCTGCTGATTGGGGAAGTTAAATGCATCAGCGTACATCACACTAATAACCTATCCTCACAATTTAGAGGCTAAAGAATAAGAGGATTGTTCTGGATATTCAGTAGAAATATAGGTTAGGTTAAATCATAAGCATTATATTGACATGTTTTTTTCATTTTCCTGACTGTTAAGTATGTTTGATACAGTAAAACGTCATTGTACATCATGCATCATTGTATGTCATGCTCAGCTATTAAGCTACTTAAAACAGGTCATGACAAATCAAATTGAGCCCATTTCAATGTATCAACTAATAATATCCATATAATAACTGATGTCATATTTTAAACTTCATAATACCAAGGAGAAATGACAGGAAATACAATGCATTAGCTAGTGTGTAAAAAATGTAGAAAATTTGAAATTAAAAAACGCAAGAGTTTAGGATAATTTTATACTAAATATCTGTATCATAATGTATCAAATTACTATTGGAATCTTAATAGGTAGGCCGGCTTTTGAAGGTAGAAACGGAGTTTAATATTGAGCGTGATGTACAATGATGGCAATGGTTACCAGAACATTCTTAGAATAAATTCATGAGAGTTCAATTGATCTTGATTGATTGTTTTGATATGCAACATGATAATAAAAACAGAATATTTCTCATTTTGTACCCAAAACATTCCATTTTTCGATTTGGTTGCCATGGTGACCAAGTTCCACATTTCCCAGATGTTGGACCCAGTCCAAATGAAAGAACAATTCTGTATAGGAATCAATCCTCAAAACATAATATCCCTGCGAAAAATGGGGCTGATGTAACTATAAATACCAAATCCCTTATTAGAATGTTTCCATAGCAACCATGACCAAGGAAACAAAATTCCAGATTGGGTCTATAGCTAGAAATGATCAGCATATCAAAAAGTACCACTATGCCAAATTTCATGCTTTTATGAAAAAGTGCACAATTGTTTGGCAAATCGACTGGACTATTATAATATATTATAATAAAAATTATTATAAAAAAATTTTTCCACTAAGATCTGATGTTGAATAAAACATTTTAAACTGGACTCTCTCATCAAACTTCGTTTGTAACAACCTCTCATAACCCCCCTGATCGAAACACCGTTTATCCCATCTAAAAATACCCACCCACGACGAAACTACAGCTATCTAAAGGTAATATCCTATTTAAACATCACGATAAGGAAATTTGATATTTGTGACATGGTAACCAAGACAACGTACCCTTGACAACGGTCCTATTTTTCAATCTTACACATTATTAATATACCTCATGAATTTGGAGGCATAGACAATCCCTGATGAAGGCACCACAACATCGCCGAAACGTTGGATTCAAAATAATGTACAACATCTGAAGAAATAAAACATCTTTCTCAAACCCATCTGGGCAGGCAAAAGGGTTTTAGGTCTTATCACTACTTAGAAAATATTATAATATCAGTTCAATCATTCGTTGTTCATCGCAATGTTATTAATTTGATATTTTCAAAATATAATATTGCATAGAAGGTTTCCTAGTATCAAATAATCGTTCTCTTTATTGGAAAAGTATTAATTCTTGTAATAGGTCAAAGTACAATTTGTTTTTTTTACAAACCTTTGAACATCTGCAATATGATATCGGTATAACGGAATTTATAAAGAGGATTTGTCTATCTTTCCTCTGTATACACGTGAGTTTAACTCGCCTGAGTCAAGGGAGTTCTGTCTTCGGAGACCCTTTTGATGTTCTCATACTGGTTATAAATCAAAATTATTACCTTCCTCTCACACTGATCTGGCAATAAACAAGGAGCAATTTACGTGGTAGAGAATCAATTTATAGGCAGAAAGCAATTGAAATGCGAGGGGACAGTTAACATTTTCCTTCTTTATTCGAGGGCTTGGGACGTCAGGATGCATGCCTGGACCACATGGTATTGCCTGGGTAACTCTACACATAAGAAATGAGGTGCGAAGGAAAGGCATGAGTTAATCGCTACACTCATGGTCCCTCAAGTACACATATGAATTCACAATACTTCATCCCCAGAAAAAGCTTATCATGGACTTATCTCTATCTAGCCAGAAAAGACTTTGATTGATACTGACAATGTAAAAACCCTGATGTGATGTCTATGCAACGCCTGTGTGAAAAGCAGACGGTCGTAAAGAATGACTCGGATGCATTAAAAACCCGTCTACTGCATGAAATACCGCCCAAACAGGACGGTGTATTGTGATTGGACACGAGAAACCGAGCATAGTCCAGGCAAACGTATTGGCGAGTTGTATCAATGAAGGTACATACGAACTATTTCCTCTTAACTGTTCTTTAGCAATATATTTACATAATTTTAAGACAAGTTATACTCCATTCGTTTCTCACACCCGCCACCTGGCAGAGACCAAACGAATTGCAGATCGTGAGCAGCTTTTTACGTCTGGTGGAATGACATAGTGTGAGGAGCCCTGTAGCATAGCCCCTCGATGGGAACCCTAGAATATGAATGAGTGGACTATTCAGCAGGTGCATCCGGATTTCATCCAATAAACGCAAAGAAATACTGGCTCGAGACGCAACTAACGCCTGGGGTCCATGCTGTAGATCCGGGTGCGTGACCAAGCCCTGGGCAAGGTTTTCCCGGAGAAAAAGATGTGGAACATTTTCCCGGTACATATTTGCTCAAAACATTTATGCTTGCATGAGTATTCTATGTTAAATTCTTAATGATAGATTTTCAAATCGACTAAACCGCCCACTTCCATGTACAATGTAATACCTTTAATATTTGGCTGTAATGTGCTAAGGGTTTTGGCAACCTTCTCCTCGTATCCTATTTTAATAATGCCTATTATTATGTTGATATATTTGAAGTATGGGAATCTATATGATTTAACTTTCGGTAACACGAAGAAATTTCTATTCACATTCCAGAGATATATTAGTATGTGATTTCCGAACTGGTATGACTCATAAAATAGATGAATGATTTTTCATCCACCCAATTAAATGGTCTTTGCCAGGGAAATTCGTCTAGAATGATGTGCTAAGAAGGCAATTTCAGGTTGCAGCTGTAGCGATAATCTATTTCAAATACTTAAGGTATGGACATGGACCAAGACATTATGTAATAGATGTTGGCACAACCTTAAGACATGTCTTGTAACTAGGTTTCTCAGATATCCGGTAACGCGGTAAAATGTTAGCAGTGATGAGAATACCTGCATGGTTTAGACGGATGAACTAACTGGCAAAGATTCAAGAAGATGGGCTAGAAAATTTAGCCATTTTAAGGGCTTCATCAACATGGGATATTCAATTCCGAAACTATGTTTTGTTATTTATTTGGTTTTAAGCCAAAAGATTAGTTCTGACGGTTTGTTTCCATTGTCTAGAAAGTAATAACATTCTATTTATGATTGATCTGACATAATTTGGTACCTTTTTTTCATTGATAATGCATATATATATGTGGAAAATACTAAATGTTGGAATTATGTCCTGCGCCCATTACAAATGCATTCTTGCAAAGGACCTAACTGCACATCTTGCTCCAATGAGAGTACTCCAGTCATGTCCTCTCTCTAAGCAGGGGATATTCTATATGCTTCTGTGTCCATCATAATTATGTCATGTGGTAAGCCCACAAGGCAGACCTAGTTAAGATACTATTTCTTGTCTTTGGTCTAGGAAGACTTTCCTGTACCCTAAGTCCTGACAATCTGTTGTATATAAACAATGCATTTTGACGTGTACCAACATAAACATGCATGCTCTTCTACACCTCCCTATAGCCGCAAAGCTATCTTTAGATTTCCTGGTGCAGAAGCGTCCAGAAAGGTATGCGGAAATATAAATAAAATAAATCTTAAAAGTGATCTTTGTCAAGCACATATGTCACATGTATGTAGTTTTAGTTTAATATTATTCATTGTTTCTTCTTCTGGTCGCCCATTTGAGGCAATGCTGTGTTTATGTTTGTCGTATTCGAGGATAGTTCAGTTTATACATTTCTATTCAGGCCGGGAAGTTATCGTGCATTGCATTTATCCGAGGAGAGGGGAAAACTAGTCTGCTTGAACAATGAATATGATTCCTATCAATTAATAGAATCTAAACAAATTAAAGGGAAACTATCATTATTAAGGATATTGAAAGTTTGGCGTACACTGATACCTGTGTTTGGTTCTATGGATTCACTGAAGTTGAATGGCACCAGGTATGTGACTGGAGTCTTTCGAGGGTTCGAACCATTCATGAACATTGTTGTAGATGAGGGTGTGAAAGAGATACGGTGACTTGTAAAAAGAGGAACCGTCGGCATGGTGGTTGTCGTTCGAGGAAACAGCATCAATTTGTTGGAATCATTAGATCGAGTATGATGAGAAAAGGCTGGACCTTAATTTGTTTGTAAATAGCTCGAAGAATGATTTTGGACAGTATATTCCTTGACTATGTATGAAATCGTGGAAATGATCGTGAAGGATTTCGATCTGTATTTACACTGAGTTAGGGAAAAGCAGTGTTTGCATCACCCACGAAGATTTCCACGAATCAGGAGTTAGGAATTGGTATTCGTAGTTATAGAGTCAATGATATAAGGGATAAACCGACAGTGACTAAATTCTCATTACTCTATGTATTCATTGTTATACTACGACACGAAGACGTACTTAAATGGACAACAGTTGTGTGAGTGAATAAAGTGCGGTTTAAATGAAGAAAATATCATTAAAAGAACATCCTTATTGTGTCTTTGCACAAGCGATGATTCATGATATCATCATTCTAATTATCATACCACTATAGTTGCCATGCAGATCTTATTTCTTAAAACACTTTTATTAATATATATTGATTAATAGCATCTTTATCTTCTCTATAGTGTCTCTTCCAGTCATTACTTTACCAAATAACCTCAATTTTGATTCCTTTTTTCCCAAGCAATATTCCATACAGGCTTTTTACAACGACCATATAGATCTATTTTGATATTATATTATGTTATTGTATTGAGACGATTTCATACAAATTCCAAGCAGTTCCTCTAATAATTGATGGGCGAGCATTTTATGTTATGCCCCAAAGGATTACCGATTACCAACGTGTCTTCTTCCTGTTGTGATGTGAAGTGGGGGCCTGCCAATTTTTGTATACCATCTTCCCTGTATACACCATAGCTCTAATAGACCTCCAAGGGTATGTTATACTCCTTTCATACCCCGGGATGCTACTGGTTCTGTAAACTAACCTAGTACAGTCTGGCCAGAACATAGGAGTAAGCATTTCACCTCATTATAAATAAGCTGCTATTATGTCAAGTCCTATTTACTCGAAGTCTAAACACAAACAGAACAATTATTTGGGCGAAACTGCAGATATCCCGACTGACTAGAACTTAGACGTCTGGGAAAGTTGAAGGGGCAGAAGGTCGGAAGGCATATGCCAAACACTAATCAAAACTTCATAGTTGTGATGAGAGAGGTTTTAGAACTCAAAAGTGCTACAGTATTGCTGTTGGCATAGAAACCGTATGTATATGCCAGATTGGAAATAATATGTGATGCGGAAAAAGAAACAATTGAACTTGGGAATTATTGTCTAAATTGCCTTGCGGAAGATAGACACGTTTCGTGATAGGTTGAGTTTGGAAAACGGCCATTTACTACATAAAAACACCCTGTATACAGTATGCATACCGGTATACATATCAATATTTTTCTTCTGAAACTTGCTTAATCCACCAAAGTCGAATGCCTAGATGCCCAGTTGTGTATGTGCCAACATATTTCCTTAGAAACAATTAGTACTTTATGCGAAACATATATGTTGGGCCACAATGCAAATTTATATTAATACAAAATGGTACAGAACAACTCGAAGATAATGATTTATAAATAATATTTTTATTTACAAGGGTATGTGTTCATATTTTTAACCCTTGTTATCACTGACCTTTGTAACTATCACGAATTTAGAGTTCACATCTGAAAAACTACATTTTTGTTACAGCATTTGATATCAGTTGCATATATTATATACACGAGATTGGCAGCAGGTTGTATCTTACATTTAAACCAGCTTTTTATTAACCGGTTTCTCTTTGAAATGAAATCACAGTTGTTGCTGCTACCATCCCTGGTTTAATATCCTATTTTCATTGCTTAGGAGTCATAATACATCACGCCATGCATTTATATGGAATCATTCTCAACAATTTCAAGTTAATCTCATATCCATTGATATATACATTTGAGTATTCTTTCAGCACCGAACAAACAATAAATAGGGATTTCGATATTGTGATAACAGTATAAATAGCAATCAGTATCCAACTAATGTAGCCAAAAGTACAGCTATGATGTAGACTCATCGTAACTGTAACTCATGTAAGGAAATACGCTTGCGAATAAATGAATGGTAACGTTCTATACCTGTTCACTGGAGATTCGTTACTATAACATAATAGTAATTATTCTGTATTGTCGTCAAATCTTAAAGTTGCAAAGCGTATTTTATCTTTCGGCATAAGACTTATAAACAGGTATAACTCCCTTGAATAACTTAATGATATGTTACAATTAACTAATCATAATTTACCATTGATTTATGCATTGATAATCAACTCTGTAGATCCATAATAACTCATCGGCACACATACAAAATGATCAGACTATAACGTAATTCTATCTTTTCTACAAAAGCACCACAAACAAACATCATCACAAAATGACGCCATTAACATTTGACTAAAGTACAATCAGCGCAGTCTTCAAGCAATTGCAAGAGTTCGAATGATTACTCACAGAACACATCCTTTATTCTCTTTTGTTTCTACCGTTTTAGCACCTTTGTTTTTATGGGTTGTGCCTCCCATGTGCGTATGGAATTATGTCATACATATAATTCCCTTTTGGCCTTACCGAAAAACAAATTATGTCGGTGTTATCAGTTGACTTGTAAAAGCCTAGAACGAAATTACCGAATCTCTGAATATTGACTAATTTCCATAATTGTTAACTGCTATAGATCCAGCTTGACCACCAGTCTCCCTTGGACTCAGAATTTTCATGAGTTTTAACTTCAGGCACTTCAATCAGGTTATCGGAGGCGAGGGGACACACATCATCAGTTGCTGCTTTTCGTACAGTATCCTTTGCGACATTAGTCCAACTGTGCTCATATGTCGTAAATGCAATGCTGACCATTGACAGCAAGAAAAGCCCAACTGCTATGAAAAAAAACCAAGAGCGCAAAAGCTGCATAAAACTAACATCATCACAGTGAGGTTTACTTTTAGCCCATACTTTCCCTTGACCATTGTGGTTGGATTGAGGCTGAGTTTTAAAGTATATTTCAGCGGGTGGGCTATCTCCATAGTTGTTCACGGAGTACAGTCTCAACATGTATTCACAGTTAGGCACCAATTTGCGGAATATGGCGGTGTTCCTTTTACAGTAGGCTGGTTGAACTTTAATTGTTCGCTCTGTCAGGAGAGGGCGGTAGCTGTGTGGGTCTGTGGCCGAGCAGGTGAGCCGGAAGCGTTGTATCTTCTCGTTGCGCGGCTGTTTCCACGAGATGGAGACTGCGTCGGCGCCTATGACACACCACGATAGGATGACTTTAGGCTGGGAGGGAGCTGTGGAGAGAAAGGATGCATACATTACATTTTGGGTTTTGCTCTTGGACCAATACATTTCTCATTACATTGTAATTGCGTTTAACTTGACCGAGAAATACCAAAGAAAATGAAAACGAGATTACAATAATATTAATTTTAGTATAGATCTATAATATGAGATTGAAAGGATCCGTTGCTGTGGAAACCAATTCCAAAGCAAATGTGTATTGGATTTGATGATTTGTCTTCCTAAAATAGTTCCCCTTGATAATTCGTTACACGAATAAACGTGTAGCCATATATAAGCTAAACATTGGACAATAACCTCTGAGGCTTTCATTCGAAAACAAAACTTTAGATTGACAGATCGCTCATTTGCAAGAACGTTGTCTTCTTTGATGATCCACCCGTGAAACAAGGCCTGGATGACAACCTACCTTTATTGGCTAGCATAAAAGCACGCCCGAGGGCTTTTTTCTCGCCATGAAGTCGGAGATTGACTTCCCGCAATGAATTTATTTGGTTCATCCATTCCTCCCCTGAACCCAGCATTGTGATAATGTCATCCTTTTCTAACTGGTCTTTCATTTCTCTGCAAAGAAGGATGAGTATTAATGACCTAATTATAGAGCCATGGAATACTTTTAGATAGGTATTTACAATGTATTTGCTGTAGTCGATATCTTTGCTCGAAAAGCCCCACTCTCCCTTAGGCAAAAAGATTCTTCTTCTCTTCATTTTATCCAAACAGTTAACATTTGAGGAACAGAGCATACATACGACAACTATTCTAAGAATGAAATATAATAGACTTAGAACGGAATATAATGCGCGTTTCGTGTCAATGACGTGAAGAACACGGACATCAACACGATGTAAATTGTACTTTAATATCTTATTAAATGTCTAAGGCTGTGATGAAAATAGCACTTTGTGTAATTCATATCCTAAATAAAATACTTTTCAAATAGAAAAATGATAATACATTTTCAGCACTGGTAGCTCCTGACTGATATCTCAACTTAATTTCCCCACTTACACAAAATTAATATGCTAAAGAATGTCATTAAAACCTCTAAACATGTACTGTACATACTTTTTAACGCGTGTGATATTCTTAAGGAAGGTGGTACATCTGTATGTGGAGATTTTGAGGATTGAGTCTGAGGATCCAATGAGGCCTTCTCTGCTCACTGTATCGTAATCCAGTTCTTTGTGAGCATTCTCCTCACGCTCTAACGATGAAGCTATCACTTGGTCCAGCCGTTGGGTATAGTGCAGCTTCTCTGTTTTGATCTGGTCGCAAAGAGCACGACACTGTCGGGACACATATTCTTTCTTTCTAAGGAGAGCAAACTGGAATGAAAAGGTGACTGTGATTAGACTTAAGCTTGAATTGGATGTCCGGCTTTCTCTGTAACTATCCATCCCATCTGCCGTCTACCATTTGTCCCAAACCATACTACAGCTTTATGTATTGTACCGATTACTATAAGTAATGCCAGAATCCACACAGAAGTAGTCAGAATGGTATTGTGCTAATCGAATATTAAATTTTAAACGTGTTCAAATACCTGTCATAACATCAAAATTCAAAGTCTAATATGATACATATGTACATGTATGTACAGTGAACATACACTAAAATTACACTCCAACATGTCCAACTACGAAATAAACAGAACATGACTTTCTCTTGGAGTGCTGTAATTGAGAAATTCGTAGGGCCATTGTGTACCAATGTTTAAAAAAGATTTCCCTGCTGAAGTGCTACCAAATCCTACATGGGTGATTCCACTATTCTGTCTTCCCCTGAACGTATGATCACTTCATACATAGCGGGCAGATTCGTGAAGACCAGCTTATAAATACCCATACCTTATACAATATAGTGGTTGTCCCTACATAGAATGAAAAATCTATCTTCAATCTATAAATGTAACAATGCATTCTTGGTCTGCATTTTCCGCACAACACTTCAGCCTATGAATAGTATGTATACGTTACTTTAGAAAAGATATTTTGATAACGGGCGGTCCACTACAAATCGTGTCAGCCTTTAATTCTTAGATCAGATCTTGAAAGCAGTTAATATTGAGCATCCGTTGTGTCTAACTCGTTGTTACAGTTGAGATAAACATTTGGCGCTGACATTCCCTCGCCAATATAAAACATCTTACCAACTAAGTGAAGAAAAGTGGCCGATCAGAGGATCGCATGAAAACTAGTAACACGAATGGATTCATATTTTAGCATCTAAGCTCCAGGGCAAAATGTTCCAGGGTATGATATGGCATTGACAAGGAAAACACTGATGGATAGACTACTATGAATCTCTATTGAAATTGGATTTACTTATTTGCAATCCTCATGTATGTTCGAATCCTTCTTTCACACGAGAGGGTTTCTTTGAATCCTCTACCTAAAGCTATGTGAGTGTACCCCATTGAAACCTAAGATTAAATGGATGCGTAAACCCATCCCTTCGCTCTTGCTGCAATTTCCCCAGATACATTTAGATGAATGGTTATTCGGTGGTATTGAATGCAAGGGCCACCTGTTTCGCAAATCAAAATCAATCCTTTTCCAATCCTATTTTCTCAATTAGCTAAAATGGACAGCGTTTGGTCAAGTAACTATGATGACAAAATTCAATTCTTGTAGGGTAGTTAACGCCATTCACATATAAATACTACTCAAATAATAGGGCAATGAAATTAAAATGATCTTTGACAAAATACAGAAGATAATCTAACGAAAAGCAGGTGCAGACCTGCAACCGGAATATATGTTGGAGGATTTGACAGTATCCTAGCATGTGAGAATTCTGTATATTTTTCTTTCACGGCCATTTTACCTTGAAATGCTTCGTACCTGGTTAGACGTATACAAGGTTCCTTTTACAAGCTCCTGCCTTTCAAAGGTACAAACGTCCATCTGTGCAAACAAACGAGGCCAGGATTTAGACAGGCCTCCTTCTATTTTTTATTAACCCAGTATTTGAAACAAGAGTTTCCTCTCCAGAGACTGAGTTGCATTGGACATACAACTGTTACAGCCATGCCTCTTATGGCTTACTTCTAGTTCTGTTTTGATAAAGATATATAAAAGATATAGGGACAAGCTATACTAGAAAGCAATGTCCAGTGTAAGTAGTTTAATTCCTGTTAATATTGTCTGACACAATCCAAACCTATTATGTTAGACACATCATGTAAGATTGATGTTTAGTTGGCTACTGAACCTGTAACAGCTTGAATGTTGCCATGTTCAATATGGATTCAGAAATAAATGGGAAAGGCAAAAGCCTTCCCCAAACCACAAGATAAATGAGCCTAGATATCGCTTTACATACGATCGAGAAAACTTGTGTTAGCTATTTCTAGCCCAAATTAGTCTTTGAGAAAGTTGCGTGACACAGGGAAGTTAGTTGCTACATACCTTCCAAACAACTGCCCTTTGCAAAAGATAATATGCATTGGACATGGCTACAATCAAAGGGCCCCAATGTAAACTCTTGAATAAAGATTTAATGGTATTAAGCCAATGTAAATCATTATACCACTGTTTCAGGTCAAATATCAAAGTCATCTTATGAATTAAGATGAAGCTATTGGTGCTCGTATGAGCCAATACAGGACCCTTATTTATCTCAATTTCCTGCTTTCCCGTGGGTCTTAAATCTGGTTACTACTGATACGAATGCTTTCCAGTTAGTAAGAAAACACCACGATAAAACAAGGTGGGCCCAGGCAGGGTAGAGATGGCACTAGAATATTAGATTAGACTGATTTTGAAGGTGATGATCAGATATAGTAGATCTTCTCAGGATCCTGAGGTTCCACACTAGATGACCTGACTCTCTGAGGTTAGATGTCAGTGGCATGACGTACATACAGACATAAGTGGGCTTGTTTGTCCATGTTGGTTAGGTGTAAAAAAGCCAGATCCTTAGTTGGCCTCTGGGTGACTGATGGATGGAATGAGTCTGATATTTATTTATAGTGAAATAACGTTCTTTATCTAATATATTCAAATATGTAACAGAATCTGCCCACATGTGTGAGATACCTCAGGTCTGACGCATTATAGAACAGTTGTCCTGACTTGCTCAAGGGCCCCTGTATAAGGAAAATAGCTAGTTTTGTGGGGCATAATATTTTTACATCATCCTTACAATATAAAAACCTAGAATAGGGAGCAACCAAGTGGCTGGTTAGGGTAAACACATTTTGTGTACCATTTATAATTTTCATATATATTATATAGATAATCGCCCATAAAAGATCATTGCATGTTTAAATACCATCAATCTTTGCAAAGATGTTTTTCTCTAAACACACACTCCATGTATCTAAACATTGCGTGATAGAGAATAGTGACATAATGGAAATAGGGAGCTGAATATAATAATATTATGTGATGACAATCATCACATGTATCCAGGCAAAGTTGAATAAAAGATATTAGCTTTATATCCTGTTACGTTCCAATTGGATAAAAGCCATTGGCTTGCACCTTGATTATCATTTGGATCATTAAGCCCATTCAAAGGTACTGATGCCAATGTATTATACAGGACTGTGTTATTCATTTGATAATAATAAGCGAATACCAAACCATAATCTGATTGTTTCCTTCAAGGGTAATACGTTATAGACCTTTATAGTATACGCCTTGGATCTGTGATATTCCCGGTCATTCAACCAACTCGTTAGATAACATGTATTTATACCATAGGAAGAGTGGGATCCTTGAGTTATGGTTTTAAGGAGCGATGGGTGGAGGGTAGATGTGGATTTGCCTTCATTATAAATGCTTATCACACTGGGTATACATGAAGTGCAAACTTAAGGGGCCAAGAGTGAATGTAAACTTGGAAGAGTTAAAAGCTTGTCCGGTCATGATGGCGTTGTCTTAGGATTTTAGCGGCAAAGGTCATAGACGAAAACTTTGTGTCAAAAATATACTATTGTTAAACTTACAATAGATACATTAAGATTTCTCATGCGCAATTTCCCTTGTAAACTTCAAGCATAATATAAAGATATAATATAAGATATTTACCAGTTTCATGAATTAGGTAAACATTATGCGTGGAATATCAATTGCCAAAATATATACAGAAAACAGGGACATTTTTATTTGGTGATATTGCATTTCTTAGAGAACGTCCCATATTTTCCATCGCAATTGCCAAGCAAACATTTTACCTATATTTCTCATGCTAGTCAGGGAGGTATGGAGCACCAAAGGTTTATTTATATGCATCATTTATTGCTGACCATGCAATATACCCATGTAAAACAGTGATTTGCATTTTGACAGGTACCAAACATCCAAAGTAGCCTTTTGTAGATCAATGAGGTAAAGAGTTGGGGGCTATAAAAGAATAGACAGACATGATCACCCTCAAACATGCAAGAAATCATTGCCAGGAACTGTAGGCTGAAACCAGGCCCTTATCTAGTGCTTAATTTCAATCACAATTTTCACTCTTCTGTTTCGTTTTAGTTGCTGCTAAATTCTGAGTGATGAACAGCCTTTAAAATGCATATATGACGAGGCTTTTCTGTCGGTGGATGACCAAAACTGCATAAATAATAAGTTCCTATTTGTTCTTTGCAGAGGTTTGTCAATCATGTATTTACGAGGAACTACACGCTGAGGACACTATGAGCAATGTGTAAAGAAGGATGGGGTAAAAGACATTTAAAAAAAGGGAAATTGCTCTCGGGGGATTCCTCCACCCACTCGGTCGCCGTGAGAACTGGCTGTGGATCGGAAGTTTCCCTCTTCCTGACCCAGTTTCACTAGACAATGCACTGCAGCATCAAGCAATGATTCAGTTCAAAATAAACACGGCAAGAAATTGTATATCCTCGCAAGGTGCCCTTTTTCGGAAGTCATGCATGTTCCAAGGTATAAAACAATGCGCCTTTGTAATGCGGGAATGATAAAGGATTATATTTCATGCGGGTTCTGATGGCCTTTTGTGTCTTTTGTTCAATTTGTAAATAGGCAAATTACACTTAGGCTAAGGAATTAGCCTGCGCAATATGCAAGTAAATGAGAGGGCCTTCAATCTCAGGTTTGTATTTATCCGAGATTATTTCACTTGGCCAACGACATCGTTTCAGTGTGTACAGTTCCTCCCAGCTGAGCATGTGGATCATACAGAATGAAGTCCAAATACGTTCGACGTTCGTTTTATTGAGAAGATAAACATGCTTTCAGGTTGAAGTGACTGTGTTTGTTTCGCCAAACAAGAGAGTGTAACCACGGACAGGGAGTCTATTGTGTCAAACTATATGGCTTTGGTCCTATGTACTGATGTACTGCTATGGACGCCCAAGGCCATCCTCTTCCCTTGGGCAGGTTTCCAGCAGGTCTCACCCATGTCTAGTATATTCTCTCCTCCTAATATAAGATAAGCGTGAGAGATTATGACAGGGTGGGGAGAAGTTGTGATAATCTTCTTTTAGAATCCAACATCCTTATCAACACATGAAGATGACGAAACTACATTCGGAAGTACTGGTGGCCAATATAGCTGTGTATGAAAGAGTCTTAGCCCTCCGAGGATATATGATTGATTAAGCTCAGGGCAAAAATGCGAGAATATAATAACATATTTTGGTAGACAATCGGTCATTGATTTGCCATATCTCTTCTATTCTCTTCTATTCTTATATTTGCATAATAACATCGTCTCTGAATTATTCATAGCCTTGAAAAGAACCTGGCGTTAAGCTGAAAGATATTGCTACATATTGTATAGCTACCCGGGGGAATTGACAATTAGACTCGGCAATTATTATTTAATTGGATTGGCACTGAGGACTAAGAAGTAAAAACAAAGACATGAGGAGTGGATGCATTCAATTCACTGACGCCTTATCGGAGTCCGACAGCCTTTCAACTTCAATTATGATGTTATAAAGAAAAACGGAATGGGCTTTTTAGTGGTATAGCATTATGCCAGTATATTCGAGTGCTCTAAAGACAATGCCTATGTAGGCAAAGTGTCTCGCATTGGACCTTCGGGGTATATCCCCTTTCCAAACTATCATCCCTTCTTTAAAAGCAATAAAGAATAGCAGTTCCAACGACGGACAAAAACACTGACGGGATCATTCCCATAGGGATGAATACAATCGTCAGCGCCTAACCCATTTTCGATTTTCGATTCATTGTTTCTGTATACTTTCCAATTGGTATTTATTAATCTCACGCATATTTAACCAAGTGCATTATCCAAGACTGTTTTTTCATTTTTTCTGAGATGGGTAGGCCCCTAATGAACTCTCGATCTAGAGCTGGAAGAAGGGGTTTCCATGATACCGACAAGTCGTGATTGATCTACAGAGCCTTGATGTGAATTATTGAAGCCAGTGTGCAATGAATCATTTTATTATGTGGGACACACGATTTTAATGCTGTCTTAACACAGCTCGTTCATCGATTGCAGATAGGAAGTTATGTGATCGAATTAAAATATGTACATGTATGCGGTCTCTATAGAAGAAAACCTCCAGTCTCGCATGGCATAGGTATACTCATTCCAATGTACACATATGGCAATAGTCACACAAAAAATGTCCACAGAGAATGAGTCATTCATGAAACACATAAAATAAAATGAGCAGCGATATGTTTTTAATATCCTTGGACAATGATAAGTTGAATCAAAGAATGATAGCCCGCCTCTGCTTTTTATCTCTAAGGTTATACCATCCTAAAGCCGTGAATGCTAATATTGTATTCATATAAAGGTTCCAAACATCTAAATCCAATTACTGAGAAATGACTGATGGGATATTTGAACAAATCTGGGTGTTTGTGCCAACTCGCGTCCGGATTCTTCGCAGGATAGATTAATGGGTTTTCTATTTGGCACATTCATGCTTTTGCCACTTTTAATAGAAAGTCCTAAAACATTCAGAAACACTTTTACCGTTTCTGCCGACCATCAAAGTTCAATAAATCATTCTCGAAACCATCATGCGAAAACTTCAGCCCGAAAAGTTACGTTTACATTTTTATTCCGCTGGTAAACTACCCAAAACATGTCAACGTGTTGACCTTTACTGTCCCAATTGATCTGTCAATGCATGGCGTTAGGAGTTAGCCAAATTAAAGCACGGTATCTCTTTGAGTTGGTATAATTCTGTGGTGACACTGACAGATACACATGACTTTTTTAAAGCTATGTTGAGGCTTTGGTCGTTTGGGAGGACAAACAGAGAGTCGAGTGTGAAGGTATGCTGGACACGGTTGTCAACATGACGTCACACAGGTGGATCTCTCTATGTACAGATGTGTAGGCTGGTAGGAAGATCCTACATGGTGAGTCAGTCTGCTCAATCGTATATCAAACTTGTTGCTACTGAATAGACGTGTTGTAGTCACTGGGCTCTATCATGAGCAGAGTAGGCGTAGAGTTTCTGATTAGGTTAGAATGGGTGTTTGGATCAAGTGCACTGAAGTAACATCTTTAATGTGCACGAGCAGATTTATTCAGCACCTAAACATCTGGTTTCTCACCTGACAGCTCATAACATGAAAAGAGTGGTGTACTTCCAGAAAACCATCACTTCTGAAATTAACCTATCCGTCTCTACAGAATAGCCTATACGCTAAATTAAATAATATTCACATAATATATCAATTCTACTAAGTTATATTCAGATAATATATCAGATTCTAATTTTGCTTAGTAATATTCATATAATACGGAAGTATATATTATTACTATGACATATTATGTCATAGCTATAGTATATTAGAGGGCATACATTTCATCATAATTATTCGATTTCTGGATTGAAAAATAATAATAAAATGACTGGTATTTCGCCCGAATCCCTTCACTTCAAGTTACATACAATATGAGTCTATAGACAAAGAATCTAGGACGTAATAAAAGAGGACTGTTGACATGTCGTTTGTGGCTTACCTTAAGTTTCTGTATACGGTTGAGTGCTTCTTGTCTGAGTTTGCGTTTCCCTTCCAATGATTCTCTCACTTTTCCAACTAATTTCTCGACATCCTCCTATGAATAACACAAAGTAAATAAAAATAAATTGGCATACAATCCGAAAATATATTCATTTAGTGCGATAACTCCAAGATGTCTTGACATTTAAACATTATCTAAACATTGTACTTCACGTTTGGACCGAGCATACCACGAATGCCTTGGATGTATACAGGTATTCATCGTGTTTGTTTGTTTAGCTTTTCAAAATTACCATCTGACATTTTTATATAATTTTAATGAAATATTTAAGTTTAAAGTCAATAATAATTATTGATTCTCTGTACAGCACGGTGCGGATGGATATATATTCTAGTTCTGTGGGTATTTCCAAGCAAAATATGGAAACTTGCTTTCTCAAAATCTGTAAGTTCTTGCAATTCAGACATATTGACCCATATTTCACCGTGACCATGCACCGAGATTGAAAGGTAAACTTAAGGCGTCTATTACATCATATATCAGGTATTCACCCGGTCGCAGTACCCCCGGAAGTGGTTACTTCCAAGAATGAAAACATATAGGAGTGTCTAGCATGTACACCACGCAATTATTGACTTATGAAAATATTTGACCTGATATTAAGAAGTATGGGATTAACAGGAACTGACAGTTGGTTGCTGATTCGCAAGATATAAGAAAAGACAAGAGGACTCATGCCTTGAGAGATTTTGTTCATCAAAATAGGTATCTGGGTAAACATTTAAATCGTGTTGATAAATCTAAACATATTTGTCTCCACGTTTAACTGAACCAATGTCCTGAGGGGAGGAATTACTGGTCCTTTTATTAACTGTAATTAAAAGGACATTTGTTGTGAGAAAGTATTAAATATCACTGATCCTATTTTGGTACCCTTTTTACCTAATAAGTATGGCATACGTATATACATGTACACGGTAGGGAATGTTAAGCCATGTTGGGAGAGTATATAATAGCCGAGAGTAAATTATATCCTCTTAGTTATATCACCTGGGATGAGCTCCCAGCTGAGATCAGACTACATCACCTGAAAGGTAATTTGCCTGCTCTTCTGATGCATGCAACTACACCTCAGACATATCTTATATTCTAAGCTTTAAAAGACATATAAGTGATCCCAGAGGGCCACCTTTTAATGAAGCATCAGCTTTACTGCCTCATTGAACAATTAGCATACCTCCCTACACACCAAGGCTACAAACTGCGGTCTGGCCCATCTAAGCTCCATTAAACTTTAGACGGAGTTCACCCCAAACAGCAAAACACATGCATATATCTGTATTTCAACGACACAATTTTAAAGAAGCCCCTATATATCAGTCGTACGTCCAGAACTAGGAAGTAGGGACTTGTGTATTTAATCATATTAGATTATCTTAATAACACGAAGAGTTTCTCACAGAATCCAATAATTCCAGGATCCAATTCCGATGCTATTATATCGTTCACCTTACCCAGTTTTCCAGCACACTCGTCGATTCATGCACACAGAAAATAGATTCATGACGTTCCCATAAATAGGCAAAGACCGAGACTTCTTTTAATTGAGCCAACTAGTTTTAAAATATTACAAATGCACCAACATATTAAAAGTTCTAGGTGAACCGGTATTTAAATTTAACACGCTTATTTAATTATATGCTGGTGTAATGAGTGCTTCAATTTGACATCTGTAGGCTATTTTATAATAGATTTTATAATGCCCTAATAGCAAATGTAGAATTATTCAAATATAATTTCAAAGCTCAAGGTATTTCGTTGCCTTATTGTGTTTCTCTCATTCACACATTCCCAGGGCACTTCCTTTAGATACATTCTACCTCGACATAACGCTGCTAATCATCAATATGCCTTTTGCTTCATTTCCTATCTTTATGAGACAAATCTCATGAATAGAATATTCGCACACACCGTGCATACAGTAGATGGTAGATTATACTGATACACCCGTAGAAAAAGTTCGAGGACCAGGACTAGTTACAATAAGACTATACCTATAATTATCTTCTTTACGTAGGTAGGTATATGAGGGTTGAGATTATATATCGTTTCTCTAGTCTGACTTTTCAAAAGTTGGAACCGTGCCCATATTCAAACTGGTTCCCATTATATGTGTATTTTTTTTACCCCCGAATCGTTCATTGTTGAGAAATACGCCAGGAACTGCGGGGCAATAGTTTCTTTTGATAGTCTTTTCATAGATTATATAGATAGATACCGCCCAGTCTTAATAGCCTTGATTACAGGTAAGATGTTCCCGACATTTAATGTATGTATTATGTGACGTTGCAAGTCATAGATATAGCATAAAAAAGACAACAAATGTGTATTTTACCCCTATATATTTCACAATCCTTTCAGTTGACAGTTATGTTAAGAAAAGCCCAATAAAAACAGACACAGTGGTCAAAGAAATCCAATAGAATGATCATTACCTTTTGAATGTCGTAGGCTTCTAGTAAATCCAGGAAAACATGATCCTGGTGTTGGGCCATACACTGTGGTCCTTGGGATATACATTTTGTACAGATCAACTCCTCACAAGTCTGACAAAATAGAACCACTTTGTTCTTTTCGTGGTGCGGACACGAGTCCATATCCCCAACTGCCATTCTGCGTAAGTTCTCCACTGATGTCACCTTATGATGATGGAATCCCTCTCTTGGCCTCCACATGGAAGTTGCTCTCCTTTCACACTGGGACAACAAAAGCAACCGCAGGCTATATATATACAGTATAGTAATGTAGCACGTGAGGCTCCCACAGGTGAGTCCGTGCTAATTGCACCTTAACACATTTACCTTTCAGAACTTTACAGAAAGATTCTCTTGCCATTTATATATCAAGTCAAGACCAATTTGAAATTTGAAACCTTGTTTCTTGGATCTATCTATACTAGCAGCTTCATCAGTCGAGAAACATATGAATATTTTATTGTTCAAGGGGATTTTGAGTCGAAACCTTGCTGGCCCCAGATTTGCGCTTGAAAAGGGCTTGCCAAATTTGGTCTGACACAATTTAAGGGGTGTTTGGTCATTGCAAAGTAGGTCGGGACCTCGAGGGAGCCATCTACATTCAGTGGGCGGAACTACTATGAGGCTTTAAAGTTTTCATGTGGGCGTTTGGGAGTAGGAGGGATGTGATGAAGCGATGAGGTGTCCAGGAAAGGGGCGTTGTCACTCACATCGAGACTTCACATTTATAGAGTGAGACATAGTCCTCCATTTGCGGATGTTCTTAAAAAATAAAATTCAGAAATATCATTCAGGCCGAGTGTTCTCCTAATGATGAGGCTGATTCAAAATGATAGAATTTCTGCTCGAGGGCAACCAACTAAGGCTATCCACCATTGCATTTTATGCTAATTGGCACAGAGCGTAATAAAGTAACGAGGTTAGGTTATTTTTTTTATTCCCATAAAAAGCAGGAGGTTCGCTCACAGAGATTTACATAATCGCAGGAGCCCACCTAAGATGGCAATCGACAGAGAGAGAGATGCTGATCAATGTTAACGTATATAATACATACACATTTTCTTTACGGACATTTTTTACGTAATTATTTCATCACCTCAGTTTTGTACCTATACCAATGCAAATATATGGATTTACATTATTTCAATACAGTACCGGAGATCCATTATAATTGTTTTACCAGGTGGCACACCATTGTATTTTGTAACCAAAACAAAATGATAATATTGTTCTCAATACTTCGAAAGCATTGACACTTCACAGAGTATCCAGTTGAAAATTATAAGGAATACAATCATTCAGTGGAACAGTGAATTGTGCCTGTAACCAACTGAGAAATAAACGTAGTAAATGACAGCTTTATACCTCTGTTTTATTTTCAAACCATTGCACTTGGTTATGTTCTCACAGAAGTGATGTATCAAAGTCGCTTAATTATTCACTCTTTTATCCCTTTCTTACCTCCGTATATACAAAAAACGCATATCACCTAATCAAGCATACGCATGTATAATTGAATTGTATGGCAGATAGTGATACTTTTTCATTGTCTCCTACGTCCATACATCTTTGCATAATTATGATACATCGCTATATCTGTGTTTGCAACCATCTCAGCCATGCCCCATTTAGTCAAGAAAATATTTGTTTTCAGTGGATATATATGCCCAGGGTTTTGCCTGTCCATACACATAATATCGCCTAAATGATAAACAGTTTGTCTTCTTAAAAAGTTGGAAACTTCCACCAGAACCTTCTCTAGAGATAGGATAAAATGTACACCACCCTGTAATATTTTAATTTTAATAGTTTTATTCATTTTCTGAAATATGATAATTCTTTTTTATTTATTTTTTAATAAAATAATATAATATATTTTCGTCTTCTAAACATATATTGGAGTACATCTATGTAAAGTCTCTGTAGTCAGCAACTTTTAAGCCCAATCCTAGAAATAAAGATAAAGAGAACCCAAGTCCTTGAGATTGTGGGTCAGAGCTCCTCACCATTAGCTTAAGCTAGCTGCTTAAGCTAATGGTAACAATGACTGATCGTTGAACATTGCGTGCAGCCTTAGTTCATGTTAGTTGTGCCTCTTGCAGACACTTGTCCCCACATTGGCTACATCGTTTTGTAAAAGTTTAGCCAGAGATGCACGCAATCCCATAGAAAAAATGAAGCAATAGTTTCACTATCCATCGTGCTGTGTTTACTCTAATAGAAGCGTTGTTATATTGTACCAACATGGTGCAATAAAATTGTATCTAGCGTTGCAAAATTTGAATCACCAATCTAATGTTCTAAAGGCGATTTTGCCTTTCTCCTTGTCAGTAGTCAACTACCACTTCCGTCTGTTTCTGGCATTGTATTACTTGTTGGGTCTTCTATATTTCTGTAATTCAACCGCTGGAAATCCTTCCTAAATTTAATTTCTTTTTTCCAGCATGTGAGTATCAAAGCTGCGAAAATACCAGCTATGATAGCCAAAATGAAGAGAAGGAGAAGACCGAACACCCAGGAAACTCCTCCAGAGTCATCTCCAGTGTATAATACCTTTTTTATAAATCCAACCTCAATCGTAACAGTGTAGTTTTCACTTTGTAACATGTTAACGATCCCTTCACAAATAATTGACGTCGATGTCAAAGAAGTTACATTGCAAATCGTATGTTTCACTGTTATATTATAATCTGACATCGATGCGCTATGGTTGAGGTATTTGCCATTGAGTTCTAGTACTTCATCATCTATAATTTGCGCTTTTTCAAAGATGGGATCCCGAGTGGGACAGACTGTTTCTCCAAATATAGAGATTATACCGTTGCGTATCAGTAACTCGGCAGCGAAGAATTCGTCATTCAAACAAACCTCCGTATCATTTAACTCGGGTATCAGCAGCCTGTTTTCTTCGGGCATATAGATATTTGGCGAGGCGCAAACAACTGTCATTGAATCGAGTACATCACAATCAAAACTTCTTGATGAGCCAACGATTGTGTCCCAGCAAGGGAACCTCGTTATTATTTCTGTGTGATAAGCATAGACTGAATCCAAATTAGTCCCAGTAAATGTGATCCTAGTTCCACCACTCAGAAGGGTTTCTTTCGGAGAAAACCCATTGAAAGATGGTCCTGTTTTGAAAGTAAACCCTAACTGGGTGTCATTGCTTTTCATGCCTTCAATTTCAGCCATAACAGGTAATTTGACACCTACTTCTTCACCATGTCCGTACACATCACACACAATAATGGTTGAATTGTGGCAAGACGTAACAGTATTGTTGAAATCTTCGTCGTTTATTACATTATTACAGCTGCAGCGACTACTTCCAACATAAATCTTACCACATTCGACACCATCGTCAAAATTCTTTCCAGCTATAGTCAATCGTGCTCCCCCTTGGGATCCGTAGACTGGGGTAATGTATACGAACTCCATCCCACCATGTCCCATCGTAGGAAAAAATGTAATAATCATCAACACAAAACTAACCATGAAGAGAACCTGCGGTAGAATTTCCATCTTTCCACTATTTCACATTGGCACAACCAGTGTCTATACAGCCAGTAGTGTCAGCAAGGTTAGAAGATGAAATTATATTCCATAATATTGTATCTTGAATATTTCATGCCAAGCGCCCTCCGCCCTCCCACCGGAGATGAATGTCCCAAAACTATAACATTGTCCCGACCGTCCTTGTACACTAGAGACCTATCTGAGTGGCACGTACTGTCCCAAATTCAAGTTGGGGCTCTTCTATTGTGGTTAACTGCTAGTTCTAGTTGTAGAGAGTTTCTCTGAGTGGCTCAATCCTCTACAACTCGGGGCCGTTCGGGGTAACACCATTGTATTTATAGCTGAGCGCTGAGCAGGGAATCCCCTGGTATTGTGCAATGTTTACTGCCAAATCTGCTTTTTGTGCTGAACATGTCTAGTCCTGTCATGACACTGCTGCGGCGCTGGTTCTGTCAGACTCATCATTTCGGGGAAATTGTACAGACTCATCTTCGTCAGCAGCTGTCACTGGAAAAATATCTAAAGGGAGTTGAAAATGAATATATATATGTAGGTGACTTATGTCACTTCACAATATTTTACTGAAAGTATATAAATATTATATCGGCGTTTTCATATTATCACCCGTCAAACTATTTCCTTTTATTTTTCAAATCTCATCAATCATCTCATAGAAGTAACAATGCAACAAAAGGCAACTATATTCGTTTACGATCCGATATATCCGAATCTAAAAGAATATGATTATTTGATATACATTCAATTCCTTTGAAATCAAACATGAAAGTTATCACGGACAGGTATCTTTTGGGGAGGTATATACTGTTGTCGCTGTCATTTGAGTTGTCTAAAGACCGATTAAAGTATGAGAAAGCCATTGTTTGATTATTCGAGTTATGCTGCTTCGTCCCTGTAGAGTTCTCTGTAGGATGAGTATATTTCAATGAGGACGATCGTTAAGTATGTAAGTGAATGGGGACGAATGAGATACAGAGATGGCTATCCGTCCTTGGTCAGGGATCGCACTGGACCAAGGGTCTCTGGTTACTTAGATGTTACTGTTACTGGGACGAGTCTGCGGACGAGTCTAGCAAAGCTAGAGTTATAACTTGAAGAGTAAAATGCCGGTCTCAGCCACAAAGGCTCCTTTATTACAGCCAACTGGAAAGGGGGAGGAGTTCCTTCCTCTTGAAGACCCAATGATAAACTGACCCAAACCCCTAAACCCAGCCCCTATTTATAGTCCCTCCCCCCACAGAGCCACGCCCACTCACAGTGTGGGTCCCGACCCCTGGTGGTGGACGAGTGTACCCAAATACTCACTCGTCCCACCACCACCCGTCCCTCTGCTACTACAATATATTGAGAATAAGCGAATGTGCTGATTTACATTTAATTACCCGAATTTCATCCCTTATCGGCACCTGTATGATATTTCTTAACATTTCCATAATTAGTGTTGTAATAAACGAAAGTTTTACTAATTCAAAGTGTGCACCGGTCTTACAAGTTACATCAACCCATCCCAGGCAATGGTCCTAGGTCTACAACTACTACACCACTGCAATCTTACGTACTGACATACTGATGGGTGATGAACTATACTGGAAATTGTTTGTGTGCATGTTGATTAGTGTGATCTATTTGTCCTATTGCTTGTAGCAATAGTTAGTAGGAATTCCCTTTCACCAAGCAATCCAAACAGAGAGCTCGGTAAAAGCAATTAGGGTTTCAACTGTAATAACAGTTTTAACAGAATAAATTGGGTTGCACATTCTTCATGGGTACAACACTGCTGCAATAATTATGGATGTTCTGCAATGGAACATTGTTCGACACCCCCATACCACATCACAGTAATACATCTCTAACATATATTTAAAACTTCTTACATTATAATTATACAACTGGACCAGACACACCAACTTTTTATTTTCGTCTCTTGAGTACGGAACAGCTGCATGGAGAAAGCTTTCTGCCAAATCGAATATATAATTTATAATGAGTCAACTATAGTTTATACTGTGCATCCAGCAGTATTGCATTATAGCCCATGGCAAATCGTGTAATAATATGCATTGGACTTTTTATATGGCAATGAAAATACTATAGTATATAGCATTATTTCGTATATTACCAGATATTCATCGAACAACTGAAGAACTGCAATCGAGCAACCGAGGAGTCGTGAACCCAATAGACTCTGTATAGGAGTTAAGATCTGGCTTATTATACTGCCCTCTGGAAGCGTCTTGTGAGAAAAATCAAAGTCTGAATACATGCCATAGATGAAAGGGGAATGGTCAGGGCGTCTATGAGAGGACTACCATCTATCATTATACTGAGAACCTGGAGGACCTCGACACTACTTCAAGTGCAGTACATATTCCCACTACATTACACCCCATCTCCAACACCCAAAGGTGTCGCCTCCTATCTTGCGTCTGGTGAACTAATGCGGGGTGTTTTATTGCCATGGGAAACCATTCAATTTCACTGATTTAGCACGTTCTGGTGAAGCAAAGCCGATCCAATTTCTAAAGAGGCCTTTTTTAATAAAGCCCAGTACAAGCGAGAAGAGTGTATTGGAAACCGGTACTAAGTTTCGAATTCGATGTGGTGGTCCCATCTGCGAGGAGCTGCCTTTGCATTCATTCTTCTCCCGAGTGATGCCCATGCAGACCGCCCCTCTGCCCTCTCTTGCGCCTGCGCGTCGTTAGCGGAAGTAGCTTATTAGGGACATCTTGGAGGAGATTCTGCCTTCCCTGAGATTGTTAGACGACTAGAAACTGTGACATTTCTCCCCTCGGTGGAAGATCGGTTTTCGCCTTCTGTTAAAAAGAATGATGGTCGGAGTGATGGCAGTTCAAAGTGTTACTCACTTGTACCCAGTTAATTGTCCATGTTCTAAAATTACACCATGAAGTAAACATGAACTTTGCCATTTAAAAAATCATAAGTGAGCCAACATCAGTAAAGATAAATATTACGAATAGTAATCATTGAATTGTTCCCTGTCGAGTCTACTTAATAGACCTACATTCGGAAGAAAAATTTGATTAAATTTCATCGTGGAGGAATCTCTTGGAGATACGCAAAATTGATAGTCCAATTACTGACACCGACAAAAATCTTCTTTCTAGGCATTGACCCAGAATCCCAATAAAAAGCTTGACCAGAAGATGGGTTGCGTGATTGTAGCCTTTTATATTGATTAAGAATTAAATAATGAATAATGCTTAAAAACAAACAAAAAACAATTAAATTGTCATGTGATTATTGGCTGATGAATGATACCTATTCATTACGCCTTGAGATTGTTATATCCGAATCCTATTAAAAAGCGATTCTCATAAAAGTGTTTTCCTGTACTGAAAGGGTATCATGGTCAAGCATGAACCTCAAGGTATATAACAGAGGCATATCTTCCTTGGGTTTTTCCCCAGATCTGCTAGAAAACCATACAATTATGCATTTGAATCAATCTGTTTCAAGACGTTGCAGTCCATCCACATATATGCGCATGTCTGTACCCAAAAGGATACAAGTACATCGACGGCACATTTTAAAACTTTAGAATAAACACATTATTCAACTACGTATTCCTCAGGCCTTGATCATTTTGTGGATTTGGGATCGGCAAAATCAACAATGTCCTCGGGAATGTCCTCAACCCTCGAAATATCTCGTTTGCTATTAATGTCTAATGAGGTGAGTTGAGTTTTTCAATTGTCATTCTCTGGCAACACATTAGGTGTTATGTGGTGGGCGAGAAGGACCTCCCACTCGAAATCTGTCTCGAGCTTTCTATATATACTGTATACAGCCCAAGACGCTATCTGATCCTAGAGAAGCTATCTATGAGGATGAAGAAAGGCCTCAGATTGTAAGATGCCATTATCTGACTACTGATGACCCTCTTCCTCCTTCCTAAGCCCTGTCTCGGTGACCCAACAATCGTAGGTCACCCACGTCTGACCTTGAACCCGATCTGTAACCATGGCAACGATCGAGCCGACACGAGAGCGGGTGATATTAAAAGAAGAGTTGCATGGATGGTCCTTCACCATTGCCTTGCAATCCACCCCATTCATACAGCACTCCCTAAGGGTACATTCTGCCCTGTTTGGAGCACGACTTATAGCAGTTATTTTGGTTTTAATCAAGATGTGACCCGTTGATGCTCTCGCTTTGGACGCCAATAGTGGTGGTACACTTCCTTGAAAATTCAATAAGCGTATGGATTCTTACAGACTGAAGCACGAAATAATTAAAATACATTTCCCCTCTGATTCATACTTTCGGTATCATGAACACTGTTGATACGCATCACATGTTGATCAATATTTAATATATAAAATTACATTTCTGACATGAATTATTGATTAAGACAAGATCATCAATTACCATATGGCCTAAAAGGAGTCTAGATTGCACTAAATAGATAAAGAAGACCATATTTGGGATATCTTTGAAATTAATTGTAATCTAAATTGATTATTGATAATTGATTGTTGCGGCGGAAATATTTTCTAGGTCATCAAATACACCAATACTAAATTAGTCTATCAAAAATATTACTATATATACCAGTATCTTACATTTTCGCCAGTCGTTATGTTATGTCAAACTGAAACTTTCATTTCTTTTTTTGTTTTTTCTGGTAATTGCTTCTAATGTTCTGCTCTGCCGATCCATCCATCCATTCATCCGGCCTCAGGAAGTTTTCCTCAACATTTTGGATGATTGTTGAAGAGTGTAGTAGGTAATAGACTGTTTGTGCGCACCTCAATTAAGACAATGCGCCTCATAGTAAATAACGTATATTGGGGTGAAGGTGATCGGGATTATTACCATTAAACACCACAGAGGAAAAGTTCTGTGATATTTCCGTCAGAAATCTAGATGCTTTATCATTCTGGTTTATTATATGATCGTTCATTATATATTTTCTTGGGGTTTGAAGTAGAAGAGCCGAAAACAGAAATGCCTTTCCCTTTCTCTTATGGCAACAAAGAATTCAATTCCTATTTTAATTTAATCGCCTGTCAAACCTGTGTCGACATGCTATAATATAATGACTTTCATGAATATGAGCAAGAAGCCGACTCTGAGGAAAAGCTTCTGCAAAGGAAAATATAGATAATATCAACTACTGCCATGTAACAATTTCGCTCAGGTGTGACCCAATTTGTGCGATTTCTATGCAATCACAGTTAATTAGGTCATTGGGGTGAGCTCCTCTTTGCATGCACCTCCTCCTGTATGTATGCATGCACCTCCTGTGTATCAGCCAAACTCCTTCTAGCCCTCGTCCCCTGTATGAATCACCATGTATAAGACTCTCCTGTTCTATTACAGGCGTAATGGATAAGACCCATTGTGCGACAGTGGAACGACTGTCTTCGCTTCAAAAGAGATAACTCAAGAGCAGCTACCCCCGGTTGTCCATTATTGATAATGGCGATAATTTATGTACTCAGGAGGCTGTCAAATGACAAACTACCAAGCCAAAACTTTAAAAATTCATAACCAACAGTTTCTATCTTCATGAGAAAACCATTTTCAATTTCTGAAATGAATACTGCGTACGGGGAACGGCTTAAGGACAAAGGCTATCACATTAGCGGTGATCATCCGAATTCTGATCTAATTAAAAAGACGAATTTACCCTTTGTTGGCAGGATAAAGTGTCAGTTTTTATGTAATCCCCTCAAATACCCGGAGGAATCAGGACTGAATGGATCAATCATTAACTCCCATAATCATCCCCATGAAGGGTTCAATGCGATAAGACAAGGTTGGCCTAGGATCCAAAAGATTTAAGAGAATCCAATGGGGGGACAGTTGACCCAGTGTCCCGAGCAAAGGAGCAAAATAACACCGACATCACTGTGAACCCTCATACCATATATGCCTTGCAGACACATACATAGATTGGTATTGATCAGTTAGCACTTCGTCATTAATAACCATCTCTATGAAACATTCTTGGAAGATCAGGCTTGATCACAGAATGTATCCTAAAATCGGGACCATGCACTCTGCCATGCCTTGGGGTACATCACCTATGTATGTTGTCCCAGGAGGCTATTCCATACCTTTATCCACCAACGCAGTGATAGATTCAATTGGTACAATACCAATCAATAAAGTATGAAAGGCCTGAGGGGTTGAGTTTGAGTCTTGAGACTGATCGTGAGATCTCAATGAGTTCGCATTTAATATAGGCGTTCTTCAAGGCAGGGGGAATCAATGTTCTCCAATCTGCCTAGAGGCGAGCCTGGCGTTGAGTCGCAGGCAAGAAGAAGCAGCTCCAACTGCACTGAGAAGCTTCCAGTATTGACTTTAGGCTTTTTCACCAGCGAGAGGACTGATAAAAATACCCAGGTCCCATAAGAGACGGTGATGCACTTTCAGTATCAATCCTCCCTGAGCGAAAAAGCGGTGTCTGCTGCCATTTGGAAAAGTAGGAAAAACTCCACATAGATGTTGATTCGCAGTTGAATAATTACTTTTATACCGTACAGTCAATGCCATCAAAGCCTATCTAGAATTCCCACCACAAGTGAGCCCCAGTTCAAACCTTCATAAATACACAAACAGAGGGTCGTCGGGATGGTTCTGCGCCAACAAATGACCTTTATTCTCTTCAACGTTAAGAACGGTTTGAGTTATTAAACATGTATACATACATGTATGTCTGCAGATCATCATCAAAGGAAACGAATTGGGCTTGGGTCATCGGCAAATTCTTATATCATTTGTTATCCTTACACGGAACTTGTAAGGATATTCAAGGTAAGAGGATTCTAAAATATAACTGCCATCTGGCAATGTTTGTTACTGTTGAATAAAGTCAAGGAGGAGGAGGAGGAGGAGGAGGAGGAGGAGAAGGAGAAGGAGAAGGAAAAGGAAAAGGAGAAGGAGAAGGAGAAGGAGAAAAAGTTCAAATCATATGGCCGATTCTTAAATGAATTTTCAATAAACTGGTTGCCATAGCTACCAATAGCAACGAATATAGATATATCCTAAACATTTATATATCATTTGATTAAGACTCTTCCTGTGAGTATCTGGACAAGTCTACGATCAACAGATCAAAAGATTCACCCTATCTTTAAAAATCACTATTTTTTCATCTTGAGATGAATGTCATGGCAACAGTTTTGATATTTCAGAATGGGTCTTCATCCTACTTAAAACTACAGGTCATGAGGTAACTTTGTCCCAGATTTGATGCTTTTCCATCACCAAATCCCCAATTCCTTGTAATTTTGGAACAAATCTGCTGGACTAAATGTCGATGTAGTCATGAAGCATGCACAAGGCGCAAAAAATGCGGACACGTTAATTCAACGAATGCAACTTTTTTTGGTCACGTCTGAGACGATAACCGTTCAAGGAAAACATCTCATTGAATTAAACACCAACAAAAACTGCAGATTTAACGTTAAAATTTCATGCCAAAATCCAGGTCAATCATGGAATGAGGCTCTAATTGGTTTGTTTCATTTTGAGAAACAACTGGGCATGGTAGAAAACCTTCTCTCCTCTCTGCTACCCTATCTGGACAGAGACCTCTTTCTTCTGTGATTCAATAGATTGTCACGGTAAAATCAAATAATGCTTTGGGGCTAAATGCCTCAGGGCCTTTCAGATATTAATCACAAAATCGCTGGCTTGTATATGATGTAGCTTTCGATTTGTTTGCGAAAATGGAGATATTGTCAGATGGCAATCAGCAGAGAATCAGGCATGTATGGTTCATTCTTAAGTTATTTCTTTTCCTATAAAGAAGTCAATCACTTATTGATCTTTCTCAACATACATGTATACATATATTCCACATGTGGGTTAGAATATATAACATATATTTTATTGCATGAAGGATAAAGTTAGGCGGGAAGCCCGAAAATAATAATAGTGGCTGCACCAATTGGGAGTATCTGCTCATCATGCATATTAATTGATGTAGGAACTCCTTCAGTATTCAATCATTGAGCGTATCCCAGTGTTTATCAACCAGCACATGGATCAGCCCTGTCAATCTCTGCCTTCTAGTCTAGTTGTGGTACGTATCTACCACCTCCTCCGAAGACATCCCCAAGCCTTTTTTTGCCCAGCAGTAGATCCTACTTGTCCTAGATGTACACCTTGGGGGCTACGTTTTTATTACATGGGAATCTAAGTCTGGATGGAACCGGGGTATCCTCATAACCCTATTACTTATAATCTAGACATAATGTGTTAATTCAGCTAAGATAGTAAGGAAGGTAGTGTCTATAGATCGCATGAGAAAAATGAATGGCAAGGGCTTCACAAATAAAAGCCTCCTTTCTCCGTAAAATCATTGTAAAACTTAATTTATGGACTCAGACACCTCAACACCTGCAACCATCCCAGCCCTTACTGCAATCCGAGCTGCCTGTGTCTTTTTTGATTAACGGCTACGTTGCAATCAATGCAGCTGTCTAAAAGCATTGTACCGCCTTGGCATTTTCGTTGATAAACATATTAAGTTCGATCAGCAATCTGCATTCAATGGCCCGACTACTCTCATGCAGTGCCACTAAAACAGTGAGAACACTACTTCACAAAACTGCCGCGGTTTCTATATAGTGATACCATCTCTCTAAACACCAAGACATCTCATCTTTCTATACATCACTTAAACATGGAAACATAACCAACGATAAGAACACGTCCTCGAGTCATCGCATATATACAGGTTAACTAACGCGTTGGCTGAAGGAGCGTGAATATTGCACGAGTTGCGTAGCAACGAGTACAATATTCTAAGCACTGAAACCAAGCGTCTGAAACCAACGTAAATCACTAGTGAAATACATACTATGCGCAAATCACTCTAGATACGTTTTTTCCAGAGCAATGCGTGTATAATAAACCTGTATAGGTGCTGAACCTCTGTACTTTTCTGTCACTGGTATCCGTCATAGGAAACCCAGTAATGAATATTATATAATTATTCATGGACCCAACACAGTATCTGGAGACCAATACCCATTCGTTCTTCTGTTGTAGTGATACTCCTCATTGATCATGCTAGCGAGGTATAGTTGCTGTACAATAGGACAATAAATTCATATACCGGATACCTAGACCCTGAAGCCAAAGAGATCAATATTTGTGACTCGTTTGCTTAATATAAGGACCATTTAATAGTCGAACATGAACATGTAATCCTCCTTTAGAAATGGTACATTGAACGGATCGTTTCACCACTAAGAATCGATATATAATCGCATATCAATGTACATTTTCTTGCAGGATTTTATTTTAGAAATCAAATCTTGGGATAGGCACAAGCATACAGTTTCATACATATTGCATACAGTTGCATACATATTCAATAAGAAAAGATAATTCTTTATTTGCCATAATAGGTGTGGAGTTGACTAAAAGGTTGCGAACTTCTCAAATTAGAGTTCTTCCAGTTCATGCCTTGATATAAAATTATATAACCCCTAGCTCACCATGACGGTGGTATTCCACTGGCACCTGATCGAGTTGAGGACAGACGAGCACAGCCAGGCATTAGCATAATCATTTAGCACTAATATATTCCATAGGGTTTCCTTTCTTCAAACTGCCTCTTGTATTTTCTTTAAGCAGAGCACGTTTCTGACATCTGAGAGAACCATGGAATGAATGAATCAGGGAAAGAATATAACCAACCTGCTCGCCTTTTGACAATCTGGCCACAGCTTGTCTGGCATGTATTGAGTTATGATTTCTTTCATTCTAAAGCTGCCTTTGAGAGTTGACGGAATAATTGAATAGGTTGTCTTTTGTTCCGACAATGTTGAAGCAACTTACTAGAAAGATGGTTCGGTAGCCTTGTAATCTTCGACCTGAGTAGAAACATCTTTTTCTTTAATCATATCACGTGCAGCTGGTTCTTTGGTTTTATCAAACATCCTTCATTGTGTGAGGACGTAGATACTATTTTTCATGTAGAAAAAACAAAACTTCTAAAGATATTGCAAAAAAGAGGGTGAGAAGTGTCTAGCGCGTATTCTTAGGTATGGAAAGTACCGGAATGAATTGATCACTTTATGGTCGATAGTTAAAGATCAAAGAACGCTTACTGTTTGTTTCCCTCTAATATATGCCTTGATTCCTCTTTGTCTAGGCTGTATTGAAGGGCCTATGGTGAGGCACAGAGGGATTTGTAGACATGAACAAGCCGGACAAGCATTCCTCCCTTTGAATGGCATCTGGTTACATTCCCATTGGAAAAACTCCAAATGGTCATTGCAGATATCATCTGACTTAATCTATCTTCCTTTACAAAATCACAAGGGCATAAGGGACATGCTAAAGCATTGAAAACCCAGGGCAGTCTAATGGGAAGCCAATTTTATGTTCTTATTCAAAGTACCATCCATGTGTGAATTCCTTTTGACTGCAACGTGAATTTGGATATACCATAAATTTACTCTTTCGCCCTCATGGTAGTTTCTTACTGCATCGGATCTTCTGATCTTATTCCTTCCTTTCCACGTTGAAATCATTGACCATATTTCTTTTATTTTAATAATTTTCTGGTCGTTCATCATACGAAGTATTGTCAAAATAAAAAGAACAATGTATATGTATACATAGGGGAAGGGATTCAAAGATATACAGAACTATGCGGTAAAAACTACATACAAGACCACTGTATGCAGGACATACTGGAAAATTGCTATTCTGACTCAAGTCCCAGGTGGCTAAAAGCCATTGGTGCCTTTCGAATAATGGGTCCCTCCCCAAGTTACAATAGCTGGCCAGTTCAGCAATAGAGAACGCAATGCTGTACATAGACACATAGTATGAATACGTCAAAGAGACAAAAGTATAGCATGCAATCTCTTCCAAAAATAGCAATAGCAGTTTCATACGAAATACTCATTGCTTTCCTAAGTGTGACATCAATAATAATTACAAGTTCATGTTTGTCCCAAAGATATTTATACATTGCTATTATTAGAGACACCTGCACCGATTGCCCTTTTTATATGTCATGCCTATGGCCCTTTTGAAATTGGTAAACAGTGGGACACCATTGTTGGATTTTTTTTCCACAATGGCATGTATAACAACCATTTCAACCTAAAAATATCTACCCCACCAAGGACCAAGTCTTGCATTTCTCATGTGTCCGACAGAAACCTGGGTATACAGTAGCCCGGCATTGATGGACTACCCTCAGTAGTTCTGCCTCTCGATTGTAGCCCAGAGAGCCGAAGTAACATAGATGGGTTTCCTGCTCTCCGCCAGATTTGGTGCAGCGGTTTGGGCGGGAAAGATCTTGAGAGGCTCATACACTCATTTATGCCTCCTCCAAGAGCCCCTCCAGGATAGCTGATCGACTGCGCCGGTGCGTGCATGTTACTGCCTTTGCAGCTGAAATCGCCGTGCACCTGCGATATTCACTGCAAGTGGTCCCAGTCTAAGATATGGCAAAGTGGCTGCTTCATTAAAGTAATAAAATTCAGTAATAGTGGACTTATATTATTATATATAATATGTGTCATTGCATGATTTGCCCTGCACTGTGGGATACATTGATGTCATTTATGACCTTACAAATGCTTTGCAACATTTTCATCAAAAGTATGCGGGCAATTGTGGTTGTGAAGACTTGTGTTATAATATTATGTCAAGTCGTGGGACTGGTGTCCATGTATTTGATGGATATGATCAAGTGAGTAGGTTACCCAAAACAAAGGCAACAGCAGCAAAATAAAAATAACATATCAACGATATCTAAAGGCAATCAAACTAAGATCAAAATTTTCAACACATTTTCTTTGGATTCGAGCACGCTAAAAAGAGAGTAATTGTGACACGTGTGTATACACTGTTTCTCTTAACCATGACCTTTTTATTCCACGGGGCCTGGTGTTGAAGATTAGATTTTAATAAATGGCTCCCATCCCAATGAACAATTGCTGAGCCCTGTTGTATAAGCTAAGGAAATTAAAGCTGTGTGGGAATTCCTACACGTTTCCCCTTCCTTCGGTGGGAAGGAATAGAATACAATGTGTGCATAGGTTATTCCTTCCAGCTGAGAATGACACGTAGAAAGGAATATTCTTCCCTCCTACAGGTGAAGGAATTCCTAAAATAAATTCCTTCCCTTAGCTTATACAACAGGGCCAGGTCAACGACACACCTTCAATAACAGCAGTGATTTATTCAGTACGCAGGTACGTAGCAATAGATGGAATATAAAGCCTACGGGGGATACACATTCGACTCTTGCCTGTAACCCAAACCTGATGTTTATACCCCTTACCGAATAAAGAAGACAATGATTGCTTAGAATAGACGTTGAGAAAGTGCTCTAAAAATAACCTAATGCTAGGCCACTCATTTTTGTTGCCTCCGTCTTGATATATATCATACTCATGCACGGAAGGCTGTGATGCTCGGAAGCATACATTTCTACAGGGGGGAATTAAATGAGGCATGTGTGGAGGTAGGTGCTATATGCTGATCATTATCGATTGCCAGGAATTCAAGAGAAAGAATACGGTAGAGTGACTTCAACAATAATACGGACGCTGGGGTGAGGGCACCATGCACACACACTCACATACCCACACACCACCACCACACAGGCCTGCTGCCTGCAGTAGCAGCACCAGGCAGTGATGGCAATAGGTAATCCTTTCTCCACCAACCACCGCCCACAGATAGTAGACTGCAATACCTCCAACACTAACATGCCTCCTCCCATCGCACCCTCTCTTTTCCTGGCCAGCCAGCTGCAGATGCAGTGGCTATAGCGGGGGCAGCAAGCGGCGGTCCCTCCAGCAAGACTGACTGGGACAGCAGAGCGGTGGTGGCGGCGGTGGCGGCTCACACGAATATACCCACACTGTTCCATGTTCAAACGCTGCTTCTCCTCGGTCCACATCTTCTCCTCTTCTTGTGCTTGCTCCAGCACCTACACGACCAGCATCTCCGCAGTCGCTCTCCTCCTGGGGAAAGGACATGCAGGCTAGCAGGAACTGATAAGATACCATTAAGGGATCGGTATCTATCCTTCCTATATACTAGTACTGCTGGTCTCCAAACCTTGTTGGTGCTTTTGGTCTTTGACTTGGGGCTCCACATCACACCAGCTTCATCCCGATTGGGAACGCTATGGAATCTATTATAATGAAAGCTTGTAACGTTGGTGGAAGAAGATGTGAGGAAACTAGGAGAGGAGGATTAATAATACCGCTACCACAAACCCAGACCATTGCGGCGTGGCCAATAACCAAACCTGTTTGGTGCCTCAATTGGTCGCATTCCTCCGAGGCTGTAACCAGGACAACGGACATGAGGAAGGACTTTCAGCACTAGGAGTATAGAAGCCCTCAGTCTGTATTGGTTGAGACTGGTAGTAGGCATCAGGTGAAGGGCACCATTAACTGAAGGAGGAAGGTTGGTATCACTGCCTTCAGGAGTGGGCCTGCAGGCGCGGTGGAGCTGGAACTACAACTAGAACACCCTCCATTGCTTCTTTCCCCAATCCGTTACCCTTTCCCTATTGAACTCCCTTTACAAAGCTACTCTAACATCCATTTTTGGCAGCGCTCTTCTTCAAGAACTCTATTACCCCTCGCTTCCTTCTACCCAATTTCAACTTCTTCGTCATTTATTTAAGGCTTATACTGGGGCCAGGAAACAAGAAGGAAAAATTAAAATTCAAGGATAAGTTGAAAGATTGTGTTAACATTTTAAGAAAAAAGGAATAAAAATCTTTTCATTTTTGCTGTGCATTACCTTGACGGGGCTAAGTCTCGCTCTAGTAGGTATGGGACAATTTGGAATTTACCAGTGTTATGCGAATGCTTGCCGGACAGGCCGACGAGAGACTGGAAAGTTAACTGTGACCACTAGAAGCAGAGACCGAGAAGACGGGATCAACATCCTAGAAAAAGAAGGACATATTGGAGGCACTGTCGGCATTTTGGCACCTGGTCCAGCCACAGGAGCATCTTCACAATAAAGGTAAGGAAAAAACAACCAGATGGTCCCATGCATGCACCCCAAGAAAGTCATGCCTAAAATAAAACCATATCTTTCTACAATTTAACCTACGAAACCTTGTACACAAGGTCCTCGCTTCTATATATGTATATGCCCCCATTTAATAGTCTAAAACATCAACAATCTTGGTTTAATGATAGCCCTTTCAGAAGCATGCTCTCTCGACTGATTACATATGTCATAAGGTGAATGATAGATTGTGTTATTGCATATTCAAATTGAACAGAGAGTTATCACCTGTTTCCATTGGAGAATGCTCGTGTAAAGGGTAAGGAATGATACATGAAATCTAAAGGAAATCGAATAATCTGCAATACCTTGCGTCAACATTTGACTATTGACGCATTATCGATTAGCTCGGATGGTGGCAATTTGAACGAATGGTTTAAAATATATAATATTATACATCGAGGGATTGACTTAATGCTTCCAAATAGTTGCACATATTACACACATGCTGGTACTTAAATACACAATATATACCTGGTTTCCCCCCTTATTTGACGAATCGTCCCCTATTTGATAATCGATATAACCAAACGATAATTAAGCACACAATGCTGGATTTGCAGGTACTATACCGACCGTTTCCCGTAATATAATACATTTACTAACATGCATATTATACATGTTTAACACATGTGTACAAACATGTGTATGCCTTTGTTCTTCTGGGTACTTCCTAGGTCATGGCCGTACTACATGGTAATCAATAGCACTACTGAAGTAATCTCTTGGCTCTGTAAAGCTCACAATTGATTATTTTGTAATAATAGCTCAAAGGAAACGGGTCTTCCGAGACAAATAATACCCATGATGTACGTAACAAAGCTACCCCATGCTTAGAGAAATGATTTTCTAAACATTAAGGTGTTTCAGAGGTATATATGTGGACATGTGAACAAAGAGCTTTAGACCATAGGAAAGGGATACATTCGCCATTCATTTAATTCACCGCCAAAGCATTTCGTAGTAATATCAGAGAAACTATCACAAACCCTATATGTGGCACCCCTTTCGATATATTTGAAATTAACAATGCACTGTATGAAATAATGCCATTAGATTCATAGCATTTATTTTCTGAATCAATCTAAACCTTGATAGTTCTGATTTCCCCAAACAAATGCACATTTCCAAGCAGCTATATTTAGGGCATAGATGGCGATTTGCAGGTAGGAAAACAATACCATACACATTGCATACTTTCATTTATAAAGCTCTCCCTCCTGTACAGGCAGGTGTACCGCAAACTAAAAAGAATGAATTTTAATGTGGATTGTGATCTGCCACTTGATATTCTCAGCATCCCGTTCATGCTGCAGCATGCAAAAGGTCCCTTTTTCATACATTTTATAGAAGCTTTAGATCAGAATTTCAGCCATGTAGTCAAGCACCTGCTTCAAAAACATAAGAACACAGATTCCATCGGTGGCCAGCTTCAGGGATTCATCATTCTTGTCATCTTCTGTAATCTGTGTAAATGCGAGCAATACTGTATGTATACGCAAATGGCACATGGAATACCAGAATTGAACTATTTTGTATTTAGATCTAGGGTTTTCTCTGGGAAGGGGCAGGCAAGAAATATTAAATACTTCTCTGTTAATTGGTATGCCTTGCGTTTCAACACATATTTTACGATAATTATTTTCCTCCTGTATTCATTCGACACCTTTACCCTTGCCCTATCGAATGTCGAAAAGCTTAAGGTTATTTCGGGCAATTGACTGGTAATATTTTGTTTAAAATGTCGCTTAGGGTCATTGTCCTTGGAGTAATTATGACCATATCTTTATAACACAAAGGACGGCAATTTCTGCGGCAACTCCCTTACGGGCGATTCGATTTTCCCTCATATTACAATAACAACATTAGTATTCCGAATTAATCAACATTGACTTTTGCCCCTGAGAGAATATTGACTTAATAGTGCTCTAAACATGGAAATAAAAGTGAAATGTGTCTCCTTCGAGGCCAGTCGAAATGGCCGAATCTTGTTTGCGGTGGTTACAATGACCCGAGTTGAAAGGGCTTTTTTAAGCCAGCACGCCACGCGGTCGTACACCCAAAAAATATATTGCCGGAGTCAGGTTTAATCTCGTGGGGGTGTGGATTTCTCCTGCCCTCCAGGCCGTGTTGATGGAAATGGATAGGGTTCTCACAGAAGTAATGGCCACCTTACACTAGAGACGTCCCTAAATTACAGTGATGGAGGCCGAGGTTTGAAAAAAAAATGTAACAAACGATAAAACCATTCATAGCATGTGGGGGAATAGTTTAAGAGTATTGTACTCATACCTTGCCTTCGGAATATAATATCAAAACTTAGTGAAGCTACTCATTATTGCTGTACGACCTCGCTCCACATTATGGACACGCCTCTCCCGTTTAGGCAACAGCACTCACAGGATGCAAGTTTCCATCAGGTAATGGATGAAATCTTCGTCTAAAAAATGAAATAGGCCATTAGAAGTCACAAATCCTTTCCTGTAGTGAGACCATCATGAATAGATTATTTTAAGGGAAGAGCGCCTTCAAATGCAGTCCTTAAATATCTAGGGGACGGACGACGGGGGAATTGATAACTAATCCCAAATTATTTTTAAAACTCAGCCCTCTCTGTTGCAGGCATATCTAGATGGTTGAAGACGTGGAATATAATCACTGACATTACATTTACAGCCTTGCTTAGAGGCAACAGAGATGCTTTAAGAGAGGAAAATCAAGTTGATTCGTATTCGCCAGGGGATAGCTGTATTAGTCACTTTAGTAAAAGGCTCATTTGTATGTGGCTCCGGATGGGGGATCTAGTCTTTGCATGCGATCCAGCTCACTGACAAATGCCAACCATTCAATGGCTGCTAGTATGAAATGTGGTTTATAAAATACCCCTAGAGCCTTGCTCCCTTCGCCTTCCTTGCCGTTTAAGCGGCAGCAGTGCTTGTAAGCCATGATATTTAAAGCTCTTCAAATGAGCTGAAGCTTTGAAAGATTGTTGTTTCAGAATAAATAATTAATGGTAAACCCAAACATTTTAAAGGAATTCCGCATAAACAGCATTAATCTAAGTTCTCAAAATTGTAGAAAGGACCCTCCATTCTATATAGTAGGTTAATTTACATATTGTTGATTCTTATCGATGTTAAATTTACCCTCCCTTGCTGAAATTAGCGACCAGTTAACATTTCAAGGACGATGATTGCAATTACTGTGAGTCTATACAGGCTTCAGAATGTCTGCGCTAAACATTTTACATTCATAAGCTCGGATGAACCATTCCCATTAGGACTTTGCCACTGTCAGATCCCTAACCTGTTCTGCATTCTAACCTCAACACCAATGATAGCCTTGATTCGCAGTTGGAACATGTTATAAATCATGCTGGTGCCCATGGCCCATAGGTATATTAGACCCCCTATAACTGAAGGGTGTCACAGTGGTGGCTCGATTCGACATACTTGGTACTTTATGCATGGGGTGGGTCTGCAGTATCCCACTTGTCTGCACTGACTAGCACTTGTCCGACAGTTACTTCGTCCTCTGGGGGTTGTGCTGCCTTTTGCTCCAGCACTCCCCACTTTGAGGAATACCATGAAGGGGCTTATCAATGAATACCATGAATACCATGAAGGGGCTTATCAATGAATACGCTTAAATCCGAAGTTAGGACTTGGACTAATTTATCGGCGAAGTCTCAGACAGAAATTAGTGGAAATAAGGGAAGCAATAGGGGAGTTGCATGTGCCACTGCGAATGTATGTTACAGTGCATGCTGGGATGGATTCAGCCCAAACCTGACATACACATATTTAGCAACATTTTTATCGAAAAATGCAAGGATTTTCCCACCAATACCATAGCTTATGTAAATGACCTATAAAACCAAATACATGATGGAAAAGATGAACTCTTGTAATACGAAAACATGTAAAACACATGGCTATTTACATGAGATCACTGTTAAATATTCCATGCCGAACATAACATGTTTACTATAGTTTTACGCTGACATACAAATCCGATAACTCCATGCGTATCGAGATTCAAGATGGTGGCTATGCAAATCCCCTATTATGGTTACTATATATAGAATTTCCAATTAAGGGACAAATACGATATATGCAATTTCTTCTACATTGGCTTCCATTTTTCACATTCAGATTACAATTACAACGGTTAAACTATTATCATAACATACATCATATTACTTCCCCAACATTTGATTTATATTATTCTCAGGAGTTCTGAATCCATAAACAAGAAAATGAATTGACACACAACCCACCCCAGCAGGCTTTCCTGCATGCAAACTGCGGGGAACAAAATGAAATCTGCTAAAGATAATTGAAGGTACCTTCCTCTGCTTTGAAGTTAATGTGGAGGTTCGGTCAATGAGAACCAGAAGACATAAATAATTTCCTTTGCCGAAACAAATACTATATCATTCTGCTGTAACTTGAAAGCGGTTCCGAACCAGTTAAGGTAAACTCGTGAAGGGCTTGTTTCAGAATACTCACAGTATTTCTGCAAAAGGGAAGATACTTTAAATTGCATTGCCTTTTTTATCAATCAAACTCTTTTCTGGCTTCATGGGAAACATCCTGGCATATGGCATCTTAACTATTACATTACTTTTGTAGTAAATCGGAGGTTATATATAGCCCTCCGCGTCAAGAGTGTGTATAAATCAAATGTCCTTGAACTTCCCCGTGTCTCCGTAACGCTTCACTGAGCACGGAATGGGCTTTCGGATTTGTGTTAACTACAAGAGAGATATGTTTTACCATTATCACCCATTTACAGGAATCTTATAGTCTATTCAACTACAGCAGAATGTGTATCGTGTATAACCATTTACTGTATTCCTGTACGACCTATTCTTATGTATTGTATTCACTGATATTGTTTGCCTGGTGCAACACCTCTTTTATGATGTGAGGACAAGTGTGACCTTGCTCCTGCCTGTAAGGTGTAAGGTATTCACTCTAAGGCTTTGAGTGGATCAGTTCGGTTCCATGCTAGGGACTGAGCCGGGTCTGTTTGACTTGCAGTCTGGTCGTGGGTGGCAATAAACCTAACGAAAGAGACATTTCCGTGTTGGTGTTCTTCCTTGCCTTCGTCGAGAGCCGTGTCCGCCGTAGTCGAACCTGGGTTGGAATTAGCCTCTAGTAATAAAGCACTTTACTATAAAGGCGATTCACTACAATTGGTGCCGTGACCAGTTCTTGACCTCACGAAGCTGACTTTGCAAGTTTTCCGTTGACTGTCCCATATTCCTGGAGGAATAGAAACTGCTACTAGCAGTGAGCCTGGCAGGCTTGATTGTCCCATATTTCTCTCGGAGAAATAGAGTGCCGTAGCAGAGAAATCCGTAGCAAGAAAATATTCCGCAATAACAATGGCGGAGGCGGATTTGATGATGCCTAATGGGGTAGACCATACTCGAGAACCACTAAATGGTGTCGCGGGAGCTGGAGAGCTTTCCTCGATAGCCGTTGACGGTGAAAGAGATATGGGTTTACAACCTGGCGGACTGTTCGGACCACCACCTCCGATGGACATGTACGGAAGGGGGCCACCCCTAACCGGAATGTTCGAAAGAGGTACACCGTATCCAGACAGGGGAGGACGCTTGTCGCGTTCTCATGACGCTAGGCCAATGTTTGGCGGTGCCTACCCTCCCCCAACTGATAGATTTGGAGGGAGAGCCTTTGCTAGGTGGAGGAATAACCCGGAGGAGATGTCTGAGGACGACCTCCGGCACTCCCTAGCAGGGGCAAGGAGGGACTGCGAACATGAACGGGCACGGAGAGAGGACCTGAGCAATCAGATCCAACAACTTTCCGCCTTGAATAATGACCTGAGGGAGCGTATGAGAGTTATGGAAGTCGATACGCTGGCGGACCGTCAAGCTTATGAATTACAAATCCGTGAGCTTCGGGAAAGCAGCGATCGAGCCAGACTCCATACAACAGACTTGGAGCATGATGTGTTAGGTATGCTACATGATCTAGCAGCCAAACAGACTCCACTTAAGAATCCTGTGACATCCACCTTCGCGGATTCGAGAGTGAAGTATGCTCCAATGACAGACGATCCGTCCCGGGTCAAGATAGCAGAAGAAACGGATAAAAAGGTGACTTTTTCTAAAGGAACGATGGGGGCAACATCGTCTCCTAAGGAGAGCCACAGAGTGATTATAGAATCGGTGTCCGATGATACGGATGACGAACAGCCCGGAAGTGTAGTTGGTGCTTGTGGTAGCGAGGGACCTCCTTCTACTGGGGCGGAAGCCAACAAGGGAAGCAAGTCGAAAGGCAAGCATGTTCCCCCTTCCACGCTGTTCACGTCCAAAGTCAAAGGACATGATTCTGACAGTTCTGTAGAGGATCGAGCAGGGGAAACCCTTTCGAAACGCTCTCACAGGAAAGACCGATCACTGGTTGCTGGCCTCACGTATGACGGAGCCAGTGACTCAGAATCGGACTTTGAGTATGATTACTCTGAGGGTGAAGATAGTCACCATGATAAGATGCCTCAGCTGAAACCATGGGATGGTAAAAGCTCCTGGCGGATGTATTTGGCGGAGACCAAAGTTGTTGCCGAGGCATACAATTGGACTCCGAAACAGTTCCTTCGCCAGTTGAAGTGCGGAACTAGAAAGCAGTTGACAGAGTTGGGACCTTTGCCAAAGAAGACCTCTCTCAAGGAGTATGTGGCTCACATGGAAGCCAACTTCGGAGAGAAGTCTAAAGCTAAGATCCAGGCAGAGTTCTACAACTGTCGCCAGACCCCAGGACAGGCCGTGAGGCTGTTCGGGAATGAGGTAGCCAGGAGGGGCCGGAGAGCATTCGGATCCCTGGACAAGACACTGAGTGCTGTCTCCCTTCGCATTTACTTGCAGGGATTGACTAATCAGGAAATGGCAGTGTGGGTGCGTTTAAAACAACCCCATGATCTCCTACGTGCAATACATTGGTCGGAAGTGTGGGAAAGCTGTTATATGGATGCAGCAACCATAGCTACAGTCAATACAGCTACCGTTGCACCAGTAGCAACAACCCCACTCCGGAAAATAAAAGGGCGCGGAGGTCACACTGACGGAGCAGTAGTCCAGGTCACAGAAACCACGGAGGAAGTAGCGGGTCATTCCGAGACTGATCCCTCCGAGGTGATAGTGCAAGCTTTCCGAACCTTCTTGGAAAGCCAGAGAAAGGGTGGCAATTGGGCGTCGTGGAGAGATGGTGGTTCTCCTCAGGGGAGAAAGATGCACCATAAACCCAGACACTCAAATTGCTACTATTGCGGGCAAGAGGGTCACTTCATTGCTGACTGCCCGAAGAGAGCTGAGAAGGGAGTTGGGAACCAAGGGACAAGTACTGGCGGAAAGTCCAAGGTTCCGGAAAACTCCAGCGGGTCCGCATAAGAAGCGAGGCGGGACCCGAGGAATCTAAAGCGCTTCGTAGTACCACAATTCAATTGGAAGCTGCGAATTGTGTGGATATTGGGAGTGAGGCTCTGGCTCCCGTAAGTACGGCAAGGGAAGGCATGATAAGTCCTTCTGGCTGGAACGCGGATACTGACGTCTGGTTGCCTGGGGAGCGCACTCGCCCGGTGGGTCTGTGTGACCTTGTTGAGGGTAGTTCGGGAGACACCGATGTGCGGTGGGGTAAACCCGGACTCCAAGCAGTGATAGGGCAGGTGGTGATAGCGGAGGAAGGTCCCAACACCATCGCTCGTATCAGTCGGATATCCAGCAATGAGCAGCGAACCCTGAGAAATCACGATCCTGTGATCGGTGAGAGATGGTACGTGTCGGTATCTGTGAATGGGGATGTCGGTGAATTTCTGTGGGACCCAGGTGCAACCACAAGCCTGATTACTAAGAAATTCTATGATTCCCTCCAACGCCCACCGTCGATGGCTCCGTCCCGTCTGACGTGCGCGATGGGTAATGATTCTCGGATTACTGTACACGGATGTGCTGTGATTCCTGTGGCGATGGGAAGGCGGACGTATATGATCACTTGTCTGGTAGTATCGGGTTTGTCTGGACCCGAGGCCGGAATACTTGCTCGTGACTTCGATCACGTGCATCGATGTGATGTATACTGCTCAGGGAAACTAGCTTTGAATAACGGAGAGGACGCAGTACAAATGCACTACTGGCGTGGACCCCGTTCAAAGCAGCCGAGTCCCTCTGTGAAGTCGATTAAGGTGGAGGAGACAGAGGATGGATACCAGGTAACACTGAGGGAAGCGGTGGTTATCCAACCTCATACGGTCACACTGGCCAAGATTGACATTCGCAGGGGCTCTGACGCATCAATAGGTTTGATGTTCGAGCCCGACCAGAGATTGCTGACTGAATTTGCCCTGGGAAGCCTTGATACGTATATATCGGCTGTCAGTCCGACTGCTGTGGTAGCCTTCAGCAATCCGTCCGACCAAACCCTTCGTCTTGATAGAGATGTGGTGGTTGGAAAAGTAAGTGAGGTGACGCTGCAATCGTCCCCTCTTACTTGTCCGGAGGGGGTGGAGCAAGAGATCAAGAAAGCAATCGTCAACTCAATACAGGTGGTAGAAATACCGTCTGTAGTAGATGATGAGCTGATTATGCCGGACACTCCCGTACCACCTAGTACGGAATGTCCGCTGAAGAAACTTGTTCGAGATACGGACTTGACGGATCCTAGTGAGAAGTCAAGGCTGTTTGGTCTCCTCGACGAGTTTAGGGGGTGCTTTTCTCTGCCTGGAGACGGGTGGAAAGAAAAGCCCGGATGTACCCATGTGGTCCGTCACGTCATTGACACTGCGAATGCCCGCCCTATCAAACTTCCATATAGGCGGATTCCGGTGGCAAAGCGTGACGCAGCGGAAGCAGAGATCTGGAAGATGTACGAACAGGGACGCATTGAGCACTCTACTAGTCCGTGGGGAGCACCCATCGTGATGGTAGGAAAGAAAGACGGTACTCAGCGTTTCTGTGTCGATTATCGCCAGTTGAATTCCGTGACGGTGAAGGATAGCTTCCCACTCCCCAGAATTGATGAATGTGTTGAGGCGCTAGGCGGAAACAAGTGGTTCTGCGCCCTCGACTTGGAAAGCGGATACTGGCAGATAGCCATGGATGAGGAAAGCAAAGCCAAAACAGCTTTTCTGTCCAGTGTGGGATTGTTTCAGTTTAAAGTAATGGCCTTTGGACTGTGCAATGCTCCGGCTACCTTCCAGCGAATGATGGATCGGATGCTAGACGACCTTAAATGGAAGTCTTGCCTAGTCTATCTGGATGATGTGGTGGTGTTCGGGAGAACGTTTGAACAATGTCTCCAGAACCTCCGACTCGTCCTGGAGAGAATCCGGGACTATGGATTGAAATTGAAACCCAAGAAATGTGAACTCTTCCGCCAAGAGGTGGAATACTTGGGCAGATTGGTCTCAGACAAGGGCATCCGCGCCGACCCTAGGAAGGTGCAGAAGGTCCAAGATTGGCCGAGACCAGTGAACGCAAAGGAGATCCGGCAGTTTATAGGATTCGCGTCCTATTATCGAGAATTTCAGCCGAAATTTGCCTCGACTGTCGCTCCCTTGCAAGCAATAGTAACCGCAGCCGGAAAATATAAGCGGTATGCTAGATCCATAGAATGGACTCCGGAATGTGAAGTTGCCTTCCGCGGAGTCAAGGAATTGCTAACTACAGCTCCAGTGTTGGGATATCCCCAGAAAGAAGGGAAGTTTATCCTTGATACGGATGCTAGTGGGTTTGGCATGGCGGGCGTCCTGTCCCAGATACAAGACGGAAAGGAGGTAGTACTTGGGTATGCAAGCAACAGCTTGGATAAATCCCAACGAAATTACTGTGCTACGAAGCGAGAGCTTCTAGCAGTACTCACCTATCTGAAGAAGTTCCGGCATTACCTGCTAGGGAACCGGAATTTCTGTGTGCGGACGGACCACGCATCCTTGCGGTGGTTGCTCAACTTCAAAGATCCAATGGACATGCTTGCACGTTGGCTAGCTCAACTGCAAGAGTATGGCCTGGATCAGGGCATGATTCTCCATAGGGCGGGGAAGAAACATCTAAATGCTGACGCGCTTTCTCGACTTCCAACGCGGAAGTGCGGACGCTTAGATTGTGAAGATTGTGGGGCTCATGAAGCAGTTGTCGCTGAGGCAACTGTGACAATGGCCTCACCGAACGAGATAATCCAGAAGGCTCAGCAGGATGATCCGCTGATCCGGCGAGTTATCGATGTGTTGGAAGGTAGGAAACCGCCCCCGGACAAGCAGTCACTGTCAGGGGAGTCGGATGAATACTGTACCTACATCCATAACTTGGGGAGTTTGAGAATGAGAGAAGGTGTGTTGTGCTTGACTTGGGTTCGGCGACGCACTGGAAGAACGTACGTCAGTAAGGTTATTCCTACTGCTCTCCGTTCAGAAATATTCCGTGGAGTGCATGGACCTAAGACCATGGGTCATTTTGGGTTCTTCAAGACCTCTTGGGCTGTGAAGTTGAAATATTTCTGGCCTGGCATGAGGGGAGACCTGAAGCGCTGGATTAGGGCCTGCCCGGAATGTAGTATGCGGAAGACGAGAGGTGGTGGCGGAATCACCCCTCTGAAGAAGGAATTGCATGGAGAACGATGGAGCCGAGTGGCTTTGGATATTATCGGTCCCTTTCACCCTACCCCTCGGGGAAACAACTATGTGATGGTTGTGGTGGACCACTTTTCGAAGTGGGCGGAGGCCTATCCGATGCCAGATCACACAGCAGAGCGATGTGCGGAAGTGCTCTTCCGGGAATGGATTTTGCGCTTCGGGTGCCCTGTGTCGTTACAAACGGACGGAGCCCCGGAATTCAGATCTACCCTGTTGAGGAGTCTGTTTGAGATGCTGGGAATCGAGAAATTGATCACCATGCCGTATAGACCGCAGTCTAATGGGCAGGCGGAAAGATTTAATCGGATCCTAGTGGAGCAGCTGTCTTGTCTGACGGATTACAGTTCCACGGACTGGGACATGCTGGCTCCGTGTATTGCTCATGCCTATCGGGCTAGCGTACACGCGAACACGCTGTGCACGCCGAATTCTATCGTATTCGGGACGGACTTGGTCACTCCGATGGACTTGATCTACGGAGTAGAGCCGGGTACCCTGGATTTCCCATGTCGTGTGGCGTTCGTTGAGAACCTAAGACATTGGATGAGGCTAGGGCATCAGTTTGTTCGGGATAATCTCGGAGTATCGGCAGTGCACCAGAAACGAGATTATGACCGGAAAGCAAACCCTAGACGCTTTGAAGTGGGTGCTGTTGTATACCGCTACAACCACCCTCAGGCTAGTAAGAAGATCGGTCCCAAGTGGGATGGGCCCTTCAAGGTGAAAAGATTCATAGGAGGCACAACCTATGAACTTGAGACAGTAAAGGGTATCGTGAGATGTCATGTAGATTATCTCAAACCTGCCTTTGACGAGAATGGACCTATTCAGGTGGTAAATCTAGATAGAACACCAGAATTCCGTGCTCTGAAAGAGGCTGGACGCGATGTCCTGAGGCTGGAAAGTGGCAAAGTCCTTCCGGGGAAGGAATGTCCTGAATTGAAAAAGAAAGATAAAGTCTCTGTATGTGTGAAACAAAGGGGAAGACGGAAGAAGCCGGAGGGGGTGAAAGATAACACTCCTCCAGTGCTAGCCGCCCCCAGAGTTAACACAGAAGAGACAAAGAAGAAGAAAGTTGGGAGACCTCGTAAAACGATGGGTAAAACCAGAGTAATACCAGTGCTTCCCAATAGAAAGAGAGGCCGACCTCGGAAGATTCCAGTTGACACTGTGGCTCCGCCAAAACCTGACTCTCCCAAAGTGAAGAGAGGTAGGCCGAGGGGAGCTAAAGGGAAGACTGGAAACGGAAGAGGGAAGAAGGGAGATCAGGACGTATCCCCTGGGAAAACTGTAACGAGAAAACGAGTGCGCCGTCCTCCAGATCGGTTACAGTTGGGAGTTTAGACCATGTTGTGTGTGCCAACAAGGGGAATTATGATCTGATTCCCCGAGTAAACACAACGAGAAGTCGACTGGAAGTGTAAGACGGAAAAATACACTGAAGTCCCCGAACGACACATGTGAACTGGATGTTCCATGTGGCTGGGAGTAACCTTGATTCCAGGAATGAGTAGTTGCTAGAGCAACTGGAGCTGTACAGCCTGGCTTGGGTTAGGGCTGCGAAGCATAGAGAATCTAACTTCGTGGTACTGTTTGCCCTGAATCTTGTCTGAAATGACTTGAAATTGCTATTTGACAGCGTTGCTACCTATGAAAATGAATGGAATTCAATTCCACTCTTGTCTCAGTGGAAAGAATAGCGGGTTGCGGTGGTAAAGACTCCGGTCTGAACCCCGTACGCCTATGCTAGACATGCAAAACCGGGTAACGTTATCCGGCAGGTAGTGGCGGGACACGGTGGCGCTGCGAGCGTACGGCGAGAGGGCGAACTAGCGTTGAAACAGGTGGTGCTAACGGAAGTGGCATCCGGTTGACACTGGTTCTCTCCGCCTCGTGGCTCACTTTGCTTCCGACCGCCAACCTGTAAGTACGCTTCTCTATCATGCACCTTATTCCACTGTTCCTTGCTTGAATGTTCTATGAGGTAGTATTTGATAGTTGAACTACTTGAGAAAGAATGCTTTTAAGACACTGTAGATGGTTGACGCGGAGTCGTACGTCTAGTATAAGACGAAAGTTTCGGTGTTTCTGTGTGTGGAGATAGATCACCGGCGCTACGACCCACGCCGCCATGTTGAAAGCTGTAAGAGGTGTGACCACGCTAGTATTTCTATCGAGTATTACGCTGATTTGGTCCACCCTAGGGTTCCGGGAATACTGTTTTTAGTTACAAAACATTCTTGGGGATAGTACTACTCAGTTCACTGTCTCCCGGAGTGGTTTTTAACGAAATATTGTGTATATAATGTTCTGGTTGCAATCGTCCCTGTGACTAAGCATGTGATGTTATGTTATAGGAACGAGAACTCAACGTGACCGCTGCCGTCTGAAGTGTATCCTGTGAATCCTGAGCTTTGAGAAAACTGACTGAAAATGAGTGAATCGGATACTCATGAGAAAGCTGCTAGCGTAGACTTGGGCGAGTCTGGTGGTTCCGACCACGAGCTCGACGTGGAGGCGGAATCCCAGTTGCTGGAAGAGACCGGTAACGGTCCCGACCATGTAGCTGAGATGAAACCTCTGACGGAGAAAGATGTCCGTGATACCGGGAAAGGCTCCGTGGAGACACGGCAGTCCTCTCGCGGGAGACGGAAACAGGAGTCTCCAGCTAAGTCTACTAGCAAGACCCGGAAAGCGTCCAAGTCCCCAGCTACGGGTCGACAAGGCGCTGAACGTGGACGGGACACACTTCGGAAACTCGCTGAAGTCCGATTAATGGTCCAGCCCATGGAAGTGGAAGAGACTACCTCTACCACTAAGAAGTCTGATTCGAAGGAGAGTGATACCCAGAGCAAGGAGAGTGTTACCCCTTCGAGCCAGAAAGGAAAGAGGAAAGTGGTGAAATCCCATAGACGTCGTTCCGTGTGGAGGGACAGCCAGTTCCGGAGTCTTCCGCGTGGTACTGACATCCGTTCCACGTTTGACACCGGAGTAGGGGTGGTGAACGTGAACCCTGATATGGATATCCCCGGCGCCATGGCTACCATGGCCGAGGAGAGTGAAGATGAGTCAGATGTGGAGGGGTTGGAACACGGTATGATGGACCGTTACGAAAGCCAACTCTTCCCGAGTCTGCTCAGGATGGGTTCCGTGGACACAGGCAGTTATGAGAAGATTGTGGGCGCTGTGGACTTGTGGGAGCCCGGCTTCCGTTGTCCCTTTGCCGTCTGCCGGTATCTTCCCTTCAACGGAAAAGGAGTCCGTGTCTACGCCACAAGGCAGAGACTATTCCGCCACCTGTGTGAGGAGCACACTCCCAGGTTGGAGGTCTGGACCTGCCCTTCTGCCCGTTGCCAGCAGAGGCTAGACCGGAGATGTGAGCTTGTGCGCCACTTGCAGTACGGAGAGGAAGTGTGCCACAACAAGGGATTGTCAGAGGCCGTCCGGAAAGCCATGGCGGTGACGCCCACTCGTGAGCTGTCCCCCAGGTTTAACTTGATGAGTTATCTGACTGCAGAAGACCTACAGCAGGTGAGGCGAGCTACCTCGGTTGGAAAGTCCTCCACCAGCTCGAGGCAGTTTGCTAAGCCTAGAGACCGGAAAACGCCTTCTGCAGCGGAAGGATGTGCTCCTGACCCGGAGCCATCCCCCAGCAAAGGCAAGACAAAGAAGCAGAAGAAGAGAAGGAGAGAACGTTCCAGTTCCTCTCGCTCTGAGTCCATGTGCAGTGACCGGAGCTCTTCTCCTGCCCCTAAGACTGCGAAAGTACTGAATCCGGTAGCACAGCAGGCCTGTGCTAAGTTGGAAGCAGAGCTCCCGGAGCAAGCTTCCACGGAAAAGCTACTGGAGAGAAGTGAGACCGAAGTCCGTGATGTGTTGGATTTGGCCAACGATGCATTAACGGAGGTTGGAGAGAAAGTGACAGCAGCGTTCCAGACCTTGGCGGAACCACTGTCACAGCTGAGAACAGTACGAGAACAGATCCGCGAGCTAACGACTCTTCGTGAGGAGAATCGTACGCAAGCCGGTCTGATCCGAGACCAGAGATCGTGGCTCAAGGAGAGAGATGCGAAAATCCAGTCCCAACTGGAAGAGATTAGCGCTCTCCGGGCGGAGTTGGAGGCTTTCCGTAATCCTTCATCCTCTAGCGGGTCACAGCAGACGGAGAACATCATGTCAGGGATCCGCCCTCTGGGTGGCACTACCCCGACACGGATGTGGAGTGCTGGCATGGGAATGGAGGCAATACCTCCCATGCAGCCACAGCAAGCCTTGGTGGGAACCGGTTTCGGAGGTCAAGTAGACTTCAACGAAATGCAGAACCTAATGATGATGGGAAGGTTGTTCCGGGAGACCATGGCACAACCTCTCCCCTTACTAAGGCAAGAACTTCCAGGGGAGACTCCGTTAACCCCCGGAAGGAATTGGACAGTGAACACCCCTGCAGCCGCAGGTAGTGCCCCAACTGGTTCTGAGGAGGTAAAGAAACCAGATGGTGGGACGTAAAAGTGTTTTTGCTAAAGTAGCCACGCTGGTTACTTACTGTTCAAGATTACCTTGAGATGCGGAACGACCATGGACTTGCCCCTGACCCCGGAACCTGTACGTGTGGATGGATGGACCCTTTGATAACCCGGAATTGCCCCTCGGAAACCTGAAAGCTCGGAAATGTAAGAAACCGCTGATAAACCTTGGACTCTGACTACCTCTTGACGATTCAAACGGATTGACAGCTGCTGACTCGGAACAACCTCGGAAGCCGGAAATTTTTTTCCGCCGATTCGTAAGAAGTTTAGTACATTTTACTTACAGCCTGGTGCTTTTCATAAATGAAATGTTTTGTCGTAGCAGGTCTACCAAAGCTCCTTATGTAAAGGCTGTTTAAAACTTTTGGGTATGTTGATTCAGAAGGAATCACTTACAAGATAAAATGTAATTCTAGAGATGTCGCGATTTATTGTTCGTGCGGAGGTCACAAGTATGCTCCTGCCTGTACTGATTCGCAATGTTAATTCTCTATGTCATTTCTTACTTTACTTTGATGTTCCGTGTTGATGTTGATGTATAATTTATTACTCCCGTATAGATTGTTTACAAAGTTGGTAAAAATCTTAAATTATGGAGGGGGTATTGTAGTAAATCGGAGGTTATATATAGCCCTCCGCGTCAAGAGTGTGTATAAATCAAATGTCCTTGAACTTCCCCGTGTCTCCGTAACGCTTCACTGAGCACGGAATGGGCTTTCGGATTTGTGTTAACTACAAGAGAGATATGTTTTACCATTATCACCCATTTACAGGAATCTTATAGTCTATTCAACTACAGCAGAATGTGTATCGTGTATAACCATTTACTGTATTCCTGTACGACCTATTCTTATGTATTGTATTCACTGATATTGTTTGCCTGGTGCAACACCTCTTTTATGATGTGAGGACAAGTGTGACCTTGCTCCTGCCTGTAAGGTGTAAGGTATTCACTCTAAGGCTTTGAGTGGATCAGTTCGGTTCCATGCTAGGGACTGAGCCGGGTCTGTTTGACTTGCAGTCTGGTCGTGGGTGGCAATAAACCTAACGAAAGAGACATTTCCGTGTTGGTGTTCTTCCTTGCCTTCGTCGAGAGCCGTGTCCGCCGTAGTCGAACCTGGGTTGGAATTAGCCTCTAGTAATAAAGCACTTTACTATAAAGGCGATTCACTACACTTTTATGGTAGATTCTCATTTACTGCCTTCTACTGTGTTACCCTGCCTTCTGCCCTGACCACGGTCAAGCTCTTAGCATGTTTACAGGCAGCTTCAATGGCCATGCCTCCACGGTGCTCCCATCCCTACCTTAATTTCACCTACTCTCTCCTGAAAGCGGTCACCTGTAGGTCAGGTGACGACCATCAGGAGCAGCCATTACATCACACACTGCCTCGTCAGGGAACCTTCCTCATTCTTGACCGCCCGGACTCCACTACCAGCCACTACCTATAGTACTAGGATGGTAGCGAAACCTGTTTGCCAGTGAGGTTGAATCACTTCTTTTGTGGTCGGTCTGCATGGCCTATTTGATCTCAAACTAATCAAATATTGAATATGATGACTGGTGTTGATGAGTGAGGGTAAGGTTAATTGGAGGAGAGAATACGATCATATAATTTTTTGCTAACGTTTCCCGATGTGGAAATGATTTATAGGTACATCACCTTTGCTTTCTATATACGATTGAAACGCTTATTACACGTGCATTCATACTTCGAGTATTAATGCTGTTATATTCTGACGAGCAGTCAATGACAAATGATCGGTATACCGTTTCCCATACATGGTAGATTAATGTACGTAAAAGTATACTATATAATATAGATATATGTGTGTTCGGGGAATATATCCTGAAACTGTGGTAAATGAGTCGTGATCAATAATTCAAAAGAGGATGAAAATACAAGCTCTAGAGGAAAGAGAACACAGCATCCAATCTATTCGATAGGTTTTAGTCTTTATCTTCTAAAGAGGCCTGAAGGAATATAAAGATTGAATTGATGTAAACAAATTAATTATAGATCTATTTAATTAGCAGGCAGTGACCTAAGTAATTTGTATCTTGGGGTAGAATATAATGATGAACATGTTCCGACTCCTTTGGCTTAAATTTAGAACGTTTCTCACATTATATGATAATAATAATCCAAGAGTCAACAAAACCAACTTGTGAATGTGCTTCGCTAACTTCCACTGATGCTGCATTCTGACATCTGGGAATATTTGTCCACAACATGATATTATATTGTCTGCAAAAAATTGTAGATTTATTAATTACAGACAGAATCCTTGCACTAAATCATGCAATGCACATTTACTGTCCCTAAATCAAAACAACTTGTACGGTATTCAAATAGCCCACACATTCCGATTCTGTCAGGATGATATAGGCTGAAGGGAGGGCATGACCTAGGGCAAAAGGAGTCGACAATATTATGATGCTATCTCTATGAATACATGCAGTCCACCCTACTATTTTACGACCTACTTATCACACAGGAACAATAGCAGCAACTCCACAGCCAATATTCAGGGCTCTGCCATGAGTAGTCGATTCTACATTTATCCTCACAAGATCATGCCGCGACGCACGCAGCCCCTTTTCTACCCTTCATCAATCATTGATTTATCGATTTGGAAGAGGCGAAACAATCAATGATCCCTGTCCCCATGACCTCCCGGTGTTCAATGTAGATGCTACTGGAGCAAGTAGAGGAGGAGGAAGAAGAGGAAGGACTGATGCCTTCGTCTCCCTGCTTTTCAGCCTCATGAGGGAATACCAACACATACCGGCCTGCTATCAATTCTTCCCAGTCGGAAGGATGGAAAGCGGAAATCTATATATACTATACCTATACGTGTGCTTCCTTCAGTTGTAAATAACGATTCCTATCAATGTGTCCAGAATTAGATTGGCATAGATTTTTTTATATATATATAATGAAAAATCGATAAAATTGAATTGCATTCAGAATCTTAATATATCATCTGCCATAGCGGAATAGGATACAATAAATCACAATCCGGGCGACACATACACAAGTAAACAAGTATTATTTCACCAGAAAACGACTAGAATTCGCATATAATGAACATATTGCCACCAACTGTGTTGTGCTATGCTACATCATCAGCCATTGTTAGCTACTTCATCATCGTGCCACGCGTGTCCCTTTCCCCTACGTTTCACACCAATCGGCGTTTCCACCGGCCCCTGCAACCTTGCAGCATTCATCAAGCAGTACAGATCTTCAGAATATAATTGGCGCCACCGTTGGACAGGGACTGCTCACAAGCTCTCTACCCCTGTTTTTTGTTAATGTAGGAAGAGTGTTCTATGTGGTATAGGACGGTCATAACACCCAGGTACTAGGCGTATCACGTAGCAATTATGTCTAAAATAGCGTAACACATAGATCTTTCTTGGCATGACGGGCGTCCCCACCCCAAAGCCTCATGTTATGGATGTATCTCCAGTGTAATTGTGCCTTCAGAAGCAATCTAATAGGGAAAAATCCTCCTCATCTATCATCAGTATTTTCTTACTGAAGTGATACTTTCCCACCGGATTAGGTTTGGACATGACTGCTCCATAAGCTTTCATGGTTCAAGTATAGTGGGAGAGGGAAGGATGCCGCCACACATGTAGTGCTGTTGGAAGGCCAATGGACCAATGGAAGGCCATACAGTGATATATAAGAAGAGGTTTGAGATCTCAAGATGGGCAAGCCTCTCAAGTGACATAACTGATTACATTACAAAGATATATGACACAATAAAGGATAATTAGCTCGTGTGACCGACTACCGAGTAACGAATGTCCCATGTATGGAAATGTCATTAATAGATGTATGGTGCAGAAATTGTGTAACCGCATAATGCTATAGAGAGACTATTTTTACGGGACATGGGAAAAAACACATAAATGGTGCATTTATCATGTTCTTGATTTCTGCAATATAACCAAACTACATGGCGTTATGAAGTACGTAACGCTATAAAGGATGTACAAGAGGTATCGATTGTCATATTTTATAGATAATGGATGATCTGACGCTTGCCCAGATTCCTTGAGAATGATCTCGTTTGCTCCCACGATATGAGCCGAAAATCATACATCTTCACCATTCCTAATTAATAGCTCGTGTTGATGGCTATGTAGGCGGTGTGTTTATCCTTCTCTGGCGATTTGGCAGGCTCCAGGTGATTTATGGGCTATACTCATTATGCCAGATTGCCTGCGTTATTTTCCCAATTCATTGTACTACTACTGGCCATTATAGGCCGGGTGAGCGGGCCCTGTGAGTGACCCTAGTCCCTCGTACGCAGTAATAGTGTGTGCTGCCAGTGCTCACATGCCAGCCTCGCCCAACCTCTCTCTCTCTCCTTCTTCACTCATCCCCCTAGTCTGCCTCCCCTCTATCTCATCTCTCTATGCCCCCTGGTATGGTAGCCTGTTTGTTCAGAGAATCATGCCCTGGGTTAAGATTACCCTGATCTCATTTCATTAGGGGAGATGGTTGGGATTACCAACCCGCCTCCTATCACACTAATTATCCATTTTGTATAGCTATAATCCCTCATCATATATCCTCAAACGGAGGCCCGGGAGCTTTCTATCTAAGGTTGTAGCTTGAGCAATTGCATGTATACATATCAAAATAAGGCTGGTCGGCATCCTTTATGAGACCAATATAATGGATGATTCTATAGCCATCGATGAGAAAGAGTGAAGCCAAGCATATTTCTTTCCGTGAAATAGCATCATAGGGTCCAATCGATTCGGTCAAAATAAAACCGACTTACCATTGAACTTCTTTTTATGGTTTGAACCACTGATATAATTTAATCACTGTATTCTCACTTCCATTTCGACAGAAAAAATATGTTGAACTAGAAGAGACTATGTTTATTACCTCCGATACTATTACATAACAATTACTGTTACCCACATTCCTTGGTACCTTTTGAATGATATCTGGTGAAACAGAAACAAATGATTTTACAGTCGCAAACTGTCTTAATGATGTTGACTGTTATTAACCCAACTCCAAAATGTCATAAAGCGATAAATTACGAACCTTCCATCGTACCCCTCTGGGAGGATTGCCCTCAATCCTTTATCGGCCCTTCTCGGATAGTTCAAACTGCTCGTAAATATGCTGTCATCAAATACCATCATAAATATTGACATGGGACAAAACCAGTTGATTTATAGATTCAGCCTTATTAGATAACAGGGGAGGTGATATTTCCTAAGGTCAAATTTCACTCAGGAGCCAGATAGATAACAACTGCATAATATCATTACACTGGAGAGAGTAGCTTTACATGTCATACACTTTGGGGTTTTGACCAAAGTTAAATTACACGAGCAGCCATATCACACTTCCTCAACAGATCCCGCCTAGCAGTTACTGTCACTGGATACCGCTCTGTTTTATCTCTTGTGGAAATGTCAGAAATGACGCTAGAGGAAATAAAAGTAAGCTACTGTGTCATCTAGGCAGCAATAGAACAGGGCGCACAGCTGGGAATATTTATATTATAAAAGTGTCATACTACTTAGTTGTAGCGAAACGTAGGCACACATAATACAATGAATAGTGCATAAGGATATATTTCCATCTAAGCTATCCACAACTGGTTCTATTTATAGGTACGAGTCATTGCCCTGTTGTTGTTGAACATGCATAAATCTGACTATTTGTTTAGGCATCCCGAATCTGCATCCATTATGTACAAGATATCCTATCACAACTGACATAAAATCAATCTCCTTTGCTAGAAGCGATTACCCTCAATATGATGGATGACTATGGCATCTAGGAGTAACATTGGTTCCGAGTTGAGAGTTTTATTAACTAAATTTATCGGTATGTGGCGTTGCGGATTGGGTGGCCAGGATATTCGCCTCCTACCAATGAGAGAGGTGCCAATATATATATGTTTGTCTGGGTCCTTCTCTGCATATATAGACCGGTAGGAGCGCTGATTGGCAGGTGGATATTAGAACCATGTCCATTCCCTGCTTAGCCTGGGAAGGAAAGGGGACTTCCACAGTGCTTCAATTGCAGGCAGGTATTTGCTTGGTGACTCCTTGGGGAGAAATTCTACTCTATGTTCCTTCTGCTCCTTCTATAGCAGAGAAGAGATGTCAATTGAATATACTGTATATAGTCTAGCCTCTGCGATTGCCGATACTTTGGTAGAATAACTCGTAACTAGGTATTAACATGTCTACAAGGTTTGTATACTTGGCTTAGCGAATTGAATAAATACATAGGTTTAGTCAGAATTTCGTAATATTTTCCATGAAATAATGAAGCGGTATAGTTTGAAATAGAATAAATTAGGTTAGACAACAATGGCTACGAGTGTGTATCTGTGTCATAGTGTGCTTCCCGCAGGCAATGTGTTGATAGGTTGAGGAGAATAATTGCTCATGCTGAACCCAGAGAAAGATATGGTCGTCGGAACTGCTAAGATTGATGTACCATATGAATCCCTCCATCTTCATTAAAACGGTCGCCACTCGTTGCCTGCGCAACATCTCAGCCTGGTTGTAAACTGAAGAAGGCCCCTTTTAGGCAGAAATGGCTACTTAAAACCTCCCAATCAACCATTTTGTGTGGAATATAAAACCCCATAAACATGAAGTTGCTGATGCTGGAGACAGGGTTTCATTGCTGGTTGAATACTAAGCGAGGCATTCAAAGGAATCAATATACACTTCCAAGAAAGCATTTATTATTATGTTGAACATTTATTGAAGATTTATTTTATTGTACCGCCCAATGCACAAATATGGTCCAATTGTATGGGAAAATATTGTTATTATAACACAATGTCGATCACTATTAACTTATAGAAGATGAATGGATTTGCTGACTAAATGGAGAATGTACCTCACGCTCCAAGTACCTTCTCCATCATTGATGGTCTCCTCGGATACTGCCTTGGATATTGGGTTCATTTTACGCACAAGAACCCCATAATACATCATTATGACTGGGCACAGGTGGTAGTGTTGCTGGGTTGGACATAAGAAAGGCACAAATAACAAGTATTGGCTCCTCGAAAATATTTACAATGTGTTTTGGTCGGGAGTTCGGACTCATAGTAACATCACGTAGACAAATGTTCTGATTACTTGTCTCTATCCATGAATATGGATACGGTACAAACGTTGGAAATCCTATACGTACTAGTGTCGTAACTCAATATTTACGTGGATAACACCAAGAGAAAATTTGATTCCGGTGCCTTAAAATATTTGTGTTCAGTTCAGAACTAGCTGCTTATATTTAACAGCGCAAGTGTTGGCAGTTTTTGGTACCGACTCATGCAAATTTGGCTCAAGGCGAACCGAAACTCCCAGGCCAGACGGGCCATGTGGATATATACAGGGAGCGCTTCCGCAGTGTGTCCCGAATTCAAAGAAGGTTCCCACAAAGGGCGCCGCCTTCCGGAAGTAGCAAGACAGCCAACGTATGAGCATGCGCAGAAGCGCCAATCATCAGCTACAAAAGGGGAACAGTTTACAGCATCGCAGATGTGAAGCTCTATGAAATCCTACAGGGGTAATATAATCTTTTTGAATAAAATATAAAGCAGATTGGTGGTTTATATAATATTCTAAATTATGCAGACAGCGTTATGAGTGTGTATGAATAATTGAGAGGTATCTGTTTCTCCACACAACTTTATAACCATTCATTTATGGCAGGTACTTTACCAGGAGATATATACACATGGGGGTGACCAAACTGTCATAGCAAATCAGCATCAACGTTACGATACATTTCACAACAATTTATTTTTTCCGTTTTGAGCTTCGATTCATCTATGTAGCTCTCCACAGTATGCAATCCTCTAATTAATTGAAAACACTCATTGGGAAAACAAACTCCTTTGCAACTGTTCGCAATCACGAAGGTTTTTAAAATTTTACATTGTAATGTGAGATCATCTGCAACCAGTCTGGCATAATGTCTCAAAGCCATTAAATAATTCATCCTTTGTTACTGCATGAAAGGAGAAGTTGGTTTTTATGGCCATGCTTTTTATGACTCTCTCCGTATCCACAGGGAAAGCTCCAACATAGGCTGATCCATTAGAAACTAGAAAGGGATACTGCGTGCCTTTTACTCCAATACTTTCTGCTCAATTAGGCTATCAGTAGACCTTTATGGATACTCCTGGGGCTAGAATCATGGCATCGCGTACTCAATAATCTGTGTATTATAAGTACCAACCAATATATCAAATTTGTAACATTTTCGAGCACCATGCCGGTGTCTAATCCAGAACCAATTAACTTTTGCTTTAATTTTCTCCAGTGGTAATCCATTCCTCAGCATTTTGGAGATAGGAACCATAGACACCAATAATCTTTTGGTCGGATTCAGTAAGAAGTAAGATTATATTGATAGAATCTGATGAGAAACAAATCACGAATCGAAATAATATAAAGAGGTATATATATACCCGCTTAGCCCCGCTGAATCTACGAATCCCCGACTTTAGAAGTGAAGAAGAATTGTTTTTTGATTACCCGTATTTATAGATTGTATGATTTACTGGTGGGACCCACCGAGTAGAATAAAGTAGATGAATCCCTTTCTAAACTTCCCTTCTAAGAACGAGCTCCAGCCATATAAGCAACAACACGAAAGACCACACTTTATGACCGAAGCCTATATGATCCTCAATATATCCTTCTTTTGAGGCATCTTCGCCTCTTTATATCTACTGCTATGAGTTGATACCTCTACACAACGGAAGCCCCACCCCTTTGAGGAAATCTTGCTTCTCTTGCCACATAAAAAATAACGATCCATCCCCGAAGCTTAAAATGAGCTACCTATATCGCTTATGTGTGAAGTGTACATAAATAGTTGAAGTGTCTTGGAGACATCATATCCTTCCATGTGACGTTACATAGGAGAAAGTAATTATCTCGCCTATATGTGTAGCCATCTGGCCAGTTTCCTTTTCTTTGTATAATGCTCCAATGCCTTATATGCTGTGATATTAGAGCTTCATATTGGTGTGGATATTGATAAAAAGAGGATAGTCGCAAGCTGCTCTTTTCCACATTCTTCTCCCGAGCCTTTAGGAATGCAGTAGATCGTCAATGGCAGTCCCACAGCCATGGAGACAATATCCACGAGTGGGATGGAGAGATGCTCACGGACCTGTATCCGCCATACTATGTCCCTGAAATTGTGACACCTGTTATAGCATGACTCTAGGGGATCTCAGGGAATCGAAAACCGAGAAACTTAACAACAGGAAGGATACCAGAGGAAAGGCAATCGTCAAAATAAGACAGAGAATCAGAGAGAGAGAGGTAGATGCACATAGATCTGATCCATTCACTTCGCATATATCGGGAGATTCCTCTATTCATGTCATTAAGGTTATATACTAGCTGTTTCTGCTTCAGTTATGACTTGAGATACTCATCCATGAACGGTTGGGGAGAGAAGGGATCCGAGTGTTGCCGTTAGGCTCTACTGAGCATGTAAAGAATAAGATATTTCGGAATGGAGGTGTAGCCATAATATGATAGGACCAAATAATCCAATACTCAGACTGAGGCGTTTAAGAAGCGATCATGATTGAAGAGGATAATATGTACAGGTAGAGTTACTAGGGTTACTATTTCAAAGGTTTCCAAATGGAGAGGAGAAATCTTGATCAGAAGTCAAATTGGAAGATTCAAAGCATAAGCATCACATATCGTGAGTATACCAGCGGATGGGCAAATGACTGTTGTCGAACTAATTAGAAATCTTCCGTGGTATAGATGACTTTTCCTGAGCTGATCTAGTTTTAATTATAGATGAGGATATTTAAAGCCCGCGTCCTAGATTTCTTTAGCTCTGGTAAGGTAACCCCAACCTCCCAAAGATAAGACTAATTATTGTGATGTTTGAGTACTGGCATACCAGATGGTTATTAACATGAAATTACTTTGATAATTATGAACCCAGAAACCATGCAAGCCAAGGGACGAATAATAAAGTCATTAGGCAGCTTATTCCATGCTTGCCAGTTCTTTACTCCAAGCCTTGCAAAATGACCAGAGTGTTACAGAGTGTTAATTACAGCGTTCTAGCTGAATGAAGACTGATAACGCCACTGGGGGCGTGGTTGAGCCTTGGTAATGGAACCCTCATTTAAAATATTAATCAAAGTTTTATGGAGGCGAGGAGTAAACGTGCCAACAGTTTAACCCCGATAGCCAAATGGTATAACCTGTTCATTAAAACAGTACTTGGAAGTGTTTGACATGTTCTGGTATATATATGCCTGAAGGGTATGATATTGTCGTACAGGTAATCTTTCAACCCTTGTCTTTGTTATGTCTCACCTCAGTAACATAGACTTTTAGAAATTAATGGAAGCCCAACTGAAGTATATGTAAATTAATTGCTTGGCATACATGCATTTGAGCATTTTGTACAGTGCCGAATGAATACATAGACTATTTTGCATAGTCAACATATTACAATAGGCACCTGGAACGAATACTATTCGGATGATTTCGATGGCTTTGGGAGAAAATCCGTGAGGTGGTAATTAATTAACGCGAGATGACCGATTGAATGAGAGCTACCGCGTGATAACAGACTGTTAAATTGGCAAATTCCATTTTTTCGATGAAGCAGTTTTAGAACAGTTCATAGTATCTAGTATTCCAAAATATGAAGTTTTGCCCTGAGAAAAATACGAAGCAGAGATACCCCTTATCCCACTATCGGTTTTGTCAATTTTACAATATAGATTGAAATAAATGATATCAATAATATATATATCTTCTCATGATCACCAAATGTATTATGAGTTAGTCTGATATATGGGAAGACATAATAAGGAAGCACCAGCCATTCAGTAGCCAGTAATGGAAGAGTTAATGTGAATAGATGGGAAAAGGAACACAATTTGTTTATGTTATTGTACACTTCTATTAAGGATGTTGAAGTTTTATATTTTACCATTAGCATTAGCATTTTTACATATTATTATCTTTCATCTGTGGGCGTAAATCTGTGAACCCAATGTAACAAGAGCTTACAAATCTTATCAGTTCAGGAATATTGCAAAAAGTGTAACATGTACCGGTAACCTGAATTAAATAGTTCATACTAGTCTCGAATGTCGTTCGTTCCAACCGACTTCAAATTCTCCCTGGCTGCCATCTAGAAACGATCAATTATTGCCTGAAGCCATTGGCATGCCATTTGATATGATGATAAATCACACCGATATGTGAGATGAGCGAGCCTTTCGTGTGACCAATTTCAATTCATCATAGGTAACACGAACACATTTTACCATTCCTAAAACAGTTAATACATCTGTCTTATTATATCCACACTTTCCTACTGATAGCGTACAAGAATAAGAAAATCGTGAGTTCAAAGCAATATAGCTATACATTCAATATGAAGATTCACTTCCAACCAAGGGGAGTAGTGATACCCTCGGTATCGTTCTCCCATTGTGATTTACACGAACTTGTTCCTCCCTTAAGGGAATTTCACACCTTTGACCATGAGATGCATCAATATGGATCATATCTTAGGCCCTGGTGTAGAGAAGCATGCATGGATAAAATTGCCAAGAAGCCTTATTCGGCTGTTTACTCCCCTTGCAGGTTTTGGAGATGATTTATTGAGAATGAACACCAACTCTCTCCAGTATAGCAATAAATATCTATTTTGTATTATACCAAAGCATAGCCAAGCTTACGTGTGATGAATATGGAAGGTCCCCCAGGACAAAGCTAAGGATTAATAGGCCAATGGATAAAATGCCTAGGAGCAATGTCTGTCGACTCACTTTGTGCAATACTTCTGAGGAACAAGTCGATTAATTGCACTTAATTTTGTTTTTTATTCTGTACTTCTAATTTTCTTTTCAGCTGTTCAGTGATGACTGATGGGATTGAATCACGTAAGGAATTAAATGGAATAAAATTGAAGCACAAGAATTGTAATGAATATTGATTTTTTACATTTTAGTTTGTTTGCTTTTGTGACTCAAACAGTATGCATACATTCAAAGTAGGATTATATTGCACCTAGTCGGAATTTAAAATAGTAGAATATCGTTATCTTTTCCACGGGAGAAAAGACGATTATCAGTGTATTACATGAGTAGATCGATGTATATATATGTCAGTTTGTTTTAGGGGGTTAATGATAACAATAATCTATTGATATCTGCGAGATGTTTAGATGACATTGACCACAAATTCATTTCACAAACTTTGCACCGTTCTTGCACAGAACACCAATTTTGCACAGAACACCAATCTGCTAATCAAACACTTCACCGCTCTAAGAGACAGGTGTGATGTATGGCTTATGTGCCACTCCTCCCTAGTCTGTAATCTATATAATATGGGTAAACACACAGGAAAGCCATATCACGAGCCTTCTGCAATATCTTTTACAGACCGATCTATTTAGCCTTGCACCAAGTATATAATATATTCCCGGACTTCTGTTCATAATATTATATATGAACAAAGGTCAGGGAATATAATAGTACATAGAGGCCAAAGCATCAAGGCCAATCGGTAGTCGACATAACACTATACATGTATGTAAATATAGCATGAAGCATGTCTTGCACCGCTTAGAGATATATGTGTAGAAGGGCTATTGATGGACCTCTTTGAGAAATGAGCCTGAAGGAGCAATGGAGAAATCTCACTTACCCAATACTCCTGTTCACATTCCACGAGTCTCTATGTAGACGATATAATTGATTTAATCAGAGGAACGGTAACAAATCATGGGCTTATCATTGTACATATATACCGTGCCTAGACCCATTTCAATAATGTATACATAAAATTATGATTATCAGTGTAATTCTACTATTTGAAGTACTAAAATATGGGTTCAATCAAACCAACGAGTAACCAGCCTGCATGGATACGTACGTTCAGTGTATGATTGATGTGGAATGAATTATAAAATGAAATTGCGGGTATTATTATTGATAGCTATCGATATATGATGGATAGAATATTTTTATGCGTGTTGGACTGCCTGATGACAGAAGTACTTTATAGTTTATATTGTTTTCCATTTGCTCTCTCAACTAAAATAAGACGCATTAGTAGCTTCCATTTATAACACTTTATAGACATAAGCATTTATGTTTTAGTACAAAGAGATGTAGAAATACTATTAAATGTTAAATACGATTTTGTGTGAATATTCTTTGTTGTGACAAAACCTCTATTTAAGAGTTTTATCTGGGAGCGGCGATCATTAGACTAACTGGGGATATTCACGCTGGATCGATGGACGGATCAGTGGAGTTGATAGAGAAGAGCATGATAAAAGAGGAGCCTATCTATACATCGGTCCCTGGCACATGAACATCTTCATAAGCATAAACCATACAAAAACAGGGGAAATGTAAAAGCCTTCTGTATATTCTGGCTGGTCACAATAGGCGAGTGCTTTACCGTGAATTATCTGGCCCTTGTGTAATGGACAGAGTGCTCCACGAACCAGTGCCTTGAAATGACAAGCCTTTATGGGCAAGGCAATGCATGTAGAGACTATTTACAAAGGCAAATATACTTCCCTCTATCCAGAGAGGCGGAGTAATTTGTATGAATGTTGTCTCAGATTATTTCCCACTTGCCTCATCACCGAAGCGATGAACATGGTAGATGCGTTGTTTGAAATCGGTGCATGTCTTGCTCCAATGGGGGTATTAAATTTCGTGTGCCAGATCTAATAATGGTATACTTGACTCTATATTATATCACCCGTGTTCAATACACAGAAACCGTGGCTATATTCTCCTGCTTCTGGATAGTTCAAGTCGTAACTTGGATCCTTCCAACATGACAGATTTCACTGAGATGAAGAATATTTCCAACTGGCAATTGATAGCCACACTTCAAGGTTGAAGGATTATTAGCAAACAGCTCCATCGCCTCTAGTAATATATACACGTGGGCCGGAATTCATCATCCAGGCACAATTGTAATACAAAACGGGCAGGAATGATATTCCCCAAAATTCCTTTCATGCTGAGAATGAACACTATCAGTTTCACAATTCCATAAAATAGGTACATCGCCTGCAACTAACTTCTTACTAGTTCAGGACTGCAAGCAAGTCACAAATGGCGACGTCAGCGATTGCTTTACACATCGACATCTATGTATTGTAGGAAGCCAACACGTATACATATATTTTCTTATCATGAGCAAGAATATCCATGAGAATATAGATGTCCTTAAGCTGAGAGAGTGAAACAAAGACCTGTTGAGAGTTTGGAATGTATTCAATTTCAGAGTGAAGGTATCATTATAAGGACTCATCAGACGTTTTCCTATATAGGAATACAATACACACAAATTTAGTATGTGTCATTGCATTGTATCTTTGCATCTATAGATGCTATTCCCAATTTCCATTTACATGGCAGCGTCCTTCAACCAATTTCGAAATTGCTTTTGTTTCCATGTCCATAAAACACATAAATAAGGACTGTGAATACCTCAGAGACATGGTATAAAAGTATTAGAGACGTCGCCTTGTTCAAATCCATCGCTTGCCGGGGGAAAATCTACCCCAGGAGTCGTTCCTAGTATATAGAGGGGCTGGAGTGAGGGCGCCAACGCTTGATCCTCACAGAGATCAATCATTAAAACTTATCTTACTCTAGGGATCATTGCCGATCTTAAATACGGCTTGGAGCGCTTCCCATGGGGCAACACATATTACATAGACTTGCCAAGGCCCGCGATAACTACCCTTGGTTAAGGGTGCCCCTCCATTGCCAGCTGAAACAATTGCTTCTTAAGCGTTATCACCTTCGGAGAATGCCTATCAAAATAAGGCAATAGTTAGGGATCCAACTAGTTCCCACCATGTAAATGCCGTTGAAAGGTACCTCTATCAATGTCCTGAACGATCACAGGACAGTCTTTATAATCCCCATGATTTTAGCTAACATCCTCTTTAGTCCCCTTGTCAATTTTATTGTTTAAATAAAGGCAGAAATTTATTCCTTATTTACTGAGCAAGGTCAGCGGGTACAATGTCAGAAATGGATATTACATGCTGCAGCAATGATCCCATGCAATGATCACTGTTTTAATTAAAATTGACTCCCCTATTCTTCTCTATTTAACTATTATCAGATTTATCCTTGCCTCGTCAGTGAACACTCTCGCGGCTCCACCGTTACCGATCAAAACGGTGTTTGTTTGCAAAGCATTTCCCATGGTTATTAGATATGTAAACCTATGAAACTACCTTCACAATAATATTGTTATTTTCTTTTATTGTAACGCAGGTAGCCAGTGAGACATAAACCCTGCATGATATCATTTCTATACAAAGGCTTATAAATATATATACAGAATAGTAAAAGCGAGTGTCTGTTCTATTTCAAGACGCAGCTGCTATACTTCAAGAAGCCTGTTATTCCACCAGCTTGTAGCAAGCCTGTGGATCTGTCTCAATGCAAGTCAATATAACTTGATTTATATCATTGATTATGTCATCCTTGTGGAGTGTGGCCACATAATATTTTGCGAGTTTAGTGGCTCTGTGGAGAGCAAGGAGTTGACGTGACCGGCAGATACAAGCTGCTATATCAGCCTCGGCACTATGCAGAACACAGAACATGTAATGTGGAGGTCATGTGTTTCATCCTTTCCACTCCCCCAGAATCACTAAAATGGCTTTCGTGGCCAGCGCTATGTGCAAGAATATTCAAAGGGATTCTCTCCAGAATTGCATTTATTCCGAATACATTCTTGCCTGTTCTATGAAACGGTTTGGTCTAGAAAATCGTTGCTCTGAGAAACGGCATTATACAGTTCTGAAGAAATATAGATCTTTGTTTGTTCAACGTTCCTCATCAGCAGAACCTTCCAATCCAGATTTTGTAAAGTTGGTATAGTCCAATAAAATATTGTGTTGCGCGACCAAAAAAAATCATCGATGCGGTATTGCAATCACTTACCTGATAACAACCTTTAAGTAGGCCTATATTTGCGGTATTAATTTGCTGGACATTAGCAAAACGGTAACACGTCATATGCTACCTCCATAATTGACAGCAACAACATGCTAATGGACTGGCTGTAGCAACTAACTAGGAACTAACCAGAGGTACTCGCATTACCCAAGTCCCAACTCGAAATATTAGGTAAGCTTATTGCATGCGAGTTTCCAATACTTCCTCCGTACATTGCCCTGTTGTTCTGTGAATGGGGGCATACCTTGCGAAATAACCTCATCATACAGTGATTGCCATACTGCGGGTGGTTCATCAGCTCGCGTAAACGCCGACTATCTACGTCACTTCCGCTTTATGTTTCCCGACTCAAGAGCTGACATCCGCTGAGTAACCTGCGTTAGCCAATCAGCTTTAACAGGATCAATCCTGGCGGCCGGAGAGGAAACTAACGCTGGGAGAGCTACTTGTACGGAGACTGATTTCATGAAAGTGTGTAGCTATAGCTAATCAGAACTGACATCAATAAACGATGTCCCCAGCCAACAGAGCTAAGTTTAACATATGAGGCTAATTCAACAAGTTCAAAGAAGTATTATCCCACACCTGCATCAATCTTTCAGGCCGTACATGTATATAGCGAGGCTGCGAAACCCTAGTAAAATGTACGCCTATTGTTAATAGTCATGTTCTTTTAGTTTTGATAACAGTATGACGTTTGCTTTGACTTATTAAAGTGTCATTTAATCATAGAGTTGCGATGATTCCCTTGAAGACTATAACCAGTAGGATGCCGAGGAAAAACTAATGAGCCTGTGTATCGATCGAATCGCAACAAAATTGGCAAATCAAGTCCAAGGTCAACCCTTCAGGATCTTATGAATGAGCTTAGCTTAGAAAGCCATTTCGTCCGTTTTTATGTGACATTCCTATCGGTGATCAGGTACGCGTAGCCTAAGGTTATGTGTAGGCTACTCAATTGTAAGTGTTTGATTGATCTTGCATTAGATCAGAGGAAGTTATGTGTATCTTCTTTCCCCATCGGATGTATGGCATGGGGTATTTCATTCTCCGTACCAACAAGCCAAGGGGCTATTCAAGATTTGAAAAGACTTTAGGCTTAGGCGAATCATGGGAAGAAATCAAGCATAATTATCTCCAGATTCAAGTCAATAATCATCGCACCGATGCCACAAATACATTCACCACAAGTGGCCATCAAACCATCATTACTTTTTCTTTAATTCACCCACAGTCAGATGAGGCATCTCCTAAAAAATAAATCGCTGTGGTTCATTGGGTTCAGGTTGGCAATTCGAACATGTTCCGTCCGTTGGAATCACTCGTCGGCCTGTAGACCATTGATTATAATGGGTCGATGAAAGGGTAGAGCCATTTCTGACAGGAATTTTTATTGCTCTGCGATATGGGATTCAATGGTATGGAAATTGTGGGGGAGAAATAAGTTCGCATAACCGCTGCTTATCGTCTAACTCCCCTCTGCTGCTTGACTCTATCCAGATTAGATAATATTTATTTTCATGATTCATTGACTTGTTATCTTTTGAAACTATTTCTTTGACAAGAAGACTATTCAGATTATAATCCTGGTAGGAATGAAAAATGATAGCGGCTTATTCCAAGTAAGTATCTCTCTCTCCATATTTCCCATTCTTTTCCTGGTTTTATTTCCATTAGATGAATACCATTGGACATATTCGACAGTTTATGTTGTTTTTACTATACTGTATTTCAGGTACATTTATTTGAATCATATTTCATGATGCTCCCCCGTGTCCCCATAATATAAGGTTAACCTGCAGTTATGAATTCTTTCTGTTGACAATGACAAGGTTAACCCTGACCAGAATCAAAACTTTAAACCTTTCCCCATGGACCACATCTGAAAGTTTCCTTACAAAGACTTCAATTAAGATATTCACAGACATGATATTTGATCACCATAGAGAAATGTCATCTGTCCAACTCCGATGGCGTGCATAAAGATGCATCATGTTGTGCCATGTCACCTTCAAGAAGGATGAAGGCGTTAAAAGCAACCTTAAACCTGCCTGTTTTTCATTTCAGACAGTTTAGGCGTCGAGTCCTCAATAAAAAAAGGGCTAAAAATAATCCCAAAGATTGGATGTTGTTGCCATGTGCATCTAGGATTTATATGTAACCGGAGGCAAAAATCAATCTTTGACCATTTATCTAGTTCGTAGATATCACTACCGGCAGATAAAATTACATATAATTAAGCACCATGTTGATTTTCCTGGACTGATATGCAATGTAGTCAGAACAATGTATAGTCTCAACATGAGAAACAAAGAGAAACCTATTTTCGAGCTGGCTCCACAAATGAATAACTGCAACTCATACGTTTAAGGTTGCCAAACTTTTGGAAAGGGTCTGCAGAGCGGCTTTAGGTTATATTACTGTTTCTGCACGCTGCCAAGACTAAACTATAGCCCGTTTATTGAAAGAACACCGTCCATAGTAATGAGAGAAAGTTGATATAGCTTAGGGAATCCTTTGTCTAGAATAAGCCCCTTTTAGAGACGACGTGGCGCGCTTGTCAGAGGCCACGTGACTGACAGGAGACAAGGTGTAAGTCATGGCTCTGCTACCACTTCCTGTGTAGCGAGGAATCTCGTCCAATCTCCGCCAAGCTCGAGATGTGAAGCGAGATGTGATTGTGCTTGACGGGTTTGCTTGATGGAAAGCCCTCAGTCCCGACTCTCAAAAGTATAGAACAGGCCTTTGTGGTCGTCCAGCGGTCAGCTTCCCACTCCCATGGCTCTCTTAACCAACGTCTAGGGACATGGACTGTCAAATGTAAAAGATATACTACCCCCTTATGTCGATAAACACTTCGTTAAGGTGTTTCCTCTGCATTTACTCTCGCAATGATTATCCAAACATTACAATCAAATTATTGGTACTTTGAGGATCAAACACTTTTGAATTTACTGCTGTTTAGGTGCAAATCAAATGTTATCAGGGTGATGGTTCTTTTAAGACTATATGATATTATAAAAGAAATACATTATGACGGATCCACTAATAGGATCAGACCTTTGTTTATTGTGGCCTCTGACCGATGTGCCCTATTTAGAAGCAATGCTCCCGCGTGGCATATAAACTGGTGTCGGGCGAGCAGGCAACGAATGCAAATGGCGGCCAGGAATTCACCAAGTATGTCTTATTAGGAACAAATATTTTTGCGTTCGGACAACTTATCTCCTCTTCCTTGTTAGCGGCACGATTAATGGGTGTTCAATGGTGGCACTCTGAGAAACTGCTTAGACGTGATGAGTTGTAAATGACACTATTGTCTTGGCAGTGCGCCCGAAGGCCGGCTTACAAATATATTCCTAGCTCACCATCTTGAGGCAGGATTGTAAGAGACCGAAGAAAAGCTCCAACACTAACATTTTCTGGCAGAAAAGTCTGAAAGAAAAAATAACTGTTTATTGTGGAAGATTTACCAAAAATATATTACCCAAATAACTGTTATTCGTAGGCCAACACTGCAGTGGGTAAAATCCTAGATATTGTGAGATTATTTCGCTTATTATCATGTAACCGTTCATTACCTCCTGGTATACTTGGAATAATATGAACTACGAGTAGTATATGCAAATGGGAAACAGTGTCGGGCACTGAACTATGAAGAACGGCCTGAGTAGTACATACAAATGGGAATCTGTGTCAGGCTCTCAGCAAGCTATTATTGAGTGTTGGAAGGATTTGGGTTGAAGAGAAGATATATGTATAATTGAGGATTCACACCTCATTGTGTGTCTTCGTAATAGTCATACGTTCACATTAGCAAAATCATGAAAGGGATCATACATACATGTCATAACATCATGTTTATAACTGCCGACATGAGGTTGAACAAAACACCCCAACCCACACAGATGGGTAGGCTACACAATATTGCAACATCATATCTTCATATATGGGCAGGCTGCTGCTCTTGTTGTTGTGCATAATTGTATCCAGGCGTGCTGTATGGCGTAGAGAATCTGGGTTGGGTTCAGTAAAGGGGCCAGGGTGGATGTTATGCAGTAAAAGAGAGAGCAGAACCACACAAACATTATACGAGCATTCCATCACGATGGGGCGATGGGGCCGTGCATGATTAATCAATCACCTCCAATGAACCATCTTTCAGAGGTACTGACAGGAGGTCCGGCCAACCTTCATCCCAGTCCCATTTATAGCAGCTCACAAATCGATTTCCAATCTGCCAGTACAAGGAATCCTCAGAGTGTTTCTGATTGAAGGGAACCCTACAGAACAATTCTATTGCTAACCAAACCTGGTCCTCCTCATCCTTTTTTAGGCGGAGCTTCTTTTTCAAGACCCAAATCAAAGAAACATGGCAAATCAAAGAATGTGAACCAAATACCTACAAATTAACTGACACCACGACAAGATATATCACGCAGGGATCTATCTCTGTGAGTCTATAGTCTGATCTGAAGGAATATAAAAATCAGATGAGCAGTGTAAAATCTGTCTCTCATTGGACCACCCATTCGATCATTTGCGTTCCTTGGTTGTGATCACAAACAGCCAATGAAATTAACTCTGCGGTGATTGATAATAGGGACTTAAGGTTTATTTGAACACAGTTCTATCATCTGGCGTGGCTTTATTATGCGTGAGGACACATAAAGTGCATCAGTTGAGATTTGTGTTTAATCCTCTTTATTCTAAACTAACATAAGACTTTATGGCTGGGACAAATGCTTCGGGAACTAGGGGCCATAAAAGTTTCCATGCCTCCAGCGAAATCTCGGATTAGACGAGACCTGGTAGCGACCTTCACCTTGGTTGATGTTGGGAGGATTTGGCCGTGAGACGTCCATGCACAGAATAATGGGACGGAGAGATTAGTCTTCCGATGCTTAAGAGAGCCGAACGGTAGTTAGCCAACATCACTAGTGTCGAAGGTCACTGGTTTAACTCAAACTCCACCTCGCAAATAGAATTTCCCCTTTGCCTTCGCCACTGGATATGGTCTCCTGCTTGGATATGATGAGTGCATTTTGATGGTCATCCTTCGCTAAGGTCTAGGCGATATATCGCGTTATTCTAGGTAAGAAGTCACTAAGTGCCGCATTGATGATGTTCCTAGTCGCCTCTGAATGAGTTTGCCCCGTTTTTTTCTGCTGAAACCGAAACAATGTCATTACGTTACATTCACTTCATGGCAAATCAATGTGTTTCTGTTGGATATAACCAGATTTTACTTATGATTTCCACCGTCAATGAAGAGTATGCAAAAACACACAAAAGGATTTTCTCTCTTAGTATTTTCCCTCTTCCATCTACTTATTACAATTGACATTTCACCCACCCTGAAAGGCCACGCAATTCCCACTTCTCACTTTTTCAATGGAAAAATAAGTTCATGGGGCAGCAATGCATCTTGGGATAAGAGGGAATCTTGACTGAGGATTCGCACACAAAGGCCTTTCCGCGGTCGATATTCAAGTGGTCCCAGTAATGTGAAAAAATACAGAGGCAGTTGTTTTTCCTGATTGGAAGCCATCGGCAGTAAAGTGTCCTTTCCAAACACTTGACTGACTATGTGGTGGACTGACTAGTTGGTGTGGACAACTCTGCGTATCTTACACGCTATTGTGTCCATTAAAGAGTCCGCCTATCCATCTCTGCCGGATAGCCTAATGGAATAGTCCTTTCTTATAATTAGATACAGTAGGTAGGCCCAGCGCCGTGCTGACTGCTCAATAAATTAGAGAGCCACTCCCTGGCTATAATCATATCTCGTTTTTTTTACCACAACGAAGTGCCTCATTCTATAGTATTGAGGTGCTTGTTATTGCTTTCAGAACATTAGATATTCGCCAAAATGAAATTAGTGGATAGTATTAGGCAATCACGTAAACCTGGGAGAATTTAGACGATGTGGTGGGAGATTGTTCTTGGTGGAGCTCTCGATCAACTTCGGATAGTTTTAAGAGGGTATCCTTGCCAGCCAATTTATGTCTAGCGGGATTGGCCCAAATTATAAACCATGAATATTTTATTATATATATTATAGCAGTATGTAATGATCTATGTTATTTGCATGGAATTTATTTGTTGAATCATTACAGAATAGGATTGGCTTCACTATTCGATGGAAATTCATTTACAGAAATACCGCATATCAATTTTCATTTCAAGACGAGAATATAATAGGTATTGAGGGCATTTTAATCTCGCCTGAGGCGACGGCTACTTTCCATTCCCGCTATGGGCCCTCAACCATAGATGGGTAAGAAACGATTTAGATAAAGGCCAAACAACATAGGGCATTCCAACAGCTTTTAAAATATAAGTGCATTACATATATAGCGAGATAGGAGGAGAAGAGAAGAGACAATTTAAGATCCTCCACAGGCAGAACTATGCGTATGGATATTGGTGAGGTTGGCTGGGAGAAGAGAGGGTGTGGAAACGGTTCACAGTATAGAGACTGAAAGATAGAGCGACTCGTCTATCTTCACAAGAGCTCCTTCCAGCATAACTGCATTACTGGCCGGCCATGTATTTCACTGGTCGCTCCACTGGTCCGGAATTAGGTGCGGGATGTGTGGTCTTACGGCAATGGCGGCAGCAGCACTGGCGCTTCCAGTTAACTGCCATACTGTCGGGTTGCCGCGGCCATGTCGATAATACCACCACACGCAAATCCTTATTGTGGAATAGGATCGGATTATGAGAGAATTTGGTAGCGATGGTTACCTTCCTTTTTATACCACCCATATCTATCTGTAAGAATCGTCCTAGCATATGTTGAACAGCATAATCCTATTTGTAACTCGTCAAGTATTCGCCATGCATGTGTATTACCCTCAGTGGCAAGAGTCCTTCTTGTGGATACCGTATTTTATGGAAGCGGTTCGTTCAGAAAATCACAAAAGCGCTTATTCCAATGGGAAACCCAAGTAAAATTAAGCATTCCGCGAAAAGACTAGCTCTTTGCCTATAAAAAAAAGTATCAAAAGATATTAAATGGGCCCATTACATAAGTAAGACATTATAGAAGCTTATGCAATGGGTCTGTTTTTATTTATGGTATCCCTGGATCGGGGAGTCGTGTGGGTGGTATTACAATCACGTAAAGGAATGTGACTACGTCTCTTCTTCCTCCCTTTCCTAGATGCCCCAAGCTTAAACCTTAGGCCCTAATTAGTCCCATAGAGACGCTTAACCTTACATCCAAGCTCTGTTCCTCAACAAAAAATACCATCAGACCATCAATTTGTTGTTAGCACTATTATTCTACCCAGCCAAACTTGATCACATTCTGAAATATCTTTTCAATACTCTCTGATAGCTTCAAAATTGATGCTAACTGCCAGAGCAAACCGCTTGGAAATTGAGACAATCTAATTTAAGATAATTATAAGAATAGTATGGTATAGTATATACCATATATTTATGGATATATTTTATGGATATGTAAATGAATCAACGTACGTATTTAGACATCTGAATAGATTACAGAGGATTGATAATTGAATATATAAGTTGGTTATACAATAAGGGCTAATGATTTTGTATTTGCGTGCGATGTTTGCTCTTGGGTAGCCTATAACCCTATATAATTAACATCCCGATACACATTATACCATATTGTGTTCGCCACGGATAAGCAAAACATATTGAGGTCCTTGATATTAGTGCATACAGTAGTTCTAAACAAAAACGTTTCATTATCGCCATATTTACTGATGTTCTTGACAGATAAGTGGCTCGTAGATGATTGTTCCAATGGAAAAAGATAAGCCATGCATTATATGACAGGGGTGTAAGATCAGGAGTAGTGCCTAATAGGATTGTTTCCAGATACTGAAGGCTTGGTAAAATGCTAGGAGAGACATGTATGCCTACATAGCAAAATAGTAGAAACAACTTGTCCTCACCAGAGAAAAATAGGGGCTTCAATTATTCCTTTCAGAGCGCATGGCCCGAAGAATGAATGACAGAACTGGGTCAACAAATGACGGGCATTCAAATTCATTTTTATTAGCCTTACGTTCAGATGCCCTCAACAAGTTATAACGACTTCGTCCTTTGAATTTTCATTAGTACAGTACATTTTGTAATTTTGGCTTTTTAATACCTTTCTGTTTGATGTGTTGTGTATAGAATGAGAAATGGCTTCTTCGCCGGCAGCATTATTCCATTTCAGAGAAACTCTTTATTTGTTCTGCTTACGCGGCAGCTACCACTGATGGGAAAGTTAATTGCAGTTAGCCACAGATTGGACCGAAAATTGGAATGTCGTGGTGCGCAGGTAACAGAGAGATCATCGAAGCCAATGGCTGGGAGAAGGCGATGAATTACACTTGCAAAAGGTTACAACACAAACCACCGAGTCGCTTACGACCCACTACCTAGGAAATGACAACGCCACTTCTTGTTCAACTCATGCAGAGCTAGGCTCTTTCCATTTTTCAAAACAAGTTTGTTTCCCAGGATCTGCTGAGTCTAGAGAGGTGCCTTTGTAATAAACTATCTATAGAAAGAATATTTAATGATTAACTTTGACATTCGTGATTAAATCTCATCTCCGACTAATAGTTATCTATATTGTCATGACATTTATTGCGCTAGACTTGTTCTTGAAGCATTTTGAATTGGCACTCGGCGAAAGTCAAAACACGACAAACATCATTATAATCACATAGCATATCAGAATGCCCTTTTCCCAGTATAAAGATTTGGTGGTCACGTAGTACTTAAAGCTTGCGAATCCCACCGTAAACATTTCTTTTTGAATGTTTTAATTGGCCATATCATGCATTATTTAGATTGGAAGGAACAACACATTACATTTCACGACGTTATCACGTGCGCCCTGTGAAAGGGAGGTCAAGAAATTATAATATATGACCTCTTACAAAAGGATACACAATGACAACAATTCTGAAAGGTAAACAGTTCAGAGTCACATCCTGGTGAATCCGACCTGCGAAACTGAAAGAGTAATATTATGTCGTGTTTTAAGATTACTTTTTCATTCTCTTATACCTACTCTCCATGCGATATTACCTCCTTTGTTTGGTAAATGTCACTCCTCTCACATTTCAACTGATAATCTCCGCATGACTCGATATTGCGTCAAACACTACTTCTACCAACACCTTGTCATTGGAGATTGCAGAAATCTTCATCATATCAAACAAATTGTTGTCGGTCCATTTGTCGTTCCCCCTAAACTCTATAAACGTGCAGGATGAGAACAACGTATTCTCATATATGTGTATTATATATTCCTGGACCTATGGAAAGGTTCCTTGCCAAATAGCATTGAGACCCGTTGCCTGGAGGATGACAAATATTTTTGGGATGAGTCAAAAGGACCATGAATATTCATTGCAATAGGTCTGACACATTAGCCACACCAACTATATAAAGCATCGGTGAAGTATTATACTCTCTCCATCTTCCTAAAAGCCTTTACAGCCGCTGGGTTGTGTATTCTCGCCATTCGGCATCTTCACCCATTGCTTTGATCCCCTACCCCTACCCCGCCCCCATCCATACCACCAGCTTATGACAAATAGCTACTGTTCCATTAAAGAGCCTTATCAAAGCAGAGGGCACGCAATCGAGTAATCTTTCATGAGTGTCTCATCCCCAAATCCCTTTTTCTTAAGCCCATAAATCGACCTTACACTAACAGACAGCATCCCCTGCTAATATAATTAAAGCACCGCTTGCCTCATGCTCGGTAGTGGTAGTCTACGGGTATAGGTCATAGTAACCGACCACGTCTTTCTGTCCTTTACTAGAAAGTACTTAGGGGATTTCTTGTCAGCCAGCATGTAAATTGGATTTGGCAGGCAACGCAGGATTCGAATTTTCGTATAGGATTCCACACTTTCCATCGTAAATACTGATTAGTCATGGTTATGTGTACCTGGACCTTCGTGCATCGTTCTAAAACTGGGTTATGGTTAATGCAGGAGGGGGCTTACCGGAACCATAACTAACGAAAATGCTCTATCAATAAAGATCGTACTCCTAGCGTCAACCATTAAACCTCTCTTTCTGGTGCTCACACAATAATAAGATTGCCGGAAAATGACATCCGAAGAGGGACCATAAATATATGAGTGATTCTTATTGGATGGAGAGCTGCCATAATATTATGTTGAGGAACCAAAGCTATAATGTAAGCATTTACGAATTGCAGACAGAAACTGTTTAGAATGTACCTCATGTTGTTCAGACCTTCTGGCCAGCTGAACTGCGGTCTGGGCTCAGAAGTCAACCAACTGGCGGACGTTCCACGAACCTGTTTGTCCTCCAGATTTGCTCCTGTTCGCATCATTAATTGATGTTTCCATCCAATGTGTGCTCAAGGGATGTATATTGGCATGTGTTCCCATTGTCTTATCCGAGGATTATAAACGCTTATACATGAAGAATTGATTTGGTGCCTAATAGCAGCTTCCTACTCTAGCATGTAATTAATGTGTATCCAGTGCTAGCCAGGGCCCCCCAAACCCAGAGCTAATACACAGAATGAATTTCTGCTATTATGTCACAAGTAATCACATTGTAAGGTAATTGGCAATGCTATGAAAGGCTGAGTTCCATAATATTCCAAGTAAGCTGCATTTCTGCCTCGATGGAACACGAATTATATTTCATTTATGTTTCATAATTAACCAGATATATGATAGTGGCGCTCTCTAATTGTTGGGTTCCCCTTTGAACATAGCTGAAGAGTTGGAATCGAGTAATGGTCTGTTTTCCGAAGTAAAGAGATCAACTGGAAAACGGAAATGTTACCAGCAGGTTTTAAATAGTGATTGAACCCTTCTACTCTTGAAGCGATTAACAGGATCATTCAGTAAACTGTTTTGCAGTGATCCAAACTTTGGAAAACGCTTTGAGCCACAACGCTGACAGATTTAAAACCAATGTTTTTATAAAACACGCAACACCCCATAACCATTCATTCCATAATGGCCTCTTTGTTGCCATTCTTTTACCTGAAGAAAAACCTGTCGTACCGGGTCGCTCATTTTCGATAAGATAAAAAAAATCTCTTTTATCTGCTCCAATGGAAGGTCTAAGAATGGAAACAATTCAGTTCACAGGCAGCGGCCGTTTAAATGTCATTACTCATTATCAGGAAATTTAAAACATTCTTGGATAAGTAGGCACTTCTAGAGGCACGTCAGGGACTTGGGTAGTGGTTTTGACACCTTATCATCGAGGTCTGCTCTAAATCTCAAGGAGGCCCTTGGCTCGTGATAGAATACAATATTTCATTTTCGCATATCTAAAATGACAGAGTGAATTCACCCAGAGTTTATTGATGTGCTATAAACAAAAGACACATGGCTCAGATACAGGCGGGAGATGTATTGAAATATTGATTTTTAGGATGCTAAAGCTTTCCTCGATAAGCACATGGTCCCATTCCCAGTCCCCTGGTCCCGATGGGTGCCAAATGAATGTTTAGCTGGTTATTTCAGCATAGTGGAGATGGATATGGTGTGGATCGAATCCCCTACGGGACGACTTAAGGGAAAAGGATAAATCTATCTCTGAAAATATCAATATTCTTTTTGCAGTATTCCTTCTATCCGTATGTCGCTCTTGTTAACCTTTAAAGAAACGGTAATCCTATTATATGTATGCAAAGAAGCACACAATTTCGTCCCTCACATGTGTACACACATGTTTGAGGGCAAAAAATGGCATTACCACTGTAGATATGTCCCGGCATATTATATAGAGCCCAAGAGAAACCCGCATGAAGGAACCCCCATCAACACCAACATCATTTAATATATATTCAAAGAAGGAATATGCTTCATATAGCCCCGAACCCTAACTTTGTTTGGTTCCACTAGGAATTCTATACATAGTATATGATCCCGAGGCTATCACTTGTGCTTCGTTCTCACGCTTTGCGTGACATGTGATAATACATCCACCGATCCTAGTAGGCCACGCCATTCCCTAGCCTGCCTTTGTCACTGTGGATAGAGGGTAATATTAGACCTCATGACAAGAAAGTGCAGTTGGTAACGAACCTCCATCTTTCATATATCACACTTTCTATTTGCGAGGGCACTTGGGGAAGGAAGGCATTTGGAGCTATAACATTTCAATATTGGTCTATGCCAAACTAAAAATACGGTTGTTGTCGGGGTCCCACTCTAGGGGAATGATGTTATCATTGCAGCAGGTTCGGTCCCTGCTGAATCTAGGTGGAACCAAACCCAAACCCTCGTTCCCTCTTATCTATGACACAGCTTCCATCAGAACGGGTAAGAAAATCACCCAATACCCAGTGGGATAGAGCTCGTACATTCCTTGGTAAATCTGGATGGATGACATCAGGATATCTAAAATTTATACGCCAATTTTAGATTAGGAATTGCTTTTCCTATGTAAGCTAACGTTTCTATTTTAGAGCGATTCACCCAGCTAAGTTCGCTTTTACTCTCAAATAGTTACACATAAAGAATGATTGATAGATTTAATTTAGATAGTATAACCCTAGAAGGGTGCTAAGAGAGGTTCACACTTTTAGGCCTGAGTAGATGGTCCCAAGCTCCCATGGGAGTCTGGAATTGAAGCCAGATGATTGTTCCGGAACAGAAGGTTCATTTCCCTTTGCCACTTATCAGCTATTTAGCTATTTGCTTCTAGGGGTTCTGAGATTAAACTCTCACCTAGACTAGCACGGTATTAGCTTCTGCAAGTAAGGTCTCATCATTTTGGTAGCATCAGTGTGAATCCTGTCGGGTCTCTTGTTTGTGCAAATGCCAAATTTAGGAGCTTAGGGGGAACACATGTTAAATGTTTAAATTGCAAAAGGCTTCATTTTCATTTCGAAAAGTTGGACTACAAGTATGTTGATAATACAATGGTAGTCATTAAACCAAGCATGCTAGATTTATTATACAAATTAGGTATATATGCAAATTATCAAGCAACACCAAAAGAGTTTGTACTTTGTACAAAGACAGGTGTATCTTTAGATATTCTCGAAATCGTTTAAGCAGATACCACAGAGATTTCCACATGATGAAAGTGCCAATCAATAATTTCACAGTACGATTCGGCACCCCTGCTGCGAGGCTGGGGGATATATATGTCGATCACTGGGTGAAACCTTACTAGTTTTTTTTCTGCGCATACAATCCCATATCACTCAGCTGGATCAGGGGAATAAGAGAGAAAAGCTTTATCGAGGCGCCGCCCATCGGTTGATATAAGCAGCGCTAATCCTCTTGATGTTTCAGATATAAGCTGGCAGAGGATACATCCCCATGGAACCGTCATAAGCCTATCTTTTTCTGAGGTTCCTTAGATGTTGTCATACAAAACTAAACAATTCTTTTTTATCTATCCTTTAAGATTCTGATGAAATCCAATCTGTCCCTAGCTGGAAGCGGTATCAGTTGGATTACAGTGTTCTTATCTTCGCACATAAGGGAATTAATATGCTGCTTATAAATAATTTAGATTTTAGCAACTCATTTATGAGTTGTGAGTTGTGGTCAACACTACAATATGCGACAATGCCCTTCAAAGAGAAACATGCATTGGTGTAAATCTCATCCTTAAAGGTGCATAGACCATGTCCTTACAGTAGGATATCGCTACGAAAGAACCAACTCTATTGTTATAAATATTCACATGCCATATCATATTGATGGGAAAGAACTGGGTTATCACTACTGAACCAAGCACATTTTCCACTCCCTTTTACTAGGACCAATGCTCATAGATCAGAGGGCTAAGTATCCCCGGTACATGACATACTGAGTAACCACTCCTGCTGCGCGGCCTGAATGGTTCCATCAAGATGGACAACCAGAAGAATGCTTGAATAGTATGGTTTACATAATTTACTTATCACAACAATTGATGTTGCCTTTGGAGCATGATATAAGGGTTAAATTCCTGGAGAGGGGGGAGGAAAGCTTTGTAGAATGTTCACTTCTCCCACGCATCCCAAATGAATGGGGTGTCAGAGCAAAGTGGGAATAGTCGCCTAACATGAAGGTGTTGGATGATGAGTTTGTTTTTCATACAGGTTTCCATTCATCAAATCATTTCACACAATGTCCTCTTTGGATGGTTATCAGGTCTGAACGTAGACACTTGCATTTTGTGAAACCCATACCGACATTAGCGTAACTGCCTTTTTATGAACATGTTTTAAACTCATGTTTCACTGAGACGTCTTTGGATTCGCCACTGCATGAAAGCAGAATGGTGTAAAAACTACCTCGACCACAGAGAATAAATCACCATTTGTAATTTTATTTCATAATGTTTTATTATATTGATCCATACCCCATTAATCCCTACTCGGCAGCTGTAGACTAGTGTAGTTCATTGACGTTGTCTTTCTCCCGTGCATACACAATTCAAGGCTATAATGAACTCTCCTCCATTTCTCTTCTATCGAGTCATCAATGTCCAAGCTTGGTTGCATGGACGATGGGGTCGAAGGTTATCATCTCAGATATTTCCAGTGACCTATCCATCATCTTTATGACGTTATCCAATACAAGCTAGAAATCGGTAAGCCTCATCGTGGAACCTAATGTGATGGGGAATATATCTTTGTAACGGGCCACTTCTCTCAAGTTGTAGTGTATGGAAAAATACCATACTACACATAGGTGTATCACCATTATCTCCAGGGACGTTATGCGCTGATAAATAAATATTGTTATCAAAAAAACGTAGTAGCTATGACGACAGTCATGTCATTACTACAAATTTATGGCCGATGAATCAGAATCACTGTTAAGGCCGCTTGGGCCGTTTGTGTAAAGACACAAACATGTAACATAACACACCGATGTTGTTTCATGGGTGTTCTATTATTAGCAAGGTTTGTAATGAAGATCTTGTTATGTTATGAATTTCCGGGTTTGGATATCATATTTCACAAGATTCAAATGGCATTTGAAATCCTCAATCGAATTTTAAGGCTTTGGCATTTCCACTTCCTACTCGTTTACAGTTTTATACTGCCATTGCCGTGATTAAATATAAACGATTTGTTCCAACAGGGCGTCATGTAGTTTGTCAGGTCTAGGAAAAATGGTAAAACATGTCGGACGTCACTCAAAAATCATGTCACATTCCATCCATCATTACAGCCAAACCAGTATGGCTCTAGTGCTGATTATCTTTTTCTAGATAATTAATCAAGTTATCTATACGCACCAACACATTTAAGGTAGATTTTCATTTTGCACCTCCTTAAGGGGGTGCGTGCATTTATTTTGAGAATTTTTTCTAATTGCACTGTACAATAAAATTCTACTCTAAGGGAATTCTAATGTAGAAAGACTTGATATGCTATGCACAGTTTGCTGCAAACCCATGCATATTTTGATATCATCATTAATCAGGAGAGTGCTGTGGACACAAGGTCATGTTGGCCTGCTAAATTATTGTGTGGTCCATAAGCATATTCCGGACGCACTCATACTTCATTCCCTTTGTTGTGGAGCCCAGTGCACATCACATCCTTTGATTAGATTCGCCTATCTCTTTCAAAGACATAATTGCATCGATGAATGCGTACGTTCATTGATTAGATCTTGCGAAGCCCGGTAGGTCCCGAAATAGTATGTATTACATATTAATATGTAGAGCAGAATTACATCTATCCGAACGCAATCTGGAGGGAAGTTAGAAAGACAAGTGTTCTCTTGTTGAGTGTCAGCAAGAGTCTACTTGATTTCTGGATTTGGCACTCCATCCCACTTCCGCTATATATAATAGCACCTTTGCTGGAATTGTGGGTAATCATGGTCAATGCGTTAATAATGTTTGTGCATTTTGACACCCTGATTATGAATGTTCGATTTTCATTATTTTCGATACCCATTTGAGTAGAAGTACATGTCGGTCTGAACAAATATTGGGAATCAATCACTGTATGGTTCGTTATAAACTCTCTGTGACCCAAGTGGCAAATATCGTTCCATGGTAGACCCAGATATGTTTGTTGGAGCGGCCAATTCCTTTAGGTTGATCAATTCTTTGGAAAGAGACCTATTGATACTTTCGTCAGGGGATATGTTCTCGGGCCAAACATGAGCAGTTAAGTACGCGTGAGGATATTCAACTACTTAAACATTAGAGAAATCGGTGGAGAGTGTTACAAAAGGTAGGAAAGTCTTTCCTTTTCGCAAAAAGGTTTGTGGAAGACAAATACTTTATTTTAGCTTGTAATCATATATATAGTCAATAGCTGCCTGGAGTCTTTAAGCATTTTTCTTTGGAGTCCTATCAGTACAAGTGGACTAATTTGTTAGTTAGCCGCTTTAACTCTTGTGAAGATGCTTCCTCGTGCTTATGCTCGTCTCTGAGGGAATGAGTCTAGCTCAGGGTAATCAGCCATGTATCCCATGAGGACTTCCGCCGCCTTGCCTTACGACTTCCGGTTATAGGGCAGGTTCTAGCCTCCTCCCAGGCGAACGGACACCTCGATACATTATTCAGAACCCTGTGTACAAATGCCACAGATTGACTGGGCGACCATATCTTTTAAGCCTCTGTTAGATCCCAGAGGCCGTTTCAAGAATTTCTTTAGGCTGTTACCGGAAAGGGTCACATCATTGGTCTTCGAGGTTTCCTCCTAAAGACAAGTGGATGTTGCATAGGTCGCCGACCTCTAGTATAATATTTGTATAAATTAATCATGCAAAAGTTTTAGTAACATTCAGATAATTAAAGAGAAGCATATCATCTGCGAAGCATGTCTTGTTATGGTCTCGTGTGTTTTCATAAAGAATATCTAGACACATGCACACACAAGATAAACAAGGAAGGACATCAGTTCCGAAATCTTATCTTCGATCGACTTAATAATAAATGCGATATAACCATTTTATAACTGTACTGTCTGACATTCTGTTTATCCTTAGGGTAATAAATATATGCTTCCCGGCATTATACGTAGAATCTATTGGATATGTACCAAATACCATTCCATAAAACCCTCCACTACGTGTCGAAACTAAAGCCGGCCTGAGAGACGTGGGGTAATCGGGCTTCTCTGCGCTAAGTGAACTCAAATAATTATGTTCTTGATCTTCTTCCAACCGGACATCCCTGAATCGACATTCTCCAATTGCCAAGCATCAGAATCTAATTAGTATTTCATTCTTCGTCTTTGAATTGAACCAAATGTACTTTCCTCGGGGTGCAGCATTTCTGGTCGACGGCGGCTGAAGCTTGGGTACACATAAACTGTTTGGACAAGATTTCTTTCTTATTGTGTTCGAGCCAACATGGGCAGAGATGGGCGGGAAATCGATCCAGACTTCACATTTGCATGTTAATTAAAACTCCCCCGAGAGATGTCTCCCGCTTCAGATAATAGCAGTCACGTGACAAGTGTAACAATGTCGAAGGGTACTTGGTGGCAGCGTCCTTTAGCCATATAAGTTTGTCTAGAAAGGGTTGATTTGTGAGGGAGGGGGTGGGGGAATCGGTACATATACCATTGCTGGTCTGTCGCAGGAATCAGATATTCGCCAGCACTCGCTGTGCCAATGCAGTGAAAGCGTTGGTTTAAGCCTCCTGGTTAGAATAAAGTCAAACTATTTGTTTTCCCTTTGGGGGGTATCACTAGTTTTGAGTCTAAAAGCAAGAACGATTTCTGAGGGCTAAACAAAATTAATGTAGACACTAATTGCGACCGTCTTCCACTGCATGAATGCTCCGATCCTTCAGTAAATGAAATCAATGATCAAAGGGGCCTGTCATAATTATTATTCCAGCTGGTCTGGATTATATTTACCATGCATGCCCCTCCAGAAGCAATGATGTCTCGATGACTGTGCATTGCTCGAAATGTATAATTAATGGTTGTTTATTTATCTCTGAGGTTGCCACAATGATTCATTTACATCCAGCATCATAGAATCTCGTTTTAATTAATATCTTCGCGACGGCGCTCTTCTAATAGCTGTAATGCCTTTCCCAAGAGTGATTCATTCCTTCGTCTCTTCACATCTAATGAGTTTTATTGATCATATTTTTCAATTTCTTGGGACAGACGTGTTCAATTTTGATATGGCACATGTAGATCAGATGGCTTCCTATGTATATTTACTTATGCGAATGTATGCACTGAGAAGCTCTTGGTTTGTGCAACTGAATATTTCTTTTGTAAATACAGCCGAGGTCTCTCATTTGATTTATATGATATCATACGGTATTCCTTTGAGGAACCTACTTAGACACAACACTTCTGCACTCCACCCCCAATCAAAGGACGAGTCTTTAGTTCTATTCGAGTATTTCACAATTACAAATATACATTAAGGCTTATCCAACAACTTTTTGCGAGACGAAGTATCCAGGACCATTTGGCGATTTAAATTGCGCATGCAGCTCAGCATTAATTATACATCACTGAAAGGCATCGGTTTTTGAGATGATGTTTTTAGGACAGATTCGAGAAGAAATAATTTCGCAACGGTCACTTGAATATTCAAGAAGTTTTCGATTGCATCTTTACTCATAAAGCAAATATTTACCTGCATGTCGACCAAACAGTGAAACTCGATCTCACAGAAAGAAAATATCTTGTCGTGCCTCCCACTGCCAATCACTGTCCTTGCTCATAGACTTGTAACTTGGTTTTTACCAGGTTTGCAGCATATCAGATTACAAGGTAGAAGGAAAAAGCAAGGGGAAAATACAGATGAAATTATCACGAAGCCCACTGGCAGCGACTGAATTTCATTGATAATACTTTCCGTGAAAGCCACTTCGTACTCAATTTGGCGTTACAGTGCTCTATGATTTAGTTCATGATAGTCGAAGGGATACAGCTGGATAAAACATAAAAACAGGTCTCTGAATCCAAATCAAGAGGAACAGCGACCAACTTCTATGGTTGATGCAGCAATGGCAGATTTTTTGGCAATGCACAAGCAACCTATAAATTACGATTCGCTAGAGGCGCGATGTATTTCTTTCCCAAGTTGTTTTCATACATTTCATACTTTTTTACACAGAGCTAGCTGAAGAATAAAATCGACGCATGACCAATAGCAATAAGTACTATATACGGATGGTTGTTAGGTTTTTTTCAGAAAGAAATATGGTTTACCTTTGAATTGAATGGTACTTTAAAGTAGAAACCAATCTAAAAATAATACGCAGCTAGTTTTTCACTTTTCTTTTTATTCAATGCATACATTAATACAACATTAGATTTATTATACTTATCAGATCAATGTCCTTCAATACGCTTAATGGTAGACCAACTTAAAATACACTGGTTATTAAAATTTAACCAACCCACATCGGAAATATAAAACCAAACAAGCACACTTTAAGGTTGACCCGTGCACTGGCCTATAATTAGAAACATAACTTGTGTACGAATTAGGCAAAACACAGATGGATCAAGAAATATAACTATCATATACCATCTATGACTCCTTCTAGGCAAAATGCATATCATTGAGATCTTGAGATATCAACATTTCTTGAATCGTCTTTTGTAAAACCCCAAATACTGGAACCAGATAAAAAAAAACAGGGGGACCTGTAAACTGAAAAGAAAACTGAAAAGAAAACTGAACAAAAATCTGATTAGAATGAAATCATGGCACGAAAACTCTCTGATACGAATGGGGATCAGAATTAATTTAGAAACTCAAAATTAATGGGTTGTTCCCTCACGTTCCTCAGATGCAAGGAAGCCACCATCAGTTCCGCGTACACATGACCATCCATATGGCAATCACGTGACCGGATGAGACCGGGTCACATGGGCAGGTCCCGCGGTCAGAAAAGTGAGGCAGGCCTCCTCCAGGCAGATCAGGACATAGGCCGCCTATGGTTAATGATGTACGTGCCTGACGTCTAGCTGTACCACTATGTGCTGGCCATAGCTTTAAAATACCCCATACTGCTCTGCGAGTCGCTGGTATACATCTTTCGCCTTCTCATGTCATTGCTCAATTTGCTGTGCTGAAGCATTCTAAATCTTGCGCCAATTTCGGAAAATATCTTCGATCCAAAGGCATAAAACTTGATATCCAGGTCCTTTAAGCATTGATCAAGAATCCTGTAGTGTGTCACTATATATGAAGTGCCCGAATTTATCCTGCGTACAGAGATGGTTGTTGGGACGTGGATGGGAATATTTCTGTCTTGTTATTGCCCCCATAATACAACAGTTTCCGGGAACACTGGGATACGCAATAAACCCCAGCCTGAAGTCTTCGCCTGACATGCGCAGCATTACTTCCGGTTCAGACATAGATCATTGCACTCGCCCCTGCAACGCACCCCGCCCTCAGTCAAAATGGCGGCAATTGTCATCGGGCAAAAATGTAGAACTAAACGGAATGGGTGGTAGAAAGGAGTTGGGGTACTATACTAAACATAAAATAGATCCAGAGGGTCATTAGCAACTAAAATGGTGTTAGATGAGATCCAATTAACCGTTGTTAACCATATAGGGTGTTGGGGAGTGTCATTATTGTAATCAGTGGTCATTATATGATTCTTATTTAGGGTTTTTTCCTGAAGATTATTTGGGTAAGCTCAATATATATGCACTGGTGCAATGCGTGACTGTGCCTATAAATTGGAGCCTTCAGTGAAAGCACCACAAGTGAGCAAGATAGATTGAGGCAATGTTTCACACTGTCATACGAAGCCATCGTTTAAAGTGGATATGACAAGCTGGAAGTAGAATAGAACGGGTATTATACAAACACCTAAGCACTCCCTTTTGTGCATGGTAATTTAGAGATGCCCTTTTCTCCCAACCTCATTTAGAAATATGCATTGAGGCATCTTCCTGTCAGAGAATGCCTTGTGGACATGCTTATAGGTTGGCTCTGCTCTGCTGGTAGATCAATAAACTTCTCGTCATTATCTTCTATCGAATGCAAGTCCTGTTGTACAACTGCCTGGTCGAACTAATCTCACCTTTGTGGCGGATTACTGTAGTAATTGATGCGAACTCTAACAAGCTTATAGTAAAAAGAACTTTATTTTCATTAGATAGCCTCAGTGTATTCAGAACTGTCCCCAGCACCGCTGCTTATGTCCGGAAATGGAAGACATGACCAGAATGATAAGTGGTCTGGGACCATAGGGGACAAAGCGACAAGGGTTCCTCGGCATTTAATACAGCAATAGATGACTATAATGGAAAGCATGAATTTTTTAGGGGTTACCGCTAACCCTGTTCTGGCATAATATGTTGTCCGAGGCCTATAAATTCCCTTACCTGTCTCTGACCCTTTTAAATCATTCACCATGCGGTATTATTACCAAGTCAACATTGATGTGAATAGAAAGGGCATTTGCGTAAAATATAAATTGACAATGAAGGGTAACTATCGATCATTGTCTCTCATAAGCTCAGCTTGCTCAGTATCGTCCCTACACATCACAGAGGATAACCCCATATTATTACAGAATATTCGCAAAGTATTATTATCATCCGATGTAACACCGTTGGAATGAATCTTTATTTCCAATTCGTTTGACGTTCCTTAGCTAAAACATAGCAATGTGTCTCACGTGCCTATATGGGTAAGATCGATGGACCATGTTTTACGTCGCTCACATTATAGAAAGCGTGACTCGTAAAACACATTTTTATTACAAGTTTTCTGTCTCCTGGTGGGTAGCCAGGTCACTATTGACACCTGCGAATAGAACTGCATGGAAAGGTGTTCATGTGCGTAGTCACCTTGAATAACATTATGTTAATGTTGATGTCATAAATTGGAAGTATTATACTAAACTACACATTCGCAAGAGAATTAGCAATACATAATATATAATGGACAGAATCGCCCATTGCAATTACTCCTTAATTTAACGGAATATCTATATGTAGCAATTTTAATTTCAGACTAGAATTACCCTATCAAACAACTATTAAGTATACTCTCAGCTGACTACACTCGCAAAGAAACGAAGCCACCATCCATTTAAATTCCGTAAATTTACATATATATAGATACCGTATTGCAAAGACTTACATGTATATTTTTCTCCCCAGAATATATTAAAATATTCAGGAGTCTTCAACCAAGTGCATATTTACTTCTCTATCGCATCTGATAGGATTCATTTTGACTTTAGATTATAGGCTCTTCGTGTGATCGTAATAAAACCCAAGCTGGTACTCGGTCAATAACTTGATGAAGTGTTTTCTTTCTATTTGCCAGTCAGTCCTCTACAGCTAACCGACTGGCGGCCCGCAACTCTCACCACCCTTTGGTGAAGCCCTGCTCAGAAGAAGAGATCCACTAGACCGTCCAATCCAAGATGGCGCCCTTCAAGCCCCGTTGGACCAAAACTGAGTCCAAGGTGGTGCAAGAGTGGATTGAACAGGACTCGTACAGCAGGCCGTTGGGTCGATTTGTAAGGTGCCCCAGGTGCTGCTATTCAGTAAGTACTTGTTCTATTATACTAGTAACTAACAAGTAATCCTATAGTAGCACGCCTTGGTAAAAGAAAATAGAATGAAAATACACTAGGAAATGCTAATATGGTGAAAGATACTATAACAGAAAGCTGATGCTACACGGTAGGCGTGGAAGTTTTGTTCATAAGCATGAGCCATGATTTTTTTATGGCTGAAAATATCGTGAAGGCTAGAACCTCTATATAATGTATAGTTAGGAGGATCGGAGGCATGGATTAAACCGTGTTCAGTCATTATGTTAATAGTCCCATAGCTGTCAGTTTACATCAAACTGATTTTCTTACTCACCTTTTAGGATATGCTTAGCTCAGTTCGAACAAATATTCTCATTATTTCAGTTGATAAATTCCCAATAATATGCTATGCCGAGCGGAAGAATAGCATATCCGTGATCATTGTAATCGTTGTATTGTAACCAACGACCTTATTCAATACACATAAGAACCACTTAATTAGGTCCCTGAAAGACTTTCACATTGATATTCTGAATTCATTATTCGGTATGATTTCCTTTGACGTTGCGTTTTGATGCGCTGCTAATGGAATACGACAATTGTGATTGCATGCCTTTTAACAACCAATACCGAGCTCATCTCATCAAAGCGTACTTGTGCTTGATTATTGTTGTTTCGCAACAGCCCACTTTTGAATGAAGAGTATCGGATAAAATTCCCGAGCAATTCATATTTTAGAGTGTGTAAAAGGGTGTATGAGCTATTTGCGTGACAGGTCCACCTGTTCAAGCTCATTCTAATGCAACGCTCCTTGATTGGGGTAATATAAGCACAGGTTACAAGGACAACCCCACATAAAAGAACATCATTCCTGAATAAATGCCTTACTTAAGGCCAACAGCTAGTACATCTGAAACAAATACATTGCCTTCATTTGTAAATAAATCCCTGCAGTACTTGCTTCCACGATGATGTCGTGGAGGGTGAACAACACTTCGTGTACCGCCTACATATAGGAGGTGGTGAGGGGGCGGGGAAAGCAAACAGAGAAAGGGGGAGAGGGAGAGAGAGGTGAGACAGAGATCTAGAGAGAAGCAAAAGCGAAACAGAGAGCGAGAGGAGCCCATGACGAGTATACTTACATATCGAGGATAAAAAAGGATGTACTTTCTATATTCATCAGCCACTTCAGCGTGCTCCTCTGGCATATAAAACCTACTGACGAACCTAACTCAAGTGGTGTAAGGCCAACCATGCAAGAGTCCTCCACTCCCCTCAGTGCCTAGGCGTGTGCTCCCAACACTAAGCCTAGACTCTCACGATTTAACACCAGCCATGAGAAGAAAGTAAGCATACTATGGTAACCTGTTCTACTGAAACGTTGAGAGTATACGAGCCACATGTCATTCACTTATAAAAGTAAAGGAGTTGGCTTAATACCATACTGATGAACTGTTCATATTAGTCTTAAAAGTATTCATACGCAATGACATGTGCAATTCCGGATATCATGTATACAATGCAATCCAAGATAACTAGATACATAAACAATATATAATAATATGACAGGTTCCAAAGGAAAATAATTAATTTACCATAAAGAACAACTTCATAGAAAAAGCGTATCGTTTCTGAGGCACACAATTCAAGATTGCTCCAAGAGGGTCCTTGTCGAAAGAACAAGTTCTCCAAATTAAATGGCCAAGAGATATTATTCCATGGTCCTGTTACAATGTTTTGTCAATGAACGAATGAGGAGATGGAGAGGTTTCCCCTAAAGGTCTTCTGATAAAATGTTGCATCATTTCTGAAGACTCTGTTGTTGCAAGATGCTATTTGTCCCCGAAGCCCTTCAAGGGGGAACATGACTCAAGTGGGTCCCAACAGGTGTCCTTAAGCATTGACCTTTCCAGGCAAGTTCGCTCTTTATCTCTTGCCATCCTGTAATGCCCGTTTTCCAGGGACGGAAGTGGCCTGATTTACAATTTACCTGCCACTAACGGTTGGTAGACATGTTGATGGACAGTCCTAATAGATGACGCTACTGGGACTTCCGCCTATAAAAGTCACAATGGAACATGGGCTTTAACGACTACACCTTCAACTTACTCTGAGGATGTTGCAATAACCCCTATACTAAGCCTGCTTTCTATTGAGGTCCATGGTTATGCTTTATACACCAAGGTAGATAGCCAGCAGTTGATTTTTTCCAATTTTGAAAGCATGCATGATGCGCTGCATTCGTTATGGCAAAGACTTAAAAAATGTACTAATACATGCTTGAGGGAAGCTTCCTAGGACCTAAGCTTTTGTATTTATGGCAAAAATTAATGAGCATGTAACAAACTCATAAGGCGGAGTTATTGTTACCTTTATGGCATTGTTTATCAAACTAGCACATGTATGAGTTTTTACACAGGCATCACTAGTCAATAATGTATTATTGGATGCTATTTTCTAGTGCACTAATTGTTCATGTGGTATTTATTCATCGTAAGTCCCTCATGTCATGACAAGGTCTGCAGGTATCAGCCAACTATTCAATAGATATGCTGTAGCAGGTAGCAATAAAGAATGCATAAACTCCCAAATGTGCATGCTCCTAATATCCTATCCTGAATAAATGTCAATATATACTTCTTAACAGATATCGCATGATGAGAGATTAATAGGAGCTAGATTGAGTAATGAGGCTTTCTATTCCTTCATGACCTTTGTATTTCGTCTAGGGATATTGCTCATAATTAGATATCTGATACACTAACTAAAGAACATTAGGATACTGGTTATTCCATGTTATGTTACCTTCATAATTTGAAACAAACATTTAAATGAAGTTTATTCTGACGGAATTGGTTGATTAGCATCCATTTAAATTAAGAAACTGTCATTCGAGAACTATATTAGCTGCCATCAATATTTTCTAGTTCCGATTTAAAAAGGCAAACAGCATTTCTACCAAGTTAATCGACAGGTCCGATGATTAAAATACCAATGTGCCATCGCTTAACTTTGAACACCGGTAGCAGGGCGGACCAATTTATTTTATATTGGAGGCTTGACATTTCCTTGGTCGTGGTCTTTGTGACCACAACAGACAACTAGGCCGGATGCATTATTCTTTAGTTCTCTATATTTATATTGGGTTACACTTAGATCTCTGAAAATAGATTGATTATGACACTTTATATAGCGAGGAGATAATCAAGAGATGACCTTTCGAAGCAATAGAATCTGACTTTACCAGAAAGAGTCCCTTGTGAAAATGCGAATATCTAAATGTGTGTATCAATAACCAGAACCACCACTTGTATCGGTCCACTCAGGACCAATTCTATTGTTTTGTTGTACTGTATAGACCTAGATATTATGGAGGCAGCCCCGAGGTGCACGTTGTTTTATTTTGTTCTTGTTGATAAGAAAAAAATCATTCTGCGGAAAAAGTCTACATTAATAAGGTGTATATTTAATCCCATTGTCTTTCTGTAATCTAGAATGAAATTTCTCGTAACAATCTTTAAGGTCTTAGCCGTGGATATTACATGCCAATCTGCACATATATATTGTTAGGACCAAATAAACAACGATCCTTGATATGTGCACCAAGAGATTCCGTAGACTATGGTTCTTGTCATACAATGTGTATTACTGCAGCCGAGACATGTGCTTAAATACCACAGCCTTTCCTTATCTTGTTCAAACCTTTGTATAACACCGAGTCGCTGGTAGATACTCTTAAGTTGTTTGATGTGTAGAAAGCCGATGCGAAAGTATTTTTCCCTTCTCTGCAACTGCTCCTCCTCTAGCTTGGTCTTGCCGCGGGAGAAGACATCCTTTGACATACTATATTATATTACCTAGAGCAGTTCCATTTGGTTTGGTACAACAGGCCTTCCGGATGCCCAACAGAGGCGAATAATACTGCCATACTGTGATATATATCTATACATATAGATGATCAATGATTATACGAGTTTCTGCAAGATAAATAACAAGGTTGAATGTACATTTAAAAGATGGAATAAACCGTACAAACGCCAATCTTATGGTAAGCTTTGTTAGCGTGTTCTTTTCCCAAAGTTTCGGTCGTGTAGGGCACCCTTCTTTGGTGAATGAATGAATATATTGATTTCCTTTTTATTTTGGTTCACATGCATGTACGGCTGGAACAGTTGATTGTACAAAATAGTGATAATCCCACAACATAGGGTCTTATTACAATGGGATTTTGATAGTGAAACTCCGAGTTTATAGATCGTAACGATTGATGGGCATGACGTCATATCCCATATTGGCGGGATATGAATCGAGATGATGTATTATTTTATTTAAGGGACCGAACAATACAATGATAAAACACCGCTGTTGAAATTGTGTTTTTCATTTACGAGAAATACTCACGAAATATAAGTAATGAGAGGGCTTTTTTTCCAAATTGGAACTTGGGCCCAATATTTTCAGTTAGGTGCTGCTATGAGTTTACATGTTGCACGCAAAGGGAGAATTCTAATTATGACCTCTATTTCCTATGTCAATGGCCTCATTTATCCACATCATTCACCTCTGTGGAGGCAGCATTTTAAAAAGGACGACTGAATTCCGGAAAGGAAGGTCCTGATTTTTCTTCCTTCGGTCGCGGTGAAACCGTGTCACGCGCGTAGGGACATTCATCACGAGGTCAGAAGGAGTAGTAGCGTAATGGGCGCTCCAGCTGAAATCTTATTTAAGACTCTGCCTCAAGTCCATGGACCTTGGTGTGCGATGGGAACATTTCTGGCCAATGCTTTCAGTCAGGGCTGTCCCGCCAGTAATGTATAGAGCGAACAGAAAATGTTTAAGTAATGGATAAAAGCAATCGGTGATGAAAGGCTGCAAGAGACAGTTTTCTCAGCGAAATACATCGTGGGCTAGATTTAATTCAAGAACAGATCTAGTCTCAATAACGGCCTATAAAGGACCTTTTGAACAGTATTTAAAAGTTGTGTCTTCTATAGTATACTGGAAATTCTTTCAAATTATAGATGAGTGGACATGATAACTGCGCATATAAAACCTTTGAATAGAGACTATATCTGAAAGCTAATCAACAGAAATAAAAGATGTTGGTCTATAAGTTTGATTTCAATTATTTCTTAACATTTTATTAACGGCCACGAGGAGAGTCCACATTGATGTAGTAAATTTATACCACAAGCTCAGATTCTCATCCTTTTGTCCTACCTTGTAGTTCAGACTAGTTCACCGGGCACCCAGCAGGCGTGTAGCAAACATCAACGCCTTTCCCATCACAGCATTGTATTGCGAGTGTCAAGTTGTGTCTATGTGCTATGGGAAATCCGTTGGAAGCTAGTCCCGAGGCGCTAAATATAGGTGTACGCCTTTCCCTGCTGTTGTTCAAGGAAAAAAGCTTCCTACATGGGTGAAAGATAATAAATTATTCATGCCAAGATGTTTCAATGGGAGCCCACAGACATGCTATTCAAAGATGATCTTTCATAATTCATTGCCATATGTTTAGGAGATACTTGGCTCACTGCTTGTCCGATTCATGCAAGTAATAGGATATATTCATCATGTAGAAAGAGCACAGGAAAGAATCCTTCACTGGGTTTATAATTTCTAAATGAATAGGCCTACGTTTAGGAATAGCCCATGGTGGATGGTGCCATAATGCTGTATAAAAAAGAGAAGTGAGCAATACATTCCCGACAGGTTAACCCCCTTCAGACATTAATGGTACTAATACTACCATTCCATCGGGGATTTTTTCATTGTGTTCCATTTGTTGATAAGCCTATTTGACAAGTATTTGACATCAATAGGCGTCTGTTTGACTCCTGGAAATATCACAATTGTGAAAGTGAGATCATTAAAATTTCATTAAAAGAATACTCACATCACACTAGTATTAGTGATCGAGTAGAGTAGAATCATAATTAATGTCTATAATCTAAAGATAACAATTGTGAACTCGATAAAAATACATGTTTATTGATTTCACCCACCTTCAAAGTTGTAATCAGTGGAAGTGAAGTTTAGTAATGACTCTCATCAATCATTATGCCAGATTGCGACTCCTGCAAGGTTGTAGACTACCCAGCACTTAATTAATGATAGGTCTTTTGTTATGTATCTGTGTTTACATGTGGTAGAAAGTAGTGAATAGAAAAAGCAACAAGGGTATCACGAACGCTGGCATGAAACTGAGCCAATAATTACCACGTTGGTATCGTAAACAAATATAATATATCTCTAGTACCAAACCTCTCAACTTGTCTGGCTATACAACAACAACCCCTGTAATCAATTATTGATGTAAACTGTATGGAAGGCATTTTTATTTCTATAGAGTCTTACATGCTATCTAGAATGAAGTCATACAAGTACAATCTACAAGATACATCTTTCATCAAATGAACGATGAATTTCAATTACCGTTTTATATCCATTGATATATCCATGTCAATTGATTCTCAGCTTCCAGAATTCTAAAAAAAGAAGATATATAGTGACACCCTTGATATTGATGTGGCATATAAGAAATATCGAGATTGGTCGTGTTATAATAGAAAAGCGTCCATGATGTGTATATAATATATTATTATGTCTTGCTACATCTTTTTGAAAGAAAGATATTGTGCAAACTCTCCTCGTCAGATTTCGGAGGAAAAACTCAATTTATTCATGTTATGTTATTCATATTCTGCTGCTATATGTTTATACAAGAATTTGAAGTGAAATCGGTTGAGAAAAACAGCGATCACTGGCAAGCGATAATGAGTGAAGTCCCTCCAGAAACGGACTTTGACGGGTATCCGAGAGATAAATGCATGTGGACTTTTATGAAGCCCTATAGCAAACACAATCGGGCAAAATCCTCCAAAGTTGAGGTCAAATTACTTTTAGATGGGTTGGAAAAGAACAGAATAAAGAGTAGAAAATCTTTAGTCTAAAGAAATATCCTCATCTACATATGCCAGTGGAATTCAACGCCTCCTCATTCAAGCCGCCATGGCTGGGTTCAATATCCTCTTTAGGTCTGTGAACCCAACTTTCTTTCTTTCAGAGTTGCCGTACACAGATGCTCTCACCTTATCAAGGTCGTACCGACCAGTGAACTCCTGAACTAATCTATCTCACTTTCCATTATACTTCCGCCTAGAACATAGAGCATCCGTCCATGCAAGTAATTACGGTGATTGATGGATCAAATGGGATGAAGAACCATTGCAAACCGACAGATATACATGTGGTTATATATATATATATACTGAATAGGCAGAAGAGAAAGCGCCTGTAGACGTAGGTCATCCACTGAAAGGAACTTTACGTGTTAGCTTTAACATCACTTTTCATATTGCACCCTGATTAAATACTGATAGGCAGAAAGAAAGTGCTTAGTTTAGCACAGGGGCGAATTGATCGATTTGGTCACCATAGTGCGGGCTACCCTTGAGTGAACAGTTCTATAGCATACCCTGAGACACGCAATGTTCCAGATTGATTCTCTTTATCAAAGAAAAAAGTCCTTGAGAGATGTAAGAGAAGGCCTTTCTACTTGTATATATACAGTCATTCGAAGTGTATCTTTTTAAGTAAACCGTCAGGGACAGCAACCTCTCTAACAAATTAGGAAAAGTTCTGTGGTCATATATCATGACGTCGACGTCGACGACAGAATGAAAGAGTCATCCAAGCTCAAACGCGGTCAGCCATCTTTACACAACTGTCACGTGATCAAGCAAAACCTGATCTGCAACGGAAGTGACCTTTCTTTTATCTCTAACACAGGAGAGTGGGTGATGTTCTGGGTTTATTTACCCTGGTTTCTCCATTATTGATTGCTACGACTCCCTGAAAGCTTGGCACATGTGCAAAAGAAACAGGCCTGCAAAAGTTACAACCTGCATGCCTGCTGTAATATTTGTACACGCCAAATGTATTGACTCCTCTCCTGCGAAGGTCCAAGAGGAATATTTCGTTCCTCCAAACAGTGTGGGTAGAGGAAGTGTATAATTTATTCTAGATGGCGTTGTCATCGCCTGTTTGTCATTTGCCCAATGAAGGCCAAAAGGTCAGGAAAGGGCATAAATGTGTCATACTACGTGGCCTGGCTTGGTTCGCGACGTACAGGGAGACGAGTAGAGTGTCTAAGAAAGCTCGATTATTCTGCTTGGGCTATGCCAGTGAAGTCTAATGAAGACGATGGGAAGGATCGATGTTCCAAGGAAAATGTTTACTCCTTTGTGGCTAGATATAATGACAATTCACACAATAGTGATCGACAGACCCTGTTTATAGTAACCCAACATCCCCCTCCCTGTGCCAAGTCCAACAGATACAAGTTAATGATAGTTCTGGTAGTGGAAAGACAAAGGAGCAACCTCCATGGCTCTGTATAATATAGGCCAGGGAATAATATCTTATAATAGGGCGACTGGTGAACTCTTGAATCTATAAAAAAAACACTTCACTTTATTTACTTAGGATTAGTTCAGAAAAGGTGGCTTGTAAATATTCATCACCATAGGAGCTCACTGAAACCAGTCAAAGAAGATGGTGCCAGGTCGGTATTATTTATGAGCCCTTGGTCAGCACCAATCGAAGGTTTCTATAATGGTAGGCTGAACAAAGTAGGTTCAGGGAAATGGTTTCAGGCTAGAAAACTCTAGGCCTTGGGCACAGTTGCACTTGGCTGATAGAATTAGTGAGGAACGGTCAAACATACACATGGATTCACCCCGTGGGGTTGGATTTGTGCCAAGAATAGGAAAGCGGCTTTCTCTTACTTCAAGCAAAGTGGGTGGTGTGTCCTCTGTAGAAAATGACTGTGATTCAACCATTTCTTTGTTTGCGTAGAATATTAGCTTTTTAGACATTCGAAATGGAATAAATGAACGAAATATGGAACAGAGATGATTTTCCTTAAAACCATCCATGTTGATGTTGACGAGTTGTATTAGGCGAAAGGATGTATGACATTTGCTTAACATTACTTGACATTACCAGAACAATCTACAAAAAGGCATATGTACCTACAAAGAGAATATGTCCATGCGCAGCCTTATTATACATGTACTATCAGCAATTTAAATGCAAGTACGATCAAACTAATTAAGTTGTATATGAAATAGATAATTAGTGACTAAGTTTACATCATACATCCTAATGAACAAAGTTCGCCAACAAGTTCGCCAACAAAGCCAACATATTTAACATTACACGGTATAAATGGTCCTCCACTTGCTCCTGCCCACCAAGAAAGCTGATATCAGCCCGATATCAGAATCTGATATCAGATCTGATATCAGATAGGCATGTCATTCTGATATCAGGCTGATATCAGGCTGATATCAGATTCCAATGAGCAAGAAATTTTTACATACTAAAAAATATGCATGCAAAAAGGGGGTTTCAAGCTCTTCTGTTCAAAGTTTGCTGAAATAGGAATTTTTAAAGATTTTAGAATTTTTTTTATATCAGATTCTGATATCAGACTAATATAAGCCCGATATCAATTTCTGATATAAAAAAATTATCTGCAGATGCTTTGATTATCCTCTTATGTACCTAATTCTAGCTCTCCTTAAATATATTTCCCAAAATTCTTGCTGAAATAGGAATTTTTAAAGATTTTAGAATTTTTACCATATCAGATCTGATATCAGGTGCATATCATTCTGATATCAATTTCTGATAAAAATAAAAGTATTTGCAGATGCTTTGATTGTCCTCTTATGTACCTGATTCAAGCTCTCCTTAAATATATTTCCCAAATATCTTGCTGAAATAGGAATTTTTAAAGATTTTAGAATTTTTACTATATCAGATCTGATATCAGATGGATATCATTCTGATATCAGTTTCTGATGAAAATGAAAGTATTTGCGGATGCTTTGATTGTCCTCTTATGTACCTAATTCAAGCTCTCCTTAAATATATTTCCCAAAATTCTTTGAATTTTCGATCAGCCCTATATCAGATCTGATATTGAGCCGATATCATACTGATATCAGTTTCTGATATCAGTTTCTGATATTGAGCCGATATCATACCAATACTATTTCTGATATCAGTTTCTGATATTGAGCCGATATCATACCAATACTATTTCTGATATCAGTTTCTGATATTGAGCCGATATCTACCAATACTACTACTGATATCAGTTTCTGATATTGAGCCGATATCATTTCTGATATCATTTCTGATATCAGTTCTGATATTGAGCTGATATCACACCGATGTAATTTCCGATATCAGTTTCTGATATTGAGCCGATATCGTACCAATATTATTTCTGATATCAGTTCTGATATTGAGCCGATATCAGACCGATATCATTTCTGATATCAGATCTGATATCGAGCCGATATCAGACCAATACTATTTCTGATATCAGTTTCTGATATTGCCAATATCATACCAATACTATTTCTGATATCAGTTCTGATATTGAGCCGATATCATACCAATACTATTTCTGATATTTTGCGTATTTTGTATTGAATTTAATGTATCTGTTTGGCCAAATTTGTAATAAAAAAAAAAAAAAAAAAAAATATCAGATCTGATATTGAGCCGATATCATACTGATATCAGTTTCTGATATCAGTTTCTGATATTGAGCCGATATCATACCAATACTGTTTCTGATTTTGATCGTTAGGTTGAAATAGTCGATTGTAAAGTCAAAAATAGCCAAGCGTAGCCAGAATAATCCATTGTAAAGTCAGAAAGTTCAATCGAAAAGTCAAAATAATCAATCCTAATGTCAAAATAGTCAATCATAGAGTCAGAATAGTCAATTGTAAAGTCAAAATAGTCAATCGTAAAGTCCGAAAAGTTCATCGTAAAGTTGAAATAGTCAATTGTTAAGTTTAAATAGCCAATCGTAAAGTAAGAAATGTTTATTGTCAAGTTGTAATAGTCAATTGTTAAGTCAAAATAGTCAATCGTAAAGTCCGAAAAGTTTATCGTAAAGTTGAAATAGTCAATTGTTAAGTTGAAATAGTCAATCGTAAAGTAAGAAATGTTCATCGTCAAGTTGTAATAGTCAATTGTTAAGTCAAAATAGTCAATCGTAAAATTAGAAAAGTCAATAGTAAAGTCAGAAAAGTCAATCATAAAGTCGAAATTGTCAATTGTAAAGTCACAAAAGTTGATCGTAAAGTCAAAATAGTCGATCGTAAAAGTCAAAATAATCAATCGTAAAGTCAAAATAATCAATCATAAAGTCAAAAATAATCAATTGTAAAGTCAAAATATTGTACCTAATTCATACAATTTATTTGTGTAAATAAAATTGCTAACTCTTACTTAATGTATTCAGTCTTGGTTTTTTGGACCATGGATTTCAATTATTTAATCAAACGATCCCACAAACAACAATTCATGCTCTCCTTTAAAGAAAATCAGGAAAATGCTATTACAAAAGTTTGTCGGCTCAACATCAGAACCTGAATTTTCAATCGGCCCTATATCAGTTCTGATATTGAGCCGATATCATACCGATACTATTTCTGATATCAGTTTCTGATATTGAGCCAATATCGTACCAATATTATTTCTGATATCAGTTTCTGATATTGAGCCGATATTGTACCGATACTATTTCTGATATCATTTCTGATATTGAGCCGATATCATACCAATACTATTTCTGATATCAGTTTCTGATATTGAGCCGATATCATACCAATACTATTTCTGATTTCGATCGTTAAGTCAAAATAGTCGATTGTAAAGCAAAAAATAGTCAATCATACTCAGAATATTCTATTGTAAAGTCAGAAAAGTCTATCATAAAGTTGAAATAGTCAATTGTTAAGTAGAAATAGTCAATCGTTAAGTCATAAATGTCAATCATAAAGTCAAAATAATCAATCGTAATGTCAAAATAGTCAATCATAGAGTCAGAATAGTCAATTCTAAAGCCAAAACAGTCAATCATAAAGTCAGAAAAGTTTATCGTAAAGTTGAAATAGTCAATTGTAAAGTCACAAAAGTTGATCGTAAAATCAAAATAGTCAATCGTAGTCAGAATAGTCTATTGTAAAATTGAAATAGTCAATTGTAAAATTGAAATAGTCAATTGTTAAGTCAAAATAGCCAATCGTTAAGTCAGAAAAATCAATCGTAAAGTTGAAATAGTCAATCGTAAGTCAAAATAGTCAATCATAGTCAGAATAGTCTCTTGTAAAGTCAAAATAGTCAATCGTAGAGTCAGAATAGTCTATTGTAAAGTCAGAAAAGTTCATCGTAACTTGAAATAATCAATTGTTAAGTCGAAATAGTCTATAATAAAGTCAGAAGAGCCAATTGTTAAGTCAGAAAAATCAATCGTAAAGTCTAAATAGTCAATCATAAAGTCACAAAAGTTGATCGTAAAGTCAAAATAGTCTATCGTAAAGTCAAAATATTGTACTTAATTCATACAATTTATTTGTGTAAATAAAATTGCTAACTCTAACTTAATGTCTTCAGTCTATAAGTCGCTCTTAACACAGGAATCTCTGAACATCTATTACATGTTGTCATGTGGGTTGGTCCCTTCTGTTTTAATTCTCGTTTCTGGGAAAGCAAATGAATGGGCACAGGGTCAAAGACTTTATATGTAAATATTAATACATGAGGGGCCGATTGATCATTATAATTATATCTCTGTTTCCCATTTTATATAAACCGCTCACTTTTAGCTATTTCTCTGGGGTTCCCTGGACGGAAATACACTAATATTAATAATATATTGATAATTGACATTGTCAATTGTATCATAAATGATTAAAATCAGCTTTAAACAGTAGTCTACTTAGGCCTAATTGAAAAATGAAAATCGAACAAAATCTAATGAATGTAAATTAATGAACAATTTGCGAGGGTACCGGTACGCCTACATACATTGTTAATACTATATGGATGCTGATTTTGACTTGTAGGTTGTACCATTCTGATGATGTCTTTCTTGTTTTGTTCCAGAATAATTCTCTATACATTAAAAATAAGAGTGAAAAAATGAAAGTTTATCATTCTATTTCATTTAGCCTACTTGTAGGCCTAAGTAAAGAATACCAGCCATATATATGTCTAAAAGCTACATGTTTAAAAGGGGTTAATTTTATGTCTTTTGAAAATTAATGTCAGCATTCTAATGAAAAGGGGGGTAATTTAAAAAGTGTCAGCGTTTTTCCAGAAAAAAGGGGTGTTTTTTATGGCTGAAAAATCAGCATTTTCATGGAAAAAAGGGTAGGCCCTAGGGGCCTACTTTTTCAGCTCAAAATCCGCGGAAAAGGGTATGTTTTCTGATAGGTGGAACAAGCATATGTTCTACTTTCTTCAGTACATCTAGGCCCTACAAACCAATTCCTTCCTATTTTATTGACTTTTGAATTGAGTTTGAATTCTGAGTGCGGGGGTCGGGAGGACTACACAGATTTCCGTGCAGTTCTATGATTGTACTCTACACCATAGAGCGTAGGCCTATAATAGATTTGTTTATAGCTCTCTGGCTACACGAAACTGCCGCCACCTAGCGTCACCTACCTGAATAAATCACCAACCGCTGAGCGGTAGTTTGGGTAGTTTTCAAACTGACGGAGAACGGCACATCATTGGGAGTTTGCATTGTAGGCCTAGGATATTTCCAGTGGTGAGTATGTTTCAGTTGAAGTTCATAATCAGAAAGATCAGTCATTTCTACCTGTCTATGTGTAATTTTGCGGGACTAATCGGTGGAGGAAAAGATAAAATTGAACCCAAAAACATCGGATCCCTATTATCGCCCATACGGCAATGCCGTGTATGGTACCGGTAACACAGGACTAGTCAGTTGTAACGTTAGTCCTGTCAGTCTCCACTGTTACAATTTGACAGAGACCGATGGTCTCTGGTCTCCCAATTCACTGATTCACCGATTGTTGCACATTGTATAAGTATACATTGTATCACCAGTAGTGAATAACGTCAAGGGGAGGAGGCAGGGTATGTAAGGGGGAGGGACGGGAGAAGGAGAGGTTATTTTAAACATAATTGAAAATTCAGACCTGTGACCAGCCCAGACAAGTGCAATGGTACTTGTCCACAGCAAAATGTACTCGTTATTTACGAGTACAAAGCCCTTACTACGATTCCTGTAATAACTGCTCTTATTTTGAACATTTATGTTTCAAACATTTTCGAAAGCTTTTTTCTAACCAACCTCTCCTTCTCCCGTCCCTCTCACTGTGCCTGAGACCAACACCCCTATAGCGGCTATACATTGCATGCATGCACACATACCTAGCCAAGTACCGTAACCCCAAGTCAGAGAGGTGTCACAGCTCTGCAGGACGATCGGGACAAAAAAGGTGCGTCGATCGGGACAAACACTTGTCGCACTGGGGAAAGCTGTAAAACATTAGGTATTCATGGTAATTACACCCCAAATGTACGATTTCCTGTCATGATGTGTTATAGCATTGTTGTACGAACCTTTTAAGGTACCGGTAATTATCACATAGTTTTGGACGTGTAAATACCAATTTGGTTAATTAATATGTTTTGTCCCGATCGACCCAGTTTTTGTCCTGATCGACCCGGCAATTTTTGTCCCGTTTGGTTTTTGTCCCGATCGACCCGACACCTTGTAGAATTGAACGATCAGGGATATTATTACTTAATCACAAATAAAGGTAGGCTAACATATTAACACTGAACATTTTTCCAATTCTCCGCTGTATTTCATCAATAAGAAGAGGGAGGGGAAGAAGATTTGTGTAGTACTTGTCAATGTTTTTCATCACAGTGTTCCCGAAAACTGTTTTCGTACATTAAATCATTTGATTAATTGGGTTAATGCTCTTAAATTATGGTTTAATGTACGATAGGTGTGAATTACACATTAATCTGAACTGGAAAATTAAATTTAGAAATCGGAGGTAGAGAATCAATGTAGGTCGGCAACAATTAATTAATATATATAGAAGTAATATATTTTCTAAATGTGCCTCTGTATTATATTCAAATTCCATAATTATTACTTATTTTCTAGCCTGAAAAGGCACTTTTTCCACTATAGCGGCGAAGATTCTGACATAAGAGCTTTAGAAGTAGGGTTCTCACAGCCTGATTTTAGCCAAGGAATCCAAATTAAATGGTTATAATCATGTGTAATTATTCTAAATACAGGTTGTATACAGCCTAGACTGGAAAACCAAATGATGCCCTATTGGGAGAATTACTCATATATCCATTCATGTATTTTATATAGAAGGACTGGAGGTCGGCAGGGATTGCAGGCACAGACATAGCTAGCCTATGTAGTAGCCTTGCACTCCCAGTGGGAGAAATCAGGGATGATACTCTGATAACTTGATACAATTTCATAAACTCAAAACAAACAAAGCCAGCATGTCTCTTTGTAGTTGTCTGCGCGAACCTCTAATTATAGCATAACCATGCTGCACTGAGTGTAGACAAAGCTATGTAGGCCTATAAAAGTAAATGTCGTCCAATGGGTGACATCACACCATTAATTAGCAGGGCTTTTTTCTACTCCCCCGGCGGACTAGTGACATCACATGTCGTAACGTTATTTAGTCACATGAAATCTTACAACTTTATATCAAACTAGCAAAGTACTCGTCCCGGGACGGTGCCCCTCTCTCCCCACACTTCCCCCTCTCCCTCTTTTCGATGCTCCTATCATGGCTGCTAGAAGAGAACTGGCGCGAACTGCTTGTAGAATGCTTGAAGGTCAGCTGACCCGTGACCACTTCCGGTTCGTACAGATATATTCCCATATACACATATATCGGTAAACATATCGGGAGATTATGCTCCCATGTGATCGGGAGAATTAATCTAAACCCCCTACATAGAGCTCTATAGGATTGTTGGTATGATGCCGAGTCCCCGTTGACGGAGGCGCTAGTGTCGTGCCTGTTGGTGCCGTCACGCTCCCGCCTATGGCGCACAGCGCGAGTTACATATCTTTGTGTAGCTATGGGAAATTCAAAATCTAAACTAAAATCAGTTGGTTTGTAATTCTAACCAAAGAATGGGCTTTGACCCCAACATTATATTGAAGTTAAGATACAAACAATAATTTATGTAAAATTGTATTCTTGTGGCACCCCACATCTGATGACATGGTAATGTACATTACTGTGATGGAAGAAAATAAAAAATTCTAACTGTTTGCAGGTTCAAATGCACAGGGCTAGCTAGAGACTGGCCAAGGTAACCATGGTTTCACCGCCTAGAGCCCTTACCCATGAAGAGCAATTGACTGGTATGTTTTTTGGTGACTTTTCATATTAAAGTAACAGGAAATGATCTTCATATAAATAGAATGTCGCCCATATTCATTTGTATACACCATATTATTAACAGATCACATAGAGCCTGCTGTTGTGTAACATAAATTTACAATTTGACTCCACCCAACCTTTTATACTGTAATTGTAGAGTATGATGCATCTATACATGTGCTGATGATCATCTTTACTAATGCCGCCCGCAGAAAATTAAAATTTCATTGAAGTTCCGGGTGATAGTGAATGACCATATAAATATGTAACATAAACATGCTTGTGTTAATATTTCATTAACTTTATTTAAATCATAACCTCAGATTGACAAATACGATTACCATATTAATTATACAAAAATCATAACTTATAAAATATTGACGATTATTCGACATTAACACAAAATCTTCCCCAACATTTGTGAATTAACATCTGGCTTACATGCCTGACTAATAGAGATGCAACATTATGGTGTATACATAGACAGAAGTATCTGGGATTAGGCAGGAGTGGATATTTACCGATGTCGGTCAAGGGCCGGTAGGCCTGTGCCTGACATTGGTTAATATTCACAACGCTGAGAATCCAAGGGGGGTTCTGTATTTATTCGACCTCTCCCACATAACTTATGTTAGATTAACATGATCTACAGCGGTTTGAGAAATAAATAGCTTAATAATCATATCTTTAGCTTGATTCACTCCGAAAACATAGCCCCAATATTAATGAAGAGCTGGAACTATGGAAGATCAGAAAGCATATGCACAGTTTACCAAAAACTAGGTCAGCCATGTATTGCCTGCGAGCAATATTGCTTCAGTTACTGACCAGCTTAACAATATATAGAGCCTGAGTTATCTCTATGGGCTGAGCATTTCAAGAAATAAATATGTGTATTCCCTTCTTGCTGAAAACATATCTACTTTTATGAACTGGAAAATATAGTGATCTGTTTGACTGCTAAATACATTGTTTTCTTTTAGATATTAGTAGACAGTATGCCCAACCGTTTCTTGCTAGCTGTGGACAGGTGGATACTGTGTAGTGAATTCCCAAGTCCTGCCCACAGGCCCTGCTCCCATGGATTTGTTCTAAAGGTATGTTACAAATTAAATTATCTACAGGAGTTTGATACAAGACCTTAAAGTGCCTTTCTGTCTCTTTTCTCTGTCTCTCTCTCCCTTCTTCTCTATCTCTTATTTCCTGCCTCCCTCTCAGCTCTCCCGCCCTTGATATAACACTTAAAAGTGTTGATAAGGGCGTAAAGCAACCAATCTCACTCACTCACTTGATACATAGGTGGAATCTATCTAGGGTGAGGTCTGTCCAAGGCTTATGTCATCGCGGTTGCGGCGGGAGACCTCAGGACGGCGCTCCGTCCCTCGGTCTCCCGCCGCAACCGAGATGACATAAGCCTTGGACAGACCAAACCTGTGATAGATTCCACATTTATTTCACCCCTTTTACATTGATATTATATCCTTTTGATGAACGGAAAATATAAATAAACCAAAATAAAAGAGCTTATTTCAGTTGTCTGCCATTTTGTATGCATTTTGCGAAAGAAGAAGAAAATAGTCCCTCTGGGTCTGCTCTGTGGTGCTGTCATAGCTGTCTATACGTCTGGAGCCCCTGTCCCTAAACACTACTGTCAGTGCAAATTTCAAACAATAAACATTGTGTTTCTTTAGCTTTTCAATGGCATGCTTTGGCGAGACATTTAGCTTGGAAATCCATACATTATAATCTATATTCAAGCTGATGTTACCATGAATTTGTTACCACAAATCTGCGTTAATTATTACCAAAATTTAGGAGAAATGATCGGGCCTTCTGCAATGATCTGTAGCTTGTCCGCCACTTGTCAGTCTGCTAACATGGGCCGGGTGGGGCTTTGCAAAATCAAAACCAACCACCTCCAGTTTTGGCTGTAAAATATCAAAGCTTGTGTTTTCCCATCATCAAAGCTAGTATGAAAACTTTATTTTACATCTGCCATAGATTTGAAGGAAATGAATCATATAAAAAGATTAAATTGCGGTGGTCGATTTGCCGCTCGCTCACGGCCTCACTCTCACGCATCTAGTGCATCGTCGAAATACAGAGAATTTCCTATAAAATAAAAGTTTTTCCAGCTTTCTAGGCCTATTAGAAATTAATCTAACCTTTATTGTTCTATCTGTAGAGGCATTGGTGGTCAATCTGCGTTAATTATTACAGAATTTAGGAGAAATGATCGGGACTTCTGCAATGATCTGCAGGGTAGCGTATCAGACACGCTACTACAAGTCATCAGTGCAACAAGTCAATGACAAGTGGTGTGTCTGATTCGCTACCCAATTCGGATGGAACAGAGTTATTTTCTTTTTTCTATTCCATGATTTGCAAATAGTTTCCGACTGTAATATTAGGCATATAAACTTAACAAACCAACCTGAGATGTACAAATGTTGTATACCTCATACAGTGGTTTCTGATTTTATTACAAGCGCTGGGTAGATAATGTCAAGTATTCAAGTGATAACTATGTCCCTTATTAATGATGTTTAATTCATGACTTGGCCTTCTTTATAGGATGCTATCCAGAGCTGCTGGAAACAAAGCAACTAATCATGGAGGAGCTGCAGGCATCCACAAACTCTTGTTTGGACTTGGTCAGAGTTTGATCAGCGATGGCAATATACTCAGGCATATACTCATATGAACCTACTTGGCATGGCCATTTGAGTAGAGAAACTGGACAATCAGGACAATCTTAAAATCCTGAGGACGTATGACAACTATTTCATCAGAAAGACCTTTTACGTAATACCACTGCCCAATGGCACAGGATCCCAACTTCACCAGCTCAGGATCAGACAGCACCAACACACCAGAAAGCTGTATAGTGGTCGTCTCATCCATGAGCAGAAGCTCACTTAATCAAGGCCTCAACCTAAGATGACCAATACCTAAATATGTGAAACTTAAAGCAAGAGTACTAAAACATGACAATTACCTGGAGAAATTGGATATACGGATCCCAGACAACTACAATGTTCCCAGAAAATACACCTTAAATAGGAAAATCTTGCTATAGACTGGCAATTCAAGAAATTAACTCTGAACCATGCATTATTATAATACTATTGTTTCCTTATGGTCTGTTTCAACAGGTTTTTGTATGAGAAATTGACGATCCTAAGAGGGAGTGCAGTTTTAAATGATATTACTGTATGTATCTGGTACAAGCTTTAAAAGTTATACTATCCTTAGGTTAACCTCAATTTACCGTTCAATCATAGATGGATGATATTGCATTATATTTTTGTTCAATCATATATGGACAGGTGAGGGATTCTATATAATGCTGTAATGATGATTTTACAGTCAGTATTTAAAGTGTTTTTTGTGTCAGGTTTGTAAACGCCTATAAGAGTGTTAAGGGGAAACAATTTACCTCATATTAAGGATATTCATACGGTATTCAACACCAGGTATATATGGAAATTTTATGTCATTATGGGCATCAATTCTGGGCGTTTTTGTGACACGTTTTTAACACCAGAAAACGGCGAAGACTTTTCTAATTAATTTTTGGTGGTTTTATGCACATGATAAGACATGTTTTCTGAGACTGGTCGGACAAAATATATGCATCATATTTGGGTCAAAAATAGGTTAACGCCACACAGGTTTTAGGACTATAGTACAAGTTTTGGGTGTGTCCAATCGGGTATTATGCCAAGTATTTTGCCACTCAAAATTGGTATTTTAAGGGATGTCCAGGCAGTCTAGGAAATGACATTTTTTAGATTGAAGTTTTAAGAAATTTGGGGATCAGATTTCATGTATCTGGGTGACCAAATATAGGCCATTATAGCGTTTTGATGACCCAAAGACGGCATATTTCAATCTTCTAGGTATCAGCAGTCAGGTTCAAATATATTCAGCTGACATTTATTTTTTAGGGTAAGTTATATCAATCTTTATCAAAATTTTGTAATACAAAGTTGTTTCAAATATTTCTGGTGAACTTCCAGCAGTGGACTATTAGCTAATAATGTGTAATTATTTGTAACCATAATGTGTCATTATTATTTCCAACCATATTCCCTTGTCTCGTGTAGACTTTCATTTAATCACAGGAAATAAAGAACCTAATAACCAAATGAAAGATGTTCATGTGCATTTCCTAGTAAGGACTGAAGCTTATTATGTAATAAAAACTGCAAGATTATCAGTCTGATATCTCCATTATTTAGTTTTATATATGGTTGATGAAATCAGAAGTGTTATATTGGTGGACATCAGATGGACATCAGAGATCCCCGGACGGCAGCTGAATATCAGAGATCCCCGGATATTAGAGATCTACCAGATTCTGATGTTCTTGATATCAGAAACAATACTCCTATGACATCAGTTTGATTTCAGTTCCTGTTATCAGAAATGGTATTAGTATGATATCGGCTCAATATCAGAACTGATATCAGAAATAATATCGGTCTGATATCGGCTCAATATCAGAACTGATATCAGAAATAATATCGGTCTGATATCGGCTCAATATCAGAACTGATATCAGAAATAATGTCGGTCTGATATCGGGTCAATATCAGATCTGATATCGGAAATTATATCGGTGTGATATCGGCTCAATATCAGAACTGATATCAGAAATGATATCGTCTGATATCGGCTCAATATCAGAACTGATATCGGAGATTATATCGGTCTGATATCGGCTCAATATCAGAACTGATATCGGAAAATTATATCGGTGTGATATCGGCTCGATATCAGAATTGATATCAGAAATAATATCGGTATGATATTGGCTCAATATCAGAAACTGATATCAGAAATAGTATTGGTCTGATATCGGCCCGATATCAGATCTGATATCAGATCTGATATCGGGCCGACCGAATTTGAGGGTGCAGTCTGATATCGATCGATATCAGATCTGATATCGGGCCGATGGAGTGTCTGATATCGGGCCGATATCATGGTGATATCGGGTTTCTTGGTGGGTGGGGTGCATGGTTTACTAATTTCTGGTCTATTTGATAGAAAAATCAATATTCCTGGGGCGACTACCAACCTTCCTTTTAGAGAGGGGAACACCTTGAACCTTTAGCAATCTATAGGCTAGTCTATTAACAGGGAGCAACTCGTTTTTAATTCTCCAAATTTAAACACAAGACCTTTGATTACGCAGGAACCTATGCCCTTAGTAGCATAACTAACTGCTCCCATCACAGTCCCTGCAATTGTCCAGCTACCATTATCTTCAGAGTTTTTAAACCATAGATGTAAGATAATAAGAACGTGCCCCCAAGAGGATATATGATGTTGCAAGAAGATCCTGCTATAGTTTAGAACATGATATACTGCCTTTGCCACTGACATCATTATCTATCATAGCGATCATAGAAGCTACTTTGAGAAAGGACCGACTCTTTGGCTATCTCTGACCATTTATCATATTGTGTTCTCTATTGCTAAGATCCATCACACTTTGCAGAATTATCTCAACAGAGGCCCAATCCATGGGCCCTTTTGTATCAAGGTTACCTGAATCAATCGATTCCCATCTGTCAAGAAAAACACAAGTATCTACACTTTGTCTTATCTGGCATTGATTTGGCCAAAGACAATGGATTTCTTTCATGATAACAGTCAAACATGTAGAAAAATGATGTATAGTTGTCTTTTATGCGTTTGAAATTTTGAACTACATATCCTGACAAATATTCTCTTCTGACTGTCTACCTTTTATATACAGTTCAAGATTTCTACATGTTTACCAATTTTTAGGTTACAAAATAATACTCGACATTTTTTTGCAAGAGCAAGTGAACTGAACATTGAGGTATTTAAGTAGTTCACGTCACGGGTGGCTATACTCTGTCCCCCATAGCGAGGGAGTAAGATAGTATGGCCGAGTACAGGAACATCAAAGGATACCGCAGGCTTGGCCACGGAGGCCGAGTATACTATTATATTGACAAGAATGATTCAATAATATTGTATAGCAAGCATCGCCGTGTTATAACTGAAGTTGATAAGGGGTGAGACATTTTATGTAAACATAACATCCACGCCAAACATGTTAAGCATTGGTAAATTGAGTTTTATCGCGGTTTAGCGTGAGAGTATCGACGGTTCTCATGCGAAGTGCCCATAGGGATGGCACATGCCAAAGCTCTTAGTTTCTACCAGTAGAGAAGTAGATGTTTATAACACAAACACATTGCAACCAGGGCCAAAGGTCAACCATGCACCATCCATATTGCACTCAGTGGTTGGTGGAGCGAAGAAAAATCGACCTCCACGTCATCCAAAATAGCCATAATATCGATGAGAACAAACTGTTTATCAATTGTTTCAGATAATTGGAAGGAGTACTGGAATGTTCACGTAATTGGCTAACAGAAAATCAGCTTTATTATTATCCCTTCTTCTTCTTCTTCTTCTTCTTCTTCTTCTTCTTCTTCTTTATATTCCTTTGAATGATGTTCAGAGATGCTTATAATATAGGATCATATATATGCTGCGGCCTTTAGTGGTGCAGAATTTATGTGTAAACAGGATGTTTGTCTGCAAAGATGGAGCAAACATGTATGGCAATCTGGTGTTCGCTCCTTTGCTCCTAGATATGACGGAAACACATAAGGCCCCGAATGGTATACATTTCGCATGCCAGAGCGCTCTCTGAACCTGACAAAGTCACAATGCAGCATTAAGAAAAATATAAAAGAGCCGAGATCCCGAGGATGCTCTTTATACTGGGTCATCTATCTAGTTATATCTGTAGCTGCTGTACCGCTAGGAATAGATACCGTGTCACAGAAGAGAACCCTCCGTGACGGGATAGATTACCGGGAGACTAGAGCTGACGTTCTACTCGCTATCTCCTTTGCTGCTAAGCTGGAAACCCAAGGGTAACGCAGTATTCCGCCAAAGGTCAAAACCAGTATTAACATTGTATACCGACACCTGAATGAACTGGTAAGGGTACCATGCGAGGTTTAAATCACGAAAGGAGAGACAGTACTGTCTAGAAGGCAGGATGGCTGGTGGTCAAGGCAGGAAACGCATATTGTGGGAGGTACTTGGGGATGCATAAGAGAGGTTCGGTTGAGGAAAACTGATAGCATTGATTTTGTTTCGGGTCACTGGGCCTAAGCCGGCCATGTTCGAGGCAGCTTTGAGAATTTATACTTAGAGTAAACTAGTTGGATGCCCCTATTGATTATTCTTTAACTGAAAGTCCAAATGTATATATTAAATCCCACAAGTAAAGAAGAGGAAATGAGGTGGTTGACGTCATAGGAGTGGGGGAAATGTATACATTTGGTTCTCTGCACTATGTCAGCGGATTTGGGGAAGTAAAAACAGGGAATGGATGAGTACAAAGAAAAGCCTATCCCGCAAAACATTGGACTGGCTTCAAAAACTTGCTGTTAAAATCTATATAAAACGTCCTGCTGACATTCTTTAATGTCTTTCCTTCTGCATTCAAATAAGGGAGGTAGGCTCCACTAAATGGTGGTACCTTCCCCAGTTCATTTTACAAATATAATATGTTGACCTCAAAATAAGAATTCCAGGCTGCATGAATAAACCAATCATAATTATAGCAGTTTCTTGACAGAACTCAGCATAAGATACTATAAGTAATTTTGAATTTAAAGAGGCTTTGGGACAGTAATAAACTGTAAGCTGTAAGAACGCTGACCCTAGATCACTATCAGGAAGAACACGGAAACTATTGATTCTATACTTGTATGAGTACGTGTACGCAGCGACGGCACGCGGCAAGACTTGTAGGGTAGAGTGAACAGGGTACATACAGTAAATAGGTCTACTACACTCAGGGGCGAAGGGAAGATATGGTGGAATCAATCACACAGGCCACTGTGGGTGCAAAGACACCACGTCTCCTCGTGTCCCAGGCACCTTATTATTAATATTTTTAACCATTTTGTCCGTACGTGCCTGGTCAGACAATAACTCAAATGTCATATGAACTCAGGGTATGAACATAGATCTGTGTAACGGCTCTCCGTGAGTAAGGTTAACATGAAACATGAATGATAATCTCCCGTTGTTCTGAATCTTCACACGTTAAATTATTTAGTGAATTCCCATTAGAATTGTATGATAATCTGGTCCTCATTGGGACTGTAGCACAACTCTTTAAAAAAGTAAAACGTGACGCGCCTTTCATGTTATGTCCTTCTACTCAACGTCTCATTTTATATTGCACTATGCAAACCTCGTATCAGTTTTCTGTGCCTCCGGGCAGTAGAATCCCCACATGGACGATGATAATGACTATCGTTCAACGATTCGGTCAGATTTAAATAAAGAAATCCACATTATGAATTCCCTGCATGGACAGTATATGTTTTTCAATTAGTTGGACTTTGAAAAACAACAACTCCATGAAATAAATACATTCGATGATATTCTCAGAAATACTTTCTTTCGCGGTGTTTTAATGGTAAAAAGAATCCTCTAAAACAGTCATAGCTGTTTTAGAGTGAGCTCCGCAGGAGAAGTTGATGTGATGATACCTCATAATTTACGCATGGCTTTGTCCTGAAGCAACACGCCGTAATTGAGCCATTTGGGAAGAAATGGTACGTGGGGAATGTATGAGATACTGCACGAAGTCGGCACCAGAGTCCTAAGGGCATTGTGCTATTAATCTATCAATCGTAAAGTTGGTAAATCATGGATATGAATAATAATATGGGCCCATGCATTGATATGCACCTGAATGTAAGGAGGGGTATACACGAGAAAGATGTACGCTATCATCTCTCTCGGCACGCTATGTATTTTATTTACTATTCTCATTAAGTGAATATCTGCCCGCCCCTTGAATCCCGGGGGACTTTGATTATCCTTGCCCACAGACGTGATTCATCTGATCAGAGGCACCATTATCCTATGCTGCATGCCAATGCATCCATCGGAAATTATTCACCTTCAGTAGCCTTCCCTGGTCGTGGCTCTACGAAGCTGTACCAGAGTTTATATTGCTACTTTCTTTCACTTTTTAATCGTTAATTATAAAATAAATATGAAGTAATATTTTTATCTTGGAGTACGCATGCATAATGTTTGGAAATTTAGCTGAGATCATATTATCCGAGTATCAACGGCTTCATTTTGCTCTGGAATGAATTAGAGAAAACCTTCCCCGACCTAATAAGAATTAGCACAGAACGTTTGTGTCGACGACGATAGTCCTCAACAGAAGAATGACGATTTATATAGGCGTAAATCTATATGGAATGGAATTAACCATCATTAGGTAAAATGCATTGGCTCCAGGGGAAACCTGGCTTTAATCTCCAAATCCAAATGCTTTGACTATCTATACATATTCAGGACAAGGACTATCTTCAACATTGCAGAACTGCCAGAACACTTGGCAAATGGGACTAGAGGATCCTAGACACCGCTTGTCATCATAAGTTAGCGATAACGTTCTTGCTGTCACATGCTCGTCATATATGTAGGGTTCCCTATCACAACGTCTATCCATGAAGAGCAGTTTGCCATACTGTGCAAGTACACGAGAATTTTGCTTTTATATGGATTGTTATCATCGAGGCCCCGCAATCGTAGCATCAGCATTAGAGTATATAAATAACTCGCATATAGTGTAAAATCCCCATGATCTAAGATCCAATAAGATCATGCATGCAGGTGTATGTTTCGCTCCTGAACAAAATAGGGAGGGTCTCAGCAACATTGGTCCATCAAGAAGATTAACAAATACACTCCTGGGTGGCTATTAAAACCACCTAATAAACTATCCACTGCCTGAAGACCTCCAAATCGTTACCCGGGGGACCTTATACGTGGGACGTGCGAATTAATTCTCGGACTTAAATACTATAGAAGATATAAAAAGTTTATGGGAAAAGTAAGTTTTCTCAACTTGTGTTTCGGACTTAGATACAATATAACGATATTAATTAACAAATTTATGGGAAAAGCTTTGCTGAATTTTTAAATGAAATGCGTTTTCATTCCCCAGGGAGCACAGTAGAAACATAACAACTTTAAATTGGTTAGGCACTCCCCATACTAATATCGGTCTAATGGGATGGGGATGGAATAAAAAGCATTCGCTGATTCGTAACACGGAAAGAGCCACATTAATGCATCGATATAATAGGATGATTAATCAAATACCTTTTCTGTGAATGTGTTCATTTTTATGAAATCTCAAATATGCATCAACTGAAATCCCTTTGGGAAATTCAACAGGGCATTCATCATTTCCGCGTGCCATTTTCCGCCGACGGGGAACCATTAGGGATAGAGCATATTGATAGTTATAATGGCAGTTGTATTATGAAGATGACAACATTAGACAAACTCAGTTTCACAGCCAATAAGGTGTATCATATACAATATGTGTGTGTCTCAATACACCAGTATACATCAGTACACATCAGTATAAATATGTATGTGTTGACTTGAAGCTGTCCCGAATGTCACGTACAACCTACATCCAATAAAGTTGGTTGCATGTTCTTTCCTGAGTGTGTTTCTCTTTTTCATTCTGAGGACATCTTTGTAGATGATGCATTTATGGTATTATACCATCTGCAACTATGAGAACTCTTTGTCTTCTTCAAACCATTTCGGAAGGTCACTTACAACCTACAACCAACAAAGGTGGCTTCGCTAAGAGTTCTTTCCTGGTCGTGCTTTACCTTTTCCCTTATCATTCTGAAGACGTCTTTGGACATGTATGATGCTTTTATTGCTGTATATATATGTCGAAGCACGTCTGTGTCACCCCTAACTGTAATATATGGGAAATTGAAAAAAGACTGAGAAGAGACTCAGTTCAAATGAAATCTTTAAAAGGAAATTTCACAACTAAAAGCAAGACTATTCAGTTTCAGTGGTAAAGGCAAAATATTAAGGATTCTAGTGGTTCAGCATTTGTCAGAATAGTTTTAGTTAGTGCATGAGAATTAGCCTTGACTAATCGAAAGAGAGAACTAAATAGAGAGGGTAGGGGCTAACACATAAAATATCCTCCCTAACACCCATGTCACCAGGGTGGGGAAAACAAAGTTGATGTAGGGAAGTTGAGAGATAGGTATCAGGAGGTACCCTGGGAGATAGAGTAGTGGGTTCAATTGATGGCTCTCATATTTTTTAGCTGGTGTATTTTGGGTGCAGAGATAGTTCTACGATTACCCTCGACCATTATTGGCTATGTGCCCGAAGATTGAAGATATGTCTATGGTAGTATTGGTACATATTGACCGCTTGCTCCCTAGGGTTAATTCGAATTTTGGTTTGTGCTAAAACTGAGGCTCTATCTATGGCTGTATTGGTACGTATCGACGGGTTGCCTCCGAGGGTTAATTCAGCTTTTCTAAAGCGTCGGCTTCCTCTAGTTTTTCTTTAAAATTCTTTTACGTATGTGTAACAATAACTCCTCAGGAAGGAATTTTACTCGACAGTACAATGGGATTCAAAGTTGCATGCTGACATGAAATTCTCGTCACAAGCATATCAGGGCAAGAAAACTATGATTTCACAAAATCCTCCTCCGAAATATTATAGGAACAACGGTTAAGGTCAAACCAGCGAGTACTTAGCAAAACTAAGTAGCAGCTTCAAGCTCCATCTGACGAGATAATAGTCTTCGATTCCATCATTCATGGTAGAAACACTTACCTTCATGCACTTATATGCACAGGTATTGCACGTAAAGAACCCTGTATGGGAATGAACAAGACCATAAAAAGGCCTGGTATCGATCGGTACCCCATAATGCATTTTAAGACTCAATACTGGCCAAGAGAGATTGGCCAGATAAAGTTCTTATATCTACTGTGATGGAGCCAACCACCGTTGTGCCCTGGGATCCATTATAATGATGATTTTAGACTTTACTCCAAAGGCCTGTAACCTAACGCACTGAATAATCGAAGAGTTGTATACGTACCAATCTATCTGTTCTCTGAGGCCCTAAATGTAGAGCAATACTTTAAACAGATGACTTGCTTACATGGTATGTACAGACAGTGCAGGGGTAGAGGTGCCTTGAATGAAAAGGTCACCTTTCTGTGCCATAGGGCAGACTCTGAATCGCCTGGGATCTCTGGAATAATTGACATTACGAAGATCTCTAAATGGCATAATCTTGTCATCGTGTTGATGGAACCATACACCCTGCTGCATTGAACCATACCTCCCTGCTCGAACCGATATAATTCATTCATTCATTTAATATAGGCTACATAATATCATGATAATTATGGATTGCCTGAAACAAAGAATTTATATTATCGCGTTTTACTCCCATTGCTTTGAACTACAGGTTGAATATATTTATAATAATGCCCAAGATCTATACTAACCAATGCCGAATTATCTCCTGAAGCCTGGCGCTGTATTATATGCCAAGATCATAAGAGTTATAAATGATGGAATGACAGTACTTTGTAATTGCATTTTGAGCTTTCAAGAGCTGCTGGTATGTTGCCCCCTCCGGAACTGCTTTCAACTTCACGCGCGCGTCCTATGTCAGACACTGGGGGCATTTATATTGTAACAGTGTATCGTTCCTCTGGGGTTGTATGTCTATTCGAGGTATACATATATATGCAGTTGTCTCCAATTCAGAAACGCAGCCTTCAAAACACTTGGCCGGCCAAGCATCCCTGTTATAACTAATGGAGATGTTACTATGAAGTGTAATTTTACTTGACTAAATGTAAACGTAGGTTGCTTATCTAGAATTCCGTGCGTGATAATTGAGCGAAGTACGTGTTTTTATTTGAGCAAAGTGGTTTTATGCAAATTTGCAATCGCTCGAGAAACAACTCAACTGTTTGAACAAAGGAGACTAATGGGACCTTACACTAACGAGCTAGATAAACAACTATATACAGCACATAGATTCCCTGACTTGCAGTATGTCTAAGTATATTAATAGATCATTAGAGCTCCAATGGTAACTGGCTGGTTCAGGCCTAATTTCCTGGCAGAAAGACAAAAGGAATCAAACTTGTTGCAACAGTGACATTTTCTTATTTCTCGGTTGCCACCATATATGGCCCTACCTTCACCAAAAGAAGGTGTTAACAGGCTTTAGCATGTTATGTTGCCATGGAAACGGTGTGGGCACCGGAAGCTAAAGCGTATATGAGAGGTACCTTGTTAGCTCCGGGACTATCAATAAAGTATGCACGTGTCGCGAATATCCACTGTCACATCATTTTATCGCAGTGCTGGGGAAGGGACATATTGCAAGTGTGATCTGACATAATATCTTGTCTCAGGGAATCATCTTAGTATGTTACCAGTTACCGGCCAAACTTTAAGCTAGCAAAGTCCTCTTCCTGATCGCCAACCACAAGTAGATATAATACTAGACACATACTCATATACTATTATATGGTCCACCTCTGAGGAATTATTGTCACTTTTTTAATTCTAAAAGTCATCAATTAATCTGAAAGATATGATATGTTATGATGGAATATTCGGAAAACATTGATCCTGTGTGCCCCTAACTGGTACTGATTTCCGTTTTATAATACAAGAAATGTGTGATATGATGGAGTTTAATGATTTAATTGCAAGACTTTGATTTCTACAAAGACAGGGAAGATCAGTGCCGTTGTATCCTAAATCCATGACAATAACTCTAGTGAACGTAAAGCAGTCACAACTCACAATACCAAAGGGAAACAAATAACTCGCATGCTATTTGCCTATGTTAATGTTCTATTTCTTAGATTATTCTTCAATGCCGCCATATGAAAGTTGATTGAGTTAGTAAAACAAGAGAATTCACTACCGATTCACCACATATAGGCCTACCGTGGGGCCTTCTCGAGTATACAGTTTTTCAACTGCAGCAAGAAGTCTCCGTGTTGCAGGCAATCGCTCTGTGTCTCCTTTGTTATTCATGAATGTGTTTCTTTCTCTTTGCAGCGAGGTTGTCCACTAGCAAGCTACATCTACTTCGGATTATTTGGCTGCGCTGCATTCTGCATACTCTGTATGCTCTGTGTTATGATTGTTCACCCCTACGTTCACTCGCTCAAATTTAAAGAAGCTAAATGCGTGGCGCTGTCTAAATCGTAAGTATATTCGTTCTTAACATTATTCAAATAAGTTCTTTATCTTAGATTTTTAACATCACGAACCTAAGTTAATTCGGGCATCCATCTATTAAGCATCTGACAATTCTCTACCACACGCCTTTTAAATTTTAGTGGATCCATTTCAATCAATGACAGTGATTATCCCATTGTCATTGTCACTGTTATTGTCATTTCTGTCATTATCACTATTATTGAATTTGATATTGTTACTGCTTCATTTCTACTCCTAAAAATTACATTGATTTATTGTATGACTTTATCTAATACTGCGATCTTGTAGCTCATTTAAATTTTATAATTATATCAACGGAGTTAATCTCCTATGTAATTAATTCCTAAATATTGAACCTGGGTACGTTAGAAAAACCTGGCTTGTCCGGGAAATGATATCTGCCAGGTGAAATAAAATCTTCAAAAAGAATGAATACAACATTCTTCACATTCATATATAAACGCCATGTCCTTTCCCCATTGTATCGATCAAGTCTAGGCACACATTTCACTGATTGCAACTAGTTACATTATCTAGGTTCATCGTTCATGTATAGTTAGGCTGGGAATTGTCTAGCCTGCAGAGGATTGATTCAGACTCAATAATTTACAACTTGAACATTGTAACTTCCTAATTGAAACTTAAACCAGCACAGAAAATACTGATTTGGATTTCCTTGCTTACAACATGGACACCTGAATAACTGCGAGATGTACTTATTTTATAGTAGACACTATATATCCATCCTGTAACAGGCTATTTCACTTCAGACAGGTGACCATCTACCTCAGTGTCCTCTATTGGAATTTTAAATACATGAGCGTTAATTAAACACTTCCATATTTGGGATTTCTAAGTGAAGCTTTGCAACAGTTCTACGAATTGATTCGGATGCAAGTCGGTTTAGCGGACAAAAGTTATTATGCAATGCTTACCTTTGAAATGGAAGAGACTAAATTTCAGTGTGCGTGATGAAAGGGGACGGGATTGACGTTTCATACTTTTCATCTGGACTCAGAATAAAACCCGGAGTTAAACAAAGACTATCAACACGACGTCCCTCACTCTAACTACTTTCCTGCAATTACCTCGTTAAAATCCGGATATTGTGTTCGCACGATATTTAGTTGTTTGAAGTGTGAAGGCCGATACTAGGTGCCTGTGCTTATAGTGAGTTAAATAGTACTACGCAGCTAGTGTTGTCTTTCTCAGACGGTCTCTACGAGGGCAATTTCGGCCCTGCCAGAGAATATGTCAATAGTAATGATAGATGGGTACTCCATTGGAGGCGGATCGATTTCAGGGTTCACTGCTAGATATGATACTAACAGAAGGCTAGGGAACAAACTTACTCATATTTTAAGGTTATCTTTTACTAAATCAATCACAGTAGTTCTCAAGGCATTCATTCGGATATCATCTAGTTTCTGTTAAACTAATCAAATTTTGAATTAAGAAAAAAAGTGATTATCCGAGGATAGTGGAATAACACCGCACATACCCCGATATATTTGAATTGGACAAACATTGGCAGTTGACATGTTCTAGACAAGATACATTTTATTTATAGAAAAATTGGGTATGTACCTATAACTGGGCTACAGGCTACAGTGAATGACGAGAGGGTTATTTTCCGTCCTTTTTTGCTTGTGAATGCGCTGTGCAAGTGGCGCATGTTGGTCAGAGGCCGTCTGTTTGTCCGGGCAAAGGACATAAATGATGAATGACAAGTCTTATTGCAATCAGAGACCCCTTGTGGGGTATTTATATACAATACACGTCTCCTCATGGCACTAGAATGAAGGGTGTCTCAGCCGCCGAGGCACACGTATGCTGTATGTATAGATTAGATGGTCCCGCTCTGCCAGCGTCTTGCATTGTAAACATGCCATAGAAAATTTGCAATTCTAGATAGGAATGTTCCTATGCCTAAGAATCGGACACCTGAAACTGGCCCGTCCCCCCGAGTGATATGAGTATGTTTTCTGATTGATTGCAAGAGTACTCCATAAGCACTATCGAGGGACCTCAGAAACAAATATATCAAACTCTTTAGTCGATTCAGTCTCAATCCAAATCCTCGAGGACACCCCTATCGCCAAGAGTGAAATCCCCACGTATATATGATCCTGATTTGATTTTCTCTTCGACTTGTGACTAGAATACAATATTGCAGTACGGTGTTCGGAGGGCATATATGAGGTTATGGTCCCATGGTAGCAAATTAATTATGTCTTGCCTTTACTGCAATTTGTAGTTGCTTTTAGATCTATCGTTGGCCCTAAGACTTTTTTTCATTTGCGAACCGTTTATCAGAAGTACTTAATTTTGCCTCACGCGTACATAGCTATATGTACGTAGCTTTTAATTCAATTAAAAGAAATTAACGCTCGGCCAAGCCAGGATGAGGAAGTTGTGTCCTATGCACAGCTCATTAGCAAACAATTCCCGTGCTGAATCTTGAGAACATCGTCAAATAAACAAATTTACATAGGAATATAAATACATCGCCTCAGGATTAGTAAAGAGCCGTTGCCAATAGCTATTGCTATTGCTTCTTAGTATGTGACCTGGAAGGCCAAGAGGGGCATTTCGGAGGAGATAGAAAATCCTTATCGAAGCCATGGTCAGATTTCTCTCAAGTCCAATGACAATAATGCAGAGAATAGGCTATCCACCCATGGTTTATTGCTCCAGAATATGGCTACCAGTGGAGAGCCCATATCTGCAGGGCGATAAGGCTACGGGTCCATGGCAATAGATTAAGGATTCATTTTGACTCACAGGAGGGTGAGAGTTACTTTCTTGTAAATACAGGATGAACTCCTGTAGCTTTGGAGTGACTTGTTCGATGTGGAATAATAAATACCTAAAAAGTCTTCCCTAAGGAGTCGCATAGCTCATATTTCTATTGATACTCTCTATAGGCCACATAAACGAATTTGAGCATACAGGCTATACAATAGAGCTATGGCATTGCCAATTACCATTTTCTTTAACACTCATTACATACTGAGACTATAGGATTACCAGAGAAACTTCAATTTTCGTCAATAGAGATCAAATGATCCGAACACGTATCCTTTTATCATTCATACTCCTAGCCTTCTTTTATGGATTACAACCTTTAAGCCTACCCTCCTAAATTACATTGCTCCCCGATTCTAGTGACGGCGGTTGATAATTTATGCATAATCAATCCAAATATAATTGCTTTAGGGGTTGATGAATATGCCTCCGCCAAAGCGTTTTTATCTAATCTAGAACCCATATTGCGCGTGTGATAGAACAACGAGTGGCCCAGATTACGTTTCTTTGCCAAGGATGAAAATCATCCTTCACTTAGTTTCCATATCGAAAACGCAATTGAGGTGACCCCCCTGCACATTTGTAGGATATTGATCCCTCCGTCCTTGAACTACTACTGTCTTTGATCAGTATTATGTAACAAGATATGAAAAAGCTCTAAAGCATTCTTTAATAGTTTCCTTAGAGCCGAGAGAAATCGATTTGGCATTAAATAAATCCATAGTCGCCCATCTGCTCTAGAATCATGTTGACGAAGCTAAGATTTTGAGGCAAGTTTAAAATGAACCTTTGGTATGTGTTATATCAAACTTATTCAGATACTTAGAAAGTCACGTTTAAATTGATCAAAGGTGACAGTGTTCCGGAGATTACAAGATACATTATTCTAAAATGAGTTTCTCAGGAGTACGGTTTCCCTTTTGACAATGAAATTTGGTTGAGTAGCCTGTTTATGGCCACATGCTAGGCGCCTCTACTGCATGATAGTTGCCCTCAACTGCGAGAACATTGCGACAAAATGTCGAAGACGATGCCCCGACCTCTCATAGAATATTACCACGTATACTCTTATCCTTTAAGATAATTTTCTGAAATAACTTTCTCTATATTTATTCCTACCTTTGTGAGAAATTGATCACGTACAGCAGAGCGTATATAATTTATTGTCTAGCATTAGGGTAGAATGAGCGAGGCATACAGTAAAGATGATTGATTGTTCCCGTTCAGATTAGCCAGGTTTGGGGCCAAAGAATGGAGATCTTTAGGAGGAGAATTTGCTCTGCCTTCAAGACAACTACTGGTAGACGGTGAACTTCCCATGAGTATGAGATTGTACAAAGGAGAATATAAAGGTTGAATTGCATCGTCTCTTATGTTGAAGAGATGTGTCTCATAGAAAAGAGACAAAACTTTGTCCAACTGAAAGTATTCCCTTGAGAAAGTAGGAGTGAGGAACATGGAAAAGCGTTAATGGGATGTCATTAACGTTTTGCGTATTAACCTTCAGACTAGCTGAAATGATTTAAACGAATGTTGCAAGGAAGAACATTGATAATGGCGAAGTGCTCTCCTCATTACCAAAATAGGATCGTGGACGAAAATAATTCTGTGACTAAAACGTCCCTTGGGTGCTGAAGGGGATGATTGCGGTCGAACACTTTTACCCTTGAAGACATAATTCTGGAGATAAGAGAATTAGATGCTCTAGAGCTAAATTCATTTTCCATCGAAAGAGTTCTGAATCCATTTGATAACCGGTTTTGTGAGTTTTCGTTTTGAGAGTTTTCGTGGGTGTTTTTTTCTACCCTTTTTAGGCTTCAGGAAGAAGTGTTCCATCGTGTTCTTCTTGTGGAACATGTTTGCGCGTTCCACTTGGCAGATCAGTCCAAGGATGCTTCTTGAAAACGAATGTGAATGTCAGCAAGGCATGAATCTGTTTATTCTGTTGTAACAAGTTCCTGACCCAAGAAGGAAAACCCGGCCCGCACAGATGCAATGATGAATTCAAACCAATAAATAGGAGGGCTAAAGTTCACATTCGGTCCACTGACCCGATCCCCACGCCAATGGGATGGTTGGGTTAGATATGGCCATCAGCTATTCTAACCATGCCTCAAGTAGAATTGTTATTTCCGCGCCATTAATCTCATTTGTTCTACATGCTTCATCATTGTAGTCAGGCTCGAGGCTTGAAACATTGTCGCCGACCGCTTGCTGCCGCTGCATTTTATAGATTTTTCCTGCTTCGAAAATGGAATTGTTTGATTGCGAACTTGCAGCATCATATAGGATTGCTTTGAAATATAAAATGCCTTTTTTCCCCTTCAGATGTCTAGATGTTTTCCGGGAGAGTCCGGGAGAAAATGCATTCAATCTGATTAATAGTCAATCTTTGCTACCGATCCGAACTGGGCAAACATACTTGTGACAACTGCATATAATGCATGTTTTCTTCACCAATGAATTTTTCATACAACTGTATCCTATAAACACAAAAATTTTAATTTATTTTTTTTAAAATATTTTATTGGCTGAAACAGTTTAACAATTATTATTTGTATAAAGAAAGACGCATGACTGACAAGATGCAGTTATATTTCGTGCGTTGCCATGAGTTACTTGCCTGCTTCTCATCGTTAAACGATCATTGTAACACTGGTTATGACCAGCAATACAGAAATTCCTTATGAAGGAAGCAATACATCGAACCAGAAATATGTATTCAACAAACCAGCCCCAAGCTTGTAAAAATGCACATGTATTCAAAGGGGTGTGCCTGATTGCCCCCACAAGTCTGTATTTTGGTTAAATCTGATTCGATTCGTTTCTGTCGAAGGTCTACTGCCCAGAATGAAAATGGGTTTGTGGCTCTTCTAATGGATTGACTCCTCCGTTAATAAACGCTCTCCACGCTCGAGTTCTTTGTTTGCATGGTAATTGGACAGTTTGAAGGATGAATGGCGCAGTTACCTCCCTTTTATCACAAATCTACTAATATTCTTACGATGATTTATATCTGCAACTACTGGTTTGTGATGGCTCTTTGATGGTCTGAAATGGCTTCTCTTTCTTAAATTGATTAAAGGGGTCTCTCAGGGAAAGCTTTTTGAAGCGACTCTTGATTATTTAAACTTAAAAGGAGTAATTTGAAAGCTTGGAATTGAGGGATAAACCGCCTTGAGTTCCAAACTCATTACTAATGAATTAAGGTGTTTACAAAACTATCATCCCTAATAGATAGACTTTCAGTGGGCGAATTTTACGTCACTATAGGAATCGTTGTTCTAGAAAGTACTCAATTCTGCTGTCATATTCGTCTGAGACCAATAAACCGTACTTCCGAAATTTCATCCGTCCTATAATTTCTACTTTGCATGGGAACCCCTTTTGGAAGGATTAACTTGAGTACAGGACTCGCAGGAATGATCAGTATAAGCTCTATATCATCCTTAGCTGATTAGGAAGGCAATCATTATGTGGTGAACAGTATGGTGTCGGCAATTCGCTTACCCAAGTTATCCGAGCGAGTTGACTACCATCACGGAGTGCATGAAAGTCACGCTAGCAAAGACAAGAGAAAACAGGCAAAGCTGACTGATTGAGAGATATTTTAACAATTGCCCTCGGCACTTGCGCCTGCGGTGCTTGCCTATAGCATGCTAATGAGGACCCTGACGAGAGTATCCGTACACCAAAGCAGTCGGGATTTCATGAGTGTCTTTCTTTGCCATTAGAAGAAGTTAGCAATCCTGGTAGTAACTAGCTAGAGAGCTATCATAGCGACTGTTTTACTAATTAATTGCAAAATATGCTACGAAACAATGTCATTTCGGTTTCGTTGGAGCTGTAGAATTTCCTCAATAGGAACGCTTCTCCGATAATACCAATCCTCCTTCCTAAAGTACTTTCACTCTACTCACATCTTTCACATATTCTTCTCATGCAGATTTTCTACACCATAGCGATGGCTGCCTGTGGGAAAATCAATGCTCTATGTCTGCACAGCCTGGCTCGAGTTTTAAGGCCAACAAGCGGCTGCTTCTACAGCGGCCCTCAAGCCATTTAAATGCTCTCAATTCTCAACACAAGGGCATGAACTAGCCAGCCCTCGAGGCTGAAACCAGGAAAGCTTGGGTCCTTATTCACCTCTGATACACTTGGAAAATGTGTGAGAGGGCTCCTTCTTGCCCAATGATAGTCATGTAACCGTATTTGATAGCAATGAAAAAAGGGGGAATGGAACACTGCGAGGTTTAAAAGCAGTACTGACAGGGCCATGCTGTGCATATAACTTGGTAGATTGGGTTTTTATTGCGAGCAAATAGCCACTAGGCGAGCCAGAACCTGGTGGGAATGATCGTCACTCAAAGAAAAGCTGTATTCACACAGTATAAGGATAAGGAATACAAATGTTTATAAAAAAACAAAATATATATGCACATGGGTGTCTTGAAAGAATTCAGAAGATGCAAATATAGACAACGTATGGTAAGGGGCATGTCAAATAATTTCGCGAATAGTCCCATGTGGCGATTATAATTATGACCTTGTTGATAGGCTTTGTTTCATGGATTTCAAAATAGTTTAACGTGGCACCTTGAAATAACCAATGTTTTATTTCGTATTCACATACGCACGGGTAACTTAAGTCAGGTATTCCTAGTCACATTGAATGTGAAAGATAATACGTAGTACAAGCAAACGGACCCAACAATCCTGCGGGCTTTATTTCATCAATAACTGTTTTTGAGCAGTTGAACGTCTCTGTGCAGCTGAACGATTGCAATCTATGGCCTAGACAAAACCCAGCGTCATGTTCAACAAATATCCTGCGAGTTGCATCATGACTCCAACGTCAATACACTCAGTCCAATAGTGGGCGATATTCCTCGCTACATGGTTGCCTTGGAAACGGCTGTCACCAAGTTATGAAAGATTTTGAGGCACGGCTCACGGTCTTTAATCAGGAGAATGGATCGTCTCAAATCAGCGAAGCATTTTTATAACAATAAGAGAATTCCAGCGTAACTTGGTCAAGATCCATCGACTTAAGCGAGTAAAATGCTTGATAGGTTTAATCAATGCAAATATGATTAAAGATTAGGAACGGCTCCAAAGGCATGGAGAGAAAAAGACAGGACTATTAATATTATCTTATATTTGATGATCGATTCCTTATTATGCTTAAAAATATTGACATCAAAGTAAAAGGCGAAGAAGCCTCTAACGCTTCTTTGTCGGAAAATGGTGTGGATTAGGATCTTCCCCCTTCAATCTGGATATAGCTTTAAATATATATGATTTTGATTCATGTTATGGCTCCTCTGGCTTGGTTTAATCCTGAGTACCTACACGGAAGAGTTAGTCTGTTCCATCAATAACTCATATCTGATTAGGATTAAATGTGACAAGCGTGGTTCAGAGCTTAAAGATTTGACGATCGTGTCTGTCTCCTGTTTTGAAACAGACCGCTCGTGGTATGGTAATAAGGGTTTATTACGGTGGATCCGCTGATGGAACACTGTGCCATAAACTAAAGATAGTACCCAGTAGCAGAACGATTACTGATGGTTCAGATAGTGATGCAAAAATGGATCTGTCACTGGGCAATTTGCATTTCTGCTTCCTTGACATTTTTTTTCAAGGCTTTCCTGTCAGATTCTATTTGGTACGTCATGATCAATTATCCTTTTTGTTGCGAGAGTAATTTAGCGTTGATACGAGAGTGTATTTGGAAAAGTAGGATAGTATGTGATGTGAGATATTCAAATGAATCAATATTTATTCATAAGGGTATCATACAGTGACAGATTTAGGTGTGTGTGAGGGGGGGGGGCGCTCTGGGGCACCCCCCTTTCAAAGCTAGGGTTACCCTCAGTTATGTACATTGAAGGCCAAAACATAATCTTGATGTATGTTTAACAGTCCTCCATTCATGGCCTTCGCCTGCAATGGTTGATTACATCTAGGAACCATGGAAAGAATCCTTAAAATAGATGGGAATGCAACTAAAAGAAAGCTCATTTCGTTAGAACATGACAAACATGGGGCACTATTTTCTTGATTGATATATACTAGTTGTCATGTTTCTTACCCCCCCCCCTGTCATTGGTATGACCTTGATTGCATATTTGAAGGCAGAAATGATTAAACTAGATCACTTATCTACATTAGCTAATGATTACACCCTATTTGTATTTTGCAGCAACGTTGGAGAAAAGACATGCTCATGCGGTTCCAATTGTAGATCGACCTACTCGTGCCTACACCTCAAAGTTAGAATGACCATGCCAGACGGTCAAATGGTGGACACGGACATATACCAAACAACATCCAATATGATGGAGGCGCATGTAAGGAAACTTAGATTATTGAGGCATTGTGGCATAGATATAGCGACGTAAAGCACTTGAAATGGAGAAAGTAACAGTTTAATCTGGCATTGCGTTTCAAATATGTCTTAACTTAATAATTAACCATGAGAGAAAGAGTTGAATACAGTTTAGACCTTGAACTAAGCCACAATCAATCATGACATCAAGTATTATTGCTCTTCAACTGGTCATTTTGAATCTAATTTTTCATCATGGGGGAGTTGTTTCTAATGAAACACTGACGCCTAATAACAGATACAGACTACAATGTACTAAAGGAAAATACTATAACGACATATTACTCAGCATCCAACCTTGCACAAACAAAGGACGTCGATATTAGTCATTCAGATAAGCTTGTAAAACTGATAAATGACCCCCCATAGAAAAGTATTCCTATACCTAGCATAAAACACAGGTACCATCAAAAGACGGAAGTCTTTACTGGAACCGGGACGGGCTTTTCCCGTAGACTTATGAGTCCCTTCCGGACTTACTTCATATGAGTTCATCTTTATCCCGCCCCGTCCATGTGAAAATGTTTATAATCTTTTTTTGGAAAACATACCTATAGCGCTGTAAGAGCAACGCTTGGTTTTATTCAGGTAATGAATTACAAGATCTTTTTTTGTTCTCATCATAACCTTACTACGAGAGAAAGAATATATTTGCAGTATACAATCGATTCGAAATACATAGTATATAATCAGGTATATCAAAGATCTAACTACTTGACTCTAAAATAATGTCATTTTATTTTTACAATAATACAGTAATTGTATTACCAATATAATATCAATATAATTCTTAGACAAAACGTAACGAGAATGATATGCGATGCACGAGGTGTTTCACAGTAATTTTACGTTTTGTATTTGTATGCCAAGTGGAATCGTTAATGTTCTTTATGTGCGTATCAACGTGTTATGATCAAATAATATTACATGATGCAGATTTCACTCTGTTGAGTGTGATATCAACCAGACCTTTGATATAAAGAATTATTTTTCAATCTCAGTAATTTACTCTTTCATCTCAAGATTTGTATTTTGATTATTTATGCATAGCTATCCGTAACTGTCGTAAGAACATTTACCAACATTTATCTAGCAAATTTAATCAATCAAAAAAAGCCTTCGCCATGGCGTTGGGTACTTCTTTATTATTCTCACAGTCATTATCCTCCACAATTCCTACATTTAGATACATCGCTGCAGACCGTGAATTTCTATATTGAAAGCTACTCCTTAGCATCACAAACATCATAATGTAGGAAGCAGTTCAAGGTCAACAAATATAGCCTGAGAAGCATATTATATACTTCACGAAGAATACTGTTCATGCTTAATCATCTCCCAGTAATGTTGTTATTGATATTAGTGTATCTTATATATATACCAATAACAGAAACTCATTTCAAATCTGTTATTCTATTTAAACGTCTGTTATTTAGTCATTCTATTTTCCTTTTAAGACTTCTATTCGTGCGGGTAAAGGCACGTAAAGTGTACTTCTGATAGACTATCTATATAATGGCTTAATTACATTAAATACTCGCAATTATTAAATCAAGTTTGTGCTGTATATGGCCGTTGTTCAGAGCAAGTAATAAATGCAGGTCATGCACAGCACCTTACCAGGAATTTGGTTCAATACAGTGGTTCTAACACTATCGGAGAGAGGGTGCCAGCAGACAGAGCGCTCTGCGAGCAGCGGCTATTGGGGTCGAAAGTGGGTAATAAAAGTATGATGTACGCTTAGGTTGGTGCGCTCCATGTGATACAGACTTGGTTGTGGGGTTCTTATCAAATATCATGCTTCTATGTAAAAACGCATATTAATTGGGGGAATTGTTGCCTACAGATGATATGTGTTTAAACAATTGAAATGAAACAGTTCGCATCAATTTGGTTTGTGCACGTATACTGTTCATAATTCAAAAGGCGGTGAAATATCTAGCGGGAATATTATGTCAAGATTGGAAAAAGGTTAGCGAGGAGATGTCCTGCAGGATTTTCAGGATGTTTGGAGGGGAGATGGCGGCAATGAAATGTCTCAGACCCAGCCATTGCATCAGTTATTCAAGATAGATTTAACTTGTACATAATGTCCAGGATAAGAAGTATCATCTTGTATCCCAATCCTGTTGTTTACTTTCCCACAGCCGTGTGCGTATAACCCGGTGTGCTCCCTGGATCCTAAGGAAAGTGAAGCAGATTTACGTCACTTTAAGGAAAAGTACGGCCGGACAGGCGTAAAGTTCTCGTGCCTTTATAATCCTTACAAGCCATCGCAGGTAAGTATAGATAGGTCTAGCGTCGCCTTAGAATTGTCATCTATTTCGTCACCTTGTGTAACTTTCATCATTTCCAGCTTTCAACTATTTAGATTTCCAGTAATATTAAAGAGTCGATCGAAGGTCTAAAGAGGATGCGAGCTCAAATAGAAACAATGGATATTTATATCCGGTAGATCTTAATAAATAAATCCACGAGCAATTGACATTATGACTTTCACGTTTTGATGCTTGGTGTTATAGACTGAAATAAGATGATGCACAAGACTTACTAAATGTATCAGTAGAAAGTATAAACAAAGGGAAAGTAAATAGATGCGTAAACAGTCCTGGTAGACTATTCTTCTGAGATCAAGGATATTATAGTTGCATAGGCCTTACACTGACCAAGCATGTAGTCATGCAATTAGGAAACACCAGCGCCATTTCAAATGAAACGTATCACTCAAGTGAAATTTTGTCAAATAACATTTCTGTATTAAAAAATAAATGATCGAACAATCACAGACACAATAACAAACAATAAGCAGTTGACAGAAACCCACCTGGAAGACCTTAAGGATCACCTGGAATACATGGGATATTATGAATTCAAATAGTTGAATTCTCTTTCCAGCCGAATTACTGCAACTGTTATGTGGCGGAAATAAAATCATTACATACATTTTTTTATATCATTTGCCTCCACCAACTACTTGAACAGCTAAATTGCTCTTCCACAGTCAATTCAAATTATGAATGGGCTTGTCTATTCCTTTTTTGGTCAGGCATATAAATGAATTCTGGTGGATTTCAATACCTATATTTGCACATGGTAAACGTATTATGCACGTTAACGTTCACAGGTTGTTGTGCGCAAGATGAAGGATAACAGTGCTATCATACATGCAGTTCTATGGCCATTTCTGGGCTTCCTCATCTGTGCCGTCGCAACCGTCGTCACATTCTTCATATGCGGCTGTAAGTAGAGTCTTCGGCTAATTAGTTTCATCAGTAATGTTTTTAGAGATGTATACTGTAGGTCCGCTCCGTCTTTTATGTTTCGTTTATTCTACAATTCACCTCTATGTAATTCATGAGAATCATGAGTCAACATGCGAATACAGGAGTTCTTTTCAGGTATTTACGCAGCGCGATATTCTTATTACAGTTCACAAGATTTTAATGTTCGTTCACTAATATTTAATCGCTTATTATTCATAAGTTGACCTGCAAAATTGTCTTAATCTGTGCTGACATCTTCTTGCGAATGATAATGATATCTGTAGGATATACTGCATATTTTGTGTAATATTTGAGTAACATTTCATCGATTAAATGCACGTTTCTTTGTGACTTTTATCAATATTTCAAAATGTGACGAACAATTGTTTTTTCACGCTGGTGGATTCAGTAAGGAGATAAATTTGTATGCAGGAAAAAGCGCGGAATTTCCTTCACACGTAGAACATATTATGTACTAGATGTATGCTTTTGTTGAAGAACCTTAAACTTTGTATCAGAATAAGATTAATGTCTTACGTACGCTATTACCTCGGACCACATACAGGAGAACATCACCAGTTTACATAGACAATATATCGAGTTGCATAAAAAGACAGATTCAAATTTCACACTGTATGATTTAGGCACAGCTCTAGGAGTAATCTGCGCAGCAAGAAGGACAATGCACCAGTGGCTAGCACTGAGATGGAACAAGGACATCACTCTATAACTGTAAAATCGGGAAGATACATGCAATAGTAAACCTACCTCTATACATAAATCCAGCAGCCAATTTGTAATGGAAATTAGCCAGTATGAACATGATCAACGAATACGTAAAATTCTGTTCATTTTCCCTACTATTCGAAATGGCTTTTCCTTATGATTTAAATTCAAACATTATAAAAATATCTTTGCATGCCGGTATCCATGATAATTTCTCCTGGTTTAAAGGCAAATTCGTCTGCATCGGCTCGCCACCTTCCGAGATTCGGGATGAGGCTCGACGCCGAGACCAGGGTCGACTCTGGAACGATCGGCGGATGTCCGACGAACAGCAATATCTTCCTGTACAACACCTAGAGGAGGAAGGTAAACATGACAACCACGGTGAAGGACCAGGAGAAGGTGAGAGAGTAACCAACTGATCATATAGACAATGCCCCCCATTATCGTCCATCTATCGAAATCATTATATATTATCGCTCAGAGTGATTGTGTGCGCCCCCTCCTGTGGTTGACTGATTCGTCATTCATTCATGCATTGCCAAACTGATATCTTTTTGAAAGATCTCCGGGCAACGCCCAATATTTGTTAGAGTGTATATTTAATATTCAAGAAAAAATACCCTCTTTCCATTTATATGGCCTGATTCGTGAACAAAAGGTCTCTTATGTCCTCTGTTTTATGGAATATTGCTTGTGTGATTCTTTTATGTTGAAGTCTGCGTTCTGATGGCCTATTATATTATGAGTCCTGTGCCTAGCCATCGATGTGCCTTTCAATTTTGAGCCATGTTTCCATGCAATTCATAAATAACTGAAACAAATTGTTTCGAGCATTATAAGCAAAGATAATCATTGGAGATGAAGAAGGATATATGCATATATTTTCTATATGATATCTTTCTATCAAGCACATTATGAGGTCTCTACTAAAAACTCGAGCTATAATAATTGGATGGCTGTTCCTTTTTTACATACGAGAGAGAGTGATAACTATTATAATGATTAAGAATTGGCCAAATAGCTTATAATAACTGAAAGCATGCCTATTGAGCATTTGGTTACTCTCAAGCCTTCTCTTTACCTCGGACACCAGTCTCATAGCAAGCACCTGCTATGGTAGACTTTTTTACCTCTCAGTAAAACTCTTTCCTTTTTAATTTTCCTTTTTCATTGATTTGATTTCAGCGTACAACCCAGGCAAGACGTGTTCATATCACGAAGCCATGCAATACGGTGCTATGCGGTCTATAGACAAAGGTAATAAGAACAACTCGAGCGAACACAGTCGAATGTGGCTCCCGATGGCCTGCCAGGAAAATGAGGCTTTAGCTTTTCAAGTTTAATAAGAAGAGGGTAAAGTTGCCATTTCATGTATAATATTGATACGCAGAGATTGTGTGATCTCTCGTACTACTGCTACTACTTGTGGAGCCCCTAGACTTGTACATAGTGCCATCTCAACACACAAACAGTCCCACATGTCAACCGAGGTTGACAGATCATATATCATACCTATATTTGTTTGAGAATAGAAAATAGAATTTGTTCCTAGATTGTCACACATTTGCTCTCTCTCTATATATTATGTACCAACAAACATATTGGAAGCGACTCAAAAAGAGAGCTGGAGAAAGCACTCTCTCACACTTAAAGGAAGCTCTTAATTGCTGCTATCCTTGATATCATATACATGATGATGCTGACGATATTGATATATTTGTATCTCTATTTCATTAAAACGTGGTTAGGAAGATGCGCCACCGTTGGCTGGCTTGGGAAGCTAAAAACTGGTTTTCCTGGCCTGCTCACTGATGCCTGCAGCCAGTGAATACACCACACAAGCAAACCCCTCCCCATATACAAATGAATCTTTGTTATCAAATCTAAAAACAAATACCGAGCTCAATTTAACCCGTTCGGGACTTAATTTTCATCGCACAGGAGTGTGCCCTTTCTCAATGGGCTGTGTCATGCAAATTCCTTACACCAGAGGTCCTAAGTTATTTTGCGGCCATTTTGTTTAAGCCCGATATTGATGATGACAACATAAAACATACCTCACATCCGCATTTTAGATTTGGGTTTTGTTTTTATCATTTTGGTTGGGATAGATCCCTGTGCATGTTTTGAGTATTTTAAGAGTTTTATCTTTTTGGATTGTTTTTTTAAACTTTGCATGGACACTTGCTTCTTTGTTGCTATGCCATGGGTATCTTGGTTTTTTATTGCCATGGTTACTCATTCATTGGAGACTGTGGCAGAGCACGATTATTAATAATATAATAACCAGCGTTGGAAGGTATATATCATGCATTTATCGTAATTATCCTAGATGAATAATTATGATGCTAAGATAAAATGGATTTAGAGTAGCAATGAAAATGACATTTCCCATTCAAGATTTACATGAGGGAGGACGATAAACTGGAGAACTAGATTAATGCAATGTTTTCTTTTCTTTTTCTTTAGATGTTATAAATGAAGGGATGATGGACAATGTCTCCGATGTAGTTGATGCAGGGGACATTCCTGACGGTGCGTCCGACGGAAAGTGCAGTGAGGTGTAAGAGAAAAAAGAGAAATTAAAGTGAGAGAGATCTTAGGCCATCTAAGCCCCTTTAAACAAGAAAAGTTGCAAGCCCTTTTATTGGTCGAGACAGGCGTACCTGAGGAGACCACCTGACGTCATGGAACCATTCGTCTTCAAGCAAAGATAGGGAGGTTCTTATGTGATAAAAAAAGACTGTGTTGAAGACCAAAAGAAAATCAAGCAGTAAGATAACTAACGCACGTGGTTCGTAAGTGGAGCTTCTTCAGTAATAACTTCGGGTGAGCATTCGTGCTAAAGTTCCACAGGAGCCACGTGAATGGTTACCTAGTTAAAATGTATTGGTTACGTAATGTGTACACGCCCTGACTCAAGACAAGACTTTGCTTTAGGTCGTTGGGTTGTGCAGCAAGAGTAGACTAATAATCTGGTCTGTCTCCAATGCTTCAAAGACACACACATACGGAAGTGCGATAAACCCCCCTGTCGTATTTCCTAAAACGAATGTAGGACTGGCAGGAAAACAAACGAAAGCTGACAAAAGCGAACGTCACAAGTTCCAAAAGATACATGGCTTCTATGAATAATTTGTTAATGGCACTCTTGACGACGTCATATGCGATGACGTATCTATACACAGAAGAAAGCAATTTTAAAGACATTTTTGATTGATAGCATTTTCACCCTTCACCCTGATTCGATGTGGGAAAATACACACACACAATACGTCACTGAAAATGGATGTTAAAAGTGGCAATGCACGTGACAGAAAAGACATGAAGATAGAACACTCGGGTTCAACCCTTAGTGCATATGGATTTATGCACTCCGAGAAACAGTTATTGTTTTCAGCTCCTGAGTGATGCTACTTTGTGTTAGAACACGCATACAACCATTATAAAAGTTGAAAGCTTCATTTTGATTCACAGAAGAGAGTTACAAAAGCGTTTTCCCAAACGTATATATAAAATTGAGATAGATAGAATGAGACACATGCAGGACTAGATTTTTTCTTATCAAGTCGTCGCAACTTACCTTCAATTCTGAATTTAATATCGCTTTTTCTGTGGATAGCAGATTTGGGCAAGTTTTTGAGATATCCATCTTCTTTTGCCAAATGTGAAAGTTGCCATGCAACCCGCCCCTCATTCATTGTGCTGACCAGATGTTTCATTGTATCTCCTGTACACAATTATGCATTGATAGGAAGATACTTCCTGGTATGAGACGAACACGATGTTCCAATGGTGCAGTTTTCAAAACACATTTCACTAAATGACAGTTAGCTCTGTAAATGTTTCGATTTCAGTTGTTGGAGCCTTCGTATTCCACGGAAGATAGGATACTATCTAACTAATTTGATGTCTTCAAACTGAATTAAGTGTACTTTTCGCAACTGCATGAATGTACATGATTATTCCTTATGGAATGGATATGTATAAAAGATTGTAGTCCAGTTTTACTTGTTCCCAGACTGGGATGGACGATTACTAAATAAATTTGATTTATTGACGAAACATGTATCATAACTAAAGATTATAAATAAAATACCTTGTAATAAATATGGGATTGTAGACTTAAAATTGGTAATGTAGACGACATTCTTTGGCCGTGAAGCTTTACAGGTTTATCTCCACAGAAAATGGATGTGGATGTAAGTATACACGTTGTTATGTCAAAATATATTTTTCGACATGCATTCAGTTGTATCATCCAAATATCCATCAAAATATCATGGAAGACGTGAAGTACAATCGTATTGCAGTTTTATTGTTGGTTTTGCGAGATTTTTCTTCATTTTAGCATCGATGATGACACGTTCTCGTGTCATTTAACGTGGCCCTTCAGCCATTAAAATCAATGGTTAAAAATTTGATAAATTTACAGACCTTTGGTTTGGCAACCTTCAATGTATATGTAGGTAATTTCTGATGTCATGTACAGCAATTCCTGTCCTTTCTCTACCTGCAATGTATATGTTAAGTGGTGTACAATGTAAGGTGTTTTGATATTAACGGTTGTTCTAATCTAATCACAGAGGGACCAATCTCTTCATGGTCAACTTGTTTAAAGTTTTAGAAGTTTGGAAAGTGTTAAGGTTATAGCAGGATTGCAATGCGACTATACAGATTGTGAATATTGGAAGAAAAATTGATTTATCGAAACAATTATCTTGGAGAAAGATTCAGACCATAAGCATCTTCACGTATTTATGATATATTGCGAAAACCCAATGAATGCATAATGAAACAGAAAATCCAGGAAACAGTATTTATTATTTGTGCTTTATTCCCGATATCTAATAAATTACACGGCCTAAGCGTGATAAGGGCAACTTTAACTGCTCAATCGCATTCTAATCCGATTGAAAAAACTCATAGCGAGATGTTAAATTTAATTTTGGCGGGATATTCGCTGACGCATTTATTTGATACGTTTGGCATCTGATTATTCGCAAGCATTGTACAAATCTGGACAAAACTATTATGACATAGTTATGTCTAACCTTTGTGTAAATTTATGTACATAATGTTATTTGATATGACTACCATGAGCAATTTAGTACATTAGGTTTTAAAATATTTCCGCAACACTCACGTGGGAATAGTTACAAATTGGTATTCGTGGCAAAGTATAAGGAAGAAAACTGTGTCATTATGGACAATTTTGGATTTCGAAGGATCTGGATAATAGAATAACGGAGGATATGAACCTGTTTGATACTCAAATCCCTGATGAAAGTTTTCTGTCAAATGTTCATAGGAAAAGGATGATACATAGGACTAAAGTTAACCTAAACATAACCATTGAACAATGATAGCACAAAGGCACGAACAAATATTACCCATTAGACTGTACTACTAAAGCTATTTTCAGTGGATAGAGCAGTGGACACAAGAGAACACAATCGGAATTATTACTAAGGAAATTAAGTTTTACTTGACAGGAATTACTCCGGTAGTTATTCCTCTAAATTAACGGAGTCTGTTGGTTGTAATATTACTAAAAACGGATCTCAGAAACTAGGTTCTCGTTCGCAATTGTTACGAAATCTTGAGGAATACAAATGTGAATTCTTATGTATAGAGAGTTAGTCAGTTAGAAAGAAAGGCTGTGTTAAAATTCCTCCAATCGCGAAATGCTAGACGACCGATTTAAGTAATGCCATAAGAGCATCCATTAAGATTTTAGTGCTATCAGGAATAAAGATCTTGACAAGGATACATTTTAATCCGCGATACAATCTTGATGGTGCACGAAAAAAAATGTGTGACTTTGTCAACATGAACTATCAAACCCGATTAGGCAGCGACTGTGCCCTTTAAGTATCTTCTGCGGAAAGGATGATATTCTCAACATCATGGGTATAGGTTATACGTATACCAGAGGCGTTCTACTAATTAATTGTAAAATAGTACACAAAGTATGTGTATCAGATCACCATTGCGATGTGTATTGTGATAATATTTTCAGAGGCTGATGATGAAAATCAACTCGAGATTGTGAATATTGGTTTGGAAAACTTAAAATTTAATGTATGGCTACTTAGCACGTAAGATTACTCTAAAGCTATGTGTTTGCTGACACTGATTGACCACAATGTATGTATTCCTGAGAAGGTCTATGTTAATAACTTTTTATCATAGTATGGCTACAGCCAGTGCGAAATGGAAGATCCACCGATGCAAAGAGAATACATTAAAACTCTTAATGTTTAGAACTGATAAAACAAAAACAAAACTATTATTAAAATTGTAAGTTTACTAAATACTGAATGCAGGACAAATAATATTCAAGATTGGATTGCAATGAGCTTCACAACATTATCTCTGCATCCGTGGATTGGCCGTCAACAGCTTTTTTGATCAATCATACCGTTTGATCGACTTCTCAAATCCATATCTTCTTGTCGGTATATCTTTACCATGTCTCTATGAGAGTATCGATTTCATACTTGGAAAGTGTTGAATCCGTACGAAGTGAGAATGTGGTGCGAGTTGGTGACTTTACATATAGTTGTAGCGGATCCTAAACTAAAATTATATCCTCTCTGGGTAGCCCCTCTGTTTCTACCGTTCTATACCAGAGATCAGTGTACTTTCTGTGCTCAACAATGTTGCTCCATTCTGTAAAAACGGAGCAGCTTCTTTTAACTGTGAGAAGAAGAAGAGGCCGGGCTGGATTCGTGTAAATAGGTCTTTATCCTGGGTATGGAACATGTCCAATGGTTGTCGGCTCCTTCGTAGCGACGCCAGAAGCTCGGACGTTATCCACAGACGTCATTTCGATTGGTACCATTCGTGTTAAAATCCACTTCGGTCATGCTACGGAAGAAACTGGTTTCTTTCGAGTTCTTTTGTCATATTCTTATGAATAAGAATAAAGATTTGGTTTTAAAATGTTATTCGTTCTCCTGTTATTATTGTCGACACTTTTACGGTTATTAGATGGTAAGGTTCGAAACACAAGACATTAGACACTAATAAACATTAGGGCTGACTAGCATCAATTCCCGGGAGATAGTCTACTAGGACACCGGCCGTAGATGCATTCTAAAGGGGCTACATTGGTAGCACTAAATTACATAGAGCACTTTTATTTGGCCAATGAGGTAGAACGTACTATAATTGACATGTGTCTCACAGGTCATTTTTATAAGATTTTATTTTCACTGGGGAAACATTTCCCAGTTACCCGGGTTTTTCCAGTGCGCCCAGCTTGGCGTAGCAATGTGTAATTGAGAGAGAAAACCATAAACATATTTGCCAATTACAGATAGTTAAATTGGAATTGACGGCTAGGTATAGCATGAGTAAATGAAATATGAAGATGTACACATCGAAAAATTACAAATAATCAGATTGGAATTTGATACATAATTGAAAACAGTGCTCCAGTGTCATTTGATCATTAATCCCCTAGTAGTTCCAAAGATATTTTAGTGCAAAGTATAGTACAAAGATAAATATTCTCCTGGTCAAAATATCCATTATCATTAGTGACAATTAGCTAGCATCACTATCCATTTTGGAATTAGGTCCCTTGAAAATACCGGGTGATGATTTGTCAATCAAGATTAAATTCAGTTACTTCTCTGCCCACTTGGGTATGAGGCAGCACCCTTCCTCTGTGATTTGTAATTATAGGTGGCGGTATGGTATTCCTACCCATCCATTAGACTTATTCAAGAAATTTGATATCAAATGAAAACACAATATTGATGATGTGTACTTCTAATAGTAACACACCTACCCTATATGATTAATCTGATAATGTTCCAAAGGATTTCCCAACAAGTGAATTTGAAGAGAAAAGCAACTTTGCCATTCAATGCATAGTGATCTTTTTCACTAATTTAAAGGACAAAGAATAATATCAAAGGTACCATAGAAGAGCATTTGTTTTGTCCATACAATTATCATTGTTATTGATCCCTTGGGAACCAATCAAATTATTCACAGGACCCATCGAACAATTTATTGAGCGGAATTAAGGCAATTAATCAGATTCTATTGGAATTAATCATACTCAATCAACTTTTAATGTTGGCAGCAATTTTACAAGAAATCAATAAAATTCACATTTACAACTGTATTTGCTTTTGTCGAGTGAGTGTTCTACCTTTTCCGCCCCATAGTAGTTAAACTTCACAGGCGCCCCCTTCCAGAAAACATAAACTTTATTGAGAAATCTGAACTAACCTTTCTCATTTCAACTCGATATGCCCGTGTGCTGAGCCGTTAGGGCTTATTACACGGTTTTAACTAACTAATTAGTGGAATATTTGTGTGCATACATCATTACAATTTTGTGTTTGGTTAGATTTTAATTCTGATTCAGAATATATGATACAATTATGGTCCCCAAAAAAGTGGACTGGGTTTGAGATTGCAATAGTTTTATATAGGATATCCTTATTATACATTATTGTAAGTCATAATCATATAAGTCATAATCAAGGCATAAACAATGTACAGTCAGGATTGTGATGGAGGAGCTTGCCACTATTCCCCTATTTAACCTGCAGAACCAGCACAACAACAACGTTTTATAATCAGGGTTTCCTATTGACGTATGGAAGCACCGCTTTATACCCTTTCGGAGTACCAATAACACAACATCACGTCAGAATAAAGTGGGTTGGGGGATAATGGACCGTTGCTGTAATTTAGACAAGGATATTGCATGCGAACGCCTCTAACATACGTAGCTATTAGACATTGGCTTACTAGACTAGGTCTCCTAAAGCAGAGCAGCCTTTATCATCTAACGTCGTGAGTATTATGTCTTTCGTAAAGCCCGGGCTTTTATGCACCTAAAATATCGTGTATCAACGATGATATTCATATTTTCTCGCAAATGTAGAATATAAAAAAATATATAAAATGAATTTAAACTACAATTTTTGCCAAGACCAAAGAATTACTAACACGATCAACACCAATATAATATAATTGACATGGATATCGAATTGGCATTAAATTAATGGAAAGCCAGCCTTCGTCACCCATCATGATGACTGGTTTAAAGTAGTTGTGTGTGATTGGTGTTTATGGGCACTCAACCGGTGAATGACACGCAATATTGGAAGCGTGTTCATGTTGATAACTTTTATGATACATTCCCAATGCGAAGAGATGTTGATGTTTGCCTTAGTATTTTTTCTCTGAATTTCTTCATCATAAAAATTCATTTGTTTTTTCAATAGTTGCCAAATCAATAACGTTTCGACACATTCTTGGTTATGGCGCTAATAAAACTGGTCCTTTGTTAACTGTTATTCTATCAGACGTGTGAGAATAAATCTCGTGTACTAGTGTAAGTTTCGTATATCTTGGTTATTTGAGGAATATCCATATGATGGTTGGTATGAATAGCGTCAATTATGAGTAGAATGTTGCTGTGCTGTTCATTGATTTCAATTGAGTGCACAATATATCGGCACTTTGGGATGCTCTTTGTGCAGTGGCGCAAAATGTGCTGCACACACATGCCCTCTGTCGGATAATGCCGTGGTCAACTGGGTCTAACGTACGTGTCGGTAAATCTGTTTGGAAGTTGCGTCTTACTTGTGAAGTGTTAAATGTACAGAAGAACTAGATTAATGCAATGCCACGCTTTAAGAATATAACTATATTGTGTATTATTGCTGGACAGCTTTTAATCAAAGTCAAGCTTAATAAACATATCAGCAGACAAATGAAAAATATGGGTGAAAGATTACGACGCAGTTAATATAATAATTGAGAAGAGATTATAAATTGTGGCAAATTAACACCGGTAATTCAATTAGTAAGGTTATTAATTGGGTTAGATCATCTGCGGGGGGCGAAACCCCACAAAACAACGGTTTCGTTGAATCCTAAATAAATCGGTTGTATGATAATGAGCATTGTTTATGGAGGTTTCACAACTCTTTACTTAAATTTGACAATTTTATAACATTATATCCTAATATTGTGCATGGTGTTTTTGTAAACTGCAGGTACGCATGTAAATATCCGATGTGTTTCAGAAATGTTTCCGACATTTCGCTAAGTTTGAGATTTAAACTAATTTTAAATTGCCTGAACAAAATATTTTCAAATATGGAAAATTCATCGAAACATTCATGGAACATGAATGAGGCACAGTTACATGGACATTTACCCCTCTAGCTCCATTTTCTGTGTAGGAAGAAGAAATCGTCGCGAACGCCAAAACACTAAAGAGTGGGTATACAATGAGTTATTCTTACATAGCTGGGGAGGAATTCCTCAATTTTGTGACGAATCGTGCAAATGGTGATACCTTCTTGAAATTTGGCATGGTGTTAGAATAGGCTATGAGATTTTCAAAAACTATCTGCTACAAGTTGGCGGACACCCCTGGTGGCCGGTAGCTGCAAAATTCAAAATGGCCGCCACCAATTTTAAATACGCCGTATCTCAGCTTCTGCTGACTGCATCTTCAAGTGTAATACCTCTTTTTTTATGTTTATGAGTATGGAGAATCTATTTCTGAAGTTATTTTTGGGTTTCAAGGTCATTTCAAGGTCAAAATTCAAATTTCCCTCCACTGTGAAAAAAAAGACATATTTCAGCTCCTGTAAACACCATATTCATGTATGATACTAGGTTTTCTATGTTTTAGAGTATGCAGAGTCTATTTCTGAAGTCATTTTCCTCTGTCAAGGTCATTTTCAAGGTCAAAATTCAACATGACGGCAAATGATAGAAGACAAGGTCATATCTCTGCTCCTATCATTGTGAGGCAGCTTAAGGCCATATTTGAGACAGAAGTGGACATTTAAAATATGAATGCCAAATTTTGCTTACATGCTACACACAGCCTTAGCTTTTTATTGTTCATAGGAACTTCTTCCTTCTGATTCTTTATGGCGGCCATCTTGGATTTTCCCTGACGCCATCATGAAAAAACCTATATCTACCAATATCTCAGCTTCTAAGACACTTAGGATCACAATCTTGGTGACTAAACATACATTTTCAGGGTCAAGGAATACAATTATACCATTCAGAAAAGCACCAGACAGTTTTTATGAACACCAAAATTGTAAGTGACAAAATGTCTATCAGGCCCTACTCAAGCCCTGGAGCTCAGACATCCATTTTCAAGGGCAAAAGTAACTTTTTGATTTTTTAATTTAGAGAGATTCTTTGAGTCCTGGATTAAAATTCCATGGCCGATTTCCCCTTTGAAGAAATTTTTACCTTCCAATTCACTTGCAAGGTCAAAGTAGGTTTATTTTAATCATTCTCTTTTTTCACTTTCAAAAGCTGGTCTATTCCTTCAGATTTCGATAGTAATTAGATATATTATGATAACAATATTTAGTGTAATATGATCCTATACTCTTGCCTTTTTTTTATGTCAATTTTTCTACGATTTTGAGACTAACTACTACAAAACTACTAACTACAAAAAATGTATTACACATTATATCATGAATAAAATCATAAAAAAATAGATATAAATATGAGAACTATGTGCTGCATCTTATATGAAAGACCATGTTACAGGTTTTAATCAATTTCATATGAGCGAAGCTCTTTACCTGTTCGCTACCGTGAATGTAGATCATTTAAGATAGCTGTGACCTAATTAACGATTTTATGCAAATATTAAAATTGCTAAAACTTTATTGATTATCGGTAGATATGCATGCTCTATAGCTCAAGAAATAGGAAATCTTGTCTAGTTTTATTGGTTTAATGTTAGTTAAGCTGCAGAAAATATGTTTATTGAGCGATAAAAGTAAATGTGAAAGTTGGGTCCCCTAGTGGCGATTTTAGGAACTTTCCCCGCTGCAAACTTTGGTAAACTTTTGACACATTAAAAGGGTATGTTTGAGGAAGAGGATCCCACAAAAATAAATTCTTTTGCAATTTGTTTTGGGTCAAAACACAGATTTCCTGGACTACAATGAAAGTTTGGTTCCAAAGATAGATTTTGAGACGTTTTACCCAGCCAGTCTCTTTACTTTTAAATCTGTCCTAATTGTTACCCTGTTATTGCTAAAAAACCCAAATGACTACCAGTTGTGAAAATCGGACATACAGGCCTATAACTCTCAATCAAAATTCCCTTCTCAACTTATGACATCTTACACATTACTTATTTGGAATTGTCTGACATGATAAATCATACCTCAATATATTTTAGTACTTTTGGGAGTTTTTTTTTTAAATAAAAAATGTAGAACCTGGTATCAGATGATCTTAATCCTCTCAGATTTAATAAAATTTTACCAGTCCCTATCTGGAGTCTCCCTTCTCTATCTCTATTTCCTGGGTATGATCATAAACTGCCTCCCTCTCAGCTCCCTATCTGGAGAGTTTACATGATTAATAATATTTGGTTATCCTCTGTTTTGACTTGAGCAGTTATCATTACCTAATATCTCAATAAATTTCAATTTGGTGAATCTTTCAGACTACAAGACAGTATTCTGAATTAGATATCATATGTTCTATTAATTAGAAATTCTCATTCAGAGGACTATTCACCCAGAATGTGTCAGTTATAGTGTATTCTGCAATTTGCTCTTTCAATTTTCAATCATATAACCAAGACATATAGAGCATACTCTCTTCAGTAACAAATTGTAAAGTCAATGACAATTTGCTGATTATCATTGTCAGATATATATTTAATATTTAATTAGGTAATTAAGCCAAATGTTCATGTCATTGTAATATTGTATCTCACAAAAAAATATTATTTTTATCTATTGTCTCAAAATTAATTTTCCACTTCTTAGGTTTTGAACTGTGAACATTGCTAAATTAAGTAGTGTTGTATGCAAGGTTTCAATAAAAAAGTCACACCTTTTCTGTGGCAGGCAGGTGACTTAAAAAATGGGGGATAATCCTTTACAGGGGAGGTTGAAAACTGATTGGGCACTTTGTTGTTTTTGTCACTCAGAAACATCTAAGAAGTTGCTGTGTCCATATACAAAGGTGTCTTACTATCAAACTTACGAAACAATTGAAAAGGACCTTACTCATTTTCTTTCTAATAATGTGATGCTCCCATATGGTATGACACAGCAGTGTCTTATAGGAGAGGGAGAAGAATGTATTTCCAAATCACTGCAGAACAACAAGGCAGTGTATCATAAGACATGTCGTGACAATATACGTACACACATTGTAGAGCGGAAATTGAAAAAAAGGGCAAAGGATGAGATGGAAGCTTCTTCAAATTCTTTTTCCAAATGTAGCCCAAAAAGGACTCGGAGAAGTTTTGAAGCAAATTGTGATAGAACACGACCACAGTGTGTTTACTGCCACCTGTATGAGGACAGCATAGAGCCAATCAGCAAAGCTATGTCTCATGGTAATAGCCTGAAAGAGATGGCAAAGGATGCTCAAAACTGGGTTGTCTATGCCCGTGTCAATGCAGCATTTGATGCTACTGCTGGGGATTTGTTCTATCACAAAACGTGCTACTGCAAACTAGCAAATGAAGCACAAGCTGCCAAATCAAAAAAGTCAAATGAGACTAAAACTACAGCAGCACCATGTGACCCACTTGTTATGGCTGAGCTGATTGCATTTATCCAATATAATGAAAGTGTGGTAAAGCTAGCAGACCTTAGATAGCTGTACAGTCAAAGGCTACTACAGGTTGGTTCTGACGGGCCAACGGGAGAAATACATCCCACTAGATTTAAAGAACATTTACTGCAGAAATTGGGTGGTGAGTGGCAGGCCTTCACCAAAGGGAGAGATGTGCTGCTCTCAACTAAAACTAAAGCAGGCTCTTTATTGTCCGAATCTGTGACACAGGGAGTCTCTGAAGAAGAGGTAAAAAATATAGTGGATGTTGGGCTTCTTTTGCGAAAGCACATACTTTTATCTCAAGCCCCTTTCACTGGATCATTCTCCTCTCAATGCTTAAGTAAGCCAGTACCAAATTCACTAATGACCCTTCTGCGTGTCTTGCTTGAGGGCACATCTAGTTTCCAAAATACTGGAGACCATGAGTCTGTTAGTGGTAGGACTCGTGTGGCTTGCACTCTTTCTCAGTTGTTAACCCATTGAGGACGGGCTGATGCCTCAAGGCATCAACATCAAAATGGCTCAGGGGACGGGCTGATGCCTCAAGGCATCACACATAATTTGGCTCAGGGGACGGGGTGATGCCTCAAGGCATCAATTTTTCATATAAATTAAAGGGGGCATAACTTAATAAAAAATTAACGGATTTTGATGAAATTTAAAATATATGTATACAAACACACTAGAAATATTTTTATAGGTATGTTGTCATGGAGACAATATTGATGACATCATAACTAACATACGTAAATGCTGGAAAGGGAATTTGGAGCAAGGTTGCCGCCATATTGCACCCAATTGAGACCCATTATTTTAATTATTGAAGACCAAATTCTAGAAATTATGAAAAAATATGATCAATAACTGTTTACACCTATTAAACCATGTACATATGACACATATTATTTGAAGAAAATATTCTTAAAGTGTTTTTAAACCCTAAATCGCATGTTAAACACCCGTCCTGAAGCCCAAAAATGGGGAAAAGGGCCCCCGTCAGCCAGACAAAATATGTGTAAACTGCCCCCGTCCTCAATGGGTTAATAAGTAATGCAACAAAATACAATACCAATGCTCAGAACCTATATCAGGTGCGTGATAGGGAAACACCAGTGCCTCTGTATATGGGCTTGAAGTTACATGCTCATGATCATTTGAAAAATCTTATCAGAGAGTTTCATCAACTAGGACTTAGTGTTTCCTATGGTCGCATTATGGATATAAGGAGAACCCTTGCACATGCAGTGTCAAAGAGGTTCAAAGATGAGGGTGTTGTAGTGCCAACCAACTGCAAACGGGGCATTTTCTCGACAGTGACTACTGACAATATTGATGTCTCTGGTAGAACAGTTATGCATGGCACATCTATCACATTGATTGGTCATCTGCAGATGGACAATACAGGTACTGATCCTCTACTACTGGCTTTGGATCTTTCAGAAGACACTCCTATTGAACTACCTGATGAATTTGTGGTGGTCCCTTTTGTTGAAGACATTGGGGGAGATCTTGAATCTATTCCAGAAGTTGGTGGGCAGCCAGCTAGAAATGCATGTGTGGGTATAGAGGAGGGAGCATGGTTGAACCATGTCTTGGGCATTAGCAAAAAGGATAAGGTTGATAACAAGTGGCAGTTGGATGAGGTACCTGTTACCTTTTCAGGTTTCTTTTCAAAGTGCCAGGAAAAGGAAGATGTCAAGCCCCGCGCAGTTATTGGAGTGTTCCCTGTATTCAGTGAAGAAAAGGCAGACACACTGAGTATGCAGAGACATGCCATGCTTGTTGCCAAAAAAGCTATTTCTTATGTAAATCCTGGCCAAATACCTGTTATTGAAGGTGACTGCCCCTTGTATGCTCGACAGAAAAGATGTCAGTTACTTTTTGCAGATGAGCTTGGTGAGCAACAAATGGTCTGCATGATTGGTTTTCTCCACCTAGAAATGTGCACACAAGAAGCCGGAGGCAAGTTGATGGGTGGTTCAGGCTGGGAGAGAATGTTTCACCTAGCAAAAATTATTTACACCTGGGATGGCAGCATCTCTGCTTGGTGGAAAACATGTTAAAAGAACATGCCAAGCATATCTTCTCACCTTGGCCTGGCTTGAAATACTGAGAAAACAGGCCTATGATAAGTACTGTGAACAACCTGCACCTCTTGATTCATTTGAAATGTGGGAGGACAAACTTCTTTCTGAATCTCCAACAGCATGCTATTGGGGAAAAGTAGTGTGGGAATTTCTTTTGACAAGCTGCTGTTTTGTTCATAACCAGCGGCTCGGCAACTGGCTTGGAACACTGGCTGCTATTGATGATTTCTGTCCATACTTCTTTGCTCTAGGGCACAAATTATTCTAGGTGGGCTCCAGTATTTCTAAGGGACATGAATCAGCTTCCTCATCGCCATGCCAACTTCATGAAGGGTCACTTGGTGGTCCAGCGAAGTGAAAAGGAATTTAGACTCATGGGCCTTGACCAAAGTTAAGAACACAGCATTAAGCTGCTTAAAGAAGACAGTGGTCCCAAAGGTCTTTATGGCCAAACAGAAGAAAAAATCATCATTGAGCTTTCAAAGCCAGAAGTTCTTCGAATGATTGAAGAGTTTGAATATTCAAGCATCAATATGATACAATCAAATGGCATTGAACACCCAGAAAGCTCTGTAGCTGAGCAGCAAAGATTCCTTAACCTTAACTCTCTTCTTGAGCTTGTGGATCAGGGGATAATTGTCAACCCTTATGGAGAGACAAGCAATCACCTGGTGACACTGGACACAGGTGAATATATGGACCCTGAGGTTAGCAAGTGTAGAGTTGCCAACACTTGGAAAAGCAATGCATTCAAGTTTGTAAAGGAGCAGATTGAGGATTGTACAACACCACTGTCTGATGTCATCCCAAAGGCAAATCTTTATACATTCCTCCAGCGACCTGCAGTGAATTTGAAAAAAGGCACAGACAAACTCACCTCAATTAAAGCTTCTGCAGCAGTTGTAACACAAATGTTTGTTTCTCTTCAAGCTCGCCCTGAATCAAACATGGATAATTTTTTCATGCATGAAAATGCAAGAGAACCACCTTCTTTATCCAATAAAGGCAAGTTGCGAGCTGGAAGTAAATCACAGATTCTTGGCTGCTTGCCAGGTATGCCTGCACACAGTAGAAATCCAAGTGTCAACAATGCTTCCGTTGTCATCTTAGATATTCCTGCTGTAGTTCATATCATAAAACCACAGCGAGCAAATGTGTTTGGTGAATATGCTGCAATCCACCTCCTGCCATTCATGGAAAGCCAAATGAACTCATGTACCACAAGAATTGATGCAGTCTGGGATTGTTAGCCTCAGGATAGTTTAAAGAATCAAACAAGAGTGAAACATCTTGGTGGAACAGCTGCTCGACTGATGCGAGTTTCCGAAATGGTCCCCATCCCCAAAGGAAAAGATTGGCAGCAATTTCTGAAAGTCTGTGAGAACAAAGAGGAATTGTTCGGATTTCTATCCGATGAGCTGATAAATGTTACCTCAACATCTGAGTACTCTCTATTTACAACAAAAGGTGAAGTTGTGATGTCCAACAAGATGTTAAACTCATGTGACATCGCTCCATCTGACCATGAGGAAGCAGACACTCATATGATGCTACACCTGCACCATGCTGTCCTTCATGGTCATAAAAATGCTTTCCTCCCAACAGTTGACTCTGATGTTATTGTATTGTCTGTTCACTTTTTTGCAGAATTACAAAGTCTGGGGCTTAATGAGTTGTGGATTGGTTTTGGAAGTGGCAAAGCATACACAGATGTTCCAGTTCATGAACTCTATTTGCTGCTTGGACCTGATAAGTGCAAGGCTCTACCATTCTTCCATGCCTTTACAGGTTGTGACATGACATCCAGCATGCTAGGCATTGGGAAGAAATCAGGCTGGAAAGCTTGGATGAACTTCCCAGAAGTAACTGAAACTATGATCAGCCTAATTGATAATCCACAAGAACTGATAGAGAATTCTTGCCACATGCAGCACCTTGAGCAATTTACAGTGCTCATGTATAGTAAGAACGGCTTCTGTGCAACTGTCAATGAAGCACCTTGTACCAGCATGTGAAAAGAACAATCCTTGTGTCAGTTTTCATTTGGCACCAAGCTTTGAAGAAGCAATTGTATCTGCCAGATCCTGCACAATATGGTCGGGAATGGAATGGGCACCTGAAGACATGGGCCCCATATTGGACAGACTTGGCAGATGCTAGCACATCCTGTGCACTTATGCTTCACTGCACCTGCATGAAAGCATGCAAAGGGAGGTGTAAATGTTTTAAATCTGGATAGCGGTGTACAGCATTGTGCACATGTCAGGGTGGCTGCTGCAATAATCTTGAGTGATGAGATCAAGCATGATAATGCCTATACTATCAATCTTGCACAAAGGTAGTTTTTTGTTTGGGTTTACATTTGCATGAACATAGATCTAGATATAGAGAAAAAATGGTCAAATACAATAGATAGCATCTAAAGCTGTTGTTGACCTAAAGCTGTTGTTGTTTGCGTCATGTCCTATATAGCATTACATCCAATGTGCTAACTGGATATGAATCCCTACACTTTTACAGTTTACATGCTTTTACATGCTTATGACTATAGACAGCTATACACATGGCGAGCCTCCTATTTGGTATGCACTGGGTGGGAGGGGAAATAAAGCTTGGGCAATTAGGCCATGGAATTTGAATCCAGGAAGAAGCTCTTCAATTCAAAATATCAAAAAGTTGTTTTGACCTTGGAAATGGATTTCTAAGGTCTACTACAGGGCTAAAGTAGGGCCTGATAGTCATAATTATATTGTTGCATTCAATTTTGGTGTTCATAAAAACTATCTGGTGCTTTTCTGAATGGTATAATTGTATTCCTTGACTCTTCCGTGACCAACCGCTTCTGAAAGAAGCTGCCCATCGGCAGGATCACTACCCATTACAACGTCACACCCGCCATTACGGGTCCAAACGCAAATAGAGAGAGATTGATACTTATCCCCCTGTTTGCCAACGAAATAAATGCTCATTCAGCATTCTTACCTAGCTTACTCCTACCGTATATTAGTAAGCAACGATATTAGCTAGTGATTACTGGAACAATATTGTCTATATACAATGCTAGAGTCAGGTATAGCTCGATAGGTCCCGTCGGGAAGATTCGAATGGACGGCCATTGCCGCGAAATATATCAACAAGCGCCGAAAATGGTGTCTCCCAATGCCGCCGATGGCGCCACTGCATAGGCCGCTGCTCCGTGCCTACGCACGGAGCAGCGTTATACTATAGGGGTGGGGGTGGGGGTGGGGGTGGGGTGGAGGTGGAGCGTGGACGGGACCTCGTCGGCAACTGTTTTTCTTTATTTATACAAGCAACTAGCCTAAAAGCCAGATCACAACACAACCCAATCCAGCGGTATGCTTTCTGGACCCTGCAAATGTATGTTTAGACACCAAGATTGTGATCCTAAGTGTCTTAGAAGCTGAGATATTGGTAGATATAGGTTTTTTCATGATGGCGTCAGGGAAAATCCAAGATGGCCACCATAAAGAATCAGAAGGAAGAAGTTCCTATGAACAATAAAAAGCTAAGGCTGTGTGTAGCATGTAAGCAAAATTTGGCATTCATATTTTAAATGTCCACTTCTGTCTCAAATATGGCCTTAAGCTGCCTCACAATGATAGGAGCAGAGATATGACCTTGTCATCTATCATTTGCCGTCATGTTGAATTTTGACCTTGAAAATGACCTTGACAGAGGAAAATGACTTCAGAAATAGACTCTGCATACTCTAAAACATAGAAAACCTAGTATCATACATGGATATGGTGTTTACAGGAGCTGAAATATGTCCTTTTTTTTCACAGCGGCAGGCAAATTTGAATTTTGACCTTGAAATGACCTTGAAACCCAAAAATAACTTCAGAAATGGATTCTCCATACTCATAAACATAAAAAAAGAGGTATTACACTTGAAGATGCAGTCAGCAGAAGCTGAGATATGGCGTATTTAAAATTGGTGGCGGCCATTTTGAATTTTGCAGCTACCGGCCACCAGGGGTGTCCGCCAACTTGTAGCAGATAGTTTTTGAAAATCTCATAGCCTATTCTAACACCATGCCAAATTTCAAGAAGGTATCACCATTTGCACGATTCGTTGAAATTCCTCCCCAGCTATACAGGGACGTAAGAGGTGGTTGGAGGGATTCGGCGCATTTATTCTATTTACCCTAGCCTCTAATCAGCAGATCGTTATGCTATGTCACAGAGAATTACCGCTCACAGCATAGCCTTCAATACACTTTCCCTTCATGTCCTCCCACCCATAATTCCTGTATCCCCAATGTACTACTTATTTTGCCTCTACAAGGCCATGAAAATCCTTCCAAAAATAGCCCAGAATGATCGAGGGATATTGAGTGGTATGGACAAGGTCTTATTACGATATCATGCAATACCGTATGACACTGAATTCATGTTTAATCCTCCACGTTATTATAGGCCTATACATGTATAGATTTTTATCAAATACACTTTCATGAAGTATGGTATTTGCAGTTCTCCTGTAACAAATGTTTTTTCGCAACACACCAATAGAGTAAATCATATCTTAGATGCATCTAACCTTAATTTTACTTTCTTTATAAGGCAAACGTAGACAAAGGTGAATGAGATATATTTGGAATCTGTTCAATAGATGAGCATTATTTAAAGTCAATTAATTTAATCTTAACCGGGTACTCCCCCAAAACAAGAAATATTTTACTACAATCTGGATATGAAATTTATAACAAGACCTTCTTTTATGTTGGCCTCAAATGTTGCCCAATTGAGAGTACTCTTCAGGGTTAATTGATCAGAATAATATTATTATCAATAGTTTCATAAAGGTTAGCTTCCCATGGAAGCAGAATATACGGCAGGGTCTTCTAATAAGTAGGTCATGGATCTGATTATTACATGAGAACGAAACCGACGCCATTCCACTCCTCTGCTCCTGCAACGGAGAAAACAAAGAGAGATAGCTGCTATGTTCTTAGAAAATCGACCTAGATCCATTAAGAGCCACATATGTTCATAGAAGTTACTCCATATTTGAAGGTTCATTGTGCTAAGGCAAACAATTGGGGTTCGTGTTACCCATATATTGTTCCTGCAGAAGAGAACATTTGCATGGCGCTGAACCCCATTAACCCTTGGGATTTGGAGAAAGATAAAACAGAGAATGCCTTTGCTATCTACGCATATTGTATCCCATACAATTAATACAATGCCTTTACGATAATGAATGGACATTCTCTTGATCCAGTTGTAGTTAGTACCGTACCCATGAACGTGAGGAATTAAGTGAAGAATAATAATAATAGGCGTCCATAGTCGATATGATATTTAATATGTCATATGTATGCAAATCCTTTCTTTAAAGTCCATCTGTTGATAACCACATACCTGGCACAAAGTGCCAATTATAATTATGTGATACAATATCCAAGCACCAGTTTTAGTAACTAGCTACGCTATCATCTGCGATGGGCCGCCTTTATGTAATTGCACACAATCCAAGAAATAGCCCCCTTAAAATGCAGCATACCTTTTAGTTGATACATGAAAAACAAATTGTGTCTCTCTTCCCATGTTCAAAGCCTTGAGTTCCTGTACAAAAACAGACAGCTGGCCTGTTTAATCGATCTAAACAAGATAAGATTAATGACTCCACATGTGACAACGCACTGACATCAACAAGGAAGTGGTGTATCTCATGGGATTTCCATGCTGCTCAGAATGAAACCTTGCAACAACAACACAACCCTTTGCGTCGGCTGTCAAGGCAAGTGTGTCTATGTTTTTGTTGGCTTTTCTTTTAAGACAGAATCTGCTCGCGAAATTAGGAGCTTGGGAATATACTGGCCTAGATTGTTGAGTGGTCTGTAGAGACCTACTTCTCCTGCACTTGGATCCAAACACAAATATTTAATGTGTACTCGAGTACTAGAGTGGACCATTCCTGGTTGTCCCTTCTAGACAAATAGTCTGCATTGAGCTGAATTCACTTCAGACATTGATAATCCTTCCGACTGTAACTAATCTAGTTGGACTAGACACAAAGTAAACATATCTAAGTATTTTAGCCATGTCAGGGGATCATTTTCAACTTTGGCTTTCAAAGTGTGCTGCGTGAGAAACTCTGCTTTTGTTCTTCAATTACAGTACTAAGAAATATTTTCTAGGTAAAATTCCTGGGTTGGAAAATCCACTTTTCTTTCCCATATATAATTAAACAAGAATATTAACTCCATCGGGATGTTTAATTAATGGCAAGATGGCACAGATCAACTATATATTATACTTGCAATATTTCAAATCTATATTTAACAGAGACATCATTGATCAACATTAAATCAATAAAGATTAATTCTGATAAGAGACATCCTAATTTCATTATGCTCTAAGTATATCATCCTTTAAAGTAGCCTAATCTGATTGGTCTTATTCCATTTTGAACGTGATGCATTTAGATTTTACATAGTCGCGATTCCTCTAATCAATCAACTCCACACACTCTGCTCTGAATGTCTCAATAGTCTATAGGAACATGGTCCTGGATATCCATCCTTTACAGATAAAAACAGAACAAATCCAGAAAGGGGTGCGTGGTTTAAAATAATGTAAAGCTAGCTAGGTATCATGTGAAGTTCCCACTATGTTTAAAAATTGTAACAAATTATCTTAATAAGACCGAATAAATTTAGAGTTAAGGTTTCAATGAAAGTGATGAAAGGTCGATGGAATATTAGAACAGAAATACACAGCATAGCAGTGCTTGCAAAAGGATGATAACACTTATCAGAAACGACAAATGATGAATTATCAATTGTCTGTCCAAACAGAAATTAATACTGGTTACATGTAGGATACGGTTAACGAGTTTTAAAGACAAAAAACTTCATTTGGTGTGGACATAATTATGATTGAATCCATTTAATATGAATATACATACATGTACGGTATGAACAGTTATGTTGAAATTGGACGTTGCTTTGTAATACAGAGAGATTTCTGAACCAACTAAAGGATTATTTCTGCGGGCGTCTTAAATAAAGTTCATGTCGTAATCAAACTATGTGGGAATACCAAAACATACCATGGTCCCACAGACACGGGCCGGTGATGCAGATCGTATGCATGCGCATATATATGCATCTGTTAACCATTTATCTCTGCAACCTTCGACTTATGTAAACGAAGATTATGTCAGTGGAATGAACATTAATACCCAGAAAATGTCCCATCTGTGGGTTGGAATGCGCTTTTAAGAATTCGCCGCATTAGTGATGCACATGTAGGCGACCGACTACGGCGATAAAAAGACATCTATCCATGCAGTGTCCAAAATAGGGCATGCGTACTCCATAAAAGCACTACAAATAGAGTCATTGAGTGGAATACGTGACGCCACAAAATGGATCATGTTTAAGGGACTGGATTAGGCCCAATTATCTCTCTTGATTAGATTAAGGAACCTATCCTGGTGCAGGGGGAGAGATCGAGGTTAATCCCTTATGCAGGCCTGAGTGCAAGTAGTATAAGGAAAGTGGGATTTAACCCAGGGGGCGGTCCTGTTATATCATGCTTCAAACCTCCCTGGATTGATAATAAGCCGTTTATTTAAGCCTGGGCAGGTCCAGACATGCTGTATGGTACATTTACTGTGTGGTATACCCTAGCTAGATTATCAGATACAGGCCAATTTATAAAAAGAATCTCCCTCATGTGAACTGCCTGTCAACCAACACACATACAATAACGTGTAGCCATCATTGTCATTACATCCAAAAGCTAGAATCTGTCAACATCCAGTGATCAAATTTCTCGTCTTGGATTTACAAGCAACTTAATTATATATGATAAATACAGAAAATAGTCACTGTAGATCAAAAGGCAACTGGTATTCTGCTTGTAAACATGAACACATTTGCGGCATGTTTCCCGAAATAAGTGTTCATATAAACACGATATTTCCTATTATTCATCCCTTCCTACCTTCAGGCAGCATTTCGGGACATCTATTTAACTATACATAACGGTTGAGATATTGGTTTACACACGATAAAAGGTTTATAGTCGGTGAGGCACAAGTGAACACTGGTCCTAACTCCGGGGTGTATTGTGAAAGGGTGAGTCAATGCAGGGTCCCACGTAAAGTGGAGGAGAGGGAATAAAATAGACCGCCAATGTAAGCTAAGGAGAGAACCTATAAGATAGATGGCTAATGGAGAGACTGAATCGTGCAGAGTGTTGGCTGATGCAGCCAAGCATTATAGATATGGCATATAGAATCGGTTACGTTCGTTGATTTGCCCTTTTTTATGTGTATGCTCCTATATATACCGGTATATCGACGATCTAGTTTCGGCATTACTGTCGGTATCAAAGGTTAAAAGCAAATGTCAAACTGCAAATATTTTAGCCATGTCAGGGGATCATTTTCAACTTTGGCTTTCAAAGTGTGCTGCGTGAGAACTTGGCATCATCGTCACCCAACGTAGCCAACCTATCTAGATCATTGGATTTCTAACGTCAATGCAGAATTCATCCTATTTGCGGATGATGGGAAATCCATCTGCCTCAAATTGGTACACTTATATCATACGCACATATATCTATACGCGCTACTGTGAGCTACTTTCCATATCTGAGACATTCAGGGACTGTACAAATCGTAATACTATACGAAACTGGCATCCATTAGAAGACCTGAGCAATCTGAAATAAACAAACCAATTTTGGAAACGAAATAAAAAATACATTCATTCAATTCAATTCAAATTATTTGAAACAACTTGTCTTGCACGCCATCGTGCAAATAACTATTCTTTTTCTTTTTTTCAAAAATCAAATTCTATCCTTTGCGTCCAATGTTACTTTCAATGTTACTTCCACAACTCCGATTAGCTATTTGTAGTTTGAGACTGATATATACAACATAACTGACATCCAAAGGATTTCACCGAGAGTGAATCTAGTTCGTTGTGTGTGATATTCGATTTTAGTATAATAATGACAATGCAAGTAACTGAATAAACTTAACTTTAAGGAGGGTATTTGCTATATAAGCATGTCTCTTATATCTAAAATCCCTCCAGAGACTCTACCCAATCCAAACATTTAGTCGCTTTCCAACCGTCAGAGTATTATTACTATTTTTATTTGCATTCCTAACATAGGGAATTTGGTTTGTGCAGGACCAAGTCTTCCAACCGTATAGAATGGTTTAGTATAATTATGTAATCATGGTTATATTTCAGGGGCAAGAATTTATATTCTAGGTGAACAATTCAACCAATTTATAATGATTATCCATAATGATGCCGATCTTCCGGAAGAAAATGTATCGTGTGGCTGATAAACATCACTGACGGACGATGACCCGTACGTATGACAAGAAATGAAATATTATCTCCATTTGGGACAGTTGCTTGCTTAGGAAGTGATCTTCCTTCCCACTACAAACACAAATCTTATAGTTCAGGGTCTATGTGGTTATTTTGCCCATGACCAACCAATAAAGCCTGAGAAGACGAGATGCATAGGCACAACCAGCAATTGAAGACTTTAACAGCAGTAGAAGGCCACAGCCTGCCCTAGACGCCTATTATCCTCAACTGCTTACCAGCCTACTCCTCATTAACCTCCACATTCATCGTTTGCCAAACTGGGCGCCAAAATCTATCCTCAGCCTAATGAAAATAAACCCATTGGCGTTTACTGCACCCACCAATTTGAGTAATAAATGGAGGAGGTGTGACTATTAGTACAAATATACCGTGTCTGTGGATGTGCATGGCAGAGGACAATTTTATCAATATTCCATTTGCATGTGTTGGACATATCGCGATAAACAGTGGGCACAATTGTGATTAAAGATTCGACGATTCGGTAGAATTAACTTATCTACATTTTTAAGATTGCATTTTTGTTGCTCAACACTTATTTTAGATGTTTTGATTGTGTCAACCTCGGAATGTTTCATTGGAATCTAATATTATATGTAAATAATTATTAATCTGTGCAGGTTTTATCAAAGTGAGAATACCAATCTGCATAGAAAATTGTGATGGTTTTTTAAGAATGTTGCCGCAAAGACATTATACCATGAAATAGAATTTTATTCTCATAGAAAGTTCATAAAAATAGTTAGGAAATTCGTAGACGACACACACGTCTATATATATATATGATAGATGATCTATGCATTTAGTCATATCAAGTATTAACACATCTAAGCCATATGTAACGTTATGAGTACTAGATTAAATGCATATAGTAGTTGAAGGTAATGTATTCCATGTGCATACTACAACATAATCTATTCATGTTCATATGTATGCAGTTTAGATTGATGTTTATGTATACGCAAAGAAGAAACGACACCCCTCAATTAATCTGATATGTATGTACACGCAATATTCTTTCAAATTCTCATATCAGGATGGGGGAGCTACAACTGGAGGATATTCTTTTATGTCCCATTTCACCCCGCAGCATGCCAGGCACTATACCCCCGAAATCAAGGTGACCGCGTTTTGGACGGCCTAGTTATAGAAACCATGATGTTTTAGGAAATGTAATCGATGAGCTGTCTAGATGTCATGCTCCGGGTGGTATCATTACTTGTCATATATACCAGCGTGTGCCTGTTCCGCGGTGCTGGTTGTCTTTCCTCCAGAGTGGGGTGGAACGCTGGAGGATGATATTAACAATAGCCAGACCACTCCTCCTGTGGGCTGCCTGGAGGTCCCATACCACTGGGCTTGTGCGAGGAGGAAAAGAATGAGGGGGAGTAAAAGCCTGGAGCAGAAGACGTTCAAGTATATGTTTGTTCTCTGGCGTGGACAAATAATAATTGTATATGAGCATCTACATACGAGATCTTTCGTGTAAATAGATAGCATTAATAGTTAAACCAAATAGGCATTTTCTTACTATTCTGATTTCATTTACGCCTGGGAAAGAACGCCTACTTATAATATTATATTCGACTTAAAAAAGTAGGAATTCTGTGGAATACTTGATACTTCATACTAATCTAGTTTCATCTCTAAACCATAATATTTGCATAAGTTGTTGCTGCATATATGGCCTTCCTTTCTGGTACGCAAAAGTATCTAAGTTAGACATCAAACTAATTTGTAATTCGAGGTTTGTCATACGCATGCTGGTAAACATTTTAAGAACGGTTAACCAGTATTATGATATATGATTTCTATGCACTTGGGTTTAGAGATATTCACGTCTGCCTCGATTAACCAAATGCTTTTTAGAAGAAATGAAATATTATTTTGTTCTGCATCACTGTGTTTAATCTAGCTTTTTGGCTTGACGAGTCGTGACCCCTATCCGTGCGAAAAGCATTTTCGACGAAAATAAACACATGCTTAGTACTGCGACCCATGCCCCTATTCTACGGTGGCCCAGGAGTGACATCTCACATCTCGTCCCTCTCCCCTCACATGTTGTCCCGCGTCCCTCACATATTGTCCCGCGCCCCCTCACATGTTGTCCCGCGTCCCTCACATGTTGTCCCGCGTCCCTCACATGTTGTCCCGCGTCCCTCACATGTTGTCCCGCGCCCCCTCACATGTTGTCCCGCGTCCCTCACATGTTGCCCCGCGCCCCTCACATCTCGTCCCGCGTCCCTCACATCTCGTCCCGCGCCCCGCGCCCCGCGTGCCGCGCTTCCTGACTTAAGTTTTGTCCCTTCCGTTTTCACAGTGCACAGTTGGTATTTTAACACATTGAGGAGCGGGAACGTGGCGTCGTCCCTGTGCATGTTCCTCAATGACATTCTCAGGGTCTGTTCATTATTAACGACATAGGGAGGGGGAGTGGAGAGAAGGTAAATGCCAGTGTTTAATAAAATGGTGCATGGTCAGGGGCGGATCCAGGATTTCATGAAGTGTGTGTGTGTGTGGGGGGGGGGGGGGGTCAGGTCTGAGAAAAGGGTGGCCCAGGAGTGGCATCTCACATCTCGTCCCGGGGGGGGGGGGGGGGTCAGGTCTGAGAAAAGGGCACATGTTGGGGACTGTGAGTGCTGAAGGTGTGAAGCCCCCAAAGGAGGGTTCTTCTCCAGGGACTGATACTAAGTAAGATATGGGACAACAAGATGGTTGCAGATTAGTGTGGGATATTTAATCGAGTCAGTGATTTTAATAGCTCCTGCAATACTGTAAATTATTATTGGAAATGAAATTAAAATCCTAATTAAATGAATTTTTTTTCTGAGCTTCTGAAATTTTTCATGAAATGACTAGGAATATAGAAAAAATGCCCCAAATTCATTAAATCAATAGAATTTCCAAAATTCATATATGTTGAAGTTTATCTTTTCGGGTGAAGTAGTCCTAGACATATTTAGCAGATGCAAATTTTTAATTAGAATTTCGAAAAACCCCACTATCTTTGGGTATTTTTGTAAAAAAAAAAAAATCATTTTTTCCCAACTAAAAATAAAAATTGTTTTATTCCCCAAACCGTGAAATAGATAAAATTCTTTATTTATCCATGCAATTTTGTATAGCCCATTGGTTATATTTACATTAACTGTTTAACTTCCCTTAGATTAAGGAGGTGTTATGTTCGGTGTTTGTTGGAAAAATAATGGTTGGTATTTTGAGTTTAGTATATCACCCCCAACCCCCCAACCATCACCACATTAATGAACAACCCCCGTGGAAGGAAGGCACACTTAATTGACGGCATGGAATCAAACTCTCTTTCTCACGCTCCGGTGGGAACATCATGCTTCCCCACAACTATGCGTCACAACTATTTGCGTCACAATACAATCTTATAAATCAGATGACGTTGTCCCGTTACCTCCTTTTCTATAATATGCTAATATGCAGGACTTAATTCTGCACGCTTTCTGGATGGAGCATGCACAACATTTAATGATATAGTATGCATCATGTTTTATCGTATGTCAGAAGACACATCGAACGACAATCCGATCACGTTACAAACTATGGTCGTATGACAATCCGATTCAAGCAAGAATCGGTTTTGGTGTAAAATGGCCTTTTAGTCATGGAGAGAGAAGCAATCCTTTGAGATCCCCTTGCAATTATGACTGTGTCTCAAGCAACTGAATCCCGGTAAAGAAGCCATGAGAGAAATAAACAGTTCAATCATTTGTATCATCGGTATTAGTTTGTTGTTAGGTTAAATGGTAAAAAAAGACTGAGAACCATCCTCATCACAATCCAATGGACAGTCAGATGGTTATAAAACTTACTCACGCCATGAATTTCGTCATTTCGCAGAAATATACGAGTTTGGTAATGGGGGTGTGGACATTTAGTTCGGAGTCTCGCTTTCTTTCTGGCTCTTACATTAAATCCTTGAGACTCCGTTGTGGTGCATTTAAACTTCATTGCTTCGTGCTTAACGCTGTTTGGCATAAATCAATATCCCCATATTCGTTGTAACTTTAGCCAAATTCAAAGTAGTCCTTAGCCAAGTATGGCTTATTACTAATCCTAATCTTTCCTACCTGTACTAGACCTAGAAGATGAGACTGGGCATGACATTGCCCTTAAATACCTTAAAGATAATTATACATTTAGAGCGTCCAAATATATACCGAAATTCATGAATTTTTTCATTTATCGTACCTAGATGTAATGGTTATTTGTTTGTAGGACTGGTGACCTTATATGTAATGTAGTACGGCCAAATAGAAATATTTAAACAAAAATGATGCAAAACACCTTATTTCTTTAAACCCTTCCCTCCCTATATTCTTATTAATGTTATGAGGACATTCTGTATTTGGAACGATATTCTTAAGGTAAGAGTGTTTGGTTAAATCAGTTAAAATGGCAAGCCACCAAGGATTTGTATTCCAGGAGAATATCAAATTGCTTCATAGCCTAGAGATGTCAGACAGTATCGATGTGACATTTACCACAAATACATTGCTTATGCTAAATTGTCATTTTAACATGCAAAACACACACAGAGTTCCATTAAACTGCATCAACTTGTGTTTCATGATATTTGTTTCTTCCGACCAGTCGTTGACGTTACGTGATATCTAATTCCCAGTACCACCAAAGAAATCTACCATTGCCCTTTCTAAACGTCAACATCATTTCCATCTTTCCTTAAAACCACACTATAACCTTTTGAATTCTCTCAATCAATAAAAGGTACTGTACAGTTGTTTCAATAATCGGGGTGGTAACATAGAATAAGAAAAGTTTGTAAAACAGCAAAAGCTAAAGCTACTACGATTACGAAGCAAAAATATTCCACATCAAAAGAACAACTCAAGAATCAGAAGTGTAATTTGCGTGGGACCTAATCGTGTGCAAGGGAAACTATTCAATACAATCTGATGTGTATTCATATAAGTATCATAATTCCTTTCGACGTCAGTATAGGTTTGTTTGCCAGTGCTGAGTTCGGAGTCTCTATTTACCCTTCTAGCTTTGCTTTCCAACAAATTGATGCTCATAGCCAGCCCGCTTGAATCATTAATGGGACCTGAATATCGGTAATTAGTGAAGTTGATTAGCGATCGCTATCCCCGTTTGAATGTCTCAGGGTTGAAGAGGTTCGAATGACAATGGTTGTGTGTACGAAATGCTCTTACAAGATTAAAACTGTACCCATATAGAACAAAACCCTAAGGCTACATCTATAAATGGCTACACGAGTAAATTCACGAATAACCTTTCCTTCAAACGGTGTCAATGTCAACCGACTGAATAACGAAAAAGAGCCCATTATTGTTATTGCAGTCCAAGAGGAATTTATTGGAAGGTTTAAACCAGTCAAATTGCAATTACTCGATGTAGGCTACTGCATGTAATCTTTATATATTCCTATTGATCGGTATGGCAGTTGTGATTATGATACCATAATATTATGATTGGGTGGAGAGAACACACAGAAGCTCAATATTGCATGACTGCTCAAAATGTGTGTTCATCAACTGTTTAATATTACTATTATCATATACAACTTTAAGTAGAGTTGAATGCAAAGGTATCTAGAGGGAATCGAGAGACTTTTAGTCAACCAGACCATTAACGATATTGAGTCTATTCCAGCAGAGTGGGGTATTTTCCCTCGTTCTCAGCTATTCTTGTCTCTCAGACAATGGCCATTGAATTTGCAAGTGGTAAGCCCCCTCTCCTTTTAGTAGTCTTTTCCAAAGTGACTCTCTGACATGCACACCCACTCCCCCTCAGTCTATGTCTCCATCTAGTGCTAATAACATTGGCAATGAGGTGTATTTTATTACGTTCCATAATCACATAATCATGATGTCGGAAACTTGCCAAATCAAATCCCATTCTTATCTGCATGTGCCATCCCATCAGGTACAATACAATTCAATAACCTTTGCTATATTGGCCTAGGTTACACTGTCCCCACCCTTTTAACACTCCTCAGGCCATGCAATTCGAAGGAGCAATGCATACACCAGAAGAACTTTAATTGGAAAACCAGAATTCTCAATAAATCACGAAATACTGCATTTCATTTTCGTTTTTACATGGAATGATTACCCCCTGGGCTCTTGACAATTTTTAACTCTTTTCAGGCGGTGCACGCAGTTCCACAATAAGATACATCTATTTTCTCTTCCTGCGCATGGTTTCTGTCGGCCAATTTTCTGGCTCCCCTGATTAGTGCCTTTTTACATTTTAAGACAACATTCATCGTGCTTCGGTTCAATACGATGCCTTGAGACGGATGAGGGAACAATATCCATTTCCAATCTGCTTGAGACCTTGTCTCTGGCCTTTCTGATCTGGCGACTGTCATAATATGGATACTGTCTAAACTGGCCCGGCTATCCTCGTTGTATTCTCACCCAGCTGCGCCCATTGGGTCAAGTGTTGCTTTGACATCGATTTTATCCGAGAAATAAGAATTGACTTGTCCATTCCATATGGCCTGCAGTGTTTGAGGCAATCGATGTCAAACAGACACTCATTCCAAACTGGAAGACTGTTGTGTGAATGTGCTTTGAAAGTTTTTTTCTATAGACAGCCACCCTGACGTTCCCACCAGAAGGTCGTGGTCATCTGTTTCAAATGAGAAGGTTTCATTCTTCTAAATGTTTGCTAAATGAGTGTTGTTATTCTAACGAAACCTGGAACTTGAGGCGGTGCTTTCAATCTAGAGTAAAACGTAACTGACAGACTCAATTAACCTTGCATTAAGGAAGTGGAAGATTTCCATTTTTATCAAATTTGTCGCCTGAAAGTAGAGTTTTTACGTGATTGGTCTTAACATCTGAGGTTTTCTTCTTATGCCGGGCTTGATTATCTCGGTTAAAGATCAGGCAATACAAATCCCGCGCCCATCTTAGGTCAGTTTTTTCTTGGGGTGGCGGTCGCCGATTGTGGCACCGGGACAAAAAGACTCTTCATCTAATAATTATTACAGTTCTTCCGGCTTGAAGAAAAATGGGTTAAATTTGCACCGCTGGAACGGAAGCTGGACTGCGTTGTAACTGGTTTAAAGCGGCGTTGTCGCAGGCTGATAAGGACTGGATGTGCAAGGGCATGGAGGCCGACAGATTAGGGGCGGGTAAAAGGGTGGGACGGAGAAGCGCTGGGATGGGCAAGGATGGCACATTGGCCCAATTGGACAGACACCAGGGAGGATGGGACACAAGGGAGGCTCTCTAGAGGGTTGCTTGACATCTTTACTGTGTACGGCGATCTAGATCAGCGATTAAAGATAAAGCTAGACATGGCGTACATGAGATCGGTTTCATGTACTTTCTTTAAATGGTTGAATACCTTCATGCGATATACATATCCACAGTTGATCTCCTTTTCATTAGACATAAAAAGAAAGGCAATCATAGATAGTATACAAATGCCATGACGGGTTATAAATATGAAATGGCATTCGATCTGTTTGTTTACAAAGGCATTGTAGTATGTTTGCTGTCAAGAGAATTTCAACTACCACCACCAATAGCAAGAGTCTGTGGGAGATGGCAGTGAGGGAAGAAGAGAGAGAAGATGAGAAAGATGAGAGGGGTAGAGGCAGAGATATGGCGTGTACTGTACGGTCAGGGTGGGACAGTTCCACAACCACCACACACACCCCTCTCTCACACAAACCAACGATCGATAGACGCCGATTGCCGTTTGCTCGTGTACGATCCGCCCGCTAGATGTCCTTCTTCAAGCTGCTACTACCAGAACGAGGCTGGTCCATGACGGGGACATAGGAAGGTCCCGGCATGCGTCGCGCGTTTCATGAAGCGCAACGGTAAGTTTTTTTATTTCCTTCCTGAGCTTCATGCACCTCACACCAGGTGATACACACACACTCAGAGGCTGGGCAAACAGCACGCAAGTTAACGGGGGATGAACGAGTGTTTTATTAGGACTTGGAGAAGTTACAGAGCAATGTTTCTGCTGAACCACAACACTAGCTCTGAGATACTGGGTCTTGGGGTATAGGGATCTGCTAGAAGTACACTCACTCCCCTTCTCAGCCTCCTCATCATACCAGGAGAGGAGCTCATACTTTGTCCGGATACGTTTAGCAGATTTCTCCGGGCCTTTCGTAAGTATGACTGTTATTATTTTATATAAGAAAAACGTAAGGGATACAAGGGATATCTCTGCAAAAGAAGCACATTCGACCACAGAAATATATTGCCAAAATGTTCAGCAGCATTCAACATGAGGGAGTGCATATTCAGAGGTTATTCCTCTGTCTTATTGCTCATATGGGAATGGTGAGTCTTACTTCTAAGGTAGACCTAAGCCTGGAGAGGATGTGGGACTGACAGGGAGGGGCTCTCGAGCCCAGCCCGAGACATTGGTCTGACTTTGGGGGCTGAGCTTCTCACGTTCGGTCCTGAGCACACCACATCTACTCGTCTCCATCCATGCGTTATAAGCGTCTCCCCGTCCGTCATTGTAGAGCAGCTCTCAGGGGGAAATAATCCAGGAATTCAATGCTCAATCATTTTGTTACACTAACAGCCAAGTCCAAGAAGGGTGAATTATCAGGGCACAAGGGCGTGGGGGCTTTTTGTGGAGCTTTTATTGGAGCCAGTTCGGGCGTTACTAGCAGGGGTCTGGATGTGAATGCATCTAACTGTTTGCTTATGGACATTGAATGCCAAGAATGCAGACATATAATAGCGTAGAGACATTGGCAATGTGCTTATATGAAGCCACTGGAGTATGTTGGTGCTTGTGGTGCACCCAACAGTGGGAAAAGATGTTAAAGGAGTCAGCATCAAGCGCTTGATTTTCTATTTCCGAGTTGTGCAGGCTGTTTCAATGAATAAATTAACACTAATCCACTGAATGAATTGCTTAGAGACTGTTCAGGAAAGACACTACAAACACAGAAATCAATGTAATCAGCGTAGATCAATGCAAGTCACGTTCAAAATTACGAAGGAATGGGTTAGAAACTAGGATCATTTCATTTCAGTAGCCCTCTCGAATTGTTTTCCATTAATTATTTTGCTGTCAGGCCTTAATCATTCATTACATAACCAATCTATGCACTCAAAGTTGGTATGTGCCTTCAGAAACAAGATAACTACATTATATGCAAGAGGCAATTGGAACGCGTACTATATCTTGTTCATCAATAAGGCATATCTATGGAAGCTTTGGGACGGTATGGAGTCACGGGTAGAGTATCAGGCCCCACTTAGACCAGTGACTGGTGAATATGGAAGAATATATATCTGCAATACATCCTGAATTACATCAATACCAGACCACACCATCCACTGACTACTGTCCCCAGTTGTATGTATACATACATGTATATATATGTGTGTATCTTCAATAAGCAAGCAGGGAACTTTTATGTCTGTATGGGGGCTAGTTCACTATTAATACCAATCTGCGACAGAGTGGAGGATTGGCTACTTGTTCACTTTGGTATTGAAAACAATATTTCACCATATGTGAATCTTTATTTGACAAACAATTTCAGTTTTAGAAGGAAGATCTTTCTATAAAATCTTAATCTACTTTGAGAGATCCATAATATGGCTCGTGGGATATCGAGAAGTCTATCAGTTTCTTAATTACCCAGCCTTCACGAATCAATAGAAATAGACGCCAAAATGATTGAATAGTATTTGGATATTTGATGATCTCATGTTTCATAGAAATGATACGAAGACAAGGTCGCATAGCGATACATACTGAACTCCTCCTTGGTATTGACTCGAGTGTATTGCTTGTCTTTCTGTCCATTGCTCCTCGTATCGCCTTTATATGAACAATCATGATCTTGGAAATGACTTTCTGTGCTCATGTCATACAAGGCTAATGCATCACCTCTAAAGCTATACGGGTGAAACAAAATCAATGCATACATGGCCTGGCTACTGGTTCGGTTATTACACCAACCTTTCATCATATTTTGTGGCCTTCTCTCTGTCGCGCCTCCCTTTGTCTATGGACCACGGCTCTGTCTAGATAAGGCTGCCTAGAGGAACCTGTCCAGCCAATATTGTACAAAGAGATAATAAATATACATATTCCATGTTGTACGCTCAATAATACAGGGTCACCACAGCAATAGGTTATCCGGCGAGGCCAGGGTCCATCGCTATAGGGGTTATTGTCCATTCTGGATGAACGGATCGATGCGAATTTAATGGGCGAGCAATACGCGGGGGTAAACTCAATTAGTTTCTGTCAACAGTTTCCATGTGCTAGGGAAAATATATCTTGTGCTGAATGGACTGGACTAAAGCGTGTCTCTTGTACGGAAGGTCATCGGTGAGGCTTTTTTGTCTCGTGCTAACCTTTTGCTACTTTTGCTTTATCAACATCGAAAACGTTGAAAACCATCCTTAGAGATCGTCACCAATATAATAGGTCAATTTCTAAAGGTACACATTCAATATACTGATAATTCTTGACAATCATTGATCAAAGATGCATCATTTTATTTTTCCTTATCTATATATTCATTTCACTTTTGCCTCGCTCGCGACTATTTAGATCATCGCTGTTATGGAATTAATTCACGATTGTTAGGATCTTTATATTAAAGTTGAAGAAAGTACATTACAATTGTATAGTATCCTCATGTTGCTGTATACATGACGAATTGGATGTTATCTTTCAATCGGAACGTTCCAACCCATCTAAAAGAAATTTGAAAAACTTCGTTTGTCCTCATTTGTCCTTATTTGCCTGTAAGCAGCCTGCAGCTTCACTTTCCTGTGATGATTAATTAATTGATTATTTGATTATTATCGCTCACCGGCGGCAGTTTTCTATCAGCCGATTCGACCGATTCTTATATAAATATATTTAACAGCAGCAGAATACTGATAAAAAAATAAAGTCATATAAGTCATAATATGAGTAAATTTAGCAGGATTTTACTTGTTATAATAGCTGGGAATGCAGCTTTAATCAAATGCACTATTATTTGGATGCTCAGTTCCATTCGCATCAATTAGTAATATATGTGTAGATATATGATGGCTATGTGCCACGTTCCTATCTAACTTATAGATTTTGCGGTCGGAAATCCGTCTAATTGTTCAGAGACCCGTTTAAAAGGTCTCCTCAGTGATTATTTTTGACAATAAGCACCCTCTGCTGTATCTGTTCCACATACGAAGTAATCAATGTCTCACTTGGAATCGCTTCGGAATCAATGTGCAGCTTTGTTCCGGAATCTGTATGCAAGCTTGGCACATCGAAGTGTAAATTATATGTAACGGGACAGCAGACAACATACCTGTTCCGTTTGTTCCCCGGGGTCGAGTAAGCTCAAAGACCTATTAGCAGCAATAAATAATGCAAGGAAGTGGCTCGGGTCGATTCAAGAGCCAGAGGAAAAACAAACAATGGCAAGAATCAATTGTAGTAATAGCTGTGCAGGTCCAATTATAATAATCTGCAAACTGGAAAGGGTCACTTCTATTGGGCTTGGAGCTGCCATCTCTAGATGTATGTACATTCGCTGTCGTACAGCTGCAGGCTGCTTACAGGCAACGAGGCAGTTCGTTTCCTGTCTCTCCACCAAATTGAAATAGTAGTTCAATTTTATTGTGCTATAAATATGGAGAGGTCGATGAAAGAATTGAATTTATTATTCCCTGTTTGATTGGGAGCTCTATAGCTCGATTTAGCTTTGCTAAGCCGAAAATTGGTAAATATATATCCTTATATGGCTTCGCTGACGATAACTCACTACTATTCATTGGAGTTCAGTTTTAGAATTTATTGTATTGTCGCCTTACCATATACTACCAGATTGTAGTTAACGATGGTCAATAGCAAATGGTGTTAACAGTTTCAACTCTATACTAATTCAAAACATTTCATGGCACTCACAGTGTTCTTTAGAAAAAACGCAGTGCAAATGTCATTTAGTGTAAGTCACGTTTTATAAATAGGTCCCTCAGCAATAGAAAGAAATAAGTACACACAACCTAAGTCCTTTGGGTGATGCAGACTTGGATAAGATGCATCCCTGTTTACATATTTTATACAAAACAATGCGTACCACCGCTCAAGTACACAAGGGTATACAAGACAAACAATTCCTGCTGAGATAGAAAGACAGAGATATTGGAGGATGCATCGAAGCAATTTGGAGCTTGAGCATAAACTTTTCTGATTCTAGACAACAGAGCATTAAAAGGAGATGTTACATGACCAATCTGCACATACGATTTGCATTAGGATATGTGTCTTCTTCATTGACTTGCTGCTTCAATTAAAGTCAGGAGAAGTATAGTCCATATAGGCCTATAAGATTTTACGTCGGTTGTTTCAGATTGAGGATCTGGTTTCTATATAGGATGGGCGGCATTTTATTCCTAAGGGAGTAAGATAATTATATACAATGTTTATAATATTATAAACATCGATATGTGTCATTCGTACATGAAATGGCACTTCTCTCCCTTCTTTATAGATATACCATGGCATAGAATAGAGTGTCTAGCGTGTAACTGTAACTGGAAACTGGGACTCAGTTATGCCACCCTTGCGTGAAGTAAAATCGTCAGTACATCGATATTATCATGAGAGTATATTATACAATACCGAAAGATACCCCCTGATAGATCGGTGGAGGGGTTGTCTCTCATTCTTAATATATACATGGGTGTTATTCTAAAGTAACATGACACTGTAATCAATATATATATATATATGCCTTTTTAATTTGTAGGGATTGGCGAAGTGTCCTTTCACTTCGAACTCACTTATAGTATTGTGATGATTCTTATGATAAGCATTTTGTTTTTACGACCAGATCCCGATCTGATGTGTGCCATCAATCTGTAACTCCTAGTCATTTGCAAGTAAAGAATATATTATTATTATTGATTATTATAAAATAAAATGAATTGTAAAAGTACCTGTTATGGTTAGTTTTGCATGAAAGGAATTAATGAGTTTTCTGAATATACATGATATGGTTTTGATAAAATCCTGAATATAGCAAATCTATGAGATACACTTAGGGATAAAAAGAGACGTAGATTGAGAATGAATAAGGAAGACACAAAGTCTAACACCATTCATATATGTTTACGAAGGAGCGGCTGTCTTCTACGAAGCAGGACATTTCATTGGTGATCGATGGGAGGAGATGCATCAATTTCAATGCAGCCTTTCTATGGGATTAAACGTGTCACACCGTATATTATGAGGTGGATTCCGGTGGAGAATGAGATAAACATCGATCACACTGTTCATCATGCTTTTAAATCAAAGGCACCATGCTGAGGCGCCATTTTTCGTCTTTAGATGTGTCCTCTGCAGGAACCGCCTGTAGCCCTATGGTCTGTTTTGTTTCTTCTGGTATGTACCCTAAACATGGCTTAGATATCGATCGAAGTTTTGATCGTCTGAAGGTTTGGTTAATTCGGACAGTACTGAGGTGGAGATGTTTTTCGGAAGCCCTCTTGTCTGGACAGACCGAAACTCCTAGGTGGGCGTGACTTCCGACATGCGCACAGACAATATCCTGAAGTTTAATGCATTGGCGAAGCTCTTCCTTGAGGTCACTTCCGGTGTGGAATATCCTTGGACTACAGGGAATAAATGAAGTTTTCTCGCCAGTCTAGGGAGAATCCCCAGGCGAGAGATTCTGATTGCGACGGAGATCTCTACAAGGACCGAAAATAGAATAAAGACGAGTTATACTCTCGGTTTTGCCTTTGACAACATTCACGTTTTAGTTTTGATCAGATTAAAATAAGTACTTCTGATATTTTTTGGATGTAAGTCGGATGTAAGAAAATGAAATACTCAAAACATTAACTCCCGGCAATACGGTTTCACAATTGTTTCCTAAAATCACTATAAGGGCATTACTAAGTAATAAGACTTATCCTTGCATATAAGTTTACTTCGACTTGATGCCTACTATTGTCATTGTGACAAGAAACATCTAACTTTTCTATGATTGTTTGTGCACTTAAGAATATCCATGGATTGCATATACTCTAAATACTATCGTCTGTATCCCTGTTGCACTTCAGCAAAAGCAAAGAGTTAGAAATACGTTAAAGACATCCATCAGAGTTCCATATAATATTATCGTAGAGCATTTATAAACAATGTCGAATTTTGTTTTTCTCGGGGGCAGAATGTTACTCTCCCACGTAAATATATGTCCCTATATATATTTGGCGAAATAAATATATTATCAACGATCAAGAATATCTCTAAGCTTTGTAGAACCTAACAGCAACTGTCATCGATTCACCTCATATTCAGTCATTTCACATAGAAGAACCATGAATTGACCAAGTCAGTACCAATAAACAAAGACAAATCTTCCCATCACAGGATACAATATTTGACATCGCAAGAATCAATAGTTCTGGCGGTATAGATCTCAGACGGTTGGACGTATGATTGACACATATTCAGGGTAGAAAGGCAACGATTCCGGCGCCTGACCGTTGATTCGGCGCTGATATTTAGCGGGTCCTTTCAGCTTCTCCCCAGCACCAAATTATTCTTCAAGTCTTATCACTGAACCACTTCTTCCCCGGTGACAGATACATCAACAAGAAACTCTTCCAGGCTCCATTTATCCCATCCTTTCCTCATGGAAATCTTAGTAAGACTTACTGCTAAGGCAACCTCTTAAAGCAACGTTTCCTGCATGTCAGTAAGGTATACCATAGAGCTGATTGTGCAAATAGTAAAATGTCACCTGCAATAATGAGATTAATTTAAATGCACTTTGATAATCTCTTATTATCCCCTGTGCTCACGGACAAATTAAACTAGACAATAACACATTCATCGGATTGTCCACAGAAATGACCATTTGAACCTTTTTCTAGATTCAGGATGAGGTTGAATAATAAGTTGCTCTCATATTCAGACGCCTTTGATAGGAAGACAATGCGAGTGGGAACTAGGACTGAATTTCGAGCCCGTTCCTTTGTCTCGGTTGAATGGAGAATGTTTCATTATCGAAACCTTTGAAATTTATTCCTTGGCCTTCACAAAGATACTCTGAATGGACCATCAAAATAATGGACTCTTTCAGTATCCGAGCCGAGAAAGGTTGGAGTGTGTATTTGCCTTAACAAACACCGATTAATGTCAGTGAACTCGCCGTGAAAGCTTTTCAATGGCCTCGCAAACAGTGCATGTATTTTGGTCAAATCATTTGGATATAATATCATCAATATGACCTAAATCATAATATAGATTCTCCTTAGATCTTAAGCCTGACACACTTCGTTTGTATGGTAAGTCTACTTAATATGGAAGGTTTTCTTTGCCATCCATCCATTCTTTTCCCAGTCATTTATTGCTTTCCGTCTCATTCTATTGTCGCATTTCCACATCACTTCCTCCCCATCATAGATTCCAATGAATACAAAACTGAGAATACTCATCCTGAAACAAGCCAACACTATGACCCGTGCGAGCAGCCACTATACCAAACAATGGATGAGATATGCAGAATAGGCATCATTGCACTGGGGAACGTATAGGATTTAAGCAGCAAGCGCGCCAATAATTGTATCAATTGATACGCCTGGATAGGAGACTTAACTGTTATCTACCCAAGCAAACATTGTACGAGATTAGAAATTCCCTTGTGGGAGACTGGAACAAATAGAGTCAGGACTATAAGGCCAGAAAGAGCACCGCATGAGGAATTACTTTCCAAATCCTAACGAGCAAATATGTATTTTTCCACGCCACTAAGACCATACTGAATGACTCCCTTGTATTAGCTGTTTTCCTGACCAGTCTGATTAATCTAGAAACTATGCATAAAGCAATCGCCATCATCTATGCTTTGGCATCTATGTTTATCAATCAAACTTTAATTACATCTGTTTGTATTGTTCTGCAAACAAAACATTCCGGTATGAGGTGACTAATTTCCCAAGGGGATTGGCATTTTTTTGGAATGACAATATATTCCCTCATGTTTATGCCGACTATAATATTATAATTACAATTATTGATGATGTACATAGACTTATCTCTTAGCAGGTGTAACTACATGGCATTATGTTTGATTTTATTAGTTGTTTTGTGTAGTTATATCATAAGTTATATATAATTATATGCAGGGTATGGACTCTTCTGTTTCATTTTATAGCAACAAACATCGAAAAAGAAGTCAGATAAATTTAATTAGTTATCCTCTTTATTTCTATCTTGAGATCAATGTTTCGCTTTTTCTTTGGACTTTCTCAGCAGTTAAATAAGACGAACCAATTAATCTGTCTAGATTCGTTTGGAGCCCCGATTCCGATATAAATAGTACACTTTATTGTATTTTTGGCAATCTTACAATGTCGGTGGTTTGAATGGCTTTACGTTACGTAATTCAAATCAGAAAAAACACAAATTTATATATGCCTTCTCATTTTCTTGTCTTCCGGCCTCATACTCGACATGTATAATCAATATTATGTAGTGTGTATACCTGATTATAAAATTGAGACTATAATCTGCTGATTTAATGTGAGGGTTGTGATTGAGTAAGTACTGATGCGAGAAGAAGTTAACTGTATAGTTAAATTGCTTAAATGTAACAAATGTCAAATGTTTTGTATTGACTATTTAAATATTGCATTTTCAATTGGAGATGAGACCTATCACCTACTGTTGTGAAAATCTGCCAAATAAAATTGTTTAAAAAAAATCTAACATGTGATTGTAACATATGAGCACTGAAATAAAAATGAAAATAAGTCATATAAGGTATATCATGGTCTGTTATTAACGGGAATATACTTTCAATTGACTTGTTTCCCAATGGCAGAAGAGATTTTGAGATTTTACGCCCTAATTTATCTTCATCTGGGCTCTAGAAGAGACCTTTACGATACCATCATCTCTGATTTCCCTGAAGGGTATCACTGATTGTTTGAGCTGAGTGATGAATACTGGCGAGATAAGATCTACTAGACTTCCTATTCGGTATATTATGATCGTTATAGTTCATCCGACTGATAGATGAAAAAGAATAGTTAGAAAGTTTTGCATAGAAAGGTTTTACACTTTGTTTGGATTTTCTGTGGGTCTGGAAAAAGCTTTCCATGCATATTCAAATCCAAAAGATTAAAACAAAACAGAACTCTGGCGCTCATACTTATGGTTTACTATCATCTGAAGAACTTATCCGATATGCCTCGAGACTATATATTGACTGCCTGATTTTAATCTTAAATTCAGTATACTACTTGCGGAATGATTGTCCCAGAGTAGTGCATATAGTCTAGGATTTTATATCAGCCATCGAGCACTCTAAGTGAGGATCACACATTATATATGTGCTAAACTCTATTCTGATTAGCAACATGCTGCTTTCTCTCGCGAATGCAATTAATCCATTCTACCTCTTTCGTGGAACATAATTATTGTGTCCATCCTCTCAGGACAGATACTGCGGGCATTTATTCCAAACGCAAGTATTTAATCGAGAAGGTGAACGAATCAATATATGAGGACTCGAAAACGTTAGGGAATGGAAGTCTTGTAATTTTGCACAGCTTCGGCTCGAGCTTCGGTTAGTAGTCGTTATGAGGACAGTTATGGAAGGAATAAAATGCTCCATTAACGATGCCGCCTCCTTCTCTGGTTCACTTCGATGGCTTCTTGAAGCAATGTATAAATATATAGAAGAATACAGATTAGGAATTAACATACATTCGCAGATGCAGTCGGAGATGAAGGCTTTGTATTCCAATGATCAATGTTTATTGTCTGTCTTTCGAGACTACGACTGTCTAGAGCGAGGCGGCGTTAGTAAAGGAGATGAAGCGATTCTATCTGCACATCTTATGGACTGATATATGAAGGCAATGAGTAAGGGCTAAAAGATATGCCCAGCACAGCACAACAGGAAACATACATATATAAAGCAGTCTTGTAGTTACCAGTCATACTCGGTGCAAATAAAAAGTACAGCGAACCTCCTGAAAAGACAGGCGAGGCCCGAGAAGAGTGTCTATGATGTGGAATTGTGTTCGCACAATTACAGATAAGTTGACTGGTTGTGTTACGGTACATGTATGCCAGTTCACTGTGGGAGAGTAAGTGCATTTGGGCCATATAGCCTTATTTCCCTCTTCCAAATACCTATCACTAAGCAATGGGCTAAACGAGGAGAAGTTTTAGCCTTAGTAGTGCAGGAAAAATAGTTTGCACTTAAGCATACATTGCCTAACTCCATAGAATAATACATCTTCAAAAGGATCATTTTATATCGTTCATAGTAAAACATATAGATCATTTCTTTCAAGGACTTGTCACATTGAGCAACTCAGCGTTTGAAGTTTGTTTCTCAAGTGCTTTTTAAACTTCACCAATGTTATTCAATTTTTTTTACATATTATTATCTTACTCCAGTAGCACGAACGCTCATGATTCGTTTTCGTAACCAATGGAGACAATCGAATTTCACGCCTCAACCATCCATCGCCTTCCCCCTTTTTAGAGGGAGAGAACTTAGCTAGCGACGAATGATTATGCAATGATACCATGGCTTTAAAGGTATCCCCAAGACCCATATAAAACCCTGAAAAATACTATCTAATGAGAATAGTCCTAATGGTGTCATTTACCAAGTGGATAGCTATCAATCCTTATGAAGCCATGATGATAAGATAGGAAGAGCCCGGTGTCTAGGACCATCTCAGTGTTAAATTGGATTGATTAACCAGTCAAGATAAATAGATAATGACTGGGTACTAAGCGAAAAAAAGGATGCAGCGTGGTGGGCTATAAGTAAAATGCTTTTTTTCTGGTCCCTTCACATACTATCGTTTTTATCCTATATCAACAAATACTGCTAGCCAGCGGACCGCATTCCCCATCTGGTGTAGTGCCATTAGTGTAATATACATCATAATCACGTACGTTCATGTGCATATATATGTACTGTTTAAGCCATAGTATTTGATATATTAATACGTCCCTGTAAATTATAGACATAATTCAGTGTTTTTATACACCCCGAAAAACTTTTCTTAGTCGCCCAGAAGGCCAATAAACCTCATATACCATTATATTAAATAGTTATATTGAATATGATCTAGCATCGATTACCTTACTTCCCTCTGGGGTTGATTCAGCTGCTTTGCATATGATCATGGCAGGGGGGTGGGGGTAGTTAAATCTGAGGAGACTTGCAGGACAGGACAAAGGGTGAAGAATATAAAATACTCATAGATAAGACATTATTAAGGGCTACCATCGGCACCCTTCGGGCTGACAGTTCTTATCACATAATGACAAAGGGTGGTTCTGGAGATAGCATATCTTTATTACCAGGGGTTGGGCCTTGAGGGGATTTAGGAGGAATCCTCCTTATAAAATACATTTCCAATGACCCGATTCGGTCTTGGAGACATGATAAATTACCTGTTCTCCTCCCTCGCCAACACTGTGTTTCTAAATGGCCTTTTTGTTAAAAATGATTGACCAGTGATGGAAGGGAAGGGGAATATTTTATACAGAACCATGGCTAAGCTATTGCCAACACGCACGAATTTATCCATAGCCAGTTTTTAAACATTATTTCCCATAAACTCCCATGAGCTATCATAAAAATGGCCTGTTCGCTCTGGATGTTTCAGAGAATAAATTACAAAATGTTATTTTATGTTTATGGTTCAGGACTAGGACAGTTTTGCCTAGAGCATCGTCACAGCATTCTAATCACGTTTACCTTTTATTGCCTCGGGGCTGATTATCTCAGTCTTTATTTTTTACTTCTCTTCAAGCAAAAACCCACCGAGGATCGTCCATCAAATTCAATGCAACCGTCACGTAATGGGCCAGTGGAATATTGAAAGGGACTTACTTAAGAATTAGTTTGTCTTTACATCACGCCTGCCCGTTGAAACTGATAAGCCTCCAATACTGTCAGAGAAACAAATTTCCCCAGACAAGATTTTAATTTGCCGGTTTTGTTCCTCTAGATTGGGAATTCATTACCCCTGATGTAAATGCGGACTGAATCTAATCCAGTTAGAGGGGCATCGCCTTGCCTTGTCCCAGTTCTTAAACTTCAATGGGAAGCTAATAAGACGGGCTCATAGTACTACTTGGGGTAACATCAAGCTATATTAAGTTAGTTCCATAGATTGAACTAACGTATCAGAGAGAGCCGGGGTCAGAGTTACTCGCGTTTGACTGACTGGCGTTTTGTCCCTGAAGTGAGCAGCTCTTCCCAGAGATTGCTACTTTATTAGCATTGATGGTGACCCAGACCTGGTGGCGCCGCCAGTGACGGCGGTCAACATTAGTGCCAGTCACTGGGTCTTTTCTCCTCAAAGTCCAATTCAATCGGCCACAAGAAGCGCCCTGTTCCCTCTTTGCAGGCCTTCCATCCATCCAAGGCAAGCTAACCCTTCCACTTACCCACCAATTCCCAGTGTCCCACATCGACCTCTTTCTACACATTCATAGGACTCCTCACTTCTTTCCCATTCTTGTTCCCTCCTCGGCTTTGCTTCTAATATATAAATGCTTGGACCCGTTACCGAGCCTTGCTACCCACTGCCTTGTCTCAAGCGCTCGGACAATTTATCGTCATCTCAGTTTTTTCTCAATCTTCCTTTTTCAGACACGCGATCCAGGTGGCGCCACTTGCTATCACTTCCGCCGATACGCCCGCCAGGGGGAGGCGGTGGAGGAGGAGGTGGTATGGAGGAGGGCATGCATCGACATTACAACATAACAGCGCAACTTCAAATTGGTGAGGAGACTACTAGTAGTCGGAGGACGCGTGCGGACGAATCCTTACATCGATGACGACGCCAGTTATTGCGAGATTGCTCACCTCCCAAAGCTCATCCAAAAACATAACAAACTCCTTCCCGGGTGGCGGTCCCTTCTGGGAGATAGTGACAACGCCAGCCTCGAAAATTGCTTGACCTTATCAGTTGGATTGTAGGGGAAGATGGGCGGCCTTTTGCGCCGTCCCGCGTGGACGGAAACCGAAAGTGAAGTGATCACTGAGTGGATAGAGCATGACTCGCGCACGCGCCCTATCGGCAAGATCATCCGCTGCCCCTGGTGTTGTTACAACGTAAGTACAATAATCTAAAGTCTATCACGATTACTTGGTTGATCCAGATAAGATTCCAAACCTTGCAAAGCTGATCGATTAGATCCATATTGAACCTAATATATAAATGATAAAGTTCAAAATTGTGAGCTTGAGACACTCAATATTATATATCCTAGCGTTGCAATATTAAAGATGTCAGAGAAAGTTCCTGAGCCAAGAACCGATATAAACTTCCGCTGATAGGAAATTATTCATACCCTAAGTTCCAATCCATGTCTAGAGAAAGGAGATTGCGTTCAGTTCCTTAATAATGTACGCTATAGAGTTGTTAAATAACTGTCAGAAATCCTGGCCGGATGTCTAGACGTTACAGACATGCGCAGTGACTTATGGGTGATGTCTTCCGGAATGCTCAGCGCCGGAAACTGCTTATTCTCGACACTGTAATAAGTCTGGTATGTCTGTCGGCGTTAATGTGATTGCAATGCGCGCATCTTGGAAAGAACTGAAATTTAACCGGGATAAAAACCTTAGTTTAACATCCTCAAAGACGGTCCTTGGCGCCAGGACGTGCGGTCTCTATAGCCTATACCATTGTGTTTACCTTCATTTCCATCTAAATTTCCATTCAACTCTATCTAGATAAGCCATCCAATTAATTATTCCTATGGTGAGACTGTACACACCCTCGTCTATGTTAAAACTGATGGATTCGCCAGTGCTGAAGACTAGTCTATTTTCCTTTCATTGGGTTAGCAAAAACATTAATATTAGGAAGAGAGGCTATGGATTCTAGACAGTAGCATGCAGCTATTCCGGGTCTCAAACAACATGAATATAACTCGATTGCTTAACTTTTAATATGTATTTATGCACACAAACAATTGGAAATAATATACGGATGAGCCATGTCACAATATACCTTCTTGTGCATGCATCATATTCTATTTTCGTAGAAAACCTCAGTATTGGCTTGGCTCCCCGCATTGATGTATACCTTGTCCGCCTCCCATGGGAAGGTCCTATCCAAACTACAGTGGAAGTCATGTCAAACAAAATATTTGAAATATACTCACCGCCGCCGACGCTGCAATAACAATATTAATTAATATTTACCTTTGGGTATCGCATGAGGGGTTTCCGACGATTACCCAATATTCTCCAGACACGGGCGGCTCTCTGTAGTTCTTCTAGTTGCTGGCGTTTCCTGACAGATCCCATTCGCTTAGCCTGAGTGTAAACTTTTTGGGGAGGTGGGACATTGGAATAGTACTTTTATGTCAATCCAATAATTAAAGGGTTAAAGTTAATTCATTTGGGGACCACTCGCGTGATCGCGTGTGGATGTTCATGAATATATAACTCCAATGTTGGGTAACACAGTTATACAAAGAGATAACGAACGAAAAGATAGGGAATGAATGGATGGATGTTAACACTATGCATACATGCTTCTAGTGCACTCATGTTGTCCACCCATTTCATTCAAGTCAGCTTCTCAATACACCATTTCAGCCCGCATGTGCATGCCAAACATATTGCTGTCAAAATTGAATTGATGGAAGGACATTGGTACACGAGGAAGCGATTGAACAAATCCAATCAGGCCCTGTAGCACGTCTGGTAGGGTGATAGTTTTCAGATCCGGAAATAGGACTTGCTTCTGCCCATACTCGACCACAACAATCCATTATCCCTCGTCCAAAACGACCCAAACATTCTGTCTCACATCATAAACAGGCTCTGATTCTGAATACTTGATGTGTTCTATACCTGGTATCAGCATTCCGTGGCTGGGGCCTGTTCAGGGAAAGATATTTTCTTGTGTGGGATAATCGGAATCAACGTTTTATTGTCCGTTAATAGTTATTACCCGCATGGCTTGGCATTTGCAGGTTCTGGCTCTGGAAAGGGAATTATCTCTTGGGGCAGACAAACATTAACGTAATTGTAACTGCTAGGGATTCAGGGGATGCGTTGAGAGGGGTGTGCCAGAGAAAGCATCTAGGGATTGTATTGAAATTTAAAAGGCAATGTGTTTCTCCTGGTCTGGTCCTAATGGGTTCAAATGCCGTCTTCGTGGATTTATTGAGGAAAACCACTCGCGGCCACAACCGGGGAAAACACAAGAACATGCAAACTATGGCAATGCCTGTATAGTTCATATTTATTGAATTTTGAAAACCTATTACTTCTAAGAATGACCTATAAAAGCTTCTTTAAATTTCGTAAATTTTCATTGTTTTCTTTTCATAGGCATCTTTCAATAGACTAATCTTCCATGTTTGCTAATAAAATGTTGTTTCTTTTTCAGAGGGTTTGTCCTATTTTAAGTTATGTATATTTCACAAGCTTCGGCCTTGTCACCCTTGTCCTGCTGGCCTTTTTCTGTGTTATGATAGTTCGACCACATCTTTATGTAAAGCAGTTTGTCAAAGGATCCTGTGAAACCATAGGCACTGTGTACGTATGCTTTCTATCTTAATTTTGTACATTTAAGCACAATAGTGAAAGGTCCAATCTCAAATAAAGCATGAAGATATTAAAGATATGCGCCTAGAATATAATTTGAAAACATATAGATTATTGTATATGATAGAGAATATAATCCGAAATCCAGAGTGCACATAGTTTAAATCATGTTCTGATTCACATTTTTCACAATTCAAATCACGGTATATGCCCAGACTGCTCTTTTTATATTGTAGTATGAATATAAGCGTGGAAGAAGCTATCAGTAAATGACCTAATAATCTCGTTTGTCCCGTAAGCATTTCCCGCAGCATAAACGTCCAATAGACGAGGTTAAGGGACAGCGTTTGATGGAGATGTTCTTGGTGGATCCTATGATTAGGCACATTTTTTTGCGACAAAGTAGAACACCTAATTAACAGAAAGCTCATAAAAATCTCTTCCACAGCCCCCGCAGTTCAGCAGAGTGACAAATATCTTGTGTTACTTCAAAGTGATTTGCTGTATTGATTGGCCCTATATTGGCTTCCATAGAGTGAAGGGTTTGCATTGAGAAGGGCGTAATTGGCTGCCACCTCATTGTGTACCCACAATATCTATAGGCTTGGTTTGTTTGTACTAGGAGCGCAGGCGGCGACTCATATAACCGATGAAACCCAATTAATCGCTTAGGTATATGATCCATCACTTCTCCTGTACCATGAACAACCAATACAAACTAACCCAATCTCACATATAATCAGGAAATGAGCTATTTCATCTAGTATGTTTTCCTAATTTTTCGGTCAAATGTTAGTATAAGCTCTTATGAGTGATTTTCAATTGATAAATAATAGTTGGCATAACAATGTGGAAAAAGTGGAGCGTTTTCTGCGTGAGAGTCATAATTGGCATCAAGTATCAAATAGAAACAAATATGATCATGTTTACCGGTGGAGATAATATTAACTGTTCTTCCAGGGTGACCTGAAATATTCTCTGCATGATAGTTGGTAGATAAAATGTCTCTTGGTTAGGTCACGTAATGAAAAGTTCAAAGTTGAATAGTTACAAAAGTATATTATATCAAAAATATTGGTTTGAATGTTAATTTATGATTGCATCGCCCATATTTATATGCCTTGCTGCAGCTAAATTTATAAGGACCGTAAAATATATTATATTTTAAAGTCCATGATAGACTATGTACAAGTCTTGCATTGAAATTTATTTCAAATTTGGACCTCGTTGGTATCTGGTACTTGGTATTAGCAGAAATATGTGAAGTCTGTTTTCTCCTCAGCAACACCCATCTTTATGTACCAAATAAATGTTCCACCACAAATGTACTAAATTCTCTGGTACAACCAAAGGGAACATCATTGCAGTTAAAAAGCAGGCAAATGGTATTGGCTTTGAATCTAATGGGCACACGAGAACGCCACGTCGCGAAATATGAAACTTGATTTGATTAAATAAAACAAACATTGCTCTTGAAATATTTGAACACCATGATCTGCGTTCAGTACATTGCTCACATTGTCATGTGTTTTGCTGCTAGCTCATCTTTAAAGAAATCTTGTTTTATAACATATAAATAACCCAGAGGCTTTGAATCAGAACATCTTAAGTTCAAGGGGAAGTGTCGTTGTTTAAGTCCAACTCCATATATATAAGATGTTAATTAGGCTCCTGGATTATCAAAGATAACCTGTCATGTTACCCTATTTCGTATTCATGTGCGTAGTAATTAAGTCTTAAGTATTATCAAATAAGAACACTAAGACGAATACGTTGAGACTAAGGTGGGTGTAAGACAAAAATACTTCGGTTAAAATAAGTATGTGAAAGGAACACGTTTTCTTCAAAGGCCTTGGTTGATGTACCCTTTTCTAGATCAGAAAATGATCCCCACAACCTTGTCTGTACTGCCGGGTGACACTTCTTTGAAATCCTATTCTCCTCCGGGGGTTAGGCTTTAGATTCTCTCAATACCCACGAGGTGTGAGAGCACGGTTTGGTCTTTGTTCGTAAAGGGCAAATCACCATTGGGCTGTAGCAAGATTAACCTCTATCTCCATCGCCAAAGGTCTTGAGCGTGCAAACAAATGAATATTATCAAGATTATATATGACACAACCTTTCTAGGTGGGATTTCGCCTGAATTAGCTGAGATGTGTTGTATGTATATTATATAGGTGATTGTGAAAGTCTATTTTAAGTGATTAAAGCTACATTCTCAGTTATTATAACAAAAAGAAATCTTACCAAGTTTTGACTCATATAAATATGACTTATAGCACTCAATGTATCAATAGTCTGCTGCTGCATGTTGTATCTTTAAACAAGAATTTAAAGTTAAATTTGCCGAGGAAAAACGGCCGCCGGTGAGCGATAATGAGTGAAGCCACCGCAGGAAAGGATTTCAGCGGGTCTCCAAAATATGTGGTCTTTTATGAAGCCCTGTACCAATTTCAAGCAGACAAAATGCTCTATGTTTTTGCTAAATCACATGAATAGAGATTATAACGAGTAGAAATACTCGTGTAAAATTAGTAAAAATGACCTACACAAGAAAGCACATAACAAATGGATTCACGCAGACAGTATGACATTATACATAGAAGTATGTATATTTGGATATGAAATAATGAATGGGGCATATCAAAATTTCATACACACCCACTTGTTCCCTTCTCTAACAGGTTCTATAACTCATAAAACATAGAGGCCATGATCATAACATATGGTAGCGAACGTGTGCATTATATTTCTCCCCGGGCCCTGAGTTAGTAATAGATGAACGCCGGATAAAGCTCCTTTTTAATGATATATATACATTGAAAAGAAGGAGGTATAAATTCTAAACAACGACCTCCATCACCTAAATGCTGTGGCTTACGATCAAGATGAGTGATCTTGTTATTGATATATTGCCGAATGTCCTATAGACCCCATAAAATAGGGTAAGTTATTGTGTGGTAATAATTTCATTTCTGGAAGGAATGTGTAGACCCCCATCATTAGTAATTTTCTCTCCCTTTTAGCACCGAGAAAACTTAATATGTTATATTATGCCTCTGGAATTCCCAATCGGGGGAGATGTGTGCATCTGGATTGAGTATTTGTATAGGGTATATCTGTATGAATATCAGCTGCAGATGACAAGGACGAACTCAGATGGAAACCTTGCATTTATCAAAATGTTCAATCAGGGGCATAAAATGAAGATATAGTAGTACTGTACTGGTGATACATTGTACTTCTGTGTTATGTGAATCATTATACTACCGAAAAACAGAAAGTCTGGGCTTTGTAAGATAACTTTACTTTGTGATGCTATAATATAAAATTCATATTCGTATTATAGTTTAGTATAGTTTAGGTGCAGAAATCAGAGCTACAAATTGTGCATGGAATTAAAAATGATTTGTTTTTTTCTAAACAGAGATGCAGGCACAGGAGGGAAATGTAATTGTGGAACAGACTGTGAATCATCCTATAGATGTTTGAAGGTAAAGATTCGCCTCACCACAATGGATAAAGAACAATATGAGACGTGGTTGTTTTATAGTCCTTCAGAATTACAAGAAGGAAAGGTAAGCAAACTTCTGACAGACATTGCATGGCGAACTGTAACAATATCCACTCGTTTACAAGTATCTATGGCTATTATTCCTTCAACAATGCAGGGATTATAGGCAAAAAAAGGCTTGACTTGATGATTTGGAGATTTCTTGCAAAATGTTAAAAAAATATTTTAAACTATTTATAATAAAGTTGAAAGTCCAATAAAAAGTGTAAAAATCAATTTCACAACTCTCTTTTTCAACCAAGTCACAAGCTAAAAAGAATCTGAAATTCAGACGGTTGGCAGCACCCCTCCCAACATATTTATGATAAAAATTATATTATCCAAAGGGGAAATAAAATAGAGAAAGCTATCTAGATGCATCAAATTTGAGTCCTTGGCCTCTTATTACCTTCTGCTATTTTGTTTGATATTTTTCTCTCGTCTGTAACGTGTTAGCGCGATGGGTGTGTCTCATGTAACAGTATATCAGCATCATAACAGAGGAAGTAATGCTCAAATTATCTTGTCCAAGCGAAGATATGATTGCTCGGAGCACATAAGGAATGCTGGCAAACATAACAGAATTTGTGCGTGGTGAGAGATATTGCTCAGTGGGTGGATATTGGTGATGCTGGGTCACTGACACCTATTAGGGAGCATGCTGTCACAAGGTTAAAACATACAGGCGATCATCCTGTTCACAGTCAATCTAATATGTGACGTATGGAAGTGCATTCCCGGAGTTTTACGTCCCCCTCATCCCATGCAGTGCCTCAGCTAAGTGAGGTGTATGCTAGGCTAAAGTGCCCAATATCATACAAAAAGATGTCAGAATGTATCCCAGTCATGATCCTCAGAAACCATGTGCTATATAAACATTCATTCCTTGCTGAACAGCAATTACTTGGAATCTGCAGTTGCCCTGCGTTATGGGTGCCTAAGTAATAAAGATAAAAAGGTTAGTTTAGAAAGATCATGTGTGGTTGATGTATGGAGAAAATTCACAATGAGTGCACTAATGACCTGCCATAACACCAAAAGCTTGACGCCATGGCAATAATTATGAAGAGTATCACATACTTCCTGGAAGTGTTGCTGGTGGTGTACTCATGAACTCAATATAACTGAAATACATTCAATGATGTGTCCAGATCATATCTTATTTTATTCTTATTAGCTTTTATACGGCGAAGCAGTTGTATGTTGTGAAGCATTATTCTAGATATTTCATTGTTAGAAGTTTGAATTCTTAACTTGGTGATTTTCGGTTTGTTATAATATTCATGCGGATTTACTGTATGTATTACTATTTCCAATAATATACTGTTAAAGAATATTGCAGCGACTTAAAAAGGGAATAATTATGGCGTCTTGATGTGGAGCAATGACGATGTGCACATGTATTTTTTCTCTCTGGATTTTAATTGCAGGGGAATTTACAATAATTACATGAAAATAATATCTTTTTGCAGTGCTCCTATGTACCAAGCCTAGGTAATTGCCACCTAATGTCAATGGAAATTTGGCGATATGAGAAGAAGTTCTCTCCATCCGGACAGATTTACCCCTGTTTCTATAATCCATATGCTAGGGATGAAGTCATAAAAAGAATTCATACTCTAGACGATGAGAAGGTCGTCAGTGTAGTTCTCTGGCCAATCGTGGCTGCGCTAACATGTTTAATGTTTCTGCTCATCACCTATTTAATATGCGGATGTAAGTATGAATAATTAGACATCATCAAAAATAATTGATATTTTAATATTTGCTTCACCTCCAAATATACAATATAAATGAAACCACATTTAGTATAGCCCTGATGGCACGTAGATGGATTCTCTCGATATTACGCAGTCAATTTAATACAGGCAGCCGATTTCAAACATCCATCATTACCAAACTATTACCTATAAATAGCGCTTGAATTCATTAATCCGGAGACTCAGTAATTGCCGAGAATGTGTCGTATAGGTAAAAGCATTTTAATGCAAAGAGGAATTTTATTTGACCGAACCATCTCCCTTTGCTGGAAAGATCAAAGGTTTCGCCGATGGAAAGTTAATCAATTCTTGATTGAGAGATGCTGCTGAATTCCTACATCAATCATCCGTTTGGCATATAGATAATTATATAATAGGTGTGAAATATGGATTAACTCAATTAAAGCTGTGACATTTCAAATATTTTATGTTCATTTTAGGTAAACCGTACGTTTGTGCGAGACATCCACCTCCCGATGTTAAACTAGAAGCGAAAAGAAGAGATGCACAAAAGAAGGAACAAGAACAAAATAAAACTGAACGCACCCACCTCAGGGATATCAACCAATCAGACCCATCAACACAAAGGGATAACTACCAATCAGGTGGCAGCTTACTTCATGAGCCCTCTGAACTTCAAGCAATCATTGACAAAGCTTCTTAAAAGATATTAACTGCCACTAAAGATATTTCTGTGAGGAAAAAATGCTTTAAGCTAGCCGGTCAGTGATAAAACAATCGGACAAAGTGCGCACCATTTGCAGTATTCATTGTTTTATACAACCTCCTCATGTGCACCTCCTTGAGACAAAACATGGTTCTTAAGTGGAGCTGCCGACTAAAACTCAATGAAGGAAATAAACGTGTGTTGGAATACCTGCATAAATCATAGGTCCCAATCCCTGCAGCCGCGTATACCTATTATTCCAGGCACAGATAGCACTGTTTTATCATTCCCCAGTGGAAAATAAGAGTGGAGAATCCTGTACATTGATGAAATGCATCCCATTTGCCTGGGGAATTTCAATGACATCAACTCTGATTCATCAAATAGATAAACCGTATTGAATGGATCATTAATTTGGTGTGTAATTCATGATCACAACTGAATGTTTCGAGCATAATAGACTCGGTGATGAATGATGCAGTTAATGCGTGTTTCATCATTATTGTCACCATATTGGGTAGTTAGTGATTCCAATATTGAGGGCAATAAAGAAGCAATAGCGAAAGTAAGGAACATAAGGAACTGTGCACCCTTCATATTCATACGTATGTTCATTGTAGTATTTCAGGTGAATAGTTCATAATACACGCGTGTATGAAGAAGACATACTGTAATGCCTCGATCCAATATATTCCATCGTACTTGTATTGCCCTCAAATTAAGTGGGCTTTTCACTTAGCTCCCTCCGATTTCGTCACTCATGGATAAAGGAAGAATGATAAAAGTATAACTCCGAGATACATTCTATCATACACTCGAGAAGGTCCATTTGCACCTCGTGTACATGGCAAGTATTAGATTTCTCGCACTTGTTATTTCCAGATCATTAATCCATGAAACGTTCATTAGTGACACTGTTAGAAAACCTTCGGAATTATCCAGTGCATGATTGATTCACGAATACGTTGTGCATGGTCTAGCATTCCAATATAGGTGGAGTTGGAATGGAATGTAGAAAACGTCGTTTTAATGATACTTGTGGAGTCGGATTTCAGAAAACAATGATTTTTTTTCTATCCAATGAATCTTTGTACATGTTGAATCGCAATGAAAGGATCGCCGATGCCTGTTGCTCAGTGGGCAATTGCAAATGCAATTGAAAAGTTCTTGTTCTGTACCTCGTCATTAATTTAACATTATAGGAAAACAACCTTTAGTTATCAGCCTTCTCAGTTTATCTGGTGCTATTTTCATTTATCTCCTTGTCATTCTCAACGACCATTCAATGCCATTCAGTAATCAGAATTCCAATTATTGAAAATGAACTGGCAGTATCTAGAGTATCTAGCAAAATCTCGATCTGAATGAATTTTACCAATCTCTCACGGTTATAGGCCCCCTATTCTTCTCTCCTGTTACCGTGTCATGAATTTTATTCGATCTCATGTGTATCTATAGGCTCAAGACCAGCCTCAATAATCAACAAGACTATCTTGCATCATAACAAAATTATACTACCTGTAGAACGTAGATTTCCTGAAATGGATAGGTTTTCATTGGATTGATTTCATAGTTGACATAAGGGGATTCCTGTCAGTGTATAATTATGCTGATGCCATTCAATTTACTTGAGAAACTAAACAATGGCAACCAGTGGTAACCTCAGTGTTCGGATTCTGCCCTTCATCCTCTGTATCATCATATTGCCTCCCCTGTGTAACGTTATGACTCGTCGACATCAAAATTAATTCCATGCAAATAAATCTTTGTTGCTATATGTTCTGCGTAATAGATATGATATTTTGTTTAAATTAATTTGATTATATCCTCACTCCAGTGATTATTATACTATGCCATTCTGAGCACACTGTACCTGTATTTGAGTGTGCCTTACACAAGGTAAATAATTATGTTGATAGCCATTCCATAATGTTTAATCCCATATAGTCTCAATCACTCTCTTTCCTTGCGACGAGGGACATACCTTTATCATGAATTTAATCATTAGCGTACAGAGACATATATGTATGGGTTGATGACTCAGTTGAATGATGTTTCATTTATTCGCCATTTTTAATTGTTTGTGTGTTGGCTCGTTATAATCAAAGCTGTGATTGATGACACAGTTGTTAAGGAGGCAATTCCTCCGTTACATCATCGTTATAAACCGGTTCATGTATTACACATATACGTTATATATTCATTATGGTAAACAATGAAATAAATTCAACATTAATACAAGAACAACGTAAATGGGATTTATGTTCTAAATTTTATATAAATAGGAATATAGTAGGTAGACGTGGCAGTATTCACCTAAACCTGAATAGGAATATGCGTCAGATCTTCCGAAAATGTACAATCGGCAGCTCTACACATTTGGGAAATTCTCCTAAATTAAGCTGAAAAATGAACAATACCGGGTATATCTGAGTATATTTGGTATAACATTGATTTAAAGTATCAGTTCTGTTATGTTAAACCGCATTTTGAAGCTCATTTTTGTCTTAAATGAGGGTTATTTGAGAGGATTGGTGAAGGCGAATTGTACATTTTTCTGAAAATCTGACCCATAATATATATACAATATCGAAGTGATGGAAGTCAATATCGAAGTGATGGAAGTCAACCCAGAACATGGGAGGGAAGGGACGGTTTGATTTGTTGAGGTTTGTTTATTGGGGTTCCCACATTTCGGGCGCATTAGCCCTTTTTCAATATTTCGCTTCAAAGACTATTATAAATTCTGAACAAACAAAACATCCGTCGCTATACATGCTCATACTAGACAAACCCAATCGTTGGACACCTTTCTCGGCATATATAATCTAAAATGGCAGCTTCTCGTCCAGCTGAGCCCAACTAAACACCATTCGATGTTTTACACTTCTCCCCGTGCTTTCTATGTATTCGTATTGAGAATGACTTTTTTAAGTATGGCTCAAAACCAACTAACAACATACAGCAATCAAGACACACGTGTACAGCCAAAACATCTGACTCAGCTGTGTTTCTTAGTTGACAGTAGTTTTGCCTGTGCATTGTTAAAAAAGAATACCTTTCTGCCTTTTATTCTATATAGGTTGGACATTATGATATAGATGAATTTATGTGCTCCATTTCTTTAATTGCGCAGTCAATATAATAGGAAGATGGTGGAGAAAGGTAAAATGTAGTGGGTTCTTTTATTGATATCCCAATACTGCAATAGTATTAATTATTATTCAATGATTATGCTTTCATGGAGTCGTATTCTGGCAGTCGTTTATTAATCCAGAATACAGTTTCATATAGGAAATGGTGGTGGTAATAGGAAAGAAGCAAGTGAAATTGTCTAGGTCTAATGTCCAATTCATTTGTATCGCAAAAGCTTATGTTGATTTTACATCATACATTTTAGGACTATAGTTCCAGATGTCATCTTCTTTCAAGATCGTTCACGCAACTGTCAATATGTTGAAATCGGCTCCTTTGTGTTATTTTGGGATATCTTGTCTCCAGTGTTATAAATTTTTGCCGGTTGCTATTTCTTTAAATTACTAACAGCTAGAAATTAGAATGGAATTTGAAAGTGTTCTAAAAGTCGTTCATTTGTTTTTATTTGTTAACCCCATCAACTGCATTCAGAGTTAAAGATTGGGTAATTGGGAAACTACGAGTACCAAGTCCTGGAGTGAATATAATAATGAGTCTTAAGCCTTGAAAATCATGGCTTTCATTACTACTTTTGCGGTAACAAATCTCTCGAAAGTATTTCTGATAACGTTTTTATCTAGCTCCCAAACGGTGATACCAAATATTATTATTGAAAACAACACAATCACAAATAATGCACGACATAGAAAGTTGATAGAAATCCATGAAGCTAAGTATTGCGTACCTGTATATTCATGACATGATGATCTGAAAAGATAGTTATCAAAATAACGAGGATCAATTGTGTTACTTTAGACTATTACTTTCCATCACTTATGGTTGCAAGTCTGTTGGCTCGGATGTTGAATATGATTCATCTTTCTTCTAGTAGAAAGTTATTCAGGTGTCTAAATGCATGGCCATTCTTTGTAGTTCCATTAATGGACACAATATATTGCTCTGTATTGCAAGCATGGATTACGATTGCAAGCAGAATTCTGATTTACATGGAATTATAGGAGACAGTTGTATGTTAGGGTAAACTTTGGAAAAAATCCTCGAATTCTATCAGTGCCCCCTGGTATGTAGATCAGTGTTCCATCATGCATTTGGAATCCGTTGACCATTAGTAAAATCAAGGCAACTGCATTCTTCATTCATTTTATATTTAAAAAAGGTTGCTAAATATTCCCATGCATATATATCCCATCATGTACTGTATTAGACATGCATTGCGCAGTGGCACACGCAAGCCCGCTATTGACTCAATTTAACCGCAAAACTGTTATAGAAGTTCACATTTCCGACAGAAATTTCATTTGTTTAAACTTCCGATTTGAATCTAAAGAACGGCCCAACTAAATACTTATTCAAAATGTACAACAGCTAAGTAATGAGGACCCAGGTCTATAGTTTCATTCCTTTGTTCAAACATTTTATTAAAAACATTCTACTCAATACCACCTACTAAATGGGCTATTAGATCCCCCATTTCCCTCCAGAATCTTGGCTTGCTACCTCTCCACCAGTCAATCACTTGAGTCGCATGCACAGAACGCATGCCAAGCCTGTAACAGCTAACAGGAGAAGAAAACAAACATGTGTTTCCGTTTGCAGGTGCTATTTACGGACGTCCGCACTCCTGTGCTGAGCTACTCCAGGCGAGGACACAGCCACGCAGCAATGGGAGAACACCCAGTGTGTCCCTCGTAAATCCTGAACCCTCCCAACCTTTTTCATTTTTTGACATTTACTACATAAATATTGTTTTGTTGATCGATTTACTATTCAAAGAGGAAATTGTATTCAAAATCGATAGCTACCCCTTTACTTTAAAATGTATGACTATAGAGTATTTTCGAACGCTTGTATTGGCGTCCAATGGAATCATTTGGGGAATTATGTTTTGATATAAATGACAATTACAATGTTTATCCAGGTATTGGTATGGTTCCACAGTTCCATTATATCTTCTCATACAATATAATTATTTAAAACGATAGACCAAGATCCAATCGCGAGATGTTCCAATCTCGTATATAACATATAGCACCTTCCAAAACATCATGATGAACGGAGGACTACGTGGACCTGGCCTTGAATTAATGGATTGGCCTAAAAACGAATGTCTCAGCTTGGAGCCACCATTTCCGGAATTAGAAGCCCTTCTTAAATGATTCTGTTATTTGTTACAATGATATGGGGATCGGGTCGCAGTCCGCAATAATCTGACAATCAAATCATAGATTTCCTGGAATCAAAGGTGTTTGTTTTTTAAGAAAAGATGATCGACTAAATATATAATTTATTCATTACGATATTCTAATTGTATTTTGGGAGAATTAGTTACCAACCAAAGGAATTGGTGGGTATACAACCTCCAAAATATATTGGTGGTGCTTGAGCGCGTCTTCTACCTCTTTGTGAAATGGTTGGGATTTACTGTACTTAGACTCTAACCTGTCTCACATTGTGGACAGATATTCCAGGAGGACTGTAATTGCGATCCATATTGAATACCAAACGACTCAACTGCTTCTATGCAATTATATTCATTAGAGGATACCTGCAGGTATGGAGATAAGCTGTGGCAAAAGAGTCACTTAACAGACTATGGAAACGTGACAGACTCTCTTCAATTCTTCACCATTGATAGGACCTTGTAGAAATTAAATGTGAAAAATTAAATTCGATTAAAAATTATCATATTCATAAGAGAAATCTGATGACGAACGAAATCGTTATGAGTACCGTGCTGCGCTTGGTTTTAACTTTGAATAACTTAATGCAAATGATGTCTGTCATTAAAAAGCTTATCACGTTAGTTATTATCGAAGTCGGAACTGTGCCTAATAGAGTTAAAAACTGAACAATGTTTTAATCCCTACTTTTCCAGGAAATTTAACTTCTGGCATTTTTTTTCATTGTTTTGGACTGGCACCTAAATTTCATTGATTCATTCCATGGTACCTTTAGTTGTTTTGGTTCCTTAATGTCTTTGGCTCGTAGCATTAAACGACCTCTGTGTGGGTATAGCACTCATGAAGTGGGTATGGAATTCAGACGCGAAAGCTATAGGATGTCACCTCATTCACAAAGTCAGTCATCTCATAGCAATGTTTTATGCCACTTGATTGTCAGTTCTTGAGAAAAAGGTTCGTTATTCTCATCCCCACTTCAAGGATGGTTGCGTCCAATTGCGCGATGTAACGGATGGTTTCATTAAGCAGTGATGACAAGAAACAAAAAAGAAAATAATAGTATTTGACGTAGCTAAAAAAAGGCCACAAAATATTTGTCGGTAATCAAGTTTACCTGCGCTCGAACAGATATGGAAAGGAGCTGAACAGAGTCCGACCATGAGAAATGACAACGAGAGCTTACGGTAGTTTTTACGAATATTCCAACATTGGAACGCAGGACCATATTCATATTCATTCAGGAAACAGGCAGAAAATTTAGCTCCATGCACTTGAAAAATAAATCATTCGAAAAGAGAAACGCCTGCGTCAGATATCAAAATGCTGGGACCACAGTTTAGGGGGAAAACGATTTAAACCACCATCAACAATGTAGCCTTCCTGCTCAGAGAGAATATCCATGCTTAAGTCAAGGACATTCATGAAACTTCATTGATATTGCCTGAACGCCATAAATGTCATGTCTGGACCCAATAATGGAGAAATGCATTATGTGAAGCTTTGTCTTTAATGGGCCATCATGCTATAGAAACTCGATGCCATCCAATTCTGCTCCAGGCCAGATTTCCCTAAACTATTTACTTCCCCTCTCTTTTACACAACACCATTCTATTCATATAACACTAGTGGCTGTTCGAATGGAACCATAGCACAGAACGTTCACTTATAATTATTCTGGTGATACTGTGGGATTGGTTTAAGCTCATCTAGATAGTTTCGCATATATAATATATGCTCTCTTTTCCCTCCCCTTCCTTCTCACCCACACCCCATCCCACAGATCTTTTTCTTTTTACACCATTTATTTTATATACGTAACACAAAGAAGCTCTTGTTACTATAACTATAGAGCCAGGATTGAATTACTGCAGAAACCGAAACGGTATGTCTGTGTATGATTCTGCAAAACCTTCAGATTCTACTGTCTTACTTATAATGTAATTCCATTCTTTAACTTTGATGTAATTTGATCCTAAAACTTCTTGAATGTTCACTGTATGCCATACATATGAAGGATTTTGTGTTTTCCGCTCATTTAACGGAAGTCTGAAGGTTCCGTGAAACTTAACAACTTTTTTTATGCTATAGAGGATTCCAACTCGACCCAAGGTTCTTCCGTCTGTGACCTGCGTCCGAACAGACGAGCATTTCAATAGGGTATGAGGGATGGACGCCACATCTCATCAGCAAAATGATGGATGTAATTGATTTTGGTCGAAGAGGCCCATCTTTTGTGCTATAATGTAATCTATCCTATGGCCCCAGTCCGATGGAATTAATTCAGTGTTGGCTGCAAACCCGGCCTACACACTGTGTTCTGTTAGTACCATCGTATTCCATAAATTATTGCTATATAGCTATATGTGTACATACACACTCACATATAGTCACAGTATTCTGGAGGGAAATGCAGTGGTCTCAATACCACACAGGTGGCCACAGCGCAAAATGTAATATCTTGATTGACATGCCACCAAAATGTCAAAGAGGTGGGCCGACCCACTACTGATTGTACTTAGCAAATTACCGCCAACTCAGGCATAAATCATTTAGTGGTTCTCATTTGTAAACCGTCATAGGGTAACACATATGACATTTAGGTACATTTAGTGAAGCTGGCTGCCCGCAGACAGCTCTGAGGGTATGAGTATAGAGATGATTCAGTTTAGTATCAAGAGGAGTCGTTCACGCAGTCAGGTGCATGATCAGGTGGTCAGAAACTTACAATTCGCCTTCGCCAATCCTTTCAAATAACCCAAATTCAAGACAATACAATTCAACAAAAGCTAACGATTAAAAATAAATGCAATGCCAAATGTGCATTGGTATACAGGTAGTATGTATCATTTGTAATCCTCGTGTTGAAGAATTGATTAGAGGTGTAGCGTTGGCGATTGTACATTTACTGACCTGCTGACCCATGTCTGTTTAGGGGTCAAGAATGGGTATATTAATAATTCAAACGAACGCCCTGGACACTAGGCTTAGCATTTGATAGTACATGTTCTTATTCTGTTAGTTTATTTGACTATGACGACCCCTCAGGGAACTATGTTGGCGCACTACAATACAAAAACGACTACACCCTCACCAAAGCCATTGGATGGAAGACTGTCCTGGGTTGGACTAACTCAATTATGATATGACTGTCAAGCTATACATGCCGTCTACTTGCATCGCTCTGTCTAGACTGCGTATTATATATATTTGTGTATGTAGCAAGTACGAAAGCATTCTTAGGGGAAAACAAGGTATCCACATATCGTTTGATTGACTGATCCCTGGCTATGTAGAATGGATTCACAACATAATAGTGATACATTACAGTCACTTTGGGTTGATAAATCATGATGTAGAATAGAGATACAGCTTAAAGGATATCACACCTCCTGCCGCTCCAGCCAAAAGCTTATCCCCCTACCCTGAACATTAATACATCAGCCTAAATGTCATTGACATTAGAGGGCGAGTTGAAAAGCAGTTATACGTTGTGTCTTATCATATGCAGGTTGATATTGCTTGTGATCTACCATTCCCTTCTCATTCTTGTTCTCATTAATTCTTCAGCTGTTTCTTTATATTCTTCTACATTTATACCAGTGCATGACATGTTGTCACTTCCATCATCTTTTAACTGATCCTTCCATTCTGCATCCATCCCTTCCCCTGACAGATGAAATCGATGAGGTCTTTGACCGGATAATCCCTATAACGTTTTCTTGCTCCCTTTGTTTTATATCTGTATTAGACGCATTGCTTTTGTTATTTTGTGTTTGCCGCTATATGAAAGTTATTATCAGGTTTTTCGCCAAAATACCAGTCTACACTAGTACTTCTCGCACCTTCCCGTCCCGTTCCGCTCCTTCTATAATGACCTTTATTACCCAATCTCGCCGCCAGCGATATTCAAGCACCGCACAGAGCTGCCCTCTGTTGCACACGCCCTACATCCAATCACTTGTAAAAATATGCATGGACAAAAATAGCCCTCTACTGCTGTTGTGGTTGTACGCGAATGAAAAAAGATAAACATTGACTGGGGAGCACCATGGAGTACCCAATGTTATTTAACTTAACCGACATCATGGTACAAATGCACCCTAAGGGTTTAAGCATGTAAATAATAAATATATATTATACTTGAAATGCAGTTCCCTTCTCCATTAAAACGTAAACATACATCATGCGTTTCCTAACCTTTTTGTGAATAAAGGCAGCTATATTATCTACTGAATAATTCAAGCAATATACTAATGGTAAGAATTTTTAGATCGGGGTTTGTCTAAACATATAGACGATTCAGTATTGTAAGGTCTGTTTTATCTATTAGCAAAAGATTAAAAACACATTTCTCTCTCAGCATGAACGCTTTACACCTCTTTACCTCCAGAGGATACACATGTCATCAATTCCCATGAGGCAATGAAAACATCCTGTAAAAGAACTCCCTGCAGTGTATTAATAATTTCTCTTCTAAGTAGGTCTCTTTGTAATACAGCCCTGAATGATTTCGGACCGTTAAATACTTTGCCGAAACGCTTCTATAGGTACATTGTCTAGAATTTTTTAATAAGCGCTTTAACAAATGACATCCTAAAGTTGAAAAGTGTCTCTATCTTGATTTGTTTCTGTTATGAAAGCTTTCTTTTTTCTCACCACTATAAATTGAATATTATTTTCAATGTTTCCCATCGAGAATGAATTATCAGAAGACTGTTCTTCTCACTGGAGAACAAAATGCTCGAGTGGCAGTTGATAATATATTATCATCATATGTTTTAATGAACTAATTTGAATTAGAAAAAGGACTGCACAATGATTAATCATTATCAATGAGAGCTAAATATATATGCCCCATATAAAGAATGCCAGGCAATCCATGATTTTCCACCTTACAATTTAGACTATTTGCCATTTGTAAGTGCTGCCAATAATGCAGGAAATAAGGCCAACTATTTGCCCCAATGCTCTCTACCCTTTATAAGTAAGCGACCCCCTAGTCCTAACCCCATACCTTCCAACGCCTACAATACTTAACCCCCACAATTTGTCCCCCAATGTTGATCCAATCCAAAGTTTTGTGGTGGTTCTCTCTCAGCCCTGGAGGAGTTATTGAAGTAGGCATGGGTAAGACATTATCCCCCTGTGAGAAGGGGTTCCCCCAGCTTCTGCTGGAGCCAACTGCCTCCTCCTCCTCTCCCTTTCTCGTTTTCCATGGAGGGACCACATACAGTTGTAGCCCGACCTTGCCTATGAACCCAGTGGATAGGTATACGTGCAAGGTCGGCTCCAGGTGTGCTGGGGATATACCTTACCTAGTCTCCACGGTATCACAGGATCAGGTAATATGGTGTCGGTATAATAGGGACCCGGTCATAGTACGGTGACAGACTGACTACCAGAAGGGATGGTAGAGGAATAGATCTAGGCAGACATGGTTGTTTTCAATGCATGTAGACAGTTCATCATTACTCAGTGAGCTGTGTGTAGAGACTGACTAAGGACTGGGATTCCCCATGCACTGCTTGTTACATAGAACTGGTTGTGGTGACCAGCACAACTACGACCTATTCCCTCCCTACTACCACTCCAACTGATGCAGTCCATGCACTGGCTCATATTGGGCAAGCCAGGGATCAGGCAGAAGAGGGAGCAAGAAAGTGAGAAAGAGTAGAGTACGTAGGCCGAGAGGTCCTTACCCCCAAGGCCTTGCTTGTGATTGACAAAAATATTAATATATGCGAGCATGACGGCTAACGTCATGGGTGCTGCAGCAGAGGAGTTGCCAGCCACAATCTGCTGAATCTGAGGCGCTCCCCTCCTTCGAGTGAGCAGATCACAGAGACATCTGCGGATTGGCGATGAACTACACAGACACACAGATAGAGCGGTAAGGTAGAAGTCTCGCCTACACTTCAACCAGAGAACATTCGATGCGTTCTGTCAACGGACGTTGTCTTATGGACTGAAAGTCAAAGGGACTTCCTTCATGGATTTGAGCATACGTTGATCATAGGGCTGTCTACCACAAGCGAAGGATACCCCAGGAGAAAGGTCTGATATCTATAGTCTTGACCCGGTTATTATTTCGGTTTATTTTCATTGGGAAGGTAGTTCCTCCGCCACTAGATGTCCTGTTAGGTGTGTTTTCTGGATAGAGTGAGAAAGAGTGTGTGTATGTGTGAACTGGGAGAGGAGGAGGAGGGGAATAAGAGATGGTGGTACTTTTAGTACAGAGGCGGGGATCATAGCTTACTCAGAAGTTGGCTGGTATGAGCTTGAAGGAAACAGCTGGTAGTGGCCCGGTGTACTCTCTATCATTACCGATTAACATCACCCAGGGATCAAAACTGATCATTAAGTGTGATCTGGAGTAAGTAAACCTAATGTTCTGTACATGCCAACGCTCCAACTCCACGTGGCTCCTCACTGACCGGCTTGGGATATTGTTATCATTAGAGCCAGAACATGCACCCAGTTAAAACCATCCCTAGCCAAGGTTGGTATATATTTATTGGCAGATCTCTAGATACGCCATGCATGTGAGTCGATCAATGACCATTACGATTCTTTCATTACAGAAACTCCACGTGAACGATCCTATATGTACTGAACAGACCAACACTTCAATCCTAAGCTCTTTCAGTGAGGAATTCCACACTAAATATTTCCCATTATACACTCACTCTACATGCAAATATTCATTGTGTTTGAATAAGGATTTGTTGGTTGATTCTTTGAAAAACTTGGTTCGAGTCTAAACCGGAGGACAAACTAGAAACCTCTGCAGTGGGAATGTAAATACTCCCACCATGCTCTTTTTGCGTCGGTAATTACGCTGGCACATGATGTGAAACGGACGTTCAATGTAAAAAAAAAAGTTCAATGCTTCCTGCACACCATTATTGGCACAATCATTGGCACGGTTAATGAACATGTGTTAATGATGCCATGACAAATGGTCATTTCTAATGCCATGGGCACGTAAATTATCCACCCGTGAGGTCATTGATAGGATACAATTCAAGCTGAGATCATTATGGTTTTTATAGATCTAAAATGTGTGTTCAGATTCGTCTGTATTTATCCATTTGCACGAATGTTCTCATCAGTTCAAATGGTATTCTCATAGCAGCCTTGCTTTTTCAAATGCTTCCTCCGATTGTCATTTGCATTGTATTCACTATATTATAGTTTTCATTTTTCACACTACATGACTAAAAGATCAAACATATTGTTTTAATCTAAAACTGAAATTGATATATCTAAGCATGATATTGTCTATACAAAAATGAGGAAAGGTTCATCAGCACACTGCAATATTATATTCCATACCTCGGTACTTGGTGATGTATAGTCTCCGTTGTCTAGGTGTGACCTTTTGGTACACGGTCTGATAATAATCAACAGCAGAAAAGTCCATATTGTGTCATAGTAGGAGAAACCAGCGAGCACTGAAAAGGTGCTGTCATAAAGTTGACCTTTACTCATCAGCCCATTTTGCTATACAAAAAATTGTTCTTAAAAGCTTTGAATATACAAGTACAACGACACTAGACCGGTATATAGGTTTTACCAATACTTAAACGTCATTACTCCTAAATGTCCATTCTGCTTTTCAATAACGGTTTTAAAAAGGTAATGCTATACATGTGTACGTACATCATAGAAAATCATCCACACAGTATGTATACCTAGAAGCCTTCCCTCTGTCATTCCTTTTGTATCAAACTATGTAATGAATATTAAAATATAGTGATACATTGGTTGTGCGTTTGTGACATGCGGGCGGGATTGGCAAGGGTCTGGCATTTTTCCTGCATACAATCGCTTCATGTCATGGGAGAGTGAGAGTGGTGTTTGCCTTCCTGATGGTGCCAACAATGGCTAGCTCTGTGAGAGGTAGAGAAAAGAGTGAGGGAAAGAGAAGAAGGGGGAGTGAGCTCTGGAAGTGGTGCTAGGATTTCTTTATACGCATCAAGGTGGTAAATAACAGTATTGCAAAGCATACATATTATGTATTTACCTTTTTGGGTGGTGTAATATTCCAAAGACACCCTTTCAATATGACTGTACATCTAAAGAACATCATTCATTGCCTTTGTGATATTAATATTAAATAATCCCATATTATAGGTATGTTGTATATCATGTAAAATGAAAAAGGACACCCTCTATACATTGATGGTCTCAGTAACCCCAACATTTATTACTAAATAGTTCGTGTCATGCTATGAATATAAGTCAATGTTTACAAGGGTGTGTAAATTTACGATCAGCTACCTATCATTGTATTAATGATACTATAGTGCAACGCTTCCTTAACTATACCATCTGTTGATATTCTGTATAAGAGGATTATGCTTTCATACTATGTTTCTGACCATAAACATTACGATATCATGTTGCCACTCTGAGAATTTTTAAATGTGTTAAATTAATGTATACAGCGAGAATGGAATGTAAATCTGTACGGAATACGCGGTAGCTGTCGAGGAATACGAACTGAGAGAACATACCACCATATAAGGGAAAGCAAACTGATAATTATATGAGGGACCACAAGGAGTATCTGTTACAATGTTTCGTTAGTTACAGTGTTTCCTGACTCTGAATACTAATTTCTGGATTTTAGTTGGATATTACTAACATTATTTAATGGGACTAAAGTATGCATACCCTCCTTTTCTGAAATCACTAAGAAAACCCGTGTCCGGCCACTGTCCGCCTGTTACGCAATTTGGCTGCGCGGAGCACATATGGTGTTTGTTTTGGTGGGGGTGGTGGTGGTGGTGGGGTGGATGAGGAGTAGTCTGGTTTGGTGGTGGTGGGTTGTCTTTGGCCGATCTATTATTTTTTTGATAATTTTATTTATACTGGGTATCGTATCCCAAGTCCCTTATTATTGTTTTTCACTTTCCTCAGTTTCCAAAAGATATGAACACATTACATTTATTCCGGTAGAGCAAAAGATCTAAGATTTACAGGCTGTCGAGCATTATTTGGAATTGATCATTTTGTTCTTGTATAAATACATGTATGTATACATCTTATGACCGCATTCACTTTCGACTTTTTGATTCACCTTAAATATTACATCAAATTCAATAAATAAATCTAGAATAAAAGCTGCAATAGTTGACCGATACAATAGTAGAACATAGCATATATAGCTGCCATATCCGACTGATATCGCTAGATATTGTAGTATGTGGCTGTTGTGTATGCTTCCTTGTTATAAATTGCTCGTGCTTTGAATTCTGTTCAATATTCAAGGAGGTCTCCCAGAAATTCATTAATACATCATTAACATATGATCTTGATATGGTAATCCAGAAAGGTTTTCAATATTTTCTACTGTAAAACAAATATAATCCAAACAAAAAAACACAAGGATTGATCTATACATCTATTTTCTGCAGTCCCGACATGCCTCAAATTCCCAGAGTTGTCTCCCGTTGGCATCAAGAGATCTATATTGTACTTTATCAATTTATTGCTCGGCAGCTCAGGTGAATTATTACGAAAGGGGAACTCGGGCCAAAAAAATATTTTTACTTGCCGGTTTATCTTTAAAATTAGCTATCTGCGATTTATAAAAGAAATAAAAATATTACTACAGAAGTTACAGATAAGAATTCTCCTCTCTTAAGTTAGCATGCGAGTTTGATGCACTTGAAAGACTCTTTAAACAATCGCTATACACGCCTTCTCGTGTTTTCCAGATCAGAAAACAGACGTGAAAATCTAAGACGATGGCGTGACTCCACTACAAGAAATCATTCACTATATAAATAATGACAATGACCATCACAACTGCACTACCAACGACCCTGTCCTTACAAGATGCCGCTTGTGAGATCACTCTCTTCATGGCAAGGTTGTGACGTCGCGGTCGTGTTGCCGTTCACGAAGAGAATATAGTGTGAATAATCAATTTACCCAATTTGAGGATGAATATCCGAGGTCCTCATTGGTCGCATACAGAGACCAAGGTGCTGGCTGAATGGATCAAGTCAGATTCCAAGAAACGCCCTCTTGGGGCCCACGTTAATTGCTGTGACACGTGCTATGAGGTAGGTGATACGACGGAACACATGAATTATAAGGTATTTGGCGGTAATGGGTGCTTTATATGGGAGGCATAAGCAGGTAGATAAAGGTTTGGAGCTATCTATTTACTTCAATTGGCCAATTGCCACCGTTTCAACCATTTTGATTTTACTTTCGTATTATCTCTACGAAGAGATACGATATGAATTCTTCCCTCTGATATAAAGTCTCACGTTAATTTGGAGTAAGAAAAATAACTTGATTCACATTTTGTTCTGCATTCGATCCAATATCAGGTACTGTTCACTATTTTAACCATTCAGCGTACTAAATGTTCTTTATGGGAGGTTATATCCTTAGCACGGTTACTATAGTAGCTCGATTCTAAATGCGAATATCTGGGTTTAGTTTAGGGCCAGAAGATAATATCCCAATCTGCTTATGCTGTAGGAATCCACTTATTCCATCTGATGGTGTTTAGCTGTTATTCCCTAGCAGTCCCTGCCATTCTGTAGTGGATACAGACATCCATGCAATATTTCAATTTCGTACTCAAAAGTATAGTAAGGTTTGAATAAAGAAACTCTATTCACAATTATTTACATATGTGAGCCATACTAAGGATCAATTAGATCATATTAGATTATATTCTCCTCCCTGCCTTGGCGCAGTTTGCGTGTTTCTATTTGAACTTGATCTTGAATGTATCGACCTGCCGAGTGTGTGAAAAAATATAGCGCTATACAAAACGGAAGATATATGGAATTCAGACGACCAGATGTTGCCGAAAATAGATGTAACAAATCTAATAATACCGTCACACCCTAGGTCTGTTCTTCCTCCTCCAAGGTCTTTGTGCCAAAGGATGAAATTGAAAATTCCAGTGTCGATATTGCTGTTTCCCTCTTCAGCTCGATGATATAGTTCGGCTCCGCTGCTTGGTTTAGATGTTCGATCTTATTTGTTCCCCGTTAACTCTTCTTCTAAATTATGTGACCGTTTCTTTGGCTTTAATATAGAAAGGAAGAAGGTACAAAAGAAGTATCCATATTTAAATAATGATGTAACAGTCTGTGCAGCTCTTTATTTGGCATTATTCGTTAAGGTGTTGCGGTGCCTTTTGTGATTTAAAACTGCTATCCACTACCACGTGAAAACTCCCAAGGTGAAGAAAGGGTCTTTGCAATCGTGCCTATATTCATTTTGATCTCGTCAATGAAAAGGAGCTTTAATTCGAATGCAGAAATCACTTCTTCCTCTTGGAAGTTTTGACGTGAGGATTGACGTGGGATTGTATATCAGGCTTTAGCCAAGAAGGGTTTAGAGAATGAAAGTAATGTAAAACATGGATATGTCCTTCCATGACACCTCATTCTCCCTGCACCAAGTATTCTGGTTAAAGAGTTTTGCTAAAGTTAAATGTTCACTCTCGATTGGTTTGGTATCTTGCCAAAATGTACCATTCCGCCAGAATGAAATTACCTTATTCTGTTTTCATTACTTGAATGCCTTTCAACACCTATAAGAGTTATTGCCAAATAACCATGAAGTACTATATATATAGATGCAGGCGATGTATATATATTGTATGGGAAAACGACTGTTAAAGAAATAGGAAGAGCCAATGTACGTGCTGGCCTTTTTCAGGGTCAAATCAATTAGCTGTAGTGAAAGCGTTTCGTCAAGAAATAGCAATTCAAATATTTATATTCGAGTCGCCAAGTGAATATGATATGGGAGATAAGAAAATGCACATTATATTATGATTATGAAGCTTGTAAACCTCTGGGATTCCATAATAGACCCTGTTAGGAAAAACTAGATTGACAGTTGACATGCAAGAGATTCAGATTATGGGTTTCTTAGAAGAACTGTGAGGGCACAGAAAGTACAATATCCTTTTTCCTATTTGATGTAATCTGTTTATAAAGGAAATAAAAACATTTATATATTATATATATATGTCCAATGAAGCACCGATGACCGTTTAAAAGGAGGTGTATAATTAGTATAATATAACATTTAACATAATAATCCATTATACCTTTTCTACTCAGAATCCCCAATACCCACTATCAATGATGATAAAGGGGTGCTTGGAAGAGCTGTGAGGTTCACAGAGACCATTCCAATTTCCATAATTCATTCTAATTTAATCTAATTTAACATTACACTGTATAACACTTACTGTAAATGTGACTTGGAAATAAAAATCTGTTATTTTTATTATAATCATCGTGGTCCTTTATATTTTGCAGAGGAACTGCCCATGCTGCGTATACATAGTATGCGTAGTATTATCTGTGATGTCTGTAGTCGTGTTCGGTGTATTCTGCGCCAAGATAGTTACACCGTATCTGTATGCCAGGAAATTTGAACATGCCAAATGTGAAGCCATCAGTTCCAGGTGAGTCCGGAAATAATGTATTCGTTTTCAGAACTTGCGTGAAAATGAACGGTCTTATTCCTCGAACCAAAATTCTCCGTTTTGTGCCTTGTTTTGTAGCATAGTAATAAGTAATTTATGTAAAAGAACAGGGCATATAACATTAGCTTTGGTTAGTTGAATTCTCTTTACATCGATTAAAAACTAAAACTTTCTAGTTTAGATCCGTTCTTTTCCTGGCCATCTGAAAGTCATTTTACCACAATGTTTTACGCTTTTGCCATGCATGTCGTTTTTTATGCTGGGCTTCATGAGAGTCCAAATTTATATTTCCGTGGCCCGCCAAGATCTTTCGATGTAGTGGTTTCACTTAGTAATATCGCTCACTGCCGCATGTTTTTTTCCACTGATTCGACTTCAAATTTCTACATAAACATTTATATATAAAAGCAGCAACATATATAACAGCCGTCCCCTAGGTCAAACAATGAGTAAATATGGTAGGATGTTTTGTCGTAATAGCTTTAAAATATTGTAATTGTATTATACCCAGTTTATGTTGATATATATAAGCTCTTTTTTCCATGACACCTATCATGCTATGTTTGGTGCCATTTCATGCCAGATGATCTCTTTGTACTAGTGTTTGACTTAACTATTTCTAGTGTTTTGCTTTCACTCTCATTTCGCTTTATATGGTCTTATCCTGGTATTGGAAATCGCTCGCTGAGAACGTGTTATAATTGTGGAGTTTATATCCTAGTGAACCGATTTTATTCACATTACACATATATATAAGGGTTTATACGTTGGATCAGGTGCATGTGGGATAGCAGGTCCGGCAACTCGTAGTTTGATTGACATAGTACAGTTATTATTCATGATTAACAGTGAGCAAATTGTACTTTATGCAATTTAAACCAATAAATATGTCATTTAATGAATGTGTTATTATATAATACAAAATATGCAATAAATAATTGGGCAGATATAATCACTTTAGCCTCTATGCACATCCATGCAGTAGTAAGGTTCTTAAACAGACATACATGTAGTAATCTGTCTACATGGTTATTATCTAAATGATATGCCTGTGGCTGGGACCCTGGATAAGTGATCGATATTGATCCACACCCTAATGTCCAAAGCCTCGGATTATACTCAGTATAGCTTAACAATTCACCTGGAGCCAGCTAAAGATGAGTGAACGACCAGGGAGGCTGAGAGATTTAGTTGATGGGGTGGCGAATGGACTCAAGAGGGATGAACGAAAGAGACAGAGGTAGCCATATTGTTAAGTGGGGAAATGAAGAGTGGGGTGGAGAGTTGGTAACATTGTGAAGAAGTGCTCCAGATGGGGAGCAGAGTACCTAAGATAAAGAGGATAGAAATGGGTCGGGGGCTGTAGCACCTACAGTGTCTCATTCATTAAATTGATTTGAGTATGAGTGAATTGCGATGACAAAGGAGAAGGGAAAGAGAACAATGTGGAAAGATGTGGATGGGAAGAGTTGAAAAATCCAATCCTCCTATACCATCAGCTCTACATTCCATTGGCTATTGATAGCTTGGGCTTAACCTATGAAACCTATCAATTATGTGGAAGACGAGGAGGCCGGCGTGTCTAGTGCATATAGTTCAATGCAATTGTCTGATAACGTATGCACCAGCAGATCTGTTATGCCCTTGGTTCCAGGACGGAATGTCCAAATCAGGGTCAAAGAATATAATGCATACAGCAGCAATCAACTATAGACGCCTTCCGCTTTCCTTGTTATGTCCGAGAGTGATGAATGTCGAGGCTGGGCTGGAAAACATATCAATGGGTTTTTATGTCATAGTTGGGTTCTAGCTGGCCCATACCCAAGTATTGTAGGACCATTACCAGCTGTTCGACCTCTCACTGGCTTAGGAGGTTAACGTTAATCCTACACAAGCTGTGGCAGATAGCTACACGAGGTTTCTTCGGCACTGGTTCATGGGCATACAGCCCAATTTATTAACTGCCTTAAATTATATATTTAAAATATTGTGGGAGCCGTTTTTGTAAATTTTCAATGTGCTTATATCCTATATTTCTTTATGTACCCATGATGTACCAAAATATTAAAATATTTATGAAAGTATTCTAACTTTGCTTATGAAAAAAAAAGAAGTCGGTATGCCTGTGATTTGAAATTACCATTCAATAACAAAGGTGCAGATTTAAACAGCTAGTTCTATTACAATTTTAGTGCAATAGATAATAAATGAACGACGCCTATATTCATGCATAAGTTCAGTCTGGCATGAGATAAAATGTCATAATATTAATGTCAAGATTTAAGTCAAGTGCTAACATCTTTGGGTTGTGGCCTGGGGAGCATTTGTACTCACATGGAATCCTATTATATGAACCCATTTAATCTGATGATAGTCCTTTACTGAACAATGACAATCGCCTTCAGTCCCCTACTTCAAATTTGATTCGCACCTTGCTTTTGGAAATTGAGAATTCCCTACGGTCTTCTATTTCAAAAAACAAATATTTAGATACTTTCAGAAGCCGCTACTAGCCGATATGATCTAGTTACCGTCTTTGTGGTCTGTGGGCTGGTGACCCATGAAACCTAATATTTATATTTTTGCCTTTGACAAAATGTAAACACAGGTAAATGGGTCAGCAGGTCGCATGGTACAAGGAGGGGCTGGGGAAAGGGTGTCACCTTACGTGAGGACCGGCAAATAGATGGACGGAAAACATGTTTCCATTTTACCTTTGCACTAAAGCGGGTATAGGGATTGTGTTACTACCTAAAAAGTCTGTCTATATGGACTTGTTACTGTTTAAAGGTATATACATATTGGAAACGCGTTTCTTAGGGTAGAAAAGTGTAAGAATTCTTTTCGATTTGTGCTAGACAGGCATTTGAAATGAATGCTTTGCTACTGAATCTTATCAGCCCAGAGGCAAAACCAAAATTAGCTTTTTTCTGTTAGGAACTATTATTGCCATTCTAAAGCAGCTGTATCCAAGAAGATGTTTATCTCCGAGATTTTAACTGTGCAAATATATTTCCACTGCTATTTCATGGTGCACCGTGCAGTTTCTAGGCTCGGTTCATATATAGACTTAATTAGTGAAAATAGTCAATATAATTATTGTTACGTTTCAAGGATATCAGTATTTTACATGGACCCTTATATGTATATATTTCTTGAACTATAAACTTCCCCTAACTAAAGGTAATTGCACTAAATAAGGCCCATGAGATGGGCACTTATAAAAATATAAAATTTAATCCGGAATGTGTAAGTTATAAATTGGGATACTTACAATTCTAGAGCCAGATTTGAGATTAAATATGTTTTTTTAATTGAAATTACTGATGTAACTAAGCCTAAGGTGCCATTCCACTGGTTCGCTTGTATCTGCGCTCATTGCTCGCTCTTGCTGCGCTTGTTTATGGGGTGCTTGTCAGTCGCTCTTCATCCGCTATAATATTTTTAGCGCAATACAAGCGCAGAGCGATTCTACTGAGATTCTACTGTTGCGCTTGTTTCCTATATTAAATCAATGGTAAATGCGTTTGTGCGCTCTTACTGCGCTCTTGGTCCGCTAGTTTAACAGGTAGAAAGAGCGCTGTGTAGTTGCGCTCAAATCAAACACGTCAGATATTAGCGCAATATCCTGCGCTCTTCTAAAGAAGCGCACATAGCCACTTTTTAGAGCGTACAGAGAGCGCAGTAACCGATTCCATTAGACCGCTCTGGTTTCGCTCAACCTTTGCTTGTTATGCGCTCAAGACAATAAAAAAGAGCGGGCCATGAGCGAGCCAAAAGAGTGAGCCAGTGGAAACGCAGCCTTAGGTTTGGTTCTTGGGTAATGGCATCACTCGATCTGGCCATATTTTGGGCTATATTCGCCATTTAACTAGTATTCCAATTGAGTTTACATTATGTTGCTTTCACTTTTTAGAATTCAATGTTTACAATACATCATGTCATCAATAAAATTTGGAAATCAATCTTATAGAATAGCCTGGTTGGTCTATCTTTCTGATTATAGACAAGATGTTTCTTCATCCCTGATGTCTTTCAGTTTCCATGGCAATTTGACCATCGAACAAAATTTCTAAGAAATAACAGTTGTACCAAACTGTTACCCACATTGTAGGCTCTGATATCGTATCAGGGTTCAATGGGCCTTATTTGACGACTTGGGCTATAATACATTTTACATTTAGGTAATTCCTCCGTTAGTAATTATGCAAAACAAACCTTTTTAAATAGGGGAAAATAAAAAAATAAAATTCTATTCATTTTTTTCATTTTATCTCATTACCTTAGTCCATTGTGCCCTTATTATTTACAGGGAGATCTCGCCGAATCAATCTCTCCATTTGCTGTGTATCCCGGGGGAAATATAAGAAGTTGAAGTTTACTTGGTCATGTATTTTTCAATCGAAAAAGGCCAAGGAGCAAACAAACGTCGATTGCGTCTATGATGTTGCGTATTTGATTTTCCTTGTGCGGCTCCCTTTGTGTACCAAAATACATCTTCCCTGGTCGTCTGTTCGTGTTTTAACTTCCTATGAGTCATTCGTGCTTCCGATATATATCTTGGATGAATGCATTTGGAAATCTCTAATGGAGCCTTTATTCAGGTTGCCTTTTTGCATGGCACACACCCAACTCTATCTCTTTTGTGTCCGGTTCATCTGAGGGAGATTTTCTTTCTCTTATTTGATATGGCGAACGACTAGAATTACAGAAGAACAATTCGATACAACGCGATTCTTCCATTCAGTCGTTTTTCTCATGAGGCTGATTCCGTGACAAGTTATTTGCCTTATATGTTACTTTGTGAGTCATGCTTCCTATCGTGTGACTTTTTACTTAATGTTAGCTATTCCTAAAAGGAGGAGGAGGACTCTATTTATATAATAGCTCAATACATACGGCAAACCATATCATGGCAATTCCCAATAGAATGCTAACTATATATAACCTTTCCGGATGCGCCATTGAAAAAGTCCTCATTTAGATATATCATATATATCAGATCATGTATATAAACTCCCCTTTCTTGATAGAGACCTGCATTTCGAGGGAGTCCAAATAGTCATAGTTTGTGCATGTATATGTGTGTGTCTAAATATTGGGCTTTGATATATAATTATATAGCCTTACTCTGTCGTAATGGCTATATTTCAGCTCTTGCACTGCATTCATGCGGTAAAATGGATTGTCATTATTTATGAATATATTGTCAGCGAAGGTCAGCTACCTCCCAATATAACCGACTTCAATTATTGTAGCCTATTATATGTCTCTCTTGTAATTGACTGAAGGTGGCGCTCGTGAGCTCCTCCGACTGAGACCGATGTAATGGCTTAAATGGTACACCACCCGTTAACGGGGTATAATTCCCAAATTAATCATTCCAAATACTAATCCTTTTGAATTACAATCCAGTCAATGAAAGTATAATACCAGGGCATACCATTCATTATTACAACTATAAGTAGTAGATGAGCTTTCTAAATGTCATATAGAAGATAGGGGACAGTCAATTGCCTCGGAAATTTACCTCATGATTAATCAATATTCTATTTATCGCTAGGTCCTTATAAATGTCTTTGTCTTGATTCATATTGGGTTATTTATTCCACGGAATGCATGCAAGCCTCCATGATATGATAGGCCTTGCTAGCTTTGAGCATATCAAGAAACCTTAGAGTTCAGCCCAGTAATCAAGAGCCTGATCGAATAGCGAAAGCAGAACCTGTAGGAACGATTAATGGCCATTATTTTGGTCGATTCAATTCCAAGGCAGACATCGAGGACACACTGCCCTCCCAGATGCACTTTAGTATGGAGGCAAATGTTCTCGCATACATGTATATTATGAAGATCACATGGCAGGGTATTAATCCCTTTATCAAGTCGTGTTCCTGACTGTCCTCCTTATCCACCCTTCCTGTTGCCTGACTCATCTTCCCCAAACAGAGATGAACTAGCGACACCCAACATTTCATAAACACCCCCACCCCCACTACTTTATCAAACGAATGCTATTTGATATATTGTAGATCCAATTATTTATAATATCTGAGTTCTTTACATATGCCATATTGGTTTGCAAAGTATTCAAAAACCATATTACAGCCCCATTTTCTATTGAAAGCACCTGAATTGAAAGTTTACGTTTGTTTTTCAATTGGAAATTTAAGTCCATTGTGTACCATTTATTCTGCAACTCATTCTATAGTATTGCCTATGTCAACTGGGGAGCATGATAGGATCGTATTGCAAATATGATGCACTTATGTCGCTGCAATTACTTACAAGCTTCGCCGGCGGTCCATTAAAATAGATTCCAGATACACGGCTTAGTGTTGTTTGCTACCACTGAGGGTGCGCTCAGCATGACCTGGCAAACTTGTCATCCATTATCGCCCATGCAGCGCCCCCTAGAGGATGATGTTCCCGTTGCTTAGCACGTGACGCACCGGATGTTGGATCGTATTTAGCCCCCGCCACATCGGAAAGAAACAGGTGTCTCGATATTAAAAGGCAAAACATATTACCTCCGCGTTTTACATTAACCAACCATTGGGACTTGATGGTGGCCTTTGCGCGAGAGGGTTTTATACCTCTGAGGTGTGCAGTTCATCGGCTCCTATGGGTTAAAGATGTGGGCGAAAAAAGGGGTGTGCGACAACTTTAATAATTATACTTCCTCCAATTCAATTTGAAAACCAGAAGTGGGAAAGGTCAACTGATTTTTAGAATGTCGACATTTCTGGCAGAGTATTTCATAAATGCGCTCCAGAGACCTAGTTCTTTATGAATATGATACTGCCATTGACCGAAGAAATGAGTGTTATATATATATATATATGCCACATATATTATAAGTAATTAATCAAGAATAGCGTTAAACCTGTTTATTATATGCGGAAACTAATACTTCCATCAATCATACAGTTATTTCATTGTAAATGGAACCCTCATAATAGGGGAATTATATATGGGCATTGAAATTCATATGCCTAGATCTTGACTATGTCCGTGCTTGACACTTTCTTAAACCGTATAGGTCTTCCATATACTACCCTCATGAATATTTTGTTGCGGACATTCTTGAATGATCATAAGTTATGGATGACCATCGTGTGACTCATAATTCAACTTATTTCACAGGTTTAAACCAGACATGCAGTGCGCCTGTTGGAATAAAAATTCGTGTCACTCAACTCACGATTGTCTAGAAATTAATGTCACAATGACCACACCAGAGGGCATGACAGTAAATACCACTTTATTTAATGATCCAAAGGCGTTGGAAGAAAAGAAAGTAAGTATCCAATTCCCTCTGTATATATTCCAAGTAATTGAATTATCGCCCTGTACGTTTCTGATAAATGCTTGATGTTTGGAAATCAAATTTCTACACAAAAAACGTATCCAGTATGTTATTCCAAGAAGTAAATTCGATTCCATTTGTTGCACTAGTTGTTTAGACTATTGGACTTGGTTCCTAAATCCAATATCGTCACATGCTTCTTTGTTGTTAAAAATAAGAGACGCTATAAATCACAAGGTCGCGGAAGGCTTCCCAGAGGGAAGACGAATAGACTTAGATTAGATGCATCTCAGAGTAATAGGTATACATCAATTCATAAAATTGCCTAAGCTTTGTTTACAGAGCTTATTTGCCTGCTGCGCTGTTATCTAATTTATATCTTCCAATTCGTATCCTGACACATTAATCAGTATGAAGAACATATAGCAGTCACCAATCATATTTAATCTCTTGCATGTCTCTTTTGCTTTTCCAGTGCACCTTCATCCCAAAATGTATTTCGTCTATTTATATAATAAAGTTCATGATAAACAATTTCAACCGCACCTACGGCGGTCGTAGCTCTACCTACAATTGTTTATACAACCGACAATCCCCCCGGGAGGTGATAGTAGGGCTACAGGAGCGAACCATGGACGGCGAGATGGTAGCGCACTTCGTAGTCTGGCCAATTATCATCCTCTTCGTGGCTCTCCTCTCCATGACCATCACTTTTTTTATATGTGGATGTAAGCCTCGATCGTCTTCCTATAAACTATTTTGTTTGGTATTAGGTCACTACAATTCGAAACTAACAACTTCAAAGATATTATTTAGATCCACCTCAGAGTAAAAGGAACCCACCACTATTTAATTAATCAACTATAATATATTTATGAACTAAGTTTAGACGGTGAATTATTCTATCATTTGGATTTGATAATATGCATATTTAGTTGGATATTAGTGTAATTTAGAGTGTCTTAATAATCGATACTAATATTAGTAAAGACTATATTATATATAATCAGTTCTCTCTTTTGAAAGGTCGTCCATATGTATGTCCGAGTAAACCTACTCGGGAAGTTAGAGAGGAGGCCTATCGGAGGGACGCTAAAAGCATGGCTGCTTTACAAAGGCGAGACATAAACGCAGCACGGAGGGAGGAGGAAGCTTACCGGAAGTTCTACGAGATGCAAGGTATGCCGGTACCACCCCCTACCTCTAACAGCGCCACAGACAACAGCCTTCTGCACAGTCCTTCAGAACTTCAGGCAATCCTTGACAAGGCCTAAACATCTTTCTTTCGTGAAAATGCTCTCCGTATTCTCTCTGATATGTTATATTTTAATATACTGAAGACGGATTTGAACTGACTATCCAACACATCTTCAAAACGAGAAAGAGTATCATTCCCCTGGTAAAATTAGCTTCAAAACAGTCACCATTCAGTATATATTATATATATTGAGAACGATTCCCCTATATGTTACCATGTTATCCTGAGAATTCTGGAATTCCTTGGAGCTACGAACTGCCTAAGTGTTTTCTACAAGTACGTACAGTGTTAATTTAAGAACCAGTACGCAAAGCATATTTATACACAAATGTATAGGGAAAAATTGATCAGTATTTATGCAATGCATGAGAGAGATAGGAAGTATCAGCAGCCAAATAACGGAGTGATTGGTTTCCAAGACTTACGCCCATGTATTCCATACCACATGTATAATGATTACAAGTATAAACGAACGGGGTGCGCGCCAAAGCTCTTTATCAGGAAGAATCGGTCAAAGGCTATGAGTAAAAAGAACCCAATAAATAGTTTCTAATAGGTGTCCCGCAATTAGAACTGCTTCTGGATGTACGGGTTTCCTAAATAGAAAATGCAGAACGAAATGTCACATCATATGTGCATCCGCTGTTTCCGTTGTATGTCTCACTTTTTGAATCACCATGCCTTCTTATTGTCTTATTGTAACTGTAACATTTAGCTTTTGTTATTTGAACACGTTCAGGAACATACTGTTCATTTGTCGTTACTACGTTATCAATGCTGGAAAATATCCTTGAGTTGTTCTGGTTAAAATAACCTCATTTGTAATTTATGTTGGTGATGCCCGAATTTTAGAATACCAAGTCTTAAAATTGAGTTAGCGGTTTTTAATTTATTTAATTTAATAATCTTTAAACGGGGTATTTGAAGAGGTTTTATGTAAAGTTCTAGTATTTATTTCAGAGAAATATTTTATCTGTGTGTGAAACTGTGAGTAAAATATGAAGCAATCATTCATTTACATTATTTCGTGTACTACATTTATTTGTATTTCCATCGATGTTACCTGTGATTTTGTTTATTTCAATCAAGTAGTATATATAATGAGATATATCTTGTGTGTATATATGTTAGATCCCGAAACCCGAACAATTTACTCTTTATCATGTTACTTAATTTCAATCCTGTTAATTGTGCACTGTCTCCCAAACTTTATATAATACATGTAGGACATGATATGCGCAACTGTAATACTAATCTACTGCATTTTGTATCAAATGTATACTCAGTTCATATTTAAAATCAATGCACTAGCTTTTATTAGAATGTATAGATCATAGACTCGTGCTTCAGCAGAATAGAGCTATTGGGGAGTAGAGGTATTGGTAGATCATGTTTTATATATGAAGATATACATAGAACTTGATTACAACTATATTTATGCATAAATCAGCTTTCAGGGCTTATATTTTAGCAACAAATAAATGGGGGCCCCATTTGCATCAAGATTTTTCGCAATCGCGATTATATAATTATATATAACACTCGGAGTATCTGTCGTACCGTCGTCGTATGTGTTACAATGAGCGCACAATAAACGTATCCATCCATACTCTCCTTACAAGAGAAATACAAAAATAGTTAACAACAAGTACATTTCGGATAACGTATAAGTCTCATGGGTAATGTATTTTACGTTTGGATGATACTTCAGTAAAGGGGTGAACAGACCCCAGTGACATCTACAAAAACAATTAATATAAATCTGTAAAGAAATAATAGCCCTGGCCAAAGACTGTTGATAATCAAAGTTCCATTACCCCAGCTTTGTATGAACGTTTTGCCCTTGACTTAAAGTCGGTATTATGGTCTATATATTCCTGCAGGAAAAAATACTCACTTCGACGTTGTGGTTAGGGATAGTTACGGGTGTCCCTAATACTGTCCATCTCATTGCGACTATGATATATAGATATATATATATCCAGTAGAAAAGCGGTGTTTAATAGTTGGTGATTGAATTGTATTCCACTTGATTGGAAAACAGTATAAGTAATTACCATATTGGTACATAGATTGTAGACAATGGCAGTGTTCCATATATTATTGATGCCAGCTGCTCTAATAGTGTCTTGATCGGTACATTATCCAAACATTGCTGACCCAATGTCTGGCAAGATACCAATGATTTCAATAATGGGCAGTTTATGGCTATGATTCATGAATATGTCTTTCATCAATACCTGGGTATTCTTAAGCGGTTCTTCCCCTACACTCCCGCCAGCAAGCATAAAATAGTCAAAATGCATATTAAAATATTGTGACTCAAAGATGATTATATTTCTGAATATTTTCTGTCCAAGTCAATGAATAGAATCTGCATATTTTGGTGTTGCTTGGACATGTAGCATTTTCTATTGTATACATACATGTATGAACTACATTAGTTCTATCTCTCAGCTTTCCTGTGTAAATGAAAGGTAGCTAATCAGTGAATAAATGGTAATTGTAGAATTATTGTCGTTATTTCATCACACATCTCATATCTCACACCACATATCAAGCGAACCTTTAATAACAAAATCATTCTATGTAGCATAAGCGCTATACACCTCATCATTATCCATTATTCTTAGATGCTGGTCATGCTAAACCCAACATTATATAGCGCCCGTGAATTTTGATGATTTCAACAGTAAATGTAAAGGAATACAACAAAATAGCAACTGTTGATCATCATTTATTATTTTCATCGCACATATTTCCCTGAGAAATGTAAACTTTATTCTGGATGAAATACATTGGGATTCCTAGGCCCGTAACAGTTGATGGCTATATTTACCATTCTGATCACATACAATCATTTACCACGCCCGATAGTTTGAACATTTTCGCCCTACTGTTCAACTTTGCGATCGGCATTTCCTCACTAGCTGGGACACTTATGCCTGCAGATTTTCAAGATATGTATGAACCTGAAAAGAACACCCATATGGGTGAAGTCGCCTGAAGTTGTACAATTCGTCTTCAAAAATCTCAAATAACCCAAATTTAAGAGAATATTGAGGTTCTAAATACAGTTCAACATAACCGAACAGATTGTTTGAATCGACACAATACCGAATATACCCAGATATACCTAGTATTTGTTATTTGTCAGCGTCATTTAGCTGAAATTACTAAATAATTATGTACACATGGCGATTACAAGTACATTTTCTGACGATCTGGCTCATGTTTCTATACAACCGTGTGTGTGCGAAACATTGACCAATAGGTCATTTGCATAATACGCGAGCAGAATGAGGTTTAAATCACATAGGTAAAAGGAAAGACAAAATGCTACTGCAAGTAACAAATATTTCTCTCTCGCAAAATAGCCATCCTGAAACTAGATCCAAAACATATCGGACTGATGGAGGGAACCTTCTGTCTACATTACATTGAAATCTAAGCCACCATCAGTGAGGAGTCTATTGGTTGTGTCCTGTAACAGTGTATTCCACCCATTCGTTCCATTAATCTATGTGCCTAACCCCATCGCGAGCATTTCCTCACTGCCGCTCCTGTTGCTGCTCCCAATCGCGGAGTGACTCATCGATTCTTCCTATATACTACTACCACCCAACCACTGAGTACTGGGGCCCATAACGTCTTACTGCAGGTCTATTTCTCAAGAGATTAACCACAGATATGGTGGATATTCTCAAATATGCTAAAAACAACTCGGCCCCCATAATGTATTAAATATGCATGCTTCAAATATGATCAGGATATGAATCAAGATGAAATTTGGATAGATGTAGTGGTTGATGTCGAGGGAGAGGTCTGTTTCAGTGCAGCTGTTTGACGAATTGTTCTAATATGATAGGGGTGGCGGGGTCATGTGGTTGAATTCAATAATTTGAAGTAAATCGGCATGCTCAGCCAGATTAATTCCCACTCGATACGAGCAGAGAGCTTGACATTATTTAGAAAAAAGTGGTTTCAGGCCACCGGAGGCCAGTGTCGCGTGTCGTGCCCGGAATACATTAACCAGGCGTGGATTATTCATGACTAGACTCCCTGGAAGGACTTCGAGGAACATCCCGAGCACCAGCACCAGCGCCAGCTGAAGCTCTGCCCAGAACAAACATGGCTTCCTGGGTTGACAACCTGCTTCTCCCAGCTCACTCTCCTCCCACCAGCACATACCATTTCTCTCTCTCCAGCCCCTGCCTTACTTTGCCCATTGGTCACAATCCGAGGGCTATTTAAGACACAGGAGAACTAGAGGGCCATTCCGATTAAGGACAATGTCAGGATTCAACGATTGAGGATTATTAAGAAGCAGAAGCTGGTACCGAAAAAGTAAGTGAGCAAAATATCTATTTATGTCTTTAGTTGAAGGGAGGTGGGGAGGAGGTCTGGTAGAGCGAGGATTTATTGATTTCTTACTCTCTTACTAAGTCTTGTTTATATACAGAGGGAGACAATTTCGAGGCTTACCACCATATGTGAGTAGTAGCGGATACGGAATGATAGCTTGGTGACGGGAGGAAATGATATAAATGATAAGGATATTTTGAGAACTATTTATCAGGAAATTAGCGAACCCAAAAGTACACATATTGGGCACTGAGCATATGTCACCACGACGTTCTTCTAGCTTTGTATGATACATATCTGTAATTTACTACCATGTAAAATCAAGGTATTCCGTGATGAAAATTGCATAGATATTATGGACAGTCTTAATTATAACCCCCATAATAATGTAATGTTTCTATAGCATTAATTCAAATTCCATGATATGCGTCCATTTTAAAGGCATGTTGTGATTATAAAATGCTGTTTACAATGTGTATTGGTTAACACAGCGCTCGTGAGTGTCCTATCTGGTTTATCTATGACGTGGATCAGTACATTAAATAATGTATGATATTATGATGTATATTATATTAAACATATGAAGGCCAGCCATTCATTTACTGAGCGGATAGGAATGTGAAGGTGCTTAACCATTTTATTCCTTCCCGTTTGATTACATAGGGCCATACGTCGGATACAGGCCATCTGGGTGGATCTACATAGGGTATAGTATAGGGCATTGCCAATACTAGGGAATTTATGTATTTTTTCTCCGGCGCGGATAGAAATAATTTCCCTCCATCGACTGTACGTGTTGCACAGAATCAAATCACTATTTGTCGGCTGGCATTGGTTATTATCTGTGCTGAGCACATTCATAGCTTTCCACATGTTCCAGCGAGATGACCTAAAATATAATGGAAAATACAATCGATTTCAATGTCTATTATCATAAACCCCTATTGCTGGAATGCTATAATATGTAGAGTTGTTATTGTGTAACACTGTGAATAATGCTATGTGATGAATGGCCATGCTTGCTGTGACATATAATTATAATTGAAAGGCTATGTCAGTGTTAAGACTTTATCTATACATCAGTTCAGTGTGGTATGAGCACTCAATTACAATTCAGAACATTGCTATATAGTATACCTTACAATGCCGGTCTGTCTATTTGATGTAACTTTAATGTGACCGAGTGAGCCCTGTTTTCTCGGAGAAATCTGGTAAAATGAGTCATGGCCATGATAAAACAGATAACGCTTCTACATCGTTAGTTTAAATGGGAATATGTCAGGCAATCAGGCTTATTTATTCCGGCGATACCAGAAGCGACCAACCAACGCCACCATCCAATAAAGGCATGGCAGGTTAAAATGGTCCAGACGCATACCAATACATATTCCTTATTGGAAGGGGAAATGGCCATTGAGCGTCATGTATATTATATGTCCATTTTGCGGCCTTGATGGCGATTATTGTTATTCAGGGCATAATACAGCTCTGTCCAAACTACCTTACAATAATGTCTAATCACTTCACTGAACACACCCCGATAGAGAGAGGACTTGCTCTAGGCGGGTCTAGGTTTCTGGCATCCATTTCTGGTGTGTTTTGCTAAAGCATTTTCCGATATACAGGCAATTCCATATGCCACTTCGATGCGTTCATATTATCACAGAAGGGGCTGGGATAAAATTATGGAAAAAGAATCAACTAAAATACCACAGCGAACTGATATAAGACAGAAATGAATGGCTGTTTATAATGCATATCCAACATATTGAAAGATTATATTTTTGTTTCTTATTGGGACTATTTTGTGGTTCAACTTGGTTATAACTGTCCGAATTTCTCAATTGGTCATACATAATCATAGACATATAAATCTACATTGAGTTATACAAATTAATTTGAAGAGATATGATATTCTAAACAAGGCAGTTTTCATCACTATCCATACTATTTATATAAATATACACACATTTTTTAAGCGATTATATATTTTTGTTACACTCTTTATTCCGCATCCATCTACGTTCATTCTCAACCAAAACAAATGTGTTAGGAGTAAATTTAGTGTTTCCTCTTTCATTCCATTACAAATCTCTAGATGGAATACTTACATTTGCAAGGGACACAAAAGACGCTCCCATGTATTGGTCTCGACTGAGAATGTGAGAAAACTGTACTGTGAGAATGTGAGAAAACAGGGAATAATGGTTTTCTACATTGCTCTCTGACACTGCTCTAGGCATATATTCCCAGCTGTTGGTAGCTCAATACAAAGGGTGGAGGCAGGGACACAGTTTTACCCTTGAGGTACATATAATATATACTGACATTAATCTATATCAGACGGGCGTTAATGCAAGAACTGAAATAATAGAACTTTTTGCATCACCCTTTGTATCCTTCCATTCTTATCTTTTACGCATTCTTCTCAGACCAATCTCTTTCGTTGTGTCTCATCCCTCACACACACTTATAGTTATCTCGAAATGTATCTGTCCATAGGAAGACTTAATTCAAAGGCCAATTAGGCTCTCGATTATTCTCTGTAGAAGCAATCTCTCTTTAGTGTTATATCACGAAAATCTTACCAGCCTTTATTTAAAAGATACAACTATACCTTGGCTTACTTAAGTAAAAGACTTCACTATCTCCCCATTGCAGTATATATATATGGCCTCCACTGGACCAAAAAGGTAGTCTTTCAGGTTGTCTTGCTTATCTCTAAAGACAAATTGACTTTTGGAAATGAAGATGTCTGCGAAGGAGACTATCTGGGTAAATGGAGACTTCGGTTCAAAGTCCTCACTTCCTCGTGATATATGGCCTTTTATTGAGCAAGAGAATCAAAGATATCTGAAGGACTATGCAGTGAAAATATTGGCGGTGAAATGAACCACAGTCCTGTGGGCTTCCTACAACGATTATGGATTGATGCCATTCCAGATAAACAGGTCTGCAATGGGCTGGGGGCGGAAGCGGAAGTGCGCAGTGGTTACCATGGAAATCCTCCACCAAATGTGGCGAGTCTTTTAGAAACTATGAATGCTATATATACGGTATACATAGCCTTGGTTCAAAGAGCTTAACAGATCTAGCAGCAGGTCCTTGAGAATAGTCCTTACCTGATAAATATCACGTACTTCCTTGCATTGATAATCCCGTCATTACGACGTGAATACTGGTTGATAGTGTATCATTGCTGATGCAGGTCATATCTAACTGTTGGCAGCAATCGCTACCTCGTCCGATAACATGCAAGACTGGAATAAATTATCCCATGATTACATTTTCACTGATATTGGTGCCGACCAGGTCATATCATATGCATATCCTTAAATGAAGGCGATTGCTGCCATGACCCAAGAGCTATTTATTGGTCCATGAGTAGGTCTGTCATTAATTGCGAGCATTAATATAAATTCTCATTATTATAAAAGACCAACAGGGAATGACTCGTGTAAGACCTTTTCTTTTCATGAAAGTCTATGCGTGCAAAATGATAGTTCATCATAACCTAATTCCTTTGTATTACATAAAATATCGATATACTATGATATATAAAACAGGTGTAAATGGCTATGATGGTGTTCTTGCAGTTAAACAGTTTCCTTATGCACCGCCTGGATCCTGCCCAACATCTCTGAAACCCAAGTGGGGTAATAACAGCAAAGTAGATATCAGTGGCGGATCTATATAGCATGGCTATTTCTCTCCATTTCCTCGTCTCTGCTGGCTCATCGGTCTGTATCTGAGAGATCAGAAACCCCCATATTGCCACTTGTAGCGATTATATTTATGAGTTTGTCCTGATTCACATTAACCCCACGCCCAAGACACTCCTCTGGAAACAATTGCGTGTACATTGCTGCATATTATTCCTCACTATACTGGCACTGTAGGCAACTTTCCGACCGCGATTACCCATAGCATAAATATTATTATACTTACTCTAATTGTTGCTTGTTAAATGTGATTGATTTATCTTGGCAGGCATTTAAATAAAGATGTAAACAGCATTCTGCGAAAGAAGGAAACTGGAAAGGGTCCATTTGCACAAAAAGGGAAACCATGTTCCTTGCCTGCAGCTCGCAAAGCAATTGTTTTCCATATCACCATTAACAATCATTGGAGGGGAAAGGCCCTTTGACACGCTACAATGCCCTTTGGCCCAGGGCACACGTAGATGAGCCTTTCTAACTGAACCATTATCGATATAGTGTCACCTTGATTAGAACTAAAACAAACTGATGAAGGCTGAAGTGGATATCTAATAAGCTGAGAAATGGTTAAGGATATTAATAGTGACGCTGATCGTGGCCAGTCAACTCGCGTTAACACTTAAAGCTGCTCTTCAAGCCATCAGCAGTCAATTCGTGACTGACTCAGAGTGGCAGATCAGCCACAATGATAAGGGCTAGCGCACGCGCATGTACACAATCCCTCTCCCACCCCTTTCACCCACTGGTCACTTTGCATGTCCTCGCATCCATAGTAAATCCTCACAAGTGCTACATGCTAGCCACCGATCAATCACAGTATCACTTTTGCTACGCCTCGTCTCTCTGGACACTAAATTCCTCTGCAGATTTCTGTCCTAGTCCTATGGTATTTTTCTCAATAGGTTAAGTGAACTGGTACCAACAGAATTGATTAGTGGTTATGCTTATAATGGAAAATGTGTACAATACGCTTCTACACTATTACTTTCTTCGATATACCTTGAGAATAGCCGAGTGCTTGCTAGAATGGATCCACAATGACGAAACACAAGAAATAGGAAATTACGAAAAAAGAACCAGTCTTGAAACGTGGTTCGATATGGAAATTGAAGCTTTTTTGTATAACTATAATTAAGAAGTGTGTCATGTTGACCATTGTGCAAGTGACTATTCACTAGCCACCGTGAATCGCTGGAAATAATATTTTGAAATTGTAAATATTCAGCAAGCCACTCTGAATCTTGGGATATTATATTATATATTGTGATATATTGTGACATTTCGTTATGACTTGCGATATTTGGTTACCCCGACGAATATATCACATATCCATGGCCTAGGAAATCCCAGAGAAAGAAACCCCAGATATCATTAACATGACATAGGAGAAGAGGGAATGAAATATTACTTGAAAATAAGATCTAATTGTCGGAGGCAAAGAGGATGTCCTCATTTGTAACCTATATTCTGCTCATTTTATTTTTATCCATTGTAATATTTTATCGGCTTTGTCTAGTGTAATTGTGATGAGTTCACTCGGAAGTAACTCCCCTGAATCAATTTCAATGTAATCTGTCACCAGAGAATTCTAGTGTCAGCAGGACCAACTCCGATTTCAATTCTTTTTTTCCCATTTCCCAAAAGTACACAATTCTGAATTGTCTTTTTCATTCGAGGGATGAAATATCACCTCGTTTGTTGAGGGAAACCCAACATTGGCGAGGCGCTTACCATCGATCAGTCATTTCGAGTTTGCTTATCAAATACCCACGACTCGCCAGTGTTGTGTCTGCATTTCAAAGAGCGGCTCCGGCACGTGTGTTGCGAGATGCTGAGGGTTTCTGGTAGGTATTGATCGGGAATGAGTCATCCTTGTCTGTGATAATGGCCCTAGCCGGGCAGCAAAGGGCTTTAACATTACCGAGGTGAAGAGCCTTTGCTGCAGGGCAAAAATTGTTTCTTACCATGTAGAAGACAATAACCCTAAGTTTCTTAGAAAGATATATTATTGTACTTCTCAGTACAGCAAGGAGCCGAAATGTCTTTTTCCTTCTCACTCGATGCTTGCTGAACACAGCAAGCACATCATCCATGGGATTGGCAATCGTGGTAGACACTTAGTTATTGCCAATGGTGTTTCGTTTGTACCCATTAGGCTAATGGTGGTAAAAGGTCTGGCATATTAAGGACATTGTAGTGCAGTTGGCCAGTGTAGTTTGGGGGGAATTTTGCTTGTCAATGGTGCTAAACACTCCCATTCAGAAGCTGAAAATGAGGTGGGCAAAATGATAGTGGAGAAGCGCTAGGGGAGGGAAATTTTAAAAGCTTCTTGCATATCACAAGCAGTGGATTGGTTTTTGCTCGGTGGTGTTGTGTTGTACATTTTGTCGACGATATCGATCGGACTATACTCCCCTTCACTTCCATTCTGCCATTTCATATATTTCGGTGGTCTACGAATTATTCGTTGAATTCAATATTCGCCGTCAAGCTATAGATCTGTGAATACATGTAATTCAAAAATGGAAATAAAGTTTCAATATATACATAATATAGCATCATAGGTTTTTTTCCTCTGAAGGATTAGTCTCATGGTTGGTCAACAAAATATCTTGCCTGAATAAAAACAAGAAACCGGAGTATCGTCAGCAATTTCCTACTTCCAAAGAACAAGCACACTTTTTTAAATGTTTTACTTTCTTTTCTCTCGAGGCTACGTTCTTCTATACATAACGATTGTTTTAAAATTGCTCCGACATCCTCTCCTTAGCGTATAGTTTGAGTGCCTATCAAGTTGGTGCTCACGTTCCCTTCCAGTTGACAAATTTTAATGTAGAATGGCAGGTTGGGCTGGCAGGTCGATTAAAGAGAGTAGCCTAGCTGGGACGTGAAGTCAACCTTGCGTAAGACTTTTGTTTTATGAGAATAGGATTGCAAGAACACCGGGAGAAAAAAGGACTGTGGCTATGTTCACATGAATGTCTATTAGAGATAAACCTCTCTATGGTTTACGAATCTAGAATTATAAATATGAAATGCCAAGGTCAAGAAGCATTTCTCAGCAAGAAGATCAAAGGTTAACTCTAACATCCTTTTAAATTGAACAGATATCAACATGGTTCAGTACAAGCGATCACGGTGGACCCGAATGGAACATGAGGTTTTGCGAGAATTCATAGAACGGGATTCTAAACTTCGGCCATTGGGGCGGTGCGTGAGATGTTGCAGATGTTGCTATAAGGTATGTGCCATCCGTCCTCCTGGGACTTTTGCTCACTTTTCCAATTTAGGTATCAAGACATCAATTGACATCAATTTATCGCAATCAATTAGATCTACTTTTGAACACACACTCCTTCGATGGTGATGTACTTCACTCTTAGGAATACGATAAGTCAATTGAAATCAAATAGTTTCCTTTGCTGCTTGAGCATATTGAATTTGAAGGACTGCATTCGAGGTGCTCGCTTTTGCACTGTGGGCCCATACATGGGATGTAAAATTAACTGTCCATAGAATACTTAATTATCTGTATGCCAATGTTAGAAGTATATTTAAATACAGAATTGTCAAATGTACCATTTGGAAGTATACATGATGCATAGATATTATGGCCATTTTATTTTCGTTGATATGACCAAGGGTCAAGGCATTAGTCCTCGTCGTATTACACGTGTGTAATGCTAAGAAGTTTGATAAAAAACATTTAAAGTATATATATGATTTATTTAACAGCCTGAATGTGCTCAGCTCACATATCTCATGTGTGGAGTGGTACTATTTCTCGGCTTCGCTCTACTCATCGCCTTCTACGTGCTACTCATCCACCCCACCATAGAGGGCGCCCTGTACGCCGACAAGTTTCAGCCTGCCACCTGTCGGACAATTAACTCAACGTGAGTAGCTCTCAACACTACATTCTACATGCCATAGAGTTAACGCTAGAGGGCTTTGATGTTTACTGCCTACAGGTCGTGTATAGAGTGTAGCTCGCCTCCCGTTTATAGTATATAGGGAAATGATGTACCTGGTGGCCAATGGTCACATGACGAGTAGTTTTGATATAACTTGTAACAGGTTATTAGTTAGAAGGGTTTTTTTTCAGTTATTAATATTCGTTAAATCCTTAATTGTTTTTTTAATATGATTATTCATCATATAATTATATTGATCTTCGATTATAACTGGATATTAATTATGACATAGACGTATCATCACGGTGCTGTAATACGATCATTGTGGCCAAATATCCTCAATAACTATTATAATATATTTGTGTGAAGGAAAACGCCACAACCTTAATACTGCTGTTTTAATTTGACGTATGTTGATACATTGTAATTCAATACTAATAATAGCTTTATTTCCAATATGAATTTAGTTACAATCAATTCGCTTCTTAGAAAGGGTTTAGGCTATTGTAGACATAAGACGAATACATTTATGAGAATGATACTTTCAAGAATTCGAGTGAATTCCTATACCTATACGCAGTTGCTGGTCCTCTTCCTACCTATAGGTACCTTAAGGATAAAAGGAGTTGCAGCTGTGGCCCTAATTGTTGGAGAAATTATCCCTGTTTGTCAGTCCGGGTTTATGTCAATCCCCATGACCATATACATGACTCTGAGACCGCTCCTATGCAGTCATTTTTATATGACACAACACGGAGTGTACGCTACTCGCAGGTGAGTCCAATGGTAAATATCGACCTGATTTTCTGTTCTCTTTATTTAGCCCTACTTTCTATTCATTTAGTCGTTTATTTCACTCAATTTGCATCGATTATATTATGTGTTCGTATCGTCGATGTAAAGCAAAGCAGTTGATTAGTATTCCCTTTCGTCTGGAATCCCAATTTAATTTGTTCTGTTTATTTCAATGTTCCTCTCCAAATCAAAAGTTAAATCCCAAAACATCATTTAAAGAATAGAACATGTATATTATATATTGTTCATGTTACTTGAATGGATGGAGTATCATTGTAAATGTTAGCCCTTTGGCGAATGCAATCCATTGCATGGAACAATCATATATCTTGTCATGCCTTGGTTCTTCCAGTGCGCCTATACGCCATCGGTGTGTGCTGACTACTCCTACCACATGGAGCAAGAGATTACCAGGTTTAAACGCGATTATGGTGAACACGATGCAACCTACCAGTGTCTGCATAATCCCGGAGAACCGTCTGCTGTGGTATTGGAGAGAGAGAATTTTTGGGAAAGTCTACGTTACCTGCATTTCATTGTTTGGCCTGGTGTCGTCATCGGCTTCAGCCTTCTATTCATTTTACTCGCCTACGCCATCTGTGGATGTGAGTGATTCTCAATTTTCACATGCATTATCATATATGCTCATTCTTGTTTCTGTCAATTCTACTGAGCTAGATTAATGCAAGAATGGATCCTTTAACTGGGCGACTATGACAATTTGCATTTCGCACTAGCCCACTTTCTTGCAATAATATGGTCTGTTACAATGTTCTGCTAGTCTGTCTTGAAATTGATCGCGGACCCCTCTGATTTCTTCCTAATAATGACATAATAGACTGATAAGTGTCCAACGGAAATCCTAAACGTTTTCTTCATATGCTAGAAGGAATTTCCATTGTTTTATTACAGGTATGCCATACATATGCTTTCGGCGAGTACCTTCAGATGTAAGGGACGAAGCTCATACACGAGAAGCCGAAATTGCTCTAAAGACAAAGAACATAGAAACCTGTCGGACGATTCCTGACTTTTCGGCGGGTACACTTTCAACAAAGAAGCCATACGATGAAATACAATGGAAGCAGTACGACTACTACGACACAGCAGATGCGGTGTAGAACACAATGTTCTCCCAAAGTGTTTGTCGGGAATATTATCATCATTGGATGTAAACGATGTTCATCTTAGTTATCATTTCATAAATTATATTAAGATGATGACGATACAGAATATAAATGTGCATGGATATGTAAGATCGAATGAATACCACAATTGTAAATGGATATAAACTGTGCATGCTAAAACAAAAAAAGAACATATCCAAAACAAACAAAAAACATAACAAGTCTGGGTCATGTGACTATAATATAAATTATGAACTATTGATATTTATGATAAAATGGCGATCAATATCCCCATTCTATTATCCAAGCCGTAATTTTTAAAAAGTCAAGAAGATAACTGACAAAAACGTGCATTGATAAAACCTAATTATTTGTCTAGATGGTGCTTTAGTAATATGTATGGTTAGAAATGTTGATCTCAAGTTAGTGCAAGTGAGTTGTTATTAGAGGAAATGATACAGTGCCATTTGTACTATAAGATTTTGAATATCTAGAAGGCGATATAGAAGGTGTATTGCATTATAATATCCTACTATTCTAACTTGTCATGTGGTTTTCACATTTGTATCGACAAGTTCGAGCCTTATGTTTTTGACTGGTTGGAAACTATGTTCAGTCACATGTATCTAAGGTATTGTCACTTATTTTATACCTCTTGACAATATCAGTAATCTCTCTTGGGAAAGAGGTGATAATACAAGGGTTATACCAACAGTGTGCAGAAAAATCTTGCCTTGGCAAAAAAAACATCGTGTATTGCAAACAAGCGATGTGAATATTTTATACTTACACATACAGTCAATCAATTTACAAACACTGCTGCCAAGAATGTGCTTTGAAAATATCACGTTGAAATGGATAGAGTAAGGGGTTTCCACTGACATATTTGTAATTTGTCTGCCTGATAGGGATATTTTAGAAGTCATCTTAGATATTGACTCCAACTGATCCGTGTGCATGCCTCAAACATGATTTGTTATTAAATTGTTTATGCAGATCCCCCCCTTTCTTTAACGACAATATTAGCATCTTTAAGAAGGTTCTTTTGCATGAGATGAAAAGGGAGACTCACATGTTTTGTTTATAGATTATTGTGGGAAAGGTGACATCCCAATAGTATATCGCTTTATATGAATCTCTTGAATATGTCTTATTGTATCTCCTTATTAAGTGGATTTGAACCATTCAGCCCATGCCCCACGAAAGCTGATTCTTATATAGGATGCCAATCTATCAGGTTCATCGGATTGGAGCCCGATAATATATCTTAAAAATAATATTATCGGATAGCCAGTCAATATCAATCCGATCCAATAGTAAGGATTTGGGAATGTCTTCGGATTGTGCACGATTTCAAAAATCGCATTAAAATCGGTGGGATAGGATGATTGAATTTGGTGGAACACGGACTTTATGCTTAGGTAGTGCTTATGAAAAAGATTTTCTCTCAAGAAGGTGATGACCGAATACCCCTCTTAATATTTATTCTGCTGATAAGTCATTGTTATGAAGAGATATGTATAATTATGGTTGACTATTGCCATAAAAGTTTATCCTCCTTTCATACGAAAGAAATTGAATATTACCTTTCTCAAAAATGAATTTATCATTTTGTAGGTCTTTTTGTAGAAATGAACATTTACATCTATCCAGAAAACTGTTAGAAAGGTGCTGATACTTTTCTGACTCTGTCTTCATCTATCTAGGCTCTCTTTTAACAACCTAGGAACTTTCAAAATCTTTTTGTAAGTAGTGCCTTAACAGTAAATCCCCATTTTTGTACTACAACAGTTGAGGATACATGTATTTCTTCTGATACTTATATCTCCATATTTCTTACGTAACACTGAATTGGATCGTGCCAAAATGAAAGGTTTACACTTTTTCAAAAGAATCCTTCTCCGGGAATCAATATTCCTCTTGTAGATCTCTCCTACATCTAACTTTCTAAGTATCTGAATATCGAGATCTATATATAGATTGAAAATAATGTTCTTGGTGTATACATGTATTATATTATATTCAAATTCAATATTTATACTATTATTACCAGGGTCAATACAGGGGTTCTAGACTAAATAATCAATTATTTAGACGATTGGGACCGTTGGAATTTTGTAGATAGAAAGGATACGATAGTTGTAAGGTATTAGTCACATTGAATGTTGGAAGTAAATGAATTTTCACATGAAACACTTCATAACAGATCTCTCATACATTATCACTTGTCAATATATTCAAAGTGTATCTGTAATTATTAACTTAATATATTGCAGGTCTGTTGCTTGTAGAGAAATTGTAAAATCAAAACAGTAACCTCCATCAATATCCTGATGCATTCCTATAAATACGATATTTTAAACTGAACTAAACTAGTAGAACTATTTCTGTTGAATGATACTATCAGGTATACCCTCATACTTAAGCCATAATTACACCAAATGATTATATGGAATGAGAATAATAAAATTGTATCCTGATTAATGGTTGTATTGAATTTCATTTGATTCAAACCCGGGAATGGCATTCAGTTATCAGATAAATCATTATTACCGATGTGAAATCTTGTTTTATTTTCTGAAGAAGAGTCAGGACAGGACACAGGACACTCAGGTTCTAACCAAACAATAGAGGTTCTAACCATGTAGAGAGGAGCTCCACTTAAGATCTAACTTTTTCTCTAAATTTTTTAAATCAGGCTGTCCTGACAAAATTCATGCTTGTAAGTGTGGAAATGTAGTAGACCTGAATAAAATATTTTCTAAATCTAAATCACTCCTCCCTACCTATAGAACCAGCTCAACAACAATCAACATTCACAGGACACGTAAAATTGACATCTTTAGGAATTAGGCTTACATTTATCACAAAACATTTCTTACAATTACAAAATTGATATTTCATTGCGTTTCACAATCGGTACAGATACAATTGTATACAAAAGGTTATCACAAAATTTAGTGCATATCACAGTGAAATCACAAAGTATTTTACACACATGTATATCATGCAGTCCTTAATTACTACATAGGTCGCAACATTGAGAATATGGTGAGTGTGAAATACTTTATTAGCTTTTTATCTTAAAACCAGTCGCCTGTTCAGACCGATTTATTTGATATGTGAAGTCAAGTAGTGCTTGGTGCGGTGGGCACTTTACACATACACAGACCTAAACTGGAAAAATGTGGCAATGGCACTAAAAAAAACAATATCCCTACCCCTTCCATACTAATAATATTATTCGGTATCACATTTTGTACATGGTCTAAAATATCAACGGTATATATTCCCTTCCCAAACCGAATGTGTACATTCACAAACAATATTCTATATTAGTATAGTATCACTTTAATACATGCTCTTCGGGGAGTTTCAATCTATAATATCAGTTGGTAAATGCCATACTCTTAGAAATATGCTGGCAGAGTCAAAAAGCAAGTAAACATCAAACCTTTCTAAACAAATACACGCAATATCAAGAATAGGCTCTTTATACAATAAGACAATTTGACAATTCTAAAGAAAAATCATCAACATGTAACGAACTTAGAAAAATACGAAGGTAGCACTCAAACCATTATAATGTTAATCATATCAATGGATCTTTTCATAGTGTGTGTATTATCTTGATTCTTTTTGTCGCGTCGGCGTATCGGGTGATTTACATATTGTTCCAAAATATACAAAGCTGTATTTCTTAAACACACCATTAGAATAGGAAATACTGATACAAAGTTATTGTTCGATGCTCATGTTCTTTTTGTTCTCTGCCATTGCATCAGCAATTGTTTTGTCCACATTTGTTATTTCCCATAATTCAGGCCCGGGGAGTTCATTGGGTAAGTACCTGGAGCTGGTAGGTTGCTGCTGGTTTGTTGAATTATTAACATTTGTAATATTCACTCTCACGTGTTTGTGTTTATATGAAATACAATAGTAGCAGCAGACACCAATCAATACCACCAGAATCCAAACGATATGAAGAGCAAAGCAAATGTAGAGCAAAACATTATCTGAAATGAAAAGATTCATAGTTTTAATTTTATCTTGTAAATCAGTTGTCATATCTGTTGACTTCCAGTCGATGAGAGAATCACTGTATTAGTTTTAAATGATCTGTATGTATGCTTAAATACAAATGAACTTTAGTGCTACAACAATTTACACATTTCATTCAACATAATTAAGTTTGCCTACATAATTCAGATTACTAGTAGTCTAGATTTATTTCAGATGTTTCCCATATATGATGTGATGACTACTCACGACAAGGTAAAGGAGGAGGTGGGCCCCCGAGAAGTTTCTCTTTCAACCTTTTCTCAATGTTCCAGCGCATGATTCCCCTTCTACCATCTTTACCGTCACCTCCAGAAGCCCCAATCCTTGGTTCTGTCCAACCCTCATCATTTCCATCCTGGGGACTGATTCTTCGTTCTGTCTGTGGATCTTCTAACTCCGATTCGAAGTCTGTGAATGGATCTTTTTCCTCCGGAGGGGTTGGTAGGGGTGGGTCTTCGCATAGTCGTATGGGCCCTTCAGGAAGCACACATGTTGGCCCAGGAGGCCCTGGTGGTCCAGGAGGCCCTGGTATCCCTCGATTTCCTGACACGGCTGAAGGACCTGAAGGTCCAGGAGGGCCAGGCGCGGTTCCAGGCGCAAATGCAGGCCAAAGGGGCGATATTGGGGGACCTACAAGACCTGGAGGACCTCGTGGCCCCGTTGGCCCATCTGCCCCTCTTGAGCCAGAAGGACCAGGTGGACCCGTTGGTCCAGAGGGCCCTGGTAATCCAGGGTTACCTGGGCTACCTGGCATCCCTGGGCTCCCTCCAGTTGTGGAGATCGATAGGTTAGAGCCTAAAAGTGCACCGGGGGCACCAGTAGCACCAGAAGCACCAGGGGCACCCGGTATTCCGGGTGGACCCATAGGACCATCTGTTCCCGTTCGTCCCATTGGACCAAATGGTCCTGATAAACCTCGAGCTCCTCTCCTGCCAGTTTCACCTCGAAGTCCTCGGGGTCCTACTGGACCTGGAGGTCCAGGTGGTCCACAGTGTGAGTGCCCAAAAAAGAATCCTCTTCCAGCGTCAACAATGTTAGGCTCTGCAATTATAACAAATGGTATTATGCACTGTTAATCTCTTGACAAAAATGTTCCTTTCATTTTGGTGAGGGGCGCGGTCGGTGAATGTCGCTCATTCAGGTTAATAATTCTTAGGTTTATTTTGTTTACAATAATATTATTCTGAGAGAAAATGCACCTAAGAATAATAAAATTGTACTGTTTTATTTAGAGGGATTTGAAAATGCAGGCGACAATGCTTGAACTTGAATTGAAGTTATCAATTTTAATGTGAAACACCGACTAGGTTGAGCAATATATATCCGTCTCTGGCTTGATTCCCATACTTATACGATGAAGCAAGAAGACGGTGCAGTTGCTACCATAAAACGAAGTAAAATCATCTAAATAGAATGTTGTTGGTAACGTATACCAACGTACCAGGTCGATCTGTGAATCAGAATCTCCTATTACACTACACCAATAGCCCTGTCAACCGCAGAACTTTTGTATCGTATTGTGTACGGTAAACATTTTAACATCTTATTGATGGTTTTACAGGCAAAACGTCCGTGCTGATCCTTTTAGGTTACCTATATGACAGTTTAAATATCAATTTAAAGGAAATTGTATATATTTAGCACATAGTAGTCATAAATTATCCACAATTCCTACTGAGGTGGTAGGTGTATCGGTATTGCGTTTAATAATTGACCGAAAGTGGCATGCATGATGAAGTTAGGATATCGATCTTAGAACTCAATAGAAGTGAGCAGTAATGGTGGGCTTTTCCTGGAGTAAGCATCAACTGGGAATCCCAAGACACATGTATGGACTTTTAATTAATCAAATGGCATATATAATAATTGACCAATATCTTAATAAGTTGAATTCTTTGTATCATTATCATATGATACGATGAACTCTTTTGACCCGAAAAGTCAATATATTCAATATTCCGTAAGAAGATTGTCCGTCGTAGGCTAAATATTCCAATCTCGGTGGGAAAATAGCGATAGTAGTCAAATTGTATTGTCATAACTTCCATCTTCTCTGACAGTCATGTTAATAGAACATGTTCAACCTGTAAATAATGTCTATAACTGGCTTCCTCGTGTTTATTCGGTTGCGATGAGAGCTGAACAAGAAGGAAATCAATCGTTCACGCGAAGTGTCCCATGAGACAAAACGTTATGCAGGTAACGGACCCCTCTTAACTATAGTAATTGGGTTCATACTGAGCAATACTGAATTTAGTCCACATATCCAGGTTGTTGGAGTCTTTGCCTAGTTAACAACTCCAAGGTACTCCAATATTACTTATCCGATATCCCCTTTTCCTATATTCAAAATATCTCTAAAACAACTAACAACATAGTTCAGGGAATCTAATGATATACCTTTCCCATATCATAAACCATCTGTACTTATAGAGATAAGAAATGAAAACTTCTAATTTTTACTATATAAAACAAATCTTGTCAATAAAGCCTACATCTACTGGCCCCCTTTTAAAATGGTCTAAAGGTCTAATGCAATTACATGATTGATTGAAAAGCATTGTTAATTATTCCCATGGTTGGGCATGGCCAATATGGATATGACCAATCAATTCCAAGCCTTAGCTTCAATAGGAACCTTTCCTTGTGATCAATACTTTACTCGATTTGTTACTTCCGTTTCTAAAGCAACCAGGAAACAGATGATTCGTGTTATTGTTTGTCTCGATACCGTCAACTAACACCAGCATGGGAGCCAAAGAACTTAAGTGGATACTTCATCAATGTTAAGAGTCAAATGTCCGAATCCATTTTTATTTCATCATTATTAGGCATTGTAAACCATTGTATTATTTCCTTTTTGGACACATCATCATAAAGAATTGCATACATTGATGTCCACCATTATAGCAACTTTCAATAATTGACTTAAATATACATGTAATAGCAACCGTGAGATGGACTTGTGTCCATAATTTATGGAATACTAAGATAACAAATTATGACTTATTATGATTTAATGAAGTTGATATTCATGAGGCAATTGATATACATTATGATTACATCCTTTGTTGGAACTTTAGATACCCTTCAATATCAGAACCATCCATAGCATGTTTAAATACTATTCTGGCACTATCACCAACACATACGTGACAATTTTCTGACTCACTAATACCGAGACGCCTATTTTATAACCATAGAATAAACACCCAAAGAAAATAATTGCTTTCACTTGTTATACAATAATTATACAGGTACAGCTGGTGCATGTATCTCTGTTTACAAATTGGCCTGTCTAGTCTCAATTATCTATTGGGAACAAAACAGCATTTTACTCACCTATGAGAATCACCAGTACCAGTGCCAGAAAATGCAAGTAATGTATGCTTGTCTCCATGCTTGCTTATTGTGCCGATCCACCTGTTGATTGTAATACCTGCCAAAGAGTTCTCTGGAAAAGTAGTCGTCCGAATTACAGGTAGATCACATCTTATTATCTCAGAATTTCTTCACAGGGTATATCTCATTGTTACATATAGACAAATCCTAGGGAAACAGTTCCCGGCACGTATTCCATACTCAGTGAATGCATTCAGATCGCATGAGGCTATTTGTGAACTGGCCAGCGCTCGTGTAGTTGTGTTAAGCTGGGAGAAATCGATAACCAGTGGAGCGGAGCCGTGTGCATCTTTGTAATACTTATGTTTATTTTATAAGTTTATCGACATCACTGGTTTCATCAACGGTGTGACGGACTTCATGAAAGTTGTGACCTATCTTATATTAGTCTTTGGTACCCCCAATCACCCCATTTCTTTTTTTCATCAATTTTTCTTTATACTTTCCGAAATTTTAAATGGGCGTGTACCGGAGCATTTCTAATCGCATAGTACCGAATTGTTCATCTTTTATAACTACCAACACCTGGGAATCATCAAATATATGCATTCCTCTGAAACATCTACTTTATATGGTGTACTATCCCTCCAAACAAGGCAGTAGGCTACTTAAAATTCACAGAGAGTGGAACATGACCAAGGGTTTCCCCCGGCATGAATGTATGCAAATATTCATTAATAAACTTAGACACACTTCACTTGGTGTGAGGGGAATAGAGATGGGAATTAAGAATGCTTGGATTGCCAAGTGGATCTTGCTCTCAGAGTCCCATGTCTATAGATCCCCTTTTTCGTACCATATGACCTTATCAAGACCTGGTGTGAGTGTGTATGTTGCACACTGAGAGATATTTAATAGCACTTGTTCAATAGACGAATCAACATGCTGGGCTTTCCCTCTCCTGCAATTCAAGACGATGACAAATAAGAAGTGTTCAAGGTTCTTCTGGTCCCAGCCTAAGGTCATCCTAGTCCCACAATGACAGGTGTCGTGTCTCTACACGTATGCTTTAAATGCAGTTACACCAAGAACCAACAGATGGCGGTATGTCGTGACTGAGAAACAGTTCATTGGTATAAATAATAACGTATTGTTTGGAATGTATTAAATCAGGAAGTTTAGGTATTGGCACATACTTATGATGTTATAATTATAGTGTAAAAACCATGACTGTTCTAAGTGTGTGCTTAATGAATACAGCGTTTCATGGGTTGTCTCCTGCTAAAATATTATGGTAATAGGTAGTTGCACGAATGAAAGTAGACGAATCTCTTCGCAGGCATTCACACAAAGAAAGCAATCTATAACCATGAGAATTTAGGATACGAATAATGATAATAATTATATTGATCTATCTCCAAAGCCTGTAAATATGAGGTTCATGTCCCGAATAGTTCGACTGTAAATAACTGTTAAAGTTGCAGATCCTAGCTTCCTGTGATATTCAAATTATTTTTTTAAAACACATCGGATAATACTCATTTATCTACCGTAAATAAATCACTTATAATTCATTGAGAAATTGTCCAAGTCACTTTAAACCTACGAATCAGAGCGATACATTATCGAACTCAACACCCAGACAGTTACATCATAATTCCATAAATACTTACTTTATTAATAAGGTTTGTACTGTGTCCGTCTAAAGGATGAAGGTAACCACTGGGCTCTTATTATGTTTGAAATATTCGGGTTTGAATTTAAATCAGTATCATTGAGGTCCTGTGTGTTGTGGTGCTATGTGGTGCTGTGCGGTGCGGTGCGGTCCGAGTGGTGTGCGCCTTGGTGAGTGATGGTGAGCATCAAATGCATTCATTGAGGATTATGTGATTTTATAATCATATATGCTCCCTCTGATGAATGTTTGTCCCAGCCCTCACAATAATGAGAGTGAACCAATGTTATGGCCAATATTGATTGAATGAATAATTGATCAACGTTTTTAATTACTTTACTTACTCAATATATCCGACAATCCATGAAAAGAAATCCAACATTGGTGCATTAGGTGAGGTTATATTTTGGATATTTGTTAACATATTAATTTATATCTTCGTCCGCTGCATAGGTGGCTTTCGCCGACAGGCCCATAACGGATAATCTGTTTGCGATGATATCAACATTATGATTTGTGTAGATAGCATTCGCTACTGGGTATTTTTTTCATCATTTGATTATGATTGTGTTGTGAATTTCATGAAAGCTTTATATCTTTTATTATTATTGTGATGACTATTTTCCTCCTGTTTCTATCAATGAAGATTGGGCGTTAGCTGAAAGACCTTATTAATTAGCAGAAGCAAACATTACGTTCTAAAAAAGACATTAATAGTGAACTATAATGACGGGGTCTAAGAGTTATAATATGTGAAGGTGATCCGTCACCACCTATATTGGGATGGGCGCCTGGCAACGCAACTACGCCACGCCCCCCTCCATGGTGACGCCATACGTCATAGTACGCCCCTTCCATTATTCCCAAACAATAACACTCCAAGTCCAGATCCCAACCGCTTCACACGCGCACACAAATTTTTAAGCTATTTTGCTGTATTTTGTGTCGTTCTTTGTGACATTATGGGTAAAACACCGCGATATTGTGAGACGTGTAAACAGACACATGAGGGGTCGATTGGAAGACATTGTGATAACAAGAATATTGGAGAATTACCTGGTGGTAATGTAGTTATCGATCGGCCAGGTGTTGGAGCTACCTCCGGTGTGGAAGACAAGTCTCTATCGAACCGGGTGGAGGGCCTTGAAGGTATGATGCGGAGTATTTTAAGTGTCGTGGAGAATTTGGATAAGAAGTCCGAGGTGGCATCTAATTCTACGTCAGAATCTGAGGTACAGTTTCGCTCGACAGCCAGATCACTCTTTAAAGACACTAGTGACCAGAAAGTTAGAGGTGAGAGTGTGGAGAGTTCCATCTATGAGGTTCCAGTACGTCGTCGTAAAGCGAGTTCCTCTCGCAAAAGGGTTGGACCTTTCGATAGGGCTGAATTCCTCGACAAGGGTGAGACAATCGAGAATTTTGACTCTCTTCTGCTTATTAGTCTCCAACTGTTGGAGAACTTAATTAATGATTCTCGTCCATATGATGAATTATCTGGAGTGCTTGCCAACTGCATCATGATGACGGAGAAGAACTCGTCATCTATGTATACCTTGAAGGCATCCATGCTCTATGATGCCGCAGTGCGAGTTCGAGCTAACAAGAAAGGGTTGATGGCCTTCGGGGATACCCGCCAAGAAGAGGTCTTGAGGCATTATTCGTTTGAAAATTCTCGACGTGCTATGGCTACCAAGTCTGCTGCCAGTTCTTCAAAACCCAGAGGCGCAAAAGACAGGATTTGCTTCAAATTCAACGGTGTAGGATGTTCTCGTTCGCCTTGTGATTTTCCACATAAATGCTCGACGTGTGGAATGTCTGATCATGGCGCCAAGGCTTGCGCAGTGGCGAAAGCAGGAAAATAGGATGAGGCGGAGAGTCGGGTAAGCGCCGATGGTGGCGACGACTGTTGTGTTGATGTTGTAAATTCATGTAATTCTCCTGTATGTGAGGATGATAACGATGGCATTATGGTGGCTGTCGTCAACGAACATGGTTCTTCGAACACTTCGTCGATGGATGTTTCCCCCGACTCTCTCCCGGTAATGACATTCCATTATTCTTGTACTGGTATTTGTGATTACAAAGTTATATGTGATGCTGTTGCTGACTTTTATCGTGCTGGTGTTTCTAATAATGCAGATGGTGTTGTATTTGTATCCCCTGTTTCTGCTAAAGGCCGTTCGGTCAAGGTATACGATAATTGTTTTTCTGGTGACTGTGATTGTGTTTATATGTTGGGTGATTTACCAGTCCAACTTAAACCTTGTCGTTTTGCGGCATCATTATTTTACCAAGGTTGTGATATTTTCACTAAGTTTCTCGATGTGTATCTTTATGTTATTGATGGCATTGATGTAGTGGACTCGCCAGTAGAGGCGTACGATTGTCCAAACTACTCCTCTATTTTGGAGGACTCGGCTCGAGAGAAAATGAATAAGATAGTCACTAATGAGTTAGCCGAAGGTTATGTTTCTATAGTCAAGGAGAAGCCAGCTTGTATACATGCTTTAGGTGCAGTTTTCAAACCCGATGGAGGCATACGCCCAATAACGGACTGTTCCAGACCAGACAACGAATCTATTAACTTTCATTGTGCTAGTTTAGTGCGTACATTTTCATACAATAGCATTGACGACGCCACAGAGTTGGTTTCGCCTGGTATATATATGTGTGTTGTGGACATCAAATCCGCGTACCGAGCGGTTGCTATTAACCCGGATCATCACACCCTATGTGGGTTTAGATGGACTATAGACGGAGTGGAACATTACCTAACTGACAATCGTCTGTGCTTTGGTTTACGCATTGGACCTTGTGTTTTTGATAACATTTCCAATTTTATTGCTGATGCTATGTATCATATCTATGGTGTGCATGTGATTAACTATTTAGATGATTTTTTCCTTTCATCTACCTCCCTCCAATCCTGTACCCTTGCCCGTAATGCCCTGATATCGTTTCTGAGATATTTGGGGTTCCATGTGGCGTGGCAGAAAGTCACTACCCCGTCGACATCCTGCACATATCTGGGCTTCGAGATTGATTCCATGGATATGACTCTTCGCCTACCTAGTGGAAAAATTGAAAAGCTTCGCATTCTTCTAGAAACTGTTAAAAGTGCTACTCATATCTCCAAGAAGGACCTAGAGAAAGTATGTGGTTATCTTGCCCACTGTGCATCTGTTTTTAGAGGTGGGCGCACCTTTTGTAGAAGAATGTTCGATTTATACAAAGTTATGATACACAAGAGGTTGACTCGTTCGCCTATCTCTAACGCCTTTCGCAGTGATATTGACTGGTGGTATGCCTTTTGCAAGGTATTTAATGGTGTAGGACTGTTATCAAAAGATGAATACCATTTACCAATGATTTCCGATTCCTCTAGTAAGGGGTTTGGAGTGTTCTTGGGCACTGATTGGATTGCCGGTGCCTGGGGTGTGAACGTCATTCCATGGACTGATACTTTTTGTAACCACATTGCTCCAGGTCCTACTGAAAATGTTAAGTGGGACAACATCAACGTCCAAGAATTATACCCTGTGCTTCTGGGGGTTAAACGCTGGAAGCATCTCTTCAAGAATACCAAACTGCATTGCTTCATAGACAATACACAAGTGGTAGCTATGTTAACCACAGGAGTGAGTGCCAATAGCACGTGTATGCAGTGGTTATACGAGTTATTCTGGGTATTATTCATCTATGGCATCGAGACAATACCACATTATATTAACACTAATAACAATGTTGTAGCGGATTTCCTGTCTAGGTTACCCTACCAGAAACAACCTGTCAATTTCTCAATTTTATCTGATGCTGGATTATGTTGTTTTAACCGCGCTGAATATCATTATGACAGGAATGACGAAATGGATGTCCAGAGTGAGGGAATTGCAAGCTCTTTCAGTCGCACCGTCGACACTGATGCAGAGGGAACGTCAATGGAAGGTTTTCCAGTCGTTTCTCAAGCAGAATAACTTATCTTCGTCGTCCATTCAACTAGAGACTCTGTGTATGTACGCAGCGTACCTGTCAGCTTTTATGAAAGCTTCCTCGGTTACAACCTATTTATGTGGCGTGACTTTTGGGGCTAGGTTGAGGCTATTGGATTGTCCTGCCTTATCTCATCCAGCGCTGAAGTCTGTCCTGAGGGGTATAAGTCGCCTTCCAGGTTCTTCCCCTACGCCCTCAGATCCTATTCTGCCACGCCACTTACACAAAATGTTCAAGTTCGTCGATTGTTCTTCATCCTTAGATGTCAAGCTGTGGGCTATGATAATTCTTCTCTTCAGATCTCTATTACGGGTAGGCCATCTCGTAGTGTCTCCTCATTCATTACTTCGAGGAGATGTCACCCTACTGCCATGGGGTATTCTAATCAACGTCAAGTCATCAAAGACGACGTCTACTCCTTTCCGGATTCCTGTGGTGGAACTTAGTGACCACACCTTGTGTGCAGTATATTGGTTACAAAAGTTCTGGGCATTGAATAAACTACCTGACACTGCTATGTTATTTGCCACCCGACGGTGCCCCAAGCCTTCTTATGATGTACTTCAAAAATTTCTATCACATTTGTTATCCTTATCAGCTATTAAGGGTACTTACTCTACGCAATCACTCAGACGTGGTGGTGCTACTCATATGGCATCGATTGGCATCAAGATGTCTGACATTAAATGTAGAGGACATTGGATCTCATCGTGTGTTGAATCGTATATAACGCCTGACTTGGAACTAAAACTAAAAGTGGATGCTTTCACTGCTAAATGTCTATCTGATTAATTCTTCGGTTTGGCCTGTTTTGGTAAATAAACCTCCATTTCATTGGTGGTCCAGGCCAACCTCATCGTTACTGTCATCATTCAGTGTTCATTACTTCCAGCAGACATCCCAGATATGTGAAGGTGATCCGTCACCACCTATATTGGGATGGGCGCCTGGCAACGCAACTACGCCACGCCCCCCTCCATGGTGACGCCATACGTCATAGTACGCCCCTTCCATTATTCCCAAACAATAACACTCCAAGTCCAGATCCCAACCGCTTCACACGCGCACAAAATTTTTTTCTTATTCTATTGTATTGTATTATGGTAAATAAACCTCCATTTCATTGGTGGTCCAGGCCAACCTCATCGTTACTGTCATCATTCAGTGTTCATTACTTCCAGCAGACATCCCAGATATATAATAATAATATATTAAGTATTATATTTTTAAAATAGTGAAATGATGCGTTTTTCGAGGCTGCACATGTAGAAAATATATGAAAGCAGTGTTTCCCAGTTAATCCATATATATTTATCTTTTTTATAACAAATCTTTATTCATGTATATATATAGAGAGAGGTAGGCATACATGTCTTTCTCCATTAACTGCATTTGTGATACCGTGGGACACACTTCATCCATATTCTGATATAGTGAGATACTGATTGCTTTTTACCTGTTCGTAATGTACAGATCCCTGCCAGTATTCAAGTATCCACAATTCTTTCTGTATTCTAATCATAACCCTTGATACTTAATTGGAAAACATGCAAAAACATGCAAAATAACTTTCACTGTAGGGATATATTTCTTTAAATGAACACCTGGTTGATGGTGCTCACCGAAATGGATGTGATAGTTCCCTCCTCAGACAAGACGATAAGGTCATTCCTCGTGAATGCAGTGATTTCTATGTATTATAACTATCTTTATTTATCAAATTTGATATATTGGTACGTATAGGTAGATCCTCCGCCCGATGCCTTAAGAGACGCTTGTAAGTGAAGCCTGTAAACCAAACATTTGCCACCAGATGGCTTACTGGCGCCCAACCGCCCAGTCAACTGCCAACATGTGTGACATGCTCTTGTGGACTTGTTTACCATAGGAACTCGGGGAGAATAACGTTGTACGTAACACATGCAATTATTTGGTAAAATCTAACTGGATGATAATAATTCAATTCCTTTAATACCATGGTTTTAAATAATGTTTCAAATTGTCTTGCATTGGGGAGCGGGTATATATTTTACCTTGTATCCCTCCTGTTGTTAATTAAAAGACAACATTTTGTGGGGTCAGGTCAGTAGCACCTTTAGACCTCGTCTTACACCTCATTGTTTTAATTCATTTTATTATATTATGGTCTATGAATGTTCAAGAATATATATTTGAAATAACATGCCTGACCGGGATTGGTATGATATCAGTCAAATAAGTATTGAAGACACTATGATTGATATGCGTTAAACCATAACCCCGGTGCGATTAGTAACTGTTTGGAGACTTGATGATTTGAAGACATGATGCATGATGCTGATTGCGATGTTATTATTAGAATCATAATGAATCTTTCATCGCCCACTTATGTTTACTTTTAATACTATTAATTATCCAAATAGTTTTTCGATAGATGAGGAGATCGATATAGAGATATTGAAGGAAGGAGGTACCAACCAATTTCTTAGTCATATCGTTTGAATTATTAAGAGGGTTTTACTTGGATATAGAGGACCAACTAAAATCCATTAAGATAATATGAATACAGTTAGCTGATATGAAGCTGAGGAAAGAAACAACCTGAACGGAGAACAGAATTAAATAAATAAAAGAAACAACAAATTATGAACATTCACATACCGGGAGTGATAACATAAACATCTGGTAAAGGTTTATTAATTTGTGCATACTTTAAATACATCACCTGATACATAATAGAAAAGAATAACATCAGTTAACAAAAACAAAGGGGTTACTTATTGCACATGCATAAATAATTGATGATTTCCTTTCATATTGACATAAGGTTTATGTTATTTCATAAGGGGATAAGCATCAGTATGAAATTCGTCAGGGCGTTAATGTAATAAAAGCTATATAACAAAGAAGGACATTCACTTCGAGTAAAACAATCTCGGATTTCAAGGATGTTGATTGTTGAATAAACTTCTAAAACTGTTCGTTGGAAGGGAAGCAAACAATACCAACATTGATTCAATCCTGTCTGTCGGGCAAGGCACTGGCTCGTTTTTCAAGTCTTCAAAGACAGAGTATTACTATGATCTATCCACCGTATTATTGTGAGGTATTTACCTTTTAACATTTATGCAATACACATCTATTTTACCTCAAGAATTCTTAGTAACGCAGCTTCGCCTATAATTATATTACTAATATTATCCTCATCCATAATCCGATGGTGAAGACTTCACAACTAATTCCTAATATATGATAAATAAGCGGACATCGACTTTTATGATATGATTCTCATCTGCATAAACATTCATAAATAATTCATCAACAAGGATAAGTGAGATGAAGCATCATTGGTATCACATAAACATTGGTATAACGCCTTCTCAATTACCATCTTGGTCATAGATTCAATGTAAATTCAGATTTAAAGTTCCTGTGTAGTCTACTATGTGGTGGAGTATTACCGGGTTGATCGATACTTTTCCTCCTTGATAAATCCTGGCTCTTGGCATCACTATTTCCCTTCCCAAGGCCCTCAAACATCTGCCTCAATCTGTTCACTCGTTCATTGTCTGAGGATGGCCCATCATGAAAAGCCTTTGATGTTCCTCTTGCCCTTGTCGTATCCTGATGCCTACTCAGTGATCTCATTGAATCAAAAGACAATCTCTTAGTTTGCTGCAAGGGCGAGGCGTCAGGTCGGGACATGTTAAGCTTTTGTTCTGTTTCTTGACTGTCGTGTTTTCGAGGAGCAACTTCAGAAGACCCTTTGGAAGTAGTAACTGACCCTGTACTCGTACCCCTAACATCGAAATCCGAGTCAAACTTCCTATGGAGTTTGCCTGGGTCGAGGGAGTATCGTTTGCGCCTCAATTCTATTAGATCACCACTGTCTGCCTTTGACCTTAGAAACCTGGGTTGTGATTCCTGGGGCTTCTTTCTCATGACAACAGCTGATTTGGTTTTCTCAGAATAATTTGGTGGCTGAGATGTTATAGGTGATTCCTTGGTACCATCACTATGTGTGACTTTGCCAAGAGAAAATCTATAACTAGGTTTGCTAAGATCAACCCTCTTTCCTGTTTCATCTTCTGATTTTCGGCGAAATAAATCCGAACGAAGCCCCGATTGTTTGACATGTGCTTCGACATTGCTTTCTCTGCCAACAGGGACTGAATCGGAAAGGCTTTGGGCTTTCTTGATAATTGGATTTCCCCTTTCTCTCCTTCTTCTCAGACGATGTGATAAGATTGCATTAGTCTCCTTGTCATTTTCATTTTCTCTTGAAAGCCTATTAGATGTAAAAGCCTGCCTCTGCTCATTGACATTATCTTTATCGTTTTGCAATCGAGTTGAAACTTGCTCATTTTTGGTGTCTTTTTTATCTTCTCTTCTTTGTCGCAATCGATGTGGTAGAATTGCATTCGTATCCCCGTCGTTTTCATTTCCTATGAAAGTGTTCTTTGTGATTGATTTTCGTTTAGGGCGAACATATTCCTCTACTTCAGTTTGGACATCAATTTCTGGCGGCCCATCCTTTCTTTCCATACCAGAGGACTCCTTTTCTTCATTAGATCTCCTTCTACTCCTGATGCACGGTTCAGTGGTTTTATCCAACGCTACCCTTATGTTTGTATTCTCCTTATGATTCTGAGTATCTTTTTTGTGGTTTGCTTTCTCCTCACTACCCGCGGAATTGGTGGCAGTGAATAAAGTGTTGGGCTGCATGCCAACCCCTGCAGAATTCCGATGGGGAGTTGGTGCCAAGGTCATCACCACAGTTTCATATTTCACCATATCAGCTTCGCCCTCATTCTTAAAATTAGTTGTTTCCGTGGACATTTGTTCTGAATCCTTATCAAAAGCATTTTCCTTTTTGGCAGATTCTTCACTAGTAGCTCCACCAGAACCCCTAGGTGTAGAACCATTTTTCTTGACTATGTCTAATCGGGAGTCACTGTTTGACCCGGATTGACGTTCGAGCATGTTACTTGATTCTTTAGGAGTGCCACCATCTGGTTTTTCTGTGATTAATAAAGAATATTCAAGGTCTGGGTCAGTGTCTAGCTGACAAACTACACTGTCTATGCTTTGGATTGATATACCAGTGTCGTTCATATCAGTACTCGAATCTCCACTCACAAATGAATCATTTGATTCACTGACAGGGAAGCTTAAGCTTACACTTTTATCCGATGCGATACCTGTGTCATTTAATGGTTCTAGATGGCGGTTAAATTCGGTTTCAATAGCTTCTTCGCCGATGTTTTTCTCTCCAATTGAAGATTCTTGGCTATTTTCAGTGACCACAGAGGAAGTCTTGGGAACCATTTCACTATGAAGTTCCTTGTGTTGTGTTACAACATATACAGGCTTTTGTAAAACTGATTCAGTATTTAGAGACTTTTTGTCCATAACTATATCTGAGTCTGTCTCACTCTTGTCATCGTGCATTGAAATATGCTTAATGGTGAAAAAATCGTCACCATCAAACTCAAGTTTGGCTTGAGTTGTTTCCTCTGGAGCGTACACGCGTGTAGTTTGGTCCACAGTTATTGATTTCTTTCCTCGTTCATTATTCTTACTCCTGCTCCCATTTTGTGATGGACCATTGCCAATATCACTTTGTGCTGTACACCTCATTTCTCCCACTTTTCTACCTGCATTATGTCCATTTTCTTGGGTGTGACACATGACAGTTATATCATTTTGGTCTGCATTCGTATCTAAACGAGTTTTGGTAAAGGTATTATTTGCTGAAAAAATGCCTACTTCTGGGGTAGCAGTGCGTGATAGTTTTTCGAAATTACCCACAACACTTGATATAGATTCAGAGGAATTGCTCTCAAGGGTAGACCTTCTTCTCCTCCTCATTGGTTTAGGCTTCTTGATGGTAAGAGGAGGTGGGGGACTGACAGGTAACTCTGGCGGGGGCTGCTCTTCTTCTTGCTCACAACTACTCATACTGTTTTGATCACTAGAAAGACTACCTCGAGATGTCACTCCATTTACTTTGCTTTGCTGCTCATTATCTTGGTCATTTTTTGAGACAAGGTCAATAAGGTCGTTCATTAATTGATTTGGTTTGAATGGAACGTCCATTTCTATAGTGGGTCCAAACTGTCTAAGAACTAATTGTTCCATCTCCACAGTTTCCGGAAATTCAATACTTATAACTTTTGACAGAACTGTTTCAGGAGATCCGAAAGTTGAGCCTTCAATTTCTACAACAAAGTCCTTAATATCATGTTTGACTTTGCGATGAAACCTCCCTAAGTCAAGAACAACACTATAGATTTTGTTACCATTTCTATCCTTGGTAATGTTTGTTTTTATAACATCCTGTACTACTTGAATAGTGGACTCAACCTTCTCCCTAAGGCTAGGTTTCTCCATGCATATTCGCAAGTCCCCAAGCAATTGATCTTCATTCTCCATTTTCTTCTCCAGGCGAACAGCAAGTTCCTTTTCAAAGACTTTCTTAGCCCGGAGGAGTGGGAGATGGTTTTTGTTGACTCCGTCTGGGACCACTCCAAGCTCCTCCACGGCTTTGTCTTCCTGGGCCAGAGAATCGAGTTCAATCTCATCTTCCTCCATTGTGCTTTCATTGTTTTCCGCATTTATATCGTCCCTCAGGTGTTGAGGCAATGGCGGAGGACGCCCTGAGGGCATGGGCGGTATCCTTTTATCCCTTATCATCAGTGTGGTCTGTGAGGGTGATTGTGGTACACCTCTAATTGCAGGTGTGTTGTGGTCCTCCCCACCTGTGGCAGTAGTCTCTGTTTTGGTTTGATACCTTGTCCGGGACCTGCTGCTGTTGGCTGATGATGAAGCTGGATGGTCAGCGGACGAGCCGTGATGAGTGGTGTTACCTGATTGTCTGCCAGCTAAAAACTGCGTACTTGGATCCGAAACCTCACCTTTGATATACTCCATGGTGTGTGAGGAGGGTGTGTGCTCTGAGGTGAAGTGTGTGTCGCTGTAACTGTCCTCTCGGTGACCAGTTAATGCTTCCGACTGATCAACGCCTAAAGGAGATATTTCCATAGGAGGCATAGAGCGAGGTCTAGTTCTGCGTTGTTTGCTGTTGTTTGTATTGGCACTTCGCACCTGGGCGCCCTCATCATGAAGTATATAGAGCGGGGAAGCAGTAGCATTAGCATGCTTTTGGCTGTCTGTATCTTGTCTCTGTGTTGAGGACCTGTTGTACACCTTACCATCCACACTTGTCACGCCACCGAATGAGTCTGACTCTCTTGGTTGTCCCTGTGGATTCACCCTTCTACTCCTGCTACCTTCCACTGTGTAAATATTGTCACCTTTGGGTGCGCCCCGATTCCCTTCAAACGATGAAGCACCTGCTTCCTTACGTTCCCTGGTACCTTCACCTGGTTCAACCTTAAGCTGATTACCATCCTCTGCAAGCCAAGAATGGCTGGCATTATCCGTATAATCCAGACTGGTATTGTAATCGCTGATGTCTGAACTCCTTGGCCTTTTTGTCGTTTGATTTTCCCTCTCGTTTATGGCGCGGTTGAAGCTTGCCAAGCTGCCTGAAGCGCTTCTCCCCGGTGCAACCCCGAGGTGCAAGAGCCCTAGCTGCTCTCTCAAATTATCTGCCACCTCGTCCACTAAGCACTCCTTCAGTCGCTGGTTGGCATGCTCAGATTTCTGTCTCAAAGAGACAGCTCTTTTAGGTTGATGAATGCCTTCATATCCTCTCTCTGAATATCGCTGGAGTAAGCGCGATCTCGCCGAGGAGGTGCTGTCATAATAGTTACCATACATATTGGTATCTAAAGGACGAGTCCTAGGACTTGCTCTTTCATGTCTTGCCAGGACAGGATTTGTACTTCCTCCATGTCCTGCATGTCCTCCAGAAATGCCTCCTGTCTCCGACCATAATGTAGACGACAGTCTCACTCCGTTTAACATCCGGGTTATCGCTGCGTTCACACGACTCGCGGGAAGCTCTGAGACCACTTTCATGTCACGGGCGACATCATATTTTCTGTCGTCTGATTGGAAGGACGATCTTGGGGGAGGGCGAGGGCGAGAAGTGGGAGGAGATAACACCTGGTGCGTGGACGCCATCGTGGTAGAATATCTATCGAAAGGTTACCTGAAATTATATAAAAAAAGGAAAAGGAAATTAATCTTCTGCTATGGAATGTATTACAAAAAACAACCTTTTTCAAAGAGTAAATGATGCAATGAGTCAACCTAAGTTTTCAGTCAAGACCAATGGGAAGTGGCTGTAAACCAGATGGGGCACATGTAATACTCAAAATAATCCTTAGAAGACTCGACTCAAGTGCTCAATTAGTATTCTAGTCTGGCAAACTGTATAATGGGTTTGGTGTCTAAACGGCTTATATCATTTAATAGTATGCATCCCTATTCTTCGCTCCGACAATGTACATGTCTGATTTATCATGTATGTAATTATCTAGGAGAGAAGGCCCATCTTATCCTATACATAAAATTTGAATGGGCTTCTTTGTTCTAATTGAGGATATAAATGTATGTTAATTTAACATGCCCATGACCCTAAAGAGAATTGAGCTCTTTGATCATGCTGCGCTTAAATGAAGGCAACCTTTGGGTTCAACCTCGATGCATGCCTGTGGTCCAGTGGACATATACTAAGTTGAATATTAAAATATAAGACAATATATAAACATTTCACTCAGTGTTCCAATTAGGAAACAATTTACACCAAAATCGTATCATGATTATGATGACAAGCAAAGTGCAATTAATATGTGTGCACACTGTATTTAAATCAATTAGATTAATTTATAACAGGTGCCCCCTCAAGGCATAAATAGCAGCAGAAGAGATGTCTGGGAAAATCTCCCAGCAAAGTCTCCTTGAGGAGGGCAAAGGATCATTTCTTCCCATGGAATGGAGAATATATCATAAAAAGTGTACTTTACGTTTAATATTGACATGGTGACATGCTATTCTAACTATTGGCGGGTTGGCTCTATGCCAATCCATATTATACTCATGAGCCAGAAGTCGCCGTTTACAGCATTGTTCCCTTTGACTCTTTTCATATCCGATACATGTAATTGTGTGATACACTCATAAATTTTGTATTTTCCCTTATAGATATATCAAACTGGTTCGAATGATTTAGTGAATGATATATTTTATCTCTCTGTCGATGTCAAGTAATAGAAAATTCCCGAAGAAAACTATACAGGAAGACACTAGGGTACAATTAAAAGGAGCCACTGATTCCACTGCTATACAATTGTGAGAATTGTAAATTCTTTAGTGGTATGAGAGAAAAAAAACTCCGGGAATCCACGATTCATATATATATTGTCAGAGGGAAAATGACTCGTACCCAATAATTATTGAGGGGAAGGTGATATTTGATCAGTAGTCAATTATATTTTTCTGAAAAAATATACCGTTAAGGAATTTCAATTTATGACAGGTGTTGGTGCGTTTCATCTGCCTTTTCTTGCCATGTCCCACAACTATTACTAGCTCCAGAAACGCCGTTACATTCCTTTACGCACCCTGCTATGTACAGGAGCATTTGAATGATCATTTAAAGGCTTCCAAGTGCTAAACGTGTTAAAAGGTTCATCGGTATTGAATGTAATGTCTCTTTCAGATTGTTTCCTCGCTATCTATTTAAAGCATACGTTATACACGAATAAAATGCGAAACACCGTGTTTTTTGGTCTGTGAAAGACACGAGTATGCTCGATATCTGGGGCACAATAGGAGTTACCTGTTCAGCGATGAAAGCTTTAGCCAATTACGTTTTGCATATATTCAACCGAGAACATGAACATGACTTCGGGAAGTATACTCTATTAAATTGTCGATTTGACTATTATTGCTAGTCCATTGGAATTCAAATTGGCGCTGACTGGATAGGAGCACAATATCTGTTCACCTTAAAGTAGCGAGTCATGACTTTCATGGGTGCCTGCTCTCGTAGTCAGCTTTTTGGATATCAGTCAAACGACCGTGTAAAATGACAATAGTTGTAACCAAAGTGGGGAGCATGCATGACATGGGATGACATACAACAAACCCTCTTCTCTCTCAATAACAGCCATAAAGCAAATACCAAGGATATGTTATGGATATCAGGTGACCTCAGTTGTCATTTATGTTTCTACCTGAACTTCAAAGGTATTTGAGGTCTGCGTGGTGTCTTAACCACGCCATTCGCTATTAAATATGTCGGTAGGCCTACATATAATCCTTGAATATTTATCCGGATTATGGGGTTGCGTAGGGTTGACTTTGCGGTTAATATTATGTTTTTCTAACTGGAAGTTACTTATGGATTATAGACAAGAGAAGTTGTTGGTATAAACAAATCACAAACACATGAGAGTAACGTCAGAATTGTAAGTCTGCAAGTTGTTATACTAGAATATTTCAGCCTGCGAACATAAAATTGGTATAACTATAATAATCTACACTTTTTATCATACCGCAAACTCACTGACTATTCCATTATTTGAGTTCAATCCCTCAAAACCTTGTATAACCATGGGTCGAAGTGTGTACCATTACTTCTATGCAAACCCGCAATGAATGGATTCAGGTTTTTAGAGTTTCAATAAATATTTGATGTTGCATGAGGCAGAACTTGGCACATCCGTCCACACATCTGTTTGTGTAAAAGACAAACCTGGGTTATGCATGTGAAGGGCGGTATTGACAATTATCAGAACGTGAGGGACGAAGGTCCTGGGAATGAAAACAGTCATGTCTTTGCATTTTGATATGCCCCCTTTATATACATTTTCAAATAACTTTGTATTTGAATATGAAGGACATTATGTAAAAACCCTGAAGCAAATACTACTCCTGAATACCGTTCAATATTTATTTTGAAATTTAGTGGATTACCTGGAAGGTCAACAGAAGCAGCTATAGCTGTTTTGCATAATCAACCACTTTACTTTTGGGGTGATAAATCATTTATAATTCGCGATACCACTGATTGGAACTTTTTTAAAAATCACTTTGACCTCCGACAATTGACATGGCAAAAACAACTTTACTTTTACATGTCAACGTTACTCTATATCATCTAGCCGCCATGCAATATTCCCTCAGTGCACCGGGAATAATCACAGAGCTGAAGAAAATATCGCAGAAAAAACATCCAATCTTTACAAAAAGGGGTCAAGAGTTCCCGCGAAGCGACCCCTATTTACCCTTTCCCATGTACATAGGTACATGCACAGCAAAGCTCCTGTTTCTGTAATTACTGACGAGAAAATTACACCTGACTTCAGCACAACGATACGGGCCTATAGATAGTTCTTTATACCTTAAGAAAATACAATCATCCCCTGTCTAAAGTCTTTATGTGGGGGACGGGTCGCATGATATAACAAGAATAGTATGATTATTTACGTTATGATTTTTCAATTGTTATACATTTAGAATTTCAAGTGTGCATGCAGTTAGAACAGCAATCGTGTAAATATTGAATAGAAAAGGAGATATCCGACCATACGTTCATCCACCAACAAGGATATTATTAATTCAATAATATGTTAAAATCAGTGTTGCTTATAAAGAAAAGGAATTTAAGAATTTTTAAGGTAATGTATCCGATTATAGGAGTATATTGACATATGCGTCGAGTGAACATGATTTGGCAGAATCACGTCCGCTTAGAGCCAAGACAAGAGGATATTTAAGTTATTTTGATGTATGTTTTTGGACGCCATACCAGCATTTGTTTGTTCTTTTTATACTCAATTCTTAGAAGTTGGCCTGTGTGTTTGAAAGTGTTTAACATGCACATAAATAAGAGATCGAATGTACCATCAGGGGCCCTTGTGATCCTTTCCTCTTTCCATCGAATCAATTTATTTGCCCCAAGTATTTCCTTTCAATTTTACCTATTTTTTCTTGCAACTTCTTCTTTAAATAGTCTGACTTACCAGACGCATTTAGTTTGAATCGTATGTTTTGCGGCATAGGTATAACTCAAAGGAGAGTTGCTTTCACTGTGTGGGTCTATCTCTTCCGCTATCCTAAGCGGGTTCCTTGGGATCATTTTAAATAATAGTGTGAGCTTGCAGTAGTGTCTGCCATGAATAGCTTAAGACATTCATTGCTCCAAGTGTAAAGGGTCAGACATGGCTATAAATGTGTGATAGGACAATTGCTTCATGCTAGATCTATTGTATACACAGACGATATATACCAGAGTGAGACTTATCAAAGTATTCACACAATAGAAATATCCCTAGCTTGCCTTCAGGCGGGAATGGAAGAAAAGACTACAATACGCTTTTGAAATGTGACATATTAGAATGATCCAGTGATATTTATGGAAATGGGATCATAATATGAATTCAGGGCTTAGTGATCAAGTCTTTTATGTATTTTTCAACGGCCTTCATCTTCAGGAGGGTATAAGAATGCAATTCTTTTTCTTTTTTAAACAAAATGCGAATTTCCGGGGAACACATAATTATTATATCAATGCCCAAGGAATGCATTCATAATTATCAAGTACAATTAACAAAACAGTGTGAACTTTATCACCTAGAGAATACAGAATTTCTACTGCGTACCCGTCATGGCATTTTACCTTTACATTTTTCTAAGCCTTATCGGGAGATCTTTCAAGATTTTCTTTTTCAATCAAGTAACTAGCGTCAAGAAAAATACAAAAGTCTTTCAAACAATTTCTGCAATCGCGAGACACAAATACTTGCATAGAATCCTGTATTCACCTATGTGCCATCTGTTTGCTATTCATTCGAGGGAGAGCCTGTGGAAGTAAGGAACGATCTTTGGCAAGATCCTAGTTAGTTGGCATGCTAAAGATGACATGATAGCCTGTAGACATGCCACTTAGCATGTCGCTCGAGTGGTAGGAGGGTGTGGACTATTGCACATAGTATGCTGTCTATGTGACATGATACAATACTATGCAATAGTTATGTTTATGTCGCGGAGCCTTTTGAATACTAATGCTTTGGGATTTATCATGCAATAGCTTATATCTTGACGATTATTGTAATGAAAGTCCGGATGCACTAACGTTGTGATGAAGGAATTTAGATTTCCACGTTCCCTTTTGAAACTGTCACCTAAATGTCACTTTGATTACACTGGCAATTCCGAATTGTGTATCTATGAATTCATATCCAAGCGTTCATATAAATCAGAGGCATTAAAGTGTGAAGATGGTATTTGAAGCTGGAAAGTTCCCAGGTCAAACATGTCGTATATATCTAATCTATAGAATCTAAATATAATATGCGCACAAAAACGCTAAATGACTTTGAACGTTGGTTGGTTTCCATCCAGGGAGAAATTACGTTTGTAAAACAGTTGACGTCATTTCCTCTGTTTGCTTGCCAATTCCAATCTGGCATGTTGCTTATATCCATGTGCGAATTCCAGACGATCACCTTTCTAGGCCTGGGCCATCGAAAATCAAGCGACAGATATGCTAGCAGTATGCACAATTATAGTATGTAAGCTTAACAACTTACCACGTGCACTGGAATCACTTAAGGGTTCTCCCTTGATACTTTAAGCCAGATTAATCAAGAACTAGGATATGAATGACCACAATCCTGTTGACTTCCCACAGTAGCCACAAGATAAATATTCAACACGGGCTATAGTGAGTGGTGTGAATGTATGCATACCTGATCTCAGCTGGATGACCACTTTGTTTTTATTTAAAACTCTTGTGTAGACCACATGTAAACATTGAAACACTTCCACCATAGTATTGCTGCGGGCCAGCTGATTATGACTGGATTTATGGAGGCCTGAAGAGTAAATACTTAATTCCTCTTGCCATGGTGGCCCAAATCCAGTGAAACCTATCCAAACATTTCGGATAAAGGAGAAACTCCCCCTTCAATCATTTTTGTCTCTTTTTATATTCAGAAAAAAAGTAATATGGGTCACGTGGCTGGGAATATGTGAGAAAAGAATGAATACATTGTCAATAGGCTATGGGACTCAAGTCTATTCACAACAAGGAACCAATATGCCAACATTATGACAAACAGGCCTTTCACGTAATTTGCTCCAAGTATAGGTCCTCTTTGCCACCTCGAGAATCTCATCGATAATGCAAGCTTGACAAATAAAAAGTACTCATGATACTGGGCAATTGAACTGAAGTGCTACTTGAATTCAGCATTATATAGAAACTAGACAACGTTGCACTGATCAAACAAATTACTGGCCGATTGGCATAATACTTCTGTTTAGGAAACCTGAAGTTTAATATTGGAATAAGTAGTTCAGTTCATTTGAACTGTCATTTTTGGCAATCAGTTGCAATACACAGTTCATACCATTATTTCTGGACATATGGCATTTCGTTTGGTAATCCGAGGAGTTTTGCTGGATTACCCGCAGGAAAATCTATAACCTATATAAGTTCATGAAACATTCTTTAATCTGCGATTCGTAGAAATAGTTTTGCCCATCGAACTAAATGTGACCTCAAGCCTCACTCACTTATTATTTGGAAAGTTGAAAGCTAAACAAGGGTCTTGGAAATCTTTAATATTGAGGTCATGACCACCCCCAACCCCCGTCCTCCCATCTTTTCTTTTCTTTTTTTATCTTGAGGGTTATTTCTAATCCGATGGATGTATCTTTCTACAAGCCTTTTGATCAAGCACAATCGCGTTTTGGAGGACCTTCTTTTCAAAATCAGCAGCCCGTTTCTGGTCAAAGTTATTTATATTTCCAATCAATGGCTCTATCTCTGTGAGGTGACACCTGTATATATATGTTGTTATGACCTCTCGCCTTTCTTATTCCTTTTTCCAAAATCATAAAAGTAGCTACGCACGGCCGATGCTTCAATACCATAGCAATCATCCACACCGAGTGAGTGAGTAATACTAATAGTGACACTCTCGAGTTCTAACCACACAGCGTCAGATCCAAATGTGGCTCCTCCTAGCGAACCGAGCCCGCACTATTATTGTTAAAGAAGCCGTCAAGTTCACGGTTCAATGCGTTGTTAATGTATACCGGTAATTTCAGCCTCAGAAACAGCCAGTATCAAGGCCATCAAAAGTTTAGAATTTCTCAAGTGTTTTGAGATTATCATGAACCGGTGATGATAAGAAAACTTTCATCAAACTATAGAGGGGAGCTTAGGGGTTTAGATATGTATTTTTAAATGCAATCAGTCGGCAAAATAACGATTGCTTTGACATATTGGGAAGGAGGGCTGCAGGGCCCTCAAGGTAAACAATTAGAGAACAATTCCAACCTATTCACACCTCGATGCTACATTCCATTGACCCAGCCATGACCCAGGATACCACACAGTGACCACAACTCCATCTATATCTTGTCATATACATGATTAGCACGTGTAGAATGAAGCATCCATATAGTACTGAGCCGAGTGGTGAGACATTTGACATGTATACAAGGCATGCATGCCAGGAAGATTGGTTAGAGGCTAATTGTTTAATCGGCCTCGTGTTTCACATACATATTCATGGCACTCTAATATTGAACCATCACATTCGTGAGAGGCATTCAATGCTAGTGGTTTTGTTTATTGCACTGTATAGAACATTTTTATTTAACAGTAGTGGGTTCATATATTCCGAATTCTGGATCGTGGGATTTGGCATACTGAAAATTGAGTGCCTGTCATTCATTAGGTGGTTGATATTTATTATTAGATTAAAATGATCTATTATTAGATGAAAATTCATACACTTCATACAATTGTTATTCATATATGCAGTAATTGTTTGGTCTGTTTCTTGGTTGTTCTCATAGGCGACTGTCCATGACTAACTACTTCTGACCAATGCCTATACCTATTGTCATATTGACTGCAATAAATCAGTTTCCAGCCCAGATACTGCAGATAAACTGTCACACATCCATAATTCAGAATAGAGTGGAGTTTATGAAGCTAGTTAAATCCTTCTAGAGTCACTGCCCTTCCCATTAACGCAGATAAGATTTCTATTTAGGATTGTAAGTGGTTTAAGGCATATCCTGAGATAATTGGTTGTTGTACTTTGGTGATCACAAACCTATTTTAGATTCCTTTCACCCAATCGCCCACCTGTGGACTCATTTTCTAGTTCCTTCAAACGGACACACAGACGGAGGCTAGATTATAACTTCCCTATTGACAGAGTAAAGAAGGGTTTCAGCCTTAGGATCCGGAGTATAATAGGGCAATCCAGGCCTACTTATGTACTGAATAATTGGGCCCAGTAGGGGCTGGGTACAGGGTCTAAACAAGCAATAATTGAGCATTGAGGATCGAACCGAGTTCCCTGAGCTGGGTTCTATACTGGATATTTCCATTATACCTGTATTATCATGGTAATCTTTTGTATGCTTCAGGGGCAAATACAACTCATTGCATCATATATCAGAAAATAATAAGGCCTACTTTTGACAGAATCAAAGCAACCTGGGGGTCATTTGGCGCAACTGAAATAAAAGCTTTTTAGTGAAACTTGCATTACAATGTATAGGTAAATGTGTATAATTATATTCTTGAATAATTAGTCCATTTGCCACGTATACACGAGTGGTTCAGATCTTCATTTTCACAATATTAATCCTTGGACAATATCAATCCTTGCACAAGTGTGTACATATATAATGGTAACCTTTCGAGATTCCCCTCTTTCATCGACAACAGTGTTTACTATTGAAATTCATGGACGAGTGGAGACGGTTGCCCTTGACATTTGGGATCAACACTTGTCAAATAAATCTTAAAGGGAGGCTTTATCGGCGCTGAGTCACATTTTGTAATACTTAAGTTTGTAAATTTGGTAATCTTCCCACAAAATTTACAATCCTAAATTACCTTTATGGAACTCCTCATAATCCATCTATTAACTTTCCGGCCAATTTCAATCATTTGATGAAAAAAAAACCCATCGGGCAAAAATCAAAATAGTTGGATAACTGTTTTATTTCATTTACAATTGCTTTGGGCATCTAGCCGGGGTGCTCCACCTTTCCCAAATGAACAAATTGTCTAGATTTAAATCGGAATAAGTCCCTTGCCTCCAGGGATAGCTTGTGAAAGGAATGGGATCAAGCCACCAAAGCTGCCTTCTTGAAACCATCCTTATTTTCCATCAGGCCTGTTAGAAAAATACGATTCCTAGAGCATGGATAAACTACGAATTTTTGTTACTTTTATAAACCGCTTGAAAAATTGTCGCATGCCATCCTCTTGCTGACAACCGATAATTCCCTGATGGAATGTTTCTAAATACGATATCTCAGATATCTCTGTAGAGCTGTTCTCTGCGTTCAAGAATCTGTTTAGAAAAAGTTGAAGTTAGGTAATGCCTTCTTTCTTGGTGCAATACGAAGGTAGTGTATTTTTAACATGCCACACGTTAGATACAATTCATAATATGTGATCTAGTGAGACTATGTATATTTTTATAATGCCATTTTGCTTACAAAGACTTCCCATTACCGTGGGTGGATAGGACTTAGTAGGAGTCCAAGTGGGTGATGCCTTCATGAAAAGCAAGATCCTGATCCCAAATGATGTTTGCATTGAACTACATAAGGAGTCATGTCCGTCTTTTCAAATGACAGAATGACATCATAGCTATGCCTGGAATGAAAAGGAGAACACGCTGTGGTGACTTTCTTTCAAAAGGTAGAAGCTGTATATATCATAGTGCTCACCGGGCACGATGGTCATAATTTGAAATCGCGGTCTAAAAAAATGTTTATTCCTTTTAGAGGCATTAAATCGTTGATGTTTACAATCAACTCGAATGATTTATGATATTTGTATCGGTATTTTATTCAGGGTGTCCCACGCGGTTCAGGATATTCATTGTATATAAAAATGGATGTTATGATACAGTCCGTTGTAACGTGTAACATATACGTGTATATTATGATTGTTCCGGGATGATTTATTATTAGTATCTCTAATAGCACAATTATCTCTTTAAGAGAGCTTATTTTAATAGCAAAAGTACACACGCAAGTTATTTTTTATTTACGTGGGAAATCTGTATAGCTCATAGCTTGGAATCATAAACCTGGGTGAGAATAAAGAATGGAGTGAAGGCATGCACACTTTATGTGTATGTACGATCATGAATCTCCTTCTGTCTACTTTGTTTAATGGAAGGAAGGGATTCACTCGACATGTTAGTTGCCATAGCAATAGGTTTACCTTGCAACAGTTACCATTGAAAGGTGACAACAACCAGACCAGAACTACACCTCAATACCCAACGTTCCCACGCTTGAATCAAGGATAGCATTCATAACATTTATCTCACTCCCAAAGGTATTTGGGTTAGCACGGTAGTTACTACGCAATATAGTAGCATTTTGGTATAGCATCTTCAAGGCGGTTTAGACTTAGGCAGTTCATGCAATGGCACTGCAAAGAAAAGTTACTTACAACCTGATGCTAAGTTCTCAGTGATGTGGTGTCGATAGTATGGCATATGGCCTGCCTGATGTTATACATTATTCTGATACAGTCTCCTTTCCCTTACAACTTTTGTTTTAAATGTGTTGTTAAGTTTATAACATTACGGTCCATAAGGGTTCATGGTAAGCGAGGCTATACAATTTGTCGTCCAGTATGTTTAATTCTACTTCGATCATGATGACATGTGAATTGTGTTTTGAAATTTTCAATACAGAGTCGGGTTGCGAGAAAATTTTAGTTTCAACAGTACTCCCGATCCATACGCCTACCTAGGTAGTCAGAAACCTATTACTCTTTAAGGCTTTGGCACCTTCGGGCAGGTATCTTTACAGGTAGTTGTGATTTTTATCATTATTGTTGCTATTGGGTTACCCTTTGGGCGTTGTGGGGAGAACAATTGTGCAAGCAAGGAGGGGGCAAAGATGTACCATGAGATATGAATACTTTACCCACAGGGGTCTATCTAAGTATACCTTTGCCAAGTCAGGTCATATTGAGGATTATATTATATCTTTCATTCCCCACTGGCCATATACTGCTATAGTTATTAAGGTTATGGCCTTACTACCAAATGTAGGCCCTATCGTAATTACTTAACTTATAGACAATTGGATAAAATCGCCTTAATTGCTTACAATTTGGGGGGAGAACGTCCTAGAAAAAATGGGAAATCAGGTGAAATGATATTAACCCACACAATATATTTTAAATAGACACTAAGCAGGAGGTATTTAAATACGTTGAATGGCATGTCTAGAATAATGATTATACTATTTGACAATGCTAACTGACAGCCCTATATGGATATCTATATGAAGCAGTGACAATGGCGCTTCATCTTAAGCTGTCACCAATTCCCATCGATTATTGTTGTAATTATAAATGCAAATTGTAGTGCACATCGCCTCTTGAATGTTAAAGGCAATCCCCAAGCTATGTTATGGAATAACTACATGGATCACACGGCTTGCTGTAATTTATGATTTCCATGTTTAGCAAATATTTATTCGTTCAGATAATCATACATATTTAACATTTTTCTGCGTCAAAGATGATATGATTATAATGGCCTTTCTTGCTGTCCCAGATCACTGTTTTCTTCAGACTTCTTACAACAGCATTCAGGTCCTTAAGTGCTCTCAGCCGTCAGGCAAACAGGACTAATAATTCATCATATTTTTTTTATCTTACCAATGTAAACATGGCTATTCATGAGCGAGACGATTGAAGTAATCTGTCTCGGCAACAAATCCTCCATAGCATTGCAAATTAATGAAAAGCTAGAATATTCATATGATTCTTTCTCTCACTACATGAAAAGTATTGACTAAAGTGAGACAACTCCAGAAACTAATCTCCCCCGTATATATAGGATTCGCTACAGTTATTAATTAGTCATCCCTTTATTCATGTTCAACAGTGGAATACATTTTGTATAGTAATGACTCCCTGAAGATCGTTTGCATATTGACGTCATGAGGCAAGGCAAATGTATATTTTCTAACTATTTCTGTAATGTTCATTTTAATCTCAATTTATTATTACTCGAAATCCATGCCTCAGAATATGTTATTATTATGATTGTACATATTTAGGTTTAGATATAAAAATAATCTAACTACTCCAGTAGGTCAGGACAAGAAGTGTGCAGACATTTGCATTTGATGTATGCCATGTATTTGGTATGTATCCATGAACGGAAGACTTCATTAGACGCGTTAGTAGAATATTAAGTACAACTAGGCAAGCCTGTATTTGTAACCGTCTGAGATCAAATCAGGTCAGCATAATAAGCATGCCGTTGACATAAAATCGAGAGTATTGTAATTTAACACCAGCCTAATCACCCTGCTTCTTTTCTGTTTCATGGTATTATTATATAGAATCCCGGTTTTTTAAAATTAAAAATTGATCATATATTAGTCTTGTCTGCGGTATATCCTTTGCTTCAAATAAATCCCTTAGATCTAGTAGATGCATGTCACTCATGATAAGTATTTTAAATTCCAAATATTTATTGATAAATACACAAGAAAGGTCATTACTTACTTTGGCTAAGGGTAATTATGTGTAATTCTATGATGATATTAGCATCCCGCACTCCTTTCACTGTATCAATATTCGTATCCACATCTTAAAAGGAATCCACGAGCATCCTCGTATATTTCCAAGGTTGAAGACTGAGTTAGGTCCACAGAGTATAACAACATGTCCTTCATACACGTATACATGCTAAAGTGATTTCCACAAATTGGTATCTTACATGCCACTCTGCCTATATAGCTGTTACGTGCCAGGTAAAAACGCTATTACACATTTACCCAAGTAGAGGGCCTTTGTCCAAGCAGGGAGGCTCGTGCCACCTTGAGTTCGCTGTTTTTATATCAATGAAATACTTCATTATTCGAGTACCTGTAGTTTTCCTTTATCCTTATGAAACAGTTCGGAAAATCACAAGAAATGTGAAAGGAGCACCTTGTATAAACGCTGCACACAGCTATGGCTATCCGTTGTGTGTGACTGAGTTGGGAGTTCTGTCTTGTTTGCCACCACCAAGTGCTGGAGAGCCCGCTATATATTACCTGGTAATCTCTCGCAATTGCCTGTAGCGGAGATTTCTTTGAGGTAGCTGTATTCTTCTTATGAGGCCTGCAATTAATGATCATTTGTGGTCTGAGGATCACGGGAGTCTTTCATGTCAACACGATAGCAAGATCGCATCAATTTCAGGAATCCTTCCATGAAAGACCTACTTGTGGATTTAATTGGAGTGAATATTTTCAACTCCGTTTCTGATTCTTGATTACTCGATCCAGTCACAACACAACTAAGCCATATATAAGTTTATGCTAAGTTTAAATTGCTTGTAGATTCACTTAGTCATCCAATTGCTGATGGATACTGGTTGTATCATATCTCTTAAGATTATAAACATTCCCGCAGACCGAGAATTGAAGAAGAACAGGTGGAGATAGTTCATGTCCCCATGATCCAGGACAGACGATAAAAGCGATGAAATAAATCACATTGACATTCCAAATCGGCCACTGACCAATTATCTCCGTGGGACCGACCTTCAAAATTGCATTCACGTGTTTCCCTTTCTATGTGATGGATCCGCTAGGTTTCATTCAATATCTGTTTACTCCTTTGCCCAAATACAAAGTATCAATATCTAGATGGCGTTTCATGACCCACAATTCCTAATTCACAAGATTACATGGAGAACAGATTCGATGTCCTTAACGGCAATTAAGCATGCTTGGGGTCATGAATATGCATGCAGTTATGAAGACTTGTATGACGTATATTAAAGATCAAAAGTTATAATCTTTAAAATTATGTTGGCCTTCACAAGGAAGAAATGTAGATTACTTTGGCACAACGGTTTTCATTCGTGACGTGGGCTCTGTGCAAAAGCCATGTATATCAAAGGACAGTCAGTCTTGAGTGTATCAACTAACTGTGTTCAGGAATTCACGCTCACGCAATCTTATGGAAAGGCTCCAACCGAAGATAAAAGTGTCTTTGGCGTGTACAATCATCATTTGTCATGTACAATTCTGATTTTCAATAGCATATAATCGTGTTTGATTCTTGCGTGGTACTAAAATAAATCCGCGAATACGTTCACTAAATACGTATCGGCTTAATCCAATTCTTCCAACTTTGTTGATCCTTTCACTTCAGAGCAGATGTCCTTGTGGTGATAAGATGTCCAAGAAAGTCCCTTTTTGTGTATAATGAGATGAAAAGGTACACGTTTGGGTAAGCTCCATGTGTATAACACAGAAAGAGGATATTATCTTTCTATGGCAAGATGGCCAAGAAAGCAGTCAAGCTTTTCTAATCTTCCCACTGGTAGTTTTCCCGCCTATGTCGGCTTACTCGTACACACAGAATGAGGGCTAGGAGACGACTGAACCAGACACCAATAGGTGTGTGAACTTATATTACACTCTCTGAGAAGACAGGTTGATGTTTACTTATTTCAGCTGGTGGCTAACCCAGGTAACGCACTATATCCAAAATTGCTTGGCTATCAATGTCAGAAACATATATATGTTAATAAAGGTTCCTTTTAATATGAAAATCATTTCAATTCCTCTCTTTATCTGTCACTCCAAAATCAATCTACCGATTCATACTATTCTTGTTAATCTGCGCTTATCACTGTATGATAAGTTAATGCCTGTTTTAAAATACACTCGCAAGTTTTAGATTTCGGTCGAGGAATCCAATTTCGTCCGTTGCATATTTATTTACCTGTAGGCCCGAGCCTCCCAGGTTTCCTGTATCAGTTGACAACCTAATGAATACGACTGGAGGGGACACTGGTATATCTCCACTAATAGGGACATAGGTATATGTGGGTAATCTGGGGGTAGAGCTAGTCAATATAGTGAGATAGCTGTGGCTCTGCTGGGTTCTACACAAAGTTGATCCCAAAGAAGCTATGAAAGATGACAACTATAAGCAGGTGCTCTTCTCCGAATTACTCAGGCGAATGGTTCGAAGCTTAATGAATGGCTCCCTTCATTCATCAAATCCAGGGCCCTCACTTTCTTCAAAGAGTCTGCTTCATACCTGATATTTGTACAATTGGGTAATTACCGTCTCTTATTGTTGGACCTAAGGCTAAGGCATGAGCGAAAGTTGGGTTGTGGAGGTATTTATGACAGGCCTCGGGTTCACAATATTATATCTGTCAGGTGCATATTACCATCCACATTTTAGAATGTTTAAGTTCCATTTCATAATTGATAACCCCATTTTCAACGTCCTATCCACTAATCCTGCCATCTCCAAGTGAACAAAAATCTGGCGCACATGGAAATATCATACACATTATCTTTAAATAGCTACCTGCCATCCGCGTACAATATTTTTGTCTTGCTTATCCAGTATGTCTTTGGCCTGTAAGTGAATAAAAAAAAAAAAAAAAAAAAAAAAAAAAAAAAAGTACATACATTATAATCTAGACCTCAATTCTAAGTCAATAAAAATAGAGTGATCCCTCAGTCATCGCTTTGGGGAATATTACCTAACCCAATTAAGTTCAAAAGCTTTTGAAAAGTCGAGTGAACTCTTCGCGGGAGATATAAAGGCCTGTTATGCTTGGTTATATGGTTAACCCATTCATGACGGCAATTCCTTGTTCCGCATTACCATCACTATCATAACAACAGAGAGGCATGGTTGGTTAGCATATATAGAGATCCTAATTTTAGTACTGGTTATAATTCGACTATTTTTCATCGAATTCTCAATTGTTATTGTTTCGTATTATGGAATGCAATCAATCGCATCCTCCTAATGGTTTTGAAAACGTGGATTATCAATCATCGATAGCATAAAATGCACCGATTACATTTTTTGGGATCATTGAGATTTATCAATGGTGCCTTAAGCGTTTGATTAGTGGGTAGGTACCTGTTTACATACTGAACACATTCTTGAGTAAATTCAATGTATGCGAGGTATTGTCAATGGCCAAATATATCATGGAGACTTCGAAGATAGTCCAACAGGTCTACTGCAATATTCATATAATAATTGGTTTTAAATGCCCGTTTCAACAGCACAATTATAATATCATATTTATATTGGCAATTATGTATTACAAAGTGTCTGTAAACCCTGAAACATTATGACTAAATCCCAACTGACTCAAAAGTTTAAGAACAGCCGCCACTCATGGAGATAGAAAGATGGAAAGTATCCCAATTGAGGGCTGCATGCATGAACATGAAATGAGTTCGCTCCTATCGGAGGATGTGGAAAGTATAGAAGTTCCAATCAGCACTTCGTTGTGCCACTGTCTGATCCAGTCATCCTAATATGTCACAGTTATTTCTATTGTTTGGGGTTTGGGGTTTGTTTTTTTACTTTTCCATCCGCCAAAGATCTGTATATCTATCCACTGTTGCTTCTGTTAAGGATGTGGTTCTGTTATAAGGATGTTATAATGGAAGAAACTCGGAGACACCTTTGATTGTCGTGCCATCATATTCTAAAGCTCTTTATTTTACCTTATCATCAGGTTGTATACAAGGTTTTTGAAATTACTAGCAAAGTCACACCAACTTGCACTGATTGTCAGGTATTGCGTTTGGTGTATTTCTTAGTCATAGTTATGTAACTTGCCTTTTCAACAAAGTTAATCGGAATTGATATGGTTGATTTATTTTATAAAGTCTTATACATATGTACCTTGGTATTCTTTCGTAATTTGTTTTATAATTATAATTTACTCTATATCATTGTACTAATCTTTTCCTCGATTTTATCATTTGTTAGTGTTAGTGAATTATAATAACATAAGATCATGTCAATTAAGTAGAGCTACGTAGGGTATTTGCTAGAAGACTTCTAAGAGATGTTATTATCCAGTGTCATAACATCAGGCAATACAGACTATTTGATTTGATTTGATTAATTGGTCAGGTGTATCTCTGTGTCTGGGAGGGAATTCTCCCAATACCAAATGGCACACCCTGCCCAAACCAAACTCTTGTGGCATACACACATATCCACGTACAATAAACGATATTCGTGATAACTCTGCGAGCTGACTGACGTAAGAATGAATTCAATGATGTATTTTAAAGAAAATATGGCACAACGTGATAAGTAACTCTATTCCAATGACTCGAGTTGCCCGACTCGCCTTGGTAATCCATCGGATGAAAAGAAACAGCATCTACTGTTAGCCCAATTATGTTCCTATAGATTCATGTGATGTAATACCGGAATTGGGCTCTGTTTATTTTGTATACTACATATAATAGCAGTCTTGCCTCATTGTAGTTAGTTGTTTACCAATCCATTTGCAGCTTACAGATATAAGTATTTGCATATGGAGATGCATGTGTCTTTCCTCAATCTGCCAAGCCAATCTGAACAAGCCAATCGTTAGTATAGAACCGTCGGGATAGGTGTCACCACTTGCTGCATATGCAACACACCAACTATACATGTTTGGATATGTCATATATATACTTGGTGTATGAAGCAAAAAGAAAAAATTCGCAGATTTGTGCATACATAGCTGAGGGTACATTTTAAAAAGAATTATTATCATTAACTATCGGACACACTCCCTTCAATAGTCTGAAAGAAAATAACAGATACGGTAGAAGCTACGTGTACACTCCTACCTAAATGCTAGAATAATCTAGATGAAAGTGAGAATCTTTAATGTCCTGAAATCAGTGAAGGTAAAGTTAAATAGACAAATCTGGCTATGTAGATGTGTAAAGGTACCGACACAAAAAAGTCAGAAAACTATGGTTCCTACGTGTTATAATAGTTGAATACCAACATTTAGCTTTTGTCTTAGAATTTATAGTGGTACTATTTGGAAAGCACCTTGTGTCTGGTGAAGGTGGCACATTTAAATATTCTAAACTATGTTCATAATACTTTCTGTTATGTACATACTATAGGTACATATAGTCGGTTGTACTTATATCAACACTGTGCCAATGCTATGTATTTGGAATAATTGTCTAGTTTCTAGGTGATGGCCCCGTAATAAAAAACTGCAATATAATATTCATAATATCATGTCTGTGTTCTTGGCCTCTGCATACAATGCACCTGATTAATTATGACTTGTAAAGATGTGTGATTTGGTTTGATCTGTCCTTTTGAAGTAATCATTTATTATTCTGTATTCCAAGAAGCTGAAGTCGTAGGTGATTAACGTAATTCACGCACTGATTATGTTGGTGATTCCCACACACACACCTATTCAGTATAAACACTTCCGGGATCCTCCACCCCTAAGGAATTTCCTAAAGTTTCGGTTCCCGCATGAGTTACCTTTTGTGGTCAGGTGTAGCACTGTATGGTTAGCCAACGCCACAGAATCACGAATAAAAGACACGCCATAAGTTCACTGCTTTGCGTGCAATGGCCATTTCCATTTAAGGAAACAATATCATTGCATCCGCTACATCGGTTGAAGAAGGGTGGAGGAAAGATGTAAAACTTCAGTGGTCCCGCAGTGATCCTGCCGTCGAAAACCCTAAACAACGAATCCTGGCAATTCAAGACAACATGGACAGAGGTTGGTGTTACTATAGTTTGTTTTACGCGCTAACAACTATTATCTGTGCGATCCGATCCGAAATATTGTTCTTCCTATACATCTCCACAAGCAATCATTTATTATAGAGGGTAGCAATTCTGTATATTTTGTTATTGAACATCAAGACAAAAACAATGATAATTGTATTGTAGTTGTGTCAAAGACGGGTTGTCCTTTCTGTTGATTACACGCTATACAATTCTTAGGATTGTTTTTACAATGTTGGCCCGTCCCACTATTGTCTTAATGAAACCGACTGTTAATTCAGTTAATTATGCTGGTGAACTGTTGTTGGAAAATTAGCATTGTTGCTTCAATAGTCGTGCAAAAGGAGTGAGTAGTTCCCATTTTTAGAATTTAATCCTTCACTACCTAAACACACCCAACCAAAGATCGATTAGCTAATTAAGAAACTAAATTATAACTATATTAAACAACCTAGGAAACATATCTATAGTTCATTCTGCTATTAACAATTACATATGGAGGTCAATTCAGTTGTGTGAAGATAAATAGAGGTCATGATTTTACACAAGGACCTAACAAAACTCGCCCAGGATTTGATGAATCATGCTGGTATGTATGGTGTGATCCCTCCATGCCACTCATGTTATGTAACAGTTGTGTGTCCATGAGTTTACCTTGGGGTCCTTAGCATGACAATCATATATGTTGTACTCCTTCTCCCTATTATCCAGGTAAAGTATAGAACTGATCTATCAACAATTACGTCTCCCCCCTCTCTTTGTTTCTCGTTAAAGGAGTTGTTCACGGTACTTCAAAGAAATAGATGTACATCATTAATTTTAAGAGAAAATCATTCCCCATCAATCTTGTGTTTTACAAAGTGATGTATAATTTCAGTGACACTACTTTGGGGCCTTTCTCTGTTGATGATATCAAGCTTTGATTGCTTGGTTGAAGGAAGTCATTTTCGTGGGGGAATAATCATGGTACGTCCGAAACCTGGCGGCATTTTGAATGAGGTAAATATCATTTGAAATATCCATTCTCTATTTTTTATGTTGCAGCTCACATTTGCGGGTTTGGTCAAAATTGTCGGACAGAACAGTACAGGACCACTATCAATCATTAAAATTACCATTTGACTTAATATGTTTTGAAACATATTAAAATGTGATTAGAAATTATAAGAACCATATATCCAAAATAGAGAGATAGCCATTTACAAGACATAGCCCCATACAATATTGACTGAATATTGTTTAAAAAATAAAAATAAAAAAAACCCAATAACATTTACCATTCCATCACAGATGCTGATATCATTTCGTGTATCATGGCGCAGAAGTAGCAGTGCAGGCGGTTCCTGTGATGATGCACAAATTACTGCTGGAACCTTGTTTGGTGAAGGTTCATTGAAATGCTTGGCTGGATGCTCCAACACAATATCTGACATGAAGTACAGATGCACTGACTTCAGTCTGCAAGAAAATTGGAGCTATGGTGTACGAGAAATCGACTATACGTTCCCCAATTCTATTGCTGATGTTGTGGATATAGGTTTCACTGGAAGTGCCTGGATATCACCGTTCAGTGGCAAGTGGCACCTTTCAACGATGGTTAATCTGAAAGTAAGGGCAGATACAGGAAAGCAGAACTCTTCTCCAAGAGCTGTGACAGCTCCAGTTGTAAGGCTCCAGGCTGGATGCGAACACACAGTCCATATTGCCACCAGTGATCCAGATGGTGACAGAGTCAGGTGCAGGTTCGCTACCAGTGACTGTGGGAGCATTTGCCAACGATGGCCTGGAGCTGTAATTGATGAAGACAACTGCATCATTCAGTATGATGCTACAAGTGAAAGAGCTGGCTACAGGGCAGCAGCCTTAGTATTAGAGGACTACCCAAGGAATTCAGGAAACTCCACCAAATCCCTGAGCTCAGTTTCATTGCAGTTCCTGGTTCTTGTTTATGACTCTGATGAACTTTGTTCAACTGTCCCTATCTTTGTTGACCCAACCTTCCAGCAAGATACCTGCATAGCAATACCCTTTGGGGAAACATTTAATACATCACTTACAGCAAGTACAGGTGGCAAGCATGTTAGTCTTTCTGAAATACAAACAGTCTCACCCCCTGGACTTCGCAAATCCTCAGTGTTGCATTCTGAAGATGGACTGCATGGTTCAGTGAACATTACTTGGACGCCAACAGTGGATCAACAAAACCAAATATCTTTGTTCTGTTTTACAGCAACTAATTCGGCAGGTGCTTCAAGTGAACAACGGTGTATAAGGTTTGCAGTTGGATCTTATCCTCCAAAGCCAATAAGTGTCACACCAAATATTGTAAGAGTCCATCCTAACATGAATACCTGGCGACTTACATTTGATCAACTGGTGGTATTGTCAAATAGAACAGCACACATTAATTTTTATGAGGATAGAGAAACCCCATTTCCAGTGTACCAAATTGATGTCTCTAAATCGAGTGAGGTAAAACTGATGAACAATTCCCTAACATTTACTCCGGGCCATTCCTTTGCTGAGAAAAGAGACTTTTATATCACGTTTGACAGAGGCATAGTTAGAGGAATTCAGAGTTGTGGACCTGAAAACGAGCCAGTAACAGACAAGGAATATTGGACGTTCAGAACTCGTGATGTGACCCCTCCTGTTATCAAATTCACAGAGCCTTATTTCGATAGAACCAGTGAGAATGTCACAATAGCTTGGGTGATAGATGAAGAAGTGAACTTCACATCTGCTTGGCTAGTTCATGGATCTTCCAAACTAGATTTTGAATATCTTAATGATACCTCAAGGATAACAGGATTGCCAGAAGGGACATACATCTTCAATCTGATGGCTGTTGATTGGGAAGGTAACACAGCAAATGCTAGTTTCCAGTTTCTAGTTGATCTAACACCTCCAGAGATTTCCTTCCAAGTCCAATTTTCAGACAATATATCTAAGCACGAAACAGATTCGATTGCATTCAGATGTAATGAACCTGGGTGTCGTTTCCAATGCAAGTATGGATTGATTGGAGTGAAGACTCCCTCCGAACTGTCGTTCTTCAGATGTGTTGATTATGTGCTTGCACAAAATCAGAAAAATGAAGAATCTTATTTCCTCCTTGTTCAAGCTACAGATATAGCAGGGAACAAAGCTGAAAAGGAATTCCACTGGACAGTTGATCTGGAGAAGCCAACAATCATGCCAGTTAGCGATACTCACGCCTCATGTCTTGCTAAAGACCTCTCACCTGTTCTGCTTGGCATGGTCACTGCCATTGACAACTTAGACCCAAATCCGAAAGTTTCATATTCAGATACTAGAAGACCATGTTCTGTTGAAAGGAATTGGGTTGCAAGTGACCAAGCTGGGAATATTGTAAAGTTCAAGCAAACAATTAATCTCACTTATGATTTTGTCATCGCATCACTGCCAGAAGTGGATGCAAAGTGTGACAGTTATGGTTCACAGGAGACCATAGCTCCAGTTAGAACTGCTCATGTTCCAAATCCCTGCCAAAGGCCCATATCACTTATCAGTGTAGATGATGTTATGGAGCCCGAGTGTCCTGGAATAATCAAACGAATTTGGACAGCCAGTGATGAATGTTCTGGCCTGGTGAGGAATGTATCACAGACCATCACTTTATATGATATCTGTCCTGCTCACGCATGTGCAAGAGAAGAAATGCCTCCACATGGAATCTGCTCAGAGGGTATATGTAAATGCAATAGGCCATGGTATGGTAACAATTGTGAAACTCTTATATTGGATCCAAAAATAGCTAATATCAGTAGTATGGTCATCAGGGAAGGAGAGGATATAGAGATTCAACCCACACTCATTGAAGGAACGCCCCCAATCACATGGTCTCTTCAAACTAACATTAAGTTTATGAGAATAGATCCAATGACAGGAAGGTTAACATTAAAAAGGGCCACAGCAGGGGTCCACAAAATCAAAGTTGAAGCTGAAAACACTGTAGCATCTAATAGAAGGGAATTTGAACTCATTGTAAACACAGGTTACATTGCTCTGTTACTGCCAATACCTCAGAGAGAATTTGGTACCCCAGTACCAATTCAGTTCCAAGGGATTGTTCAATATCATAATGATAGCATCATTGGAGATGTCCTTTCCCTTGTTGTTCCTGTTGTGGTTGACATTGAGCATAAAGGAATTCATAGAACCCTCCGCACATTTGCCTATGGTCAGAATTTCAATGTGATTTTCCACCCCTTGCCTCATGAATATGGACTGTTCAGTGCATCAGCTAGGCATCCCAATGAGAACTTAGTGGGAGCAAATTATCAGAATTGGACGATCGATGGGATGAGAACTGTTCCAAGCACTGTAAGTGTAAGTGGTGAGACTCTGAATGAATTTGACAAACAGTTCCTAAACATTGCCACAATAATAAATGATGGCCCTCGCAACTTGGTTAATGTTCAACCAGTTCTACCAAACAACTTTAGAGACATCCAAGTAGAGGTATTTTTAAATGCAACTAAAATACCCATCAATGTGGGACAAGGTGAGAGTCTATCTGTTTCTGTGAGAATAACTTCAGAAAGCGGTTTCTCCATAGGAATTCCTTTGCAGTTTGTGTCCCAGCATGGCACGACTTCCTCCCTCCTCCTAAGGGTCAATATAAGGCAAAAATTGCCTACTTTCATTGTGACCCCCAGTAGTTTAAACACTCAAATTTCAAGAGGGATACAGCGTGTGCTTGATTTTAACATTACCAATGAAGGCAAAGCAACAGCAAATGATGTCAAGCTAAATCTACCTGCAAATCCAATTATATCTTTGCTATCAAATGGCTACATTGGGAAAAGTACAACACTTGCTACAGGAGAGAACCTGACACCATCAGTATTATTACAGATTCCATCAGAGCATCCCTTGGGTGAAATCACTGGTCGTTTACTCATAACTGCTAGAGAAACACACAAAGAATTGCCATTCAGAATTCTAGTTACGTCAAACAATATCTTGAACCTTGTTGTCATAGTTGAGGATGAATTTACTTACTTTGCGGAAGGGAAACCTCTAGTCTCTAACGCCAATGTGCATATAACAAATAGGAACAGAAAAGTATTTGTTTCAAAATCAACAATGGAGGGAAATGGCAGTGTAACATTTGAAAACTTATATGAGGACCGTTATGAGCTAAGGGTTTCTGCTCCAAAACACAAAACATATAAAGCTGTTATAATAGCATCCCCTGATAAACCGAGAATGAAAGTATTCCTTGAGAGAACTGCTGTAGAATACACATGGACAGTAACACCAACTGAAGTAGTTGATTCTTATACCATCACTTTGGAGGCAGACTTTGAAGCTAAGGTGCCAATGCCAGTTGTCACTGTTCAACCTACTGTCTTTGACCTTGAAGAAATCGAGCTTGGCTATATTGATACACTTGAGATCAATATTACAAATCATGGCCTCATAAGAGCAGAAAATGTGGATTTCACCCTGCCTGCTAATCATCCATTCCTTAAGTTTACTACATTAGTTGAGAAAATAGAGTATCTAGATGCACAATCCTCTATTGTGGTTCCAGTGAAAGTTTCTCGTAAAAGTCGAGAGAAAAGGAATGTTCTCTGGATAATCTATGGGATTAAGATAGGATACAGCTTCGTTTGCGGTGATTGGAAATTCAGATCATTGGATGTTCTCCTGAGAAAAAGGGAGATACGGGATGGACCAACAATTCCCTTTCAAGGTATCCCTTATAGAGGAAGTGGGGGCCCCGGTTTTGGCGGCGGATCATTGTTCAACTTCAATGGATACAGTGCCAGCACTCCTGTATTCTGCAATGACTGTTTTGGCGCATTTTTGGGATGCCTTCCTGGTCCAAACTTCCCATTGGCAGGTTGTATTCCCATGTTAGCTGGTGGACCACCCAAAGTGGAAGGAGTAAAGGACGCTTTGGATTGGATCGATTGCATAGTACCTATAGAGATAGCCATTCCCCCAAGAGGAGGTTCTGGCAATGGTGGTGGAAGAGGAGGTAGCAAGGGCGGAAGAGGAGGCAGTGGAGGAAATCTAAAATGGGGGCCTATAAGTTGTGCATTGGATCTCTATGACAAGTGTATCAAAAATGATGATGGTGACAGCTCTAGAAGAAAAAAACGGGGTGTTCAAGCTGAACTTATTTCGAACTTTGCTGAAGCCCTTCAAGCTGTACAATATTCAATTGAAATCGCCAGTGAGATACTTGGAAATGGTGTGTGGCTGGAAATCGAAGATCATTCATGGGTTACATCTGTAGTTAAACCTGCATTTGATGATCTCAGTGATGGAGGTTCCCTAATCACACAACAAGAATATCAAAGAATCATAGATAGCTCTGCACCCAACGGGACGACAAAGGAAGATGTAGAGAATCTTATACTAAGATTGAATAATACAATAACTAACTGGAGAGAAGGAGTACTTGAGCCTGATGCAGTTCAGAAGAGCAATATGGCATCGTTTTCCTATATATTAGATCTTTCAAAAACAGTTCAAGCATTTGATACTAAAGCAAAGAATCTTGGTTTTAAGTCCTACATTGATGCCTACAATGATGTTAATGTAAAAGCAAGACAACTTGACAATATTGAAGAGGAGGCGGGTGTTTGTGCAGTTGTCAGAATAAGAATTGAGCAGGAGCTAGCTTTAACTAGAGAAGGTTTCATTGCAAAACTTGAAATAAAAAATGGGGAGAATTCAGCATTGTCAGATATTCAAGTAGAGATCTACATAACAAATAAAGAGACTGGCCAGGAATCAACTTCACTCTTTTCCATAGGCAATGCCACTTACTTTGGGGATGTTGGTAAGGAAGGTTCACTTTCGCCAGAAGGAGAAGGAGCCATAGAATGGCTTCTTATACCTTACAGTGAAGCAGCTCCAGAAGAGCAGGCCCTATATGATGTTGGAGGGACTCTCTCGTATGAATTGGAGGAGAAGGAGGTAAAGATTCCCCTGCTCCCTGCCCAGATCAGAGTCAGTCCAGATCCCAGGCTTATAATACACTACTTCTGGGAGAAATATGTACTAAGTGACGATCCCTTTACTGAAATTGTAGAACAGGCCGTGCCCTTCACCCTGGGAGTTGCAATTGCAAACAGAGGATACGGCACTTCGTATGGCATGAGAATCGCTTCAGCCCAACCAGTGATCATTGAGAATGAGAAAGGTCTTGCTATCAGCTTCAAAATTATTGGATCAATGATTGGCAATGAAGAATCGACCCCTTCTCTGACAGTTGACTTTGGTGATATAGGGCCAAATGTAACAAGAATAGCACGATGGTGGATGACGAGTAGCCTTAAAGGACAATTTAGCAATTATAGTGCAACGTTTGAAAACAAAAACCCACTGGGCGATCCTAAATTATCGCTCATAGATAGTCTTGACGTACATGAATTGATAAGGAACGTAAAAGTTCCTAATGACGACAAAGTTCTAGATTTTTTGGTAAATGATGATAAAGAAATCGATGTCTATCCTGATGCACTCTATTCTAGCGCAGACTTAAAGAAGTACCCAGTCACAGTGGGTGATGTCATTTCCTTTACCACTGTCAAAACCAGTTCTAATATGACATGGCAATTAAGGGTGTCATCTAACAACACAGGCTGGAATTATTTCAGACTAGATACATCTCTGCCTTCCACCGGGAAATACCAAGTCCTTGGCATCATGGAAGTGACCCAAGATGATACCCAAACAAAACCAACTGAAAATGTTTGGCTGACCGAAGAAATTGGCGACAAAAATTCAGATACTTTAATCTTGCATATGATAGATTCATTTACAAAACAAAATGCAACCGCTCTCTATGATATCCATGTATGCTCTGTTGGTTGTTCTAGTTTTGAACCTACCACAGAGGGGGATAGCAATAGAGACCACACCACGGACATTGATATCAGTAATGGTCCTACCAGTGGAGATGAGGTGACAAGAAATCCCCTATTGTCCACCACACCGACTGACACAAATTCAACATCAGCTTCAGGTAGTAGAGCACCTGATGGTTCTGACTCACCTATGACAACGGTGACAACTTCAAATTGTGATACTGTCACTCCAGGAATGGCGGTCGTGTTAATCATTTCAGCCCTGTCTATTACCTTTACACAAAAGCTTGCAATATTGCCTCTTTTGCTATGAAGTAACTGCTTGCCAAGTAAAAAAGCGTGGGACCAGCTAGGGACCTAACCTGAGTTATAGTGATAGTTTGTTTAGTTATTTATGATAGTTATTTAGTTTGCTACTAATTAATAGGTACCACAATTAGGCCTACTACAATTCACTACACAGCCGCAAATCTTCGTTGATGCTACAATTGTATGCACTTAAATTGTACTCAAGAGGATCACATAATGGAAAAGTATAATTCCCTTAAAATGTTCTGGGTATTAAGTTGATTTGCTATCGCATTGCCTGCTGGCGTATTTCTGGGCTACTCGCCTGGGTGACTGTGTGACGGTTTATCTGTTCATTTCTATAGTAATACCTCTATTCTGTCGCCGTCTGCCTGTTCTGATCATAGCAAAATAGGGAATGAAGAGAAGTGCTTACTATAAGGGTCGAGTATTGTGGAATGTATTACCTGGAGCTATAATACATTGTACTGAAATATCGATTTTCCTGCTAGATTAAAAGACTATTACTGCAACTGATTGATAGGGAAAATAGTTTGACAACGATGATGTGTTATGGGATGAATTGGAAAAGGTAAGTAAGAGTTTTTCAAGGAGTGTGTAAGTAACGTGATTGTGAGATAATATCAATAGTTATAGTGTGTATTATAGTATTTCTTTAGGCAACGCGAGAATACGTCCACAAGTTGGACAGGCATCTTTTTTACATGATTGTTAAACATATAGGCCTTCTAAGTAATGGAAAAATCAATATATAAGCTAATAACAAGTAATCATTTCTTTATGCATGTAAGACATTTGTTTAAAATCGGCACTAACATTAAAGTCTCTCCTAAAAAACAGAAAATGTGTGGAATCAAGTATCGATTTGCCAGAGTCAATGACAATACATTATATTGTTGTAGAATGAAAATGTCATGTTCGGTAAAGCTTGGCTCACATTACTTGGCTCACATTCTAAGTTGGAACATTATGTTCTCTTCTTTATATGGTTGCACAGCGACGGCACTGTATCAAAGATGGAAGGTCACAGTGTTGACATTGTTATCATGGTGATTTGTCCTTAACCATGAGGCTAATGGGTGGCACAGTGCTCATGTGAGACTGTTGGTTTGGCAAGATTGTTAAACATTGTATAAATACAGATGTTGTTGCTACTGTAACAAGTCCAATTCGGGTGTTGATCAATAAAGATACCACTATTTTACATCAGTTTCCAGTGTGATTCATCATGCACTACCAATAATCACTCGAAAACGATTCTCATTTTTTTCTCCAAATTGGTCTTATTTCTATGAGCTATCCATTGATTATGAAGACAACGAAAGAGCCAACACAGAACAACAACATAAGAGCAATGGCAACAATATATGGGGTTGATACCTCAGATTCGTGCCTTGTATATCTCAGATGTACATGAACTAAGCATGCATGTCATATGCAACGCCCCATGCTGTCCCTTGTCATAACCATGCGGGACATAACGCCGCCACTCAGGACCCCATCTTCATTATACATTGGATCCAACAACATCTGCAATAGTCGGAGAAGGAGGGAATATCTCAAAGCAGAGGACAGGACCTGGGGCTTGAGATCGCAGCTCAACACAACCTAACATAATTATTTGAATCAACAGAGGAAAAAACATACTCAGATATACCTAGCATTTCTCATTATTCCGCCCAGTTTAAGGTGACTCAGTAGTGATTTTGTTTATTGATGAATTTCTCTAAAATTTTTACCAATGATACTTGACATGAAATAATCATTATTGATTGAAAAAAAAATATAGGTCACCAGGCTAGTTTTCATGGTATGGCGGCACTAGCAAAATTGACTTTGGCTGATGACAATCAGCGTTTTAAAAAAAAACTGCTTGATGAATTTTTTTTAAATTTAATTTAATTCACATTTAATTAGTTGATTAAATGTATTTAATTAAATGTAAATAACCACTAGATACAGTATTTGCTAACTCATACACAAAAAATCAGGATGGCTTTCCAGGCTAGATTTTTCTATATTACGACTTATTTATGAGAAAAAAATGGGAAAAAAATGAAATTCCTGATAAATATTTGATTTGAACAAAAACGGCTCCATGAATCTTAATGAAATTTAATATAGATGCAGTTACTGTAAATACTAACTCACACACCAAAAATCAGCAGGCTGAATAGTTTATATCAAGACTAAATTATATACATACTTCATCTGCATAATGCTGATATTCCCTGCCATATATATTGAATACACACACACACAGGCGCGTGAAAAATGGCAAAAGTTGTAACCCGCTACTAACGCTAGGCGTTGCGCGCACCCCGTTACATAATCACTACTGAGTCACCTTAAGCAGAATTTATTAAATGTGTAGAGCTGCCGATTGTACATTTTTGACGATTTGATCCATATAGGCTCAACACGATGAATAGCTACTAATAGCAAAACCTACTGATATAAGCTATCGGGTAATACTGCAGACGCATATTGATACAGAACCAGATGGAAGTCTCCAAATAGGTATACGAGACAAAGGTGATGGGACACCCACTCGATTTAATTATAACGAGTGTATACAAGTGAACCAGTGCCAGAGACAGAGCCTTGTTTATTATGCTACTAACCCAGAAAATACGCCGCCACCTGCAATTCGCCCCTCGACACACTCATCATAAGAATACCACACACACATATACTTATATAACAGGTCCATTTAGCCTACCTTTATACACTAAATTTACACTAAGAGAAGATCTGCTAACCACCAATCATTTAATTTCATCTTTCCATGATTCGCATTAGGATACAACAACAGGTGTACTCCGAAATAATTATGTCCAAGCTTTTGATATCTAGAATATTAATATTTGGAGTCCATTTATTCCTTCTAGCACCAATATTAACTCATGGATTCTTATGTTTACACCTGATTCATTTGCATATGTTTGCTGTCTGCTTTGTTTCACCATTCTCCACCGGGAAGGATAACCCACGCCATCTATAGATTTTATGCATTTTTATTTTATGTTATAGCCTGTATGTACCTTAAACAGAGACATTTTAACTTTTAAAACCACTACGAACTCGTTAACTTTATGAGCTTAACTCAAAATCGAGCTATATATATTCAAATACATCAACTCTACACGTCTGGAGGGACGGGACCAACTACCGCTTAATCTTCTTTGCTGCTGCCTATCGACCTGACTATGTACCACTCTATATGTTTTTCAATGTTTACCTTTCGGTTATATTAGCCTATATGTAGACCTACTGTTCGGTATTATTTATTTCCTTTAAAACGGGTATTTTTGTTTTACCTTATTTCACCTTTTTATAATTCTTTAAATACGTCTGACCTTTTCCTAAGCCTCTGGATAACTTCACTTGGGTCACCTTGACCAACGTACTCACTAGGAGTTATCTAATCTCATCTCTTCCGGGGCGTGATTATATTTCCATATGTAGATACAATATAGGGCTAAGGCTGACGTTTAAATTGGCAGTCAGACTGCTCTGCGAGCTGTTTTCTGCCACATTTCTTTGTTATTATGTAAACTTCTATTAGTTCCAGGGTCCAAAACCCATGATTATTAGGTCGGGAGAACAATATTTTCTCCACCTAATGCAATGGATACTTCCATCTATTACTTTATTATATAATGTTACATAATTTACCATTTTAGACCATTTTCCATAACCCCTAAATTCCAAAACCTCCAAAAACACTAGATATATCTTATTCCTATGCTTCAGCATAGTATAGCAGAAGGCTTCGCGCGGTATCTAAGTATAAACAGTAGCTGCGAGGTTTGAGATGCAGCAAACGTTTGCACTCACCACGGCAGCCATCATACTTTTATCTAGGTCATCGAGTGGCGGATCCCCGCGAGCGAGCGCCGCTACGGTCGCGTTGCGACTTTGGGTGACCGAAGCCTTCTCATTTTACGTCCTCTAGTAAATTTATCATTTTGGACACGCCCCACTACCTCCGTAATATTTGAAATTTTGATGAAAAATATTAGCCTTGAATGACTGATGCTGTTGAGCTGTCGAAGGTCGTAATCGTGAATACAAAATATTTCTAAATCTCTACCTCTGCCCTAAAACAATATAAAAAATGAAAATGAAAATGAAACATTAGGTACCTTAAATAGGCTTCTTCAAACCTTTCAGGTCCCCCTGTGTCTGGAACCTGGTCCCCCTGTGTCTGGAACCTTACAGCATGGCGATAATAGGTTATGTAAGCACGAAGGCTTAAAACGCATTTTTAGGGCTAAGAATTGACCATTGCAAGGATATGAATGCATAAATATCTAAGATTTGCGCCGATTTAAGCTGGTCTACAGCGATTATTTGATAAAATTAGCGAATCTCTCACGATTCTTATTTTCCATGCAACCAAACTGGACCGTAATTCCAGAAATGACGGTTTGCGAATGCCGCTGGCTAGATTGGGGAGGCTAAAAACACTACGCAAAGCCTCATACTCCGTTATCGGAACAATGTAACAGCAGACAAACTTTAAACATGCTTGTATTACCTCATACACAGTGATTATTTTGAAAAATCATCAAATTTCTCAGATGTTGATACTGGCTGATCAGTTATATAGGTCAGTACGGTCAGGTCCAAGACGTTCTAAGCTGTATCAAGGCCGGCTGAACACCCATCGGGCCCGGGGACAACCGCAGAAAAACATCCTTGTATTCAGGCACATCTTGACATCTCCACCCAATCAATTTATCTTCATATCTTACGTCCCCCGTAACTGCATTGTGCAACTGCGCTTGCATGTGTTATAAGATGTAAATGAAATAATTTACCTGTATCCAAGAGATATAATGATGGACTTGGATATTTGTGGGAAAATGAAGAATGGATATTCAATCAAGGAAGTTGTTAGGGCTCGTCATAAATAAAAATCTCTTCCTCCTCCAAACACCGAGACTAAACCTTTTTTTCATGCGTGTATACCGTTGCGAAATAGTTTTGCTACCTCTAATATTCATTTTTAAACAAAATTGTGTTATAAAATTCTGCCCGTTTTATTTACCCAAGGGATATTACTAGTATGAATCTTACTGGCTGGGGCATATTATGCATTGTCAAGGATATTTTCCTTCGCAATCAAGCATGTAATCAGTCAAGATCAACAGAACTTCGGGTACTTTTTTAGGGTTTTATTAATTTTACTAATACCATTTAAAAAGAAGGGCAATAAGACCCATTCGAACATCATTATGGTCACCACGATTACTACATAGTAGTACTATAAGTGCGTTAATTCCGGACCAGTAGGTGAGAAAATTAAACCGGTTGCCATTAAATTTTGCCAATTAGCAAAACATTGTATATAGTTTTATCCACCATATGTTAATGTCATAGGGACAGGCATTCTATTACTTTTTGCAATGATCATAATTTAGATTAATTTCATTGACATGCTTGGCACTGGGCGTATTCTCATGGTCAATATTAAGGAATGAGAAACAATCAAAGCACCTTTTAAATATACCAAATAAGCATCTTACAGGTTACATTGGCAGTAAGAAAGGAAATACTGGCGTTGCTGATATAAGTGATATGCTATGGCATTCAAACGGAATGTTCAAAAGCGTTTAATTTCATATATGATTCGACTCATACATCAGTGAATAAATATTCGTTGAAAATACTGGAAAATCAGCAATAAAGCTTTAAATAAGCAAACAAATATCCTAATGAAATATGACATGGTACACAGAATTATGACAGTGAACTTATCACGGGAGTACAGAAACAACCACAGACACATAGTCAGTACAGGATGAGAAAAAGATCAAATAAAAATGGCATTTAAACATATAAACTCCAACGCCGAGATATCGTGGTAGGTAAGTATATAATGTATACATGTCTGAATAGTTTTCAGTTTGCATGAGTTTATCGAGTCATCGAGTATTATTAGACAAACGTAATAATACTAACCTGGCAATTTACCAGGCAATGATAAGTAATAAAAATCGACTATTTGATTCAAATAGTTTTATCCGTTCGAGGTCTGACCCTACATCTGACCTTTGGGGAATTCATGAATATGCATCGAATGCAATACTGCTGACATTAGAAAAAGTTGCTGCCTTTCCTCAGTCAAGTGAATCTGTCCACCAATAAGTGGAAGGTAGACAATGGACATTAAATTTAGTTCATGATTACGACCGAGAAGGCACATCCGAGAATTGAAGACACATTGTTATAATGCATTATCAGAATTGGCAGAGCACTGGCTTTCCCTTGAAGCATATATAATACACCGACATTTTTTAAATTCAAAACATGGATTCGGACTCTTTAAAGACGACCAATAAATAAGAAACAGTACATAATCTCAATGTAAATATTTTAATTAAAATTAATAATCAATGAATAAATTCATCTCATTTAAAAGTGATAAACCCTTATTACAATGCAGAAAATGTTAAAATTCTGAACTAATTCTTTCCTTTGAAGGATAAATCCACCATGACTTAAAGTTAGCTTGCTACCTGCGCAAGCAAGAAATTATTCCAGTAAATAAACCAACAATAAATGTTCTTAAACACATAAGGTTTCCATACACACAGACACCAACAACTAATCAATGTTCTTTTACCATTATACTTACATTACATTCGACCATTCACAACATATTCACTTCCTATATATACATAAACGCACCGGTTACAACAGAAACCATGCAGCTACACACAGACACCATTTCCCTTCACTCATGTAAATAGTACCCAACTCCTCCACAATTATAGACCCTCATCTTTTAAGTTTAATATGCGCCTCTTCCCTGAGATTGCATCACACTCGTTCAATTAATTTTCTGAAAGTGTGAGGATGAGAATGAACTCTTTTTGGAGCGAGATCCTTTGGCTCGCTTCTTGTTCTTCTTCCTCATGAAACAGATGAACATTAATACGGCGGCGATGAAAATGGCGATCGGCATGAGGATGAACAGGAGGCTCATGTCAGCCTTGTGCATCCAAGGCGGAGGGACATACGGTTGCGGGGCTTCCAGGACGTCGCTGTAGCGGTCTAGGAGCTGAAGTACATAGCCATTGGTCCAGCCGAAACCCACCTGAACTTTGTATTCACCACCACCTCCAGCTGAACCAGCTTTTGTAACGGTATACTGCAACAGATACCATACAATGTGCATTAGTTGAAAAAGAATATCATTTTCTACAAAATGTTCAACAAACTCTTGTTTTAAGCTTAATAAGCTCGACACTGCAATTTATTAGAATTGGCGGATTCGTGTCTACTTAATTAAATATTATTTTATTCATTATGGTACCGTATTCATTTGTACAAGAAGCATGACAAAAGTATCCAGCTCTTCCAGTGCTAGTCATTCATGTGTACATTCTAAGTAAGTTATAATTATTATTTTACTGTTTAGATAATATGGAACGAACAATTTATATCTTACGATATAAAATACTTATCCCTTTATACAATTGAAAAGAAATTCTGAATAAATATCGTGATTTTCATACTGATCCACAGCATTATATTTGAATAAATAAATAAATAAATAAATAATCATGACCAAGTAGGCTAATTATTTGAGACTCACTTTCTCGTACATGTTGGATGAGGCCTGCCATGCTTTGTAGGCAGACTCAAGCCAGGTGACACTGATCTTGAAGGCTAAATCTTTGGCTTCACTAACGTTGCTGTTGGCCAGTGAGGTAGAAGCTAGGTACACGATAGGAGCCCAGGCATTGGGGAAGTCCCACTGCTGATGACTCTCTATCAAAGATGTGGGCAGGCCGCCAGGGAAGTCGAGAACATTTTCATTCTGAAAATAAAATTGTTTTACATACATTTTTTTCTGTGTCTTTATACGCAATCGAATGGAAAATCGCAATCGGGAAATATTTTAAGAACTATAATATCGTGTTAAGTCTGTTATCCAAGTTGAATGGGAAATCTACTATCATTGAACCAGATCGAAAGACTTTGAGGACATGCGAAGTTAGATGATATTACCTTCAAGTAATCCACAGCCTGTTTCACCTTCGTGTCATTTTCCGAGTAGATAAGGAGTGGAGCAATGTTGGAGAGGTAGAAACGGTCTCGTGGCGTCTGCTCACTTATGTGGTAGTCGTACCATATCCCGTCCTCCGTGTGCCATAAAACTGCTTCCATGGCAGCAAGCCTCTGCTCTGCCCGGCTCTCATAGGTGGCTACTTTATTGTCATGTCCTAAAAAAGCAATTATTATTCACCTTTAAACACATTTACACGTATTTTACTAGGAAGGCGGATGAGTAGGTTGTTTTAGCATTGACCTATGCATATTTGGTCATATCAGGGCGAGAGATGAAACACACTAACAGGTTGCGAAAAACTACTCGTTTCGATCATGAGCAATGGTTCTACAACCACCTTAGGCCGACTAAAAAGATAATAACCTCGATTTGAGGCCAGCAGGTGCAGTTAGGATTAATGCCCAACACTGAGGGGGGCATCCTGGTGCACTGTTTATGCATAATACACCAAACAGTGCACCGGCATGCCCCAAATCAAGGTTATTAATTCTTTTAATCTCTGCCTTAGTTAGGTGGTTATAGCCCCAACAATTCCATTCCTAGGCAGTGATTAATTGTGCATAATTCCTCTTGATGTGCGTAGTTTTTAAAATTATATTTGGGTATATTTAGTATAAAGCGCTAGTAGGTTCACCACTGTTTTTCTTGACTTATCAAATTTTTGCACGCCATACTTCGAATCAAACAGTATGCTAACATGAGAAAGTGACACATGAACATGACACATGAAGTAAAAACATCTTTTTAACTTTATGGAATACACTGGTTGTTTTTCAAGTCCTTTTACACACTCGGGGGATAATGATTATCAACTGACCTGCAATTTTGGCGAACTTGGCAAGTATCTTTTCATTGTAGTACAGGAAAGTGTTTAGGTCCACTGGGACAATATCGGAGGCAATGATCCCCTTGAGCTTAAGTTCATCTTTTCCAGTCCACTCGAACCAGCGAGTGGAATAGTCCCAGCCACTCTCGGCTCCAGAAGCTAAATTACTGAATTTTGTGGCCGACTCATTCAAATACATTCCTCTCACCACATCCAGGTCTTCCATGTACCCTTCAGGCCTAGAAAAAGAGAACAATACTTAATTCTAGTTTTTTCTCTCAATAATTCTTTACTAGAAAATTATTATAGAATTATTTTTGAATATTTGCTTTGATATTGCAAGAATCATTTTCAGGGAACAAATTAAACAGTTTATTCAATGTTTATAGGCATCATGTTTTTACCTCAGTTATAAATAATATCAGAATTATCTAAATCAGCCTAAATGTGTAAACATAAGGACACAAACCTGGGGTGGGTTAAGTTGACTTTATACACAGCCAAATCATATTCCTTGCCATTTTTCTCAATCGAAACAGTTCGATCCCTTATCCAGAAGTTGTACTCTCTATCTAGGAGGAAGAAGTTTTTCTTGATGAACTCATCATCATGTGATGCTTCATAATAAACATCTACCATGGAGGAGAGTAGCGGAGGCTGGGAACGCTGAGTGTAATATATACGACCGCCATTTGGTACAAAACCATATCTGAAACATTGACAACAAAAGTAAACGTGAATTAGTGTTAATTATTGTTTCTTTTTCCCAGAAGGGAGGCAAGGAAAACAAAACGGCTTTCAGTAGTAATGCTCTATATGATCTATATGATGTTGCACTGCAAATAGTTCCATAATCCAAACAGAATTGCTGCAACAAGACGAAAGTAGGTTGTCAATCTAAAAAAATGAACTTCCACTATTGATTAGATAGATATTATTCGCCTAGGTATTACTCTCATATCAATGTATTAATCTATACTGATGTGTACTAGTATTTTTCCGTAAATGATAGACCAGTCCACTAGAGTTTTCACATTAGTAATCTACAGTATAGTAAAGATAAAATACCAATCTACTCACTCTTCAACAACGTGGAAGAAATTCTCTAGAATACCCCGAGTGGTTTCAACCATGCCAGATAGCAGTAATCCATTAATGATCCAGTAGGTGTCCCTGTAAGTACAAAATATGCATAGATGTCAGCACTTGCTATATAGTGATTACAATACAATAATCTAGTTTAATCTTAACTGACTGAGGTTCCTTTAAGTGTAAACCATGGAATTAATAATACTCACTATAGAGATGATTGAATATACCAACCTACCATTTATCTTTTAATTTTAAGCTCTCAAAACAGGGGGGGGGGGGGGGAGAGAGAATGTTGCTTCAATAAGTTAACGTTAGATTCTGTATTAGGGTAAGACGAGATTTTTTTATAATGTACGGGTCGAGCCCAGTAAATGCATGAATTAAAGATGTTACAGAAAAATGAAACTCCAACCAGAATAGTAATGCCAATAACCTACCAATAATAGAACTCCCTGAACCTATCACCAGGTACAACGAATCCATTGGGCACAGGGATGATACTATAACGTTCTGTTTGGTTGAATACTTCATCTTTAACACGTCTGCCCAGAGTTTTCCAGAGTTGATTCAATTCACTCGCCCAGGCCCTGTAATCCTCATCTATGATCTTTTCGAGAATCGCTGGCCTGTAATTAAATTAATGCAAAGGAGAATTATTCTCCGAATTTTCTTATCGTCTGGAACATATTTTTAAGAAAATTCACGCAAAATAGATGGCAGATCATCAAAAGCTATTCGATGCACTTGGGAATCTTTATGACATGTAAAACATGTATTGTATCAATGAGTCGGGCAGTTGGTGAATGTGTAGAGGTAGGCCGAATGATGGAAGCAAATATGTAAAGATTTCATTTCTAATACGGGTTCTAGTCTGATAAATTAATCAGTCAGTTATATATACTTACGAGTCAGTCCAATCGGGTGGTGTCCAATCCTCAAGCTCATTACCAATTTCCGCAAAATGGATTTCAACAAACTTGGTGAGATCTTCTTTAGTTAAATTGACTTTCTCTGTCAACATCTGGTTGAATGCCTTAATGACTTCATCTATAGGGTAGAAGTAAAGAAAATTACTAGTAGAAACAAAAGCGGCCAATATGTACCGTTCCCTACTATAAAAAGTAGTATGTAGTGGAATGCTATTAGATAGTATAAGGCAGATGGACGCACTAGAGAAAGGTACTGCGCCGCAAAATGCTTAGTATAAACACTGATTTGGAATAATATTTAGACCCCTAAGTAAATACAATCTGTACATACCAGGATCTGTCTTCAGGGGCATGTCAACAAACGTTTTTGAATCTTGGAACAACTTGTTTCGCTGCACGGCATCCAGGAGTGGTCCCTGACAAAAGATCCGACTGGAAGAGAGTAGAAGAAATAGTGTAAGTAAGTGTAAGGGTTAACATCAAAATGGTATTCAATTCATGGCAGGTCTATGAAGCATGTTGGAGTAATACTGAGACAGTTACAATGATATACACAGAGCCTACTAATTACAATAAAAAACTTATTTATGTGGGTGGGTGGATTATATTATGCATTCGCTTCCATTGAAGGAGAGAACGTATGGTAGATTTATACAGATGTGGGTCAGTTTAAAAATATTTTCAACAATTACGTACAGATTGCAGATACAAAATTTATATCCAAATAAATGCATGTTAATGGGGTACTCTAAACCAGATGAACGTTAGAATCTCACTATCACACAAAGACTGCTTTTAACTAAATAATCTACCTGCTTGATATTAAACATACTCATAGTCTAGAAGATACAAGCCAGATAAATCTTATATTGCATAATAGCAGTAAGACTGAAGAGGACAAGTGAGAGTTGAGGTCTGGTTCCCCAAGTGTCAGTGGTTCATAAATCATTACATCTATAGGTAAAGTTCATAAAATTTCATTTCTTGTAATACATTCAAGGTATCTTAGCAATCTGTACAATAAAGAGTCCTTAGCCGTATGCTGTGACAAAAGCAAGATAAAATGAGAAGGAATTACTGTACTAAGGTATCTTAGCAATCTGTACAATAAAAAGAGTCTTTAGAAGTATGTTGTGGCAAAAGCAAGAGAAAATGAGAAGGAATTAATGTACTAAAACGTACTTGGGAATATTTAAGACATAAAAATGTGACGTATTTTATATTTGAATGGAGTTTCGAATTGTTTCAAGGAATCAAGCAAAGATATTTCCAAATAATTATATCTATTATATTAGGAAACCTTTAAGACTATAGGAGCATCACAAGTACATTGGTTGTATCAACCCGACCTAATGATCCAAGGTCAAGGACAAAATATTACAACACATGTCAAAATGTCAAGGTTCACACTCACTACGTAACAGCTTTGGTTCACTTTTGATCCAAGTTCACAATGACTGTGTTTAGAATGGGAGATACGAATTGTATGCGAATTATTGACCTTTTATCATTTCTTTGGAAAGAATAAATTAAGAATCGAGACATTTCATATTGGTGAAAGGCTTGCAATATCATATTAATGGTTAATGGTTCTCAAAACAACGCCTAACATTTGTGTAATGAGAAGAGCGATTAGAATGTTTCCACATTTCTTTGGCCATCCCTTGGTCTCATATTGCAATTCTCTTAATAATGTTTCGATTTACTACGCAATTGATAGGAAGGGAATTGTCCTCATGTAGCATAATGCGTTTTTAATATACCATTTTATCATTTTTAGGTTAAAACGCTAATGATATAACACTTAATTAGGGTCTGAGTCATTAGGAATTTTCCCAATTTCCTCCAACAAAGTGATTATAAAAATAAATCAACCTGTATAATTATATTGTCACCTTAAGAGTACCTGAATTAAACTGTCAATCAATCACGTTAATCAGTTATTATATATTCTTCAGACAATGCACTGTTATCTGACCACCCTGACTCAGAAAGCATATCTGTACAGATAAGTATAGACTAACCGTATTATACACCACCACTCCAACATGGTAGTACCATTCCAGCATACCGGTACATGTTAATACTGATACGACTGTCTTTATCAGAAATCATATCTTACATATTGGAGTCCATCCCGATAAGATCTATTAAGTGTTCCTTTAAGAGGACGTTCAGAGGGTCACGATATAATTATTTAATCTTACCGGCAATATAATTCTAAATTTTACAATATGCCAAAGTCTCTTCCCTCTTCCCCACAGCCTTCTAAGTCCATAATAGTACTATGCAGAGATAACAGTTAGCCTTTAAAATATGGAATGAAATATAAACAAGAACTGCCTACGTAAACCTAGAATATTGTTTCCTGTATTTCTTGAAGTTTTTTGTTTCTTAATTTATCCGGGGCAACCCATTGAAAAGAAACAGTGAGAAATGTGTTATTTCCATAGAGTGGAATTGTCATCATAAGCTGATGATCGAATCTCAAACTAGATATGGGATTGCCAGAGACGTTTGCAGATATGTTGAAATAGATGAAGTCAGATTTAGGCCCACCCGAAATCAATTATCTATAACTATTGTAATAGGCAATATAAATCCTGCCAATATACTTTTCGCAACCAGACAGCTGTATCAGTATAGGCTCAATATAGTAATTCAATATATTGATTAATATGTATACTATATATCATAATCTTAACTCAATTTTATTGGTGAGTGGCATAACAATTAAAACGTCGGAGTAGTAGGGTCCTCCTCCTCCAATTACTAATTATTTAGAGTTAAGTAAATAGTTCATATAAGCAGGTTAGATCTTGACATTTTAGCAAATGTGACATAGACAATTGTTGTGTTCTGAGAGTAGATCCTCTATAACAGACCAACTGCATGATAATAATGTGTTCTCATTCAAAGTGTGGTTAACCAAAACCAAAATTGAAATTAGTCAGAGAAGTATTATTACAGAAATTTCTGAATGTGTATTACATGTATGTATATAGTTTATAGGCTATATAGGCCTATAGAGTCAATTGATTGCTGTAGGCTACATAAACTGATATAAAACCTACTAAATTAATATAAGGGTGAAACAGGAAGAACTGCCTAACTATTTATACCCGATTAATTACAGTGTTGAAATAAGATTACTAATCACTCAATTAATTAATCGATCAATCATCAATCAATCAATGTACATACCTTGAACAAGCCCATGGACCGGGGATGCTTTCCAACTCCTCAAGAGTGTGAAGTGGGGGGATAACGAAGGCATCAGTAGGATCTGCTTGGGTCGTCTCAACAAAGGTGGCCACTGTCGTTTGGAATTCGTCTGTCGCATCTGTACCATTTTGGGACTTCTCAGATTCAGAATTGTCGGTGACATTGCCAGGGGTACCATCCAGCTGTTTGGTCTTATTTGAATCAGGAACATCGGAGGTAGAATTTTCAATATCTGCTGCTAGTTCAGGTTTTACGGTCCCTGATACATTGACCTCCTTGGCGTCAGCTGTATTTGCGACAGGGCCTGCAAGGTTCTTTTGGTCGGCACCGGGATCAATGGCTGTGCCGACTTGAGCGGCAATCAGGAGTGACAGAATCCCGGCCACAGCCAGAATGACTGAAACCTTCTCTTGAACAATATTCTGCATTTTACAGTGTGTATGGTCTTAAAACAGGTGCCTATATGTACTCGAGACGTACAGGTATTCTAGAGAAATATGGCGGGTGATCTACGCAAGGGTAAGATACCGAAATAGGTAGATTTTTTGCCTTTGTTCCTGGGGTGATCGTCTCCCAAAACAACAGCGATGATGTTGTCACACCCCCATGATGAAGATGGACTGTCAGATGTTCTTCATTGTTGTTTCGTGTGTCTCCGGTGTCACTATGAGTATGATGGTTTCTGAAAGGAGCTCTCTGAATAAATAAGTCGACCGGTCTGTTACTGTGCTAGAATCGGTAGGTAGCCTACATATATGTAGGATAAAGTAGCACGTTGCTCTGTTGACTATACGCTCCGATTAGTAGCGACTGCCTCTCGCAGGAACAAACTGGTTGCAGACTAGCTAGCGCCAACAGCAGCGTCCCACATTTGCCCCTTGCCGCATCGCCCCAGCGTCCGCTTAAATAGGCCATCCTCATGAATATTAATGAGCTGGCGAATGAGACAACTCCATCGGGGGGGGGGGGGGGGGGGGGGGGGGGGGCGGGGCTTTTGAAGATCAAAACAAACTAGGACATTCTAATCTCTTCAATGATGACTCTGAGGAAGTGCGGAGTAGACAGAGCTAGCATCCATCTCTAGGCAGACAACTAATTAACTACCGTATTAATCAATCTCTACTCAAGCTCAAAGACTCGGCTGATTCGGCAGTGCCAGTGGAGATACTATTGAGATATCATTGACAGTTTATCAGCGCATTGATAATTTCCGGGTAATTTCCTTACGTCATTAGTCCTAATTTAACCCACATTGTATATAAGTGCGTTTAATATGCTACAGAGAACATCCCCTCAACATTAAAGTTAGCTAATTTCGAATTGAGGTCTAGAATAGGCCTACGAAAATTGGAGGATGATCCGACTTGCTGGAGGATCCAGGGCCAGGTATGATTTACAGGATACCTCGATCCATCATTTGGACAATCGTTTCAACAATTTATGGTTTCTTTTGCTTTAAAGATCAATGAATGAAACCATTGTTGATTTCAGGTCAGCATACCACAGATGTATGTACATACGCACTACTTTAAAAGGTACACGAATACTTTAAATAGTATATGCATTGTAGAGTTGAGGAGAGGGGGAGGTCTGATATCTTATATTCATCATTCGCTTGAAATTATAGAAAATGAATATGAGAAATATTGTGAGTCAAATGAACATTTGGAAGTTCAAGTATTTGGTTTAAAAAAGAAATTTATGAAAGATAAAATAGTCTTCAATGTCTACAGACCTCCACAAGGAAATCTGACGTTAGCTATTGATAAGCTTGAAATGATATTAAACTCTGTTGACTCAACAAAAGAATTACTGATAATGGGTGATTTTAATTATGATGCGTATAATATTGAAAATGGCTCCAGGTCTGGTGCTGAAACTTTCAGAAAACTATTAAATAAATTCAATTTACAACAAACTATAAAAAAACATACTAGAATTAGTAGAACATCTTCAACTATAATAGATCATATTTATACAAATATAAATACTGCTCATAGTACTGGTACAATAAATATAAATTTGAGTGATCACCTTCCAATATTCATTCAGATCAAGAAATATAGAAATAAATATCAAACTGAGACATTTATAGCTAGAAATACTAAATGTTTAGATACAAAAATATTGAAAGAAATCCTTAGGGATTTAGATTGGAGTGAATTATATCAGACAAGGGATGTAGAGGAAGCATGGAAAATTATTTCTGAAAATATAAATATATACGTTGATAGAATGTGCCCTAAAAAAGAGTTTAAAAGAGTCAGGAGAGATCCTGAATGGTATAGCAAACTGATATTGTTAATGTCTAAAGAAAGGGATAAAGCATTTAGGGTAGCAAGAAAAACTTCGAAAAAAAGTGATTGGGAGAAGGCTAGAAGACTCAGATGCAATGTAATAATAGAAGTAAAAAAAGCGAAGGACAAATATATTAAGGAGCAAATAGAGGAAAATAGAAAAGATCCACATAAGATGTGGGACATTATAAAACCTCTAATAAATCCTGAGAAAGCAAAAGGTAAAGGGCAGGAAATTATTATTTCAGTTGACGAAAATAAGAAATTAAAAAATGGGGAAGCTGCAGAAGCTATTAACGATTTTTTCGTAAACATAGGCCCAGAATTAGCTAAAAAAATTATATTAAAGGAGAATTCTAAAAATAAAAACAAAAACAGAAGTTTAATGGATGATAGTGAAAATGCTAATACTGATATTTCCTCAAAATCAAAATTCAGTTTAAATCCTATTGACAGAGTTCATATTGAAACAGCAATAAAAAGAATAGGTAATTACAAAGCATCAGGGATAGATCTTCTCCCAACATGGATTTTAAAACATTGTATATTTGCATTAAGTCAACAGTTTTCTTACTTATTTAATTTAACAATTGAAAATTCTCAAATCCCAAAAGACTTTAAGCAAGCAAATGTAACTCCTCTTTTTAAAGAAGGAAATAGAAATCAAGCAGGGAATCATAGACCAATATCTGTTATTAGCCTTCCAGCTAAAATACTAGAATATTGTATACAGAGTCAATTGGCCAGTTATCTTGAAAGAAATAATCTTTCATGTGAAAATCAATTTGGGTTTAGGAAAGGGAAATCCATAAACAATGCTCATGATCAATTATTAGAGAGAGTGTATAATAGTGTTAATAACAAAAAAGCAGTAGATTTAATATTTTTGGACTTTAAAAAAGCATTTGATACTGTAAATCATAAATTATTATTACAAAAATTAATGCATTTAGGAATTGATGAAAAATCTCAAAAATGGTTTGAAAATTATTTAGATGAAAGAAAACAAAGGGTTATTGTTAATGGACATCTCTCTTCTCTGAAACCGGTTACATGTGGGGTACCTCAGGGTACCTCATTAGGACCATTAATGTTTATTGTTTATATAAATGACTTATGTGATGTTATTGAAAATAGTTATATACAGTTATTCGCAGATGACACTGTGATCTATAAGGAAAAAAATCTTGACTCAAATATTATAGATAGTCTGCAGATGGACCTGAATAGAATCGAAAATTGGTGTGTAAAAAATAGAATTTCTTTAAACATCAATAAATGTAAATCATTAACAATTAGTTCAAAAACAAGGCCAAAAGATATTGCAAACTATGTTATTTCTGATCAAAAGCTTGAAAAGGTAAATGCTTATAAGTTCCTAGGGATTGAGATAGATCAATTATTGAATTTTAAGAAATTTATGGTCAAAAAAACTAACACTGTAAGAGGAAAAGTGGGTGCCATGTCAAAATTGTATGGAGCGTGTTGTAAAGAAACTCTTCTTCTTATTTATAAAACAATGGTATTACCAATAATAGATTATGGTGATTTATTCTATGGATCTACTACTCAATTACATTTAAATAAATTACAAACTTTACAAAATTCTGCACTTAAATTAATACTTCATTTACCAAAATTAACAAGCACTATTGAAGTACATAGAAAATTAAATATTCCACTGTTAAAAACAAGAAGGGAGGCTCATCTCCTTGACCTGGCATGCACTAGAACTCACGACGAAAGATACTTAGACAAAAGGGATGTAAATCTTAGAAACTTAAAAAAGGGGAAAAATATGAAAATTCCACATCCAAATATGGAATTTTTTAAAAAATCATATATATATCAGATGCCTTTACTCTGGAATGGACTACCAGAGAAAACCCAAAATATTTCATCTCTAAAGGAGTTTAAAAATTATATGAAAAATAGATATTTTTCAGAATTTGACCCGTACATATCTTCAATAGATAATAGTCAGGGTTAATGGCCAGGCTTGTAAGTCCTGTTTATAAATATCGATATAACGATAACCTGGAATGTATGTTTAATTTTATATATTTTATTAATGAGATTATAATATTAGCAATGTGTTCTGGAAAATCCTTATATTTAGGAGAAAATTAATATCATTGTAGAATAAGAATTTCATTGGTCATGTTATGGTATGGGATTTTGAAAATATAATTTTACTACAATTGGTATAGTAAAAGTCTTTTGTCTACATAAAAATAGACGTTTCATGAACATTTATCTTAATAAATGAGTAATGTACTATAAGAATTTTGGTAAAACAATATTCTTATATTATCTAAAAAAATGTAATGTGTAACACAAATTGTAAAGATTAGTGTTATTGAAAAGGTACTATATCGTATATTAAATATTATTGTATAGAAAATAATAATTGTATCACTTATAACAAAAATATTCTAAATAGTCGCTTCAATATTAACAATATGTGCTTTTATTTCCATACTATTGTAGAGTAAATATAATGTACATGTCCTAAACAACATTGTTAGAGATAAGAAATAATTTGACAATTTATTACAGGGCAAGAATTAAAGAATATATAACTACAAAGAAGCACAAGAAACAACTATATGAAGAAATAGTGAGAAAAAGAACATTTATGGAAACTAAAGACATTGGAACTCATTTAAATGGTGAAAAAACAATGAAAATGACAATGACATATAAAGTCAATTACAATCTAAAGTGAAAAGGAAAAAAGTGAACAAAATCTGTACTAATTAGAGTTAAGGATATAGTATCTTGATGTTAATTAAAATAATATTTTGTTTTATGGGCGAACTGGAAGATCTTCTTATAGAGGTCTCTGTCCAATTTCTGTAAATTGTTTGAACAGAATAAAAGTTTTATATATATATATATAACTTGTTTCACGTCATAGCTCGGTGATAAGCTAGGCTAACTAATCATTTCACATTTGCATACTTATACTTCCTTCGGTAATAATGACATAAAGGGCCCAACCCGGCCCGAAACATGTAACGTCATCTCTAAATAAATAAATAACTTCAAATCAAATTTGACTGACTTGTGTTTATTTGAGGAGTTTGTCACTTACTTTTACCAACTTAGAATTAATAAAGACACCCAAAATTACATAATGGACGGTGGGGGATTTCTCATTTTCGTCCAATTCTTTGCAGGGGCTACACATGCTGAATAAAGTCTTTGATTAGATGTTTTATTTTGAACGTAATGGTTGAAAATGTCATTGTTTATCAATCCAAGATATTTAGTCCCCTGGGTACCATTGAAGAGGCTTGGAACAAAGTCGATGCCCTTGAGAGGGATGCCCTGTTCACTAACATGAACAGAAATCGAATCTTGAATGCACCAGATAGGGATAGGACCACGAATCCCACATTCTACCTGATTAACACATTCAACCCTAACAACCCAAAAATCCGCGAAGAGATCCAAAACAATTGGAACCTTGTGGAAAAAACAAAAACCTCCAGATTTCTAAGAGACTCCAAACTAGTATTTGGACACAGAAAGAACCAAAATCTGAGAGCCCTTCTGGTCCGTGCCTCTCTACGGTCCCAAAAAAGGCCCCAGGCTTTACTGTCAACGCACACAAGTGCAAACGACCCAAGACTTGTAGATACTGCCCGCTCATAAACACAAGCGGGCAAATTTGGTCAGTGACTCTCCAGAAAAACATTCCATGTCATAGACACGTGAACTGCCAGAGCAACAACCTAATCTACCTGATCACCTGCAAGTCATGCCAAATACAATACGTGGGACAAACAAAAAACAATGTCATCTCCAGATTTGGCAACCACTTCTTTGATATAGATAAGAACAACGACACAACAGTGGCTCGGCACCTGAATAGTTCCCATCCAAATATCAAAGACAAATGGTCAAACATCTCAATCTCCATCCTCTCGTTGATCTCAGCAGACTCAGAAAGTGAGACTGCCAGACAACGCAGAAACTCAGAGGAGAAGAGATGGATCACCAGACTACAATCAATGGTACCCAGGGGACTAAATATCTTGGATTGATAAACAATGACATTTTCAACCATTACATTCAAAATAAAGTCTCTCACGAAAATGCCTCCCTTAGGCTACGACTAGTGCTGTTACTAGTTCGGACCACGGTCCTACCACTGTTCTACCTACCTTCAATAATTGCTTATCTCCCTAATACGAGACAGGCAATAAGGGCGACACTCAGTCGCCAGAAGGACTGTCTCCTTATAAGAGACAGTAGCTCAAACTGTCCCACTCTAGTATTTAACAATCGAACCTAGGGACACCATTATATTTATCAAGTGTCACTAAATATAAAAACTTAATTAACTGGTAATTAACCTTAAAATACTGGGCCCAGTGTTAACCTATAGTTAACCAACGCGGCCAAACTAGCGCCTGACGAGACCTTATAAGGTCGAAACCACACAGAAACCCCATGTGATGTGACTGAAAACATTATATTTTATTATAATCTCATACAGTTAATCAAATTACTCTGATCTAATTCTATAGACAGACCGAGTCCTATGGGACTCACTTGACCAAACCCGAGTTGTTGCAACAACGCGGATGAGGTCACAATCGGGGTTACCACACTCACTAAGCAACAACAACAGTTGCCCAGGTGAGCTCAGGTAGAACGTTCGTTTCTGAGGCCCAGCCTCAGTTGTGGTAGCGCTATTCAGGTGACACACACGTCCCACCTGATTAGATGTTTTAAAAACGAAATTTCAAAAAATTAAAATCTGTCATACTATTATCACTACGTAATTGGTCACTACTTAACCGATTGAGACAATCAGTGAATGGGTAGAACTAGACTTGCAGTGTTGCACTAGTCTAGGGCCCTACAAAAATGTTTTGGGGACGTGGACTAGTCTATGCAGGGGTGTACCGTGTCAAATATAAATTATTCATTGTAGATAACTTCAGTAAGTTTATAATATGCCAAGATATAATTATAGTATTTAGATTAATAAAATAGTAATGTTGTCAGATGTATAAAGAAAGACATTATTCCTAGGATGTTGGGATACTCGGCTCACCTGAGCATCCACTCTATATTTGCTAACGGTGAAACTAAAATTATACGTAATACGTCCAATGCACTTTAATTTTTATTTCGCGCTCTCTAAAATCTTTAATGAATGAGAGTTAATGAGGGTCCATTGAAGCAGCCAAAGTAAGTCAGTGGGATAAATGTTGTATTATTATATTATTATCAAACATCTAAAGGTCATAATTCCTTGTATAAAGTAACGTGATGTCTTCTGTGTTAATTAATAGGCCCCTATATGTTCCGCCAACAGTTGGGAGGACTATTCAACATATAAACGGGTCTGTCCATCAGTAATTAGTAGTAGATATAGGGATTATCAGTCTAGGCTAGCAACAACCTGACGAACCTTGATAATTTGGACCTCTCAACTTGGACTAACAAGAACTGATTAACCTCACACCTAAAAACACCAAAGACAATGAACGTCAAAAGTTCAACACTACACAAGATAATATGATTGTAGTCATTTTTATTGACCGTATTAGTTTCTACACGTATTTTACAAAATCCACATATCCCATACACAGATGAAGGTATAACAAAAGGACATATCAAATAGGCATGAATATATATCGAGTTTCAATAATTATGGTGATTCCGAGTGAAATACCTGACAATTTGCGCCTCCGTCCCTTACCTACGCCCATGGTAACATTTTCCTCGCCTTTATTTAAAAGAAGCTATTGACCAACTTATTTAATCAAGAAAGCAGTAACTTCATAAACTTTCGGAGATAGTATTGATTTATGATTAAAATGCCAATTTGTTTGATAAAATCAGTGATGGGCAAGACCTAAATGTATGTGACCTAACTTCAGTCTACGCAAGGATTTCCATTAACATGTCTATTTACAATTTGTGCCTTAATAATACTACCTAGGTTTCAATATACACTGTACAACGAATTTAACCATACTCGGGAGCATACATACATACATAAGTAAAACAGAGGCGATATATTCAATACATGTCTTTGTCATATATGTCTTTCATGATTAATAACTAAGTATTCCTTTTCATTTATTTCTTTTTTTTATGACTTGAAGCACCCTTGGAAAAAGGACATAATTGATAGGAAATAAATGGATGAGATAGAGAACTGTAACAATTAATTGACAATAATTGTATCAATCATTGTTAGTTGTAATGAAGATGATTCCATATCAGGGCCATTAATGAAGAAAATTAACAAATATCATAAGTAACACCAAGCTGGTAGGAATGCAGGTGCTGTCCCACCTTTGCTACGAAACGCTCAAATTTTTCAAGTACAAGACTTTCATAACATCCTTACGTAATCTACAGATACGTTCCAGCCCGTGACCAACAAAACACACATTGAAATTAGCATTGGCGGTGGACTTCGTGTACTGGTCTCAATATCAAAAGACCCCAGCACACCACTGGGTCACAGAAATAATATGCAGTTTCGCCTGTATATTTGTTTTGGGGATACAAAAGAAATATGTACCAAGAAACAGATTAACAGTACCCCATTCACCAGGAATAAATAAACGTTCACCCAATTCAATTTATCATCAAGATAACTCAGATACGCCATCGATTCATATACCGCGTGTCAAGTATAACATTCACAATGTCATGCACACATAATTATTATTCCGAACAGAGAAACAAATGGATTGAAAAAGGGAAATAAATAGAAATGCCCATCGCATTGACGCCATAAATATTTGCTGTTTTCTTTCAGTGCGACAAGCATTTTACAACAGAGGTCCCTGTGTCAATCCGATAAATATCAGTATAATAAATACCTCACATGATGTTCTCATTTAGTTTTTTTTTGTTTCATGAAGACTTGCGTTTGAAATTAAATAAATCCGCTATATACAAGCGTTTAATATCCACTCATTTTCAAGAACTATTCACCGTCATTTCTGCGACGTGTTTCGCATACTCACGATGAACTCATTCAGATGATTCCTTAATTGAATTGATTGCATTTTCCTTACTACAGAGAGACAATTGACAAACGTTTAGTATTCCACTAAAATTATTGGAGCTACTGGTGTTTAAACGGAATATAATTGATAATATTTTAAACATGATCCTCAACGCGTAAACCAGTACCATACTTTTTCAAGAATGCAAGATGATGGCTTTAACTTTCCTCACTTTAATCGCACTTTAGAGCCTGGCTAACCGAGAGATAATTCAGAATGATGTCGAAGGAATGATTGTGGTGTTAAAATACCAGTGGCCTTACTGCATTTGATTGTACTGAGGGGGTTGGGGGTAGGACCCATATTGTGGAGGCTGCGAGGTTTGCCGTTGTAATTGAGCAACCATTTGTTGTTGTGTTTGTGGCGGTGCATGTTGTTGTTGCTGTACTTGATGTTGCTGTTGTTGTTGCTGTTGCATGGCGAGAAGCTGACGCTGTTGCATCTGGATACGCTGTTGGTTCATGCCTTGTGAATGCTGAAATGTGTAGGAGTATACAAATGAGTACTTTGGTTGAAATTTTTATTCAAAATCCAACATCATTTGAATGCAATTTTATCTTTATATTAACTTATAAAATTGATAAAGTCGTCACTCAGAAAATGGTGACTCAAATGGGCGAAATGTCTTGATCACGTCACTAGAGTGTATCACAATATATCCATTAGAGTGTATCAGAATATATTTGATATGTATCTTATATGCCCTATTGCGATCAGTAAAATCGAAATAAAAGTTTATCAATCAATCAATCTTAGTTTGAAGATAAGTGATTCATTTAGTACAACAGAATAAATAACACAATACATATTAATTAAACATCTAGAGCAATAAAACAACTCACCTGCATATTGTATGCGGTCTGTGGTCCCTGTGCAGCCTGGGGTCCCTGGGGACCCAGCTGGTTATAGCCTGACATGGAGCCCATCTGGCCTATCTGGCCCTGCACCGGTCCCATCTGCGGCTGCAATGTTCCCCCACTGATGTTACTGAACCTGTAGAAAGGGAGTAGACGGTCAAACCTATCAGTGATGTTTTAAACAAAAAATCACGTTTTAGAGCCAACAGCGACAAACAACTCTGTGGCTAAACGCAACCTGAAAATAGGAAATGTTTCTCAGTCATGAGGGCGGCGGATAGAATTCCAAATCGCGTTTCTTTTGCTTTGGAGCCATGGCGTCCTATATCGATCCTTCCAAAATGTCAACTACGGTACGTGTCCCTGGCCCAAACCAATAGAATGAAATACGATTTGAAATGGGGAAAGAAGAGGCTAAAGAAAGTTTAAGCAAAAAGGCAGTTTCAAACAAAACAGACATGTCAGAGCGTATACTAGTGCAAGGGGGTTTGCCGCGACTTCATCACGGCCCTTCTAACCAATCCACGCGGCTTTGTCCGAGTATTGAGGTTATTGATAAATAATAGAAGGCACGCTATACCACAGATAACATACAGAACACACACCAACAGATGATATCTTAAAGGTTTTCGAATACAGCTGTGTTGGAAGAACGTATAATTGCAAATTATTATGATTATTTATTCACTTACGATTGAGCTGAACCAGGGTTAGAAAATTGGCGCTGGGGTGGTTGAGGAGGACCAGTAGAGGGTCTGGAGACAAATAATAACAATCACGTATACTACACAAAATACATTTAATAAGCTTATCTAAGGGAAATAGCAACACAATACTCTAGAATTGGGATTAGGTCAAATAACTAACAATAAAAGGCGAGAGTACAGAGATACATGATAGCAGAAAGGTTTGTATTGACGGGGGGATGTAAAAAGAATAGGGAGTAATAATATATTTCCCGATGTTCTGTGTGTGCCACAATGGAGGGTCACATTCATGATATAATTGTGTTAAATTATATATATATATATAAAAAAAAGTTAAAACCCCATAATTATAAAATAGATTTAATTGGTAAAAAAGATATTTCAAGAGGTTTCATAAAAATGGGTCATGGTGTATTTCGAGGATGTTGGACAATTACAAAGTATAACGGGAAGTTGTGTTAACTGCGTGAATGTGCGAATCACTATTGTTTTAATTGGAAAGTGTGAAAAGTACTTCCAAAGAATACACGACACATCCCTGAGTTGGGGATATTCAGACAGTTCACAATGCTTGAAAATCTTCCACCCCGATTCAAATGTTAATAATTTTAAAAGAGCATACTTAAATGTCATTGCTCTTCTCAGCAGAATGACGGGCAAATTAGAATTTTACAAGACAATGTTATGTACTGAAGCATGAATGACCATGAAATTAGAAGAAATCTGAGGCAAATTAAGGTTAAAATGAATGGAAAAATAATGAAAAAAATGTTAAAATGAATGCAATTGTTTCATTTATACTATTTCTTTCCGTGAAGACCCGCTAATTTAGAGTCACCTTGACCTTCCTTAAAGCGTTTAGTACTTAAGTTAATCTAAATAATGTTACCCTAAGTTGAAATTCGTCTTATTAACCATAGAAAACCCGTAACTCATAAGCTGTAATAGATGGCCATTACTGTTACATTATTTATTTTATTTCTGGTATTTATTCACTGTCCAGAAAATATTATTGGCATAACTTTGGGCTAAAATTAGAAAGCAGCTGGCCGGGGGTCAGTACGCAATATTTCAAAGACTTACTGCTGTGCCGCGCCCTGAAACTGGGCGTTCGTCGGGTTAGGTGGAGTAGTTCTGTATAAAACCAAGCCAACTACTAGAATCACAAGATTAAATTTTCTCTCTCCAGTATTTTCCACTGAACTTGAGATTAATCGAATTCAAGCAAATGATATTTGACTAACAATGATCACGTAGAAAACTCTATAAATATATGCCGAAATTGTGCGCAAAAAAGAGAGGACAATATCAAAAAACGATCAATCACATTTTGGACGTCACTCCCGCGATAGATATTCGCACAAACCACATAAAAAATAACAAACGTATATCTTCCTTGATGTAAGCGATTCATAGCGCGAAAAACTGTGCACAAATGACAACACATGATAACGACCAGTGAGATCTCATACCTCGAATCAATTCCTATAGGGTTTGAAAGGGTTAGCAACAAAATTATACTAGCTGCAAATGCATGCGTTCCATATGGACAATTTAAATGTTTGACGAAAAGAAATTGATGTCCTCGACATATAGTTTACTCCCAGACTATTGTTTTCAAAAACAGGAACGGTGTGCAATCAGAAATCTAAAGTTTGCTGTTGATTTCTAAAGTAACCCCAGCAGTACTGGTCACTTTTGCCAGACCTACTGGCAAAATCTCCCCCCAGTTTCCTTTCGCGAATGTAAAAAAATAAACACCAATACTCTATCCAACTGACGGGCGACTTACTGAGAGGTGGAGGGGAAGTGCTGCTGCATCTGCGGCTGCTGTTGGCTCATGTAGCTTGTCTGCTGTGGCATGCTCATCTGCATGGGCTGAGAGCTTTGGTAGGCGCCGGGCTGCTGGAACTGGCCACCAGACATCATGCCAGGGTTCCCTGTATCCATCATTTCTGACTGTTGAGGCGGCATGTTGTTGAAGCCACCGTAGTTCTGCGACATACCTGTTATAAGTTTAAACGGACGGATATAGGGTGTTATTTCTTAATTTAATCACATTTCTACATCGCTGTTAGAATGTAGATGGTTCAGATTGTGATATGAATACCAATACTTAAGGCTACGCTCTCTGTATTACCAGCAAGAAAGGTAATAGTAAAGATCTTACTCGGAGTGGCACAGGTACAATGATACCCAAACCTGCAATACGAATATGTGCACAAGAGGATCGCATGTTTATTTTTAGATCCATCTCTTACCTTGTTGCATACCCATGTGTTGAGGATGTTGTTGGAAGGGTCCAGGGGGAGCTTGAGGGTACATGTTGCCGCCCTCTCCCATTCTCGACATGTGTTGCATGCTCAAGCGTTGCCTTATTATATGTTGCTGCTGGTACTTGGGTAAGCGGCTGATGTGTTGGTAGGAACCCACATTGGTAGGCATGTAGGGGGGTTGGCGTGCATTTAGAACACCCCGCAACACCTGTTTGGGGTTAGCTTGCGGTCCAAATCGTGGGCCGCCTTTAAGAGAGAAAGATACATTTTGAGTCACTTCCCTCAGTTTTAAGAGTTTTTAGATGGTATATGTTGAAAAAAAACTTGAAACATTATTCGGACGGACAAAATAAGCGGAGTCTTAAATAAAGAATTCTTTGAACATAATTGATTCACAAGTGACCGATGAAATGTCAAAAGTACATGATCGGCGTGAAAATCAGCTGTGATTAATTAATCAATTTAAATGTGAACTACCTGGCGGGACTTGCTGTGTGTAATACTGGGTTTGTTGCGGCTGGTTCGGATACACCCAGTTGGAAGATGGGCTGGGTCGGTACATTTGGTCTGGGAACATGGGGCCCATGTGTCCTTGCTGCTAGAACAAAAGAAACATAGTTAGTCACATGGCAATTGGCCAATAATCGCTTTGCATCGGGAGTGGAAATGTCTTTGCGCGGTGAGAGCAAATAAAGACGTTTATAGAGTGGGAAGACAGGGACAGAACACAAATAGTTTAAAATACGACATCAGATGCAAAAACTCTTTCAGCTAGGAATACGAACTAGGTGAATGAAACTCAACCGAACAAGTAATACAAGTAGTAATCTAAGCTAAATCTTATGCAATTCAGGATGAAAGAGGAAGCGTATGATAGTCATAGGTTGCCTAGAAATCTTAATTTACCAAACGACCAGAACTAAGCATTCGGTAAGCTGGAAACTTTCTAAGAAATACTTATTCTGCAAGCTACTAGTACACCTACTTAAAAAGCTCTTTAGTTAATTTAGTTTTCTCGAAAACGGGAACACTACAAGACATATCATAAAGTACTGGACTAACAACACTAATTACACGCAAAAGCAAACGTGATGGTTAAATGACTTTTTGACATCATCAAAATAAAGTTCTGAATGATAAAACTTAATTGGACTTTTCAAGGTGAATAGAAGAAAACAAATATGAAATTCCAGAGGTCAAATAACCAGAATTTGATTAAGTCAAATACACCGGAAAGACCAAAGAAATGAAGGAATATCCAGCAATTTTAGAAATATAAATTCACATAATACAACTAAAGCAGAGTACCATGTTAGAACAACTTAAAGATCTAGAATTGTTAGACAGAGAACAAAATGGACGTCCTATATAATTTCTTTTTTCCGGAAATCGATCTCAAATAGATCAGTATTTGAGGTCTTCCGGTGTGAAACATATCGTCATTATACATTACTCTTCAGATTATGAATTTGTATTCTAAAGACAATGTTTTCTCTTTGTAGAACATCTTCGTTTGTCTGTAGAGGTTGGGGCATTATTTTGGTCAGAGAGAGAGGTACCAATGACATAGGGCTTTGGACGTTATATATTGACAAGTGTTGAAGATCTGGAGTTTAGTGATTTTCACAACATAGGTACTCACTGTAGATGTAGGAGACTGATTCTAAAAGTACAAAGTTTTGGTGGATTATTTCAACAAGTTTCCTTAGGCATATCTTCACTTGTTACATTTAATAATGATCATTCTTTAATATTGACTTCAAATTTTATATTTCGTGTGGGAAAATGGCGTACCAAATCTGAAATCATAGAATTTTGAAACAAAAGTGTCTGAGTAGTCACTTGGAATATGTCTTGACATAAACGAAACAAAGGAAGATATCGCTGCTGTTCTAACAAAATATTGAAATCTTTGAAGCATAAATATATATATAGGAACAAATGATAAACAAACAAGAAATTAAATTCGAAACGAAATACATTGCATACGTACATTAACTGGAAATGTATCAAAATTAAAGCTAAGGTGATCACTATCTTAGATGTAAGAACTTGTCTTTATACAATATCAATATCCACAAGAATCTCGCCATGGAATATACCGTCCGATATGAAGTATATTCTCAGAAACCAGAGACTCAGTTTATGCCACTAATCCCAAACGTTACTTACTGTTGTAAGATTTGTAACAATTAACTTGTTTAATGCATTAACTTAGGGTCATGGCAAACCAGGACATACACATGGATAGTATCATTTATTCCATTCAGCTTAATATCTGCTACAAAACTACGATTCGTACACCAAATCAGAAGCCGAACTATTTTTCTTTCCAACAATGAATCCCACCAACCATAACCGGCAAAAGCCTATCATTAACATTGTAAATAGCTGGGTATTGAACATATGAGTGAGTTGAAATTAAAGGTTGAAAGGGCGACATTACTACAAAAGTGACTTTTCCTCACCGGTATGTAATTTGTTGTATTAGTGGTGGGCCGAGCTCTTCTCCTGTTAGGCTTCTTCTTCCTGGTGCCACTCTCAGGTTTAGGTGCCTCGGGAGTAATAGGTTCTGGGGGCTTCTCCTCCTGCCACGATTAAAAACAGACAACGGTTAGATGGTTTGGGGTTTGGGGTTGTTTTAGGCCCTTACCAACCGTCAGTCTTATCACTGGCGAGAAAGTGAGTGAAGTGTTTGGAAGACCGCTTATGGGATTCGAACCCAGTGACCTTTCATGCCACTGGTTCCGAAGCCAACGTCTTAACCACTACGTCACCCCAACACATTTTAGAGTGTATCATTGATATATTTTGCTTGCTTTTTTTAACGGGAAACAGCCTGAATGACGAAGTTTGAATGTATAATTCCATCACAAATCAAATTATTATTTCTTTCATAATAAATAGTTATACAACTATTGAACTTTGATTCAATTGTAATACTTTCTATTCAAAGTAAAATCATTCAAGGGTGAATTACTGAAAACTTCATGAATACTAGTAACTGACAATGCAAAACTTCCACGCTCCATTACAATAATGACTTTAGGATTCTTAATTAAATGATTTGTTTTGTCACGAATGTTTGAATTATAAGCAAGTCACTAAGAATACGTACTTCCTTGGGAGGAGGAGGGTCCAGTTCCTCGGCGGGTAGCGGGGGAGGTTCCAAGTAGTAATACGGTAATTTCACCACAGAATGTTTGTGGTATAATATCAACCTTTATGGAGACCAAATACATATTAATGTATGAATTAATAGATTCATTATTCACTTTAATTAAGAATATATAGAGGGATTTATAAATACGAACTACTTTTTCAAATGCTTCGTTTCAAATTCTATCTTTAGCAATCGTTGTATATAACTGTTATAGTGTTTCAACGAAATAACTCGTAAATAGACGATATAAGAATTGATGACTGTCCATTTTCTTTTAGATTTCTGACAACGTATTGTTCAACATCAAAGCCAGCAAAAAAGGGAGGACGTAATTACCTATGGTACTCTTCATATTTCAAAGGTTTCTTCTCCATTCGTACTGCACCAAACCAAACCCAACTAAGGGGCGCGGGATTTTTGTGTCCTTCGAGTAAATCCCAAGCAACAATCTTGACTTTACTTGCAGTTTGTAAACCCTGAAAATTCGAGGATACATTTACTTAAAAATTGAATTAGACATGAGACAATCTAAGAATACATTATGTCACAAGGAACCATTACCAATTTGGAATTTAAAATAGAACCCCAAATCCGGCGCCCTGATGATAAAAAGAGTCTTAGCACATAGTAGATATAAAGCAATAGATTTTGAGAATAATCAACATGAAAAATAATAGAAAAGAATTATTAACACCTGCACAGCAACTTTTAACGTCTACGCTTTTCCTATATCTATGCATTACCTTTCCCTCTACCAGTGACATTGCATCAATAAAGTCTTCCTGGCGAAATACACAATGAGGAGATGAGCTTCAAATTAACGTACACAATATATATAACAGAGGCAATTGTGTTCTTTTAGAGTTAAATTGTTGATTAGTCAGACAGTATTAGAGAAATTATTGAACACTCACCATTCGTTTATCATTCTCGTTTGTACCCTTATGACGGGAATCGCTGAGACGATCTACGCAAATGACTTCCACTTGCCGCTTAGGCAGCGGCAGTAACTGCCGCAGTTCATCAATGCCTTCAGACCTTTTATCACCAAGCTCCTTCTGCAGATTTGTCTGAAAGGTACACATAAATAGCCATGTTAATTATGTCAAGTTGAAATGTCATCAGTCTATTTTTTTATCATTTCGTTTACATTGTTTTTTTGACACATAGTTTCACTTTACTGGTGGTCTTCCCCTATTACCTGGGGACACTGGAGCCGCGCCCGGGTTCGAACCCACAACATCCCACTGATGCCACTGAGTAGACCCAGGCTTTAGCCCGCTCGGTCACCACACGTCTCCAATGATGCAGTTCACTCTCAATCGATTATACACATCTATACAGGATATCACGAGACATTGAGGAACTTTTTTTTTTTAAACAATAAATCAAAACATTGCTTTTCTATGCAGGTAGGCGTTTTCAGTTATTCCCGAGATTTTATCATAAAGAAAAAATAAATGCCTTTTCCCATCTTTAAGGCAGACATTATTTAATATTGTAAGTTATTTGAACGTTTAATATCTTACCTTCAGCTTTTTTATGAGGTTGAGGTAGGATTTTTTAGTCTCCTCCCCGCGCTCTGAATTCTCGCTGACCAAAGTCCCATGCGCAAGAACTGAGAGCATGTCTAGCACCGTTGTGAATAATTCGCTGAAAAATATACAAATACAACATAAATCATAATCAAACCATACAGCGTATTGATAGATTTCGCAGATACTTGTTGATATACTTTAAAAGCCAATGCAATAATATACGATGTAACTCATACGGAACATATGTATATACAGCATATGCGTTTAAACCATCAGGTCTGTCGGGGTTTCTCATTACATTTGAAAGTATCATCATTAAATATTGATGAATAATATGAATATGAATTGATATGAATATGAGGAATTTGGGATACCTGTGAACATTTTGAATATGAATTGATATGAATATCAGGAATTTGGGATACCTATGAACATTTTGAAAGTGTTATCGATGAATAGCAGAACAATCCAGAATATATCCCTAATGAGTATAGCCTATCAGAAAACAAAATGCAACTATGGACTTTACCTGTTGGAGCCTGAATCAACGACTCCGCTACTCATGAGCTGCATGAGAAGAAGAGACCAGTCCACCGTAAGTTGTGTAGCACGCTGGATGGTGTCAAACATACTTCCAACCAGACTCAGTCTTAGCTGGAGAGCTTCAAACATCATGGCAAGGATCTTACCATCTTCAGGTAAGCCTTTATCAGACTGGAAAAAAAAGGTGAGAGGGTTTTATTTCATGTATAGCAAGAATTCCCCTTCATTCCCCCAGCAACTTTATAATTCAAGGGTAAAACAGCGTCAAAATAAATGAACCCCAAGAACTATTTGAAAATATAAGATTAAGCGTTTTTGGATGTGTATTTTACAATGATTTTCAAATATAATTGAATTCAATGAAATATTTACAATGCAGAATGATTTACAGAAGGCATTTGCTACTAAATATAAGATTTCCTCGGGGGTGGGGAACTAAAAATGAACTATGTTAAAAGACAAGCACTTTACCTCTTTGGCATTAGAAATAAATTTATCGAGCTGATTATGTAGAGAGTTTAATAACCCCTCACGCTGTTCGTCCTGCCCTCTTAGACAGGTTAAAATCAACGACAAGAATGGCTGTTGACCGAGCAGCATAATACTGAAATGAAGGAAGAACTGAATTCACTCATCGAGATCGTAACATTAAATTGCAACATTGAATAATATATGATATCACAAAGACAGAATATTTTATTTTAATCCTTTTAATTTTAAAAATGTATTATTCAACAAATATTATATATTGCATTTCAAACATTAATAATAAAGACCTAAGGGCAGTCTTTATGGGCAGGATTTCTCAGCTGTTTTCTTGCTGGCATAAGTGAAGAGAAATATTGTCCAATAAACCTTACCTCTTTTGGAATTCCTTTTCTTTGTCTTTGGAAGTTTTAGCAGACCAGAAATTATTGCCTGACTCCAAAACTTGTCCGGCAACCTTCAAGACACGACCTTGTACACTAGTGGGCAACTTGGCGATGAGAGGAGCAACAAGCCAGACTCCTTCTTTGGATAGCTCGGGTCTGTAAGAGGGAGAATTATCAGAATATTATTTTAGCAATGGGAAGTATCTCCTCATGTTTTCAACTGCTATCATAAAAACTGATCAGAATAGTCACCAAAGTCTGAAACATGAAATTAAAGAAATAGTGAATTAAAATCATCGATTTATCTAATCATTCTCAAAAGATACTTATGTATGAACCCACCTGGCCACACTCCAGTTTGGTTGGTTTGAACCGTTCTCCTTCTCACTATCAGACTGTGGCTGGAAAACTTCAATAGTTCCCTTCGCTATGTTGTCTAACAGGTCATTCATCTGAGCAACGAACAGATAAATGTCAATAAAGGAAGAAAGTATAGACAGCAAAATATAACATAATGTTCATATCATTCCTAAGTTTTATTCAAAAGCCAACAATTAAAGGACATATTTAAGGAAAGTACTTAGAGGATGTGGTCTATGTGAGTTATCTTACCGAGGAGGTAGTCTGCTTTATCATGAGTTGTAGCTCTAACCATGACACGCGCATGGACCACTGGTCCATATTCTAGGGAAGAAAAGTGATAAAGAAGTTAATTAACTGTGTGACATCTCAGACAGGCATGGAATGATAGTGTAGAAATAATTTTCGTAGGATAGAGATAGAGACAGAGAAACAGACAGACAGCAAGTTAATAACATGATAATGAACTATTTCTCCAAATTTCGGAACTTGTAAGATGAACAACTACTCCGCTATAAATGTATTGAAGTTTTAATCAAATAAATATATAAATCGCCAACCTTCAGGATCCTTGTGATTGTTCTCTGCTGCTCAAGCATCTCAGCGGGTTCACCGTCCTCATCCTCGTCCTCGTCCTCCTCGGGCTCGGGTATGGAAGGGAGACCACCCGGGTAACAGATCATTTGTACCAGCTGTTGTGCCTGCTTCTTCTTCAACATACTGTCCAGCAGCATGTCACCTGCAGCCAAGCAAAGATGGTGAGCCATTAACACTTTGTTGCAATGATGATAAAAAGATTTTTTTCTCTGGATGGCAAATAAGTTTAATATACTATCTTGCTTAGAAGAAAGGAAGAAAGCTGTATACTTTGGATATAGTGGGTAACAATCCCGAGGGTGTGAAAAAGATCTCAGATACAGAAACTGAGCAGCATACATAACATGTATATCAGAATGGATCAACTACCTCGGAGCTGGTAGATGGGTAAACTTGGGAATGACAACCTTTAAAACTAGAAAATATGATATATTTTTTCGGAAAGAAAAGCAATATTTATATCAGGAAAGGCGTTAAGAGGATATGTCGGTATTTTACCTTTGAAAAGTTCCTCTGGATTTTTCAAGAAGCGTTCACGAACCCATTCCTGGCTACATATTTCCCTGAGTGCATGCTTGGCATATTCACTGAGGCCAGCACTTTCCATTCCTCCTTTGTTGTTACCGGCTGGTCTCCTGTAAACACAACAGGACATATTGATAAAACTTTTTATCCGACAATAAGAGAATTTGGGTTATAAAATTCGGCTACTAAATAAAACTGGACAACAATTCTTTTCCGAAACAATGCTGCGTGTACTATAAGAGGTGATTCAACACTTCCGATACTTTATCTATTTTTTTTTTTAAATATATTTTTATTGGCCTTGGCCAAGAAATCAACTTACGGTAGATTTAATCCCGGAGGCATGTCTACGGCATCTTCTAAACCATCTTCTAAGCTGTCCATTAATGATAAAATTATGTCTTTGGGTGGTGTCGAAGCAGATGTCCGGTTCTTGACTTCATTATTGCAACTATCCCCTATTAATCGAAACAATTAATACATAAATGGGGGAACCTTTAAAGGAGAGCGCATTAAAATTTATACTTAGCCTAGGTAACAATAACTAATGTTAGGGCTTAAGCCAAGAGACCCAAACTGTAACCCTGTTAGAGACAACAAATAAGAGCAGGGTATAAAACGATATGATGTTCGGGAGGAGTTGTAAGAGTTGATATAAATATGAGTCTCCACAATAGTCAAATGACATGATGAGGACGCAATAACGGGCAAAAACATCAACAATTTAAACACAGGGATGCAAGTCGGGTCATGCCAAAAATACTGAAAAATCTCGGGATAAGAAAAGAGAGTGCATTCTCATTATTTAGGATTTCTACTACCTGTACACTATATTTTAAACTAATTTAAATTTTAAACTAATTTAACTTTTTAAGACTTGGATGACCAAAAATCATCAGATTTTGAGAATTAAATTTATGAAAATTTCGACGAAATTTAGCCAATCAGATTTTGAGAATCTCGACGAAATTTAATTTAAATAAATGTTGGAATCTGGGGGTCCGGGAGGTTTGACCTTTCTCATGCAAGTTTTAAAAAAATACTGATTTCAGTACAATAACTGTAGATTTGCATCCCTGCAAACAGCAACATCTAATCAGATATTATAATTTAAGTAATATACAACGAAATCACAATGCCGTAAGCTCTCTAACCTGACTCGTTTCTTGGAGCTGGAAAATTAAAATGCCATTCGATTGAATGCACATCTATAAAACTATACAAATAATACACAGATGATTGAATGCAGCAAAGCCAAATCAGGAACTAATTTAAGAAACGAAGAAATCATTTGCTCGTCATTGGAGTTATAGGGCTCCTTATTTAGGCTTAAATGCTTTCGCTTTCACGTTCACGCAGTTGAAAAATACAGAGATGACAAAAGATTTTCTATTACACATGGAAGAGATGCTGATACAACTGACTCTAACAAAATGTTGTAATATCTACCTACGGTCTAGTTGCAACTACATCCCTACCTTTTGGGGTTAATTCTTTTGCATATTCTCTGGATGGAGTCTCTAGATGCATACAACACAAAAGTCCTAATAGTATACACAGTGCCAAATACAGGAGCCCCATAAACCTATATAATATATATATATACAGACAAGAAAATTGCAAGAATATGCACATATGAGTGTAAACTACTTACCAAGCATGAGAATGCTCTTGAGAACCGCTACAACTGCGCCGACAGTGATGTTATTATGGGCTGCCGCCAGCAGATGTCTGTCACATGAAGACTTCATGTTACACGAGTTTTTATTGGCTGGCGCAGGGCCGAGCTGGGTGTGGCTTGAGCAGAAGAGCCTCAAGAGGAGGTGACAAGTGAGGCGGGCTCCCTGCTCAGCATCCTGGTCGCCTGGACCTATTGTCATAATCATACATTAGCATTTTTTAATTCAATCCCTCGCAAATAGAACACAATAAAAAATATGAAGTTGTCCAAAACAAAACGTATTACTCAGTTGAAATAAATACGATTGAAGTTGTGCGTTGCCAGATCAAAGAGATAATCATATCTACATGCATGTACAATATATATGTTAATTTAAAGATTATACTCATTCAAAGACTGTAATATGGCAGACCCTCCTCAACCATATCATGTATACTTCTTACTAAAAGACTTACTTGAAGGGCAGGCGGCTAGAAGTGAATGAAGTGCAACATGAACTACCAGATCTTCAAGTGAGAAACAATGTCGCGCTATCAATATACCCGTGAAGACGGCCAAGGAATCGTGAATTGATAAGTCGCTCACCTAAAACAAGTACACAAGTTATGTTCTATTAAACTCTACAGCCAGCTACATCCCAAATGTATCATTATATATGTATGATAGTAAGTATATTCATAATCTATACATCATTTCTTTTAACAAACTTCTTTTAACAAAAATTCTTTATCATAACCAATTTCTTAATTTCAGTAATCTATATGGTTCAGGGGTGAAAGTAGGGCCATGGCAAAATTACGGAAATATTTCTGACCATGAGAAAAGCACCCATGGGTAGGAGGGTTCGGGGTAAATTTGCAACGTTATTTTGATTATTTTAATCTTGGAACGTTTCGACGAATTTTGCGAAATGTTTCTGAAAAATTTGGGTTGAAAATCATGGAATTTGGATGAAATTCGACAATTTTTATAAGGTTCCAAAAATACTGATTTCAGTATAGATACTGAGGACTTTCATCCCCGATGGTTGCATTTATAATTTACACTAAATGCATGAGGAGACTAAATGATAAAACAACAAGCATAACGAGGACATAAAGCTTACATCAACTTGGGTGAGGACATCAATGAAGCCACTGCTGTGGTTGGCAGACCAGCACAGAGCCTTGAGCACCCCGAGCCATTCGGAGCTGAGAGCATTACAGCAGGCTGTGAGCTCGGCGCAGAGAATGGAGATCTCATTGAGTCTGTCCATGTTCTGACAGTTGGATATCTGTAGCAGCACATTACACACGAAGCTGTACCGGTTGGAGGAGCTCTCATTCAGCTGTCTGACTAAGGCAGCGTCTGGCCTAGACTTGGGATTGTCAACTAGCTCCATCATACCATATGGTTCCCACAGAAGGTTCGATGAGGAAGGTTGGATTCCTGCGTGTAAGGCATTCTTGATCTTTGACAGCATTGGTCCGAATGACTCGCTGGCCTGAGCCTTTAAGACATAATAATATAACACGCTTTTAACTTAATATTTGCCTGAGGGGAAAATCTTGCACCAGTTTTCTTCGATGAATGCTTAATTTACTTTAAGAGTCAGATCGTTAAAACATGCATAAGTGGAGCTTACTAAACCTTAAATAGCACCAATACTAATATTGCAAAGATGAGAATTGAAAATAAATTCACTTATATTAGGACTTTATGCCGACTTTTATGCAACGATACAAATAACCTCCAAAACTTCTGTTCTTGGAAATTAACAAAGCTGGGAACACATCGTATTGTAAATATCTGGACAGCATGATCCATATTCTAAGTTCCTTGTGATGCTTTAGGAGTAGAAGAGAATAATTGCGTGCGGCACTTCATGAGCTGATAAGCAGGTTCTTGTACTTACACGAATGAAGCAACAAACTGTGTTCAGGTCATACAGAAAAGCCAGAATGCATCTCTCAGCTGAAGAGCAGTCGGAAGGTGCAGCGACGTGTTTGACGGCTAACTTTAATCTATTGAAGGAACAAATGAATAGTGTGTTTTAGCCAAGCATGACAATCGAATCGCATCAACTTTACTACGAACTGTATCATGGTAAATTAGAAAATGGTAAATTGTATCATGGTAAATTAGAAAATGGTAAATTGCGTTACAAAAATAGAGACAAAACTGAAATACAGACGACGAATTGAATTGAATATTCGGATTCCAGACAAGTTTATTGACTTAAATCCTCTCGTGTTCTCCGATTGCTCTTTTGATGTATTACTTAAGCTTGGTAGAAATAATAATGATGACCTCTTACCCTTCGAAAGCAGACATGGTCTGTTCCTGGGACACAAGTAAGTACGCATGGTATTTTCTCAATACGGCAACAATACACAGACCCAGCTGTGTGGAATAGGAACCAGCCAAGTTGGATGATTTGTTCTGTAGCTGCTGTTCAACTTCACTCAGTTCTTTCAAAAGCTGGAAGTTAACAAATGCATGGGTTAATGTTGCATGTATAGGCGGGTTATGCTGCACAAATAACTGCTAACAAATTGAGGTGGACAAATTGAAATTGATCAATATACTAAAATGAAAATGAGAGCCATTCTTACCGAAATGACAAAATCCAACAGTCCATTCACATTGTAGGCATACTCCATGAGATCAAACAGGTAGGATACATTCTCAATCAAGGGTAGATGTTGGTGCTGGGAGTTGGGTGCGGCAAAGTTCTGCACCTGATCCAGAACACTGGCGCTACAACTCCACGTTACAGCATGCTGGTCGTAGTAGGACAACTTCTGGAACTTATTAAATATCCCTTCGAAACTAGTGGCTTCGTCCTTCTCCTTTTCCTTATCTCTCTTCTTCCCCTTTTTTCCAATATCTCCACTGCTAACATCGATGCTATTTTTTTTGTTAAAAAGTTTCATTATTTCTTTTGTGATCTTCTTCGTGATGTGACGGGCGTCGTCCCTAGCCTTGCCCACTCCATAGAGCGCGATCATCCTCTGGTTGCACTCGTGCATATAGGCTTCGTCTTGTGGAACAGGGAAGTGTGTGGCGTATGTTAGATGCTTGGAGGTGCGTTTCGGAGCTGAGTGGTCGTTATGGTGCTGGGATGAGGAGGGTGGTACTGACGCAGGGGTGTGTGCCACTCCTGGGGTGTAGGCCATGCCCGGTGTATGTGCTATGCCTGGGGTGTGTGCCATGCCCGGAGTATGTGCTCCACTGGGTGTGTGAGCTGCACCGGGTGTGTGAGAGCCCGGGGTGTGTGCAGCCCCGGGTGTGTGAGCCTGTACAGGGGTAGTGTGGCCCATGCCAGGGGTGTGTGCCTGCACAGGAGTGTGGGCTTGGGCAGGCGTGGCGGCAGATCTTTCTGACTTTACAGATGCTACATTTGAAGAAATAGAAAGAAGAACTGATTAATAGAAAACAAATTAATTTATTTTCGTTAAAATTTATACAAATATTACACCATATCAGCTTAATTCTACTCATCTCACAAGCTTATCCAGACCTAGATTACAGACACTGATTTGGAAATGAGCGAAACACAAAATACGAAATTAGAACCATATCAACTAAAAACGTACATGGTTGGTCGGGGCTAGGCTTTCCTGTTTCGTCTTTGAATGGGAACATATCAAAGTCAGCGTCAAGCGCAGGATTGTCGATTTCCATTTTCATGTCTTCTTGAAGCTGTGATAATGAAAAGCAAAATGTATAACTTTAACAAAAGAAACAACATCGGGAGTAGGCATCGTAATGGGATTCTAATGGTATTTTGCGGTCTTAATGTGATTATAATGGCATTTTCCGGTTTGGAGCAAGAGTTGAGACTTTGAGCCTAGATATGAACAGCCTATGAAATTAAACATGAATACTTGACTCACATCGTGTTTGTTAGTTTCACTTTTAACACTGGAAAGATCTGCGTTCCACGCAGCACTTGATGAGGAGACAAGAGCAGGTGTGCCAGTGAGATCACCACGAGACACCAGAGAACACATGTAGATGTCATGGGAGAAGACATCGTAGCGTATCAACTCGCAGAAGAGCAGCACCAGATTCGCAAACGCCAACTTATTCTCCACAGTCGGATTGTGATCTGAAAATATGATGAAATATTTTGATTCAAGGATAAATCTATAACTTTTAGTTTTCAAGATTAGATTTCGATTCGCTGAGAATTCTGTGGTTTTGATGCTAAACGGCCAAAGTAAATTATCTATGTGATAATGCCTCAAAAGCTCTAAGAAGCTATTCTGAAATAACTTGTGAACTGATTGATACACCCACAACGATAAAATATACTAAAACAAAGAAAAAAAACTCACCGAGCACTGGAGCTTTGGTGTCGAGGAAATTCATGAGTAAGCCTTGAAAGGGCGGTGTTCCTCCTGCGCCAAGTACATCCGAACCAAGTGAATCCTCGTCCAGCATCTCTGATTCTCCCATTTTCTGCAAGGCAATGGACACAATGAGTAAATGTTATATCAATAATGAGAAAAGAGGATAACTACCGTATTTCCCCGTTTATACACAGTAACACCGGGCCCCGCATATAAGCCTGCCCCGTTTATAAGCCGGGGGTTAAACACATTCTTATGGTAAAATAAGCACTATAATACTTACCCTGAATATAAGCCCGCCCCGAATATAAGCCTGGTCTATCACCATTGGAAATTAATATAAGCCCGGGTTTATAAACGGGGAAATACGGTAATTGATATGGGTATTTTATTCATTACCCTTTACTATTTCAAAGAAAGGGATTCGGTTCGCTTACCTCAGCAGCTAGTTCAGTTTGACGTTTTTCGATAAGCCGCGCCACCACCACAGCCCGGTGCTCTCCCGTTCGTTGCGTGCTCACAGCCCATTCACACAACACATTTAATATTGGCTCGTCGCTTAGAGGAGCCTGTAATCACAAATGGTAAAAATGATTAAAGACTTGATCATCCGCGCACTGAAATGAAGTTCTTTTCACAGTGGTAAGCGTTGTGGTCGACTAGGAACAGACAGATTCAAAATGAATTATCAAATGCAATAAGCTCAGCTGTTACGTATGTTAGCATATGTATTTCAAAAAACGTAAACGGGTTGACAGCTCAAGAAATATGTGCCCTTCTATATGTTCTTTGATCATAACAAAAATAGCTATCGATAAATAAATATTTGTTCAACTAACCTCATTGCTATCCTTAGACTGTGTTGCACTGAATATTTTAGTATAAAGAGTATCCAATGAACTTCCAGACTCGACACGATCAAAGTTGTGCTTGTCGAGAATCTCAAGAATATTCAATACACGACTAATAGTGAAACCTGCAAATAGAAATCATACAAGTTGAGTCTACGAAGATTGTATCATCTTATATTATATTTTCCGGGTGATTTAATGTACAGAAATACGACACGTTGACCTGTCTGTATTTTGAAACGTACCAGCTGCTGATTGTTGAAATTTTTCTGAAGACCATCTAACTTCTGAAGCTCGGCTTCTCATCTTTATGTGATACTCCTTCACCTTCAAATGAGAACGTATCTGCAAAAGAAAATAACAATTATTAGATGAAGATGCTTTGCCCCAAAGACATAATAAATATTCAATAAAGAGATTTGTTATCCGCCAACGCTTCAACGCGAACCAACGTTGACGTATACTTATCAATTTCTTTAGATTTCGTATAGGAAAAAAAAAGTTTATTATTTCAGTATTTCAATATTGTAATACTCACAACAGGGTTATCCAAGCCTTGGGGCATGGGTAAACTTGAAGGAGGTACAGGTATCAAATCCAACGGTGAGCCGCAAAGGATAGAGTTGCTCTTGCCCTCGCCAAAGTTGTGCCACACGAGAGCTCCGGGACAGCGCAATGTGATGGTCTGTACAATGCCACACAGGTTGAGGAGGAGAGTCCGATGCTGGGGACAACCACTGTACTCGCTGACAAGTGCCATGATCGGGTTGGGAGGCACAGGCTGTTGATTGTTACTAGTGGTGGTCATAGTGCTGAGAGACAAATATGGAACATATTACATGATATCATGACCGAGGGACCCTCTGGGAGAGCTATGGCTGCCATAGAAGAGGGCGGTTGTTCCCTTTTCGGGGTAAATTGTTATCGTTATCTATTTTTGCACTGGTCCCGGAAATAAACTATTACAATTCAATACGTGTAAAAGTGATAAAATATGAAGTTGACTTGTCTGGAGGTAAAACAAAATCTTATGTGACACATAGTCACTTATCTAGAAGAAGATTTGATTAAGAATGGAGTATGACATTTACAGTTAGTTTTAAAGTTATCGTTATCCATTTTTGTACTGGTCCCGGAAATAAACTATATACAATTCAATACGTGTAAAAGTGATAAAATATGAAATTGACTTGTCTGGAGGTCAAATAAATCTTATGGGACACATGACATAGTCACTTATCTAGAAGAAGATTTGATTAAGAATGGAGTATGACATTTACAGTTAGGCCAAAAAAAAAATAGGTGTGTTTCCGATTTACCCCCCCTACCTAGAAAAACCTTACCCTACCTAAATTATTTTTTACCATACCTGATTTTTTCCCCATCATATCTTACTTTTTTTGGATTTTTTGACAAAAAAAGCTTATAAAAGCAGGAAAACGGGTTTTCCTAACTCGGAACTGTCAAAAGGCACATTTCCCATGTTCAAAACAACTATTGTTATGAAAAAGACATTTTTTTCAGTTCCTGGGAGGTGGTTTCCAAACAAAAGAAATTAACAAAAAAAAAAAAGTTACCCCCCCCCAACCTAGTTTTCAGCCAGATAAATCGGAAACACACCTAATTTTTTTTTGGCCTTAGTTTTAAAGTTTCATTAAAAAATAAGCTGTGGTGATATAGGAAAAAGAATATGAAACTTACCCATTAGCCCCGTTAGTGACCATTGGTGATTGTGTTCTGGGCGTCATAGAAGCGGTGGCTTCGTTTATCATGTTGGCAATCCTCTTTGTACACCAATGTGCCAGACGCCTGGACAGTAACTGAGATTGCACGAACTCCGACATGTACTAATAAAAGATAAAGCAGATAAAATTACCAATAAGTCCCATAGTTCCAGCCTGTTTGTTGAGGAGCCTATATGCTGGTTATCCGGAAAAATGAGTATAACTTTCTTTTTTAGGATTATTTTTATATAACTTTCAAATTCAAATCCTTTGGAGAAAAGGGAAACACGAAGAATCCTACTGAAAATGGAAGGACTGAGAAATCATAAGAAATCGACTTTGATAATAATTATGTATGTACATCTAAATATGATCTCGCAACCCCCAAAACAATTAATTACCATGAGCATAAGGTGCATCACTCGTCTGAGAACTCCATCGTCTGTAATTTTCAACTTCTCTAGTAAATCTAGAAGCCATGTAAGGAATTCCTGACGATCCAGTAAGCTTTCCTAATGATAGAAATAGGCATCAACCATTTGTCACATAAGAACTAATGCAAGCTAAGGTGTAAATGTAATATAGGAACAAGGACAGAACAAGAAAATACCATGATAGGGTAATCCTAATGGTCTCGACTTCAGGATAAAAATAAGATGAACAGACAAGATCGTTATGCTACGATTACAAATTACAAGACTACACATTACAAGGGTGTATTACTCCAGCTCACGATTCAGGAACGTATAGGAAATTAGTTACCTCGTACAACGTTCGTGCCAACTGAGTGACGTAGTTCCAGTTCTTTATCATAGCATCAATATCAACGCAGTTTGTATTGCCAGCAGTCAGAAAGCTGGTAGTGTTGGTATTTCCCTGGTAGTGCTCCATTATTTTCAGCAGTTGGTCTTTGAGAAATTTACATACGCTTTGAGCCCAGTCTGAAAATTAAAGGAACAAGTACCTCCTTACTCCCTCTTCACAGTCGAAATCAAGCTATAATTATGTAATATAAGAATCCTATATTTTTCAAGATAGGTTGAGAAATAGGTGATTCACTTCCGAGCGAGGCCCAGTTCTTCCAGTGTAAACTTTTGTTGTACAAACAAACCCCAAATACTACTATTTGACACCTTTACAATAAAACTAGATTTAACAGAAAATCAATCGACACATCATTGCCCACATTTGGACCCGGGCCACACGACCACGCCTTTCCTATCAGCCAATGGGATCCCATCTCCCCAGCAAGTGATGAGCCCTGTGCGGATGTGTCCTGTCGGAATGTTTAATTTTACTCCAATGTATTTGTATTATTGGTAAAAATAAACCAACCATGTTTTCCTTGCCTCAGGCCACTCCTAGGTCGCCCGTTTTTTATATTCAATACCCTATACTGTATACTATAATAAAAATGAAGTGTTTTGTTTCTCAGCTACTGCTAGGTACCGTATGAAAGACTTACCCATGGAGGGGTCAATTTTCTGTCTGTTTCTGTTCCTTGCCTCAGATATTGCAACCTGGTATGCCGATGTCATTTTAATGAACCAAAATAATGTTTCTCAGCTACTGCTAGGTACCGTATGAAAGACTTACCCATGGAGGGGTCAATTTTCTGTCTGTTTCTGTTCCTTGCCTCAGATATTGCAACCTGGTATGCCGATGTCATTTTAATGAACCAAGCAGCACGCGACATCGGCACTTGAAATTCTATCAAGTGAGAAAATATTTCCTCCTTTTTATTACAGCTTGGAACCTGGAAAGGAATCAGACAAAGGTTAATAACAGGATACATTTTGTGCACTCTATACATAAAATAAATTCGGTAAAATAATGCAAAATATTCATAATTCTACTCAACATGTCACCTTACCTTTTTGGCCAGAGAGGTGAGAGATTTGTTGCCAGCAAGATCACGAAACCAGGCTTCCAATGCATTCTTATTTCGGGGAGTTATCTAAACAACAAAAGAGGCAAATTGTAAATGCGGCAAAAAGGTATAAATGTGTAAGATGGGGAAATAAATAAGACATTTTTTCAATATTTTACAGGACTTCTATCTATACTTCTAAACTACTATCTTTGGATCCAACAGCGAGTCTTCTTACAATTATGTTGATGTGTAACTAACCCACGGTTGATTTTGGTTGTTTCAATTCTAAATAGAACGGCTTTGGAGATTGGTTTTTTGGTTTTAATTCCATGATTTGGTGGTAATATTTGTCCAACGTTTCAGGCCCCCCTTCAGGGACCTCGGAATAGGTTATTTGTTACTTGTAACTACTAATGTTAATGAAACACACTAAAAACTTTTATAGATATTCCATAGGTTATATTCGACTTTCTATCATCAGAAATATGGATCCCATTGGAGCATGGGGTAGAATTCAACCGTTTCTGGACTTGTGTGGTAAGATGGGAACATATACACTTTCCAGAGAGCTCAGCTGGATTTCTATTTGGATCCATGTATGATAATGAATGAAATGTGTAGTGTACCCGCCGAAAAACAGCTGTACCTAGACCGGGAACCGAACCCGGGACCTTTGCTTGCTGTGGGAATGCTCTACCATGGGCTGCGGACCCGGGGCTGCTAATAGTCAACGAGTCACACAATCACCAGACCGTGGTTCGTGGCCTCTACAAATGGCTTGTAATTAAATGGAAAGCAAATCATTTCAACTTACATGCCAAAAGTGATCCTTGGTATTTAGTTGTTGTTTCTTTTTAGCTGAGCCTGTGTCCACAAATGTGTTAGCTTCTGTCTTCTTGGCAAGGATTTGTTTTAAACATCTTGCAAGCTGGAAAGGAATATAGATAGACATTTTATATATTGTATTGTATAGTGTTTATTTCCAGTTTCGACATAATTAAGTACAGATAGAGATAATAGTAACAATAATTCTGGAAATGGGTCTCCCTTTCTATGGTAGCCTTAGCTCTTCCAATATTAATTCAAGAAAGGTTTTTTGTTTCACTAGGGATTGGAATATGTCAAGTGTAATATATATGAAGTATACTGGTTAACAACAGCAATGAAGATATAACTTTTAAATAATATCTCACCTTTTCTTCCGATATTTCAAACATCTCCTTCTTGGCTGTCCCGAACTAGAAAACAAATAACGTGCGACGTAAAGAAAGTGAACAGGGGACATAAGATGAATGCCGAAGTTATATAATATATATGCAGGAAAAAAAATTGATCGATGTGGATTATGGGATCAGTTTAGAATTAAATGATCAATGCGGACAATAAGGGCATTTAGGTAACGGGATCGACGCCATGGTTGTCTTATGACGCTCTCATTAAATCACTGAATGCGCAGCTCATATTGAAAACTGCATGGACTGAATTTAAAGAAGAAGTGGGTGTTTGGGATGATTATATAGCATTGAGTCCTAGCAACAGCTTTGGTTGAAACCAAAAGGGAACTGTAATGAACATAGACACACTTACCTCATCTTCGATGGCACATTTGTAGGAAAATCCATTTTTGACAGCAGTGAATGACAGTTCGTCCTGAAATTATCAATTTGATGGCAATCAGCAATCTACATACGTAAAGGCAAGTCATAAACCAACGTGAAAGCTGACAAATATAGTGAATTACTGCTATGTATATCAGTATGAACGTCAAAAAGAAATGCAGCTATGCTTGGTTAATTTCATGTCGCAAGTGACGCAGAATATAAGATTAGCAACCCAAATCAGAATCACTATCAGTAAATAGGATGTACTAGTCTACGACTACGAATGATGGTTTATCGACATTTAGCGTTTAATTGACAGAACTAGACTCTATTTGGCCAATAATGGAAGCCATGGCATGGAAACTGAACTACAGCGTCTAAAAACAGTTTAAAAAGCCCCCAATCCATGACTCTGGTCTGGACTAGCCTCTACTCTACTGCCCCAGGACCAGGTGTGGAAGAAGGGCTGGTTTAACTGACCAGTGCCTAGTCTCTGAACCGGAGTGACCAGACTACCTCTGTCACCATCAACATAATACGCAACAGTGACAACAACAAGTTGATCATTCTGCCATAAATGAGGAGTGCTTGTTATGTGGGGCAGCACTATAAAAATGGGGCAGCACTATAAAAATCATTGTCAAGTCACTTCTCTCTTCACTCAGATTTGAATTCCCCAATGAAACCACTGCCGATACTTCATTAACAAGTATCAATTAATCTAAGGTATATATAGCGTTGGAATTCCACACTAATGTCCCTACTTATGCAAGCCCCCGAAAACTACAAACGTATTTCTAAATGATAAATAGTCAAAATAGTGATCTTAGACTTAGCCACTTTAAATTAATAACATGAATGATAGCACTCTAGTATTATAGAGCCTCTAAGACTAAGCATAGTATTTCTACAGTTTTGACACACTGCAGAAGAATGACTCATGGTTAAACCAACTGATTAATTGTCAATTAGAAGTCAGAATAGCAGTGCCCCCAACCCCACCGCATTTGGATCTTTCATGCCGCCGATCCGCCTTCTCCGCGGAGGCCAGTGACCATCCGCACATCCCCCTTCGCCATCCCAATCAACTCGGTCAATCGGTGCACTCCCTCCAAAAACCGCCTAAGAACTATGTCCGTAGCATTGTACATCGACGAAATTCCATGGCCTCTGAGTATTATAGCGTAGGGTAACTAAAAGACTAGTAGTAATAGGGTTGACCTGATGAAAGTAAACACCAAATAACACGGGCAAACCACCTTTCATTACAGATACACAATATAGAAGTTCGCAGTGTTGACATGAAATTCTCTGATTATCGCTCACTATTGTTTTTCTTCACAAACCGCTCAGAGAAACTTGCAGCGTTTAATTTGCAATTTCTTTTGGTGATGGACTTACCTCGCGCTGTTTTGGATCTTGTGGATATACATCAGGTCCCACATTGCCCAAGCGGGGCTTTTTTAGTGGTCGATGTTCCTGGCTCGGAAAAGCGGCCATTGTGGTTAAAGCTTCATCTTCATTCACCTTTAGCCAATCAAAATTCGCGTTACAATAGAGCGGAGGCCAGCGGAGGCTGGGTCACGTGACCCGACGCTTTGGTTTCAATTTGTATCAGGAAGATGGCAGCACTCGCGGAGCCTCCCGCCCGCTCTGCCTCTGGCATGAAAACGCACGTAGCCTATACTCTAATGTGGCATATTATGAGATAGACAATTTTACTAGAATAATAATGTCAAAATATATTTTTAACTGTAAAAACATGTTTCGTGTTCATATTTTAGTTAAGGTGGGCCTGGAAGAGCTGTCTGTAAAACAGAAGGCGGAACTATTATTTGGAAATAAAAATCAATAATTTATTAGCCTATAATTATTATGACATTTCGATCAATAAACGTTTAAAAACAAACATAAGATTCATAGGCCTATTTCATGTAATGGAACTGGAAACTTTCAATTGAATTTCGGTCTTGTTTTGTCCGATCATAAATATTAATGAAAGTTCCTGTTTAGTTTACCGTTTAGGGCCTATACTTTTTATAATAACAAAAATGCGGAGCAATTTAAAACAGTGATTCCCAAGTCATTTAGATGTAGCCTTCCAAATAGGCTTCCCATCTACTTAATGGTGCATACATTAATAGGACCTTGGAAATTGTTAAGAATTTAATTAAATAAAAGAAGTTGTCGGGGCTCCACTGAAACTGAATATTGATTACCGCTCATGGAATGAGTTATTGACTAAACAGGTAATCTGATTTATTTTTTTAGAGATCTATTAAATCCCAACTGATCCCCTAGACGCAATGGTGCAGTGGCATTCCTTAAAAGGAATCCTGATTCTCCCACAGGCACTAGAGCGCACCACCAGTCCCCTGGAGCGGCTAAATGGGTCTGTAAAACTTGGCTCGATGTCCCAATATCCTATGTTTTCGTCATCCAGATCAAAAACTAATGCCAGAATTCACTTCCTCAACATGTTTAAGAAGCAAAACGTCGGGGTTCATAGTGTCTATATTGTACTCGTAAGCCACATACCATGATCTGCCAGCGCATGTCTACCTTTCCCAATGCTCGAATGTTGAACGCTTGCTCCTCGCTGGGACTCACGCTCACGCTTCCCTCCCTGCCCCCCAGTAGCGCTTGACGGCGCTACAGTGGGGAGCAGGTATTAAACAATAGGGCCTAACATTAACAAGGTGGAGAGAGTGGGAAGCAGGGCGGGGTGGTGGGCAATGTCAACGTACAAAAACATTCCATATTTAGGCTTCCCTTCAATCGCATCAAATTGTGACAATAGTCCTACTGGTGCCACACACATCTGGACGAAAAGTCGCCAAGTGGCAATGCCATGCATAAAAAACCTCAGCTCAGCAATTCGACCCAAGCTCATTGGCCAACACCTATTGCGCAAATCTGCAAATAATTTCCAAAAATCCCTACGTTCCCATATGTACACACACTTCAAACCTGTCCCAGTCTCAAGCTTATTGATTTTAAGAGACATTTCAGCAAAAAATTTAATGTCTTACTAGTATAATTACGGACTTCCAGCATTACATGCTTACGCCTATTTCTCTGACTGATGAAAACTCAAACGCCATAACCATGCTCGTACTCGTAGGCTCGGCGTGACACGTGACAGCCCGGGTAATGACGTCATAGTCACGGGGATTCCCCAGAGGAACCCTCTCCAGAACGAGGCCCATGTAATGACGTCATAGCAGCGGGGAATCCACAGCGCCGTATCATGTACATTCATGATCGGCGCTGATTAACCCTATCAGGGCGAGTAGTGCATTTATGCACTATTATTTGGGCCATTTTCCCCATAATATTGCCTATAAGACATGATATTCCTGTAATAAAACATGTTATTCTACCCTCTTCCTCCTATATGAATGTGTTCCAAGTGTTGTAAGGACCAATAATCAGAAAACAGTTCTTGTGTCTGGTAGATGCAGAAATTTTGGTGTCCATAATAGATTGTGGCTAAATTGGACGAATTATAAAGCTATTTATGCAATATTTATTGTTAAATTGGAAAAAAATCTAAATCTAAATTATTTTTTTTGCAAAAGTGCCATTTATTCAGTTTTTCATGCTGAATAAAATAAATGGTCCTAAAAGTGGATATATTTTGAAAATAGTTCTTTAGAATGGTTTCCATGGCAACCAAACAACCCGTTTTTTCAATTGAAAAATTGTACATCTGGTAAATGGTTGCTATGGTGATATAAAAACATGAAATTTCTAAAGTACAACTCATAACAAGTAGAGCAGAAAATTTAGGTTCATGTGCAATTTACTCAGTACAAATCGCATTTCTTAGAGCAAAATGGTGATAAAAAGACTATGTGGCATTTCCCTGGTTAATTTTCAGTCTGGACATCATGGCTTCTGGCATCGTCTATCTCCTTTTAAAAAGTCACTTACTCTAAGTAGTTTAGCTCAAAATTTTACCGGCAGGCAACTTTGAAAGACTATAACTTCACTAATATTTGGAGTATCAAAAAGATTTTTTCGTTTTTATAATACTCGGTGCAAACACAATAAGGGACAATTGACAGAGAACCCCCCCTTATCAGACCCTTTCGCCCTTAAAGGGTTAAAGCTAAAAAACGAAACGATTTGGAAGGCGTCGGGAGACGCCATAGGAGGGAGGGAAGCGGGTAGGGTCTTGATAGTGTTAATCGACAAAAACAATCTATATATATATGAACGTAAATAGCCCAAGACTTCTCATTCCCATCAAATTGTGATGATAGACCTATCTGGTGCCACGATACTCTCCTAGACTTCTAGCGACCTCAGTGGCGGCACCTATGTTGCCGTCTCGGGAACTCTCCTGAGATTTGGGGCAGTCGCACCTACCGTTCCCGGTTGGGGCAACATAGGAGAGAGCTTGCCGGCATATTGCATCTAACTTTTTAAAAACACATGTGACGAACAATTCCAGTCCCGCCATCCGCTTACCCCTCCTCTAATACTACTGCTATTACAAGGCCGACGTCCGCACACTTTTAGAACAAACGATTTCGGCCACTTTTCACCACTACGCATGGGTTGGCCCTACTCATATCACTAGCAAAGTTCAACCTCTCTGCTACTACCAATTCCGTAGCTCAGTGGCTAGAGCAACGGACTGCAGACGAGAAGGTTGGGGGCTCGCACCTCGCCTGGTCCTGCCATCTTTTTTTTTCATCCTATACTTGGTTGGCCGTGTAGTGATGTCAATACACGGCCGGGACGGGACGGAGGCGGGGACGGAGGGTGGCTTTTGCACTGGGTGCTGGGGGACGGGGAAGGCTGGCGATTTGAAAAACAAAATATCCATAATAATGTTTCAAGAAAAAACGGCCTAAATATATCTAAATTACATTCGCAGAGCGCCGACTAGCAGCCGCCTACTCTTCTGGACCACTAGCGACTACCCCGCCCTCTGAGAAGAGGCGGACTGCCACGGAACTAAAAATCAAAGCTGTCGCAGGATATCTCGGTCCTTCCCAGTACTGTCCAGGTCATATGGATCGTCCAGTCAAGCAACTTTAACAACCTGTACGGCAAACTCGTTGGTGTCAATCGAAAGTTATAATTGTATAATACATTTTTTTCTGGAGGAATACATACCTTTATGGTACACGAACATCAGAATCAGCACTTCATTATCGGCAATATCGCGTGACCATTCCGATCCCTTATTCCGTTCCGTACCGGCTCCATAACGTCCCCGGAAGTCACATTCACGCTAATAAACGTAACCGGCAAATGGGATATATTCGAAATGGATAGCAGTATTGTTGATATGTTTAAAGGGTGGGTGGCGTTGACGTACACAGCACATTGTGGTGTGTATGTCTACGGTATTTAACACTAAATCAAATGGATATTGTAGGTAGGAGGGATATACAGAGTGGGGGGGGGGGGCGGGGGACAATCCTTTATTTTTAAATATAAAAACCATCTAAAAGCCTTCAGATCTGCTGAAATATTATAACCAATTTACTTCCTACAAATAAATACCTTGTGCGGTTACTTTCTGGATAAATGGTTAAGGGTTTCAAAATTTCCTACCACGCAAAAAATATTGACCCAGGACCACAAACGAAACATCATAGTAATCCACTCAGATAATTAGTGGGCTTAAAACACACACATGGAGGAGAGTGCACATCTGATCTCGCTTCATGGCATGTAGCATGCCCAATTTATTGTTTATTGTTTTGTCTTTTTGTGCTGTTTTTACTGCCATATTAATCTGTCATACTAGTGTAGTCGCTGCATTTAAATATCTATTAACTACTACTATAACTGTTTAATAACGTAGCTCCATTTTTGGAAGGGGGCCCTCAGGAAGACCTATGGTTTCATAGAAGAGAGGCACCCCTTTTTCGGTAAAAAATTTATTGATGTTATTGAAAGTCCGGAAATAAAGCATTATACATACATACACCACAAATATGAATATTTAGATAGAAACTGCATGAAGCTGAAGAGTCACGGCTTTTTTTTGTTCTCACTCGGTTTGATGTATCCCACTCTGGGGTGTTATATCTTACAAGCAAAAATGCCAATTCTTTTCGTTTTTTGTGGAATACGCCAAGAATCATAATGATTATAATTCCAGAATAGTGACATTTATTTTCATTTTCCAATAGATACTCACGTTTGCCTCGGAATATTATATGATTTGAATATTATTGTGGCTAACATAATATTTTTGGAACACCTAACGAACGACTTATAGATCTATATATGCCGTGGTAGGTGGGCGTATCCACAGGCCGGTGAGCCCATTTCATTATGCATTCAATATATTTCTCTAATGCAGACCGACAACATTAAATCTTTCTTTGCATGCTTTAGTTTCCACATATACGGTAATCTATGGTTTCCCTAACGTGCAACTATAGCCACCATTATTGGCAATGATGATTAACATTCATCTGGGAAGGAATGACATTATTGATCCTTATCATTCTTATTGTCATGTCATTGTTACATCACAAGCAGAATGTTGACCATGACTGGTGCAGTATTGCTCCCTATGATGGTCTTTCGCAATGAAATGAAGCTGAAACAGTCAGGTTCAGAAGGCAGTTTTGGACCCCTAAGTTTTAGGGGTCATTAACACTTTTGGCCTTAGTCTTACCCTTGTGGTTAAGTTCATCGCTGGATGTGGAATCGAGGAATGTGGCCGTCTGGACCTGACTGGAAATGAGCTCTCCATGTAGGGTACACACCAGATCAGAATTGAAATGGAGATCTATGTTTTGCCTTTTCATCTAAACCTGTGTCCCCATGGACAAGAATGGCACAGGTCGATATGTGCAGTTTCATAACCATGCAGCAGCAACGCTTACCTTTGATTGGACAAGTTGTTGGTGTTTGGAGACAATGATTTAAATATTATAATCGATAATGAGCTTCGTACATAACCATAACTTCTATGATTAATTGTTATAGAGGATTCCAGGAAGGGAAGAGAAGGACTGGTCCACCAACTTTTTTTTGAAGATTTTATTTCACCTGGGAGATATCATTTCCCGGACAAGCCAGGTTTTTCTAACGTACCCAGGTTCAATTTAGGAATTAATTACATAGGACATTAGCTCCGTTGATACAAGTATACAATTTGAATAAGCTGCAAAGTCATACAATAAATCAATGTAATTTCTAGGAGTAGAAATGAAGCAGTACCAATATCAATTTCAATAATGGTGATAATGACAGAAATGGCAATAACAGTGACGATGACATTGGGATAATCACTGACTCAGTGTGTGACCCATGCATATGAGTTGATCTGGCGTACTGCATTTCTTGAAAGTCGTTACACAGTCCATTGACCGGACAATAAATGAAACAGAATTTCACGCATCAAAGAACTATTCAGGTCAATTGTGGCAGGTGAAAGTACCTCAGCGATTCTGACGCTACATGATTCAAGAGTCAAATAGGCTAGCCCATTATAGATCGAACTACTAATGAGGCCCTGCTCAAAAGATAGACCGACGAATAGGGGAGAAATCTGAGCTTAAAATTTAACACATGCATAAGTATTCTGACTGGAATTATGTACAGTCCATCAAAGCATAATGGATTCCAAAAGTTTTCAAGTTTAGGCATTAATTGTAATTGGATATTTGTCAGATATGGGTAAAAACGTGAGGTGATGGTCATTGCACTTGAATTAAAACCTGCGTTAGATGAAAAACTTGAAATGGAAATTTTAAAATTTACTTTTTGTGGAATGGAAATTGATGCTGGGGGCGTATATTCTTTTCGACTATGAAGACAGAACATGTTTTTGAAAATACCTTAAAAAAATAAGGAAACACACTTTGTATGCTTCGGGTTATGCTTGGAGATTTTCAAACGCTTCTGTGGCCAGCTAATACTATTTCGGTGAAGTTTATCACAAAAGTATAGGGGTTATTAGAAATGGAACGCCGAGATGGGGTTTCAATTGAAATGCTAATATTATAAATGTAGCTCATGTCTTTCTTCCTACCAATGCCAGACAAAAATAGGTATGTTTTCGATTCATGTACCCTCCCCCCCCCCCCACACACACACAGACCCCACCCCTAGAAAAATCTACCTCACATAAAGAAATGTTGACCCTGCATACTTTTGGGGGTGATTTCTTTTACCAAAATAGCTGATAAAATCAGGAAAACAAGCCTCCATATATACAGGAACCTTTAAAGGTACAGTTCACTTGTTTAAAACAACTATTGTTACGAAATAATATATATCTTTTTATTTAGGATGTTTATAGAGCAAGTCAAACAATACAGTGAAACATAATTGTGACGTACGCTCGCGGGTTTAATTCATATACAGGGACGTGGAAAAGTGGTGAGATGAAGGGTTGATGACGGTCAGGTTGGGTGAAATGTCTATTTCTGTTTCACAGGTCAGGGAAAAGTTAGTGCATGGCCGGTGCATTTTGTGGTTGTTTGTTGTTTTAGAGTGCATTTTAGTAGTGCATTTTAAGCGTTCACAGTCCAGCGGGAAGTTTCTGCAGGGGCTGTGTTTGCTCTGTGTGACTGTAGGTGGTTGTGAGTGCAATTTTAGCATTCATGGGTCAGCGGGAAGGTGGTTTCCTACAAAATTAAAATAAAGAAAAAAAGTTTTCAGTACCGTACTAGTATTCAGCTGTATAAATCGGAAACTTTTTATCGAGGGATGGAGATTTACGAGCAGCAAACATGAAATGGTAACTATATTGGGAATGACGAATGCCGGTTATTTGTCACAAAAAACGCGAATTTCAAGTTAGAAGCAACAATTTTTGTCAAAAACTTGTTTTGTCCTGCATAATACACAAGGTGTTTTTCAATACAATGAAGAAGCATAGTTTTATGAAATTTGTCTTTTACCAGTTTAGAAGTATACATTGTCAATACACGCATTTAAATGTACAGGGCGAACCTTTTATTGTACGATAATTAACTATTGATTATCAGCCCCCCCCCCCCCTCGCCTTCCCCACCCATACACACCCCTTTCCGCGAAATTGTTCTCAATCTCACTGGGTAACCAGAAATTTCTTCCATCTTAGATCACCTTTGATCCCCCCATCATGCTATCATTATCCTGTGGCATAGTTTCACGTAAAGGTCCACAACCACAGTAATAACAAATGGTCGATACTATACGTGGCTATACATGGATACAGTGCATTTAGTCAATAGCGTGGAGGAGCCCCCCCCCCCCCTCCCCCCTCCCCCCCCCCCATTATTTATCAACCTCCTCATTAGGCCAGTAGGTCAGCATGCGGTGAGTTACTCAAGCAGGGAGCGCATTGCTCACCAAGACACGCCTCTTCCGGTCTGGCGCACGTCACATGTCAACATTGCAGGAGAAAGAAAACAAGCGCCGCCGTCAGATTCGAGCCGCCGCCGAAAACAGACCATCTGCCCAGTCAATGGGGGATAGCCTCTGCGCCAAGGCGCATCCAGCGATGCAGGGTGCAGTTTCGGTGAGTACCTAAACAATATTTCCAATCAATACCATTTGACATGCTTATGATCATTGTGTATATGATGAACTTAAGCCTGTATTGTTAATTTTCTGAGGCTATTTTCACCGTGAGTTCCAAGGATCGAGGCGATAGTCACTCACAGACACTGCATGTTCTCAGCCAGTGCAAATGGCAATGACTGGAAAAGCTGGGCCAATGCCATGGTAGCTGTCTTCAGTGTTCGCTTTGTCCCTCTCGTCATGCTGGCGGCAGTGGTTTTTACCACATTTAACATCTGTTCTTGGTTCAAGTACGTTTTTGCAGGGTTCCCATGGTACTATGCCATTATACTATGTAGGAAGGCAAGGGGAATATAAGTGCAATGATCGAAAGGCAATGGATACATGTTTGTATGTAAATATGATCCGACAGTATCGGGTCATGCATCATGATCGCAATTGTTTCTGTCTACAAACGATTCCTCTCATTCATCTCTCCAACATTTAATCTATTGTCAGTAGCCACACCAAGAACAAATTACAGCATAGACGATATAATTACTGATGGAGACTAGAATTTCCTTCATCCCTTTTACTAGATACTGTTGAGTATTGTCATATATGGTGACGTAATTGCTCGGTGACAGACAGCTATTTCCTTCTTATCTGCCCTCACACACCTACTATTATTATTTATTCTATTTTTCTTCTACAAAAACAACAGATTACATCATATCCTGGGGTGGCATTCTCTCAGACATGTTCTATATATATCTACTGCTGTTGTTTTATCCCTTTTTGACAGTTCTTTCACAAGGGGATCGTGTGTTGTTGTTATGCTTAACAGCTGGTTGCCTATTCCGGAGCCTTTTCTTTGTTAAGAGGCAGGTCGCCAGGAGCCTGAGATACTGAGAACCACATGTGAGCGACTCCTCCCAGATGTATTACAAAGATTGTGAGTTGTTATTTCCATTGGATTTTAAAGCTGCATTCCCAGCTAATTGTCGTTAAAAAATTAAATTTTTTGGTGTATAAATCATACCCAACCAATCCGAAAATCAGTTCTTTGGGTAAAACCAAAACATTTTTAATTAATCATTTCTTCTGAAACTTGAGGGAATCCTTAATGAAATTTAAAATGTTAGGACAGTACTGCCTTGATAGGCAAAATACCAAAGTAATGAACCTTTCGAAAAGCATATGAAATACCAGGTGGGGTTTTGTTCTCGTTTACAGCATTTAAGTTTTCCAGTCTATATGGCTAAGGATGAAAAAAGAAAGAGAAATAGTATTTGGTCGGTTCAGCGCGGAGTGTTACTCCAACGAAATTAAATATATATATATTCATCCACTCTCGTTGGTTACTCTAAAGAATAACTCCGAGTGTAACCTCCCTGTGTGTAATGGCTAGTAGAAGACACGGTATTATGGAGTGATTTGGACTAATTATATTTTTTGGTATGAGCATGTCTTCACTTGATAAGTCATCATGGATGACAATTGGTCCCATCTAGGTTAAATGATTATCCATTTCAGGGCCAGTAATGGTGTGTGGCATTATTTTTCTTTTTGTCCTATCCATATCACGTATGGTTGATCTAAGAGTGTCCCTCATTATTGCCGAAGGCTGCTTAAAAGGCACACTGATTGCACTATAAATAATTATTATAGTGTTTAGGATGAAATGTAAGCACTTGAGTTATAACAATTATAATATTACACATTTGGAGCAATTATTCACTCGTTCAAAATGGGACCAATGACTAATCCTTCTGCTGAAGAATTGTTAATGTATCATTTCCATGGAACTCAATCTTGCTTAACAATGATGTAATTAACGACACAATAGGGGCCCACGCAGTGTTATAATTCCAATTGAAATCTTTACGACCCCGAGTTAAGGCTAATTCATGCGGATCACCTAGGTGACCTTTCACTGAGGATAATATACCGATTACAATCGGATGAGATCATCACAAGAATCCTACACCAGTCGGTGAAAATAAACCTTTCCCCTTTCCCCTGCAATCTCTGATGTAAATTAAGATACCTGAAAGCTGATGTCATCAGGAAAGTTATCAAACAAGTCACGTTTATGTACTGGTGGAAATGTTTCCGGGTGCACAAAAACACCCACTCACATTTTGCAACAAATATTGGACCCAGATACCCCATGTATGCACCTGAACGGATACCTGGATCTCCAGGGCTAGTGATTAATCCCATGGGGACAGGGCTTTATTCCTGGCCCAGTCAATGTACAGCTTGCAGTATTTTTTACGGCTCATTGGAAATGGGTCAGAGCATTGATCATCTCTATTTGGACTGACTCGGATGTTTGCTCAATATTGGCAAACCCACTCGGGAACGGTTGTGTGTTGTGCTTAGAATTATACCACGGAAAGAGCAGGTGTAGTCAGAGCCTATTGATGAAATGCAGCATCACAAGGTCGACATCACCTGCATACGTTGCTTCGTGGTAGATTCGACCTTTGCTGATTGTCTATGCATGATCGAGTCCTGTGTCTTGCCTCTAGTTATGCAGAAAATATTTACATTTGCATGCTGTCTAAATCCCAAACCAGTACTAACCCAGTTTTTTAAAAGACATAACAAGAATATGGTTCACCACATCCGATATACTAATTGTATATGAACTTAGGTTAATTGGGGATACCATTGCATGCTTTGGTTCCTTCTTCAGCTGAGTTCTAGCTGCTGCCCTTCAGCCAAATGCAGAGACCATGTAAAACTACCACGAACTGCCCCATATTGTCTAATATTCACACTTATATAACGTCCAATTATCATATAACGCCTGCTGTCGTTTTCACCCAATTTCATGGCATGAAACACTGTCACAGACGACATGACCACACATGCACTGTACATATAGTAGCCCCACATCATGCAGATAATTATCCTGCAACAAGTCACAGGTGTTGTAGCTCTCCATCAGCCCCGAAACGTCAGTGGTATACATTGTCATGAATTCACCCCATTCATTATACTCTACGGACATGGTTATGGTAGGTACGTACTCTACTTCTCCTGTTCGTGTATATATTCTGGCAACTGGCCCCTCTTAGACCATTCTTTTGATTGTATCTCTATAGGTTCTTCCTATATATGACTCTTCCTTCCACATGCTCTCTTATTCAGATTCACTGGCTGGAAAATCAATGTTGATCCGTTCACAGGAATTTGACTTTTAGTATTTGAAGGAACTTTTGCCCTGAAGTCAAGCAATTACGAAGCAACCCGTGGCTAACTGTACAATTTTGATGTGAGGGTTAACAGTGCGTAAGGAAGCATCAGATTAGGTTTCTATTGATGATGTTTAACAGCATAACTTATTAATAGAATTGCACTGGTTTGACATATGAACAGAATGCCCTAGGTCGAAACTTGTGAAACCCAACATTGACCCTGATAATTATTTTTCAGATCTGTTGATTTCTTTTCGTGTAGACATGCACATGAACATTAATTCAAAAAATGATGCCAGAATATGTCCAATTAACTTATAATGGACAGACGTGTGACCCTTATATTACTGTAATAAAACTTGACAGAAAAAGAAATAACACATAGGGTGCTGGAAGCATAAATTATTTGGGCACTTTTAAAGATTCCTAAATAAGGACAGCCCTTTCATGATGAATCAATCTGCTAATGGTATAAGGGCAAAAAGGGCATTACCAATATCATGGTTGAAGCCCGGTTTTATAGGAAACCATGCGTGTGTTTGTATTGAATGCACATCTGAGCTTAGAGTAAACGATCTGAGGCACTTCGAATATGTGAAAGGGCAGACATAGTTATCCGCTTTAAGACCACCAAGCAGTGTGTGCTATGGCAGCATATAGTTAAAGTTTTTACCAGATTCAACGGGTTACATGGGAACAAAGCTATGTTAAAAGCTGTTGTTCTCAATGCAATGTTCCTCCTTCGCATGGGGTACATTCTAAGCTAAGCGGAAAGTGATCAAAGAAACCTTACAAAATTGTAATATGTAGCATCGAGATATAGGTCTGTAGGTATACGATCCATGTAATAGCAGTCACAAAGGATACTCTTTAATTGTTGCTATTCTCTGAATCCATGGCCAAATACATACCATAAATCACGTGGAATATTTCTTATGTTTGCTTACTTCATTTTGTGAGTCATAATGAGACAAATATATTAATCACACATTCATATAAGTAAAGCTATATAAATACTCATTCCGAGTATTAGTTGTCTGTATGTATGAATAGCTGTACAGACAGTTCTGTCGGTGATTTAAAAAAAAAAAAGTGAGCTAGCTATTCAAACCTCCATCTTTTAAGAGACTGGGTAGTTCACAGTTTTCTGAGTTCCATGTACGCTGGAGACCACAGATGTTTATCTTTGGGGATACATGTAGTAGTATCGGTCGTGTTGGAACCTCCCATGAAATAAAAAGGGACTTATCCATACAATCAAAGGCTTCATTTGGCATATCTCGCCTTTCATGCTGATCGACTGATCCTAGAGGAGGGCATAAACTATACACTTGCTTGTTATGGGAAAACGATATCAGGTCTTGGTATAGAAAAGAGCGTTCTGCGTCACAAAGAATAATATTAATAGAACGTATTAAGTTTGAGTCTGTTTGTGTGCCAGTGTTGAGTTGCGGTTGGGTTGGTATGGGTAATAGATCTATCTCATGGTTACTGCGTCTTCGGATAACTCCGTGATAAAATAATCTTTTGAACAAACAGAATGGTGAGCGTTGCATCATTTCTGGGAAAGTGACCATAGCAAGAGCTTCATTCAATTCATATATAGTTATGATGGTCATTAGGGTACTACCTTTAAGTTATAAAACTGATAGTGTTCATGGACAAGATATCCTAGGTGGGTAACGACTGGATATATTCGTTTGATGGAGAGAGGGTGTTCCCACTTTAAGGGACATCTATGAGGGTTATACCACTATGGCATGAGAGTGCGAGTATGAATGGAACTAGGAACGTACAGTGACCTTGGCAGGGACATCCTACTCACAATAAAGTGAACATTCGAGCGTGTACATCTATACAGAGACATACTCTATAATTGGTGAAGGGTAAACAAAAGAGGTTACACATTGACAATCGTTCCTACTACTGAGATATTGTAAATTGTTTCAATCGAAAAACATTCAATATAATGATCTTATTGAATCGATCAAAATGTTATCACCTTTATGGGTAAAAAAGGTAATCAAGACTTTTATTTAAGGATTTTCTGGAAGGTTACAAATGTAATGAAAAATACAGAGCTGTACACGTCATGTGTTTCACCTTGTGTTTCGATGTCAAGTGGTAATATCTAACTGTGCATGGGGGTGCTCTGAGACAAAGGAACCCTTAAAAGAGAATTCATCACAGAGGAACACACTATCTCTGTATTCTACCATGTGAAACCTGTCTATATGCATTCTGTGGTCTTGTTGGCCTTTATTATAATGCAGCCGATTTACCACATAAATGATATTCCATATTCTATCAGCGTTCTGTTTATATATCACTATCATTTCTCTATTTATTGCCCGGATCTGGGACCATTAGGAATACACCGTCCCTCATCTATATGCACCCTTTACAAGCATGTCTCTGGATACTTGCTATTCAGAGCGGTGCTTACTCATACTGCCAGGTGTGGAATTTTTATTTTATCATTTTTTTTTATCCCACTCTTAGATTTTTCTCTCATCTGGTCTTTGTCTGTCATCAGTGCTTGTATGTTCAGACCCGTGGCGACCCACGCCCTCCCTGGACTGCCAGTATATAACATGGAATGAGTTCTATGACTATGTACAAAAGCAGATGGGTTATACGAGGATGAGGCAAGGACTACAACACTGTTTACAATACTGAATGGACTTATATACTTCACTCAGCTGACACTCACATCCACTGCTACCAGGTCCGTCGCGATCCCTTCTGGAAACTTTGGAATTGAAGGTCAGAGTACGCATGCATCGATGTTAAAACATCTGTTTCAGAGACGCATCATATTGCTCTAAATACTGCATATATATCAATGTCTCAAAGAGGGTATCTACTTACATAACGACCTGCAATGTGTGTGTGAGGAAGGGGAGACAATGGGCAGGTGATTGATAACCCGCATTATAAAGTGCCTGCGATATGACGAAAATTGTCAGGGGAATTAATCAGAAATGCGAATAACTAAGGATTATTCATTAGGCGGAATTCATTAAGACAGGTGTAAGCAATAACTGAAATAACCATGCACCATTTTCTGTTGACATATTCTAAATCATTGTGCACCCATGGCCAGAATTCCAACAACAACATATTTATACACGGTTAATTTGAGCTAGGTTGCGATCTGGGAATGACAAGTAGAGTTGGTTCATAAAATAGACATGTGATATTTATATATACTACTTTTTATCTACATGTGCTCAGAGTTGGATCTCCTTGTAAACTTACACCATAATGGAAATGATCTGCCAGTCATGTTGCATTTAAGGTGGATTAGGACATGGTTTATGTATGATTTAGTTATCCATCTGACAGGTGTATAGCATGTATTGGTCTGCTACACATGTGTATGTTACATGAGGCGAGAGGGCTTGTTTGGAAATGTACCAGGGACGTTAAGGGCGAAAAGGAGAACTATATACTTATATGTGCATACCTATGTCTATATTTCACTATTCCTCCCAAGAAGTATACACCACAACGGTGCAGGCCAAGTGCATATATGTGTTGGCAATCATATATTTTTTGATCTTCAGTTATTTTTTGGCACGTTACTGATATCAACGAAGGATCCTTTAGGGTGATGTCTTTATTTATTTCCTAGAACATCTCTCCCAAGCACTAAATTTCACATCTTTCTTGGCCCGCTGCCAAGTGAGTACATCAGTTGAGCTTTAAAAGTAGAAACGAAAACAAAACAAAAAGCCATGTGCGGTCAGTTACCATTTCAAGTTTATTCAATTGTGTACACTGAAATATAACAGTTTAATCTTTGCCATAATATTCTATATACAAATACCAAGCTGTCTGCGGGTTTCTTTTTACAAGCATAACAAGGTCCATTGTGATCAGATTATTTCACAGCAGAGATAAAAAAGAACACATCAATGTTTGGTAGACTTTACATTTCATGATAGTTGTTGCCTCATTTTCATGACTGGTTGGACTGGAGCATGCTATATTTCTATATTTACACAACTGTAGTGACCGACAGTAATTGAACTGGGTGAGGCATATAGTGTATTGCTATATATCCCATATGTATGCCGATATGTGCCCCAGACTTAAGGGTTATGAGGCTGAGCATATGTGGGCAAACTACCATAATTCATGCCAGATTTTTATTTATATGATTTCACCTTTTTAAATTTAATAAACACAAGTACTGAAGCGGGTTGCATGCATGGTTCTGGCATATCTCTATATTCTCCACTTCTCTATGGTCGTTTCCTTTCATTAACGTTCAGCTGGAAGGTACCTCCCTAAATAAAGGCATATATAATCGTACCGATTTGCCATCGGTGGTTTCCGGAGGGATTGAGATGTACACCCATGTCTACAACTGATCGACACTTCAAAGCGCCTGACTTCCAATGATGGGTTGTTGTCAATTTTAGAATTAGGGGAATGGAAGGGGCGGACTAGTCGATGGTGTGATTGACAGCAGTATATAGCTATAATGGGGTATAATAATAGCTATATTAGTGGGTGATTGAAATGAAATTGGCATTTCTAGGATTTGCCATGAGAAGACAGTACGTGAACCTTGAAATTTGTTAACATAGATAAAAAAAACTCCTCAGAGCCCACCCCAGAGCAACTTATCCTGAATGCTCATTGGCACAATCAAACTATCTGTAATGGTGTGAGTAAAATAATTAATCGACCAATCAATACATCAAGTTAGTTGTTGTCCAAGCCTGTGAAATTATAATTAGAATATTCAATGTTTTATACACATATACACAGCAGGAAAAACATGGTGATATTCATCTTGTACATTTTGAAATAATATGCTAAAATATAATATAAATATAATTTGTCTAGGTATTCCCTTTCAAGTTATGTCACCTGTCCAACACTTTCCAATTGCTTTCTTTTAGTACGCGGTGAAATGCTCGTGGAAATAACATAGTAAACGTCATGTAATTTCCACACTTCCTTAATTCGCTCCGCGCAGATAAATGCTGGATCCATCACCATTATAGCTAATTATGACGCTTAATGCCAGGAACCATGCGCATAATAACTGTATACACCAATAGCAAAAAAAACACTACTAAAAATAGAATATAAACAAACCAATGATTTAGTTTTTGCACCCTTGGTGGCGGTTTCCGTTTGTTTAGGCATTGAGCAATATATCTATAGACTGCGTTTTTCTGTATACTTAGTGAACATGTTACCACCCTTGTACATGAATTTGTATCATATATACTATATAGAATCTATATAGAATGTTGGGGTAAAATGAGCTATAATGGTAATGCTTGGTTCTGTAGGCAGGCACATAATCGCAATCATCCTAACCAGAGTCAATGGCACGTATGCATTGCCAATGTATTTATCCCACCCAAGTGTATACATGGTTTCGTGTATAATGTTGAAAAACGCACTTGGCGCTAACATGATAAAACACTTTTTCTCCATGCTCCTGGCAAGCAGGAAGAAATGCGGTTGGTCAGTTGAGTCGCCTATGAAATGAACAGTGGTATATCATATATGTTCCTACATCACAATTCACATGCATGCTTCCCTCGGTTGGAGGGAACCCAAATATACTCCATCATGGGAAAAATTTATTGAGGAAAGCAGTCCTTTTACATGAATATGAATTATGAACAAACCATATTTCTATGTTCTGACATCAGCTAGCGTCTACATAGAATTTATTACTTCATGACAGCTATAATGTCCCTTAAAAAAAAGCCAGAATAAACATTGCCACCCCATCGTTTATTGTTCATAACCTCGATCTTACATATTATTATAGGCGCAGTATTTTTCAGCATCCTAACAATATTTCTTTATTCTCAACGATCAATGCTTCTTTAATGGAGCCGCAGTGGCTGTGTTTTTATAAGCAATACCGACTGTAGCCTACATGAAAAAGCTCCCTTCTCCACACAATAGTTCCACTTGTCTTGGTTAATATTGGATTCAGAGGGATAAACATCCCAGGGTGTTGCTTGCCCATTGTTCGTTTTTTTCTGATCTATACAATCAGCTTCATCTATTCCTCTAAGCTTATGCACACTCGTGAATCTTGATCAAATGACATTCATGACAAACTGGGCATGTTATCGAGGTTCTATATTGCATATTAATAATCATTTCTTGATACGTATGTGTACACACGTTTTAAAATTAATATATATTTTATGTTTTCTTTATTTCCAGATCGTCTCCCCTTCCAAATGTGGGTAGATTGATATGAATATTCCCCGAAGGTGACTCGGAGCAAAAGACCCCGTAGGTATAAATGTACAGGTGCGGAAAAAGATTAGATAGTTATAGAAGACCGAGAACATCATTCTTTTTAAACATGGAAGGCAACACCAGCATTTCACCCTCAGGTGAGGCCTCAGGAACTGATTACAGATTTGTGGACTCCGAGAGACCTGCATCCTTACTCAAGGGCTTTTCGCGTATATACGAACACAGAGAATTTGTAGATGTAACCCTGGTCGTCGAAGATCATGATTTTCCATGCCATAAAAATGTATTGGCAGTGTCCAGTCCATTCTTTATGGCCATGTTTACTCACGACCTTCAGGAAAGGCACAAGAAGCGAGTATGTATCCGAGAGATGGATCCACATACCATGCAGCTTGTGCTGGAATACATCTACAACGGCGAAGTTGTCCTGAATGAGGACTCAGTGCAGTTGGTCCTGTCCGCAGCCAATTTGTTCCAAATGATCGAGCTGAGGAGTGGTTGTGCTGACTACATGATGAAACAGGTGACAGTGACCAACTGTATCGGAGTCTACTTCTTTGCCAAAGCCCACCATTGCGATGCCTTAGCTAAGAAAGCCAATGAAATCATTAACAAGAACTTCAGCCTCCTTTGCCAAGAGCAAGAGTTTTTGTGCCTCCCATGCGAGCAGCTAACTGAAATAATAAAAGATGACCGACTCAATGTTACTCAAGAAGAGATGGTATATGAAGCTTGCCTAGCCTGGATCAACTCCCGCTTGGACGACCGACTCCAATACCTATCCGAGATCATGCAATGTGTGCGATTCGCCATCGTCGGCTCATACTATTTCTGCGACAAGATCGATAACAGTGGTCTGTTGTCTGGGGACCCAGCGCTACGAAAAACACTCGATGCTGTCAAATATTATCACATGTTGTGTAACAGGCAGAGTGAGATCGATCTGAACTATGTGCCAAGATCAGGGATGCCTTACAAACGAGGGGTGATCATCATTGCCAATCCTTATGTTGAAGATGGTGGGAGGAAATTTAATAGTATGGAGATGCTCATGCCAATGACCGGTACAATTCATCATTTATGCAAATTACCAACTAGCCTATACATGCCAGGTAAACCCTTATCTTCTAATGGTTTAGAATGTTGCCCTTTTCCCAAAGAACGAATAAATTTGAATGATGATTAAAAGATAAATTTTGCGCTCAGTATTATAGCACCAAGTAAAGAAGAATTATTTAGAGGAATTTTGCGAAGAATCTCATCTAACTGCCAAGTCAACCTTATTGTTATGTAATCATATTAATTTCGTGAACTCCTGTAGAGAGAAAACATGAATACAGTTATTTCTACTCTATTTCTAATTTTGTCCATGATTGAATACTATACTTTGACTTAATATGATCTGAAATAAAATATTGAATTGATAATGGTTTCCATTAATCATTATATCTTTGTCTTGTGTTATTCAGGTGTAGCTATTACAGGGGATAACCAGATTTACCTCGCGGGAGGAGCCATAAGGAGAATAAACTACAGAGGGCCTTTTGCAGCAGAGGGAGTATCCTCAAGTGTCTATGTTTTCGATAGACAGTTCGGCTCGTGGCAGGTCAAGGCTAAAATGCTTCATTCAAGGTCACAATTCTGCCTTACAGTTGTTGATGGGTAAGAATCGTATTAAATAGTTGATATAAGTTATGATTAGATTGCTGGTTAGAGAGGTCTTGGTGTTAAAACCTGCGTTTTTTGTTATTAGATCGATATGCTAGGGAGGTATACATAATACTCAAACAAGCTGATGGATCCTCTCCGGAGATTATGATTAGTATAGTTTTTCCCAGGTTCCCTTTAGCTTTTTTATATTATATATGGATGATAGATCATCCAAGATATTTTTTTAAAAAGAAGGTCCATACAATTCAAGCAATACCGGTTCCTCGCTGTGAATCCCACTTACAAAAACATATAAATCCATTACAAGAAAGCTTTTGTTTTCTGTTCCTCCTACGCCATCAAGACATATGCACCAAGCATGTTTTGATGTTCCTTTGAGTTTTTGTTAAATAAACATATTGGAATAGTTCTTAAGAACCAACGAAGTGAAATAACAAACTACATGATTCACATTAAGATGTATAAATAGGGGGTAACGTTCGATCAAGCACGAGTGCTCATAGGTCATCTAACTTATACTGGTGGTATGGATCGTTTTGTCTTTCTATCTCCGGGACTTCCCCTGCTATCAACTCATCTCCCAGGTCAACGGATGGTACAAGCTCATTACCTCAAAATATATGATGCATTTGACATCAGTAAAACATCTTTAAATGGCTTGGTTTCATTCCCACGCTTTTCGAAGTTTCAGCGCCCTGCAAAGTCTTACTTTTGATATATTTGTCAAACTAATGTACAAGAAGTTTTTTTTATAATTATAAACCCATAAATTCCTGGCTTGGTACCAAATCTTCTCCGGTAAGGCTTGCCAGATCACAGTAAACATAAAATGATAGATGATTTGCTCTGGTGTAATTATTGACCCACCATAGTAGTTTATGAGCAGGGAATAAACGAGTTCATTTCTTATTACCAGTCCCTTTTGTGTGATTTATAGGAAACATAACAAACAAGACAGGTTTAGTGCATGTATAATGTGTGTTTTTCTAGTAGTAATAAAATACGATCTTGAGCAGCGCGATTTAGTACATCTAGTTCAATACCTTTATCAATATTGGAAGAGGGAGAAAAACTATTGGAAGGGACTCATATGATTGAAGCAAATTGATCCCTTTATCACGCCTACAAAACATGTGAACTCGTCCGGGAGAGCGATATAAATATATTTTTGACGCCAGCCTGTAATTGCCTGGAGCAATCATGAGTTTTAATATTCTGGAATATGTGCATAAATAGGTCAATTTCTAATCAGTAAAGAATCTAAAAACTTACACAGGGTGTTAGGGTCGCAGATTAAACCCCAAAACCAATGTTGTTTCTTATCCCGGTGATAGATAGCCAATCTAATAATTTGCAGAAAGGGATGTGTATTGTGTCGTTATATTTTTGGAACAAATTCTCGTACTAAATTGTGTTTTGAAGGGTTTTATTTCGGAGGGTTGGGGGCACATTGTTCTCCTTTTGATCCAGTCATGATAATTAAGGCTGATGATTATCCTTAAAATCTTTTACTCTAAAATGTAAAATGTTTTTTCATTTATTCTGTAGTAAAGTTATCCTTTTCTCAGCAGCTTGGAATGAAAATATTTTATTAATTTTTGCAAAACGTTCAAGCTGAATGGAAATTCTAAAACTAATACAAACATAAAGAAACATAAATTATAGATAGAAGGCATATAACACCAAAGCCACAATGATAACGTTGAGTAGTGTATTTGAGTACATGAGTGTTTATTCAGTAGTACTGTCAACGTTTCGGCACTCGGTGTGCCTTCATCAGTGTATAAAATATCACAATTAACTTCTTCCTTCTTTTTTTTGTAAGCTACGTATATTTATATAGGGAAATTATAGCTAGATATCATTTTGTCGTTCTATCTTTCCCTTTCCACACATTATCTAAGAGTTCTAACATGCCTTTGATTCCAGCTTTATACTGGCTGTTGGCGGACACAATGAAACGGGGATCCTGGACAATGTGGAGGTTTACGATCCTAGACATAACACCTGGACTCCTCGTGCTCCTCTTCCACAACCTCTCAGGTGCCCTACAGCTGTCAGCTACAAAGGCAGTCTGTATATCTTCGGCGGGGAGAGCGACAAAGACATCTCAAGGGCTGCATACAGGTGAACATACTCTTAATGTGGTTAAAAATGCACATCCCTTCCATTCACCACACAATGAACTATACAAACACTAAGAAAAAATCTCCATCGATTCATTCAAATACGATATATTTTACTCGATCCTTCACCAATGCCACTATTTAGCGGATGCCAATTAAGCAACTCGTTTTTTAAAACATTTATGAACACGTTTCCGGGACTTACTGCATGGACTTTTCAGTCTTTGGAATGTGGCAAGTAGACGGTATATATTTGAGGAGGGATTCTTCAAGTTGTACCCGACAAATATAATTTGGAATCAATGTCACAAGCACTATAGCAGGCGCTACAGACTTGCATTCAAAGGAAAGGTCTTTCGTAAAAAAAAAGAAGACCAGTGATGTTTCTTGTCTTTTCAATTTCTTCGTTATGGAGTGAATGGTTGTCAATCATCTATTATTAAATAGTCGCATTAGTTGCGAAGGTATTTGAAACGAAGTCTTACAAAACGTTGGGACATTTGACCCACATCATAGCACTTGGATTGCTTCCATTGGATTAGATATTACTCGATCTTTTAAAAGCACTGTACCGTTATTAATAAGAAGTTAATGAAGTTAAAAATGTATATTTAGTCGTATTTTATTGAATTTCTCACTATTTTTCTCCATTCCTGTTCCATACTTTGTCATTATGCATGGTACAATGAACTATAAAATTAATGCAAACGATGAGAAACGTCGTTGAACGACAAAATTCGTATTTTATTAACTATTGTACTTGTAATTTAATGACTTGGCCTGTAAATGGAATAAAAAACAACAACCCCAAAACCGTATTGATAACACTTAAAGAATGTTGTAGCTAAGTTCTTTTGATTGGTTTCCAGGCTATACGCTGATTTTTCTAAGTTACGAAAACCTAAAATGGAATTTTCCATGAATGTTTGAGATAGGGCTACAGGCAAAAATATGAACTAAACATGGGCGTATAAATGAATTAAACCTTTTTTATTTCTATTTTATTCGGGGTATACCCAAAGGAAATGAAGAAATATTTTAACTTGTTCATCAGTTATGGCAGTTCGGACACAGTTGTTTTTCCATTTCCCTGCGTGCATCTCAAATTTCTTATTGGCAATATGAACTGACTGAATGAATATTTTCTTGTTTTTTAGATACGATGTCACGGAAAACACGTGGTTCGAGTTACCGTCCATGCACACACCCCGAGTGCTGGCTGGGAGTATTGTTCATATGGATAAAATTTATGTCATAGGTGGGCCCAACACTTAATATATATTTTTATCCATTTATCCGTCTGATCTTAAATTACTTATAATTAATGTACTGCAGTAAATATCGAGCTTAGATAATACAATTGGCAGAGCTCTTCAATTGCATGTTTTCATGACAAACATTTTCCTGGGCTTTCAAATCGACTGGTTTTATTAAAGATCAAACCTTCTTTGAATATAGATCACTTATTTGATAACATTTGATTAATGACTTGTCCAAAAAGCGATCAGATCTTAAGATACTATTGTACTACAGGTGGGAACTGTCAGGTGAGCACCAAATGGCGTAAGGAACTACTTCCAGAACACACCGTCTCCACTGTGGAGATTTTCGACCCAGCGACGGGCACCTGGATGTTCGGTCCAGAGCTTCCCAATGCCCTTTGTGGTGCAGGTAATAAAATCAACTTCGCATACTATCTATCATAAGTGGCCAGATAATGCCATCCACAGATACACTTGAGTGCTCTTCTCCGCTCCTTTGTCAAATCACTTTGTAACTTTTGACCTATCTTGGCTATCAATAGCATTCAAAGTTAATATTTAATTATATAGGTATTTAAGTATTCTTTAGGTTAATTTGGCCCTCTCTACCTATTGGAAATATCATCAATGCATTCAATTAATCTGTACTTCCTGCAAATGATATCGTTTCCCACGTACGAAGATGCGGGCGATAATATTTTAAAATCAATGGTAAAATTTAACCAACCACTGAGGTGCTTCAGAATATGTCAATGTTCTAATCCCCCATCTTTCTGTGTCATCAGCGCTTCACTTTGTGTCTTATAAATGACTTTGCCTCTACCCTTGCCTCTTTTTCACTTGGCATTTACACAGTTTTCTCGTGACATGTTTCCATTGGCCGCTTCAATTACAAAAGATCTATGGAATCAAAGTGAAAATCAAAATAATGCATCTTTTTGATTATAGCACGCCTGAAGGTTTCTCAATTATAACACGTATTGGATATACGATATCTATGAAACTAATTTATACCATTACCACCATTTTCACCACGATTATTTATGATAAAAGAATACGGACACAAAAAAATGTATCATTGGCAAAATGATCTCAGTGTATAAATGCTCTGTATCATACTACGTGTAGTCACAATATACTGTGTCTATGTGGTAATAGTGATAGGTGTTCGTGGGAATCTAAGTCTTATAAATGTGGGTACAATTAAGAGATTTTTTAATCTAGCATCATCAATGTCATGCAAACCACATACTGGCGCAGGTGCAAACTACCTTTTATCAAGCAATCAAATATAGACCCCTTCTTTACATTTTATAGAGGAAAAAGAATTAAATACTTATTCGGGGATACCTTTCATGATGGTCGAAAAATCCTCTGTAATGTGGTAGAATACATAATGAAGTTCCTAGACAGATGCAGATCAAGTATTGCAGCTGTATCTATATTTTGAGGAATATAAAAAGTGACGGGGCTTTATATAATGAGTCATCTTTGTATATAACCGTTACAAGAGTCGAGCAGGTGGTCTGTCATGGTGCCACATCGTGTTTTTATCTTTCCACGGCCCCCAAGATTCCACTTTTGTCCTGATTCATACAGAGAAATTCTCTTTGTCCATAGACTACAATATCGTACTCTTATTCAAGATTTAATTTAGAATATCTGGGAGTTTCCTAATGTGTGTCCTACATCAATTATATTCATATGTACGGTATGTCGAATTAACGCATCATTGGTTTCAATCTTAAATCGGAACATTTAGACCAACAGAGCTACGGAGCACTTCAGAGGGGATTTTAGGTTTTAACTTAAAGATATATTGTACTATGTAGCTACGGAGCACTTCAGTAGCTACGGAGCACTTCAGAGGGGATTTTAGGTTTTAACTTAAAGATATATTGTACTATGTAGTCTTATGAATATATATGGATACTCTAGTGATGTCCTAACGTAATATACGGGATACTAATTTGAATTTAAAAGTTTACAAACAAAGTTGTTCCATTATCTTCAGGTGTTGTTCGCTACGGTGAGACCATTATGGTTGTAGGTGGGGAAGACGACAAGAGTTGGATGGCTGGACTATTTATGTTGAAACATGACGAAAACGGAGAACAGAGCTGGGTAGAAGGCCATGAACTACCCACTGTCATGAGTACTTTCGGTTGTGTGGTCGCAGACATCCCTAAGGAGCTCTTCAAAGAATAGGTTAACGTCCCAGTCCAATCTCCCCTACCGCCTAAATAGTCACAGAAAAGGTCCGATAGGAAGGAAGGATGGTGACTTTTCGTCAACTGGTTTGTTTTTGAAAGTCATCTCCAAAGGAAAAGCGGAAGAAAACCCATGAATAAAGCCTCTTAGACTTATCTGAGTGTCTATCAGACGTATGCTATACTTTTGATACGTTTTAGTCCAGAAACTTACATTTCGAGGACATGTAGAAAGGGGCATGCCTTTTATCTAATTTATATTATCATTTATCTTTATATCTGTATACTTTAGGCGTAGGGAACAAACTTTATTAGAACTAAAACTGATACTTGCGTTCATGGAGATACTTCCATGTATATGATCCCGAAAACTGATATGGACCTCCTGTGTTCACTGAAGACTCTCAAAATCTTTTAAATGTTTGTATTTGTATATTTTACGTTATCCCTTATGGTTATTGCATAATTCAAAATCATTCCTCTTCTAAACAAATCTCTTTTACATGACAAATATCATGCCGAGGATGGACACTAAGGTTTATTCTCATTATCGCTGCAGAAAACCAGGTCTATACGGAATAAAGCATTTAGCTTTATTAATCCGATATATAGATAAGAACGATGTGCAATACAGCCACTGAATTAAAAGAAAAGTGGTTGGGAGTGGGTTCCAACCATGAAATTAGAATTGTCTATCTATAGACAAATACCATCCCTGCCTGTGCATTCAGAACAGGTGTCTGACAAAAAGGTGAACGTTTTCAGCATTGGTAAATTTATGATAAAAGTCACATGTTAGAGTGTTCTTGCGATAGTTCCATTCGATTCAGTTAATAATTAACCCATCAGAAGTAGAAGGTTGGTATTGATGTTGACGTATAAACATTGTGATTTAAAAAACACGTTGTGATAAAAGAGGATATATTGAAAACAGAATAATGCATAGGTTTTATCAAATATCTTCTGAAAATTATATGTGATAAAATTACAATGGACGTAGTACAACTAAAAATCTCAGAATGTATATCAATCATTCCGGTTGTACCAAAAAGTTTAGAAAGTATTTCCCCAATCTTTGCAAAACCTTTAAAGAAATTGGTTATTTTCAACAGGACCTATATGATTGATCGAAACCCATTTTTTCATGACTTCCAGCGAAATGATTATGAGAAAAGATGTCATATACACTTGGTCGACCAGAAATTTCCAATGTTCACGCTAGTGTTCACTCGAAACAAACATGTTTCATTTCTCTGGGAGCTTAAATTGAACGCTTACTTTTCTCTTCTTTTTAATCCATTCCGTCCTGATATTATTCCACCAGTCCTCGCGATGATCTAATGAATTTAGATAGAAGATGTTTTAGGATATATTGTGTAATTTCTTTGATTTTCTAACTTAACAATTCTTAAATAAACTTAAAGTGAGAGGACCCAGCATAAAAGTATGCATTCTGTAGCCCAAAGCAAGTGTTGTTAAGCACACAAATGGAACCAGAACCCATGAATGTTCATGTCGATTCTTAAAGACTTCAGTGAAGTCTGTGTAACTTATTTACATTTTTATATCAAAAAAGAATACTTGTGTATGTAGTAGAAGCTATATATTATGTTTGGTATACCCACAATACACGTTTGAGAGGCAAGTTTATGAAAATCACTTATATTATCCTTGGTATTTTGAATGACTGTTAGAAGGACACATTATATTTATTCTCTGTATGTATCATTTCATACTGAATTATTTTTATTTCATTCATGCTGGTTGGCTATTGTAGATGGACAGGGGTAATTGTATTGTATGATTACTATTTATACACGCATATGTTGGAGTGCACGAATAGCTTCGAAGAGAATCTAATGTAAATGATTCTGTGACTGGGCAATATATTTATATGGTTTGAAAGATTCGTTCCCTCAAGAATGAACCTAATGCATTTACTAAGATATTCTTTTTATCAGTTATTGGTACGGACGGTAAAACTGATGGGTACATTTTTTCTCAGGTTTTTGAAAAGGGAATTTAACTAAATTGTATTTATATACGAACTAAACCTTTCAGTGAATTTTTTTATTCCATCATCAAACCTGTGATTCTGAAACGCTATTCCTTGATGTATACCAATTTGGATATTTTCCATATACCAACTTTCAATATCCACTAAATTTCTATAGACCTAGCTACTTATATTTCCCACTAATCCTAGTGGTATTTAGTGGATGAATGAATTCCCGTTTTCCCCATGTCAATATGGATTTTTGATGCATAACGTTACAGTCCAATAGATGTTATCTTCATATTTGACGACTAATTCCAGTTTTCTAGCTTCAATCTATGTTATCAGGTTTGTATGCTTCGTCCAGTGAATAAATAGCTATATAGATTTACTACACCCATGTTTCTTATAACTCCTATGCAATGCTAAATATTATAGAACGTTATTCACATAATATATACCCCCTGGATATGTTGCCACAAACGTGAGATACGAAATATTCCACTAGATATTGAAATCCATGCTTGAATGCTGGCCCACGAGATGTCTCCACCAGACGAATATCTATCTATCTCAGGGGCGGAATTTCTTATAATACTGATCTTGGCATCTACCGACTGGACACAATATATCCCTGTATAATGATGGAGCCCCTTATTGATTAAAATTTGACACAGGATGAATATCTTTATTATTGTATTTCAACAATTAAAAGATCTATTAATTGACCAAACCAAATTGGTTATGGTTATTCTTAACGTCTTGCTAAATCATCTACAATCATATAATTTTTCTGCTACCTCATTTCGAATAATCACATACAATTATCTTGCTTCGGGGTAGAACAGTTGTTTGGAAGAAATGTCCCATATTCATCAACCAGTCGGCACGATTCATTGTAAATGAAAGACAAGCACTAGTTGTATTGTTGAGACTATTTATTTTCAGTCAATGACATATGACACTATCATACATACACGTACACAATACAAGAGAATCGAAAGTTGCAGAGATACACAGACATAATTTACCGGACACTATTACTATAGTGTTTACCCTGTGAACTAATATAAGGAAATCTAAACTGCCCTATCCTAGACAAAGACTTCAACAGTTGGAAGGTGGGAGTGCTATAGAAGGGACTATCTTTTACATGGATTTGATCGCAAGTAATCTTAACGGCTCAGTAGGATAACATCCAGGAAAATACCTATTTATATATCATGATTATCATTATCTTCTCACCACAACACAGCAAGACTCACAGTAGTAAATTAATATGACATGCTTGATTTCTTAATCTTAATACCTATCATATTCCTTCGCATTCCATGAACGGGGAATTATGTTTAGCCCTATCAAAAGTATATATTAAAGCATGCAATGCTTTTAAATGTAACAATATAATTTTCGAGTATTCTAAAGCCAACAAAATGCAACTTCAAGCACGCTGAGTTACAGATAATACACTAGATGGCACCATGGTCTCAGATGGAGCCCATTACACAGGCCAGGGAGGTGGGATCCCTGGTGTACTCCCTGCATATAAACACAGTTCTGTTTCATCACATTTGCAATAGTTATCCTCGGTGTTGCATCCAGACTTATTAATAATGCAGGAGTTTCCACTTAAATACTCTCCTGCATTGCACCTTTCCTAATTTCTTATCACAATAGGCGATGGACGTGACTTGACAACCCAGTTGCTGAATATGTTATGCGTTGTCATTATATGATTCTCGGCAAGACCTTATTACTCTTTTCGTTTCATTACCTAATACACATACTTAGACCACATTTCACATTCTTGACATGGCACCCAATCGAAGCGAGTATAATTAAAATGAACCTTTCTAGACGACATAATTATGATCTGCATTGTGAATACCAACAGTCACACTGTCTTCACAGATAGTTTAGCATCATATAATAACTATGCATTTGGGGAGAAAAGGAGATGCGAAATATACAATACACAATATTATTAAATTGTCGAGGACTTAACTATAGAGAACTCATAATCTTATTTCATGTTTCAACGTAGATACCACAACAACAATGGAATATCCTCAGACCATTTTCTTCTTGCTGGCAACTGACCGTAGTAAGATTCGTATTGGAATACTTTCTTAAGACATTGTTTGGAAATCTGTGGATGTGTTTACAGTGGGATGTTTCCGTGTTTCTTCCATGGGTTCTTCAGGTCTTTGGTAGCAAGCATGTCCAGGTCGAGCTTAATTCTGCGTCTTGTCGACCGTGGGACGATAATATCATCCACGTAACCTTTGGCGATGAAATGGAAACGACACAGGTGAGACATTTTATTTTCCAAGAAATGAAAGCTGTATGAATTTATATGAGTGGATTTATATCGTCGAATCGAAATAAATATGAGCACTTTCACGTCATGCAATTATGGGGGAATCTGAACTGTCAGGTTTCCAGGAATAAGATAATGAAAAGAAATAAAAATGCTTGCCCTCTTTTATTGGAAAGAGGGAGGAGGGGGAGGATGAGGTGGCGGTGGAGAAGGAGGATGAGGAAGAAGAAGAAGATGATGAAGATGATGATGATGATGATGATGATGAAGATGATGATGATGATGATAGATGATGATGATGATGATGATGATGATGATGATGAGGAGGAGGAGGAGGAGGAGGAGGAGGAGGAGGAGAGGAGGAGGAGGAGGAGGAGGAGGAGGAGGAGGAGGAGGAGGAGGAGGAGGAGGAGGAGGAGGAGGAGGAGGAGGAGGAGGAGGAGGAGGAGGAGGAGGAGGAGGAGGAGGAGGAGGAGGAGGAGGAGGAGGAGGAGGAGGAGGAGGAGGAGGAGGAGGAGGAGGAGGAGGAGGAGGAGGAGGAGGAGGAGGAGGAGGAGGAGGAGGAGGAGGAGGAGGAGGAGGAGGAGGAGGAGGAGGAGGAGGAGGAGGAGGAGGAGGAGGAGGAGGAGGAGGAGGAGGAGGAGGAGGAGGAGGAGGAGGAGGAGGAGGAGGAGGAGGAGGAGGAGGAGGAGGAGGAGGAGGAGGAGGAGGAGGAATGAAGCATTATGATATAAGATTCCTCCTGATCGCAACAAGGCAATATATATGTATCATATGAAATTCTTACCGCGGACAGCAGCGGGGAAGGGATTGGCAAACTTCTCAATATATTCTTTCTCACGATCCTCTGTGTCCTTTCCGCGGAAGATAATCTGTACAGCTCCCTGTAGATATGATTTAAATGTGTTTTTTGTGTTAATTTTGTATATTTTATATTATATTATGTAAATGTATATTACGCTAAATATGACCTAGTATTTGCCTATCTAACCTTCAATACGTTAGGTACATTGATACGTTATCAAATGGTAGCACACAAAATAAAAATGAATAAAAAGTAAGAAAAAAGAAAGGACGAAAGGATACCTTGGCTCCCATTACTGCTACCTCAGCCGTTGGCCAGGCGTAGTTGATATCGCCACGTAGATGCTTCGAGCTCATCACATCGTATGCACCGCCGTAAGCCTAAACGTATTAAGAAAACATGTTAGACACATACAGTCAAGATTTCACAGTCTAACCACATTATTATATGTGATGTGTCACATGAAAATGAATCTTAAAACCCTGCGCACACACACAGCTGATTTGCCCCCCGATTTTGGTCTCCCAATAAATCCTATGATTTCATTTCAAATCCTGGTTTATGTTTTTTAAATAACATCAACCAGGATTGGAAATAAAAACCAGAACCCATGTCGAGAATATAGTCACTTAATCCTAGGATTCATCTGGAGACCCAAATTGGGGGGCAATCGGCTGTGTGTGGGCAGGGTCTTAAGTCAATGGATTATACTCTCTTTAAGATTTCCGTTGACACCCAGAGACAATTACATAGCCTTGAAAGAGAAAGAGCGTTGAACACCCCAAAAGTCAAAACAATCCAACAACGAGTCTTTGTGAAAAAACCCATTTGAAATATATCCTCTTTGTGGCCTTAGACTCCTGTGACACATCACATATTCCTACTTTGTCGTCAATACAGAGTTACTGTCTAATCCTATCGCTTATAAATGTACACAGGTAAACCATACAATACACTATGTATACACATTTAATTCATTTAAGCGTTTAGGAGAGGTCCTCAGTACAGCTATGTGTGGGAGTGAAGTAGATCTTTCACTAAATATTTTACCAGTGTTTGAGTAAATCATATGAGGCTATCCTAAATGAATAATAGCATTTTTTGTAATTTCCGCCAGAGTTTATCTTTTCTATCAACTTTCTCATAGTTATTTTTATTTTAAGTCGATCAGAAAGACGTAGGAGGAGGTAGAGGAGTTTGGTCTAATTCTTAGTCCTAGAATTTTGCCTATAACATGAAATTGAATAGGGCCTATATCAGCCTTCTGTGTCACCCACTAATCCTAAAAAAGATGTATCAAATTATCATAACAGGGGCACATTACATCTAAATTATTTAAGCTATCCCAGGACATTCGAACAGGAAGTGTGTGGGATCACAGTTCCTCCGCACAATTCACATTCACCATCCTCTATTAACTTAATGCGATGCAAACAAAATGCGTGTGGGTAGAGTGTTGGTGAATATTCTGTACATAACATTTTGTTTCTGTACCGCCGATAGTCATTCCGTATGGGGTAAACCACCAGGTCAATCAGGAATTCTCCGAATTATCCTTTCATCATTGAGGAGATGTTTTCTCCAATATTTAAGATATGGTGGTTTATTTACATTTCTTGAAGAACACTCCCCAGCATTCACACGCTCACATTTTTAAAGGTTGTTTTAGTTTTTCCCAATAGTATTTCAAAATTTCTTCCGGACAGGTAAGGTCAAATCTAATTTGTTTATATTTCTAAGCTAATTTCTGCATAATTAGTGCCCAAGTTAGAATCAATATAATGCATGCTATCTATGCAATCCTTAAAGGCTTCCTTCTTATATGAAAGGTGAGAAAATGGGCCTTTACCATCCGCACTGGGTTGGTTATTGGCGATGAAGTTGAAGAGACAAAAGAACTTTGTAACATTGCTACATTCTGAAGTCCCATAATGAACGGTTGCCCTCCCATCCAATATGGAACCATAATTGTGTGTGTATGTGTAGGGAGGGGAGGGGACGGAAGGAGGTATAGGCTGGTTTATGTGAGTTTGTTTCTAGTACAAGCACGATTATGAAGCCGCATGTAACAACACAATCATGTACAAATGGTTGTTCACACGTGCAGGCATGAAGGGTTGCATAAACAACATAAAACCCTCCTCTATATGCTAGCACACGCTGTTGGAATCAAATGGCGACAGTAAATAAAGTAAATAGGGAGTAATGGGGGATGACAGTCGCCCTTTTAGCCATATAGTTCCCTCAAAGGATGCCTCCCGAGCAAGGGCAAATCTCTACCTCAGCGCTGGCCATCAAATCGAAAATTCTAAAGAAACAAGGCATTAGCTCTTCAGTACAGTTCTCAGAGACATTTTCCCTTTTATGGCGACAATTTATCGGAATTTCTGTAAGGGCAAGACAGCCCAAGTCCTCCCTTATACAAGGATTCTGACATCTGATGTAGTGAATAATATATGAAATGGCACCATTTGCTTCTAGAATGCCATAATAGTGGCCACCCAGAGTGCCTATGAAAGTCGCTACTAATGTGCCGCCAACCTCGTCCTGTCGGTGGAGAGGGAAAAACTCCTAACAACAAAGGCCATACCCCTACGAATACCCGTGCAAATGTCAATAAGTCATATATAAATGGGCTATATCTGGTTTAGAGTGTCACAAATGTACGACAATCATCATTGTACACAAAGATGGGGTGCGTGCTTTAATTTAGTTCACCTGAAAGTGAAACATCTGTATGTATCATCAATATTGAATGTATTTCTTATTCAATCCATGTCATACTGTCGGTATGTTGACTATATATGAAAATGACAGTTTTTTTGATGACTGATTGATGGTATCAAGGAATGGAGGTGAAGAAACAGAATCAGTGTGACCCGCCAAGCAGAAAGGGACCTTCCCGCGGGAGTTATAGTTCCTGGTATTCCCGCTAGGAGTCACATCATGTTCATGACGTCACTGTCACAAATGTTTATATTAGTAATTCTGAGTGGCAGGTAACTTTGAAAGTCTGTAACTTCACTAATTTTTGGAGTATCAACAAAATTCTTTCACTTTTATAATGCTCATTTCCCCTTCTGTACATCCCTGTCATTTTTTTCTTTTTCTTTTTAATATTTATTTTTTGTACATGTGATGTGTCACAGGAAAATGAGTCACCCCCCAAACCTATTTGAGATCATCTACAGAAAACTGACATAACTTCACAAAAAATCCCATATCTCGGCAAACTTTGGGAATTTTCAACTATTTTTTTCGGTTATTGACTCAGGAGGACATGCAGATTCAGAATCTATAATAAACCCAAATTCGAAAATTTGGCCCTGGAGTCCCCTTTCTGCTTGGCTGGTCACAGATCTTGACATCTTGAGTATCAGAGACCATGTATTATACATTGTATATAGCTTAATTAGAACATATCGTACACTCTCTATTAAAAGCCGCATTTCTATTAGGAGCCGCACTCACGATTTGGGGTTTTGAATTTGTCAAAATTGATCTGGGGAAAACCAAAATAGAAGCATCAAGTGAACTTTATAAGATTTCAGGAGTATTTTGGCTAAATGTATGACAGTTCTAGGGCGACAATACGTTAATTTTGAAGTCATTGATGGGGCCCAGATCTTTTAACGTGCTCCTTTAAGGTCTTAGCTCTAATAAACAATTCACCCTACTATTGTTCTAAGTGATTAATAGTGCTCAAATCTTTTGCATAGGACAAAACCTCTAATAGAAGCCACCCCCGCCCTTGAGTGTCAGAACATTTTCTACCAGTATCTTTTCTAATTAAGAGATTTTACGGTATATAACATTTCCTAAATTTCCTCCCGAAGGGAGCTATGGAACATGGGAGACTCGAGGAACTGGAGTAATTGCTAAGAGGTCATAAGTCACATAGCTTAGTTGTTTACCTCAGCTTCAATCAAAAGTAGATTATCAATTCTAACTCAACTAAACAGATCAAAACAAGAAAAGCAAACGACAGACATAGACGACGTCACAAAAACAAACAAATTAGTCACTTTCACCATCAGAAAGTCTTTCTTTGCTGAAGTTTCTAGGTCATCTTGAGATTAAGAAAGATTAGAAAAGGCGCATGGTCATAAGCTGTACGACGTAAAGTTCTTTTCTGCTCAGATCATGAGAATATTCGACGTGTATAACATCTTTCCAGAACCAGTCACTTATGACCTCGATTGTACAAAATATTTCTTCCAAGTTTCGAATTCTGAAATTTATTGATCTACTTCAGTGATCCCAACTATTGCATGAAACCACAACAACCCACCACTAGAAGAAAACTGAAATAAAATGTCATAATTGAATGATAAATGATATTGCATACCTTACGAGTGATGATTGTAATTTTAGGCACAGTTGCTTCAGCGTACGCGTAGAGAAGCTTGGCGCCATGGCGGATGATTCCATTGTATTCCTGGTGTGTACCTTAAAATGTATACATTTCTATTGAAGACATGAATTTCTCTTGTATGAACTTTTGAATCTAAGATCATTACATAACAAATTTTGGCCACAAATGAATGTCCTATTGACCATTTTATGAATGGCTACTGAGTCAGAGTGTAATATGGAATGGGGGGATATTTTGTCATGGACGAAACATGTAGAAGTGTAATATTTAATTCCTATTCCTCTAGATGGTTAATTGTAATATGTAAGTCGAAATATCCACCCTAAAGGAAGGGCTAACAGATCACATAGTTAAGAATTTAAAGGTACTAAGAACATATAGTATACGTTGGCCAAACATATGAATTTAATGACAAATCCTATACCTGGGAGGAATCCAGGAACATCAACGAATGTAAGGATTGGGATGTTAAAGGCATCGCAGAAACGCACGAAGCGCGCGCCCTTCACTGAAGCGTTGATATCCAGACAGCCTGTAAAAGAGTACGGAGTCGAATTATGCTAATGTTAATTTCATATAGTTATTTTGGTTCAATGCACCCCCTTGTTGTGGCAAATTTGATATGCTATGGGGTACAGCATACCTTAATTAAGTGCATATAATTACATAATCATTTGATATGAATACCGCATGGGATGTGCATTCAAAATGATTGCCTATTTAAACCAGTTTCCTACGTAAGCCAACTGCACCAATGAAACAAAAAACTGGGTGATATGTATAATGTTTTCTCTCAGCAATGTTTATTTTTGAAATAAAGTTCCCTTTTAATATAGAATTGGTAGTATCCTGAAGCCAAATATGTATCTCTCAGAATGATTATGATTCAGGATACAGTCTCGGAGTTTTGTAATTCGAGACACAAATTAAGCCATTAAATGGGAGTGAATGCCGAATAAGGAATCCTTTATATCACTATTAGTTATGCATTCAGCGCTCATCTCAAGGCGCTTCATTCTCTCTGGTGGTAACAGAATGCAATTAAGAAGTAGTTTCAAACTCAAGCTTCGTTTGCTTTTCACATTAACAGTTGGAATGAGTATGGAATAATTAATGAACTTTAATTAATCCCCAACTTCTAGATGGGCAATTTTCCTCATAGCACAAGCTCCCAGATGCAACACAGCGAATCGATTCTGACAGAGAAAAGCCCCAGTGCCATGCTCTGCCTTTTAAAGGAAAACCCAAGAAGTCAATTCCTTCCGGGCAATCCTGAATTGATCCATTTCCATTCGGAAAAATCACAATCGTCTGATATCGGCCCGGATCAATTTAGGGTTAATAAGCTTGGCAAAAAGCTGGTTTATAATAAGGCGAAAAGAGCAGCCCCTCGTCTTTGCCAAGTCACCTAGGAACACAAGAACATAGGGATGTTCCGTTATTAATACTCCTTCGGGGTCCCTCTTGGGTGGGAGTCATTTTCTCACGAGATAACTTTCTTCCCCAACTCAAGATTGGCCTGAGGGCTAACGTCAATGCTTCTGAATAGTCATTAGTGCACATGACGGAAGTGCCTGCTGCCCCTTCTAGGTCTTGAGGGGGCTAATGGTACCTGGCAGAAGAATGCATTATTAACGAGGAAAGCATTAAAGTTCACACTTACGAGGCCACTCGAGTAGGGCTGGAATAGCATTAGAGACCGGCTTATTTCACTGGGAGTGGCAGAGCCGCAAGCCTCCTGGGAGGGCCTTCCATTTGGCTAAAAATCTTCACGGGATGCCGGATAGTTATTGCACGGAAGGACCAACATTTGCTAGTGAAGTTCTAGTCCTAATGAACTCTTCAGTCTCTACTTTGTGCGCATCAGGTTCTCTGAGCAAAACCAACTCCAAGCATTTAAAAAGCTTGTCTCCTCCTCCCTCCCCAATCTTCCAGTTTGTGACGCAAGTCTGAATCAAGGAGAAGGCGCTTGGGGGTGCGTGAAGTAAAACACTTCAGAGTGGCAGTGGCATAGTGCACCATTGGTTACCTTATTTCCTCCACCACACAGGTACTGAAGGCACGTCAGATGGCACAAACCTGCTTAATCAAAGGCACTGCCAACCTTTGTGTTGAAGTTATTTTCGTCGTGGAGAAGGATTATAAATAGATAAAAGTTCGCAGAGGCAGGAGTTTTGACATCAGAAAAGCATCACCCCATGCTCTTCTTCAACATAATATGCTAAAAGGAGCAAATCGAAATTAAGTATTACAATAGCAATTTTTCGGTCTGGATCAAATATCGGGCAGGCTCAGCTATTTGAATGGTTAAATTGATTTACTATTCCACTCTCATTCTGTAGCTCGTACAAAAGTTCAACACCGACCCTCGCTCCCACCAAGATGGAACTAAGAATAGGATAGCAAGTGATTCTTTCAAGTACACAACAACAAAAGACAACATTAAAAAACACTACATATTCTAGTAAATAGTGGAATTCGTTGCACTAGAACCTATAAACCGGTTAGACAATCGAATAGAATTAATAGAAAGGTTATTCTCATCTTCAATATATGGCAGGGAAATAAGTTTAAGCGCATGTCATTGCAATGTATATCATCAACAGCTAGGCCAAGAGTACAATAATATAGGTGTAGGCAAGACTGATAATATTCAATCAAATGTATTACCTGCAGCAACCTTGGGTTGGTTACCGAGAAGTCCAACAGTACGCCCATCGACACGCCCAAAACCAATCAGGATATTCTTGGCGTAGTTTGGCATGACTTGGAAGAAATCTCCTTCGTCAACAATCTAGATGACAAAAAAATAACCATTAGTACTCTAGTAATGATTTTATAATACTAATAATATAATATAACATAATATAATATAATGATATATTTTATTTGTTCCAATAGTTGACGAAAAGGAGATGTTATTCTGGAATTTAATCCAGGTCTTCCAGGAAATACCTAGCACCGACAACATTACCAGATTTATATAGTCAAAGTTAAATTTCATGAGTATGATAAAGTCCATGTTAGTAGTTTCAGTTTTTAAGAAACTACTTAGTAGAAAATTTCTCTAGTCCACTTTACTTTTTATAAATATTTTTCTTTTTAATCAACCAGCTCAATACCAACAATCGATTCTGCTGTAACGCATGAATAAGATGCATAGGATAGCAAGCGATTAGACAGTTTTCTTTAGTATAACGATAAAAGGTATAGAATAGCAGAAAATATATGATACGATACAATATGTATGATAGCAGATCAGATACAGGTAGCAGATAGGATAAAATAGGCAAGTATGGCAGACAAACAATTCAATGACGCAGGACTCCGTCCACCATTACCAAGGCTTATTTGATTTGATTTGAAAAATGTTTCTGACAAAACATTTTCATGCGTCGCCTCGTGGTACAAAATACACTATTCAATTAACATAGTAAATAGAGACAAATTACGTTGACAAAAACAAAGCAGCTATTTAGGTAGCAGCTATATTAAATCAGGGTCTTTTTACACATGAAAATGTGTTCCCAATTTTGGTCCTTCTATTAAGAGTTGTGGTGGACAGATCATTCTAACCAGTTGCCTATTTGCGATTTATATAATACAGATTCAGCTATTTTGTTATTCATAATGACATTCAGATTTCGCCCGTCTTCTGAGTGACTTCTTGTGGCTAGACTCCTGGCATCTATTCTATTTTCTTCGAAAGCTTGAAGAAAACCATGCTCTATTATGTGCATCTTTCTTCGCTCATCCAATTTAAGAAATTGTATGTCAATCTGCTCTCCGTCACCATTGTCATATTAACACGAAGTGATGTATTTGGCAGCATCTGCAGCCTTTTTAAATGTCTCGACTTGAAAGTACATCACATATGGCATTAGGGGCAAAAGGTGTATTGAATACATGTATCTACTTTTCCCTCTCAGAGTTGGAGCATTTCTGGCTTTATAAAGAAGCCAAACTCTATTGTTAACTCTATTTTCAATATATTCGTTATATTCAATAAAATTTAGGCTTTGCTCCATGATAAGTCCCAGCTATTTATATGATGGTACTTATTTCAAGACCGTAAACCCTATTTTTGACCTTTCACAGTCTACATATGAATTTTCATCTTTTTGACAAATGTCCTTAGAGTCCTTAACATAATTATATCAAAGGTCATGGTATTTGTTTCCCTTTGTTTATAGAGATTTCATTTCGCTTAGACCAAATATCAAGGTTATCTATTTCTAATTCTTTCTGCATGATGCTGGCTTTGAATGGATTTCATAGCCATATGTAGGTCATAAATAGTAGAGGCGATGTCCCACGACGATCGTCGACCACAGCGGCGGAAGTAGCGAGCCAATCAGATCCCGCTCCGGCCGTCACCTTGCCGACGTTGACCATCTCGTATATATAGGGAGCGACTACATTCCAATGGCCAGTACGCGGAGAGCCTCCAACCGGAGCAGATCGACCATAGACTTTGAAATTCTTTTCGTCTATTTTCCGAGTTAATATTTTAAATATTTAATATTTTCTCAACTCAACATGGCCGGACGAAAGAGCAGATATTGTTCAACGTGCAAATCTGTGCATGGGGCGCCTACTGGGCTCAAGTGCATGAAGAAGAGTAAATCAACCGAGTCGGTCGTTCAAATTCCGGAGGCTTCTGCTGCTCATACTACACCTGTCGAGCCGCTCGTTTCAGAGGCTGAGCAAGCTGGAGGAGAAATGTCTTCGCGCATGATTAACTTGGAGAGGATGATGATGGATCTTCATGTTAATTTTGCCAAAGGCAAGAAATCACCCAAGGTTGTAGAGGTGGATAGTTCCAGCTCATCGAGCAGGTCGTCGTCTTCCGATTCGAGTTCATCGTCGTCAGGGTCAAGTTCTACTGGCCGTAGGAAGAAAAAGACTGGACGGAGGAGGACCAAAAAATTCTCGCATCGTGCCCATCTCGACAAAGGTGATGTAGTAGACAATTTTGAGATTCTTATGGTTGTTACCTTGAAAACAATACGTGATTCTTATGTTCAGGGTAGAGATATTTCTGGTCTTTTACAACATGCACTGGTTATGGGGGAGAAAGAAGCTTCGCATATGTATTCTCATCGGGCCTCCATCGCTTACGACAAATGTGTACGTGCTAGAGCTGCTAATAAGGGGATATCTGCCTTTGCCACGATAAATCAGGAAGAAATCCTAAAATGTTATTGCTATGAGAATTCGCGCAAGGCCCAGGGTCCCAGTAACCGTAAGAGTAATGCGACAGACAAGAAGGATTTACCTTGCTTCCGACACAACTCAGCGCAAGGTTGTCATACTAAAGCTTGCAATTTTGCCCACAAGTGTTCAAAATGTAATTCTACCGATCACATCGCCAAATCCTGTACATCTGTTTCTAAAAACAACAAATAGGATAAAGCAAATCGTGTTTTCGAACGTAAACAGCCGGAAGTGGGTTCTTTTGTTGTGGGTATCCCCGGTGACCGCGTAACTAATGACGACGGATTCTCGCGTGAAGGGGGGGGTCCCCACGAGATTCAAGATGGCGGCGCCCGCAACAAGACCCAAAATGTCAAAGTTTTACATAACGAAATCACGATTATTGATGAATTTAATGACTCTGAAGTTAATCAGACGATGGAAATCGATAGCCTTGTAGATTGTTCAGGTAACCACCGTGAAATACCTATTTTTCAAGCTCCAGCTACGCCCGAGGGCTCGATAGTTGACGTTTTTCAAGCTTGTCTCGAAGGAAATTGTGGCTGTATACATAGATTGCACGGCATTCGTTCCCAACTCAAACCATGTCGGTTCGCTGCGATTATATTTAACCCTATGAGAAAATTATCTGACGACGACTGGCTTATATTTTGTGGCATCACCGATGGTTTCCGAATTGTGGACAGTGATGTGCCTAGTTATGACTGTCCAAACTACAATTCCATTCTAGAAATCGACAGTAAAGTGAAAATGAACAAGATAGTGAAAGCTGAACTTGCGGAAGGTATGGTTATGACGACTGACACTCCTCCTACATGTTTTCATGCCCTAGGGGCTGTTCCCAAGTCAGACGGGGGAATTAGACCGATAACTGATTGCTCCAGACCCATTAATATATCAGTAAATCACCACTGCTCTTCCCTCTTGAAGGATTTTTCTTATAAAAGTGTAACGGATGTCGTGGAAATTTTAAATCGTAACGATTTCATGTCCGTCGTAGACATAAAGTCAGCCTATAGATCAGTCCCCATCTTCCCTCCTCATAGACAATACATGGGTTTCCGTTGGGAGGTGGATGGCGAACAACGTACATTGGTAGACAATCGCTTGTGCTTCGGATCCCGACTGGGGCCTTACTACTTCGACCTGATCTCGAATTTTATCACAGAATATATTGCTGAACACTACAAGGTTAGGATAGTGAATTACCTGGATGATTTTATAACAATTTCCCCAAGCCTTACTGGTTGTCAATCTAGCCAGGCCAAGGTGATAGGTTTTCTACGTTACCTTGGTTTTTATGTGTCTTGGTCGAAAGTTACTTCCCCAGCAACTACATGTACTTACCTTGGGATTGAGATTGATTCTGAGGCCATGGTCCTTCGCCTTCCATTTGAAAAAATTTTGAAGCTAAGGAAAGTCCTTGATGTACAGTTAAATGCAACCCACATTTCGAAGAAAAGTCTAGAAATAATTAATGGGATTATTTCCCACTGTGCCCAACTGGTAAGAGGAGGCAGAACATTTAGTCGCAGGTGCTACGATTTGTACAAGAAAATGGTTTCAAGTGGGTCCAACAAGCTACCCATTTCCTCCATGATGAAAGATGATTTAATGTGGTGGAAGAATTTCTCGATGGTGTTTAATGGAGTATGTTCTATCGATCATCCGGATTTCGATTACCCTATCATATCTGATGCCTCCAAGAAAGGTTATGGTATCTTCATGAACGATGACTGGGTTGCAGGAACATGGCCTGAACAGGAAACCTTATCAATTGAATCAAAGTGTCTTCATATAGGCCCTTCCCCACTTGATTCAAATGTAGACTATGACAATATAAATGTTTTGGAACTTTGGCCGCTCTTGGTTGGAATCAAGAGATGGTCATCCCTTCTGAAAGGGAGAAAAGTCATGGTTTTTGTAGACAATACACAAGTGATGTACATGCTCAGGAACGGATCTAGTGTCAATAGAACATGTATTCAGTGGTTAAGAGAGTTATTCTGGGTCTGTTTTATATATGACATCGTCTTAGATCCTAAATATATCTCCACGAAAAACAATTTAATTGCGGATTCTCTCTCACGCCTCCTATATAGCAACCCTGATTCAGCTTGTATCAAAGCCCTACGAGGGACCCCCCTTTGCTGTTTGAATCTGATATTAGCTTGGTCTTTCCATAGGTCGCAGGAAACTGGAGAAGCAAGCACAGAAGCTGAGGATGGAATCAGTGGCACCATCGACGATGAAGCTCAGGGAGGGACAGTGGCGATGTTACCAACGATTCTGCAATCTCTATGAGTTCCCAGATGTCCCATGTTCCATCAACCAGATGTGCCTCTACATTTCACACATAGGAAAGTATATGAAATTCTCTTCAGTCCAGCTTTATATTCAAGCTGTAAACTTTTTTCATGTAACCAGAGGTTTTCCTCCTGTGCTTCTGTCGGATCCTCGCATTAAATCAACCTTGGCTGGCTTAGCAAGGCAGATTGGGAAAGGTTCGACTCAGGCAGCCCCCTTGCTTCCCCATCACCTCAGGAAAATTCAAACTATGGTTGATTTTGAGGATTTAAATGAATTTAAAACCTATTTGGCAGTCCTCCTAATGTTCAGGACACTACTAAGGGTTTCTCACGTTACTACATCCCCCCATACACTGTCATGGAAGGACATTGACATCCATAGCTGGGGTATTATGGTGAACATTTCCTCGTCAAAGACTACTTCTAGGAAGGATGATGTTCTTCAAATTCCAGTGCATAAATTACCAGATTATATTATATGCCCTGTTCATTGGCTTTTACTGTTTGTTGATCGTTTCAAACCAAATCTCTCATCACCTTTGTTCTGTGTTGATGTTGCTGAGAACTTTTCCTACAATGATTTTTCAAAGACATTTGCTATACTTATCGAAAAATCAGGAATTAAGGGTCGATTCTCGTCCCATTCTTTGAGAAGAGGCGGAGCGACTCATATGGCATATTCTGGGTGCTCAATATCTGAAATTAAATCAAGAGGTAACTGGAAATCGAACTGTGTATTTAAATACATCCAGCCTCCATTGAGCCTCAAGAAGAAAATGGACCAAAAACTTTCAAAAATGATTTGAATTGGTACTTGTGTTTCTCTCTCTTTATATTCCCTTTCCTCTAGCTTGGCTGTTTTGGATGAAAGAATATATATCTGCAGCCAAACCTTCGTCTCGTGTCATTTGTCCAGCGTATAGAGTCGGGTGTGTAGAGGCGATGTCCCACGACGATCGTCGACCACAGCGGCGGAAGTAGCGAGCCAATCAGATCCCGCTCCGGCCGTCACCTTGCCGACGTTGACCATCTCGTATATATAGGGAGCGACTACATTCCAATGGCCAGTACGCGGAGAGCCTCCAACCGGAGCAGATCGACCATAGACTTTGAAATTTTTATATGTACCAATATGGATGAAAGAATATATATCTGCAGCCAAACCTTCGTCTCGTGTCATTTGTCCAGCGTATAGAGTCGGGTGTTATTATATTATATTGTGAAGAGAAAAGAACCAAGTATTGTTCCTTGAGGAACACCATAAGAGACTATAAGACTAGTAAGTAGAACTTACATCATTCACTTTTGCTACCTGTTAACGATCTTGTAAATAATCCACAAATAGTTTTAATTAATTGTTTAGGATACCATACATCTCAAGCTTCCTTATTGATTTGCAATGTGACACCTTATCAAAAGCTTTTTTGAAATCAATATCAATCACCTTGGAACAACTCTTTTCATTCAAATTTCCATACATGCTACATTCTAAAGTTCCATGATGGATAATGTGTTTTTTTAAAAATAATGTATTTAGATATTGGCCTTTAATGAAATACAAAAAAATGTTTGAGAGAAAGTCAATATATAAACCAGAAATAGTTACATGAGCTATCCTTATTGCTCTCAGTCTCCAGACGCTAGACTTACATAAATATTTTCTGTTCCAATGTTACATAAAAGAAGATGAATCTCTGTCAAAGCAAAAGAGAACAAGGAGAACCGAGCTGGTACAAGCAGCAACAAGGACAGATTGATGAAATATCAAAAGAAATGAATAAATAAGAAGACTTACTCCTTTGAAGACATCAAGCATATCATACGCAGCGGTGGTCTCCATAGGCACCACTGTATCCAGACCCTTTGCATCACGATCCCTGTACAACATAGACATCCATTATCACAAGGACCAAAATCATTCTGCCTTCAACATTTTTCCTAAGTTACATATCACAGCCTACTCTCAGTAAATTTCTATTTTATCATATTTTATGAAGGACCCTGTTTCGAAGTGTTCTGTTATTTGTCCCAGAGTACAATTTTCGATATAACTAAATGTATACATACAACACATTTTTTTTCATAAAGGAGATACCGTAGAGAACTCAAGATTTGAATTCTAAAGCAAACAGAGAGAGATAAAATTTCCCAGCACTGCACTCTGACTCAAGAAGCTACTTGCTAACGTAATTGTGTTGCTACATGCTTATAACGAAATTGAATGCTACACATAATTACGAAGCACCTGTTCTTATATTTAATTGAGGCCGACGAGGGTTTTACTTTACGATCTTTCTTATAACAAATGAGTTTCCAACGTTCGCATGTCGCTTACACATTAACTAACTCATGACTCTCAGTTAGTTTCGGATCAATAAATTGGGCATTGTATTTACATGTTTAGCGTTCTACCAATGGGTTGTTGCAGACAACTTTGCAAAGAGCGTGGGTTGGGTGATATGTATGAATTATAGATTCAACACCTAAACGTGTCCTTATAACACAAAATCAAACAGTGGTTGAATACAATCTATACTCTATCAGATGGCATTGAGGGTTATTTTTTATTTTACACAAATATGCCAAATGCCTGAAACGTCAAAATCGATTACTGGCACAACAGTAGAATCTGGTGAAAATGTTAAAACCAGAGGAAAATATGAAAATGAACTTGGCAGTGCTTCATATATGTTAATTTATTTCTGCTTAGGTATTATTTTGAGGGACTGAGCTATAGGCAGGTAATCAATGAATAATTCATGAGTGGAAGGTAGTGCAATCTCACCAAGGGTCGTCACATTTCCTGATAGGGGCCTGGTCCTTGTTGCTTAGCGGCAGGAAATTGAAGAGTTCACGAATACCACACAGAGCTTCAATATCGTTCTCAAATGCTCCATGAGCAACCCCTGAAAAAGAGGGAAATTTGAGGCATGGCTCAAGCGCACATAGGTATCTCCTTTCTGCACATAAAAAGCTTCATGCCACACGAGGCCCCAGGGAAGTAGTCTCGAATTTAAAATAGGCAAGGGGACAATTATTCTCCATGACATTTGAGCAATTATTAGTCTCCCTCTGTTATTTAATTTAAAACAAGAACTGAACTTATATTCAAGGGCTAGAAATGCAAGCAAGCAGTTGGTGATATGTTGGATAGTTGGATAACATGTTCAGATGCACGTGCGCTATGGTGGTGGTGTGTTTTACTTTTTTTGTGTTTGTCTTTTCGCTTGTGAAACGGCTGATTGTAGAAACGGTCTGTTATGATCTATTAGCGTAGATAATTATAGATGAATACTTCTAGAGAAGTCTCTTCTCAGAACAGATAGTCTTCATTGATTATTAGTATAGACGTTATATTTAGATGTAAAAGATAGGTTTTGAATGTATACTTCGATTTGAATATTCCTTATATGATATACCATGGATATGTTTTTCCCTATCTGATATTGTATATCTAGAAAAGGGATAGCTGATAATAGCATTAAAAGGTGTAATGCTATTTCCTGAATACAAAAATATTAAATCATAAATCCTTTAGCACAATAGTGTTATAAACAGAATACATCCTGTATCAAAAAGGCGTGGTCTCTAAACGCACATATAGCAAATATAAAAGTGTTGAGTACTAATTATTGTGTTTAAGGCTTCATAAGATATTCTCAAAGGCTTCATAAAAATGTTGCGAGAATAAGAATCGAACGGGTTTTGTATAAAGCTTTTCTTACCGGAAACCGAAGTGTGGGTTTTGGCTCCGCCCAACTCTTCTTGGGTGACATCCTCATTCGTCACAGCCTGAAAAGATATAAAGAGAAAACCAAATGTGAATGTCATCGAGGCACATGATCAAAGTTGATAAAACATCCGCACTGCCTCAAGATAAAAAAAAAAGTAACCGAAAAAAATTGATATGCAGTGTAACCCCAGACATCAAGACTACATGATTCCCCTGCACGCTAAATTTCTTATTCAGCCAGATTAATCCAAACAGCGCATCGCATCCCTCGGCCTGATCGCCGCCTGCTCGACATCCTGGGAGGTTGAAATTGATTCATACTTTATGTTATATATTAAACAATATTAACTCCTAATACATGGCTAGTACTTCCCCATAAAGGAGGAGCTAGCGAGGAGACCTCACTAGCTAGACTCATGGCAGTAGTAGTATAGGTCAAATGCAGTTTCAGGATGGCCCTTTGGAATAGGGAAATGAAAGGATTTTCAAAAATTCCTACGTTTATGCGCACACGATTTCTTTAAGAATAATCAATATCAAGTCAAATTATACAGACAGTAAAGCGAAATGGGACATATCTTGATATTATCTGTGTAAGAGTGTGCAACATAACCCAGAGACCGACGCCCAGGTCTCCATTGAATTTGTGTCGGTCTCTGATATTGATATTAGGCTGAGTCCGATGGTCTTATACATGTATAACACTCCCAATAATCCCATTTTAGCGTGCATTTTGAGACCCAGTGGTGTGCGACTGGAACAGAAGCTAAGAAAAATGGCATTTATTTTGGATTTTACCCAACAGTGTCATTTTTCTTAACAGTATGATATTATAATGGGAACAAATATGTCCAGAGCACTGGATATTTCTTAATTGTGTTAATTGTACTTTCTCAAAAAAGCTTTTTTGTGAAGCAAGAAAATATATTATATTATATTATTTTTGTTAGACAACTTAGACAACAAGAGTTGTGGGCCTTTATTTTATTTTCATTTGGTAAAATTAACTGTTACGCATTACTATGGCATTCCAAGCAAGCAAATTCTGGAAGATTTTGACCTCAAGTGTGCTTTCAAACGAATAAAATAACGTTCTGTCTATTAAATAATGGCATAACTATCGTTGAGTGTATCTCATGTATTACAAAAACAGTAAATAGCCGAAATGAAAATAATAATTTCTGTGAGTTAAATCACTTATTGACTTGTTTGGTTGTGTCTACCTGGCCATGTCTTAGACAATCTTATTTTCTGCATGTTATTTACCATATTAATGCCCCCCCCCCCTTTTTCGGTCTCTGTAAAATCCTGTTGGTCTCCACTGTTGCAATTTGGCAGAAACCGACGGTCTCTGGTCTCCCAATTTACTATGTTGCACACTAGATACCTCGCTAGAAAATTAATAATTATTCATGCCTACACGAATAAATCAGTTTGTTTTCATAGACTACCTATTCTAAAAGAAGAGAGAATAAGATTTTTCGGGTATGGCAGGTTAAAAATACCATGACAGACACAAGCGTATAGGTCTACATGATTGAAATAACAGAAAACGCATAACAGTAATTTACCGCCCGAGGTTCATAAAGACTGGCTAATAATTGAGGTGAATTATTGCCTTAAATGCTGCAAGAACATATCCTGATGTTTCCCTTCAAGTCATCTCATCACTATATATGTGCACCAGCCGAGGTGACCTTCAAATAAATCCACATTAGGAAAACAGAATGGGCTCAGAATCCCAGGTAAATACCTCTCCTGTTTCCGCAAGGAAATCCTAGGGTCGTTTATACAAACAAAGAGTTATTACTTTCCATGCATGGCCTTTAAAACAAGGGTCCACTTCAGGAGAATAAAGAAGTGAGGCTACAAGGTGATTATGGAGTACAGATGGGTGAACACGCAGATGAATGTAAAAATGGTGAACGGGATGTTCTTTTTGCCAAAAAAAAAAGAAAAAAGAAAAAAGAAAAGCCCACGAGGGGTATATATAGCTCTTGAAGGACACCATGATGGTTTTCGACAAATAAAAGGACATAGGTTGTCAGGACGACTGTACCTAAGTCAAGTTCAATCAAGTCCAATTAAGTCAGTGTCATTCAACACTTCGTCTTCACTATCACCCTGAGGTCAGGACAAGAGGATCACTTGAATATATTTAATTTGTTCACAATGTCCTAGAATTGGTTCAGATCCATTAGCAACCAACCAGTCTTACACAACTGGGAGGAACATACGAATTCAATGGCAGAACATATTGGTAAAATCAACCGTTTTTCTATACATATCGTTCCAGTTTCGTGATGCAGACTATGATGTACTCTCGAAATAAGTTACCATCGTCCAAATATGGAGGGGGTACTAAGACATTAACTGACATTCTGGGCACACGAGTCTCCTTCGCCAGCCTGATTAAATCAACACGGCCTCACGCAAAACCCACCCACGCTATACTCACACTACACTAATGAAATGCTACTGGATTGGTTTAACAACGTGGCTACACGCACCGCTCAGCACATCAGCAAAACACCAAGATAATATTTATTGAATCATTTATCTCAATTAACTTATAAAAACACGAATGCTATACATAATTATTTAAAATGTTTCAATAAACAGTTCTCGCATAATTATTGAAGCTCCTATAACAAATGATGTGGGACAAAAACAACACAATTTGTAATATGGAATGAGACACATTATTGCATGGAAATAACGATATGACTGCATGGTAACATGGTGAACGAATGGGAGGCGAAGAGAGGGGAATAAAGCCCAGGTACAACTAAAGGGTATAGGTACCATGCCCGAACATAAGGCGGTAATATCGGCTACCATTAAAACAATGAATCATTGCCACACCAAGTTGCACTAATAGCTCGCCTACCCAACATCAGGATTGTCAGCCCCTGAAAATCTGAAATCCGAACCCAAAGTGAATTATCAGCTGCAGCTGCGAGGGTCGATCAAAATATAATCATCGATTCCCGGGAAAACATCACGAGAAACTCATTGTGTAGAACGCCGGAAACAAATCAAAAATCGTTAAAAAAAGAGCCAGTGGTGTGTCGCTGAAATGGTTCCCAAACCGTTTCAATCCATCCAATCATGGAGCTGCTGTCGATCCCCATTTGACAACACCGAGCCCAACAAAGTGCTGCAGGAAAGCAGTGCATCATATTAATGAAATCTAGCAAACAAAACATGAAAATATCATTTGAGACAAATAAATCAGAATGATTGAGTGAAAATATCTCCCGGCCACCAAGAAGACTTGCTTCTCCGAAGTTGTTGCTAACAGGGAATTTCATTAGGCCCGAATCTGCATAATTTTCATTATATTCTCTTTAACAATACTTAAAACGAAGGTTGGCACGCCGAACGAGTCACTTCAAAATAAATTAATGCCATTGGATCCTAAACAAATTCAAAATGACTGATCATGTCACGTATCCTAGATCTTGTAGCATCCTTTCCAATGAGATGGCACAATATATGTAACTGCCAAAATAAACAATCGACTCGCTTCAATTTAAAAAAAAATAAATTGAGTTCGTCCGAGTTGCCATAGAATACTTTACCCAAATAACTGAAAAAAATTGGTAACAAAATAAAACTGATTGACGATGTCCACAGCAAATGGAAGTGGTTTTATCAGTACCTAAATAAGGAGAACCGGGGGAAAGCCGTTTAATGATATTAGGGCAAAACGGTGAAGTCGGATTTGGCTTTTTCAAGGACCCCCTCCTTCCCTCTGGACAATTTTACCTGACTAGTATTTTCTGGCGGGGACGCCATTCCAATGTAGGACTAATAAGGCAGTGGAGGTAAAGATAATAGGCGAACGGCATAACTATAAGCATTATACAATCAGTTACGATACACGTGGCAGCAGAAAAGGCAAAACGACAGAGTAGATTACGATTATACACTGTAAGGTAGAGCGTATGATGGATAATATGTATATCGATGTGATAAAATGCATGTTGCGGGGCTACATCTTATAGATGAGTAAGGTGATGAGTATTGATCGACCCACTACTTCCTTACATAAAGAAATGTAGGGGACACCAGTACATGCATAGGTCTTAGGCCCCGCTAAAGCTAACGTTATATATCGCTCAATCATTCCCACTGATGGTATTTCCCCCAGTGTATATCCCAAGGGTAATAAACAATGACGTCATATATTTTTCAGGAATGATAGATATCCTTTCGTGGACTCAGATGAAGATGGGATAACGACCAGGCCACAAATGCACAGGCGTCTCCTATGATGTAATCCATCAGTGGGAAACCTTCCTAACATGCTACATTTGAAGTCAAATTTAAAGCACAATATTACATTCGCACAGCTTGAATTTCTATTTATGAGAAAGACAAGATATTTTGTAATGTCAGCTATCGGGAAATTGCCCATATTCTCTACCTTGACAAGACGTATTATGCATCTGCATATATAGCAATGTACTTGTTTTTCGTTTACATTCCCCTTCTATACTTCTAATCTCTTTCTGAATAGGCGGCATTTAAACTTGTGTAATGTAGGTGGGGGAACTCTGTTACCGAGAAAGTTAACCTTGTCTTAGTTCTGAGACGCTTGGAGGCTGTTTACATTAGCGTCTGCCTCACATTGTTATACCCTTCTGACGGTATAACAACATTTAGAACAATAGATGCATTTCAAAACCAAAGTTGTTTGGCGAGGATTCATAGCTTCATCATTCGAGAGGTCTCAATGTTTAACTCATAAACATTTCTTCTATTCAACAATACACCATATAGCATAGCGAGGTCGTAGTACGTTAATTACCTGCATGGCTCGAGTCGTATTGAAGTTGGATATTCAATATGGCGGAGTGGCAGATCAAATAAATCTGTAGGCTGCAGGGAGGCAATATCTCATGCATTATTGCATGTTGTGCCTGCTATTAGTTAAAGGGCAGCTATACACAGCAGGTCAGCATAACTTAGACTATAACTTTCTCTGTATGTTCACAGAATACTATGATTATCTGGGTATCAGACTAGACGCTTGGTTAAATATGCTGAAGCAATTTGATAGGATGCATAATAATCTGAACTATAGAATACATCAATTGGTAATCATGAGACCGATGCTAACACAATGGGCAGCCATAACATTGGTCAAGACTTTTATATTATCCATCATTGACTATAGCTTACCATTTTTTACGCCAGTCGGAAAAGGAAATCTTCAAAAATTACAACGTTTACAAAATAAGGCAATCCAGGATAGCTCTTAGAGCGGAACCTCTTACCCCCAGGCTGGACCTTCATCAAAGAAGTAATATCATGTCCATTAAGAACAGACAGCATTACCTTCTAATGAGCATAGGAGGAAAATTAGCGGAAAGAGTGGAAGGTAGAGTCACAAGACAAAATGAAGGAAGAACGATTACCCATTTTCGCCCCAAGACTAAAAACGACAGGAAATCATTATTTTACCAAATCGCCTCTAACTGGAATAAGTTGGAAGCAAACCTTAGAAATCTGGATAATCTGGCTCTAAAGAAACAATTAAAAAGAAATATCCTGACAGTACAGAACAATGATGATTTTTTAATTAAATTAAAATTATGACAATTATGCTACAATTTGAGCCTATGTAAATAGCATAGGTTATCCCACGCCCACCGTCTTTTTTTTACACGCCCCCTCGACACAAGACATAGTGACTGTAACAGAATGCAAGGCATAAAACAATACTAACATGGTAAGACTACTAAGTTTGTTAAGGCAGGTGGTAAGAATACCGCCTCAGGGCGAGGCCATGAATTGTATTAGGCTACTGCCAAAATAAAATAAATAGATAAATAAATAAAGTATTTGAGTGAGGCAAAACTATATTGGTCAACCTGATGCTATCGTCGAGAAGACGTTATTATATTTATAAGCTGTTATCCATGAGCGAAAAGCGAAGTCAATGGAAACGCCACAGACACTGACAGTAAAATATAACTTGCTAAAATTCTGACGTTTCAAATATATTGTCTGGTATAGGCATCCCAGGGTCAGCTGAGACTAAACACTCCTGTATACGACTTGCAGTAGAGGTTATCCAGAAACGAACGAGGACAGGAAAAATCTATGACATTGATTTTTATTTTACAGAGAAACATTCCATAAAAAGTTCTACCAGGAACTCCGATAGCCGTTACAACCAGCGGGAGATTCGACAAATGATTCAGCAAATGACTTCTGCACATTACAGACATATCTAGAATAAAGCTCATCTTAAAGCAAATCCCAATGTGACAGGAATGAGCGCTTCAACATGCTTAGTGATATGCAATACACTGTGCGTTTAGGGACCATCTTCGTGCAGTATATAAATAAAAGTAATTTTACATCTTTATGTTATCATCGCCAATTTAATCTATACTGCCTTTTTAATAATATTGTATTCTAAATAATAGTTTTCTAAGAGAGAATAAGTAATAGAATATTTGGCTGCAAATACAATCTTTAATCTTAACCGATTAGTCATAGTAATTACAACAAGGAACAAGGTAACAAAACACTATGTCTGAGATAAAGGAGGAGGAAAAAGGGAGTAATAGGAGAAGGATTACGATGCAAGGTAAAGACAATCCTGATTAACGATTTAAGGGGATAATGTACAAAATATCTAATGATTTAGGAGGAAGAGGTGAGAGTGGTTGGGGGGGGGGGGTGGGGGGTGTAGGAGAGTGTGAGTCGATTGGCAAATCCTAAGAGGAGGGGGGGGGGGAGTGTAGGGAAGGGCGGAATTCTGTTTTTTTTGTCCAGAGTTGTTTTGCTACAGGGCTTCATATAGCCTGTAACCTGATAACTTTCGAGCAGCGATATTTCTTTGATGGGGATGTGTGGAAGATAAGACGGAATGCCATTAAATCTCTCGACACCTCCTCATTAAAACAACATCTGGGTTAGGGTGGACGAACTTGGATTTTGGGGAAAGCTCCCCTTATCTTATCATCACCCCCCCCCCCCACACACACACACACACAGCCCCAGAGGCGGTGAGGAACAACACCAGAAGTGGTTAGGTGTATCAGGTTACTGCGACTAATTGCCAAATTAACTGGCCCTCCCTTCCCCTGTCCTCGAAAAATATTCTGTTTAAAACTTTTTGTTTCAAATTCTTCAACTTCAAATGACCCTATTTTGGACGCTCAATAGCTCCGATAGAATCAAACGCAAAAACTTGAGAGGCAGATATATATATAATATAAGAATTTTTATTCACATAAATCAATACAGTTACATCAATGAAATGGGCTTGGACCTCTAAACGCTTATGCGAGTAGATCTTCCGGCTAGTCCGTTAAACTTAAAATGGTGGATTGGCTTTATGCCTACATTTGACTAATTGCTTTACTTATTATTAAATTGAGTATTTTTTGGTCAAAGAGAACCATACCCAAGTACTACTACAACACGAATTTCATCATTGAAAACGCATGTATTTATGATTCTCAAATCAGAGGGAAGATGTAGTTTTTCTACCTGGTCCTTATCTTTAAATCATGGGATACCCTCGAAAAAAATTCATCAGCCGAAATATTAAAAGACAACGAGAAAAAAAAGGGATGTGAATGAAATGATGGATACGGATGGAATGTATCGAATACAGTTCTTGCGAATGTTTCTCATATTTTGACCGGAAAATCGATGCATAATCAGTCAGGGATGCAACACTTTCACAAGCTTATTTCCCCCATAAGGCCCCATTTAATTAAATGAAGCCCATCAATTTTATAACTGACGCACATGGCTTAAAAGTACAACAAATAATTATGACTTTACGGAAGCATTCAGCTGTATAATGCTTGAAAACTCTGGAATATAGACACTTGACGAAACAAGCTGACTCATCAGTCTTTTATACGGTCGTAATTTCATTTCGTAAAACGAGCAGAAAGAAACCACTTAATTGGACGATGAACTTATAAAATGTTAGTTCCATTTTACATTGTGATAGTCAGGTCTCAGAGCTAGTAAAGTCAGTTGGAGACTCAGGGATTCACTGAAGGTGAATAATGCATGGCCGTTTTATCTCGGGATATTCATGGGTCTCTCATGGGTGGCCCCTAACTTCACTATCTGGGGCTGAGAGGGCGTCCTCAGATTCCAACTTAAGACTCCAAGGTACGAGAGCAATGCCACCAGTCTTTCTCATGCATCCAATGAACCCAACTCCTTGATTCGTGACAATCTCTTTACTCTGAATAGAAATAAGAGAACGTAGGAGCTTTATTTATTAAGTGGATAAGCCAGGAAAGGTTGCAATTTTCGCCCAATGAGTGCAGGCAGGGTAATATTAAATGCATTACTCACATGTATAGCAGTCAGAATAATTTCCATTGACGTTTTTAATTTTGCTAAGTGTATACTTCATAATATCAATATTGTCAAGGGAGCCGAACGGAATAGGAACCTATTACTACATATATGAATAAAGCACTAAATCTTTAACCGCATATGGGGTTTCAATACCCAATTCTCATTGGTCTCAATTCCATTACAGACACTATATATCCGACGTTAATCAAGAGAGGATCTGGAAGTAAGAAGGTCTCTGTAGACCCATTTTAAGTAGATAAATGGTATTTGGGCTATGTCCTACCATAAATGCAGTTCTACCAATATGTTACCTCTATCAAAGACCAAACTATCTAATGGCATAGGAGAAAAAACCTAAGATCATGAATAGTAAATTTAGCTAGGGAGAAAGAAATGAAATTGGTACTGCCCACAACCTACGTGGTTCAATTTGTCGTCTAGCGAAGTCAGTAAGATCCCAGTAATGTACCAACTGGAGGTATATAGTAATTGACGGTGTATGATTGTAAAGATTCTAAGCAGTAGTAAAAGTGTTTTGATGAAAGAATGAGACAAGGGATATGAATCTGCAAAGCTAGTCAATTTAAGCTAGTCCAAACATGGTCACATGTTTGGACCAAGATCAAGCAAGATGTAATAGGGTGAGAAAAGACTAATTACTACTTACTACTGAAACCTTGTTATACCATATGTATTCTTCTGTATCCAGCAAATCAAAACTGGTCCAAATGCATTTGATTTCTTACTCCAACCCCACAGACACCCAGCACACAAGTTGAGCCAGTGCCAGGACCGAAACTATACAGGGGTGTTAAAAATTAACCATCAAAATTAACTATTTAGGTTAAAATAATTAGAACAATGTGATCTCCTGCTGTACTCTAAGCCAGTACACTAAGATACTCTAGAAAAGCCCAAACATTAATTAGTACAAAAAAGATAAAATCATGCACTGTTTAAAGCATCTTTGATTCCTACTGCATGAAACACGGTTGAACTGCAAGCTGATTGTGTAGTATATTCGGTTTTGTCAGGAACCTATATAACACTCATTTTCAACCTTCCGCTCAACATCGGTTCTCAGATGAAACAAAATAGTACTATATTTCAACATCCCCTTTTCAGAACTAGTGACTTATGAACTCATTTTTACCTCTCTCTGTCTGTCTTTCTCTGTCTTCTCTCTCTGGGCCTGGCGGCCTCTCGAGAGATCCTCAGGCATGGTACACAGTCTCCTAGACACTACTCTCATTGCATTCTATCTTATTTCGCATTGAATATTAAGGGGAGGGGTGGGGTGATCCTATTTACACAAGTTAATTCAATAATTTATAATAACATGGTTGAGGTTGCCAGAACTTTTTTTTTATCTTCTACGGTAGTTAAGAGAAATATATACCTCTTTACATATCGTTACGACATATCGTTATCATACTCTCCTTATAAGGGTTTATGAAAGAGGTAAAATCAGTGATATTATTCCAAGGTTCTGCGCAAGATCATTCCATATTCCCTTAATTCTGCAAATAGTTGATCTTGCATTGCGCCCCCCCCCCACCATCTTATAACCTCGGTTTTCCTATGGTTACCCCCCACCCCCACCCCCGCGATTATTTCTTCGTCAAAAACGACCCTGTTTGGCGGTGAAGGCAAAGGAGTCCACTCCCCTCTTCGTATAGCCAATGGCAATATTTTCAGAATTTCGAAAAAAGAAAGTAAGATGAATTGATATAGTTGAACGTGAAAAGAGACAAACCACCTAGTGAAATCGGAGGAGAATGGGGATGGGTCGCATCCGCAAAGATAAAGCACAGGGGAAGACAGAAAGTCCAGAAAGGTCAAGGTATCAAGGATCTACCATGTGAATGTACCGCTCAAAGTGAATATGGGTAGCCAAAAACCTGCAACTATATTTTGTTATAGCAGCAAGTCTACTGTCCCAGAGGGAGCGATCTATTTTCTGCATTGATGACATTGCTATGTAGATGATGCAATATGTAATAAAAATTCAAATAGTCATTTACACTGGGGCCGATATTGATAGGTAATAAAAGAGCTTGGAAGAAAGGGGTGATACCAATATATTATTCAATCATTATGTTGTGATGAGGTCTGTAGCAGGATAAAAAGGTATATGCCTGTATCATGATTCTTCAAAATTACCCCCTAAGAAACGATAAATCATACTCTGGACTCGAGACCTCATAAAAGTAAACGATCTCATTCCGTTGTAGTGGTGATTACATTACCCATGGGAAGGGGTATGCCGCGAAATAAATACGCCGTTTCAAACTCTCGGGATATCTCATTTAAACGCTGTTCGAAGCTGCAAAAGAAGAGGTTATTTATAACGATATGAATACTGTAAAGAGATGTTTACTAAGGGACTTTATGGCTCCCGAGACCCTTCTAAAACACTTATAGCTTCCCTACATGGAACCTTGGCTTTCTGATGATATGATTGTCCCTGAAAGGGCCTCTCACTAAAATCAACTCACAACTTTTTGGCCCCCACGTTCTAGCCCCTACAAGAATATGAGCAGCACATATAAAATGCACTCATGAATATTAATCTAATTGTTCTTGTTTCGTTCAGCTGAGAGAGTACTAGGTTTCTATATCGCGTGCTGAACATCCATCATGGGACATTTCCAAGCATGATGCTAGAACACTAGTAGCCAAAGCCTTTCCCCCTTTTAGTATATATGCAGCATTAGCGGGGAGTAACTCACGCAGGCTATGCCTTTATATCAGTAGTGGGTAACTAGACATGGAGCAGTCGGGCATGCAGAGCTCTCCCCCCACCTCTCAATCAAGGCCCATCTATTATTGAGGCATCTTCCCTTTTATACAGGCATTGGGTTATCGTTCTTGCTAACATGGATATCATGCATATTTAATGCAATGATTACATGGAATGTCACAGCTAAATAGCTCAGGGATGTACTGGCTCTGCCATGATTGGAGACGACGGGGTAGTAATAGAGTAATATCAAAATGATCAATTCCAAGCGACGCCATTTTAAATAACTACATTTTCAGCTATTATGTCCCGCTGAAATACGCCGAAGATACAATTATGATGGTCAATTGGAATTTGATACCAGCCTTTCAGACTCCAGTTTGATGACTGTCTGTATGTGGGCTGATATCCATGGGGGTATAGAATGCATTATGGTCTCCATTTCCACACGAACCAATGTGATTCTATAGGACTAGATAACTATATACCTGTGTCCTACAGCATACGTATACAAATCACTAATAATGTACAACTACCATCCAAGAACTTGTATATATTATTTTTGTTCTCTGATATGTTGATGTGTCACTTTGGAACTAGGACAGGGTGAAAATGGGATGAAAATACTATTCCCAATATAACCTAGAATTGCATGGATTCGAAATATATTCCACCAGTTAAAATAAAGAATAGCGAAGAAAAAAAACAATAAAACCTGAAGGGATAAACACGTCATCTATTGAGGATTCCATTAGAATTGATAGTATTTTCAAACAAAATGACAAAAGGGAACAATGATAATAAAAGGGATGTGACGTGTGGTAAGTTGAGGTAAGTTAATTACTACTCAGCTATGACAACAAATACTCTTACCAGATTTGCTTATATTACGACTTATATATAGGCCTGAATTTATGCTGTTGTATGTTATCGACGAATTTGAAATCGAATTGGACGAGAGAAATGGCCAAAAATAAAACAACCACAGGAAAGGATTTCGGCGGGTCCCCGAAATACGAATGTATTTGTTTATGAACCCCTGTAACAAAGTTAACCGGACAAAATCCTCCACAATTTTGGTCAAATGACTTTTAGATGCGCTGGAAAAAATGGGGGAAAAAGACATTTAGTTTTTATCTATGTTATCTGAGAGTGCACGCTCATATAGATGGGTTTAAAGATACAAAAGCAAGGAAGACAAAAAATGTAACCGTCCTCTAGGCATCAATGTAGTAAAATAACATTCTAGTACCTTTACCAACACAATTGCCAGCAACGATAATTCGTGAGTCGTTAAAAACTGGTCATGATATTCGCTTGCATTTCATAAAGTATTAAGGCGCCTGCCACCCAGTGCATTTATTATCAACAACTTCCATTCACCGCGAGTGGGTTTATTTTTCTTCTTTCTAATTAAAACAAATTATGCAAGTTTCAACAGAATATTAGGAAAGACAAGTCATTTGGAAAGTCTAAATGTAATTTCCACAGCTGATTAATCTCGGATCCAATCGCCTCTTGTTTCAAGTTTAAATACTTGAGCCTCCAACTAAACAAAAGATGGAAAATGTGCTCATAATCAATGCATAAGCATGCTTTATTGCAAAATCTTGTCCGTGATTACATCACATTAGTACATTATTGAAAGGTATTGCCAGACGCGGATGGAATTTGTTCATTTGGGAGCTTAATTTTCCATTCATTTCTGAGCCGAAAACAGCATGATCATTTGCCGGCGAATGGGTAATGAAATGGCCCCTGGCAAGGAAATGTGGAGAAAATGCGGTTTAAATTTCCCATTGTTTCCAAGGCAAGCGAATCGGGGTCTACGTGCCTTTAACGATTTTCTGTCTTGAATTGTTAGCATTGTGCTCCGATGAGAATACTGGCGCTCACCTGAAAAGCTCAGCAGCCGCTTCATTGTGATAATCGAATTGTCATCCACGGTTTAAGCTCGGGAATATATCGTATTACCGCCGAAGCTTCAATCGGAGACAATAGAGCAATTACATCAGGAAGTATTAGCATCCACCAAAGCGGAACTTCTCTTCAGCAACGGAGGGCCTTAACTATAATGGCGACTTACATTTAAAGGATACATACGGTATTCGTATACAGGATCCGTTTGAGAACAATGACGGAGACTGGGAAGACGTTTTCTCTTGTGAGCAAAAAAAGGCTGGTTATAGGCTGTTGGTATTGCGAGGGGATGGGGTCGTGAGCAAGACAGACAACATGCAAGAAATGTTAGCAAGGTTTTGAACAAGGAAGGAACAAAAGAATGTGTAGGAATAAGACAAGTTAAGTAGCATATATTATATGTATATGAAACAAATTATATTTGGGCCGACACCTTGGAATGCTGCGGTATTGGGAAATTCGTAAATAAAACGTTGCTACACCATTAAGTGATTCTGTTGCTAGGATTTTGGTGCTATACAAACAATTTTAAATCCACATCTTCATACAAGATGATAATTTTAAAACAACACCGAAGAGGCGTAGGGGAAACAAGGGGTGAGTGGATGGTCGGGTGGGTATAAGGAAATATACAAGGACAGGATATTTTATATTTTGTAACGTTCAGTTTGTAAATTACTGCTTCCGCAAATAATGGTATCTTCAATGTGTTATTGGATAAACGTTGTCAGAAGCAGATGGAAGTGATTGATGGATGTTGGAGGCAATTGCCTTGTTCGTATACCCGATCTGACACAGCCTGGATATCTACCGAGCACAACTTACACTTTCAACAGACCAATCCCGGGACAAACATTCAAGTTCCATATCAATCAAAGACGGAGCTGGCAGACCCAGACATAGAAAATGAACCCACGATTTCCCGGAGCGCAGACAAGCTTTTATAATCACATTGTCGCTCTTTTAGCTGGCATGCACTTGTCGGCGGTATGACAGCCCAAAGAACAATGTGTTTCCATTTCGGCAAGAAAATATCGTTGAACGCACGAAAGTGGCTGCCTCCCGATGGGTGCTAACTTGAAGGTGTCAGAATTGAACGATGGCTGCAAATATCCTTTTGTGTCATCCGTTTATCCGACTGCCACACTCGTCTAAAATAAAGCACAGGCATTATGCTGAGAACGCCCCGAGCAAAACCAGACAAAATTTGGCTGCCAGTGAGAATGAAATTCAAAATAAAACAATGTGAAGTATGAGAAGAATTTTGGCCCCAGTTCTGCAAGTGGGGCATGATTGATGTATCAGGACACTGATCCATCAATGCTCTAATACAGAAACAAGCAGATCACTGGAGAGAAAAGACAGATTGAGCGAACACAATACTTTTAATTTTCCTCCCTTGCAGCCTGCTGTTTATTTCCACCAAGGGACTGGAAAATGAATAAGATAACTAAATCTACAACTAATCAGAACTATACAGAATAATTGACAACAGCAGAAAACTTCGTCTCTTTTTGTACTAATTTTGCCCATCGATTCCAATACGAGATAGGAACACTCACACAAGAGATAATCCTTCTCATTCAAACAAACATCTACAAGGGATATTGAAAAAACTTGGAGTAACTAAACCAATTGTAATTGATCTATACATTAAGCCAGGCAACTTCTATAATTGTCACAAAGTGAATTACCCACTCGGGATAAATCAATTGGGGTATAAATAACTTAAGAGACTCCGCCAGAAGGCGTTTGAGTTTTGAGGGGACAAAATGAGAGATAGCACCGCGGCTGAGATGTGACTAAGAGTGGTTGGGGGTGGAGGGGGCAACTTTCTCAATATAAGATACCTGTACCGGAGAAAAACAGAAGAACATTTGAGCAGCCTTTACAAGTTATCGAGTTAGGAAAATATGAAAGTTGCATATATGAAAAACAAGGGAAAACATTGAAGGTGTGAAGAGCTTGGACTTGTGATCCCTACTGTTCTCCCTGCCCACTCTCACTCAAGTATCAGCGCCCTTGGAGAGAGACAAAAAGACGCAGCAACACCAGCAGCTTTTCTAATTAAGTTACACTGAGTAGAGGATCGTGTTTGGAAGTCTGATCGAAGGTAATAAAATAACAACATACGATCACATATCTCACGGCGATATCGCATTAGCTCGCGTTAGATAAACTTCTGATTTCCAAGCGCCTAGGATGAAGCGAATCATGAATATTACACGTTCCATAATGCAGAGGTAATCTGTATTTAATTCCGGTAATAATGTGATTTCCAGCATCAAAGAGACATCACTTACCTAAAGTCCCAGTGGTTTTCTACTGCCTTTCCATCACTAGCTGCACATTAAGCCAAAAACTGTTTCCCCTGCTCTTAGTCTAATCATTGAAGACTCCCTTATACAGACTCGTAGTCCGCAGTTTGTTCGCAACATAACAGCCATAAAGAGCCTTGTTAAATATTAAAATAAGAATCCATTATGGGAAATAGTTGCGAGCCCGGACAGTCATTTTGATGGTTAACATTTAGATGGCCAAATTGCTGGCAGCTTGTAACCTATAATCAGCAACCGAATGCTACATCAGACTTGGAAGTTGGATGCTTTCAGGCACTCAACAAGTATAGTGTAATTATATTGTCTGCGGCCGAAGTGTGAACATCTATATGCATGGGTAGGCAAAACCGATACCACTGAATACACATCCTCCAGGTTATTGTTATCCGTAATATTTGATTATCAAAGAGGTATAGCTATGTGCACTGCATCATAATTCCAAATCCACCATGACCAACTAGGGACAATTTTTTTATTTTTTTTAAATTATAGCTTCACGGTAATTGGATAATCCCCAACTAGCATAGAGAATATGCATGAATATGTCGTGTATAACAATGCAACTGAAGTTAAGCGATACCATCCCATGCATAGACCTCTATCCCATCGCCTCAAACATCAGACCACAGAGGATTTGTTGTTAGGTTTTTAAAAATGATACCCCTAATATTCGCATGTGTGGATGATATTATTAATTATTTGTCATTTAACCGACTCCAAGAAATAAAAAGAATGGTAATGCTATTACTAAACAAACAAAAAATAATAGGTTACGGACTGAATGAATGAGCCCCTTAATTTGATGATCTGATTCCATTATCTACAACGACTGAAAAAGGACAAACCAACAACAAAATTAAAGAGAAAGATGGAGACTGAGAGAGAATGAGAGAGACAGAAGCTGGAATAATCAGGAGTATGGGTTGATGAAAGAGAATAGGACAACATGAACAGAGCCTTTATTAATTGATCACCCGCTGAGACTTGTCGAGGACAAGACGATTAGAACCATATATCTACATACATATTAAAAGTTCAGAGCAACATATATATAAATAATTCGGGTCCAGTTGATTAGCTGGCTTTGCATCTAGCTACAATCACTCTCGAGTTCAGAGCCAGGAAGAAGCAGGGAGTGGAATGAGATAGAGACTTACTAGTAACCATTCATTAAGAGTCTTACGACTGAGGTAGGAGTTAGGCAGTTTGTTGCGTGTTCTCCCTGGAATAGTGGAAACCCCATTTCCATACACGAGATACAACCATTATACTTGCCTAAGGTAATCTAAGCTCCCTTACTGCCACCATGTATATGTAAGGGGAAATCGAGCTCCAGTAGACCCAAGACCAAATCGATATATATATATATATATGCATTGGTTTCGCCCTAAAACAAAATTTGGCAATACATTAAACGGACGTAAGAACTACTGGCAAAACAGTACTTCCCTTTTAAAAGAGCGCCAGTGCTTCTTTTAACTCGTGGTTCATATAAGAATGATTCAGCCAGATCTTAAGGATTAAGTCCCAAGGGCTTCCATTCAAGTTCATTCCCCAAAAAACAACACAAAAACCTAAGTGCTTTTTATTGAAAGATTTGTTTTATAATTCATACAAAAGTTTGAAAGCATTTAGGAGGATCAATATGGGGGTTAAAAAGGGACAATAAGTGCACTGGACTTTCAAGAAAAAAAATGCTGAAGCAATTTGAAGCGAGCCTTTCCACTTTGTGAGCAATCTGTATTTCATGCACCACAGGCAAGATTTTAGGGTGATGAAATAAGCAGACCACGTGATGAAATATAAATCACGTGGGTATGATGGATCACCAAAGGCCGCGGGCGCCTCCACCTTCCCAAGGGATGGGAACCAATCCAAGATTAAGCAATATATACCAGCAAGCTTATCATGATCCTATTTTTGCAGCAGCCTTTAAATTTCTAATACATATGAAAATATAATACCTTTTAAAAGTTTAAGAAACCAATTGAGGTTGTCTATTAATGACAAGCACAACATATTAACAAACAGTTTATTCGATACGAATATTTTTCTGTCATTTTCGAGCCCAGGTTGCATGGAAACCAATTATCATTCATCTTTGGTGGGAAGTTGGCAGGGACATTAATCATGCCACATGACAGGGCCTCCTTACGGACTTCTTCGGCCTTACGGACCTCGTCAGGATTTCGGGGAACACTTCCTGCGCTCAATTTTCTCCTGCAATAACCTCCGGGGATTTTAGCTAACAATATAGAATAAATCAATCTTTCGACTGTATTGCCGCCGTGGGAATGAATGTCTCTCAAAGGCAAAGCTAGCTTATTTTTCTCAATAAACTTTCAAAATCTACTTCCTCAGCTTCTTTTTGATTCAATCCAAATGGATTCGCATGACATTTCATGGGCATTATATAATAATAATAATAATAATGATATCCTAGATGGGGGGGGGGGGGGGGGAATAAGCAGTCGTAAAAGGCAAATATTTTGGTTATAGAAATATGTCATAGAGACTATCGAATTACATAGTCGGCATGCGGTCCATTTAAATGAAATGAAATGGGCATATAATGTACCAGACATGTCTATAAGATGATATTGACTCCAATCTAACAAGATGAATCATGTTTGTCTGGAAGGCTGCTAGGGCCGCAAAACCAACAAGACATATAGGGAAAAGCGCCTCCTGCATAAAAACCCATTATCTTTACTGGGGTTATTCATGAATGAAATGAATCATTACAACAGATATATATATCTATCTGGGAGAAGGAGCACACGTAGAGAACTTGATGAATAAGCTCCACGAGCATAAGTGACAAACATAGATGAGATTCGTTATAAAATAGCACATGGCGTAACGAGAGAAAAACAAAACATCATTACAGCAGTCGGGGCCTACCGCAAAAAATCCCAAATTTAATTACAAGTAATGAACTGCATTTGAGTACGAATTGATTGCGTGTACACCCACTGGCGTATTTTTGTCCTCTTTTTACATTAAAAGCTCCGCGTTTAAAAACATCCCCATGGCGATGTGAACGTATTGGTATCCGAGGGCTTGCGGTCCATAGGGTTTAGTAAAGGACTCAAATCTATAATCCCCGTACCGTACCAGTTGACGGGCGTGGCTGAAACCAATCCGGGGTGATGAACTTTAAAAAGTATCGTGATTAAATTTGATTTTTTCAAAGGGTAAAGGAACCAATCAATAGGGATTCTCTTCGCAAGGATAAACAAATAAATGCTGGCCGTAACAGTAATTGAAACTTTCCCACGGCTCTGCCATATCAACTAGTATATCAGGCACAGATTTATATTATATTATATACAAGTTATCAGCCAAATAAACATACCCATATGGCTTGTCTTTACGTATTATTCAGATTTTATTTGATCGGTAGATTATATTTTCGCCCAGATACAACCGTCCAATATTTATCAATAATGCCATTCCTTGTCGCTATTTCGCCCGATAGAGATACGATTCCTATGCTGTATACCGTTCCCACGGCGCCCACACATAGATATTTGCGATAAATGGGAAATTCTTAGAGGGGAATGGATATCTTTTGGGAGCATGAACGTTGTTATTCACCCAACTGAGAAAAATGCATAGCAAGGGCGACCTCACACAGACAGTAGGTTTGTTCGGTAGTCCCAATGCTAGTCCACTAGAGTACAATTCAATATTTCGTTGTTGGACCTGTGTATTCGATACTTAAAGCAAATGAGAAATAGTCTATTCGCCTATATGACAATGTAAATTACAACTTGATCGGGATAAGATAAGATGCATTAATGTCTTGCTCTGGAAATAAAAGACACCACATTATAATCAATTTGGGAATGGCGAAAAATCCTCAAAGGTCCCTAGCCCATGGTTAAGTCTAAATACCAAACAATTCTTAGTATGGAAACAAAATAAGAATATTCTTCTCAAAGACAATTGGTCTCAAAAGAGCTACTAAGGTTAAGTCAAAACTACAATTACCAGACCAATATCAAAATAGGTGGACTGAAGGATGAATTAATGAGGAACATCATTAAACAATAGTGTTCGATGAGACATTTATGAGCAATAAGGGCAGACAAAGTTAACCACATTCAATCAAGCCCCATTATTTACCCACTGTCATAGTAGACAATGTGTAGGGCCGGTGAGTCATGGGTAAATGACAACTGGTAGCCTGGCCAACACAAACACATTATGGTGAATGTAAACTATTGATGGACCAATAGCCGCATGCTTTGTAGGCACTGGACCAGTATTATGTATCGATGAAGTTGTGGAGCGCGTCAGCATATTGGTTGCCCGATTGAGTATTTATTATGAAAAGGTGTACTTCGAATGCACTTACTCTAAATTGGTGGTAGCTTAGACCTTAGTATTAAAGCTGTATTATCAGTTAAAATATATTATCTAAGTTATATACATTTTTAAAAAAAATAAGAGTTTTATTACGAGAAACAATTTCACAGCAGTGATACATTTCATGTTCGGGTTATAGTACTATTATTATAACCCCAATGATATTATAGAGAAAATGAATATCAGTTTACTCAGTAGACAACATAAATTACATAGTTCGTCCACATCAATGCAATATCGTTAGTCATAAGCATTTTAAACATTTGTTTAGGACCCCTCTCTCAATTACTTTATACTTGATACTGTCATAATTATAAACAACATGGAATCGATGGATGAAGTAAGCATGAGCGATGATAGATGGATCTAAATAAATCCTAATGATCAGTGGAACAGGGAAAGATACATAAAAATCTTTTCCGCCATGCAGTTATCAACAATCAATAACGGCTTGAACGGAGAGAACAGATACTTGTTCTCTGCATAATGATCTTAAAATGTTTCAGGACAAATAAACCTATCGTTTGTACATTAAATATGTGTGATTTTAAATGTCTGGCCAATAAAAATATCTTAAAAATACATTGACACAATGTCGTTTTTTTCTTAGATCTAGTTGATACAAGGATCTTTTACTTGAGTTCAAGTTACATAAGAATGTGTTCTACAGATCTAGGGATCCAAAATAAAAGAACGAGAGAATGTTGTACACTTAACGCGTGTATGTTTGGGGGAGGGGAATTGAAGATTTGGAAGATGATTTGAGCGTAGATTAAAAAGAGAACGATGAGAATGCGGCTTTAATTAGGAGGCTTACACAAGCAGGACGCCATTAATATAGAAAAGCATTATTACAAATATCCAAAGCATCATAAAAAATATCAAATTTCATGCATCCCGACATCGACAGTGTGCAGACTTCTCAGGAGCAACGCTAGAAATCTATGTACGCTTGCTAAAATACTCCCCAGATCAATCTTTTAAAATACTCCCCAAATCAATCTTTTAGTCATTTTACTTCTAAGTCATTTAATTAGTTTAGTTCTCAGTTTGTCCTACTAGTTTTCAAAATTTCTGGTAACTACTGGAAGAAATGGTACCATGCGGTACCATAGAGGTATGTCGACCCATTTGTCTATTTTATGGCCTTATTCAATTGTACTCACTCCTGTACCCTTGATCATGACAAATAAAAAAAACTTATCTTATCTTAACTCTATAAATCCATGTGCATATGCTTAAATACCCTAAGTCAATGAGTCAGAATACTGACAGTTATCAATTATGATTATGACTATGTATATGGTTGAACGCAAATTTATATCGTGTGGACAATCATCACTGACTTACTCACCCACTTTAGTATTGCAACGTTCTTTTGATCATGTTGAAAGGAAAACCAAATGTACACAATTTCAGGACTCAACGAAACCAGCTCCATTAAGCATAAAGCGAGAGTGCTTTTGTAATTTAAGTTCTTGAATACAATTTCGTTTAAAACTCCTATGTACACATCCCTCTATCTACAGCGTCCCGGCAGGAAGCAAGTCTACTATTCACTTCAATGATAGAATTGTTTCACCCAATCGCGACCACACTGCATGTGACCCTGTATTGTCTCTGGAGACCTTTACTGTTTATTCAATGGGGAGCCGGGGATCACTGGGGACACACACTTGGCCTTAGTTCCACATTTTTTCCCAATTGCTCTAAATGTGGCCTCACAACTAGACAGTTCTCTTTTGGACCTGTTCTCTGTTCTGACATCCCCATCTCTCTACTGAATATATCGCCTAGATCTATCTGGAGCAACACTTCATTTATATCCTTGTCTTCTAGCTTAGCTATATTAGCATCCAGCATATACAGGGAATAAAATGTTAATGTTAATGGGAATATGTTTCTTTCCCTGATATTCTCTCATTGTATTTTATATTTCTTTACCTCCAAACGCTTTCCCTGGACATATAGCTATTGATAAAACCTAGTAAATCAATCTCGTTCTCTACTGTATGCACACATAACACTAGAGTTCATGACAAACTTGGAGTTGACTAGACCACACTCGCAGAGAGGGTAACAATACATGAGACATACTCTAGTGAGGCGGCTGTAAGTTACACCAACCAACTCCACCAGCGTCCCAGGTGTTGGGACAGGTATTTGGATGTATACGGATAGCGGGAAACAGAGAAGGAGGCTTTGTACGTATAGCTGTATACATATCATAGCCACGACAGGTGAAATTCAGGTGAGATCAATACGCAATATCAGGTCAGTTACTAAGGTAGATGGACGCTACTGATGTATAGGGGATGAAACCAGTAAACCAGGGCCCCACACCGCCGTCCACACCGTTAAGATAAAACAGTAACATGTACATGCATACCAAAAGCAGACTTTGATCTCGGTTTCAAGGTACCGAAATCTACATCCACAGAGATATAGATGCAAGCGCATTAGCCCGTTTTATCATAACCCATAAACACCAAACTCTTTAATGTAAAGAACTAATAGTTGGATGAACTTTTGATGTAGTCATTGGTTAAAAGATTAGAAGCATTTCTACCTGTCAGACTACATTAAAACTATAACCACTTTTAAACCCACCAGTACCTTTCTATAACTCCGCGCCTAAATACATATGTAGGTTACCTGTTCCCTTCAAATCTAGCGAAGCGAGACAGTCAAAATAAGCCCTAGATTACCCTTAGTAGATCGTTTAGCACATGGACTTCTATACCCAACAGACGACATTCTGAAATAAATGTTTATCTAGTTCAAGTATACAGTACTTTTTACCATTACACATACTGGTAAATCAAGTTCTCTGTGAGATGTGTATACGCAATACTTTATGTACAAGAATGATGAAAGAGAATGTAAATCTACAGGGATATACGTTGTCCATCCAGACCACGACTAAAGGGACAATTCTTGACCCGTGAAATACTCAGTGGTCCTATGTGCAGGTAACAACTCCCTGCAATGGTACATAGTATTTACTGGTGACGGGTGGGAGGGCGGGGGAAAGTGCACTGAACTCCATATAGGCCTAATGTTGTAGAGAGGTTTGGTTTGTGGGGGAACAGACACGTACAAATCATCCAATCTAGCAAATGTAGCTCACTCGACCTATAGTTAAACAGATATTATCTCTACTCGATCGCACTGGCGGTATCTGTGTGTGATACTGATAGCGCGCATCAAACGTTTACCTTTAAAAAATTGTCTCGAAATGAAGCCCATCATCTCTTCTCGCAGCAATATACATCATTGTAATAAAGATAATATGTTTGGGCTTTTTTTACTAGAAATATATATGCAAAGTGATAATGTGGAGCTTTCAACAGCGTTAAAGTTAAGAAGATTGAATAGATGTGAAATTGGGCCGAAATCTGGCCAAGAAAAATCCAAACGAAATTTAACTGCACTTATGATATTAGAAGTTGCACCGGTTATTTCCACTACTTTTTGTGGCGCGAGATTCGTTGCCAAGATGTACATTAATTCTAAGACGAAACTCGTTGATTCTGATGGAAAGCATACACAACATATATACACACAGTATGGGGGAATTTAATATAAGGGAAGATGTACAATGTTTTAACATAATATATATACATCCACTCTGGAACTGTACGAGATATTGCCCAGAAAACATTAAGGCATCGAGGTGACATAGACAACATGGATATTAGTAATTGTCCGCCTCTCCTCCCTATCAATCAAGCATTTATTTGGTAATGTTAAAATGCAGGGAACACGGAAAGGGTGTTTTCGCCTGAAAGATATGATTTATAAGGGTAGATGTAAGTGGCATGCGAGTGTTGGGAAGAGCCTAATGGTGGGATAAATGTCAAAACAGTGGTGAGTAATGAAATGGTCATGGGACAGTTGGACACGTGTCTGCTCCAGGGGAAGCACTGTCACAAACCTAATTTAGCGTCCACCATTGGCCGTGCAACAGGCTTGCCAGCCTATATTTAATGGATATATAAAACATCCCTTTCACTGTCAGTCCCATAAAATTCCTACGAGATAATGGAAACTATTGAGCAAATGCCATAATAGTATGATATATTCATTCGCATAAAAGCGCAGAGCAGCGGTAGTAAATCATAAAATGAATTTCGCGAGAGCATTGCCGTATTTTTCTGGGGTAGAGCAGGAGCCAAGGAAACATTAAAAATCAAAATATGGGACAAGGTCCATTACAATTGGCACCTACTTTAGTGATAGCGCAGCTGGGTGTACCAGAATTGTAGGGAATATATATCGACGTTCATTAACACATGGAGTATTAGTCGGGGACCGTTTAAAAATAACGGCTTAATTCAGAGCTGTGTTGTTCGATATGCTTTTGTGTCGGGTATGGATTAACACACAGAAACAACCCTATATCCCACATAAATTAAGTCTTAAATGGAAATCCCAACCCCTAAAATATAAAGGGAAAGTAGGAGCATTACCATAACAAGGAGTGAGTAGACAGCGAGTGGGTTTATTAGCTGGCGAGCAGCTAGGCCATAGCTTAGAGTCGATGGCAAGCCGGAGCAGGTCATCAATGGGAAGTCAATTTGTATCGGCGTGAGCGGGAAAAAAATAAAACACTGAAGTTTTCATCATCACCGCATGAGGCTATCGACAGCCTCTTTTTCCGACCTGGTATTCCACTGTCCGCATTTTGTGAAACAGCAGGTTGGGAAGGTAGTGAATCATCATAATTTTTGTGTCAGTCCACTGAGCCAGAAATCGCGGGTGCCTGTCTGAATTTTGGCAAATTTACAAGCACGAACGAAGCGAGCGTAATATGGGGAAAAAGCTGAGCTAGTGTGGAATGACATTTAAGTTAACTACCATTAGGACACGACAGCAACAGCAACCCTCTTTATTTTGATCCATTAATGCTATCTTGGCATCTGTCACTATTTAGGAAATGGCAATGATCGGATCCTATTGAAATCAAAGCTATTGATGCTTCCACTCCTGGTATGTTGTTTCCCTCCCCCTCTTTTACATACATACCACCTAACCAACCCCATCTTGTTCCACAGAGCACTAATAGAATGAGCCTGATAATTACACGCTTAAAGCTAAATTAATTGTGTCTGTGCAATAGTAAAGTATTCCTAGTAATTGCCGGTGGGAGAAAGCCTGTCAGAGTCTGGCGTTCATCTCTAGATGATTAAGATACCTAATCTCCTGGACACTGTCGAGTTCCCATGCCACAGAAGGACGAGCTGAGCACAGCGCTATTTCAAGTAAGACACCAGAGGAGTTTTAGATACGGCTGCGACGGCAGCCAGAAATCCCTTGAGGGATCGAGCCTCTTTCACTTTAATCCTCTCATTTATTCAAGCTGATTACAACCAGCCTCGAGTATTGCTTTAGGTTTGTAGCAAGAGATCCCCTTTGTATAAGCCCACCCAGCCATGAAAATGTTTGTATACATTTGTTATCTGTGAAATCAAATCCCTCCTACAGCGCTGGTATTTAGTAAGGGGATAATAAGGATGTCCCACATGACGTCTGGACTGCTCGCACCCCTGAAGTGTTATCCCCTTTTGATTTATGCCAAGCGTCAAATAACTCAAACACTTATTGCTATCCTTAATTAAGTTTGCCTTAATGATTGGGTTGAGCATGATTGCACTGAAACAAATGGTATCATGTTTGATCCCCAAATGAAGTGATATAACCTTGCATTATAGCCTTGATATTGAAGTGGTACACAGGACACACTAGCTAGTAGGGGAGGGAGTGAGGGAATGAGGGAGAGGGGTGGGTGGGTGGCAGGACAATGACTTACTCCCCATCAGTTCCATGTCCCCATGCTCTGGCTGAGGGACTAGTAGCGCACATAAAAGAAGACAATAATTGAGATGTTCTCCCATAAGATATTCCAACATTATGGTCTCTTTCACTTACTCAAGCAATCCTTCGGCAAAGAAGTAGCCTAATGACAGGATGGCCCCGAATGTGGCACATCAAAAGCCTCTGAAGATGACCCAGAGGAAAAGGCTTTTACTTTGACATAATGCCTTTGCACTAGAGATATTGAGATTAAAGGAGACGTATATCAACGTTGGGCCACTTTATACACGTTACCCTACAGCATGCATCGAGTTACAGCTGTGACAGGGAAAGTAATTTGTATCCCGTTGAAAGTAAAGCTAGAAGTCGCTCTGAAACTCAGATCACATTTCTGTACCCATGAATTCTATATTCATATGGATGATGTGGGCAGTCATGCTCATACTAGATATTGTAATAAGATCTAACTGTGATATACATTTCGTCTTTTTGTTTCGTAATAACCAAGTATAGAAGTATCGATCATTGACTTTGACAACTAAAATAATTATCTTTTTTTTTCTTTAAAAAAGAATAATATTTATCTGTACAGTATAAGCATATTGATGAAATCTCCGACACCCAACTGATTTCTACTGATCTAAGTACTTGTCTCATTTTGTCCCATTTCAATGCCTGTTGTGGAGCCGATGTAAATATTATTTCATTAATTTGACTAGGCTATATTTTCGTGTGACATGCCATTCCAATGAGACCATATTTCATTCGAAATGAAAGTGTAACGTGATTTAACGTGTTAATGCAAATGCACATACAAGTCAAAAACTAATTGCAGAAAATAATTATGTCTCGAAACAAACGTTGCACAAACTCCTCATTGACATTTCACTATCTTCCTTGCAGAGTACACCAGTGCTGGTTCTGCCGAAAGGCACTAGGTGGGGGTAAAGACATTGCGAGTAATGGCGGCAGGGTAGGCACCAGGTCGAGGCGGTGAGATTCTGCCAGTCGATGGCAGCTGCTTCAGCGGCTCGCAGACCGTCGCCGGAGAAGCATTGTGGCCCTTTATACTAGAGCCAGCCTTGGTGGTGTGAGCAATATACCAAGACAGCTATGGGAGCGACAAGAAGAATATGAGAGGCAAGTCACCGTCTTAGCTGTCAGATATAGAACTGACAAGCCTATGGTCGAACCATGGAGTGGCGACAGATACCCTGGAAGAGTGTGTACAGGGATACTGGAGGAAGAGGGGTAGAAACCAGGTTGTAGCAGAGGATAATCGGGACATGTACCCAGTCAGAAACAGCAGCAGGAGCAGAAGCAGGAGGTACAGCAGCCGCTACAACAGTACAAGTAGCAATAGGAGGGCGTGCAGCAGTTGCATCAGCAGGAGGTGGAGTAGTAGTAGTAGGAGGAGGAGCAGAAGCAGGAGGGAAGGGATGCAGGCACGTAGCTGTTATTGGGGCAGTAATGCAGGGGCTCCAGCGTGGAGAAGGCCACGTACATTCTGCCCAAGCAATCAATCAAACGCAGAACAGATATAGCCTCTGCTACCACACAAATGCCTCCAATATCCATGTGTGACATCATCTCTTATCTGCCCCTATATTGTAGTTTCGAAGGCCCAGGGCAAGCCACTATTCAGACACTACATGCTCTGTCCAAAGACTGCGGGTGTATTCGTATACGAGGGTCAGAATGTCGCCCTTATTGCCTGTACAATATACAAAACAGACCGAGCTTTTTGCAGGGTGGTGTATTATTATCTATACACCAGATGAACGGCACCAGTAGCAGCTCTGGAAGAAGGGACCGCTTTGGTCATTAGGCAAATGGACTGGAGAGATCTACACAGGTGCTGCCAACACCTGATCCCATAGACGAGTAACTCATAGAGGGAGGAGCTCACTAGAACTACTCATATCCATTACCATTACTGACTGACACTACTCGGCCAGGATTAACAAAAAGCACTATCCCACAAGCAATACTATCGATCCTGTCTATCAGCACCTAGCCACCTTATTAAAGTAGTTCATGACCTTACGCGAAAGTTACAGACGCTTCTAAAGCACACGCACGTCCCATAGAGAAATAGCGAGGAAAGGTAATACGTTTAGGTACACTATCGAAGCTACATGTTAACACGTCTCACTACACAACAACACAGAGGACATAACAAAGTCAATGACAAGCGATACATACACATCAAATAAATGCGGACACAAGTATTTATTATGTCCCATAGGGAGGAGATGGCATAAAGGTGTTTGTTTGTGGCTGTAGGCTCACTATCCGGTCATTTGTTACACTTGTTGATGACAGAGTCAGACGGCGAGGACGTGCTGAAATAGCGAGCCGGCCCATTCACCTCTCCGGCTAGGGATAAACAGGTTTATGGAGTGATCCAGCAGGCATCGATCATCGGGCGAACGCGGTCCACCTCCGGGATCCAGTGGGATCAAGCAATCCCACGGACACTGAATCTCTCTACTAGAGAAGGTTCTCCCTCTAGAACCATGCCTGGCCCAGGACGGTGAGCCCGACTGAATCCCATCCTAAAAACCTTACTCAAGTTACCAAAGCCAAGATATACATTTATTGGATTCGAGGCGATCTGGCATACAAGGGATGGAATAAAAGTGAAGGGGAGATGGAGCGATAGCAAGCGGGTATAAAAGGTCCCTGAGTAGTCCCTGTTGAATAAGACAGCCATCACTAGGAATGTTCTGTCTTTTGCATCTGATAGGGGAATATTGATTCTGATGTGAGGAGGAAATTCTAAGGAAGGTAGAACGTGAAAAAGAGAACCTTTGTAACTAAGGGTATTGATAATCAGTGTCCACGGGGTCTCAAGTAGACACTTCAACTTGCCGTCTTTTACCATCAATCTTGTTTAAGGATTTATGCGACTCAGTGTCGACTACATAGCATCCACTTAAAAAACGAGAATATCAGGTCAAGGCAGACAATATTTCCACATTGTCGTAGCTCGCTTTTTTAAAAGACACTCGCCCTACAAAGAAGCCATGGGAGCTTGTTCTAAATCGATAACTCATTAACTGATTAGATCATCCCGCGAGTCCATGTAGAGTCAGTATTTTTTCCCACGAAGGATGTCAGACTGAATTAGATTTTCCATTCATCTGAAAAGGCTCGGGTCTTAAGGCCAGTGGCTAGGCCCATCTTCTCCCATAAAGTAGGATTGTTGGACGGCGACCTAAGCACCCCGGGTCAATATTAATTCCTGGGCTGGTGATGACTATGCGTCTGGCTAGGCCCTAAAGTACCTACCTCTCACCTTTGGTTGTATTCTAGATATATATCCAGTACCGTAGCTATGGCGGCAGTTTGGTTGCCATGGTGAAATTCTGAGGAGACAGGTTCTAATAGCGTTACTCAGTGTTGCCGTAGCGGCTGGCGGACAAGAAAGGGTGGCAGGCCATACAAAAGGAACACGAGGCATTCAGATCAGGTGGCTTATATAGCACGCCTCCCATACAGCAACCTGTGAGTTGGTGAGCAGAGACCGGCCAAGGCACTACTAGCTGACACACACCTCACTTCACATCAAAAGGCAACAGGTGATTGGAACATAGTCCCAGACAAATCTTTACATACTTTCAAGTCCTGGAACAAGCGCAACTACAAGCGCAACTACTACCTACATTGATAATATACACGCAGAACCAAGCGGCGTACAATAGACCTCTGGAAAGGGAAAGGTGTTTTCATTCACAGGACATACTCCACAGACAATATATATAATAACATTTTTTATAAAAGCAGAAGCTGAGAAAGTCGCAAATCACCATCGTATTTTATAGAGAGAAACCTGGTTCAATATATATAGCAAAGGAAGGTTTGTTCGTCAGGCAACCACATTCACTCCCAAAACTTTGATTCAGCGCCCATCCCTGATGAAGATAGACTATATACACTAGACTTCTTCAAAAGAACAACAGACTGTCTATTGTATAGACGAATTCCAGTCTATCAATTAGACCCAGGCTCATTGGGCCCCGTCTAAAAAGGCATCAGTGTTGAAAAGGGAATGATGCAGTGAGACCGGTGGGCAGGACACGACTGGTGAACAGGGATTAATGAGAAGGATCCCAGTTAATCCCCGGCGCCATAGGCCAGGAACGGATAGGCCCAATCTGCTAATAGCACCCCCAGGCTAGGGGCTAGGGTAATTAGTGCCCCAACGTGTCCATCACTGCGTCCGACGGAGAATTTCTCCTTTACCCGATATCGCCTCCTACCATCACCCCACGGCTCTGACAATCCATCAAGTTCTAGAATCTTACGTGCCAAGGTCCAAACTCCAGCTAATTTTAACACTTATATGACCATCGTATTAAAATTTAAATGTTACCTGTATGAGTGTATTCACTACCGACCTAGTAGCAGTTATTCCGCTGAACTAGCTGAACAGTTCCTGTATGAAAAGTGCTAAATTAATTGAAGGAGAGGGACTTTTGTAATTGAGGACTTTGACACACCCTCCCGTAACTGATTCACAAGAAGATGATAGGAAGTTTGAACGTGTTGAAACTAGAGTTCCGGCCCTTTGGTTAAGTCGGTGGGAAATACCTCCATCAGAGATAGAAGCCTGTGAAGGCTTGTTATCTGCTTGATTAAGTCATGGAATCGATGTTATCTCAGACGACCACGATCGAGGACTAATTCATTTTTGCCAGCCAATTACCCTGTCAGAAAGGGTGGCAGCTTTCAAACGGAGTTTAACCAAACGTAGGTTTTCTTCTGAAAGCTATTCCCGAGCGTCCCGCAATTAACTATTTTTGGATCGACGATCGGGTGCAATAGCGAGGCAATTTCATACGCAGGGAAGCAGAGACAGAGAGCCAGACGAGATGGAGAGAGCGAGCCGAGCGCCCGCAGTGTAATCTGGCCATTTTCTGAAGAAATTGTCGATGTGAAAAGAGCAACAGGCAGAATAGAAGTAGACGCACTCAATGAGGCATACCTATAGGGTCGACGCCCAATACTGATTCCCAGGGCAAACACAGGAGTGTCTATACTTGGTCTAAAGCAAGGCCATTGCCACAAATACATATAATAGCCTGTGCTGACACCTGGATTTGCTTTATGCGACTATTACCTTCAGGGAACTTGTGCGAATAGGATATATTGGAAGAGACAGCCTGATCCTTACTCTACAGGGCTTATTTAATCATTTATAGGAACACCACGTGCGCGGTATAAGACCAAATGTTAATGCTCGGATAAGTCCAAAGTCGCGATCGCTACGATCGGAGGCGGTAGTAGTATATGGCACAGTGACTCTGCCCCAGGTGCTAGCCACATAGATGTGACCACTCTTCTCCGGCACCTAGGAAACAGTAGTGAAGCCAGAACCAATAAAAGGAATACATCAAATGGCATTGTACAAATCGCATCCAAACTGTAAGCCGTCTACCTGTGCTTTGATATTTATATAGAGCACACTAAATATTCACAAAGCGGACCACGGTGACACTTGGTTTGATTAAAAGAAGGAATATTTGCCGAGCAAGGGAAGGAAAATACATAAATCAAAATATTCACAAGGTGCTAGATCTGACTGCAATCGGTCTGTCATTCACGTCATGCTGTCAGGGTAGTTGATTGATTTATTCATTTAAGCTGCTCCTTCTTCAGCTCCTCCTTGGCGCTGATTGGTTAGTACTGGGGACAAGGGGGCATGCCTAGGCCAGTATAAACAAGGCATGAAGGCTTGACCGCGGGCAAAACAATCCACAGCAATCAGATAGGCTTTTCTGGTCAGCACTACGAACGGGTGTAGCGGTATCATCACCGTCTATCCCCGACTGCAAGTCTAATCAAAGGCACAGACCTCAGCAACACGGACCACAATTGCCTCTGCCAACGAACTGGTGCATCAGCCAGTGGAACTAACCCAATCCCGAGAATGGATCTATTGTGAAAACGTAAGCCTCATTGGACAGCGACCCAGCGAACTAACTCAAGCAGCATAAAGCTCCTACTACTAGCCAAGCGAGCAGCTAGCTCGTTCTACTCATCCTGTCTGTGAGAAAAGGTATTTACCGCTCCCTTGTAGATGAGGATCTGGTGACCGACTAGCTGGAATAGACTTACTTGAGGGATGTCATTTGCACAAGTACAAGGGAAAAGTGAACATATTTCAATACCGGCAGAGACAAACAACACAAGGCCATAACTAGAGCTTCTGAGTTGGGCTAGGTACTTACACATCCTAAATTCACAGACTTCCTTTCAGGAAAATTCCCATCTGAACTACAACAACTGTTTTGAATTGAGATAAGACAAAGCAGAGAATACATCCATCAAATATATGAGTGCTGGTGCAGAACAACTGATTGTGATAATAGAGATTTGTATGATGAACAATGAATGATAAGAAAGTAGGAATTTACACATAGAATTTTAAAAAAGATAGTGAATATAATTACAAGGCCGAAAAGAGGAAGACGTATTTATTGAAAGACTTAGCCTTTCATGTCAAATTGGTGCTGGTAAAACAGGAGGCATCAACAAATAAGTTGGTCTCGTCGTGTCGCAAATGCGTTTGATACATTCACATCAAAGATAGTGATGCACCAAAAAGTTCCGAGCAAGTGGAGCACATGTTGGATTAAAGGCAATGGGAGCCCATGGAAATAGTAGATCAAGCAGAGGTGTAATTGCTGATAGGCTTATTTGTGAAGCTTTTGGACTACTATTATCGAGATAACGATGGTGATATCAGAGTGCCTCCAAGAGAAGAATGTGCATAGCTATTGTGGATTAGGGCCACTGTGATAGTGATCCATTTCACCAGAGATCAAAGGGACCTTACGGATCCGCTTGGGGTTGATTAGGTACACTAAAAATGACTTCGGTTGGCATATCAGTCAACATGAGATCGTATAAATCATACTTCATCCTCATTCTCATACCTTATCTATTTCTTATATTTATGTTCCATACACAGCTTCAATTATATGACTCAGATTCACTTAGGACTATCAATTTGGATGCTGCCGGAGGACTTGATCGCTCTGACTTTGCAGCACAATCGTATCATGTGCGGAGTCTCCGCATAAAAAATGCATCACTGCCCGAAGAGACGTATCAGAGTCAGGGTCGGAGGGGCCAGCAACAGTTCCCAAGCCAGAGGCGCTTTGGCCATCAAATTAATGTATCCCATGATGTGGTGGTACAGGGCAAGCAGGTTATATATTACAAGCAGGGAGAGTGGGAGGACGACCGGCAAAGGAATCCCAAAGGTCACGTCAGACCAAACAAAGAAACCGACAATACAGATAGCAAGGGTCAGAGGGGAATGGTGCAAAAAGTACCAGTGGATAAAAGATACCCCGCTCCAAAGTCACTGGCCAGTAACAGAGCTGGCGAAGGCGGTCAACAAAAGAGAATAACATTAGGACAAGCGTCTCCTTTCATGGGGATGAATGCATCAGAAATGGTTCAATCTCTTATGATGCAAGCGGGGATACAGTCGAATAAGGAGAGCTTGTACTTCCAGGCTCAGTGGCCGCACTGCGCTCGCCATAATCAATTAGAAGATGAGTCAATAGAATATAGACTCTCACTGCACGAAGCTGCACATGCAAGCTCCACACCAGCGAGTATACCATTCCTACCCAAGATTGAAACATTACCCTTTCAATCAATGATGGGACATTATTTCTACACAGCTTTCTATGACGACCGCGAGCCTGAAGCGGCCTACCTCCGCGTTATTGTCCTCCTGAGGAAGGGAGTGAGGCCAGCATTGTTCTGCCACTTTTTATCCTCCAACACTCCAGGTCATGTTAATCCAGCAAAACCAGATAAAGTCTACACTTCCATGTTAACTTATTATGAAATGTGTGAAAATCATGCTAAGGATTACGGTGGCTGGATCCTGACCTGTGAAGTGCCTTCAACACTTGAACCTTCCCCGTGTGAAGTGACTGTCTCCCTCCATAGTGTTTACAATCCAAAGCAATCGGGCAACATCCGAATCCCAATAATGCTACTAAGGAATCCCGCAGTGCGTAAGGCAGACTTTGGAATCTGTGTCCCACCATTATTTGGTTACATTCCGTCTACCACTCTCATAGAGTTTGTAGAACTGACCAAGATCCTCGGCGCGCAACATTTCATGTTTTACGCCCATCAAATCCCGAGGGAGATTCAAAAGGTGCTGCGATACTACGAACGCATTGGCGTGGCCACTGTAATTCCTTGGGACTTGCCCGTCACGGACAAGGGAATCTGGTACCACGGCCAATTATTGGCAATCAATGACTGTCTTTACAGAAGCATGCACAAGTTCAACTACGTGGCATTCAATGATATTGACGAGTTTATTGTGCCGCACAAACATGGTAACTGGAGTGATATGATGCGGTACATAGAGTCCACACTTACAAGGACAGATGTCATGTACTCTGGCTATTCATTTCAGAGCGCTTTCTTTGACCCTCTACTAGAAAGCAGCAGTCGGGTACTCTATGACCTTGAGTCGGACTTACGGACTAAATCTTTTAGCAAGGTTCGGACCAAGGTTATGACTAAAGTGGACCGCATTCATGAATTGGGGATTCACCACATCAGCAAGCCGCTGATGGACACGTTCAAAACTCTCTACATTGAGCCAGAGGTCGCCTTCCTTCACCACTACCGGAAGTGCGTCACAGATTTCGATCCCCGGATGAACTGTCAGGTGTTCGCGCGGGATGAGAGCCTGTCAAGGTACATCCCAACGCTGCGTCATAATGTGCATCAAACCATGTGGATACTGAAAGAGGCAGAAAAAGATGGACGAGGCGGGATGGACATTTTTGCTCGAAGAGGCCAGACATGACCATTTCACCCGATTTAGGCTATTATATTTGACGATTTCATTCAGAAGGAATATGGTGATCGCAAAAGTAAAGTAAAACAATGGTCAAAAAGAAACTGGATAGATAATGAATTATATATATTTATAGGTGGAAAACTTGTATCTATTTATCGAAAGAAAGAATTGCATGTCAAACGTGATGGAAAGATGATATGTAAGATATTCAAAAATAGAAACTACTTATTGTTAACTGATAAGCGTCTATTGTGATGAAGATATTCGAATCATAAATAAATGTGGTCAGATCTCAGAAAGATTATTATATTATTTACCGAGGTTACAAATTACCAATTACTTATTTGTTGGATCTATGTGTTTAAATGTTCTTAAACTGCAATGTGATCCGTGTACGGTATGCTATATTACAAAACAAAGATTACTTTTTATATCCGCCACCCCTTTTTCAAAGTTAGTACTCGTTTCGATTTCGATTGTGTTGATAGGAATGGAACAAGAAACGATGCAAGCAATTCCTTTCTTTATAGTTGAGTTAACACAGCTGTCAACCATCGTGTATTGTTCATTAAAGACTACCGCTAAAATATCTGTTCAAAACAAAACATTGTCAACAGTGTGCTTCAATAGAAAATGCTGACGCATCTAGGAAACGTTCAACATATTAATATACCATACCATTATATTCAAAACTGTTCTAAGAAGAAAATAAAGAGACATTATTAAACTCTCTACATCCCCGCTCATGTTCAGGATAATCTTTTGTAGTTTTGCCATTAATTTATCAAAAGAAATATTCGATTTTAGGCGCAACTTTGAAATGTGAAATCTCTTTTAGGAGGAAAACCAAACAAAAGACTGATTAAAAGTAAATATCGATTAGATGGACGGGTTTTCAAACGTTAAGTCTGGTCGGTAAGCTTAAATAAGGACGTTCTCCATTGGAGGACCGCTAGTATTTCAATGACACATTTGATCAAAGGAGGAATTGTGTGCAGGGATCGTAACCATTTTGTAGTCACGAATGGCTCGCACCAACAAGGTGTAACGAGGGAACGAATTCCCCACACGCAGTAAAATAAATTAACCGCACTCTTGGCTGAGCAAGTCAAGACTACTTTCGTCGGATCAGGAACAAGTCTATTTGCATTGCTTGAAAGTAGAAATACCAATAAATGTCATTCTTACTTTTTTCCTTGGCTCGTGGCGGGTTCCTTGAAACAGTAGGAGCAAACATTGGCAAGTGTTCGTTTTAGTGAGCATATCCTCTAACACTTGGGGTCAACTACTAGTACTTTATTTATTGTATAGTTACGATACATGACCTCACCAAGAGATATCAGTAGTATGTAACATTTCTCATTGGGCGCGTTTTTGTATTGTTTGCCAATAGATAAAAGCAAAAGATATGCTTATGGAAGTTTTAAATTATAAGCCATGCCGTATTCATGGCCATGTTAATTCCCATCTCGTATACCAATCATTTAGGTTAACGATAGCATGCGTCTCTCAATCTCCGGGTTAATAATAAGCTTTTAATATTATCACTGGATGTTTATTTTCCATTGAGAGTTTTCAATCGGAGCTAAACATACCTTATTTATTAAGTCCATTTCAAAGGATTCCTGCCGATAAATCTATGCTAAATATGCTACGAAATGGACTATCAAAAAGCCAATTGATAATCCAACGATAAGCAATTTGAATACATTGGTCGATAGTGGTGGAACTACCCAACAAATCTATCAGCATGACCTGGATTTGTTCTTTTGGGGGATGAAATTTATGTGCATGTGGCTGATATTTGAGGCGAACAACTACGCTTCAAAAAGTGCCGATTGAAATGCCACTATGGCACGAGATACCTTTGCCTTGAGTTACATGCTAGACCGACTGGCATGCAGCCGGGGAATATTGATCTCTTTCCCAACATTTTCATGGAAATTGCCTCGGACAAATATGCACAGGCAATTCTGTATTGTAAATCTAATCCTTATACTGCAAGGAGTTATATATACAGAGTGTTCAAAGTGTTCTTTCTGGGATACGGGCGGCCAGACGTTTTGCTGAGTGTCACTGCAATGAGTAGTATATGGAAATGATCGGTATAATGGCTATTTTTAAAACACATGCTCTTATACTATAATCAACAGTTCTATCATCAAGGTCTTCTGTCAAAAAAGGATGAGATAGATGTCAATTTGGTGTTGAGGCCTAGTATAGTTCTATAGATGTGAACAGCTGAAACATATCTGAAGAGATTTTCTTTCTGAAAGATAGCGAAATGTCAAACATAACGTTTTCAATGAATATATAGCCGATAGGACAAAGCATATATTTTGTATATTATTATTACAATATTATACATATATGCGCATCTCTTGACCTTCAGAGCGCACATATATGATATATGAAATCGGGGGCGCACAAATAATGTATTGCACCTTCAGATGATTTAATCCGCTCGAAACATTAAAAAGGTGTTTCTAGCGACATTGTTTCAAATCGTTCCCTCTATATAACTATTCACATATATGGATTTATAAGCGATTTATCGGGGATTCGCCAACGGAGGTTGGGCACCTGTCATTTAGTGAAGGTGATCCAATATACCCTGGGGACATCTCTCTTATTGGATGATGCAATATCAAAGGCTCGAGGCCGGAAATTATCCCATTGCGGCACCTCATTCCGTAATCACATTACCCCAACCGAGGCAAAGTACATATTCTTTGCTCTACCAGCCTGCTACTGAGGCAAAGCCCACGAGCACATATCTTTACAACCCTTAAAACATACTTATTCTATCTTAGCTTCTATGCTCACACTAAAAGAAGCAAATATGTATGCGTGTCTAGGCGATCAAAGACAGAGGAGGGATGTTTTAGAGGCTGCTATTAACAGAGTACTCAAAGTAACAATTTATAGCTAGGTACAGCTGTGATATCCGATGCTACATTCAGTCCTTATTATCTGTGCCATTGTGACTTTTACGGGATTTTCACAGATGTCCAGAGTTATGGGTGTGTCCATAAGAATGCATAAATATCAGGTCATAAAATATGAACGCGGCGAATATGGCATAAAATTCTTTTGCATCGGGTTTCCAGAGCTGGCCATTGCGAGGTGGTTTCATGGCCAGTAATCATGCAGACAGACGCTTGTCGCATTCAGAGCGATAGCTACAGACCTTTAACAGTGTGTTAGCATGAGCGCTCAGATCTAGACAAGCGCTACACCCTTGCCGGACTGATATGCACAGAGAACACCAGTACCTATAGGCAAAGGTTAGTCCCTGTATTGGAGATGCGCGTGCCACGCAGGAATATGGGGTTATTCGGTGACAAAGAACTGCTTAAATATCAATCACAAAAGCCAGGAGATAAGGGATGATTGAAAGGGTTCCAGCCGTGGCATGGAGATCCATTACTTGGCCGTATGTTAATGTAATGTAGTCCAAGGTGGCAGGGAGGTGGATGTCTTTACGGATAACAGAACATGCTCAGTTGTTTTTTTATGATGCTGAGGAAATTAAAGGCACTAACAATCGGTAGTGTTATCCCGAATCGTTAGATTACTGTCACCATTGAGGTTAATGTTAGAGAGTTGATTGATAGTCAATTATTCGCCTCATTAACTTTATTTAATACAACAGGGGCACAAAACAAAAGCCGTCTGAATAAGTAATGCCCGACCTCCCCACTATGTAATCAGCGTTTTACGCACCAGGGAGGAGGTATTAAGTACAGAGACCCTAAGTCATTTACAACCAAAGAAAACGGAGTTTGATTGAGCCAGAAATGACAACGATACAATATTCAAGACGTGCACTGCTGATAAATTTATAGGAGTCACTGTACTACTCCTATAGAAAGATCTTCCAGAGTCAAGCAAACGTCGCAAGGCTGTACACAACAAACACAATTCAAAGAAAGTATCTTGCTGCGTTGCTATAGGAAAGTAATATCATGAAGGCCTAGGTTAAGTTTGTTTATTTGCCTCAAACAGGGCGGAAAATGCGGAGGGTCGAAGGTAGCAAGTGCGTTAGGAAAAACGGTCTATTTGAAACAATATATCTGCCACTAACGAAAACTCATGTACGGTATACATAATTGTATTTTGCTATCAAATCTGTCACCTGAAGATCCTTTATATGCACGGCGAATATTCAAAGAAAGGATTGAAATAGGAATTACTTAGCAAGCATATATTCTGTATAGTTAATGATTGATTATACGATATATCTGCCAAGAAAAATCCCGCTAATGAAGAACCTTTAATGCAAGAGATAACACGTAAATTGACCCTTCTAACTCTGACTAATCAAGGGGTTAGGTTTCCCTACCACCAAATACCGGGGTCTGTATTAGGTATGTAGGTTAATACAATAGTCACCTGCTCCATGCTTAAACCCCTTCAGGCTTAACTCGTCCCTTACCTCATCCACCCAGGAGTTCCTGTCTCCGCTCTGTCTCAATCCTCCGATCCCCCTGTCTCGTCTCTGCCCAACTTCTTTTCATCAGCGCCAAACCCTTGACCCATGCATCAATACGTACACTAAACCTACACACCAAACCAGTTGAGACTTCCCTAATTCAATCAGAGTCTCTAATAGGCTGGATTTCATCACGTGGTCTAATTGAGCGTAGGAGAGGGCGCTAGCGTTGCCTTGGAGCAAGCTGTTGAAGGATCAAGAGAAGAGAGGCAAAAGGAGATGACCGCCAAGTGAGATTGATTTCCTCTTGATCAAACGACTGGAATAAGTTGGCAAATTGGTGCAACACTGGACGGAGTTAAAGTGCGAGACAGAGGAAGGTTGATGTATTAAATGCCACATTGAAGTTAGCTCATGTATCAGTGAATTTCCTATGGAAGCAGCTGTCTGAGAATAGTGTTAGGATAGAGTATCGGCCGTTGTTAATTGTAGGGCCATCCATATAGGACTAGAGTTGTGACTATAAATCATGTGTATTATATGAATATGAAACCAATAAATCACGGGAAATATATCCATGGCACCATGTACAAAACACATTTTAGAAATATTGCTGAATTTTCTAACACTATCAATTTACTTCAATAGATGGTCCAGCGCCCCCCGCCCCCCGCCCCCCACCCCCACACACGAAAGCACTGAGTTTAAACAATTGACTTGCTCATAATCACTTCACAAAGATCTTGTGGTGCATAATTACATTTATTAAAGAATTCGAAAATTTAAGCTAAAAACTATTATTAACCTTTAGATGAAAATACCCGGTGTAAAAAGGCTCTTACACTTAAAATGATTAGCCAGATCAGGCAATACTCACACACGCTAAAACACTTGATAAAATCCTCGTTTGGCTTTTCTGCCAGGTGGATTACCATTTCAACTTCGGCAAATATTGTTTCGCTTTGAAGGTCCCTCTTTTGCAGAAAAGCTTTTGACCTTTGGCTTGATTGCTTTCCGCGCTTCATCCAGAGATTATGAAGGACCCGCTAGAGCACCTATTTCAGGTAGTCGGCCAATATTCGCCAGGCAATATGTTTTCGTGCACAGACCACCTCTTCTAGGGATAACTGCTGTGACGTGTATTCAATATTTGGAATTTATGTGAATGCTTTGAAGATCAAAGCTCGCTAAATTGATGCATAAATAGCTCGGGTTTCAGGCTCCTCTATTAGACATGAAACTTCATAATATTGCTCAGTCAGTACTGCGATTTGGGTCAGTGTATTAGGATCTAATTATAAATGCGTTCCCTCAGTATGTATTGTATGAATACAAATCGATCGTTCTATACTTTAAAGCTACAACATGCATTCCCTAACGTTGCATTTTATTCGTAGCAGTGCACTATGCAACATATTATGCACATGTATATTCCAGTTGGATACTTCAGAATGCATTGGAAGTCTTGTAATTACAAGGGCACAGATGTGGCGACAATATTGCTTTAAACCAGAACCTACAATAGTGATCAAAGTAAAATCAAAGCCACGAAATGATTACACGAACCCTTTTCATACACACACAAAGCGCTTTCAAATTGAGCAGCTGGGGATGGGACTAGACCCACAAATAGGATTGATAATACTCTTATTGGCTCCCTCTATTTACTTCATAAATCTCATCCAATAGCGCCATTTGTATGGTAACAATTTCTCCGTGCTCCGGATACTTGAAGGGCATGGACTGGGTGAAGCCATTTAGTGCTTTTCGTATGGCTTCAGCGCATGTGATTCCTGAATTCCCTATTGCCTGACTCAGCATGGGCCGTAGCCACAAATTCACTGGTACTAATTTCCTTGCTTTTATTTTTGAACATGATTTTGGTTTCAGCTTTATAGTGGTGCTTACTCGGGTTGGGCCTTCCAACAGCTGGCATCCATTTCCTCCATTCTAGATTTTGACCAATCAGAGAGTGGGTGTGTTGAGGCACGTCCGCCCGCTCTGCCCATGCGTGGTAAATGACTGGCCAACTTCCGTTTTACGCTGGCGATGTGAACATGCATTTCAAAGCATTGTTCTCGAATGAACTCCACTTTCTGACCTGTGCTGTGTAAAAATTTATAGCCTGAATTATCGTTACCGGGAAATATCCTATCTATTATGGGTGCGTCCTGTGCACTTCACTGGCATGCCGGCCTCCTAGGGGAAGGTGTGGCTGGTTTTTGTTTGACTGATCAAGATCAAAGACTCTGGAAATTAGGGACTGCAATTACTACCAAATGGTAGACGGTAGCGTTAATGCTCTCCAGTTCTGGCCAGCATCCATACAATTGCTGTAGGCTGAGTTGGACGCAGCGTTGTATTGGATGCAAATATGGTTAGTGGAGGAAGCCAGTTTTCAGCCTTATCAAATGGGGCACAGAATGGTAAGTGGTGGCTCCAATGTTTATAGCTAGGGACAAATTGTAAGGGGCTATTCTCTAACCACAAAAGCAACCAGTACCTTCGACAAGCATGTGCAATGCTGAAAAGAATAGCCTGCAGCAGACAACGCTCCAGCGAGTCTAAAACAAAAGGCACTGAACAAGATATAATTCACCTGCTTGCCTCCGTAAAGAGGCCGATGCAGATTGTACTTTCCCTCGAAAATACTATACATGGTTGTTGAATAGATTCATCCATTCCTAGCAGGCTAATTGTAGAGAGCGCGAGAGTAACTACTCCGCCGGCAAAAATAAACACAAACTTCTTGTTAAGATCAACAAAAGTGTGAGTTCTAATCACCTCTTGAGACACTGATAGCATTTTTATTATTCATACTGGTTTCATTTCAAAAGCTATTTGTTGCCCGACTCGCCAACTCAGCATTTTCAAAACTGGGGTGATCCAATTTAATACTTAATATTTATTTCAGGTGGCTTTATTTCATATTGTCTTAGCGATTTATTTTTCAAGCATTCATCATGATGAACTTTCACATTGGACGGGGAAGGTAAAATGAGAGCAGAGGAAATGAAATGATATTGTCAGGAGGCACTAGGAAGGAAAAACACGAAGATGTCTAAAAATACAGACATGCACTAACATTATTTCTAATATCATTTCAATTTTAAAATGGTGTGCAAAAGAATGGAGGCATTAGAGCTAAATGAATAATAAAAACTGACCGACAGATACAGACAGACAGATTATAGTTCATGGAGCATCAAGACTCCCTTTTTATTTAGTAAGCAATGTTAACATAGATATATATATAGATAAAGACACAGAATGTCACTTTGAGGTGGAGAGAAAGTAACAGCTGGGAAAAACATAACAGAAAAATAGCCTTCTAACAGGTCCATATCCTAATAGACCACAGTAAAAGGTCACATGGAACATTCCGCACTCCAAAGCCACATTTCACAGAATTAAGCTTATCTGGCGAATGTCAACGTGAAAGCCGAAATGCACACTTAGATGCAATCAAGAGTTCCTCAAAACAGCTTTGCTACCGTGGTTAACCTTTACAAATCAGTACAAATCTGAAAAAGTGCAAACTTGAAAACCATGAGACTTTTTATCAAAAGTGGAATCATTTGCAATTCCCAAACTGATTTACCACAACTAGTAAGGTTATACATACAAGTTTACATCCAGTCACTTCCTAGCAGACAGGCGTTTTATCCTCAGTTATTAAAGTATGGGGATGTGCATAGAAAAGTTGAAACAATACACTCAAAGATTATAGACATTTTTTTTTGGGGGGGGGGGGGGGGAGGGAATAGAATAGAATGGGGGAATAGAAAGGAGGTAGTAGATAATTCGATACAACCTAGCTGCAAATATACCAGTTTATATGGCACACTTTTTTTAAATGTTATACTCAAGTCAATATGTCTTTGAGGTATACGAAAATTGAACAGAATAACAAATATGGAATATGGAAGTTCATATGAGGGGGTTTGTTTTGTATAAAGGTATAGTGAGTGTACAGACTATATAATAACATAACACATATCGACAGGGAATGCAATCCACAGACCATTTATTAAATGTTCTTACAGTCATGTATATGTTACTATTTAGTCACTATAGGCTTGGGAAGGTTATAATACAGATTGAGCCAGCAAACTATAAATAGGCATCACTTGAGAGGACTTCAAGATCGTCCATTACAGACTGCCTCTCTTTTATCAGGACGTCAGATATGAAATATTGCAGCACAAACTGTTATCCCCCAGGAACATGACTATATCTTATCATTATTAAACCAACTTCAAGCCTCGTTTAAGATCTTCAGGATCTTGAGGGGAGCGACCATGGGATCTACTTGAAATATATTAATCAAAGTAAGCGAGATTTTTATCTCCAGGACCAGACATTGAATAGCATAGTGGGGAAGGGACAGGAGGAGATCCTGTCTGATAGGCCTAGGTATAGGAGGGCCCATAGATCATCCAGTATAGGCCAGGGTTAACCGTGACCCGGACTACAAGCCGAATGCTGGTGGTCCGCCCTGGGCAGGCCCTATGGCCATCTGTCTCTAGAATAGTTCCATAGCCTGGGACAGGCACCAGGGTATTTTTGATCATTTTCAGGCTAATTCATCAGAGGTGCTGTCCATATTGTAAATGAGCTCTGCTCCCCTGACCAATATATAAAACATCCGACTGGACGAGTCGTTTTATCACCTGCGACCACCCAACCCAGCTCTCATTCCACAAATTTCTCCAACTAGAAAAAACAATCAAACAAAAATGCCATTTTAACATTAGGCATACCTGGTGTAGTTAACTAGTGGTTTTCATGTACGACTGGCACGAACTTGAATCTCCTTACGTGTAGGATTCGACGTCAGCTTTGTGGAGAATAAGCTATAGGTTAGCAGGGGTAAACCCACTCTCAAGGCTACGGTTATGATCAGATGCGTACGCAAAAAGAATACCTATGTTAAAGATGGAGTGTACACCAAGGCACCGTATCCACACCGAAGCTGATGTGTTATATTATCCTATTTTTCCCTATCACACTCTAGAGACCCGAGGCCAGTGGAGTCAAATATTGACGGGGCCAGGAGCGGGACCTTCAAAGATGCCTCTGCAATAGACACTCTCTGCAATAGTCATAATCTCAAGCCAATATAAACGGTAAGGGATTTAGAAAATACATGCGCATAGAATAAAGATTTCCCAGTGTATGTATGGAGTTCTCTCGGAGGAAGTAAAGTAAAAATATGCGAGGGAAAAAGTCTTATGAGATGCATATTCTTTGCCTCAGGCCGCCAACACTTTGCAGGAATGTTGGTTTATACGATCTCGTTCTGAGGGCTGTTATAAGGGGCTTCACGAGCAAATTCTATGTTCGTTCGTTTATTACCAACCAATTTATTAGATGTGCACCGTTACAGAATAAAACGTGCTGAACCTATAATACTAGCTATAAAATACACCAAATATAAGGTGGATACAGTATCCATGGATACAATAATCATGGTTGTTCTACACACATAGTTTCCCGATATCACATTACAAGAATTAAGGATCACCAGTATAAGTTTCAAGGTAAACCGATGGATCTAATACAAAATACTGTGATGAAATATATTTGGAATATTTAACAGAACATTTTAATGTAAACACAAATCATTTGAATTTTGTATAAATTGTCAACATCAAAAGCACAACTATACTCTGTTCTTTCAGTCCGTATATTTAGGGCAGGCGTTGAAAGGTATGACATTCAGCCCTTCACATTCATAAAGCAGAAAAAGGGAGATCATTAGGCTGGTCGAAAGATGTTTGCAGAACAGAAGTCATAATATGCCACGATTGTTAACACACAAGAACATAATGGCCGTTTGTTGAAATTAAATATTCATAGCAAACACATCGATCCCGGGCAATTATAAATAGGAAAGGATTACAACATATGAAGTGTGTCAAGGGCCCACTTCCGACAACACGTGACGCGGAGAAGCGTATATCACGTGATCTGGTGAGTGCCCTCAGGCGTTGTTTCAGGGAATTAACGCTGCGCTCGGAAAGCCCAGAGAATCAGTTCAAACACTGTAATTAACAAGCGCGACAAAATAAGGCACCATCCAAAAATTTATGCTCGACTATTTCTTGCATTTCCTCCATACCATTTCGACCAATTTGAATTAAACAGCAGAATGTGCACATGCGCTTAATACGTTCACCATAATTTAAGCTATATTAAATACGTTCGGTAAGGGGAGGTTTCGCAATATATTTAGATGATGAATCTCGGGAGATGGTGGTCGGAAAATTATATTTCGCACTCATGGACGCATCCAATTACTCGGAGAGCACCTGTAACGCCTATGGCAAAAGATAAAGGGGTCGCATCTAAGAATATATCTATAAACTAAGCAAAAAAGCCATGGTTCATGAATATGGAAAGATATAGCCTCTAAATCGCACGACCCAAATGTAAATTCATGACGAGTTCGTGAACGATATATGACATGAAGGTGTACTATGTTGCTCAGGTACGAGTAGGTCGACTTAAAAATAGGTTAATCGGGAATTAAGGCTTCCATTTGTGTAGCAATGGGCACAATACCACAGTTTGTATACATATAGAATAATTTTACCTTCCTCAAAAGCTTACACAGCAAATGTGTTGCAACAAGACCAAGGGATTAGCGATTGGTCTTAAATGCTAATTTCATCGCCGTGGATTTATCTCCCAAGTCAATTCAATTAGATTTACAATATCCCTCGTCCCATTCTAGAGCTGATTATTAATGGAAGGAAGCCAGATGGGATTCACATGTCTATGGACACCTCTGTGCATACATGTAATGGATTCCAAGCTTTCATCGGGACAGACGCTGGCGAATAAGATATTGCAGATAAATGGAGACAAGAATTAGGTCCATGCCAGGTCGTATAATATATCAATATAAACTCTTAATGAAAAACCATTAAATATAATGTTAGATAATCTGAGATGTAATGCCAAAATCAGCAGGCATGATACGGCTAGTTGGGAGCGACATAATTATTACTTCATTTCCTTATTATCGATGCTTGATGAACAGAAGTAGAACATGTAATTTTATGAGGGAATCTCCTTGGAATCGCAAAGTTAAAGATTAGGGAGTTTATCAGAAGGAAGAGAAAGCACTCACCTCAATAGAATGATATTCAACCGATACATCAAAATCCCAAAAGGCCTTCCATAAACAGGCTCAGCGTTAATAACGCGATATGATAAATGAGCCACACGTAAGTGATTGATAATGGCCTTTGTTGAAGGCAGGAATTGCAGTTTATTGCCTCGAGGTGGGGGCTCCCATCTCCCTATAATGGGACTCGGATAATGGGCAACTAGTTGGATGGGAATCCACGGCTCTTAACGGCCAATAGTAAATCCATAATAGATACTAATCCTTAGGAAACGAAACAATGCAGGGGCTGGTGTCTTGTGCACGAGAGGTTTCCTTATCTAGCGGCCTATTATTCTAGATCACCTACTTTTATGTAGTGGAAGCGAATGGGTGTGGATAAAGTCTTAAATAAAGCAAGAGCATAATTATATGTGGGGGTTGGGGGCAGGACTCAACGTCCCACCTCCTTCCTCACTGATATCATCTCCACCTTTATTTATATTTATTTTATCTGAGAAGATAATCAAATGAAAAATATTCCTCCAGTAGTTATTTAGTTTATGTAAAAAGGTTTGAGATATATCTAAAGGGATTAATAAATAGACACATTATCCCCTGCATGGAGTTAACAACCCATCCTTGAGAAGATCTATCTATGTTGATGTTACCACGTACACTACGTCCGTCCAACCCCAAGTACCTCATCTATCCCCTCTCCTGATTGCACACCGTCTCTCATAATGATCTTTTAAGCTGAATATATATGAGAGCTTACAGGTTACCAGTCAGACACACCGATATATACAGAGGTCATAAGGTTTCTTTAGTAGTTCTTATACAACATATTAGCTATTAACAAATTTTTGTATTATTATACTCTAAAACAACAGAAAAGCCAAAAATGTAACTGTCATTTATGTACATGTTTTTTTTTGTGAAATAAAGATCATTTGGACTCCATTGAATAATACTATATGAGAGCTTCCTGTATACGTAGAGATCCTATTGTGAAGAAGAATACTTTAGTGAAGAACGACATTACGAACGATCAGATTTGTTGAAGGAGAAAGAAGAACCGCCAAATGCTATTAAACATAAAAAGCCGATAGTTGAATTCTACAATAATATAATCCGATTAAGAACTTTGACTCAAGTACCAGGTGACTATTTCCATCTTATTTCAACATATCTTCAAATACACTGTTATCCTTTACATTTCGATCAGAGTTTCACGTAAAATAAGTATATCCTCACAAATTGAATGTCTCCACCAAAAAATCGTTTCAATAAAGCATGGGAGCCTGGTAGCATTCACTCCCTCAGCTTATGGCAATCGTTCGCATAATGGGGCGTTTTGATATCGAATAAATGAACGTGAAAATATTTTTCGGGTAAAGTTTTATATGTTTATAGATACAAAGGATATGCTATTCATTAGTTTTCGATTCTTCTAACTCGCCAAGATTTGTTTCCGAACAATCATACATTTTATAAGGAAGGCATATGAAGGCATATCCAAGTGCAGCTGAATCAAATTTGTATGGCCCTGCATAATTAAATAGTGATATTCATACCGTCACCTAGATGGGATAAAAAGTACCATAATACTAATATTAGGGGCAGTTTAGCTACATGAAAACCCGTTATCATGAACTGGGAGGGAGAATGTGAAAGAACTTCAGTAACAAGTAATTCAAGAGTCTTGAAATTACACTTTTTCCAATCCTCGAGGTCAGATAAAAATATACTAGAACTCAGAATGTGTAGTTTTTCTGCCAAGGTTACAGAGAAACTGGGGTGTGTACTAGTATCATCTGTGGCAGAGAGTACAATTATAACTATGTATATATATATATATACATGACACTTGTTGGCGAAGGAGCTATAGAGGAAGAATAGTGTTGCCAAATATACACTATCGAACGTGTAGACTTGCAAATGGACAGTATCAATCATGTGGTCCAGGAAAAGTCAGATGAACATTATTACCAGTGAAAAGGCGGTGTACAAATTGGGATAAAAGAGCTGGCAACCTAAAGTAAATGGCAGCCATCGGGGGCTTGTGAGGAAACAATCAAGAGCCAACCTTGCGAAAATCACAATATTTCAGATCTCCCCTGAATATATTATTCAGCTTCATAGAAAAGTGTTTCCTTTAAAAAAAAAGGATTGGACCAGAACAACCAAAGCAAAATCGAAGAATAGACGGGATGCGTCGAAAATATCTCCAGGGAGAAAAGCCAAAATGTTCTTTAAACAAAACAAGGACTTTGTTGGTTCAAATCTTCCCAAGAGTCCCAAAATGAATTCCAAGAAATCCATCCATTTTGTCAAAGTCTGATTCGCGAAATTATGCGCACCGAAACAAACACTTTAACGAGTGTGTTTCAGTCGGTAATTTGAAAACAAGTCCCAAGGTTGCCCACTTTTAGAACCGACTCCCAACATTAAAAAGGCAGGCGAGAAGTTCCGGGGCATTTTAATGTCATTATTTAAGCTGTCATTGGCAAAAAGGTTCAAACGTCCAGGTCCTCGAATTTCACTCAATTTTCCTAGTAATCATATCGGCCAATAGGGAACCGCGAGCTTAATCATTAATAATTCGAATATGCGTCGGAACCATCAACCCTCAAAATGCTCTAAAATTAACCCAGCTCTTATTTGTGTGCTGTTGCCATCTTCATTTTTCCCAGGCTCTGCGAGCGTTTACTTCCCTAATTATGTAGTGCCAGAAATGGGAATGTTTACCATCTGAACATACAAAACACTACATATAAAAGGATAGCAAAGTAACTTCTATTCACCCCTTTTTTAGTTTTTATGTACATGTAATTAGGCGACAGCAAAGGTGCGTTCTTATGAATATCTCTATGCCTGGGTGATAATTACCTAGGTCAGAATATGGATTGTATGTAGCTCTGCCTAGGTCCAAAATGTTGCCAAAGAGTAATGTTGGCATCGTTTATGACAGATTAAACAGCTTCGCCATCATTGATGTTACAGTACCAAGTCCCAGAGTTGAGTCAATCTGGTGTTTATTTAATCAAGTGAGAGAAGTATCACCTTGTCTGTGAAATATCTGGAAATAAAAACCTGTTTCAAAAAAGGTAGGCCTACATGTACATGGTAATCGCATTTACGTCAGATACAAACCCCAAAATTTCAGGAACTGCAAACTACACTGTCTCCGTATGAGCGGGTAATGTATCGTGAACTCACCTGCAGCAGAAAAAAAGCAAGGAACATGTTAATGCCAATTAAAAAAGGAATCGATACTCGTGACACATTTAAAGGGGTGCCATGGACCTCCCACTTCTCTCCCTCCCTTTGCTTCACACGGGCACGCCTCACGCACCCTCATTCGTTCCCACAACAAAACAAGACATGCCAGAACACCCACGAGCAAGAAGCCTTCAAAGATTTTCTAAATCAAAGAGGTCCAAGACGCTCGGTGTTTTTTGCTGCCTGAGAACAAAGTACTTTCCACTCGGGCTGGAATATTCCAATTTTAAGAGCTGATCTAAATAGAGACCCCCCATCGGCATTGGTGTAAACAAAGACTAGCGGCACATGGAGAGAAGTCAAGAACAAAGTCAGGAATAGAAGTAGGTTCCTATCATTGATATTGGCCAAAGGAAAACAAGTCCCGCATGATACCTTAAATCATATCCCTAGTGAATGCGTACAATGAAATGAAAGCAACTCATAAATAGAAATATCACAGCTTAATAGTCACTAATAGGCTTTACATGAAATAAAAATACAATGGACGTACAACTCGTTTTCCCCTGCAAGAGTGAGCGGAAGGAAATTAATGTACCATTCTTCAGAGAATATCAAATTAGAATGTTTTGACTCAATACATTGCACCAAGAGCTTTATTCACACAATGTGATTTTGTCTTCACAAAGATATAGATTAAATTAGTCCTTACATGAATCATCAAAAGATATCGACTTCTATCCATTGCTCCGTCAAGTGATTCAACTGTTTCACGAACTAATAAAAGTACTTCTCGATCGATGATCTTCTTTTATCCATCTAGTAACATTGATCACCCAAACAGTTCTTTCTCTAAGGTTCATTTCATAGCCATTCTGTCATCTACCAGGGGAACAAATTAAGTTAAGCCAACTGGAAATCATTCAGGAAGATCCAATCTTCATCAGTAGATATAAACAGGGGGAGAAACACACGTACATCTTCAAGTCTGAGGACGTGCCTTGCTTATAGTCAATTCAATCAAGATATATAATTAAATTTCAAAGTGTCTCTTTAAATTGATGTATATACAGGAATATTCTTTTCAATACTGCTGCCATCCACATATATATAGAAGGAAGATATATTGTCCAGCATGATTTAAAGCGACAGCTGGGACTGCTATCAAAACTTTAAAAAAATGTAGAAAAGGTTCCGGCAATAATCTAAATGAATTGCCTGAAATAATAATGATATATGGATGATGATATCAAATATTACAAATTAGGTTATTTCCTATGGATAGCAAGCGTGCATGATGACATTCCATATATCACCGCGCAGTAGGTGTCAACTTAAGAGCAATTAGGTTATTTTTCTTCCCAGTTAAATGATTATTTGATTAGACTAATCTTAGTGATTGTGCCACACCTGCTACCTCCAGTACAACTACACTATCTCAGGTTCAGAATAGGTCTTCTTGCAAATTGATTGGAAATCTTGCAAACTAATGCGGGGGAATATATCTGATACGCCCACACTCCTCATCAGAAATTAAATTTTGAGGAAATGAAATTTGGAGTGAGTGAGTGAGCGAGTGAGATTGGTTGCTTTACGCCCTTACCAACACATTTATGATGGTTATATCAAGGGCGGGAGAGCTGAGAGGGAGGCAGTTTATGACCATACTCAGGAAATTTGGAATCAGTTATATACATGTATACACGAGTCTCATTTTGCAGAGTGATAAAAGCGACATAAGTCTAACTCCCTAACACCGAGACCGCCCTCTCCAACACCTTCCAATCTGAAAGCATGCCTTCTTTCATCTTCTAAGGCAAATCCTAATAGCAGATTATTCTTCCAATTTTGCGGGGACGAATCTATCAAAATTTGAAGTCAGTGAAAGAAAGGTTATCTGAAGTTAGATATAGCATAAACACGTCCGCGCCTAATAGGGGGTGCTCTAACAAATGGTCGTAAGCAGGTACCGTACATCCATGAGCTAGCCAATTTGATAGGTCAATCACGACCGGAAGCGCTCAGCGTGCATGCGCATGGAAAGACGGTCTGTCGCGGCGAGATGAGCTCGTCGTTATCACAGAGCACGTGGGAGGAGTGTTCCGGAGGGGGAACACAAATAATCAAATTCAATACCCAGGTAGTAATGAGTGACCTAATGAGGCGTCCTGTTTAATCAGTCTTCATTTACATAGCATGATTACTTGCAAGAGAAGCTAACAGGTACAGGGCAATCAACGGTCTCAGAAAAAAGCCTAGGACCTAAGGTGAACTGGGGTCTGAAAGTGTACAAATATGCTCTTCTGCTAGGGGTGAATAATGTAATCTGTGAATTCAGAAAAATTCTGATTGAGCATTAAATGTAACTGATATAAATTTAAATGGGACTATCGCTGGTGGTGGGTTCTATAGCACACTCAATATGCATGGGGAAGTGGAACGGATGGACTTCACTTCATTGCACATTGCTTTGTCAATACTGGTGAAGAAAACATATATATTATTGATGCAGTTTCTTTAGAGACGTTACATGCAATTTGTACATCACAACATTGTCCATGCGATTGTGGTATACATACAAATCCCAAAACATAATCCATATCCAGTGAATAAGTGTAACACCTACTGATGTACTAATCTCTCTAAAATAGCGACTACTTTCGAACGCAGCTAGCTAATAGAATGATTACAACTGAATCACCATTCATCAATAGCACATTTAGGCAAACACCGAGATAGGATAACACCTTATGATATTATCATTCTTCAATGGAGAATTACAGGATCTCCTACTGTAGGTGGTGAATATGTGATGAGCATCCTCGGGGAAATGTATATTGACGGATGAAATGGTGATTGCCTGGTCTTCTTTGCTTCTGTTCAATAATGCAAAGCTTAACAATACATCGGAGCCTCAGCCAGATATCAGAATCTGAAAGGGAAGCAGTGGAAGACGGCAAGCCTGCATGTCGATAGCCAGCACTAACTGACTGACTCCCAATGCATTTTCTCTGGCATGTAGTGTTGTTATTGCCTTAGTTATTCTTTCCTGGCACTTAACACGTGGACACTTGAGTGACACGTACAATACAAGGCACCTAATCACTACCCTACCACCCGCCCATCCATTATCAGCCCTTACTCCTGTTCTATTACTTCTTAATATCCAATGGTGTCCATCAATCATATGGCTTCCTTGTTTTGTCTTATTGTTTTCCCCTGGGCTTCAGGTGTTCCGCAATCCATCTCCATAGATCAGCGCACGAATGGGTCGCGTTAAGTCGCACCCCTGTATGAGAACTATCATACCGTCCATACTTCTTTGTCCCAACTTCACCAATCTAGATGACAGCTATATCATCTCCCTTCAGCTTTTACAAATGGCCTAAATAGCGCCCGCTTCTCCACTGAATGCTCTTCTTGAATATGCATCCAGGCGATAAGTTATTATGCATAATGTTGTACACGGTGCCATTAAAGGCAGGCCTATGGGGATATCTAGATAGGGTGCTCATGTATCCTCCAAATACATATAGTCATAACTGGAAGGCTAAGTCATTTCGTTCTGCAGAGAGCAGGTACCTAAATGGCTGCTGCTTACTGTTAGATTTAGAACAGGGAAAATCCTGCATGACAATATGAAACACTTTCTTGTCCATCATTGTCGCTCCCCATCATCTTTTCCAACGGCTTTCCTGGTGTGAGAGGATAGAAGGATGCGAAAGCCAACTTCCATTTATCACCCTTTCCTGCCCTACTATATTGGCAGAGCTTTGCAAATTTTATAAAGGCTTCTGTAGGACGGTTTGAGGGCTTTTGTGCTTATAACCGGCACTGCACAACTAGGAAGGAGAAGACAATAGCCCGTCACACGCAGCCACTTCCAATAGTTCCCAAGGGGGTTATTGCTTGTTCATATGTCCTACCATAGCCGTTCTTAGCCTTTCTTTAGATACAGCTTACATCTATGGTCCTATAGGTATACATGATGGCGACGTCCCTCTATTAGTCTTCCTCTTCACAAAGAGCGCGCCTCGTGCATTTGATCGGTGATCATGTCTCCATTACACCTCCCCACAAACAAAGCCCGGAGAGCAGAAGCCTTGGTTATCTATCACTTTTGTGTTTGACGAGGAATGCAATGCATTACCGCCTTAGTGTAGAAGCTACCTTCAGATATGATTATTTATGAGGCCTTGTGTATTTCATATAATGAGAACGAAACCATGTCTTGATACTGACACTGCAGATGGAATAGTACTATCAAACCTGCCATGGCCACATATTACATGTACATACCATTTGTGATACAATACATCTGATCCCCCAAATACCTTGGATTATGTGTGCTGTATGAGGGGTGCAATACAAATATTTTATTGAACATGCACAATAGAAATTCAATGAGAATTCGATTAAAAAAATCAGATACTTTATGGGGTATCAGAATAAAAGAAAAGGACTATTTTTCAAATTTATCTTTGCCAGGGGCGTAAAATGAATAATGAATTTAACACGAATTGTATAGAGCTTTATTGGATCTCTGGAATCCCATCCAAAATATTTAATTACTAACACATTATTCCATTCTCTCTGTACGTGTATTGTCAGAGTGCCTTAGTTTATATGATATCATTTTTAAACACAGTGCACTTGGGTTATAGGGGAAGTTTTGAGTTAAAAATCTCAAGTACAAAGCCCCACAATAGCTAGAGACGGCACATCCGTTTTTGACATGCACGCACAGGACTGTATGAGAGATTAACAAACATTCTCTGAGAAAGAACGCTCTGGGAACACAGAGAGGGGGTGTCTATGAATTCTCAACCATCTACCTTGCGTGACTTATGTTTGGCATTTTGATGGTTCCTCCTTCGCCTTTCTCAGACGTTGCCTTGGCCCATACTAACCGATGCATCCATTCCCACAAGCACGTAAATGGGGACGCCAAGTCTCCGGCAATATATGCCGTACTCCTAGCATATTTTATTACAGTACTTTCCGAATGCTTCCCTCAAATCTGACCACTTCCGTAGCCTACCTATATAGATCATGTGTATGGTCTGTAAATAACGAGTTCAAAATAGTATCATGTCACGAAAACCAGTCAATAGAATACTGATGCGTGTATCATCAGAATCACTAGCCTAGCCAGCGGCAGTTTAGGTATAGTTTTTCCCTCCGTAAGAGACGAATAAATCCACTTACAAACTAGCATTGACTCGTGTGGGAGCTTCACATATAACGGGGAAGGTGGTTATTTATAGATCGCTTTTTTGTATTGCCATGTGGTTTGCCAAGGAGGAGTTCCCGCAAATGCAAGTGATTCATTCCCGAGAATTTGAAGGTCTCTGAGGTTAGTTCGACCCTCTTTGACACTTGCTGGTCACCTGCAAGAATTCTCGTCAGTATCCTGCCAAAAAGCGCGAGACATCCCAGACGCCATGAAGTATCGTGGTATGGGCGACATAGCTTTTGACAAGCGACGCATCAATATCGTACACGACAAGAAATTGAGTATTAGCTACAGAGACAGTTTGAAATCACCAGGACAATTCATCTTGAATCTTTTATACCGCCACTGTCTACTCCCAGTCTGGGTCTCACTGATTCTGTCTCACAAATATCCAATTCATTCAAATATTTTAGACACTAAATTAACAGATCAACATTCACAAAAATCAGGTGAGAGCTATGTAGGACTATATATAGGTTTACAGGTAATGACCAAATCTATAATGCATATATAACTGATATACAGTCCCATGAAGTGTTAGGTCTTTTAATATGAATTTATTTGACTTCCATCAGAAATGACTTAATATTCAAAGTAATAAAAGGAGCAAGAATAGGGACAAATATGTATTCCTGAGTGACGAGACAACCATTGAAATATGAAAATTGCACTCGTATTACTGCACAACCAGTTCACATTTTTAAAATAATTTCTATCCTCTCGTCACAATGCGGCCAATTCAGCATCAGGATTTCATTGACCATCCCTAGTAAAGAGGTAGCAAACGCCAGTTTTCTCCCTTTTCAATGGAGGGCTTATAATTGAATCGACAATAAAGATCCTGTCCGTCAGTATAGACTCGTGCCTTCAGTACCGAAGCCCACTCCATCACCATCTATTTCATAGGAATCAAGCGAACACAAAAGAAAAAGCCTGCCTTGTTCGCTTAATCCCCGCAAGAAAGCGGAGGAAATGGGCGAAGCCGGCGAAAAGCGAATAGCATACTAATGTGGCTTGGACTGCAGGCACTGAGAATGGCAATGGGTAAAGAACATGTAGGCATCGTCCTCTACGGCCAGGGTATTAATAAGCCTCCCATGCCTTCATAAAAGAGAATAGATATAGACGCATGTCCTTTTCTGCCAGCCCTTTACAATCGACCTTGATGATATAGATATTTACCAAGAGCCTAATAAGCCTGGCGGTTTACAGCACCCATTTGTTTCATGGCGGGGCTATTCAGAAACTGGCACGCCCCGTTTCTCATTCTTGTCACATAGAACTTGATTGAGCATTCTAGATAAGTCATAGTAATCCGCTGCGACAATGATGGGCCATTTTTACATATCCGTCAATATGATTTAATGCAGGCAGAGAACAGGTGAATCTTCCATTCCGACGCCATCACGTCTCCAAGATGAAGAACAAAAAGTGATTGGGAACGTATAGGCGCCGCATGTAACCTCAAGAGGAGATATGTATTTTCCACGAGAATTACAGTTATGAATTGCTCTCACGTACCACCCACTCATGTACAAACGAATTAATTACAGAAAGCTTATCAAGGAGGAATATTGGAAAAGGGAAGAAGCAAAAAACATTCTTACATACACAATACACGTCTTTTTAGAACATGTATTGAAGAGCTTCGCGTCTTGAAGCTTAAATAAGGGATTGGAAAGTGTATGGAGATTACGATAATAGAATTCTATTCCTGAAGCCAGATGGAAAATAACGCAAAGAGATATATATTCCTTCAAAATAATACTACATTCTCCACGGTGGAGATATCATTGTATACAATTGTTGGCTTATTGTATGTATAAGGAAGGGCAAGGGGTGGGTGATAGAAGCAGCTCATTCGAGTTAATGAAGCTGGAAGAGAAAAGTGGGTAGGTAAGCCTCATTTTAAGGGATTCAAACTCATTTGTAGTACAGGCTAGGCGCCCCTTCTCCCATAGACCCTAGTTCCCTTATCGCTGTAGTCACACCTATGGTTTGGGCACTGGAGCTTATGCCAAGGACTCCATTGCCATACAAATTGCGGAACTTGAAAAGCTTTGTATGCAAACCAGACCTTTAGAAGGCCCCAGGTGTGGCACTGAGCTAAGATGCTATACTACTGCCTACGTTCTGCTTGACGTTTATGGCCGTTAGGGCCAGGCAGTGATATAATTCCTCGCTCAAGTGGTCTGTAGGAACTAAACTGATTTACTCCTGTCTCCAGCTTCGGCCCGAGCAATACAAAAAATGCCAAGATGAGGGTAATTGACATGAGGCATTGTGGCAATGACTATATACCAGGAATTACCATTTAAAAGGAAAATAGGATTAGATACCAGAAAAGAGGATGATTATCTGAGTCTAAGAATAGATATGATTTGTTTTGGGGGCGTTCTTCATGTATACATGATCAGCACACAGTTAAATAGATAAGGTAATAAGTAGCTAATATGTTGGATGAATTATTAGAACAACGTTACATACCAGACAGTATAAGAGGCGTGAAATATCATGCATGTTGTGGCCGTACAGAAAGATCTATAGGCCATCAGTAGCTAATATGTTTCATGAATGGTTAAAAGCGTTGTCTGTATTGCCTTGGTACAATTTGATACTCTTACATTCTTAGATCAAAGGTATAATCGATTAGACATGGATGAGTATATGTATCAGTGAATAATTGTATACGTTGCATCATATGACGGGTCATGGTTGAAATTTAGAAATAAAAGAAATTTAGTCAAACCATGAAGTCGATTGATATGCATAATTCGTATGACGCTAATGAAAACTGAGTTCAAGGCATATTTCATGAGCAGAAAGATCAAGGAATGAATGCAATTGGTGGATGACTCAAGAGGTCAAGGCTATGCGGGAGATAATAGAGGCAGAGAGAGTCAATTACTAAGTTAGACTAGCCTAGCCCGCTCAGCAGATGCAGTCCATATAGGTAGAGTATTCCGAGGTCCCCCTAAACGATTAACCGATGCGCATACATCACGTAGCAAGGGGACCCAATGTTTCCTTTGATTACTTCTTGAGTATTCTACGTCTGGCATACAAAACAGAAACGGCAATCCGCTACTGCCAGCCAAGAGACAGTAGGCATTCTCTTTCAAGAAAAGAGAAATGTCTCCGCTTAGGGAATAATGATAAGAATATTTGCCTTCAGATAAAATGTCATACTCAGTATATATATACAGAAACAATTGTTCATAGAGGCTGTGTAAAGTAAAGTGCACCGAATATAAACGAATTTAAAGACTTTTAGCGGCGCTTTGCTTCATATCTTATAGAAGGCGAAAGGTACTTGAACCCCTGAATATTATTTAAAGGCCAGTTTCATAGTATGTAATATCTTCAAAGTGTTAGGTATATAATCAGTAGAGGTTTTATAAACCAAACACATCGATCATGTTTAGCGACAGGGCCGACTTAAACTGTATGCAGTCAATGACAAGCGTGAATATCAACATGCAGTTGGCACAAGGCATTCAACTTGGCAGTGCTCTGAGTCTTTCATCTGTTTTTCTTTTTGCCAAGACACGCGAATATTTCCTACATAAAGAAACAATGTATACATGCATTCAGAAGTCAGTCCGACCACACTCGAAGCTTTCTGGGTTGGATTGATCTGTCTCAGTGGAAATGAGCAAATCTTTCTGTTTTTTAAAGGATTAATAAAACCAGTGAAATACTTCTGGGAAGGGAGTTCAGCAAATTTTTAATAATTCTCGTGTTACAAGGACAAATTAATAGCATCAGCAGAGTATCGGAAAGTCATGTAAATATGACCTGGAATCTCCTCGGAGTAATAGTTTATTATAAGTTCAAGAAAACAGAAGTTCAATGGCCTATATGAGCTTCATTGCCAGACAGACAGGCACAACATGTTTACAATTTAATGTTTAACCATTTTATTACAGATTTCTAACTGCAAAGTAGTTAAGTAGTAGTAGAATTTTAAAGCCTATGATTATTTATTTGGTACAATGTAGTGGTAGGGATAGAGGAAAGAGGAATCTTTGTTTTGGATAATAAGGTGGAACATGAAAGGCCGGGACAGCCAATGTTTGCGCGGGGTTGGATAAGAACGGTGGCCCAGGCCCACCACTCACACAGTGTGCACTCCTTCTAACGGCATCCAATGCATCAGCTGTAGACTTGTGATTTCACTGTTCCCCGTATTTTATGTGTTCTCGCTAAAAGCAGCAAATTTACACAGTTAATAGTCCGTTTACAGAGAAATCGACTCTCATCTCAGTTCAATGCTTTTGGGTCACACTCCAGATGAATCTTTCCTGCTTGGAGGCTTGTGAGGGGGGAGGAGTGAAGAGCGAGGAGGGGAGAAGAGTGAGTTCATTGAACCCGGGTAGGCTAGAATAAAGGAGACAACATCAATAGCTTATAGACTGAATGCAAGATGTTGCCAGAGAAGATAATCGGACAAATCTACCACGATGTTCATCATTCCATGCAATGAAATTGGAATAAGTGCAAAAAGTGTACCTCAATATATGTTTTACACTAGCGTGTTTGGCAAATGGTGTTTTAATATCGGATTTGCACAACCGCCATATTGGGTTCTGGTTCACACTGAATTATTGGAGTAGATTGTAAAAGAAAAGCCATGGGAACAGCCTGCGTTCAACATTAGATATTTCCCAATGTTTCTATGTGAATAGGCAATCATGCTATTCATGATATTAAATCACAAGAGTTCATGTTACTATCATACAAGTTTAAAGTGTTTGAGATATCACTTCTCCAAGGTGTGACTTCATTGTCAAAATCATTATTGGCTAACTTTATAAAAGCACTGTATGTAGCAAGTATGAGTAGGTCATCTCAGAAGCTATCCCAGGATGAATATATGTATACTGACATGCGTAGTGTCACATGCAAGTTCCCTATTGCGTACAATCAGGTTCAGATTGTACGTGACTAACATTCACCCCGTTGCGTGTAGCATGTAATACCATATGATGATGAATTAAAATGCAAGTGCAATTGAGTACTTTAGCAGAAGTAAATATAGCTGAGGTGGATAATATTTAAAGTGCATTTCCAATGCTGAACATGAAGGCGTGGCTAGATATTTGATATATCAAAAGAGCTGCTCGAAAGGAGGAGGTCCTTAGGATAGGTCTCGAGTTACTCATGCATTCTCTTTCAAGAATGGGAGAAGTCATTTATTTTCAAAAGACAGGAGTTCCTCTGGAGTCTCGTGAGTGCTTGAATCTGAGGGAATGGAGAGTCAGGGAGTAGACAAGGTTAGAGCCCCGTCTCATCCTACAACGGAGCAGGCGGGGCACTTGGACAGACGCATGAAGGACTGCCTTAGATGTGCGTTTCACATTGCTAAAAGAAAGGTTACCTCTTTGAAACTGTTAACCATACTTTCACTTTGTGGCAATCTGAAGAGCGCGATCCGACCTAGACCCCGTGTCTTCTGTAGAAAGGCAAAGCCTGTCAAGGGCAAGGAGAAAAGGGACGACCAGTTATCCAATCTTCACAGTGGGCTCGTCTTTGATCGCCACAGAAAGATACAGAAAACCAAGTATGTCTATGGATCATATATGACTGATATCGAAGAGCAGTTGCAGATAGCAGGCTTCGACGTCAAATACTGCTATTGTTTATAGAAAGGCAACTCAAGCAAAGTTTATATCATATTTATAGCCTTTGTCGCAAATAACTTTATGCACATGCAGACTCTCTTTCCTTTATATATGACCGTATATATGTAACAGCATATATTTAAGCCTCAATGGAATAAACAAGAAGCTGCACAGAGTAACATTACATCCCCCATAGGTAGTAGTATAACCCAAGTAGATGTTTTCTTACTGACGAACAGGCTGGCGCAGACACTATTACAAAATAGAATATGTAGGAGGGGGAGCATGAGGAAGAGGGGAGGGAGCAGGTGTGTGTGTGGGGGGGATCGGAGATGGGGTTGGGAGAGAAAAACAGGTATGACAGACAGAGAAGAGGCGGAGGGAAAAGAGTGAGAGGGGGAAGTGTGGGGAGAGAGGGGGACCGTCCGGGGGACGGGTACTTTGCTATATAGTATATTCATCTACATGGATATAGAAAACCTTTATGAAGACGATTAACACATGCACAAACGGTTCACATGTTTCAAGATGGCATTTGCAAAGATTCTCAGACATGGTTATGTCCTATAGGATAAGTAATTCTTATTAGCTATTTGTGTCAAGTGGCCTTGATGAACTGCTTCAGGGATGACTTTCAAGCAAAAAAGAAACAGGGTGAATCCTACTATAATGAAGGAATACTGAAGAAACTGTGGATCTAATTAAGAAAGGAGGACAGGGGGAGCTGGCTTTGAAATGCGTATCCCTTTGTTTCAGGCAATCCTAAGATACTTTTCATCGTGACAGCACAAAGACATCTCAATTATGCCCCAGAGCACATACAATTACACTTTCTGTCTGCAAAACTGATGCTCCCATATGATGTCTGACAGGCCTGTAGACAAAATACACAGCTCAAACATCGTTCCTAGGATAGGGAACACATGCCTGAGGTAGAGCTTCTACTCGATGGCTTCCACCTTGCATTTTAAAATGTCCCCACCAACCTCAATGCCGTGATCGCTGGGTTCCATGTCTGTGTTAAACATGCAGTACTTTTAATCAATCACCTAGTTCATTTCGAAGGCATTCTCCAGACTGCTGATTCCGATACATTTGCATTGTGGAGGTGGTTTCTGAAATATCCAGGCTACAGTATATTTTCTACTGGGCATGTACTCTTTAATTTATTCATACATTCCGTCTACTCAAATAAAAAGGAAGCCATCAAAGCCAATCTCGAAAAATCTGGACTAGCTTTCGTGCAGACACGTAAAGGCTGGATTCACAAGAAAACTAAATATATGTAGAAGGGTGCAAGTGCATTATTACAGTGTATTATTTTCAGTTGCTACAGGTGTTTGTGCTGTATCATGGGGGTGTAAGAAATACAAGCATGCATACAAACAAAAATAGTTTCCGGGAACAAATACAAATGAGATACGCAGTGTCAACTATATCAAAATTATTAAAATGAAATCGAAATGCATAAAAAGGTACTTGGAGTTGGGTGTGTGGGGCGATGGATGATGCATACAAATAATATCACACCTATATGAAGTCTCACGGCTTGACCGTTACACAATGGACGACCAAGTGACCAATAGGTATACAGTGAAAGGACCCTTCCTGAGTGGCATACAGGTGGCATATTACAGATAACTTGTTCAAGGCATGTCATAGACACCCAATACGTCCTTCGTTTCTCGTAAGTAGCCTCAGAGTAAATACAATATATATATATGTAGACCATTGCTATATGGGCGACGTGTATTGGCCAATCGCTCCGTCGGCCGCCACAGCGAATACTAGTAGTCAGTGACAATCACGTCGCAGCTTGGCACACACTCGCGGTAATATTGGCTGTGTAGTTTGGAAGACGTGTGTATAGCGTAAAAAGCAGGCCTTTATTTCTTAGCTGACATCCCAGGACTTCTCTACGGCGTTGGCATGCAGATAAGAGGAGAAGGGAAAGGAGGAAATATGGTTTGCTCAATAAGTTATGAGTGGAACAATCAAAGCTGGTGGGGAAATGTCCACGATTTCTTCCAGGTGCCTCCGCCCGGCTTATAATACCGCAATACATAATGCATATTGACTACTATGGCCGCCCGTTCCATCAAATGCCCGATAGCAACTTTCATTTTCCTCCTATATCTGTAAGTGGTATTGTACGAATATTAGGATGTGATGCAATAGTATAACGTTTATATATTCCAATGACTAAATTTAGTCATACCCACCGATATTCGTTTATAATAATTATTGGCGATTTTCAGTTGGCCAAGCTTCTGAATGTTAACACATTTGCTGGTTGGAGGTCACATGATCCACATGCCAAGTATTTTGAGAATATGACTTTGATTGCATATCTACATTTTTTTATTTATTAAAGTCACGGATCTACTAAAGTGCGCAGTAGGTCCCTTCCAGACCCATCACATCAATAAACCAACCTATTACCGTTTCCAATTAGGCGAGTAGTACTCCTAGTTTTCGGTATGTATCCCATGATACCTCACTTCCGCTCTATTCCCCCGCGTGACCAATTCCAATTCTGAGCCTCTCGACACGAGAATTGCGAGAGCTTTTCATCCCTTTCCAAAAACAGCTTGACCCTTACACCTCTCTCCTGACCCCTGACGATGACCTCTCGCACAATGTCTTTGCCAGGGACTCTGACCTCTTGTAGCCCAGCCTTCCTGGCGTCTCTAATGAAATTAGAGGCGGGGTGAGAGGTTTGCTAGGGTGGAGAGAGTAGCGAGGCCGATCCCGGCACGATCACTCATCCACCTTCTACTCAATGATTCCCATCTTTCCCGTGTCTGCCCAGCCGCGCTCCTGACCCAACCAGAATTTATCTAGCTTTTTTTACTAGGACCTTGGCCTTCGCTGACCCGGACCTGTGCATAAGCTAAAATCAGGGGAATAGACACCACAGTCCCGACTGCCGCTGTGGTCAAATTGACTTAAAGTATGTCTTCTGACTGTCAGAAATATCAAGGTGGTAGGAGCGCAAAAGGCCGACGATAATATCAAGATTCAGAATTACCTCACACAGGTCAGAATCCATAGAATGAAGATCTGATTTCTTGAGGTGCTGCGCAAATCGAGATCAGTATTGATATGAATTAATCGAAGGTTTAACTATTACTAATTTACACAGTAATTGTTTTTACGGGAAAGCTTAATATGCAAATTAGGAGGCCCCAAGAGCCGACAAAATTAATTATATTATTTACGTTGCGTCAATTTCTAACCAAAATACATTACTACAGACTAGGAATGGGTGGAACGTCGATAGATATCCATACAGAAATGGTACCTAATTGCTAATTTCCTACCTGAGAAAAGGAAACATTTCCCTTTACTACTAGCATACATCAACATACAGTAAACATATAACGGTGACGTGCACATGTAGATCTATTTTGACTCCTTTCAATATTTAAAAAGGTAAATCTATGGCATTGCAAATAAAAGTATGTATGCACATGTATACATCACTACAGACTAGGAATAGGGTGCCTATATCTTCATTATAGAAATATTCCTGGTATGGTAACCTAATTCGCAATTCACCTGAGAAAAAGTAACATTTCTCATTACTACTAGCGTTATACACATACAGCAACATAAACCGTAAACGCATATAACAAATACCATGCACATGTAGATCTCTTCTATCTCATGTTTTATTATTATTTCTTTTCGTTTATCTGATCTAGCTATAGCTATATGTAGAGAGCACCAGCTAATCAAAGAGAAGGGCTTCTGGAGCCTTAAGTAATGTTATCTATATTGTTTGTAGAGATCTGTCACCTATGGTAATCTGAAACGGAATGATCGCAAAAAGCGACTCCACTGAAGGGAGGCAATGGAGATGTACTTATGTCGCATAAATACCTGTGTATTAAATATATGAAGAGAGACAAAAGGTTGACTACGAAGAAGAGTTACATCAGCAACATATCTGATCGGGAAAAGACGTGCTTTTTCCTCCAGGCACGTTTAGGTAAAGGTTTACCGATGTTTATCGATCTCTGCTGTGAGAATAGTATGTATTGATACAATAACATTATGTCAACATAGCAGAGGGAAACATCATGTGTTCTACGGCGTAGTGGAATAGAATTTCCAGCTAATAATTATGTGAATTTATTATACACGCATTGCTCTGAAAACCAGAATTTTCTAGATCTAGAGTGAGTTACGCATAGTGAGAATTACACTAGTGAGATATGTCGAGTTGTCATGGCAACCAATCTGTTGTTTTACTCAGATTACCGCTGAAATTCAAATTTATGACTCGATTTCATTCTATTCTCATGATTGAAAGCATAATATAAATCTGAGTCATATAAACTCGTTGGTTTCAGTCACTTAGAATATTCACGCTCATTCAACCAACTCTTTAGATAACCTGTATATTAGTTTTTCGTGAAATGACTTCATGAAACAAGACATGGTCCTAATCCCTAATCTCGTGGAAAGGATATAATAAAAGGGAAAACGTACGGTTGCAAGGCCTTCAAATTGCGGAGTGTATTTTCAGCAAACGAGCAAGTGAATGAAAGCCAAGGGCTGATGCCAGAAGGGGTTTGAGTGAAGGTCAATTGCTTTCGAGGCAAGGTCTAAGTGGGATCATGCATAGTTAGAGGCGGGGCCCATGCAGCGGCCTTTTATCTAACATATATCTTAAGCTTATACTGGCACATAACAATGCTGGAATTGCATTGGTAGTTGGAGAATGTTATTTGTGCACGCCAATATCGCATCATAGACACAGGAATTGGGCCTTAACGAAGGCCTGGCTGTCCCGAGAGGTGTCTCCCGTGTGTTTCTAGCCAAGCGATGCCTTATGGGCGGTTGAAATGAGCCAGAAACGGCTGGATGAAGTATGGGCCAACATGGGGAGGATAATCTTGTGCCTCCCTAGCCTTTATTATGATCGATTGTGAGGCGGTCCACCAAAAACTACAGAAGTCAAATATGTAACGTAGGGGCCAAAGTCATTGGGGACTTGACCGTGACGAACCAGGCAGCGCCAAATACTCCAGACTGCCAACATAAATTCAATATTGTGTAATTTCATAGAATACGGCGAGAAAAAGCCCTGGGGACAGGTTGAAAGGCCTGGGTTGAAATGGAAATGGATGGTCTACCCTCTGGTGCTTCCTTGGTGCCATTATTTCAAGCGAGCACATTGCGCGTTATGAATTAATGATACGCTGCAATGCTTGTCTCATCTGGTAGGGGGAGAGAGAGGGAGAGAGTGTGGGCGCAATGGCTGTGGCGCTATTGGCGTTGTAGCTTCACCAACAGCTCGACGTTCAGACCGACCTCACCATCTTTTAGTTTATCATCACATGGTCATGAATTATGACCCGTTCTTAGCGGTGATGAATGGAACTGGGTGACATGAAAAAGGGATCATTCATACAACAATTGAGTGACGATTACAACTGAGGGGTCTATTGGGAGACAGGCGCGAGGGCTCTGCAATGACATTTATATTGAGCCTACCTTTACGTCAGGTTTTTAAGGTCTCAAGTGCGCTGACCATAAATCAATATAATCCGATGGATTTGAAGAGGACAACTGAAATGTGCAGATACAGGGCTTTACGGCTGGATGTTGAAAAAGTTGTTTAATATATGCGATGACACGTGAAATAAAAAAATGATATTTGCAATAAATAGAACCCGACAGAGGCACATATAGGTACAGCTGAACTGGGAAACCTATTCCCTGCACTCCTCGTCCGAAATCTTCTTTGATCTTCCTGGATAAAGCACTTCGACATATATGTGCCAAATTGGGAGGTTCTGCGAGTAAATAAAACCAGGGTGATTATCAGAAGGGAAATGATAGATATTTTGGGAAAGAATAATTATTTTTACGCTTGATGCGGATACTTTCTCTATGTATTCAGCGCGGTGGCAAGGAGACGCTACGCCCCCTATTGACATCTCATTTGGTCTGTGTGTCATCATAAATGTGCCGCGGGCAAAGTTTGGCGCGTCTATTGATCATTCCTTCAGGTTCGCCAGCCCATTCCTAATACGAATGTCCCCGAAAATATTGAATTTTGTCAGGCTCTATGTTAGCTGGGACTCGTCCCACACTGGCAGTCGACGGTTCAGGCACAGTTTCACTCACAATTCTTTCGCTTTGCACGTGGGTCTATATTTGCCTTATCGTTTCCAAGGGACCCGTCTCATGAAGGACGCTTTTCCCTGTATCGATTCAACTGTATCTTGCGAAGATAGCTTAATTGGAGATTTCAAAGAAAAGCGAGTCGTATTTCATCCTTATGATTTGTGGAGATTGAGATAACGATTACATAGACAGCTATTCAATTATATATTGAGGGAACCCTTCGTTAAGAATACTCAATTTGTGAGGATTTCTCACACCTTTTTTTAATGAAATGAAATATTCTTCCGCAGTGAAACGGGTCTCCACTTCACCAATTCTTCTTTTTTTTTACAATGAAAGTTGGTGCATGGATCGTGACATGCACAGGTCTTCAAACGAAGCTTAGATCTCGTGTATCACCGCACATAGCGAGACATCCGCCCACCGTCATGTAGTACTTAGTGCGTTATGGCATCGGATAAGCGGTCAATGCATGTTGGGCAGTTTATGTGGAATACTATTCTCAGACAGCATGTATGAATTCATTGATTTGTCGATTCCCAGATGGAACCTGATGGTTATCTCAAGAAAAAGGGGCATCTTGATTTGCTTCAATGTAGACTTGTCAAATACCAACACTTATCTTGTCTTAAATTAAGTGGGAGGTGTGTGTATTAAGGTTAGACTTTGAGATGGGATCGGCTTCATCATGAAACTAGCAAAGATTAACATAGCGAGAGGTACGTATATTTCTATTATATATTATATACGCATTGGTCTGAGAACAACTGAGAGTAAGTTATGCACAGTGCACATTTCACAAAGTCATAGCTTTCACACCAAAAAGAACAACCCCACCAACATCATCAAACTTGACACTACACAACACAGAGCTAGACCTAGTTGATCACTACAAATACTTAGGCACCACTCTAGACCACAAACTTAATGCACAGAAACAAGTAAATGCAATAACACAATCAACTAACAACAAACTCTTCATGCTGGCACGTATCAGACACATGCTGACCAAACAATCAACACTAAAAATCTACAAAGCAATGATACTCCCTCTTCTTGACTATAACTCATCCATATACAATTTTGCAACACAAGCTAACAGAAACAAATTTGAACGCATCCAAGCAAGGGCTGCTAGAATAATTACACTCACACATAAACACGAATCCGTATCTGGCATACTACCATCCCTAGGGCTGGATCCACTGGGACGGAGAAGGGCAAGACACCTGCTGGGCCTTATGAACAGGAGATCCAGGGAGGCACCCTCAAGCAACACCACACACAGAAGAAACACATGCTCACAACATAAGTATAATCTCCCACTACCCTTGCCAAAAACTGAATCATTCAAAAATGCACCCTGCTACAAGGGTGCACAGGCATGGAATTTACTCACATCAACAGAAAAAAACACACCCTCTTACAAACAGTTCAGAAACCTCCTTAAACATGACAAAATACAACTAGATCCCTTGGCCATATAGCCCAAAACCAACAAATTTCGAAGGGCATGCTGTACCTTCTCGCTGCCACTACATCCAAAGACCAACTTCCCTAACTACAAAGTGCAGGCTGTACCTCCACGCTGCCACAAAATACCCCAATTATTCACAAACTAAGAGCATGCTGTACCTTCACGCTGCCACTAGATTCACCAAACTAATAGACACAGCAGTGGGCGGAAGACCATGGTTATTCTGTATTGGATTGTCATCTGTGAGCCCATATCTCAATGTAAATGCCATTTGATTATTGAACTTTACTGTACAATCTACTTGTTTGTTGATAACTCAACTGTCGTTATTACAGAAGATGTGCTGTATAAAAATACTAAATAAAAAACTAAAAAAAACTAGTGAGATACGTGTGCCAGTCATGGCAACCAATAGGCTTCTTTACTAAGTTTATCGCCAAAATCCAAATTTATGACCCCATTTTTTAAATCTATACAATTATAAACATATAATAAATCAATTAATTAACTCATTGGTTTCACTCGCTTAGATTATCGCACTCGTTGCTATGCAACTTGTGCGATACTCACGCTCCTTCAACCAACTCGATAGTTAACCTGTATATATTGCGAGGACATTTCAGTATGCAATGGCCTAGGGGTAGAAATTAAGTCTACCCAGAGGTAATATGAGAGTTCAGTAAGATGAGCTGCGAAAACTAAATATTTCACGATAATTACTAATTTAATTTTGATGCCAAGGACACGTGTGCAACATTGAGCGATTATGTACCACCCTAAGATGGCCATCTTTCAATATTAATCATAAAGTTTTACGAGAATTAAATTCATTGCATGTATTATGAATACGTTGGTTTTCATCAAAGAGCGCCACCGTTAAATATATTTGAAATAGAGCTGATTAAATTTGGGAATATTAAGGGACGTGTAACGAGAAATCCTACAAACCGGACAAAACTGTTTAAAAGGAAATTATTATGGAGATTATCGCAATGATGGGTACATATTACTGATTAATATTTTGGAAACATGACCAATGATCACTATCTATTCAACTACTTGGATAATCGATTAGGATTTGGTAAATAACTTGAGTCGCAGATCACATTTCAAATCCATGGTGCAGCAGGTCAAACAGTTGCTGTTTTATTAAGGCAAACAAAATTACATAAGAAAATACACAAACGTGTACACAGGAAAATACGCAATCCAAGTTCTTTGCAAAGAATTCATAGAAAGGCACAAAATAAGACAGGTAATTTGACTTTGGCGAAAAAGATAATAGCATTGCATTTCGTGTTTTGTACCGCGACTTCGTGGAAATGATTGCAGTATTCGGCGGCGAGGAAATGGGAGGAGGCTCCCCCTCAAACCACAAGGCAGCCAGTATGTGTAACATCATTTTTTCAAATAGCTTTCATCTTATAACTAAATGATTAAGGAGCAGCAGTAAGAAACCCATTAAATGTGGCAATGCGGTATTTATAGGCCTTATTTTAAAAGAAATCTGGAAAGCATTAAATACGATTGGCCGAAAAACACACACTAGAAGTAACTTCCTCCTCGCTTTAAAAGAATATTTCCTATTTCCTATTCTACGGCAATTACTGAGTGCTATAGGCAAGCAACTGCCAACTTGTATATAAGCTAAAGACATTCATGAGTGAAAAACATCAGACACAGAAGCAGTACATCTTCAACGCTGATGAGCGATAATAGGCCTAGATTCCTGCAGTTAAGCAGGTCGGTGAAACAGGGCCCGGTGTATAGGATATAACTTGTCAGAGAAGGGGGCCAAGGGTTGCAGCAATTATTTCCTTTCTCCCAATAATCATACCGACTTCCGCATGCCTATGACTCAGAGGTTACTCGGATCGCTAAAGGAAGTAGACACCCATTCCAGCAGTGCAGCACACTGCAATACATTCTTATACACTGTCGAGGCAGGAATTGGATTAGACCTACAGGCTTTTGGCATCATAATAACTGTGGATGCTTAAGCAAATAAGGAGAAATAACAATGAAAGGACGGACCAGGCAGAGAATGCCAGTATAAAGCAAGTTGCCAGCGAGCCATGGTTAAAAATTCTCCATAGCATAGACCCAGGATCCACTTGGCGACAAAGCTACTGGCTGGCGCGAGTACATGCAACAAGGTACCATGCAGCGTATGGCAGCTGCAATGTGAAGACTAAAAAGAATAATCTTTCGAATCAATCTTTTGAGCAATAATGCACACAACCGAATTAAACAAGGTTAATTTTGTCAAGTGAAAAGCACGTGACGACCAATTCGCATCAATTTCCTGTGGTTCATGAACAAAACGAGTGTCTTTGTTACAAGTAGATGGACACTGGCTTTAATGCGACTAGAGCTATAGATCGGTTTGATTTCATTTTAGAGACTCATTGAATTGAATAGCAAAAGTTCAACAACCATTGGGTTTTATTTTTAGACCCTGACTTAAGGGATATGTCTATAGACAAGGATACATAGAGGCAGCTGAAAGAAAGAGAAGTGGGTGGTAGAGGTTAGATACAGATCAGATACATTGTGTCAGTCTGGTATGCAGTTGGCAACTTTGTAGCAATTTGCCAGGATTTGTTACATCGTTGCACACAGAGAAGGATGAAGGTGACCTGTGGGAAGGGACTGGTAGGAGGACAGACAGGGCTTTGCAAAAGACAGTCACAAACTATAGTGGACAGGTAACTGTGGGTGAAAGGGGTGATAGAGATGAAGAGATGATAGTCAATAGACAATAGATAATATTCGGTACATCAGTAAACAATCGGATAGGTTGATTGATAGATACATATATGCACCACCTGTACGCCCACTTTCACTATACTACTTATTGTTCAACTCCTACTAGTTATACTGCTACTGCTACTACTACTCCTATGAAATGTACATGATAGATTTGGTAGATGGATAGGTAGATAGATATGACCCGCCATGAGGTGGCGCCCTATGGTCGCACAGCTTCTTTGTGCCTTAAGCAAGCGGCAATGTCCTGGCTAGGACACATTTCGAACAAACATTTCAGTGCCAGAGAACAGATATGAAATGAAATTCAGGATTCTTCAATGGCAATTCTTTTATTCATTGCTACCAATAATATAATTTGTCTGAATGAAATGAACTGTTAAATGAACCGTTAACACACGTCCTAACTACAGGTCAGTTAACCATGTAGGCAGGAGCTGGCCACAACAACTGTTAACATGACCAGGCAGTGCACATGAAGAAAATGAAGGCGACGCGCATTCCCCGACGAAGTTCTCTCCTAGAGAACTAGAAGTCTAAAATATGATTACAAGTATGCATTTAACGTTCCCTAACATGCATTCATGAATACGGGGGACTATTCCCACGTTTAATCCAGGGAAAGGGATTTTAGAATGATTGATCATTCCTTCCTTGTGTGCGCAATTAACCTTTTAAAACTCGAGGATACTTTTGCAATAGAATTGGCAGGTCCCGGGTCTCATACAGCTAGATCATGCATATCAGATGTATGCAGCGAATGGTAATGCAATCCAGATTTCAGGGCTGACATTGCAATCGAATACAACAATTTCGTTCGTATAATTTATTGAGAACTTTAGGGCAGAAGTGCAGAAAGGGGAACAGAGCACTCTGTGCCTAAAGGCTTTATCTTTCTGGAAAAAGGGGGTGAGCGTGGGTGCAGGCACGGGGGTAATTCTCAGAACAAGGACAAAACGTGGCTCATGAGCTGATAGAGCTAACGTACAAACAACATTTCCTTCAAACCTTACCTTTTCCTTTATCTTTACTGGAATACCAAGTTTTACACTAAAAATCATAGAAAATGAACTGTTATTGCTCTATTCATGTGGGAATTTCCCTTCCCCCCCTGCATTTAGCATATGACTATTAATCATTCTTAAAAAATGAAATACATCAATAATTCGCAATTCTCACAACACTTAAATTGTATAAGAATATTAAGGAGGGAATGATGATGGAATAGACTGTCTTAAATCCACGACTCGTGATCTTGCGATTTGCCACATTAAGATTTAAGCAAATACTGTTATGGAGTACCGTACTGGTGGAAAGTAACATTAGTATAAAACAGATTATCAAGCGACTCGACTTCACATCAAAGTGAAAGTAAAATAGGCTTATAGCAACACATGATTAAATGCGATAAGGGCTCACAGGAATAACATTAAGGGGCGCAAAGCTTTATCAAGTAAGTTTTAACGAAAGAGCGATTAACACAGTAATCTAGGTGCGAGAAAAAAGCACACAACCTAAGAGCTCTATTAGGGCGTTCCATCTTACAAAATATAATTCCATCGGAAATGCGAAAGCTTTGTTAAAATTAATATTTGCACACGAAGGCGCATTCGGAAAACTGAGATACAACAGGAGTCAGCATTTAGGAGAAATAAACGACACAAAGATGTTGTGTGTTCAGAAAGAGCAGAAGTTCAGGTTGCTATTAATGTAGATTTACACTAGATTCTATGCAGACCTGAAAGAAGGAAGGAAAAGAGAGACGATTATATTGTATTTACGACTTGGAAAATAGCTGCAGTTTAAGACGTACAGGGCCAGGCACTTCCGGTTACGAGTCGAAATGTCGTCAGTTGGTGATTTGCCAATTCCTTTCCCAGCATCCTTGATGGGGAAAACGAGTGAGATCATAGGGATCGGATCGCAAGCAACCAAAACAAACGTAGTTCCTGGTTAGCTATCACCAGTATAAGACCTCGTGAACGTCTTTGGACGCAGAGTATCATTATCAAGGACGATCAAGAAATGAAATATTGTCACTGTGGTGCAGAACTTTATAGCAGTGCACCCTCTCATTCCAAACCTACATAACCTTGTTTGTTTAATCTACATTAACACCACGCCATGGTTATATTGGTGCACTGATCAAAGCGCCTGCAATCCAGTCCCAGTACCGTGTTAAGAGGGATAACGAATAGAATTCCATTTGTAGATTTATATTTAACTTTAGAAAAGTTAATTGTATCTATATTGGTCCTATTGAGCATATAGAAATGAGAGAAACTAAGGAAACAACAAACACCACTCCTCTCAAACCCATCTCACATCTATAATATAAGAGCACTCATATAAAACAGTTTCTATTAATGCTGTGATAGCAATGCAATACTCTACACATTACAATAGTCCTCTTCATTACGCTGGGTCAAGCAAAGCAGCACTGAGATAGTATAGTATTGTGAAAATAAACGAGCCTCTTTTTAAACGAAGGGTGTTTTCTTCTCCAGAACCGCCCTTTTCAGTGGTACCCTTTATCTACAGAGGGGAGAAATAAGTTGCTGGGGCAAAGAATAACATCAGTAACTATGGCAACAAGATGTGTACCTGGTGACCGTCTCGGATTTCGTGTGTGGTGTCAGCAGAAAAATAAACGAGCTTTGTGGGAACAAAAGGAGGAAGTAATATTTGCTATCTTGATTAAGAGCTCATCATGCGATGCAAAAGCGATCCAGGTCAATGGACATAACGGACTGCTGTATGAAAAAGATAATACAGATGCCTATTACCCATGCGAAATATGCACTACCGGAGAAACATTCTACTATTTAATCTCCCTGCAGCTAACACTAAGTAAAGCAGTTGTGACCGTCCGTCGACTATGGGCTATTGCTTTTATATGAACGAATATACCACTATCCATGATAGACACTTTAATGTGTGCTTTGATCCAAGCCACGAAAAAAGGACTTAGAAACAAATTAATATAATCATGAAGGCACATTAAACAATAAAATGATCGTAACACCACAATAGGAGGAGGTATGCGATGAAAGAAAATGACTTTTGCAAAAATCTTCACATGGTTTTCATCATGAAAATACTCATCGAATCAAGAGCAACGTAAGTCAGCTTTAAACGGAAAAGAACCTATTTGGCCAGATATACTTGAGGATATTTTAGAAGATCTAAGATATCAAATTAAACCATTGTTGCCAACAGAATTCTTTCAGCGATTGTTCTCTTAATACTTCCGAGACATACTACATAGAAGAGATCATCTTTGGCCAAAGGGTAGGGTCAGGTCCAAATGAGGAATATAATAAACTCAGAACCTCTACCGCTTTGAGCAAGAAAGGGAATCAATAGTTTTAGACTGAGGACAAAGAAAGTCTTGATCCACCCCATGGAACACGATAATGGCTTCATACAATCAGGATACAGGCTTGGAAAGCTCTTGAAGTTAGTGCAACCATATATCATGTTCAATAAAGTAATAATGTACTACAGCCCAAATATCAGAGGAAGGTCATTTGAAAGTATTCTCGTTTCATCAAAGCTGAAAATATGCAATTGAGCCGTACCCTGATGAAGGAATTTGAAGTCAAGGTATGTTCATCTGGTGAACAAGTGATGAGACTTCGAACATACGGAATATATTACAAGCAGAACTGCATTGATATAATGAAATATTATATACACAAAATAGGGCCTCTTGTTCTACCCCATTTGAAGTTACTTGTAATTCAATGATTTTAAATGTGTGCTATGAGGGAGGGTATTATATTATAATGTTTAAGTAGTATAAGAGTTGACCAACAGTAAGGCTAGTGAATAGATTCAAGGAAAGATCGATTTGTCACTTAATCTTAGTTGACAAGAGCAGGTCCGGACGGCAAGTCAGCGCTAGGGTGTGTCCACAATGCTTATGGTTCAGTGTCACATGCAAAACACACTTGTGTCTGAACTCTCACAACAGCTATATCGATCTATACCTTCGATGTACATTAACCTAAATCCGTGTCAAAGAACATTCATTACAAGGCCTTTCGGAAAAGCAGGTGTAATTCTCAGAAGGGAATGGAAGGGACTAGAAGGGCAACGTATATATAACGCATGTCGATTGGAATAGAAACTAAAAAAGAACTAAGAGTTGTTCTTTAAACAATAGCTGAATTAGGTGACACACCCAACCTCTGTCTTTGAACTTTTCTTCAACACAAAACCTAAGAAAGCTGAGTAATAGAGTAGTTAGTTGACACGTTACACACATCGCTCTATCAGAAACCTGTGATACCCAACGCCAAGGGCTTTACAAAAACATATACAGGTGTAACTTGTATGATATGGATACATCAGTTGTCCTGTTTTGCTTAGCTGGTATACAATATATAGGGAGATACCACGATGCACTTGGCCCATGGTATTATGGTAGGAAGCATGACTGATACATGCATTTAGAGCCTGGTTATATCTGAAAGCCGCAACTCAAGTAAGATGCCGTCGGAGGCCCAGCCCCGAAAGCTTAGACCCTGGTCAATAGTGTTTCTGTGGAGAAGGAAATCAACTCTACACAGTATTGGATAACATCAAATAGCGCCGTATCAATGATCGTCAGTCGCCTGACGAATACGCCCATTCCTACGAGCATATCATAAAGGGAATATAGGGCCTATATATAAAGGATGGGGCTAGTATACTTGGAACAAACGTGTTACAATGGGAAAAAGGTGGAAATGGGTATCAATCTTAAAACAAAATGATTTATATTTGCCCCAGACAATGGTCATCACTACAATAGAATGTTAATCTGAATATAAGACAGCATATCAATAAGGCTGGTCAGCAACCTGATATGACTCCATATCAATACGTCTGATAATACATAGTATTAAAGCTGACTGCAGTACCGATACTTTATATATCTGTATCTAGATATGATGGGTGGACGAAATGTATTGGAAGACGGCCAATACTCCTCGGCTTGGGTCAACACTGCCCTGACCATCATATTTTGACATGGCTTTGTGGCATCGTTAACTCTGAGTCCACAGTCCATGCCAACGACAAAGACACAATGCACAAAGGCAATATACCTACCCAGCCGTATTATGTAGCTGTTATGCGTAACATATTTGTTTAAGGCAATATAAATCAATCATTATTTCCACTCAAGATAATCAATGGAAAATCCATTTTAATATAACGTTATTATTAGAATATATTATAAGATCCTCGATAAAAGCGACAGGGATGTAGTCGACGTGAAAATAGTGGTGATAAATAATTGAATGTGTCTCAGTATAGGCAATGTTTTAACTTTTTTTTTCAAGCTCTGACCTTCTGAGCTATTCCAAACTCTATTCCTCTAAAACCATGAAATTAACTTTATTAAACATTTCCTTCGAACACATTTATAAATACAACAAGATTTGAGAAGACATATTTGAAGATCACATATTAATATTTATTTGAGTTGAAATGGAAATTCTATCCCCGAGTTTCACCGAAAGATGAGACAAGCTGTTAAAGCTAGGAATTATCCAGAAGCAAAATGAGAAATGAATGGGGATAAAAATCCAAATCTTTGCATCAACAGTCCGTCGATTGCTTCTAATCTAGGTCGGTTTTCCTCGGCCGGAAATGGCAGTCATTGCGCATGCTCCATCAGTAAGATAAACCTTCCTCAATGCCTGTCTCCCGCGGCGAGAGAGGGCGCCACTTATTTTCTCACATAACACGATTTCCATCCGAGTTCTCGCCCAGGCCAACATGAATATTATATAGTAAACTAACATCACTTTGACGCCGACGAAAATGTGTTACTGGATAGAAAGTGTCCCCCGGCGAATCAGACCCTCCAACCGGAAAGCGGCTCCCCCACCCTTTCCCTCCCTACCCACACTACCCTGAACATGGAAACCCGTTACCATCCACACATCTCGCGCTAGCCTCACCTAATATGATTTTTCACGAGGGGTTGCGAGATGCCAGGGATGTCTAGTTCACTCGCGTCATGAAAGAGGACACCGTTTAATGTGATTGGATCGCAAATATGTACGATGTCGGTGTAATGGTAGCCACGATGGACACAGGAGAAGCATGGTCATGCTGTGGCAAGATGGGTTTTTACAGGATCATGGAGAGGACGTGGGGGAAAGGGAAGGGTGGGAGCGAGAGAGGAAGGGTCGAGGGGGAAGGAGGTCGGGGCAAGGATCGTCAATAAAACATAATCAATGCACTTGATATATCTTGGGAAAAGCAGATCGATAGGCAAACCACTTCAAGGGATAGAGACAGAGAATCAATGGAAAACAGCCTATAAAATCTGGATCTTCGTCGTGCTGTAGACCTATTGTATAAGCCAAAGGGGCACGAATTTTCTTTTTTAATACCTTTATTTATTCTGGTAATTACAATTCGTGCCATTCCCCCACGGTTTTAATATTCTATCTTCTCCTTGCTCCAGACCTTATTTTTTAAACACAACAAAGTCATAAATGCGTAGGATGTAGATAAACACATAGTACATTTTTGGTGTTACTCAGTGTTAGTAAAGAATAAATGTTTATGAAAAGACAAAATAATAATCTCGAAGTGGAGAGACAAAAAAGCAACAACCATATTAAACAAGGGGGCATTGGACAGATAAATGTAGCATCAGCCACATAGCGTAGCTTTAAAGTCCTGGCAATAGGTGGAGGGCTTATACAGAGCTGGAGGACGATTTTTCTCAATTTATGGATTTGACCAGTGTGAATAATGCATTCATACTTGTCATTCTTAAAATGTACCGTCCGTGCAGCTAAAAACTTTCGTGTACTAATGTTTCGCGGTAGGGCATTTCAAAACAGTTTCGCAGAGAACAAATTTCGCAGTTGAGTGCCTATATGCTATGCTTTTAACAAGAGGTACACCCGTATTCATCAGTTCCAACTTGGAACACATTTGTATATTGAATGAAATTATTTTACCTTCAATTATATAGAGATGTTTAGCAGGATTTCAACTCACCTGAAATGAATAAAAAATATTAAAGTACTTAGAATCCTACAACAATTTAAACATTTAAATATCAATCAATCGATTAAATGAGTTAAGTAATGAACTTAAAGGGGTGAAATTGTGATATGAAGGAAGCCATGTAACGTTAGGTATGGAGAAACCTATTGTCACTAATTCAGGGATACTCGGAAGACCTGTGACATTCACAGAAAGCATTCATTTTTTCTCCACTGTATGTTCTTTACTTTGACCTTTCACTGTGCGACACGATTTGTAATTATGATATGGAAATACAAATCTATTATCATTACCATGTCTACTAAACCATTTTCCCATAAGCTGATCTAAGCCAACGTATGAATGTTATCTAAACGAGAAACAGATAATTTGTCGACCTTGCAACCTGATTCACTCAATATCCTTTTAAGAAATTAAATAAAGTCACCCCAAAGCCACATATCGCTATCTGTAAGTAACCTTGGTGATATAAATTACGAAAACCAAGGAATGACTGGATTTAGATATCACATTTATGGTTTAATAATGTCTTTTTTAATCCAGTTTTTATTCTGCAGTCATGTCTACACAATGTATATTTCCACATGACACAGACAATCAATAACATCGACCAAAAACCAGAATTACGCTGAAGAATAACATAGATAAACTATGCTAATATGACTAACTTTATTACGGTCACAATTAAGGAGGAAAGGAATTAAATGAACTACGATTTTACCCAAAGAAAATAAATAACCGATATAAAATATAAAGAATAGAATAGACTAGAACATGAGTAAGAGCATTTGCCACGCAGAAGGCCCCCGTATGCCATCAAGTCAAGGCAAGGTAACAATGTCAATGTTTGGTAAGGTGATCCCGGCAACAATAAAGTGAGTTTGCATTTCAGTATGAGTAAATGATACTGTTTTCAAGGCCGTCCTTTGCCATTTATACAATGGAGATGAATCGATATCTTATCAAGAACGCAAACACATTAATTACCAGGCCCTCCAAAGACATAGAGGACAAAGCATAAGTGATTTTTTAAAGTCTTTTTAAATTTCCCATTCCAATTATATTTTATAAAATGTCATCACATTGGAATTCAATATTCAGCTGTTTTAAAAGGCTTTGGAACTTACTAAACAAAGCAGGGGAAAATGTGAAGATAAGATAGAAATCAAACAGGGGATAAATTGAAGCATCAACACAATTATCAACTAAAAGGCCTAGTCCACTAAGCCGATTCATGCGATCCTCACAGTATTTAGTGGAAAAGAGTCCTCTGCGGCGCAAAATTGCATGAGAATCGGCTTAGTGGACTGGGCCCTTACGAAGAGGAAATTAACAAGTTGCACCCTCACCGTCTACGACAGATGTAAACTCCCCCACCCCCTTTCACTATCTATGTTGGGAAATGAAGCATCTAGATAGGTTTGAGAATGATCATTTCCTCATGGTGAATAATTACATTGAGTTCGAAATCGTTTTGCAGGATTTCCCATTTAAACCCTCCAACTTGGGTAAAGGATTCACCAAGGGGAAATATGCAATGGTCAAACTATCTTTCTTGTACATTTTATATTCGCTATGTACAAAAGTTAAATGAGGAGGGATCAAACATTTACTTCATTCCACAAGTATAAAGGGGGATGCCCCAGGGTGCAGTGTAAAGATATAAATGACAATGGGGTTTTGTTTGCTTTGCATTTCAAGGAAAAAAGGAGGTCGTTCTTTCCCATGACCCTAGCATTGCATACGATCAATACCCGAGTCCTCTTACATCCAGAAGAATAGAGGATCTAAGTGAATTGTATTTGCATCTCATACAGCATAAGAATAATATGAGCTAGCTGGTATTGGGAGAGATTTGGAGGAGAATCTCTTTACGAATTTACCGACACTACCGATATTAAGTAATGAATAAAGTATGTATGGCCCAACATCACAAAGTCAAACGCTTGTATAATGGAAAAGATAAGCATGGCTTTATGTTAGAAAATCGACCATGATGAGGAAAGAGAGTTAAAAAAGACTTCACTGGGTTTCTGTTTCAATACAAAAATACTCATCCAAGCGATCTTCTGCAAAACCTGAAAAGCTTATTTGGATAATGCGCTGTGTGTACTTCTAAGCAAGGAAAACTTGTACCTGTGACAAATTCGTTGGGCCAATTTTGCAAAAGGCTTTGACAAGACCAACACATTTAATGAAGCCTTATTGGCCAGACCTCCTCAATGTCAAACGTTTCCTTGTAAAGACAAATTCGCTGCGCTTACGAGGATAAAAAGGAAAGGCGTCCTTAACTTTTTGCACCTGGCAAATTGATCTGCCTCGAGTATCCTTGCTTACAAGACCGTTTCCAATGGGATTCAGACAATATGGGACCTTGAGCCTGATCTTGAACCCCCTTGGCAAGCACCTAAAAGTGCCTTGAAGGAAGCAAATGTACGGTAATTGTACCATTCAATGTTTCCATCTTGTAGGTTTGGTAAGGTAATTCAGCAGGCCAAGTAGATTATTGAATGACCCTGTCAGATGTGCTTTACAATAAATGGCCAACGTATCAGTTACCCATGCATGGATTCTGAGTGGCAAGCTAAGAGGCAATAACTAATGATATGGATCAATATACCTTTGGCAAAGGAAAAGCAGGGCAGGTTACAAGATAAAACGAATGTCAGCATCATTATAATGTGTTAAAGAGAAAATGGTGGCCGACCTTTAAAGATGATCGAAATAGAGAGAGAGAGAGAGAGAGAGAGAGAGAGAGAGAGAGAGAGAGAGAGAGAGAGAGAGAGAGAGAGAGAGAGAGAGAGAGAGAGAGAGAGAGAGAGAGAGAGAAAGAGAGAGAGAGAGAGAAATAAAGGGCATTGAGTGACCTAAGTATGTCAAAGTCTTGAAAGCGTTGAGGGTCTGGGCATCTACTAGATACTTGAGGAAGCCGATTCACCAGAATATATAGTTACGTAACCTGCTTCAGTCATAAGCTGCACTCAATACGAGTGGCAGAACTTATCTCAAACTTGTTGCCAAACGGCGATCAATATTTAAGTTAAGAAGATTGACGCCACTAGTAGCTAAAGCCCTATTCTCGCAGAGGCTCGTGCTTCAGAATGAGACCATCCCGAAATCTGGATTACCAATTCCCTATTTATAAATGCTTATCGATCACGACCAATTCGAGCATCCAACAGATTGCCAAAATGTTGCTTCCAGAGTGGTTCTTGAGGTAACTAATTTTCGCTTGCTACAAACACGAATGAAGCATAACAAATGCAGGGCCCTGACTCCTCCTCACATTTAATACAGAGTGACATCAAGGCGGTGGCAAAATCCCACATGCTGACAAGCCATGGCCAAGTTTGACATGCATTCTGGGAGTTGAAACTGGCAGGCAAGTTGTAGCCCTTTTATCTCAAGGCTTCAAGGACGATGGGATCCAATTAAAACAGCGAGCTGCCTTTCCTGCTTCTGACCTTTGATCTGGCCCATTCCAAGCGGTGGCACACCTGACTTAGGTTGTGGAGGAGTGTACTTAAGGCAAAATCAATACCACTTCCTCCTTGTTTTCAAAAAGGCACTGGGCCTGATGGCCCTTAGTATTAACTTGAAGCCCATACTTTTAGTGGAAGGATGAACGTAAAGTGGAACGAAATGGAGTGCCTTAAAAGTACTTTAGAGAAACTTTCATGGGGAACAAGAAAGGACGATGTTTTTTCTTTAGAAAAGACCTTGTGTAAGGGCAACCTTACCAACTCTATACTTTCAAGAAGAGACTAATCCACAGAAGTGCAGCTGAATATCCATTACTAATTTCGCTTCATTGGTAACCGTTATTGGCAATTGATTTGGACGGAACTAATTCCTTGTCACGAAAATATGAATGAACATTTCAGGGCATTATATTTCGTTTACACGTTTATTACCTTTCATCACGATAGTCATTTAGTATTGAAATAGTTCTCATAGTAGTATCTTCATTCCTCTAAAGATAGAGTATTAGCAATATGATCTGTGTCCAAATAAGGAGTTATTTTGGTCATCACAAGTCACACGTTCTATAACTGTACCGAATACCGCGGCTAATTAGAAGCCTTAAAACATAGTCTGACTAGATCATCTTTCCTTATAAAAAGTCGAAGCTCATTTCAATTTCCAAGGGGAACATAACAACTGGAACGTGTACGTGTCCAAAGTCTTTTTCATAAGATAGGCACGTTGTTAGAAATTGGACTGGAACCTCGATGAGATCTATCCATTCTATCCCATTGTCATCGATGGCTCTGGGAAAACTGAAGGACGATTGGAATAATTACTTCAATCTTTTAAACGCTTATGGGTTTAACGATCTCCGAAATGGGGGCGAATAAATGGATGAATTTATGTCTCTCTTTCAAGTGAGAATTCAGTCCACGCATTTTAAGAAGGGGATAACTGATTAGCTGAAATACGTTCCCAGCCGGGTCATGGTTGTGTTAAGAAAATGGAATATTGAGTCATCGTGATGGGAATTATATTTCATGAAATGTGGTATTGCATGTTTGAATAAACTGATACAGGACGCAGGCTTTAACATATCTCGGTACAAAACAGATTACCCTCAAAATCAATGCCCCAGATATATAGAAGAAATTGGCTGTACAAAGCAGGGTCGATTGCGTCTTCACTTCCAAACGGGTTTTGATACATGACTGCGTTCCCATACATCATTCATAGCCGAGTCAATTTCTGGCATACACACATCTCCAACCACAGAAACGAGGAAAATTGTCTATGTACCCTTATCTCTGGACAACACAGGTAGAAGTATGATATCTTTACTTTCCTCTTATCAAAGACCCAGAAGGCTGCGATCAGATAACGGATCTTCCTTGTCAATATTGATCAGGCTGTCTACCTCAAAAATTCCTCCTGGACGGCGTCTCTCTAGTTGGTGGGGGTTCCGGTTCCGGTCGCCAGAGATATGCTGGTGGAGCGTATCTGGGGAGTTCTGCGTCATTCTGGAAATCAATGTCCCAGAGGGCTGAGTAGTTTACCGGGAGATGAGCCCTGGGGAGGCAGTGATAGTACAAGCTCTGATAGTCTCCGCGTGGTGCCTTGGGTTTTAATCAAGTTACCTCATAGCCTGTCAATAATAAGCCTTCCTAAAATCAAATAAGATAATCCTGCAGATGCAGCTTCCTCCTCCTCCCTTCCCGCAGCCCTCCCCGGTCGGGAGAAATGACTTATGGCGCTTTATTCCATCTCTCTTTCCTTGTAAAAATAATTGCTTTAAAAGCCTAAGGGATAGCTTCTAGACCATCAGACCCTCCTTATCTCGGCTCGTCTAATGGTCCCAACTTCAAATTATGCAAATACTACTTTGGCAATGACAGCGCACCAGTGAAAAGTTGTATTCACTCAGGAAAAAGGGTCTTAGTCAGTGTTTGCTCAAGGAAGAAATCAGATCAATAAATTTGAGTTTCGGATCAATACCTTTCCTCTTGAGAATTGCAGTTCATTTAACCAATAACAGATTTATCATTTGGTTTTTAACATCTCTTGCGTTGGAGAAATAAATGCAGATAATTGAATAAATGCACCTGAGCATTTAAAAGTCTAGTTAATCTTAAAATGGTTGCACCACACATCCAGGTATAAAACGATTCCTCCTATCTTTGACATTACAAAAGGGAAGGTCGGAGAGACATTTTAAAAGCAATTATGATGCATGAAAAGAGAGCTATAATGTCAAAATAAACTCTTCTCAGGCGCACATTACTGACTGAAGCTTTCTGAATCAAGACATTAATATCGCACAGTTGAATACAGGTGTAGCAGGTCTAATGTACCCCCCATCAGGTGTACCCCCCGGTATAACTAACCTAGGTCTAATGTACCGGGGGTACATTTGACCTAGGTCCAATATACCCCCGGGGGTACTTTAGACCTAGGTTGGATATACCCCCTCCAGTTTCAATGTACCCCGGGGGTATATTAGACCTAGGTTAAAGGGTATCAAGCAAGATTATTACACATCATTTTTATTTTAATTTCTTCATCTACTCATATTTCCGTATGTATCTCCCAGTCTCAATTTGATGTTGATGCTAATACAATGCTAAAGAAACACAATTTATATGAGCAAATATGAGCAGAAAGCCAACGCCCCCTCACCCTCACCCATCCAAATCTGTGATGTCATGAGAGGTATAACAACATTTTGCTCAGAGACAGAGTGACCTGACTAATTAATAACATATAGGGAGCTTATCAAAGTCACCCCCTTCAAGTCACTCACTTGATGGGCTCACCCCCCACTGAGCTCAGCTCCTGGGACAGACCAACAGGTGCTGCTAATCTATATGCTTTGAAGACCCAACTGGACATTGAGATTAGGCGGTTTGGTGATGTGGCACCATGCAGAGCTGTCACATAATTGTGGTTAGTCCCAATTAAGATAGAATTCCATGTGTTGAGGAATGGCTTGAAATTTGTGAATGCACATGTAAATAACTTTTTCTTTGCCCTAGAAATCATGTCTACAATTCACTTATGAATTACCCATTTATATGAGATGAAGCTACACTTGTGCTTATAATACTGTAGGTATTGGAGCTTAAAACATGAAGGCTTTCCTTGGGAAATGAAGGGTTTTCTATCATAAGTGGCCTTTCAGTATATCTTTAGTACAGGACCCATGCATGACCAGATGTGCCAGTACCGCTGGTGACGTCACATATCTCTATGTTTTGGCTGGATATAGCTCCAGTGGCACCCTGCTGTGATTTTTCTATCTCACCACTTTAACCGGCTATCTTTATATTAAATTATCAAATAAACTTTTAAGTTGTGAGAGGAGGTTAATCACATTAATAGGAACTAATATAAAGTGGAAAGTTGCCCTAAACTTGCTTGATACCCTTTAAATGTACCCCCACTAGGTTCAAAGTACCCCTAAAGGGGAAACTAAACCTAGGTCTAATATACCCCCAGTATGTGTTACCAATCTAGTACTGATGTACCCCCATTGAAACATGAATTCTTTTAATTATGAGAAGAAAAGTATTAATGAATAAAGTAAAAAATGAATAGAGTACAGGCCTGATAGACAGAACTGAATAGATTTTTGTTGTTTTGCTTTTTTATTTGCAATAAGCTCCCATGGTCATTCAGTTACAATAATATTTTCAGTTTAAATAAATAAAAAGAAAAAAGGATTATTATACAGAATTACAATACATTTCATTATTAGACCCTCACATTGATCTTTAATTTTTTCCCCATAAACATTAGATATGACCTTCTCTCCCAATAATTATGTTCTTTTAGAAGTGTTGGTGTAAGATTATCAATGAAACAAAGGGGGGTAATTTAAACCTAGAGGGGGTAATTTAAACCTAAGGTCTAAATTACCGGGGGGTATATTAGATGAGGGGGGTAATTTAGAACTGTTACACCGGTCAAAGTCTGATCGAGCTTTTCAACTCTATATAACACGCTATGGAGAAACTCTCTGATCTTAATACTTGCATTTTCAGGGAAGCCCATTGGCATGCACATGGAGGCTCCTACTCAGCATTACATATATTTTTATGAGGAATATTTGTCATGACACTTAGTCATTAAGTGACATGATAGTCTTGGATGTGCTAGGGTGGATCTGCCTGCATCTGGCTATAACTGCGACTTACAGAGCGAGAGAGAGACGCGCCCGCGGGGAGGGAGGCCCTACTTACAAACTTTCGCCATCATTAGGAAGCTCCCACAGAGCAAATATTAGCCTGGACATGGGGGAAGTGACGTGATCAGCAGGACTAGGAGCTGAATAGATGCTACGTCTGAACAACTGTCTGAGTTAATATGCCCCATTAGAGAGGGGTGTCTGTGATGATCCTTACCAAATGGGGGAAAAGAAAGTTAAAGAAAACAGCATATAGCCACTGGCGACGTGGTTGTATGCCGCAGACTGCATGCAAAGCGTTCATGTATGTGGCACTTTCATATATCTGTTAGATGGACTGCTGTCTGTAAAAGAGAAATGAGCAATGGCAGAATTAATATGAACCAGGTATGCATCCAGGGGCGTTCATGAGTAATTAATCTCCGATAATATGATTATGATAAGTGCTAAAAAGGGGCGCTCTAAAAGGTTTTTTGAAATGTAGTAAGTAGATATACGTAAAGAGCAAACTTATCATTGATGTGATTATCATATTGACGTTGTATATTACTTGGCTATTGGTGAAAAGGATTACAAAAAAAATCCCTGGTTATACATCACCATCGTCATTTAATTCTTTGGTTATCCAACAGTATTCAAGCAACTAATAATTGAGTTGCCTATCTTCTCCTTTCGCATCATGTAAATATATTTGCAATTACTGGAGTAAAGCTAAAGCATTTAGTGCCAGAGCCTATAGAAATTTTCTCCCCTTTTGATAGATGGCCATCTCAGCTGAGTGGATATAGGCCCCATTAAACATATCCATAGAAGTGGCAATCGCACCTTGATTAAAATGTATGTGTAGGACCAGAGGCTTATACAAGATAAAAACATTTCACATATAAAGCATCCTCGGGCTATTATGAGTAATGTTTGATAAGTCCTGATGTAACAAGAATTTAAAATAAGAACATTGCCTCGACGGGGAAGGGAATATAGATCGCCTTCACAAAGTCAATGCCTTTTGTGGATAGTTTTCACTCTTCTATCAGACACATTCCATCACCAATTGTCCAATATAATGCTTACTTCTTTATTTAACCGAGCTTAGAGGATTTAAACCAGTGTAAAATAATACTGAAGTTCATCCTCTATTCAGAATTAAATAGAATTAGCCTAATTTGGGGTATACTTCTATAGACGGAGGGGCAATGTAGAAAAGCATCCTACATCGATCGATGGAATGGTGCAGGCTACACCCGCGTAAAAAAGATCCTCACCTACGTGCTGCCGTGGGCTTTTACCAAAATGCATTAGTGGGATGTTTTCCACAATAATGTTGACGCCGAGAAAGATCAACAGGACCTAATGGGTAGAACTCCTAACTAAGCATAAACTTGGCAGGTAAAATATGGAGTAAAAAAGAGAAAGGGGGAATGGCTGGACATTTAAATGGGCCTCAGATGCCAATGGGATGTATGCACTAGTGCAGAAACCATTGTTGTTAGAATGTGTACTCGCCCGATAGTTATCCGTATTTGGGTAGTTGGACAATCCTACTACCATGCAATCTACACACACGTTATCATCAAAAGGCACCATTGTGAACTATACTTACGATCAGAAAATATGGAAAGTTAGGCAAGGAATGGCATGAATAATATAGCTCTATAGAGACAAGAATGGCAGATACAGGCTGCTGTAGTATGTCGGATAAACCGAGGAACGAACAGTGCAGTGGGGAATCGCAAGTGGCGAAAAGGATAAACCAAACAAGCGGAAAACAAGGAACACATGGGAATATGTCTGAGTGAGAGCCTAATAAATGGCGGGGATTGAATTAAACTAGACAACGAAAGACGGGGCCCCTTACGTGCAAAGATCGCTCGATAACTCCTTCGATGTAAATCACAGAACATATTTTGAGGCAATTTTGTTTTAAAGCATCCCGTTGGGACACTAGTATGTCGTCGAGGTGCCTGGTGAATGACTATAAATCAATTGGGCCGCAAGCAACTCGACGACTGTCAAGGTGCTAAGGCAATCGTGATTCTCATTTTATTAGAGCAACTGGCGAGATGAAAATCGATTCCCTATCCGACGTTCCTTGTGCCAGACCCTGCTCAATATTTGATGTTCCCACTTTGATCAAAAGGCAAAATCCCCCACACTACTGTGCTGAAGAGGTAAACAAATTTGCTCCATCAACTGTAGGAGGTTCTTCAACTGAATACGGCCTTTGTCGGTACAAGCCAAGTAACCTTTTACCAACCAGTAAAACACATATCAGAACTCAATGATCTGTCAAATTATTTACTTGTGGATCTCCATAAGCCTCTGATAAAAAGAACCATACACAAAATACATCCGTCGATTGGCAAGTAAGTCTGTGTTGGTGTGTTTGAGGAAAATGTGGAAACTCATGTGAATGGACACTCGTGCATGGGGGCTACCAGCCAAACAGGATTGATTAGAAAAAAGAGTTGGACGCGACCACAGGAGTATTCTAATGACTAGGCAGCAGAATAAGAACAGCAAAAACAGCGAGAAGCGGTATAGGAGGGGGATTACAGTTCAGAGGAAGGAAGAGGGGTGGAAGAGAGGATACGGTAAAATGAAGCTAAAATAATAGGGAAAAGAGCAGCAGAAAAGGGGACAGGTTCGAAATGAGCAAGCAACTCAGTGTGTGTGTTTTTTGGGGAAATATCGGGAGAGAATGGAAGAATGAAAGAATTCACGCTCGCATAGACAGAAGGGATTTTACACACAGTGGAATCGATTACAAAGGGAAATCAGGCAAGCTTTACCGACTGTATTGCATGCATACAGGTAGAAGGCCTGGACCTTCAATACCACTGAAAGCCTGACGGACATGTTTACCAACATGGGATGCGCCATGTGAATGCACATGATTCCCCACGCATTTACAGACATGTAATGAGATAGATATATATATGGAAAGGCGGGTTTGAATTGTGGATACACACGATAAGAATATCAATTACAAGCACAATCACGATGTTTTTAACATATTTAAGTCAAGGCATTTATTATCTCAACGCTAGTAATATCATATTGAAATGTTATATACTCTGCAACTCTTAATGTTAGTAGTTTAGTTACCTAGCTGTACTGCTTGTTGAGTGGATATGTATGGGAAGTCGAACTGTGTGTAGATAGATATTTGTGTGAGGTGAGTCTGAAACCGAAGGGATGAAGACGCCTGAATGGATTCAATGTAAGTGTAAAAAGATTGATCACACGTAGATGACAGCTGGTCATTTTCAAACAGGGAATTCGGTGAGAATTGGAACTCAGGCCGCTCGTGATGAAAGGACAGGAAAAGGCCTCCATGTAAATATTGAATGCCGTGCTTCGGTAAAAAGTAATCGGACAAATGGTCCCACAATATTCCAACAGTGTTAAGGTGTTGTAGTTTTTAAAGTGCAATTCAACATAGGTTCCAAGCGCATTGCGAGGCAGTGAAGCCTAACATCATAACACCCGAGTAAAAATAACAAAAATCGCTGTCATCCTTCAATTGCTCAACGCGGGAATTGCTCATAAATACTTTTGGCCTGGCACTTATTTCGACAATATTTCATTGCCACACGGAAGGTTGGTTTTGCAACATAGCTGATTCTTATTCAAATGCAGGCAAGTTGGTTCTTGTATCAACGCCCTTGCTATTTATTTTCATTCAATCTACTTTATGAAGGGACTGAATATTTTGCTTTAGTTTCCAATACTGAAAAAGGTGACACTATTAAAGGATGTCATCGAATAAAGTGACATTTTGTAGAGAAACGAAATTATTCCTTTCAGTTTTAATATCGAAATGGTAGTCCATCGATCAGTGATTCATACTTTACATTAATATGAAATAAATATTTTATGTGTATTCAAATGGGAGCGAACAACATACATACAATAACACGACCCGATGCAATTTCCTATTTGTATATACTACTCAGGTGAATGCCACGCACAAACCACCATCCCCCTATACTGCTATATATGTGACCATCCCCCTATACTGCTATATATATGTGGTCGATATCACCAGAAACTTCTCAAATTTCGCATAATGAATCACCCCCGCCCCCTAAATGTGGATAATATGTTCGTTGAATGCACAGTGTTCAATGTTACAAGGGATTTAGCTCTAATAAATTCATAGGGTTGGAAAATACTCATTGATATCGACGACCCAAAAGTGCATCCCCTTTCAGGGAGCATTTGACTGCATGTAATATACGCAAAACTGACCAGAATGCATGTTAGCATCTGTCGGACCTATTAATGAATGTTTTCTTTTTATATTTATGACTGTTTTCTTTTTATATAGGAAAAACCGCTGACAAACATGTTTCATAGCCATCTAATAGAAAAAAGATGTTAAAGGCTCTCCCACCCATTGAAGTGTCTAGGTTTGAGCAACATTAGGTTCACTATTATTGGCTCAGTTTTACTCTAACCTGCATGATTGTCCGTTATAGGTTATGATATATTGCATTTTCGATCGAAGTAAAACAAGCCTGGAATTTAACACCGTCCCAAGGATTACATCCGACGAAGTATCCAAGGCCAACTACTGAAGAAAACGAGGAATGATTTCATCATAACCAGACAAAATGCATTAATTTGGATGGAATTTAATCAAAGTGCGATAACACTCGCGTTTGAATGTGCCATTCATAGAAAATCAATGTAATAATCACGGAAACCGATCTGGCAGGACTGAACAAGCGTCGTGCGTCCTCCTTCTCTTTATCTCAACCCCATCGGCTGATATGACAACAAAAGTTGGCAAATTGCAGGCAATTGATTCGAAAATACCATGTGGATCATTGAGTGGAGTGGGGTAATTAGGTCCTTTAGGTGGTGAGGGTTGCGGCTCTAAAAGAGAGTTAATGTCTACATATTGGACACTGACTTCCTGGCCTTTAATCTACTCACAGCATGACCTGTGTCCGCGAGCATGGCATGAGCAATTTACCACCAGCTCAACAAATGCCAAGCCGAGTTTCCTAAGTAAAGGCCACTATTGTAATTTGCATGGATTCCAGCGAAGTTATTACCAAACACTTCTGAGAAAAAAGGCATAACATGCTCTCAACGCAAGGCTTAAAATATTGCTTGTGTATGCAAATTCTGTAAAGACAATTAATTAATTAAGATTCTCTTCCCTCGTGATGTAATTCGGCACTATGCAAAGGGATGATACAATTTAGTGCATAGCGGACTGAGTTAAACAAATTTATTTTTTGATAGTTAAACTTTCGGAGACATCAGACATGGCTGGCGTTTCCCTAGAATAAGTAGATTCCCCATTGCAATGAAAAATACCCAATTAAATCAATTGATACACTAATATGTCATCTGAATCCATATATACGAGCCAGAGAAAGCTATCATGCTCTGAAATGTTAGGCATTTATGTACAGTCAGAACCTAATGCTGTATGTATACACATATATATGCAGGTAATACAACCTATATGTAAGTGATAGGACAATTTTTGACTCATCAGTAGATTGCATAGCCTCCATTATCTCTATTGGCTTGGAGCGACAAACAGAATCGTCACTTACTATTTCGCCAAAGCCCATGCAACCCTATAGCCAGTACACTAAAGTATTTCTATGCTCTACTGACATCGACAGGGATGTGGGTGCACTGCAGTGAATATGAACGGTCTCGCACGGCAGCAAAAAATCAATGTGTAAAATGGAGAGAGCAGAGACCTTCCCCTGTCCTGTCCAAATGAACCTTAACGTGTACATTTTGTTACCATGGCGACAAAGATGGACTAATGGTGGCAACAATCAACATCATTAAATTTCGGTTCGCCCCTGATTGGACCAATTCTTACCGGTGGCAGGCCACGTGATTTATGACGTAGCTTCGATGGGCAGGCTATGCCTACATCACAGCATCATTGTAAATTAAATTGAATAAAAGAAAAATAGACATATAAAATCCGAAGCACATATCATGAAATTAGATTTAGTGTAATGAGAGGATGTTTTGAAACTACCTTCGAACAAACGAAATTTAAACCTTTTTCATCATAACTCGCCTTTGTTATGCATAGTGATTGGATTACTGCAAACAGAAATAGGGATTCGTGTCGATAATAATCCCGACCATAGTCATTCCAGTAAGAAAGGCCTATTAAAACAGGAAAATAGCATAACCTCAGATGTACCCTAAAGTAAAACAATAACTTCTTCATACTATCCATGAAAGCCTTTCACCCTGCCTTCCTTAGATTTCATAAAAGCTGTGAAACATGTCTTAAGTGCTGGCCAATATTTCTTCTTCGTTATAAAGAAGAGATTAGACTTTCACGACTATGTTATGTGTATATCTAATATCGGGAACTACCGTAGGCCTATATGATATACATAGTGGATTGGATTGTGGCATGCTGCATTGTGATCATATCTTTCCATTTCAGCATTCGTGGCCGAACGTCCATCCTGAAAATGCGCAACACGACGACCTCCTAAACTAACAACATCCAATATGGCATCGCCTTACGCCTCATGTTTAAGGCATGCAATATCAATTATAGCAATGCGTGCGAGCGTGAAGGGCGGCGTTTAATGTGTGTGTGTGTGTGATACCCACAATGTTAAAGTTCAGCCGAAACTTTAAGATGCATCGATCATAATCCCTCAAATCTGATACGGTTGCATTAAATGTCTTCTCATGTCCTCTGAATATTTCAAGGCTTTTCCAGGGGGCTTGTTTTCCAGCAAAAGAAGCCCATGTTAGAAATACAAGTGAAGGCGCTGAGAAGAAAACAATACGAGAGGTGTGCACCCCATGGGGTTTCCTAAGACAAAGACAAGGATAAATTTCAAAGGTAAAAATGTGTGGATGTTTTTGTGTGGGGTTCATGATACTCCTTATCATCACATCTTAAGATAGCAAAGGGTACAGGCTTTAGAGTGCATCCTCTCCTGCATCCACCAATACCTCCAAGCGGACCCTGGAGAAACACATCAACTATTCAGTGAAACATGATGCCCTCCTGTTTGTTTCAGCTCTTCTCACTTCGACTGACACAATCTGGCGGTTCACTGGAAAGCCTGTCCTGCTGATGATGGGAAAAACGACTATAATGGCCTAGTGAAATGCTCTATTTTAGTATATCTTTCCGGTAATATGAAGAGTAATAGCATTAACGTGGATCGGCTTAATTATATAGGATAGGTATGGCAATAAATTCAGAGCGCCAATATTGTTTGTTATTCAATAATTTGTGTATGGGTGTAATGACTGGGCCAGAAGGTTATACTGCACCACTATCAACTTCAAATAACAGTTGGGCCACCATAAGGTGCTGCAACTTGCAAGTGGACATAAAAGTAACCGGACCGGGGATTATATCACATAACTACATGTAATAGAATTGAAGGTTCACAGTTGTGCGGTAGTATATTACCACCGGTGTGAATTCCAATACAGGTGAAAATAGTGAGAAGGACCACTTTAAACACGGAGAAGGTGAAATAAAATACAGTCTCTGTATCCTAAGTGATGCTAATCGCAGATGGAGAGATGACCCGACAGGACAAATTCAATTAGGAAACAGGTAACAATACAAGAACAATGTGTCAGCACTTAAGCAAATTTGATCAACTAGCATTGCTCAAAACCTAGCCAGACTAATATCTAGATGATGGTCTAGCTAAGATCGGATCAAGTGATTGTGGAGTCTTGCTGATATCAATCCCACAATACTCTTCGAGAGAGAAATGAATATGAGGCAACTTTAAAATCTCGTGATATCTATAGTTTTATTTCTAATATCTGAATGATAAGCCAATATATGCTTTAAAAAATTATAAGACAAACAGCAGGCATTTGATAGCAATTGGTGTACCAGTTGGATTTCATCAAGGCATTTGAGGTAAGGATTTCATATAACGATGAGGGGGTAGACGATCACAACAATCACAACATCAATAGTTCATTTTATTCGAATAACGCTAGGATAAACGCCCAAACGGATAAATCCTGAAATATTATTTCAAATATTTCATTGGTATTCGGTGAATATAGAAACTCTCTGTTTGACATCCTTTTGATCATTCAAAGGTCAATGAAACAGAGCCAAAGGTGAAAGGCCACGTAGAAAAGTGGTCAGAAAAATCAATTACGAAATGTTACATGAAAGAAGTAGTCTTGAACCATGGGGAAATAAATATAAAAACATAACTTCGGAAAGATAGGTTCTCTTAGCTGTGCAGATCATTTATAATGTGATTGAAATAAGATAATTATCATGTATTTTAGTGGAGAGATTAAAACGTTGCATCATTAATTTAAGTGGTAGTTTGTTGGTTTTTGACTGAAACACCAAACAGCATTTCCCCTTTCGCTGCGTTATCAAAACTGTGTTACGATGATCAAGAGTGAAGATATTTGATACATACACTAAAGAAATTGGCAAAATAATCGAATAGAACAGTCTGTGGTAAAATATTTGCCAAGTTTGTGTTTCAAGACTGCTGGATAGGAAAGCGAGTTGCTTGAAAACTCTCTTGGCACCATGCCGATCTCTCAAAGCAGAAGATGCATCTTGGGGGATAAACAACTGTTTTAATTGCTCGACCAAAACCGCGGAAATCGCGTAATACCGGCTAAAAGCTCTCATTTACACTTGGATAATCTCAGTGCGATGGATCCGTGGCAATCCGCGATGACAGATTCGAGTAAAATCCCTCGAAACCGCGTCACTTCTTGCGATTGGCCTTAATTTTAGGAGAAGCGGTGCTTTTAAAGTTGTCAGCTTTGTGAACAATTTTTACTTCCGACGTGTCCTTGGCTAGGAAATCAAAAGGATTTACATGGATGGCTGTGCCCCTGACCGAGATTTTGTGCCAACTATTTTATATCAAATATTTTAAAACGGATAATTATCAAAGCTTAGGGTACTTTCTTAATGAGTTATAAGTGAGCGGATTTGTATTCAGACATGGGGTTCATATTGGATCCTCCTTGAAAGATAATTGTGACAATTCGTCGCCCGAATCAAATGTCAGACGGATATTAAAACTAAAAAGGATATGCCTATTTTGTGGAGACGTCTGGGTGAACTTGTTGTTTTATTTTTATTTTTAAGGCAGCAATTACGTCCAGGTACAATGTGAGAGAATATCATTATTATAGGTAAGAGTATCATTATTATAGGTAAGAGTAAATAGGGGAATCTAACGTGACATCTTACCCCAATAATTCTTTGGCTTCTCAACTCGAAGACCTTGAGGAGAATAAGAGTCTGTAGGACCCACGAACAATATTTCCCCGAGGATTTGCCGCTTCCACACTGGTATCAAAAGGATTATTCGATTACCAACACAATCACTTTCAATCAATTTCTCAAAGCCATCCAAGTTAAAGCCTGGAAGGCTAAACATTGAGTGGAATAGGCAACCATAAAGACTGGAAACACCGAGAAAGAGCAGAAAGCTTTATTGGAATAAATAAAACAAGTGCTGTACATTTTAGTTAGTATGCTAACTATTGGTCCCCGTAAGAAAGTTTTCTGAGATGAACGCTAATATAGCCTTTTGATTTCCTAGCTGGTATTGGTTTTAAGTTTCAATATTGTCAGCTTGATGTCGCTCGAACATTCTTGGGCCCTAGTAAATATCCACAGGTGAAATATCCTCTCTACAGAAGCAAGAGAAATCGAAGGCTCGAATATATGAGACTCGCGATTCCATTCTTTATATTGAGCAAATAAAATACTGTTAGAAATCGGAAACAGGGGATTAAATGTCATGACATGTTGACAGGAAATTGCCAAAAAGCCAATGTAAAGTTATAGCAGTCAGGAGGTTCCTGCGGCAAAATATATTATATTCATAAGCTACAGCGGAAGATATATCGTTTTACCAAGTGGTGCAAGGAGACATTAAAATATATATTTGAGATACTCAAATTAAGTTCGAAGTAGAGGCAGGTACTCATGGTATCATGGGGACATTCGGTCTTTCATACTGTACAAATAATTAATGGTAGGAGAAACAGAATAGTCAGGTTCAGAAGGCAGTTGTGGTCACCTAAGTTTCAGGGAGTCATTAACACTTTAGCCTTAGTCTTAGCCTTGCGGTTAAGCTTATCGCTGGATGTGGAATCGAGGAATGTGGGTGTCTGGACCTAACTGAATAGTTGATGTAAGGCCATTTGGCTCCATCGCATTCTCCAATATAAAGAGAGAGTGCAACGAGCCATGCGTAATAAAAACAATATCGGACAAGATTCTTCCCCGTTATCAAATATTAAATGAAAAACATCAGACATGAAATCGTCGCCATTTTAAACCCTTGGTATGTTCACTAACCTTTCACCATGAGTGGCACCCAACTACACATGAGTGGGACCGTCTGCTTAATTCAGGCTTTCTTCACTACTTTCATACCCTCGCTCAGGGCCCAGTCAGTGCCAAATCAGACAGTAATTCGTAGCTTGTTCCTAAATACTGCTTTTGTATCCTCAATCGGGGCACGCTTATGGTGCTATACATATATATTTGACACCTTCGAATATCGTACACAAACGATTAAACTATTTTTATCGCACCCACTTTATCGCACCTCTCAAGTGGAATTCGCATACTATATAGATGTTAAAGACACAGATATTATACACAACGTGCCAAAAACGAGAGGGTCAACTAGTCTAAAATCTAATAATGAAGTATCAGGGCGAATCTATTCAAATATCGAATTATATAGCTGAGATATGATCGACTGCCTTTTCTGCAATACGAATAAGTCTGGTCGGGGGCATTTGTCAAAAGTTCGTATTCCTTGGTCAAAAGCTATACACTCTGCAAGCCAACTGGCGTGACCTGTAGAAACGTCGTCTGCAAAAGTTTGCAAACTGGATTTTCTTTCAGCCTTTTGCGCCTATCGTCTGCCCATGACCGGAAGTCCTGTTCATCATCCGCTTAACACCCTTTGCGCATGCTCACACAGTAATCCTGACATAGGAACCTAGGTGTTATGGACGCATGCCTCCCCCGGTAATCTGATAAAAGAAGGAATATGGAGCGTGGAAACGGCTCAAGCCGGATATCTGGGCAAGAGAGCGTTATGTGCACAAGCTGTGCTGACAAGCAAGGGCCGAGAAGGAAGGAGAGATGGAAGCCAAAACTACTAGTATCTTCACGGGTGACTTACCCAAGTATTGTTGGGGGGACTGATATATAATACTTGGCCCAAAAAGGACTTTTGTTATCGCAAAGGCGAGAAGGCAGGCACTTGTATGGGCGACTTTTTGCCAGCTTTACACTGCTCTGACTTCGGACAGGGCCTTTTTGAGAGAAGGCCTTGCCCAAAGAGGTTGAAGTAAGGCTCTTAAAACAACATATGAATAAGCATCAGATTTCAAGGAAAGAAGAAAGTTCTTGTGAAATAGCAGGGAAGAACAAGAATGAACGATGAGAAAGCTTTAGTGTGTATCAGATGGTAAGACGAGGAAGGCTTTAGTAATTTATATATTAAACAGTCCACGATTAATGCCTGAATTTGATCCTGAGATGCAATTTCACTGTACATTGATATTACAGCACATAGAAGGTAACAATCGCATTATACAGACAGGCAAAGCTTTTAGTACATTACAAGGCACGTATTAGCTCTAATACTAGTCCGAACTGATATATAGCAGTGGGGACAATGACACTGCAGCCCGCGATTATTAGCAGAAAAAGATCAATCACACTGATAGGAATCGATATCCCAGCTCGAGCCAATCTTGATTCCAACATGGACCTATTCATTCTATTGACATCGGCTGGGGCAAGCTTACAACCCCTACAGACTAGATCTGATCAATTACGATTAATAGAGAATTACAACTTAATATTTAACATGTTGCGTAGCCCGAGCTGTGGTGCTCAGGCAATTACAGGGAAATTGCTCGCGGTGTGTGGATCAATTCACTTCAACTGCATGGTTATTATATATGTATTGAGGGAATCAGTTGCCACATTTCGCATAACGTGAAGCAGCATATTACACTAAGTTATACAAAACTAGGCCAATGGTGTAATATACTATCCCTTATTGTGTATAGATATAGCTCTGGGGAACATGCAGAGAACAATCTATATCCATGCAATGTCATAATAATGGTTGGAGGAGAGTTAAGGGAGGCGGGTATGACTTAGTACTTCCACCATATTGTTGTGTAATCTGCAGTTCCTACTCACATACCATGTACTATCGTAACAAAGGCAAAGGGATGAGAAATACTAGAACATTTTTTTGGCAAATGTCTGATATCCCACTACCGCGACAAAAATTCCAAGGGGAAGAAGAGGCTTTTGCCTCCGTACATTAGCTCATTTTCGTCAAGTTTTAATCTCTGATCAGCCGCCATCTTTATGATTTTATGATCTCTGAATGAAATAGTTTATTAGCTCTTTAATTAACTTCAACATTCATGAGCAATAAAGTCATCAGTTCAGACAGTCAGTAAACAGAACGTAGATGGCAATAGGGCGTTAAATGATGTGGTACATCCAAAGTGAAACAAACTTATGTACATGTCAGTTGCAATATGCTAACTACAAATCTAGACGAATTACTTACCCAATTACTCGTGAGGACGATTTCATAAAATGGTTCTACAAATAAAACTTATTCCAAAACCAATTGACGTAAAAGAGCATCAAACTAACATTCCCAATACAAGGTAACTTCTATGAAAAAAAATCGTTTCTGCTTATTAAAACGAAGTGATCACATCAGCATAATCATTTACGATGGTGTTATGGGGAGCACCTAATAAAATACCAACAGCCAACAACCCCGGGGAATCATGAGATATAACAATATCCATTATCTACGGCGCATGAATACGGTGTAGGAGAACAAAGGGGAGCGTGGGAGTAGGACTCAGTGGCAACATGCACAAATATAGATAAACTGCCTATGGCTAACATCATTTCTGACACCTGGACACCCAGGAGCCCGATAGTACACTGCAATACTCATAATCACTTCACCGCCTGTAGATTGACTGCAATGGATCGGCCCTCGGCTGCCTGACCGATTGTTATGACCTTTTGTCACTTCGCCATCTTTTCTTTCGTGTTTGTGTCTTAGCTAGAGCCCTTCTTTGACCGGGTGCCATTTCCATGCATAGTCAATGAGACCAAATAGTCGTTATCGCACCGGCTACCAACGCCCTTTGTGCTGCGATTCCTTAGTCTCCCTAGGAAAATGGACATTTCCATATAACGCAATTGCAGTTCCAACAAGCGCTAGCACCCCTCCCTTGCCACTTATTCAAGAGAAATGAATATTATACGACCCTGTGGATCAGATGTTAGCCTGGCCTGTCGTACCCACTCCGATTTAGGAGTTGGGATAACTATGCTTTACGGGCTCTTATTCCATCTTATGTCTTCGCTGAGATGGAAAGGCCAAAATTCAATCAAAAGGGATCACTGATCGGCCAAGACCCATGCACCGACGGCTAGCATGAACGATAATAGGCGTAGATGGTCGGCCTACCCTTGCCTCACCTGGGTATTACCAGAGCTAACCTATGCACGATTCAGCGGAAACAAAGTAGCACCTTTCACCCCAGTCGTTGAGATGGCGCCGATAAAGATGGATATTTGTCTGTGATGATAGGCCCACTGCAGATCATGCATGTCCTGGCGAGACAGGAGGCGGGGTGGAATAGAGTTTACAGGAGGTGGATTCGTGTAAGATGGAGGGAAATAGGGTGGATGGGAGAATTACTCCCCCCCCCCCCACCCACCCATCCCCCACCCCCAAAATTGTAAATAAAGTATGAGACTGGAATTATGAGAGGAAGATGGCTAGAAGGGAAGAAGAGGGAGGTTGTAAGGGGATTGCAAGAAAATTAAATGGGGGTAGGGGGTGGAAGGTAATACATAAAATCAAATGGGGGTAGGGGGTGGGGTGGAAAGTAATACATAGAAGAGTAAAGAGGGTATGTATCAGGGATCACTCTCGCAGCTGTCCTAAGAAATGTTCTTCGCCCACTCTGGTCACAAAGGCCAATAACAAATGAATAATTCTACCTTGAAAACAACAGGATATCCATAGGATATGTCTGAAGGTGAACACTAGAGCCATTCGTCACCTAATACATTAATACAGAATATTGCATCAGCATGGTACATGATGTGGTACATCAGTAAATCTAGATTATCTCATAAAACAGTCCATGCATTTTCTACCTGAAATAGAATAATACTTTAAGATTCGCCAACACAATACGAACAGTGTGTTTTAGTTATTCGTGGAACAACTAAATTAAAAATGCAATATCAATGGGACATATGGTAAAGTAATAGAGCAAAGAGCCATTTCCAACTCTTGACACTACAATATCAAGAATGATGAATAATTTATATGCAAATGCTGGAACCGGCCGAACGGTTCCTTTCCACATGCTGCAAATGCCCTCAAAGAAGGCATGGTTTTACCATTTCTCTTCAGGAAGGAGGCTGACAGACGTCGGGAACTGACAGTCAATCCAATGGCATGTCGAATAATTCATAGCAGCATGATACGTCGTGCATAGCAAACAGTACCTGATCTAAGTAGCGCAACAATCTCTGCACTTAATGAAGTCAGCGCAGAGCCACAGGTGAAAATGTCGTTCGAAAAAGGCTTGTCGGAATTATCCAGACAGAATACACTGAGGAAATCAAGATAGTGGAATGAAATAGAATTGCCAAGTCTCGTGGGGAGTTCCTTCTCCTCCAAAGGAATGGTCATAATTGAGACATTATCGTTAGTAAATGGGCCCCCAATGGACGTGGCCTAAAGCACAATCATCTGACACACGCAATGAAAGAAAGAGCAATCTAAGTGCAAGAAGCAAACGGAACAAAGTGTAATAATGAGTTTATATAATCTAAGTTCGTCATTTTTTTGGTCTCTGGATAGACAAGAAACCAAATACTTCCCAGCCGTTTTGTTAATCCCCTTTAAAGGACAAAAAGAAAAGCGTTATCTCGTGTTCCTCACCACTTTAGACCTGAATGAAAAGTAGATAAAATGTCACATAACTATATTCGATCACATATCAAGCCACAAGAAAAATAATATACAGTGAGCATTACACGCAGACATCATACATTATATTAAGAAAGAATCCTATCCTATCCTAATCTCTTCCCCTATGCCATTTCGTTTCAAATCCTAAATATTTAGAACACAATATTTCATTCAGTATTGTATTATAAGCTCAGCCATTCACACACACGACCCCACCCAACACCTTCCACACACACACCAACACTTACGTATGTATATGATATAATGCAGCGCTATGCAGGGAGATGTTTCTCAGGATAGATGTTCCCTCAAATATTCATAATCTTCCCTTCCCTAAATCCCTCCTATTTGTACATTAATTCTCATGTAAGCCGCCAGAGGTGGGTCAGGCTCTTAGGGCAAGGATTAGATCCTGGTATACAAGGCCTGGGGCTGTTAGCGCCGACTTGTATCCCAACCATCCAAAGCACAAGTAATCCCTGCTAAGGCTTTTAATCTGCGCTATGCCTTCCTCGTTTTACACCCCTCAGAGACACTGAACCGAGTGTAGAAATACAGGCTCAGAACTAAAGGAGGAGAGGGTCAGTGATGGCTTCTTTGTACATTTTAGAGTCAAATCTTTTTTGAGAGTAAAACAAAAAGTGTAATGTAAGATTCCTGTTAGAATTCTCCGGCTTGTCAGATGTTCTCCCCTAGTAATGTTATTCCGTTGTTATATCAAAAGGATGTTTTCAATTCAAATGCCTCTTTGTATCTTCCTGAACAGTTCTTAACACTCAGGACTGACATAATACGGAATGCCTTAATTATATATATGTTCATATCTAACATTAATATTTTCTATTGAGTGCATAGAATACTAAAATAGCAGTAATTTTAAAGTTCGGAAATATTCTAAATACAATAGATCTATGGAATTGAAGCGACATATTCACCTCTATCAGATATCAGGTTGATGAAAGAACACTTTTTTGCGAATACATAATCAATTCACCAACAGCCAAGTATAACAAGATCATAGCAATGTTCTAAATTCTACTCATTACAGAGGATTTCATTACCAGCAAAAAGTTTCCCCAGCTAAGAATCATAGTCAAAGTACAACGTAATGATCCTTTTATCTCAACTACATTACAGATCATTCATTAATGAATAGCTTTGAGTTGGTAAAAGTATGATAGTAATATGCTCTATTAGCCCCAAGGCTCGAACAAACTTTAATATCAAGAATGTGGCAGGAGCACATATTTTTTTATTTCAGTGCGCGGCGATGCTCATCTAAAGCTTTAGGGCCATTACTATACACTTTGATCCTCTTTGCATTTGGCAGATTAAAGGCATATCATTCTATACACTTCACGAGCGCCAAGAATCAAGACTTGAGGGTGTTCAGTAGGATTTTTTAGCAGCCGCTAAGGGGTCGATAACACTTTCTGAGAATTGAGACAAATAGTAGGCTCTGAATATTGATGAAACTGGCAAAAATCTAGTTAATACTTTAAGATCAGAAAATCCCTTCCATTAAAAGTAAGATTAGCTCGGCTTTAGAATACAGAAAGGCTGTTTTCACAGGATAGCAGATCAATGGTTCGTAAATGCAGGGGCATTCATTGGACTCTTTTATATGATCTATGCATTTCTCTAGCGTTTGATAGCATTCAGGCCATCAGAGAGCAATCTGGCGTATGTCGTCGCCGGGCATATTATCGGGACCTCAGGCAAGGTTGACTGAAGGAAAATCCCCCCTACCGAGAATCTGTTTCCTCGGGATAACTGTCATGAACTGCTTTCATTTTCCATATGTGATATAAGATAATAGAGAAAGAAGCTAAAAATAACTGCCTGCCGGTCATCCACCCTCAGTGGACGGGCATTTGATATCAGTCTATATAGTTTGATCTCCACGCCAGGTAGCAGACACCTCCGCCTTTATATCCTGTCAAACAGTTTTCCCCCAGGACAACCCGCCCATGAACTTTCCTTCATCGTGTGATCCTTTCTTCCCATGTCTCTATCAAGGTAGTGGCAACTGGCGATGGAATCGTGATGGAAATGGCCCGCCTTCTTCACCTCCGTATTTTACCAGAATTGGCCCGTGGGGTTAGCTACAAGGAATAGCATTTGCTCTCGTCTCTGGGGAGGGCACCAAACAATTTGACCAATTCCAAAGGCCCTTAGGTCCGCAAAGGAATTGATTCTGACGCAAGCCTCGGCACCAATCACAAGGCTAAGGTGGGCAGGTCGCTATGGATAGATGAGGCGCCGGAGGCCCAGTCAGGAACAAAGCAGGAACTTTTGTCTCCTCCGAGGCCCAAGCTTTCTTTGGTAATTTTCCTTCTATATCACAGACCTTCTTAAACGTGAGCACGAGCAAATCCAATCTCTACCATCATTACAGTGCTGTCCGTTCCTGTCTCCACCGATCCCACGCGCAAATATGAAGCTGCTTACAAGATGAACTTTCCCTCAGCTCCAAGTCATATCTATCATTTTAGGAGTAATTAATAACTCGCCCAGGCATGAAATAAGCAGCGACGTTGATGAATGACAATCACCTGGCTTTATGAGGTGCTACGAATAATAATGTTCCACAAATTTCAGCTATGGTAAACTTCTAGCATCACTCACGAAAAAAGGTCTTCGTTCACGGACAGGACCCATTTACACAGATTAATATATATATATACGTGCACTAGGTTGTAGGGAAAAATGATAGGTACGAACCCACAGAAGCGATATATAAAACCAGAGTGTGTATATAGCTCTGCTAAAACAAATGCAATGAGACCGCAACGGATGTATATATTCAGATCCTATGGCTCATGTACTCAGGGGAATCTAATTTCTTTTATTAATTACATAGCAACAGAAGGGAAATATCAATATGACAGTTCTGAACAAATAAGTTATGCTCCGAAGTGATTAAGTATATAGGACTGTCAATAAGAATGGCAAACTTAGGATCACATTCCTTTGATTAAGTGTCATTCATCGTCATTATGATTGCTGCACATGCGGGACATCGATTCCCTGCATCGAAGCTATCCAATTAACCAGGAAATGCCAGGTTATACATCAATAAATGCCTAGAGATACTCAGGAGAGCGGTATTGTTTTTGTACTATACTGAAATAATGATTCCCCACATAGCAGAGGTAGGCAGGTCATCTCATCAATGAGTTGCTGGCTGACGGGACACTGGCAGGGAGGATACTAGCTTCATCCATAAAGCCAGCCATGCAATCCATCACCTTAGGTCATATTTATCATTCTTACTGTCCCCAACATACCTGTTACTATGATATATTGTACCATCATCCCTATATTAATTCTTATCTGCCCATCTACTGAATCTGAATTTGATCTAGATTGCTGATAAAATAACAATAACGATAATGTGGGATTGAGCCTGGGGCTACGGTTAGAGAGGAGAAGATAGTGAGGGCGAGCGCCATCAAGACAACATCAATTTAATCCCAATGATGTGGGCAATATTATACGGCACTTCCCATTTGATTTACCAAGGAGATTCCTCTACGTTTTGTCGTATATATTTAATTGGATGAGGAGGCGATAGAGACGGGATAAACTTGTTGCCTTTAAAACTACTTGCCATGCTTCCTGCCCTCACCACCAGGGCTCCATTCATCACTTCTCGCTCGAGGTCACGTGACCTATAAAAATAACGCAAGTTCTCTTTCTTAGTCTCGCGATGATCACGGCGCCCCCCGGGGGAAATTCGGGCGTGCTGGAAAAGTCACCTCCAAGCTACTTTTCCACCAATAGGCTGGGATTTAATCCTTCAGGGGACCTCGAAGACAGAGATATGAAAAGGTCTGTGGAGCCTCTTGATTGAGTGATGTGATTCGTGCAGGCTGCTGAATTGGAAATGATCCAAGGAGAATGGCAACTCCACAAAAACCTCCTAGAAGTCTAAGTGAGATTGAAATGATAGGGGCAACCCTCGAGTCCCAATACTAGAACATGGTAAACCTACAGACAATAATACCTCACAGTGAGAGATGTGCTGTATTATATAAACATAAAGTATGAAGGTCATCTTCGTGGTTGTACACACACAAATAGGAACCAAACACCTTCAAATGTTAAAAGGTAACTGGTATGCCTTCTGAGAAGCTACCTACGGTTTATCTATACGAACTCGTTTGTCACACGTCACAAATAGGGATAGTCCCAGGTGGACTACCTTTTATAAGGTGTCAACGTCTTTACCCACTTTTGGAACAGGTGAAGTAGTCTACATAACTAAATTGGCACTCAAGTCTGTGCACCCCTAGTTAAGTTTATATTAATGTCCATACTGACGCTACAATATACCCAATACGCCTATATAGCGGCATAGTAATAAGGTCGTTGGTGCGAGGAGTCTATCCAAAAGGGACCTCAATACATCAAGTTCACAACGGGGACTATCACACCCTCGTCTACCAAGGATTTCACCCGAGGGAACATGAAGACGGAACTATAACCATCTCTCCCGATGACGATCTTCCAACTCATTAAAGCAGAACGGGCCAGATTGGCCGAGCGATTGTTTTCCCGTCCGATCAGGCAGCAAGTACGGTTGGGAGGGGCGAGAAACAAATTTCACGGGGAGGGATCGTGGGTCCCCCGCCTGTCACACGCTCGCTAGGTCCGTCCCATCCTGCCTGATGAGTTGCTCTTGTGTATTCTCCCGCGACGGTGGCGCCATAGGTGAGCCAATTCACTAATAAAATGCTTTTCATTATCGCTCGCCCGTGGACGCGCATACCGAAGTAAATTACAATATATGAGATGAGACCAGGGGGACACGTTGATCGAGTGGCACACGTGCGCCAAACAAACATTAAAAACTTAGGTCATTTTGTGTCCTGGCAAATTAGAAAACTTGGAGTTAGTTGTCTGGGTCCATGGTATAAACATGTACTATTAGACACTAGATTCCCAGTAGTCATACCGAGTATATATGATTCACTTGAGTACATCATTAACCCCATCATCATCATACGTTGAAGCAAATCAACTAATATAATAAGATACGTATATATATACTCAATAAATATACTGGTAACCATGGAATCCTATAAGAATTAAGAGAATAATTCCATCAATAACTGATCAATACTGATAATTTATGCTAAACCGAAAGGAAATACCACAAAAGAAGTACCGAAATAGAAAGACTATGTGAGATATCTAGACAAGGGCAAGCCCAGGCCAGAAGTGAGGAAGTTGGCAAAAGGAAGAAGTGAGTAGTATATAAAAAGGTATTTTCAGCGGGCAACGACACTTATTTTACTTCTGCACTCAGGAAGCTTTTCACATGCAGTTACACGCCATATCCAATGTCATCGCCGTGAAATATGAGAAGTAACAGAAGCTAATGATACAAACAGTTATTGCACTTAGCACTTTTGAAACAAATTCTCCAGGTCTATCATAAAATCTGTCAATATGAGTAAGTGTATTACATGTGCAAGTGTATTAATATGGGCAGCTGCATTACATCGTATCCTAAGAAAACTTAAGGTTAGAAAATTCTGAATTTCTGTTTCATCGCAATAGCATGGCACTAAATCTTTCAAGAGGATAAAACACCGACCGATCCGAAGATTATTTGTGTCTTTATTCGTGAAAGTCTCTTGCGATGTATAACCAGACACTCGTGGGTTAGACGCTGGACACCCGGATGGTCTATGCATTCCCAGAAGTTTGTCAGCATCTCATCCCAGGGATGTCCAACAACGAAGGTAAATTCTTAACGCTTCGGTCCCCAACCCATCCCCTTTGTACAAGTGTATATATATGTAAGCCTTCCCATCGAGCCAGTATGTTGTTCAGCAGGAAAGCCGAGGCTGCATGAGCCCCACTCGCCGGTTAAGCAGATCTATGTAGGAGCATGTGTTGTTGAAGCCTGAGATGAGTGAGACAAGCCATATGTTTGAGTGGCTCTATATGCTCAGGTGAGTAGGGAGCGGCTATGGTATCAGTCAGGCGTGAAAGCCAGCACCTCCAGTCGGCTGAGCCACTTCCTAGGGGGATGGTGTCCTCCACACAGGCCTGGCCTGCATCTATACTGGCAAGGTGACCTTCTACAGAGGGATGTCCCTTGTCCATTTATGGACATTCATTGCCTCCAAGATGCAAGTGAACGTCCATAGTTTCAAGGTAAAACGTGGCATATTTCGGAAAGGTGTATACAATTCATAAATTTGTTATCCACATATATACGATATGCCCACAACAAGGTCCAAAACCTGATCTAATATGACCATTCATGTGAAAACCTCGGAAAGATATTTTCCTGATTATAAATAGTGTCATTTTAAATAGATGAATGTTTATCCACACTGTACGGTATGCACAGCAGGGAGATATATCCCAACTATCATCACAGGAGTATCTCCGCTCACAATGTAGCATTTAAAATAGTTGCATTGATTAATTAAGATGGAAAGGATTTTATAGAATCAATATCAGAAATATTTCAGCGAAGTGTTCTCCATTTGGGCCTTTCATGAAGGGGATTAAAGGACTAGACTTGAGGACTTATCCCACTATTTTAGCCAAGCAATTTGACGTTTAAGCATAGTAACTTAAAGGCCAATATCTCTATTGACAGTACGAAATTGAAACTCAAGACACTAATGGGAACCTCGCCAATGTAAAGGTCTGTCATAGTAAAATGCCTGGTAACTGTCGGTGGAAATGCAAGAATATGAAACATGGATTTGAAGAAATTGAGGAAATGAAGAAATTACCTGGGAAGGTATCAAGTGGGTCAGCACTGCGGTAGCGCACACCGATTACTCGGGCAAAATATCTTGAGGTTTTTCCAAAATAATAAGTGGCCTTATTTCATCATCTGCCATTGAATTTTGATGTGTTTCATAAAATACTGTACCATCCGAGGTGTTGCAGAGCTGTAGACCATTATTCACCGAATTCTAATAACTGCCCCCAAACACTTCTCCCATCCACGTTTTCTTGTATAGACCGAAGCAGATGCTGTATGTACTGATAAATCGTTGACTTGTATGTATTCATATTACCATTAAAGGTCACTAGGTAAAAGTACAACTACTGCAAAACCTACACAAAAATCCTGTAAGAAATCTGAACTGATATTACATGACTCAAATGATGGAAATTAAAATGTATTGACCTTGATGCGTGCAATAATGAAACACTATACGAGATAATTTCTAATTTTCAATTATTAATATATTGATATATATCGATTTGGTTCCGACTTCAAATATTGGAAGGTTATTAAAACACACAATCTGCCTTTTCTTTTAATATAAAACACAATAAAAACTCACACAATCTACGACAGACAAGTTTATAATAGAAATATAGGCGGCGCGTCAGTATGTCATGTCATTCAACGTCACTAACCCGCGTCACATCCACCCACCACCTGTCAGTAACATAATAACGTCAGTGGAGCTAGTTTGGATCTTAGTTCTCGTCCACGGTGTTCGTGTCAAGTCGCACCATGAATACCACGCCCGTCCGAGACGCCACATGCTAAGCAACCAATGGCCGCTCTCCTTCCTCGTCGTCATTCATTCTGTGTCACAGCCTTTCATTGGCTATTTGCCCGCGTGTAGTGGAGCTGAGAGGATATTTGTCCTGGAGAGGCGGCTGGGGTGTCGACTAGGGACCGGACATGCAACACTATCTGACACAAGTTGGTGCCACAATCGCGCCCTTTTCCCAGACGCCAATACTGCTAGGCCTTCCCCATGATCAATCTCAATGTAAGGACTCTGCCTCAAGGAGGCCGCGGGAAAAACACTAGCGATTTTCTGCCATCGCTCCATCCAACTTTATAAATGCATGTCCGGATGCGTTGGTCATCGGTTTCCGACAGTCGGTCAATATCTCAACAGAAAACAATTTACTGCCTGAATTTAACAATCTGATTTGCAAATGCTGACTTGTGAAGATCGATCCGACATGTTTGCCCAGTAGGGCCTATGTCATAATCTCTTATATACACCCTATAAAATATGAATAGAATATTGACCGACCGTGAGTTGGTAGATCATTCCAAGGAGGACACGCCATATAGAAAAGGGCAATCCATGATGAATAACGTCTTCATACAGACATTTATGCAAATATTTAACTCTTGACCCAACACATTTGCCTGATACAAATTCCATCTCAAATGCCAGCGGATATCGAAATGCAAAGGGTCAAGGAGGGATAGAAAAGGGGATGAGGAACGACAGCTAATACGTGGTGATGAATATATAAAAGATGCAACAGGATGATAGATCTTGAGAGGAAATGTGCAGTGCCTTATGGGAAATTAAAGTGTTAGGGAATAAGCCACCTCTTGCTCTCGCTCCTCCCCAAAAGAACACCGATCTGCGAATGATACATCGAAGGTCACGTTTACCTTATGCTAATGCAGAAAGAGAAATTCCCCCTAGTTTTAAATAGCATCAATTGGCACACTAACGTTCGTGTCATTCGCAGTTGTATGCTGGTGCCGTATGCCTGGTCTCACAATCCCATGCCAAGGGGGTGAAGCCCCCTTGGCATGGTATCATCTGGTAACAATCTCTATTTTCCTCTTTAATGAGCATTCAGTAGCTAGACCCAAGGCTGGTTTATCCATGCACATCCTACCACGAACCACCACGCGATGTCATGGAACACTTCCAAGTCATGATTCTATTCGCTGACCATTTCTGACATTCCTAATCAATCTTTTTGCAGAGGATCGTCTGTATTCTCTTGTTCGCTGTCATACTGATGTAGCAGGTTTCCATTGATTCTTAATAGAACCTCAATCCGGTCACACATACTTTGATTCCAGAAGATGCCATGAATGCACAAAGGTCGTATAGTACGCTATAGAACTAGAAAGGCCCGATTGAGATTATTTCATTGGCTTTTACTTATTGAATATTACAAGAAACGTCTGGAAACTTCTTAGGAAGTTATCAAAATAATATATCCGAACGAATCAATGGCCAAATCTCTCATTTCCGGAGTAAAAGTCGTAAGTTCTCTCCTGAATGCCAAGCTCATTTGACCCTTGGAACTCAGGGTTTTCATTTCAGATAAACAGCCAAAGCACCGTCCAATCAGCAGCGCCACCGGAAGTGATCTCTGAACCCCGATCATGTGACCTCCGGACTCAGTGTCAACTGTCTACTGACTTGGTGGCTATGGTTGTCACTAGGGGTCAGGGTAATAGGATCGTGCCGCCGAAGTAACGAGATGTGGGGGATAAGGAAACTGAGGTAGACCAGGGGAAAAAGTTGGGATATGATGGAAGGGAAGTAAAGCTAAATGGAAAAATCCCCCCACCAATATAGTAGCCTGAACAGTGTCTAGCCCATGCGGGGATGCACACTCCATTCTGGGTATCATGACTCTCACAAAGGTCAAGGCTATAGGGGGCATTCGTCCAAATGTACTCATGGAAGTGAGTTAGTTGATAAGATATCCTATTCTATAACGATGATAAAGCACTCTATGAAGAGGTGGAAAATAGGTTTGCCTTGGACAGACATGTACGGACTCATATCCAAGACCTTAGAATCACAAAGCTTAACATTCTTGACATCAGATGTGCCTGCTCCACCTCTTTAACTCAGGGAAAGGGAAGACATTTGATTGCAAATCACACAATTTACTGAAGGAAGCTGATGATGGCGCATAGTTCTTCTATAATCGATTAATTCCAAATGGTCTTATTGTAAGGTCAATTTCGGACAGGGCAATTTTAGATAAGTACAGCCGAACAGTTATGAATAACTGTTTTAATCTTTGCAACAGAAAAGCAATGACCATAATTAGACCTGTATAAAGGAGGCCGAAATGATGTAATGAATGAAATCCATAGTTCCCAAGGTATATAATAAATGTTCCAGAAAACAAAGAGGCACACGTTGGAGACAATTTTGTCTGAGACAATTTTGTCTGAGTTACAGCCCTGTAGACCTTGGGCTTACAACCACGCCTACGACCAAAGACTTAACCTCATCGTAGAGAACTCCTTAAAAATATAAGTTCAGGCTGAACGCACTGGGTCGCTAAGCAATGAACGGGAGGCGAACAAGGGTAGTAAATCTTAACTTGTGAAGTAGCAGTAGAGAAGGAGCAATAAGAACCGGGTTATGCTTCCACTACAAACCTTGACGATTCCCGCAGGAGTTGCAGCCAGATTTATATCATTTTAAAAAACTGGACACCAAATACTAATACGACAGTGGCTGTTTGGTACAGTTTAAGGGGAAGAGGGTTTCAAACCATAAAGTTTGTTAGTTATTGCTTATCAGTATCAAAACATGAACTTCTGTTATGCTGAATACTATTATTAATATTGAATACTAGAATGTCCAGAATGTCCAGAATTCCGCCACCATGCAAACATCAGCCCCCTGCCCTTAAAAATTCTTTAGTCCACCTTTGAAAGACCCCGACCCCGCCTCACCCCAAGGTTATAACTAAAGTCAGGGCGAGGGAAATGTGTGGTGCAAGCCATCTGAGCGACTGGAAAACATTGTTCGTCCAACTGAAAAGAATACCCATAGAGCGCCTTGAGAAGTTCTACTAACTATCGCATGGGCGACGTGGTCTGGAGAATAAACTATTCTGTTCCTCTCAATTTGAATCAGGTGGGAACAATGATTCTTTTTGTGTATAATGGCAAAAACACGAGCCAATCCTTTATCCTAAACACATTTGCAATTTTGATAGGCAATACAGGGACCTATTAAGATATTTTGTCCATTGCATTACATCAGTAAGTACAGGGGCAGATTGGCAAAGTTAAATAGGATGCAAATTTGTTTCACGGATTTTCAACGGTCAACGGGTCTCCTAGCAATAGTAATACTGCGATGTGAAGCACCACAGTAAAGAAATAGCCTTCCTAAGGAAAGTGAATATATGGAAGGAAAACCTTTCATGATTAACGCTGTATCCTTAGTCAATATCGACCCAAACTAAAAAATTTCTACTTTTTCTTCCATTCTTTCCTATCCATCTGAAATTCATTCCACCAAAATTGTGAAGGATTGGGAGAATAGTCCCATTTATAATTTAGTGGCGAGCTGAACTCATTTTTGGCGGATTAGACTTAAATCTTTGGTATAAACATAGAGCAGCAAAATATTGATAACTTTTAAGTTCTATAGGTTAACATTGAGTAACTTAAGAAAGATTTTCTATCCTCGTATAATAGCTGTGTATACAGCTTTAAAGAAGGTAAAGTTACAAATACAGTGCAGAATTATACACAAGGTATTGTATATGGATGGTTCGCCAACAATGAGAGAATTCGACAGAGACAATCCGATTTCATCAATTGTTGATAAAAAATAGTTTCCAAGTTCTGCAACCTAATCAGATTACTCTAGCTGTAACTATACAAGCCTAAATGTGTGTTATATGTTAATAAAGCAGGCCAAACATTGAGCCAAGCGAATATCAGACTCACACAGCAAGGCAAAAAGCATTTGGCCGAAGTCTGATGATGGAAAGCTTCCGTAATGAGCCAGCAAGTGAACGGACTCGTCTGAAGGCAGCAGCGCCACTATGTTTTAGAAATCTGTTTTATTACCTCAGACGCCAGTAGTCTAGAATACAGATTTACCATTGCATTCCTATGATTCATGACCGACTACGTTCGATATGGGAATGATTGTCGGAAAATCGAGGAATGGATTGGGGAGTATTTTGCATTCGATTAAGGGAATAGATACATTTGCATGTGCGTTAGTTTTGATGAATTCTGATTTCCTTAACTTTAAAGTGTGCATCTATGTCTATTGAATTTTTTAAGGTTTCCCCCGCCGAAGGCGCTTGTACTGGGAAACCTTATATAGGTTCCACTTGTTTGCCTGCTGTAGCAACGTCGGCGTTCAGGGTATAAATAGAAAAACAACTCTGCATCCTGCCACCTAAATTTTAGACGCATTCGCGTACAGATCGCGGGGAAATGCGCTCCCGCAAATTGATAAAAATTCACTGTTTCTACTCGAAATACTTTGCCGAGATGTTGAAAATCAGAAAGAGCATACTTTTCTCACCCCATGCATGTAGTCTTATCACAACTTGTATTTAAATAAGGAAGATATTAGGGAAACTGTACTGTTATCAAATAAGCAATACTTTTCATCTGTGGCCTGCCCTGCAGTGTGCGAAAAGGCATAGGCTGGCGAGGGCTGATTGCAGAGCCTGATAAATTAGAGTGCAGAGCTTGATGAATTAAGAGTATTTAGGGAATAAAATATGATTTCATATATCATATGTCTCATGCAACTTCTTTTAAAGCTATATTTTTTTTTTAATTGTTCATTTTTGCTAAAATTAGGCCAAGGCCTATAGTTAAAATGATCGCCGACGGTAACGGTAGCACTGGGCCACAGCTATCGTACCTGACTTTGCTGACAAAAATCCTATCGTTGTGCAAAACTGGCTGGTCTCATATGGTCACCATCGAAAAGAGAAATGTCTAAGCTTGCATTTGGTGGGAACCATATTTATATATCACTGTTATCGATATCGATCATGACAGATCAATGCAAACCAGGTTTTAGTCAAAATACATTATTGCGTCGTAGCCGGCATATCGCGGGAAATTACGCTCCGGCGAAGTAATAAAAACCGCTATTTCTTCTCGAAATACATTGCCAATGTGTTTAAATTCTGAAAGAGCATGCTTTTCTACTTCCATATATGAAGTTATATCATCATGAGTATTCAAATAAGGAAGATATGAATGAAACTGTACGGCTACCATCGGAAAAATCCGATCGTCGTGCAAAACTGGGCTGTCTAATGTTGCCTTCTAGGCCCTAAGGCATTAACGTATGAAATAATTGCTTAACCCTATACATCATCGGAAAGAGAATTGCTTGCATTTGGTCAGAACCATATATACCACTCTTCCCTAAGTGATAGATATTGACGGATACAGGTGGAATTAAAGGTGAAGGCACTGAAGCCCCCGATATCTTTTTGTCAACACCCGATATGCCGGCCATGACGCAATATTGGACAGGTCGTTGTGACGTCTTCTAATTTACACTACATTAGTAACGCGCATTGTACTTGACAACGTTTTTTTCCCGCGCATGTTTGTTGGAGTTGGAGGTTAGTAGAATTGGTCGGGGGAAACCGTTTTCTCCTTGGTCACAACCAAAATTTCTTGTTTAAAAAGATGTTTATTGACCGAAATTTCGCTAACGCGATACGTTTCATTGATGAATGTTGAAAAATATTTATATGTTTAGCTCCTTGATATTGATAAATGGTAGCTCCAGGAAAACACACAGATTTACAGGTAAGGAACAATACACGTAACTAAAAGGTTAGTGCCTTCAACTATAGAATACTGATCAACTAATCAACAAAGCTTAAGGACGAAAAAGCAAACAACTACAATGAAAAAGTCAACATTTGTTCATAATCTTTAGGTAAGCATTCATTTAAATGACTGGAGAATGAGAATGACAGAGTGGGGAGGGTGGGGAGATGCTAGAAAAAAGTCATAGCCTACTATGAACGAAAGAAACGACCTTTGTCTCTTTGAATCTGAATCTGAAGGTTTCAAAATGAGACATTTCACTTCTCATCCATGCATTTGTATTGCCTTTTCATTCTGCATAGCTTTTTTCCGTCCGTACATGGCAATATGTTAAAGGAAGTCCCGTTTCCCCACAATAACTGTTATTTGTCCATTTGTCAGGAGTCCCTCTGGGAATTTAATTGTAAAATTAAAGCTTAGGAAATCATAACAATTAGCTATAATCCCAAAGGAATGCACGATACGTCCGTGCAAAAAAATACTGACCATTTTCGAGGAGAAAAAAGAGTGAATTCTTATTCTTTAAGGCCTCTACTACCTGTACAGAATTCTTTCCAGATTTTGAGAATTTTAAGTTTAAAAGGTTTGGCGAAATATGGCCAATCAGATTTTTGAGAATTCAAGATTTTTGAAAAAATAAAGATGACTTAGATGTGTTTTAATTAATAATAGCGACAATATGATAAGCTAACAATGGGATAATTTCGATAAGAACAATCGCGGCATATGTTCCCAGAGCTACAAGACAATTATTCTCAATTTCGCTTCCAATAAGCTGCGGTAGATTTTAATAAAGGATCGTTAACAGCCAAATAAATCGTTTTTCAGTTGAGTTGCCTCCACCTTACTTGTTAATTCTAATAGAGTCCTTATCAAGTCTTCAATTCTCCACTATGCCCCACTACCAGTTCTTATATTATGTTTTTTTAAATAAAAAATGGGGTTTCACATATTATATACCGGTAAGTTATATAAATTTATACAGCTTCGGTCTAATCAAGTTTGTCTTTCATACAAACACTTTACCTGATTAAGTGCACGAATCTTTCATTCTATTCCCATCTTTTACATGGTGTAAAATCCACTGATTAAGGGATTAAGGGAATGGTAAAAAAAATTCTGCTGATCAGCAAGAGCAGAATACAAGAACAAGCATTGCAGACATATTTGTACATGATTTATACGCTCAGGGCAGAGCAAAAGAGAAAGAGAAAAATACCATTGAAATGTTGGTTCCAGGACGTTTACCTGAGTTCTAAAAGAAAACATCGTTCTGAAAAAGACCATTCCTTCACCCCCTTTCAACCCAGAGCCAAGTGGCTGATAGCGATTGACAGCTTAATGCAATGCTGGCGGAAGATGGAAAGCCTTCGATTCGGGATGGCTTCACGTCAGGAACGATGCTTCACTCCAGAAAATTCCTCATGAAACCAGAGCTTTTGGGAAATCTCGAACGCCTAATGGCTTTTCTCAGAAGCATTGATCAAAAGCACCTATCTAACAAGATGTGAATAAAACCCTTAAAAATCAATACTTCCATATACACATACATACGATATTCACTAAAACAGTATTTGCCTGTCACATCCTTGATATCTTGGATAGCACTTGATATTGAATATTTCATTGAGGTAAAAGTAATAGCGTGATACTAAGCTAATAAGAAAGAATCTCTGGATGGAAGCAAATGGGACTACCTTGCTGGGAGGTGTTGGATAAAATATATACCGAGGCGAAACCTGTCACCAAAACAACTCAATGAATAATTCAACATTTTCATGACAGAAAACAATTAATGCAATGTCTGCATCGTACGTGACGAATTATGTTTCTAAAGTTGAGTTGTCGACCTTGGAGTTGGGAGCAAGTTGCCAACTGGTGAACTAAATTATCGCTTTTGACAGGAAGAACTAATTAAGGGTCTATGGGGTCTTCCCAGGCTTTTAACGTCATTTAACATATTTCAGGAAAACTAAATTTAAGCAGAATAATTGAATAATGAGAAACACTTAACACAAACAATCTGTCATAACAATTCTGTCCCAGGACAATGCCAAAACATTAGAAGAACACCAGAGTTTCTTTCAAACAAGATTAAATGATCAGGAAGGTATGAGTACCAAGTCATAAGTGTGTAAATACCCCCCTTCCCCCATCCACCCCATTTTTAAACATAAATAGAAGGTATAGGTAAAGTACAATCACATATTCTTTAATAATAGTAAATTTTTCCAAAAACAATTACACTCTCCTAGACTCAACTGGATCGAGAACAGAAGACACGAACCAAACTACAACATGAGGGAACATCGAAATCTGAATTTCCAAGTCAACCACCCGAATTGTAACTCATACCAAAGATCCCTGGCATATGCCGGCATATTAATGTGGAACGACCTAGACGACTCCTTAAAACGTATTAACGATAAGCTCATTTTCAAGCAGAAACTTAAGACCGACATTCTCAATGGAAATGTACGATTACCAGACCAGTTCTTTAATAACTAATGCAAATTCCACTTCCGATTACTACTTTCTATTTTTGTACTTCTACACTGTCCCACTTAACCCAAGTTGAACAAATGTAGTGCATAACCATTATTTCACCTAATTAATCCATCTCATCTCATCATTATTCACTTCCACACATGTAATGAACTGAATTGTATACCAAATGTAAAGCTTCCACACCTATAATAACTATGTCAATACGTATTAGCGAAAATTCAGGTCGCGGAGGAAGACCGGGAATAGCCCGAGCCGTGAAACTTGCTATGGCATATGCCATCTCTAAACGCCTGAATAAAATTTGTCCAAAAAAACAATAAAGTCCAATATATTTAATTTCTGTTTCAAAAAGCTCCTTTATTCATGAATCCCATAGATTTCTATGGTTAGGCTTTCAATATTTTATACACTGCAGAAAAATATAATACATTGCTTTTTACCTATTGTTTTATTGATGTCTGATGAAGAATATTGGGACTAATGCTGTAAAGAATTGGACCAAAGTCTTTCAATTTTCCACCCTAGTTCATGAAGTCACCACCAGGATCCCGTGTGCCATTAAAAATCGGGTTTTGATACATGTAGACCTTTAGTTGTAATGCCCATCACAAACCTCGTGACGCCTAGGGGATCTCACGCTTAAGCTGTGGCGGAAACAAAAGATGTTTTCATTTAAGAAGAATGGCATTGTATAATCCATTGAATCACCAAAGGGCAGAAGAAGATAAAGAAGTAGATACGAATCCCCGATACAGGAATATGATATGGTAGGATTTGAGTAAAACATGGCTTAGATCCGCGTAAAGCTTGATGCTCTCATAAATACATAAACAATATTGATTTTATTCATAGGAAAGTAAGGAAGTGGTTTTGAATCCAGTTTATCTGGGGGAAATAACTTCAGAAGGCAAACTAGAACAAGGGATGTTAAGAAGTGAAGCGTAAAGCATTGAAGCATGTATACAGACCTTAATATACAAAGATTTATTCTATCGATTTATGAAGAACTTATGAATCATTACATATAGAAATGCTCACTCTCTTGCTCTCTCAACGCGATCGTTTATCAAGTTTTTCTCAAAGATTTCATTGCACGATTTATTAGTCTCCATGTAACACCTATCACAGTGTGCCTTCAAAACTTTCAAAACTGTAATAGCTTTACAAATTAAATCATATACGTATACAGGGGAATGTCAGGACATGGCGAGGGAGAGAGAGAAAGAGCGAGAGCGATGGTGGCGCACATCAATCCACCGGCACCGAAGTGTCCCATTATGAAATCATAAACATTTAATCTATGCATGATCTCGAATATGTTTTTGTTCTTAATGTGTTTTGATTCATCTCAGGTCCGCGTGCAAAATTCCCTCAGGGTAATTTAACCACCATAATGCGAGGATGATAATAAAACACAACAATTCACATCATGTAAATTGCTCGTATCGACCTGACAAGATTAGACAATGGAATGACTGTTGCATAAATCAAGTACACTCAGTCATACGTGATAGACGCGGACAAGAAAGTTAACGCTGTTAAAATAAAAAAACATGCATAATAGGCCTACATGCTCGCACAACATTTTACAACATCTATAACTCTACAAATTCAGATTTTAACACTTGTCCAGTCGTGCAACACAACTTGCGCGAAGGAGATAAGACTTCATTAGGAGGCAGACGACAATTTCCTCCCAGCGCTCTGGCCAACTGGAAAGCGCGGGAAAGACACCTTACAAAGCCATTGAACCTGGCGAACAATAGCCCTTGTGGTGGCTACGATAGAAGCTAGCAAAGATAGAGTGGTGTCTCCAAGGCATCACTGTTCACGCACTGACCACCTGACCACCTGATGCCCAGAGTTGGACAATGGTTCAGGCATCCAGGGACGAGCTAGATGGACGTAGGATCTGACCAATACTTCGCCCGAACATTACACGAATGGCAGCAGACATTGCGATGCGAGCGGAGCCATCAAAAGGCAGCCACCCCAGGAAGAAAAACAGAGGTCCTGTCTCCGGAAGCCTCTGGTCGGGGTGTAGTGTGTGACTGGATTTATGTTACAAAGTCAGTTGAAAGTATTTTGTAGGGGCGAAATATATTACTACAAGGTCGAAGAATTCAATAATGAAATGTGAGTGCCACCAACTTTACACCATTTGTATAAAGCGATGTCAAGACACGAATGGGGTTGTTACTGAAAAAAATGTGACCTCGTAATTGGATAAAAGAAAGAGGTTTGAAAAGGGAATCTAAGTATCCTAGTCTGGAATATCTTGCGGAATTTACTCTGAATAAAGGTAACTTCCAACCACATTCAGTGAATAACACTTCATTCAGTCCTACCTCATCAATCTCTCCTCATGTGAATTATTAATGCCGGTAAATACGATATTCTATCCACAATACACATACATCACTTAAGTTAATCAGTGTCACCGCATCCAGTTTGGACAATAAGAACTCGCGAAAATACAGAAACACTTCGCCACCTCCCATCAGACACAGAACACAAAAGCCCAGTCCTCATGTTTAAGTTTATACATAGAACTAAGCGATGTGATCTATGATCTGGCAACGATTCTATGTCCCGTCCGGGGAAAACTGCCAAGCTTTCGGATCGCCCCTTCCTGTATAAATTGGACAAAGGTCGGAGGGGTCGCGATTTACTTTCCAGAGTGCGTCAGAAGTTGACCAGTCGTGGCGTCGCCACTATCCAGTCAAGAATGGCAAGAATGTTAACTATCCACAGCTGGAGTTTGGCTTAACATAGAAACAAGGACTGCACAATGCAACTATCTACTATATAGACCAGAAACAGCATATAATATATGTTAGAAAATATCATAAATGCTTGGTTTTGCTGACAGTTCACTGAATGAGTGATTCAACCAATGATAATATCTAACGTAACCAGGGGATGATATCTTGACAAAATCGCGATTTAAGTTAGTTAGTAGTATATGGGAAAGGGACGTTTTTGGTGGCGTAGCAATCTTACAGAACTTTTATACACATTGTGTTGTGTAGTGTTAAGGTGTGATGGAAGGAACACTGAGACACGTGTGATCTGCATAAACGGACTGTTCACTAATCAGGGATATCACTATTTTCATATGATTTCCCAATCGTTATGATTGGTGTACAATATCTTTAGGTAAACACCAGTACAATAGCTAGGCTTCCAGATAGGGGTTTTCAACCATTGCCGGCGGTTGTATTCAACAGCAGCATTCATTGAGATCTACTGGAAATCTGTGCAGACGTCCTTTCACCTCGCTTGACACATGGAAAGTTAGCGGGCAAGTCAGGAGCACCTTTTCATGTATTATTCCCGAGCCAATATTTTCACTGCAATACGATACGATTGCAATGAAATATTGACCAGCTCGCCATGGGAGCCTTGACGAGACCTGATGGCCCCTCCCAGGCCAGCCTGATACCTAAGCCAACGAGGTGACAGGCGCAATAGCAATGTCTACCTACAAGGGGTGGATCTACGGGGGCTGAGGGAACCTCCATCATTTAAATCCAGTTTAATAATGCATGGATACATTTAAGGGTATCATGGCTCACAGTTAATGTGATTTCCCATGAAGCGTTTAGCCTAGGATCAAAACATAATTTCCCATTTGTCTGCCTGAGAATATTAAGATCTAAAGCAATTGAAGCACGCATAAAAAGATATATAGTAATGGAAGCTAATATATTGTGTTCATCCTAGAATAAATGGAAAACGCTGATACACAATAGTCAGATCATCTAAAGGGTTTCCCTGCTTGACCCCCCCCCCCACCTATCACACACACTCTCACTCTCTCTTCACTTCTTCCAAACACAAGTACTCTGCAGCGGGGAGCAGGAGATAAATAATGAACTCTAGCTCCAGGTAAGGAATGAAAGATGTAGAGGAAGAAGAAGGATAATATTTCTAATTATCTTGAGAAATAGTCTTTGCTACAAAGACGCACAAAAGGCTAACTGATGGTTCACAGAAGGAGCTAAAAAGGTAGATGTAGAAGTAAATTGAGAGAAAGAGAGTGGGTGAAAGATAGAGATAAGGAGAGAGAGAGAGAGAGAGAGAGAGAGAGGGGGGGGGACGAGATGAAAAGACGGTTGAAAAACAAAATACCAAGAAAATAGATTACGAAAGCCAACCAAACATTGCGTAAGGAAAGAGGAACTAATTAAAATATTTATCACATGGAAACAATCATAACGTAAAATGAAAGAATTCTTAGATGGAAAATGAGAGGTAGGTAAAATCAAATTTACCCTAAAACAATCCATCAAGAGTAATTGATGTTTGTAAGGCATTCGCTGACTTCACTGAGGGTAGAAAATGAATTCATGAGCCACCATTAAAACGAGGCCTTTATAGTATACTCAGGCGGAATATATTTGAAAGGCGGATTTAAAAGAAATAATCTTAAAACATTATAATGCTGAAGCATTATTTCCCCCTGGTTAAAATGCACATATCTGCAACTCCGTTAGACATATACTGCCGCGATATATTTTCGTAAAGGCCACGTATGGAAGGTAAAACTGGCAAGTGTATAAGATAAGGCCGAATATAATAGGTAGCGTCTATGTATGATAATCCTCGGAGGAGTGGTATATTCATGGGGGGCCGATGGGACTGAATAATTGTCACTGGAATGGGAGGGCTGGAAGGGTGTCTGTGGACCATGGAATGACCCCCGGCAGGATGACTCCAGAGCATGGCGCCAATACATGGCACCTTTACATGTAGATCATGGCCAGGCGTTCCTAGCAGGGACTTGTTTCCTATATTGGACAATGCTTCCATGATTAGCCATCCCCCCGAGGTCAGTATAACGTATACAATAGAGGCGAGTAGCGTAGAGATAAGCTGTAATACTGCATGCGGAAGGAATGTGGTGTAAAGGAAGGCGTGAGAGGTGTGGAGAATGTACATATAAGGGGGGGAGGAGGAGGAGGAGGAGGAGGAGGAGGAGGAGGAGGAGGAGGAGGAGGAGGAGGAGGAGGAGGAGGAGGAGGAAAAAAACAGGAGTTGTTTAATAAGGTAAACGCAAACCCATATAGAGCGAAACAGACATTTTAGGATCATATCACAAGATGGGACAATAAAAAGCTGAAAATGCACTCATCAACTAATGGAGTCGTACAACAAAGGCCATCGTAGTACAGCAGCAAATTGGGTAATTGATTAAACAAAGGTAAACGTGTAATTTGAGCAGCTCATAAAGCATCACCCTCCCAATTAATTTCACCGGCTGACCTTTTCATTCGACTCCCTCGGACCTAGCTGTATGCGTGGGTGCACCCTGTAGGACCAGGGCGTTTTGTAAATTCTCCAGTCCTTTCTAAAACTCAAGCCCTTGGGTATAAACTCTTCGGAAACGATTGAATGGGATGCAGAACAAAAACCAAAATATTATATGTTACCGCTTTTACTTCTTTTACAGCCCTGCTCACCTGTTTTAATCACCTGCTTCAATTTTCGCCATTTAAAATCTAGATTTTCATTTTCACTAGCTGAGTCTCTAAAAATAACATCAACGATCTTTCAAGTTAGCAATCAATCTTTTCAAAAACAAATTATATTTGACCTTCTCATCACACTTAAAAGTTATTTTGAAACTAAGAGTTCTGATGACGAGAGTTTTAAGAAACGAGGTAGGCCTACTAAGAAATAGATTGTATAGTCCCTGTAGAATACTGAGATGTACACTAGAACAAAAGAGATGAGCGTTCAGGAACAATCGTTCTTTCTTTCTACAATTACTATAGAGCTAAAATAGGAGAATCCTTGTACGAGCTTTTTATGGTTGTTACCCGTTTACTACGGTTTAACTGTACGATATAAGGACGGCTGTTTGTATTATATTTGAAGTTTAAATAAACGGGTGAGATGTGAAGGTTTTCTCCTCCAAACAACATCAGTAATCAATCGTTTCCTTAATCTACCAATACATAGATCTAGTTAGTCCATGGATCTTTTGTCAATATCTCAGCAGTAAACTTGTTAATGTGCATTTGGATGAACTCTTTACACGACACCTCCACAAGCTACTTTACCTGTACTTCATCTGTCTGTATTAGCATGGCTTCTACCCATTAAGCCCGGAGGCAATGTTGTGCATATCAAAGGCCTGGTACTATTGTTATATTAGTACAGGTAGGATTGCCTGGTCGGCATTACTTGTGATGTTCGCCGGACTGGTGGATTTAAATGAGATCAGTTACATATGCGAACAATATTAGATAGGACCAACCTCGTATAATATAAATTAAATATTAGCTTATTGTACGCCTATGCTGGACGAGCAGTGCAATAAATGGAGGGCAATAAAAGTTCTTATTGAACATGTAACATATGAATATGAATTTATTTATCTAAATTTTACTTTTAAAATTCTTCTTTGCTAATTCTTTGCACATTATCATCAATTCCCTTCTACTTGCAGAGTGAAAAATACCTAACTCAGCAAATTACATTGCTATTTTCATAGAAAGAATAGACGGGAGGGAGAATTTAGATAAATGCTTCGCCAGGCAGACAATCCTTCCTTCCGATGTTGGCAAAGATCTGAGGTATAGGGCGATTGTACCAGGGTCTCCCCGGGTGTGGCCATACCAAATTTGAGACTTTTAAAGGCGAATTTCAGTATAATATGATTTCCAAGGCCAGTATACCTACATATCTGAACTGTTTGTTAGAGTATTATGTCTCTAGCCTTTAGACACACACCCTGTCTTCTGACATATGTAAGAATAGACTCCTAATTCCAAGTAAAAACATATATTTATGTTCTATACATGTCTATTCATCAATTTATTCACTGACTTGATATTTCTTATCTGGTATTTTTCACTAGACTTATAAGGCCAGGATGCATGGGGGTGGGAGGGGGTTGGGGGGCGTACGACTGGAAGTTGGAATATTTTCAGAAGGTTCAAGGCTGCTTGAAAGATTTCCAACGTTCATTTGATCAGTTCACGTCCCTAACATCAATCTGATCAAGGCTTTGAATGTATCTTTTATTATTTCAGGCTTTTCAAAGTTTTCCGAGGAGACCCTGAATCTATAGATATAATGTGCTTTGTACTTGCTATAAAACTTGAATACAAATAGTGTTGTGCTAACTAATAGCGTGTCACTTTGAAATCGCTATCTGCATCAGCAAAACTTTGAAGTACGCTAAAAAATAAAACAAGATCAATCTCTGGCACGGAGATCCTAGCAAAACCGTCAAATGCATCCACACCAGTCTGTCATGTCAACCGAAGTTCTGCATTTGAGGAGAACCAACTTTGGCGTATACGAGGTCCTCAAAGGACTTAATGACGATCAGGAATGACAGCTAATAATTAGATAAGAGTCAAAACATAAGATAGGGCACTCGCTCTAAAATGCCACATGTCTATAATGACATCACTTATATCATGTCAATAACAAGGCGCTTATATTTATCACAATGAGAAGTACGAAGCCATCTGCATGAAACGTATCACGAATGTGAAATTGTCAATAAAATTTGTTTTAAAAAAAATCTTGATGGAACTAGATTTCAAGGTGTTTTATCAAAGGACCAACATATATATTAAAAAAACAGTGAAAAACAAAAGCAAGCTCTTGGTTTATAAATAGGCTTTTGATAAAACATCCAACAAAACAAAGTTGGTTTAACTGAAGTCGAATCAATATGGTTCACACCCAAAGGGCGTCTCCATTGATGGTTACATTGTACAAAGAAAAGCCACAATATCATCTTTTCCCCACAAAGGCAGAAACCACATACATTCGAGACTTGTTGGTTGTGGTAGGTCTTGTGGAAAATCACCAACATAAGGCTAGGTTCTGTCCCTCAGTGCTCTTTTCCCGATCTATCCACCCGGATCACTCCCGGCAGAAGAAAACAAGCCACTCCCGGGTTGCTCATTCCTAAGTGCAGTGGAAAAACAGACCTTCTCCAAAGCCCAAGGGTCCTTTCTTCCATCAGCACCAGGACGATTAAATGTTATCCCACACCCAGGAGGTGGCCACAGGGAGGGAGGTACTTTTCTCAGGCCTTCCTCTATATACCCTTTTTGCCTGGCCTGGCCTTTAGCCTTTAACAGTGCGCCTCCTCCCGGTGTACTTTCATCGGAGGGCCTAGGGCAGGGCACATGAAAATGCCATCAATAGTCCAAAGGCTTCCATCGTATTAGCCTGGGAAAGCAGGCTTTATGGTTCTGGTCTAGTCATAATATTTAATTAGGTGCAAATAAGCTGTTACCATCCCAGTGACATTATGGCACTGTTTAATGCTAGGTGCTGGGACAGCCCAATGCCGGGTGTTTAAGCCATGGCGAAGGTTCGCGACATTTAGCAAACCCCCATTAAACCTGCCTCTCTAATCTTTGTAGCTTTCTTTGCTGGAATTAATCAAGATTTAAGGCGGAGAGCACCGAGGCAGATCCGATCAAGGGTGATGTTTCTCTTTTTTTAAAGGCGTGCTCCACTGATTTAGTCTCCAAACGGGATAAAAGAGCAGTTATTCTTGGCTTCAGAGGTAATCTAAATGTCATTGTTTCGCTGGGGAAATTATCAAACAAGGATCATCAAATGACAATCTAGATGGGGAAACTTTACTCCTACTTTGCAACACTTGCTATCAACGCTGGCAACCTATTACTCTGACAGAAATCGACAAATAATGGCAGGCAAATACGGACGCAATGAGAGCCTTTAGACGCCAATCCATGAGAAATCGACCAAATGGTATTTTTTTTAACGATTTTCCACTAAACTAATGGTGTTATGATAGATAAGTTTCGAATGGAAAAAGGGTTAAAATATAGACTACTGGGGTTGTTTGGGAATCTAGAAAATTGATCCATCCGAATTCCATTATGACGTACAAGGGGAAATTTGTTACCGGACTATGAAGATAAGAAAAAATGGCAAATTTCGAAATGATTGCTCCCAATAAGATCCAAGGTCACCGGAACTTTTCAAACACTCAGATTCATAAGTAAATTAATACCAAGCCCCTTGACAGCCATTAATGGCCAGTGTAGAGTTATTTGCAGGGCCACAGATGGTTAAATCTCCCGAGGTTAGATTGCCTAGATTTCCGGGGACTTTGTTAGACTAAAAGTTGGAGGCCACACTCGTATAAAGAAATAAGGAAATAAATGCAACAGGGCCTACTTCTTTCAGCATTATAACATTTATAATGACACTGTGGCCTTTTCACACGAGCTGTCTTTACTTTGACATGTGGCTGGCACGCCTAAATTAATCTAGCAATAGTCAAGAGAGGGAATGGCCTTGAACTATCCTAACAGGAGGGCTTTATTCGCCATAAACATGACATACATGTAATACAATACTAAAAAGCAATAATTCAGGTACCTGCAGCTTGGGCGAGTGGACGTTAGAGAATGGAATTTTTCAGATGGCGTGGAAGACATGGGCATTGTGACGTTGGAGTAATATACAAATGGGGCGTCATAATGGGAGATAAGGGGGCGTGGTTCCCAGGTAGCGTTGCTAGGCTCTGTCGCCAATATACACGGTGATGTTTCATCTACACATGTTTAACGACCGGAGAAACCTACCAAATTAAAGTGGCTAAGAAACTTATAATGAGTAGTCATGGAATGTCGTGAAACTTTTTCAGTGTTATCATATATGATGGGCATAGGAGTATCTGAAGTAATGAGTACCAATATTGTGTTGTCATTCAATGATTATTGAATGTGTAATGAATGGGTCAGAAGCCTCTACTCATTTCAAATCCTACAGGAAAGGGTTTAGCCACCATAAGGTGCTGCCCCCATGCCCCAAATGGACAGGAAATAAACTAATTTCCATTTTATTGACCAATCACCACCCTGTTACATAACAACTGATTCCAACCCAACTGGCACTTTGGATTTTAGCTTTCACACCGAAATTAATTACTTACTATTTTGACCAAATAACTCATATACTATGGATGACATAGTTTTAATATCACCAGGGATTAGTTAGGAAAGTTAAGAAGTACCAGATACCAGAAAATTGAGTAGAAATTCCGTTACTCATGAATGAAGGCCAGAACAGTGAGAAGTGTCACCTTAAGTTTTGTTGATTAGTTGATCAGTATTCTATAGTTGAAGGCACTAACCTTCATTTAATTACATTTATTGTTAACAACCTGTTGTCCTGGACCTACCATTTGTCAATATCAAAGAGCTAAACATATAAATATTTGTGATATTTATCAATACACATTATACAAAGTTTACTTCATCAAATTAGGAAGGGTCATGTCACGAAGTAGTATAAAGAAAAGGTTGAGCAGAATAAAATGTAAGGAAAGAAGACGAATAGAAGACGCTGAAGGTACAATAAAGGACATCAGGAACAAGAACAAAATAAGTTAGAATATGCGACGCTCAACAAACATCTTTACAATAAGTGACAAAAGCCAGAAGGCTAGAGACGACAGGTCCCTACAGGAAGACTTCGGTATTATGGGATGAATTCTAAAGACCTTTCCTATTCTCATTGAAAATTCTGCCATAGGAAAATAGCTCGCCTCTATCTGAATAGCATTTGCCAGGCAGTATTGCAAATGACAATCGGTACGACCCAGAATACAGAGAGGGATGCCCTGCAGAAGGGGAAGCTTCCCGGGTGTATGGAGAACCATCCAGATGAGAATATTATCATATATATGGCAGTATGTTCCATACATGTATACATGAAGAGTCTCGAGGCAAGCTAATTTTATGCTTGAAATTATCCCATTTTATTTGCTACTAACAGCTAGTGATGGTTGGATTTATTCCAAATGGCTGGGCTGCAACCGTTGGGCGTTTTGCTATTGATAGTGTCCAAGCGAAAACAATATGGAAATGAGCCAGGCTGTTCAGCCAACCATAAAATGAACCTTCAGCGAGGTAATACCCTCCTATTTCCTCTTTCTATGCTAATGCAGGTTAGAACAGATTAGAATGGATGGCGCGGACGGGTGTCGGGAAGATAAAGTACCATAAATATGGCAGAAATTATTTTTTCACAAAATCTCAGCGCGCGATGTGCTTGACCCCGCCCTGAGTAGTCGCCATTCGCATTCAGTCCATGCTGGACATTATCACTAGATAACGACACCTCATAACGCAACGTCAGGCAAAGACCAAATATTACATGCAGCAAGATGGATTGAAGGTTACCAGACTGCTTTAACATGGTATCAATGGCACAAAGTATACACCCGAAGGCATAGACATCCTGCCAGATCCATCCTCCAAAACAGTTAGTTATTGATGACGATTTACTAATGTCATTTTATACATGTTACATAAACATTAATTAAATGTTCCTAGATTTTCAGAAAAGGTTCTCTTTGTAGAAGAAGTTTCTCAAATGATCGGTTGATGAACATGACACCTGATGTAATGTATCGTTGGCGATGATTAAGGAGAGTACGAATACTATGGTCTTGACATTTAAAAAAGGAGTATATCGAAGTAAGGCGAGTACAAATAATACGGCCTCAAAAAGGATTTAAATCATCACATGATAGGCGCCAATAAACACAGGTGGCATTGGTGGTCCAGACACAGTGTTGGTGGTGGCGGGGGGGGGGGGGGCGAGAAAGGGATAGAAAATATAGATGAGAAAGAGAATGGGCAGGAGCAGCAGAAGCAAGGAGAAGGATGGGAAATTGAGAAGCAGGAGCAGGAACACAGAGAGTATTTCTGGTAACTCCTAACAAACGCATTCGAATGTCTTTTTTTGCTTCTATCTGCCATGCACTCCACTAGAACAACCAGGCAAACTGACAGTTCCATACCAGCGTTCACCTGACACTTGTAAGGGAAATAAAGGCAGATTGGTTCGGTAAATAAAACCACTAGTCCTAAGTCTATGCAAGTCGCTGCTCCCATCAGAAATATCTGCAGGATGGGAGAGGGAGAAAACAATTACCAGTTGGTAGATTGGATCATGTTCTCATCTTGCACTCACTATCTATTGGTCCACATACTGATGTAACTACTGGCCAAAGTCGTCCGCTCAAACACTAATTCTTGCGCACCACGCTAATTTCCCGTTGATTACAGATGCACCCGATAGGGAGCCAAGTCATTTGAATGTTATCTTGCAAGCAGTAGCAATACCAGAAAGTGATTAGTCTAAGGTATTGGCACTAAATTAATGGTCCATCCTAACGCAAAGTGGCAATCTCAATGAGGTTAGCGTTCCATTAAAAGCCTTATCAGCGAGGCAGCATTTTTTGGTTTGATGCTTTCATCGAGCTAGCCTTTGTGGAGAGTAGGTCTAGTTTAAGTCTTATCAGAAGTGGCCCAGATGCGGAACAGGGAAAATAGGAGATGGGATCAGATACTTCCAAATAAAAGACTTTAACATGAAAAGTTAACGACCGCGATCCAGAGGGGTTTAAAATTTCGGCACCTAAAAACAAAGGAGAAGCCATAAGTACAAAGGAACAGCCAGGGAATGATAATGGATCCTACTAGGCCATCCAATTCTAAGGAATCATTCGAGTGTTTCATATAATTCCTTGGCAATCTATTCCCAATGCAATTATTAATCCTGGGCCTAGTCTGAATGATAGATTCCTTGGCTGATACTACTGAGCTCATCATTCAAAACAGAGATAAAGGTTTTGCAAAGAGGAGAGAGTCACCCGAATGAGTCCAAGAAGCACATTGGCAAGTGCGCGAAAGTCTCTGGATACTCGTACTAAATACTTTACTGAAAATCTTTGAACTTTAGGAAAATGTACACAACGTATCATACATGTATATCAAAATGAAAGAAAATAAGAATGTTGATATCAAAATGGGAGAAAATATGAATTTTGATAATAAATAAATGATAATAAATCAATGATGAATGAAAATCCCTCCGAATTCTATCACACAGTACATAAAAGCATCACTCGTTGGTCCCTCAAGTAGTCTAGTCATGCCAATGTCATCCAGCAAAGTTGACGCTAGTAAGTGATGAGATACCATCTGCTTTTCTCAGAAGGAAAATAAATTAGGACAATACGTGTTCCGAATTCTTTGAATCACAAGTTTCATCTCTAATCATATTCACCCAAGTCATCAGCGCCACGCCTGTTAAAATTAGGATAAATTAATGCCAATCTTCAATATCATTAAACCAAGAAAAACTCGATTGTTATGCTGATTCGGTGCTCAAGTAGTGGCAAAATTATTCTTAAATCCCCTTAGCCGCGCCTCGCCCGTGTACTTTTTCCCCTTTTATTGTTGAACAGTGGTGTCTTGGCGTATTTCATTCTCAGATAAATTTTTAACTCGGGCCCATTGGAGGCATTTTTCAATCGGGGAAACCGATTAAGACGACGTAAGGAATATTTATCATCTGATTCCCTTTTCCTCGAGAGATTTGCAAGCGGAATGACTAAATAAGCTATCATAGCTGCTTGCTATCTCAAGAGAAATCATTACAACCATGCTAAAATAAGTCCTCATGAAGAATGTAAGATGATAAGACACGGGCCACCTACTTTAAGGATATCCCCTCCGTCTCGCAGCCCCCCAACTAATGTGCACACACCTTTTTGCATAATAATTAAAAGGAATCTCAGGGAATGATACATGCAAACACAGGCAGATGAATTCTGTATAGGGCGAGGCAAATAGTCTTCTATTATTATATACAGTACTGGTAATATAAAGTTGGACCTCTCTATAAATTCGACGGTGTGTCAGATCTTACAGACATACTCACCAGAGAATATAAGTTAAAGTGGCATTCGCAAATCGGCCTAGTATCCTATGAACTTCAACTACTGAGCTATAACTATCTAGACGGGTGGTGTTGGTGTGTGTGGGTCGGGGGCTGGAGGTCGGAGGAAAAACGGAGGGCAGTCAGACTAGTAGAAATGCATGAAAGGTGATGATGGTTGGCTGTCAGCCGAGTGCCTCCCGTCAAGATTGAATGGATCTAATTGTCGGCCCGTATTCCCACCTGCATGGCAGAGTGCCCACCGCTAGACAATCGGCTTAGTGGACACAGGACTTATTAAAGGGGTACCCACACTGGATCGGTTTGCGAAATCGTACGATTTCAAAGTCTACAATTGATCGTGGCGCCAATCGTGTCCCAAATCGGGTAAAAAAACAGAATCGGGCGACTTTTTTTGACCCACACAGGCCCAAAATCTGGCCCGATTCAGAGTTGACTGCACCACGATTTCACTTATTTCTTTTTAAAAATCAGTCACAAAACAATTTAAGAGAATCTATGCATCTGTTTTGGCTGAATCCACCACCAATTAAAACAGAATTTATTTTTGAGGGGATGTGTATATATATAATATAATAGCTCACGTTTTCTTGAATACCAAAATATCAATCATACAGGTTTGTGCATATTAAATCATTTGTAGACAACAAAATTACCTTTCATTTGATGTATAACCCATTATTCTACTCCCAATACCTTAGAAGTTACAGAATTTTGAGTTTTCTTTAAAAAAGGTATAGTGTCGGAAATTATTTTTCCCAAATAAAAAAAGCATATTCTAGATAAATCTTGGGTATGGCCACGACTTTCCATTATATGGAATGTCATAGGACCTCTCCCGATCAGTCGTAGACCATTATAGGGAAAGCTACGACTGATTGGGACACAGCCCACACTGGCAACACAGATCGTAGAAATGAAAAAAAATCCATTTTTTTCTATGTCCAAATCGTACGATTAAAAATCGGCGAATCGGCGGTGAAATCGGCCCTGTGACTTCCAAATCGGGGAACAAAAAGTAATACGATTGGTCCTACGATTAGTCTTAGGATCCTACGATTAATCGGGGGTTGGAATTTAATCGTAAACATAATCTTAAGGCCAAATCGGCCGTAGAATGAGCTCTGTGTGGGTACCCCTTTAGAATCTATATAAGCCGACTTATATGGAAAAGGTCAGACCCCAGCATATCTAATATTCATCAGCACACATATCATGGAGAAAGAAGATCGTTTACCTTAACAGCCTGTCAGTTCATTCGAATAATTAGAAGAAGTTTACCTAGAAGAGAAAGAAAATAATTGTTATTAAAGTCACGTAGTAATGCAACACTTAAAGACATGAAATGAGCAATGCCTAATCCAAATAACCATTTAGAACTATAGTTTAAAGACAATACACCATATTGTGTGGTGGTGGTGGTGTGTGTGTGTGGGGGGGGGGGGGGGGGAGTCGGTTGCTTTACGCCCTGTTTTGAGAGTCTTCAATGAGAGAGACAACAGTGGCGTAGTCATAAATACACCCTGGCTAATATGTTTATTTACGTCGAACCCATAGCGACCACGAAGGAATTTTATTCGTTCAGTAACTCCATTATCTGTCATGATATCACATGTTAGATCAAGCTGAAACAGAGAGGCCTTTTCTACTTAGGGCAAGTAAGTGTGTTATCTTGTGTGGTATATATAGGGACTAAGAAGCGGCAAAAACCTTTTTCATCACAAAAGATCTGAATGGGAAGCTAGATAATAAGAGAAGACAATAAGGTCACGAAAGGCGTGGATAAAACAATGCCATAAGGCATGTAGGCACTCAAGGGGAGGGAATACAAAATAAGATCAGCTCTCTCCTTCCCCCTCATCACTTGAGAAAACACACACACAATGAGGTCAACTCATTATTATTGTTCTAAGGGAACAGAATCAAATAACAAAATCTTTTCATCTCCAGGGAATGGTCTTCAGAGCCGACACCCTCACAGCTTTTTAGGCGCAAATAATACCCGGAGGTATCATAATGGGTTGATGTTGGAATCAGGGAATACGGGGACTTAAGGGACGAGAGATGGTCTATATTCTTTAAATAGAACCTCTGGCAGTCAAAAAGTAGGCCGATGAGGGGCTAGATCGGCTGTATTTGACTAAACAAGCTCCCCCCGATAAAGACATACCTTCCAATCTATTACACCAGCACTAGTAGATATATATCTAGAAAGAGGTTATTGGTTGAACATTTCAAGTCAACATCCAATAGATTCGGGTTACAAATTTCGAGGTCTCTCCAGAAGTAGATTATTGGAAGTTGGTTCAAATATTATCCTGGTGCATTACATGTTACATTACACAGGGGCAGTTTTGAGTATTAGCTATTATTTGTACACATCCAGTAAGTCACGACTTGAGGCTTGTAATAATTTGCAATTTGATCTACAGAATGTTAGTTTGTGGTGTAGAAAGAATAAGATATCAATCAATATTGATAAAAGTAACATTATGGAATTAATCCCACCTAAGGATATGGGTAACACCAGTAAATTCCAATTTAAGTTGGGAGATATGGACATGAAATATACTGAGAAATATACCTACTTAGGATTAGATATAGATAATAGGCTAACGTTCAAAGATCATTTATGTGTAAAAATCTCACAAGCTTCTAAACGATTAAAGGCTATTAGAAGAATTCATAGAGACCTGACTTCACAAAGCATCTTAACTATTTATAAAGTAGCAGTGAGACCCCTATTTGACTACGGTGATTGTATTTACAATGTTGCACCCCAGGATCTTTTAGGGAAATTGCAAGTTGTTCAGAATTCGTTTATAAGAATTGCCTTTGGGCTTGACAGGAGGACAAATGTCATTGACTTGCAAAAAGAGCATAATATTGAACTACTAGATATTAGAAGAAAACACCATATGTTAGAAATGGCTTATAATCTAAGCCAGGATGATATGTACACGGATAACAGAAATCTGAATCTCAGATCACATAATAATGGTAAAATAATGAAAGTGCCTCTACCTCACTCACAGATGGTAAAGAAATCACTGTATTATAAATTACCTGTTCTATGGAACGAACTACCAAAACAAGCAAAGAATTGTCCTTCTAAAGAAGCTTTTAAAACGTTTATTGCAGAGAGTATACAGTAAGATACTAGTAGTAAATGTTAACTTGAGTCACACCTTCGTATATATTTGATAATTTGCTGAAAGACATCTTAGGACAGTATGTAAATCTGTATGTAAGTAAGTAGTTGCCGAAATAAGTAAATGCTGATTAATCTGTAATGATGCATAAAACTGATGATTGTAATTGTATAAATGTTGAATTTTATATGGTAACACCATGTATTTTCTACCTCTATTAGGGATAGTAGTACTATTTCTATTTTTACAATAAAATGATGTATTGTAATGTAAAGTAAATACCCTACCTCACCTGTAAGAGATAGGAGCAGAAGCTAAAACAAACAAAGAAAAGGTTTTAATATCAAAATGTTCAAAACATTCTTCCTCTAGTTTACCAGGGAGACTGGGAAAACCTGTGCTCACACAGAAAGTGTTTGAAGGATAGTGTATCTTTCTTTATCCCTATTTCTTGACGAAACATTTGTTCATGTGTAAATGTGCGATCAGAAATAAAGATATTACATACATACATACACATTTGGGTAAATACAAAAAATGAATTGGATAACAGCATCTCATTTCAACTGTGATATTTTCTAGAAATAAAAACCTGTTTTAAAGAAATGAATTCAAATTCAGAGACATGCCTAGATCTAATAGGTTTGACTATGGAAACGCCATAATTCGCACAATTAAAGAAAGTAAGTATTATGGCATTCTGAAAGCTCTTTCAAAACTGATGTTGGGGAAACAGCATGAGTATCAGATGACCTGAAGATTATAACTCTCTACCACAATTCATGTTTGAATATCCAATAACTTCTGTTATAAATTGTATTTTTCATAGATTTGTAAATACTGCTTGAGGGCTGAAAGGTCCAATTGCTATTGGATAACATCTTAGACTTGGTCACTTCATACAATCGCAATCTATAAAGTAAAGTAATATTCACCACTTCATCAAGCTAGATAGATAGTCCGCTCCTCAAATTATATATTACGACGTTATACATCACCATAAACATTACATTCTACAACTGATGGTATAAAATACATTCCCACAGTGTAGGACCAAGGCATTTAGAATGCAAGGCACGATCAATGGCCATTGCTTATGATTCAGTCATAGCAAAAGCAATTCTATATAGAGGAAATAAATACACCAACAGTTGGAGAACAAGCTGGATTTAACACAAAATCCCAAGTGTAAGCATCTGGATCTCGTCTTAAATACTAAGGGAGGGCAATAAAGTATGAAATTGGTAACCTGCAAACTATTATAATAATACATAATAGGAATCAAAATGTATTATTTCAATGTACCCAAACACGTAAAATAATAGCAAACAAATCAAGAAGGGCATTGAACAAGTCATGTTTCTTTCCTTACTGCATGAAATAGCCACCAGACAGTTTGCAAGTTGTATATAAATCATGTGATCATATGATCTTTTACAGGTTAACGTAACTGAATGAAATACCGCCAAGGTAGTTTGCAAGTTGTGCATGAATGTTACAATGGAGTTAATCATAACTTATTCTTCGACTTCACCTCACTGCATAAAATAGATCGCAGACAGTTTGCAAGTTGTGCATGACTTTTAGAGTGAAGTTAATCATAATTTCTTCTTCAGCTTAACCTTACTGCACAAAGTAGCTACTAGACATCTTGCAAGTTGTGCATCATCATTTCTTTTACAGCTTCTTATAACTGCATGAAATAACTACCCGACAGTTTGCAAGTTGTGCATACATCTTACAACTTAGTTAATCATAATTTCTTTTTCAGCTTAACCTTACTGCATGAAAAACCTCCCAGAGAGTTTGCAAGTTGTGCATAAATCTTACAACAGAGTATATCATCATTTCTTTTCCAGCTTCGTATAACTGCTTGAAAGAAACTACTGGTTTGCAAGTTGTCCATATATCTTGCAATGGAATTTGTCACCATTTCTTTTACAACTGCATGAAATAGCCACCAGATAGTTTGCAAATCGTCCATGAATTTTAGAATGGAGTTATAATCATTTCATTACCAGCTTCTTCCAACTGCATGTAATAACTATGAAACAGTTTGCAAGTTGTATATTAATATTGCACATATCAATGTCTTATGGTATGGTCATTATAGATAGAATTTAAGAATAACTTGCGTGATTCAATGGCGCAAGTTTACACTTTTTTTTGTATTCAACACATGGATATGCGTTGGATACAAAAGAAAGTAGGATGAAAATATTGAATGTACATATTATCCCATTCGCAGGGAATAACCCATTCAGTCATGGTATATATAATAAGTTGTACACCATCATTTCCAAAACATGGATATCATGTACGTTGTTGACATAGCTTGTAAACTGTTTGGTTATTTCATACTTTTATATAAGTTATCAAAGATGGTGCTTGGTCTGTAAGGTCAGCATACATTTATTATAGACTATTCATAATTCTAATAGAACAATATTTCAGGGGAAAATCATAGTATCTCATAATCCCTAATAATATTGTCACTGATTTCATATCCCACAGCCCTGAGGTTGGTTGGGGAATTTCAGGGGAATTTCATGGATTTGGGGCCTGGATTTGTGTTTCGTGTTTCAATGCCCCCAGGTTAGGGTTTTACCCATGAACTTGTTCCCACAGGATCGGAGACTCTCCTTTCTTTTCCTCTGCGGCTCATGTAAATTTCCGATGAGCGCCCCCCCCCCCCCCCCGCCTCAAAAAGATACAATCAAATACAGATGGGTACATGGTAAATTAGGTGTATTATCCAAACGACGTGTGACAAATATAAATATGAAAATCAAATACATTAACATATATATGTAAACCCAATCAAGCCAATCATTCCACGTGGTATAAGAGAAAGTGGAAAATACGGAAGGCGTGTATTTTAAAAAAATCATTATCAAAATTTGCAGTATCTTGGCTATAACCTAGGAACCCAGAATTTCGGTCGAAGGCAATATTTTAAAGTTTCATTTTTACTCTAAGTAGCAAACCGTATATTTCTTATCATGCACAAAATAAATCAACAGTCCGTGCAAAGACAGATTTTGAACCCTAGAGTGGAGGAATGGTATCCATTGATCCCATGTACCCCAGCGTCAGGTATACCACCATATGATCCTATACCATGTATAAAGTGGGGTCTCCACTGGCTGCGGTAGACTCTGCAGTAAGCTCTGGTGTTGTGATGGTGAGGAATGACAAGGTCCTTCCTACATGGTTCACTGGCCATGTAGGCAGGACCTCGCCACTCCTCACCATCACAAGGCTTACCGCTGAGCTTACCACAGAGCCTACCGCAGCCAGTGGAGACCCCACTTAAATACCAACCGAAACCATATCCTGCAAAGTTTCAACATTTCTACATACTACTTACATGAATTATACGCTGCCATGTGACATATTGCAGTGGTCCACACATCTTCTCATGTTCCTACTTTATAGTTTTAATATTTTATCAATCAAATCGAATCAAATCCCTTTGACATACAAAGAGACTTATTTAATAGGGGTATCTTTCTGTACGTGAAAAACACATTTCCATAAAAACAATATATTTCTATTAGACGACGGGCAAAGATATGCCTCTACATAACAGTACCACACAACGCCTGCAATAACTCCTTCATAGTTGAAAGGAATGGCTTCTCAAGAGACACCAAGAACAATTTGCATGCCTTACTTGAGTAGCTCCCTGTACCATAGCTGAAACCTACTTGACCTTGATGGCAAGCCCCTCTCGCAGATAACCTGGGTCTCTCTACTGCCTCTGAGCTCCCTTTAAACACTTAACCTTGCCAAGCCACAAACCCTTCAGGGATCCAATAGTTCTCCTTTACACTTGTCTTCAAGCTAGAGAGAGGTGCTTTACATGAACTGATGTTAATAGAGGACGTCTCAGATCTCATTAGGCGGCAGTCACAATTATTTTGAGACATTTGCCCAATTATCTTAAAATTTTAATTAGGGCTGATTAGAAAAAGGGCTCGGGAAAAAGTAATCAGGGACAATCTCAATTATAGTGATTGAAGTTGATGAACCTTTTAAATTCCTTTAGCTGGAAGGAAGACTGATATCAAAGAATAACAGCTGTTCACAATGGCCATTAACCTACTTTATCCAGCACATGGACCTGGCGAAAGCAAATTTGGTAAGGTTAAAAGACCCATAAACTTCTTTGCTATGCAGGCCAGCAAATTCTGGCTAATCCCCCATGTCCTGTTTATGGGATTCCCAGCCAGGAAGCCTGGATCTAAAGGCCTGAGAACATGCATTATCATAGAGGCCCTCGGGGCTGTCTCTTAATCCTTGCATGCATGCATCGCTTATATTCTGATGCACCCTTTCATCTATAACATCCTGACATGGGATCTCAGCCCTTGCATTCAGTATTCTAGGCATACTGCTTAATGTAAGCACAGTCCCAGTGAGTGAACCAGTCGCCACTAATTCCCAAACCCATGCAACTCCAGTCCCTTCCCCCCTTTGGCTTCAATTCCATTCACAAAGAGCTTTTGACTACCTCCACTCCTCTCCCACTATTGCTTTTTCTAATGTGGCCTTATCATTGGTTCTCCGATTCTATTAGTGCAAGAGCCAGGCACATTGTAAATAATGAGGGTGGCCAGCATCTAACTCACTAAGTACTGCCCGTGTTATTGAATGTGGGGCCTTTGTCCCAAGTGGGATCTGATTATCAGATACGGCCATGCATGCAGGCAAACTACAACACAGACACACGACTTCACCCCAAAGATCTACAATCATAAAAGTTTTCTGGTAACACTCATAGGTCTCTATGGGTCCGAACCAGGTAACATGGCGATATAGCGGTGGTGTTGGTGGTGGAGAGGTCAGTCCTCCTTAGTCCCCCACAGGAATTAGTGGCCTCTTGGTGATACCATCCGTCTAGATGAGGCAGTAAAAGCCCCCCTCGTGAACCATTAACCTTGCAACGACTCAAAGTCACGCACACAATGGGTTCCATGCTCGCTACTGGCTGATCCGATTTTGATGGCAGATGAGGAAGAAAGTCAAACTTAAATCCGGAACTTTTCAATGCTCAGATAGCACCAACATAATTATACAAATCATATTCATTGGGTTGCTCCCCTAAATTACCTGATTCTCATTTTCATTAAAACCCGACCAGGCTTTATACTAGTCGTAAGGAAGACAGAAGACACCAAAACTTCTAAACCTTCCGCCTCGGGACCTGCTTATTACGCATCACTCTTTAGCTTTATTTACATTTAAGGAAACCTTGCCGCTATCGCGCGACCTTCCAATGACCGCACGCCATTGGCTCTTCCAAAACCATGGAAACAGGAAATTGTTTTAGCTGGACACTTACCTGCTCTGGGTTAGGGCATTAGGCAGGGATGGCTTATTTGGCAGCTTCGGTCTCGCTATGTACTCTCTCTCTCCTATTTCCTCCCATCCCTTCCTACCTACCCCGAACCCCCACCCCCACCCCGCCCCACCACCATGTCCCTGACCAACCTCCCAATCTCCTCCCTGGTCCTATCGGCCAAATGCCCTGGGCCTTGCAATATATATAAAGTGCGTAGATAGCTGATTACTCCTCCAGTGATATGACCGAGAACATCGCCTCTATTATATAAAGTAGATGGAGTATCAAAGGTTATTTTCTCCATAATATGATGCACAGGCCCTCAAGACAGCAATCAACTCAAGCCAACTAACAGTAACTATTCCAGAGGGAGTATCTGATTACTTATACATGAATACAACCATTTTCCACGGGTAATGTGGACCAAAACCAGTAGGGAAACCATTTACAATTATAGCCCCGAACTGTAGCCAGGAATAGCAGAGACTAAATGGCCGGTGATTGTAAGAAAATAAAATTAGGTTGCTCTATTGGACAATGTACATATGGGAAATAAGTGATCAGGCACGGTCGCGAATCTTTCATTCTTATGCTAATACCATCCACATCCATTTAAATCAGTTCTAATTTCCACCGAGAAATCTAAGAAATACTATGGTAAACTTTGAAATACACCAGGCTCTCGATCATATATCATGATTATCTAAAAGTTGTTTAGAACTCCCCACGCAGGAGTGATAGATTTTTCATAGTTGGTTGCTAGGAAACCAACTAAAATATATTAAGCGATCTGTCGTTCCCCAGACTATATAACGTGCTGATTATTAAATCTGAAGCACATGTAAAATGCAGACTCACAACTTTCCTGATCATGACTCAGCATTTCCTAGGGGAGAGGAGTCTGAATCGTTTAGGATAGTGTTAGACGGTATCAACCTTGCCTGTGATTCATGTTTCTGACGACAGTGTCTATAAATCCACAGGTTACGCGCTCGGGGCCAACGTGTCCTTCCGCCCTGACCTTGTAGATGGCCTTTATGACTCCAGATTGACCTTGCGAAGTGGCTAGGTCGGGAGCGAGCAGAGCATTAGGTATGTTGGCTTGAGTTAAGACCCTCAAGGCATAGACACAGGGGAAACGAACATCAATCGGAGAAAGAAGCCTAATAACGGGTCAGCTGTGACCACTAGGTGTTGCTGACGTAGGTGGGAAATTTCTTATCATTTGCCCAGACTGTAATGGAATGGTAGAGGGATGTCAGCGAAAATATGCCATCACCCAGGAGGGGATTTCCCTTAGTTTACCGAAGTATCACAGGGCCCAGGGCGGGGGAATTTCCGTCAGGGTTTATATATTTTTTTCTTTACAAAAGTACACAAAAATGTGCCTTATGTGGATTTACAAATATTTCTTGCCCGGGGCGGGGATTTTATCATATTTCCCAAAATGCCCAGGTCATTCCCCATAACCCCGGGGGATGGGGATGTAATTGACAAGTGCATATAACGGCAGAAATCTGGAGCGAGTGACCCTTTGTTGGCAAGAAATGTGGGAACAGATCCATAGGATCAACAGAAATTGGATAGGAAATTCAATGCAAAAAGCGGACATGAGCTAGGGATGGTTAGGATCGATTCTCCGTTGCCAATCATGTTCAAAGCCGTATCAGTGTGTTAAAAATCTGAAGGGATACAAGTTGAGGTCGAGATTGGAAATAGAAGAGCGACAGGGAGACGGGTCAAACTGACGAATAATTGAAATTGTAGAAGAATCTGCAAGGTGAGAAAAGATTATGGGGCAACCCAAGGGTTTTATCTTCCAATAGCTGCGCAGACCTGTAGAGTATGTGGGGAACTAGAATCTAAACCATTCGATTCATATGAATGGACTAAACATCGCTGATATTATCACAAGAACAAAAGACCAGGAGCTTTCAAGTGAACACTGCATTCTCAGTTAACGTAGAGCAAAAATTAAAGATTTTCTTCTACATTTTGTTCTTTTCTTTCCTTACCCATTTGAAAGTCATTTGACCAAAATTTTTGAGGATTTCAGCATTAATATTTATGCTACAGGGCTTTATAAACGTCCACATATAAATACATATTTCGGTGGGATTTCACTTGTTATCGTTCACAGGCGCTGAGCATTGTTTTCTGTCGGACGATTCGACTTCAAACTCTTGTATAAGCGTATAACAGAAGCAGAATATAGATGATTTCAGTTATGTAGGTCAAACAATGAGTACGTCTGGAAAGTTTATTTTAATCATCATACCTGAGAATGCAGATTTAGGCAAATCCTTGCCTGGCAATATTTAGTAAATGCTGATTCTGTCCTGTATGAAACTTTCGCGCAAAGGGGGCGGAGAAGGAAAGAGGAGAGTGAATGTTATAATTAGGAGGCAAGCTGCTTATCCATGTAGCATTTCTACTGTACAGATTGGCCCTCAAGCATGACTAAATCTATAGGGCTACATGTGTCGTGTATTCACCAACATTGAGTCTATGTTGGCTCGATCTTCCGTGGGGTGGTTTTTATATGTATGAATTCTGGTAATTACCCGCCTGGGGCAAGGCAAGGATAAAACGATCAACTGTAACTCCATGTATGACACAAGCTTTTAGCGACAATGTTATTGTCACATGGTGATAGTCCCCCCCCCCCCCCCGCCCATCCCCCTCTTTCTGCGCATGCCTGCGCTGCTAGATTACATATACCCAGCGTGATGCCATGGAGGAAGACCCCCTTCCCCGCCCGCCTGGCACGTTATACATGCTCTTAGTAACTAAGCAAATAAGGATTAAATAAAATTGTATTTTTTAAATTATCAAAGAGGATTATGCGTGCAATTTGCAATGAGTAGGCCAGGGATGTGATACGAGTACGCAAATAAAGAGTATACAATCATTTTCTACCAACATTAAATAGTTTTGTGTGTGTAAATTGCTGTGAACTGCGCAAATAAGCATTGCACTCAGGGAAAAGTGCATTATCTTCTTGCTGCCTATTTAATTGCATTTCTGAATTATTTTTCGATGGAGAAACAGACATTCTATATTCAGAGTATGAGAAAAGCAGAAAAAAGTAATTTGTATATTATATATATGAAACTAAATAGGATAAATATGAAGGATGAAAGGGGTAACATGGACGGCAATTTAACATTTAAATCTTATTCTCGCGGATCAAAAAAGTAGGGGGAAAGGTTCTGACGTAGTGAGCAAGATGATACAATCCAGTGTCCTTACCTGGAACTTTCACCACGGAACTTCGAAAATGCCTACTGATATACTTAGATTGATGGATAGATAGATAGATAGATAGATAGATAGATAGATAGATAGATAGATAGATAGATAGATAGATAGATAGATATGCGGATTGTGGTATCGTTTTGTGCGGTTCTGTGAAACCCCAACCCCAGTCAATAAGCAGCACACATAGCGATAGGAAACTTCACCACAGATGAACTTTCATCATGGAACAACTTACGTAAAAAAAAAAAGGCATCGCCGCTGGAAACCTTCAAGATGGGCCTTCCCGCAGCAGATCAAGTCTTTTCCCATTAAACATGTATTTAGATCACTTCCTCCAGGGCGTGGAATCGGTGCAGGGGATGACGGGGCGATTCCACCTGCCGGGAGCGGGAGGGGGAGGGGGAGGGGGAGGGAGGGGGAAGGGGAGAGCGTCAGACATTTATATAAATGGCATTGAATTGGAAATAGCGTTGTACACTCTTCCTCGGCTCAATATCATTATTTTCTTACACTATTGAATTAAAGCAATATCTGTGGGAGCAGGTGGAAAGGGGCGACTTGCATGCATATTGCATGCTGCAAACAAAGCAATGCTTGGCAATGCTGCTATAACTGTAACCTCTTGTCACGCTTTTGGCTCTTGGTGCATCTATATAGTAACTCGTGGGTGCGCATCAAAGGCCAACATTTCAATATGTGAATACGACCTTCTGCCCAATGTTTCTTGAGATACAGCAGGTAAGGGATGGCTCGCAAAAGGGCTTCTGTTGTAATAGCTAATAACGTGAACAGTACTGCTTTAGGCGATTGATAGTCATTTTTAGCTTTCTCGGTGAGCATTTTTGAGCGAGTTATTCTTGATGTTATGTATATTCAGAACATCGATTCCATATTTGCGTGCTGAGAAATGGGGAGAGTTAATACTGAAAGATATGATAAGGGCAGGAGACAATGCAAAATTATACAATAAATGGATACTGTGTGCAATCTACCTCAGTAATATCTGCTAGAATTTCTCAACAAACCACCGTTAAATGTATTCTCTAAAAGATCAATGCAGACCCACCCATCAATTACACTGACATGTCTCCAAGCAGCAGGATATATTAAGACATCTTAGCATTTCGGCTAGGGTGACATTTAAATATTGAGTCAATGCAATTTTCCCAGAAATACTAAACCCACTCATGCCATATCGATAGGGATAATCAAAAGCCCTATCGTGAATACTGATACTCCGAGCGGCCACATAACACTTTCTAAGTTAAAATTATTCCTCTTTACCCTATCACTTTCAGTGTCAATATCAATTAACATTATGGCAATATGTTATAAACCTTAACATTAATATCTTTAAAGGGTATCAACAATATGAGTTACACTGAGAGATCTTTATTTTCCACATTTTGACGACTTGTCCTTGAAACCTTGATATCTCAGTATAGAGATTATGTAATGCCTCGCTAAAAGTTCACTCTGTCTATACTACTACCATTCTTGTACAGGCAGAATCGTGTTGACTTGGTTAAGGTAAAACTTGCCACTGAGTTCCTGATTTGGGGAAAGTTGGCTTGAATGCCAAACATGTGCTAGATCATTATGTCAGTAATCAATACCCTGAAGTATTAATGTTAGGAAAAAGTAGATTTGGAGCATTTAAGGATTTAAAACCCAGATTTGCATTGAGCCGGCAGGCCGTAACCTCACCAAGATAGGACACAGTTGCAAACTAATTATAACAATTAGGTCAGCAACTGTGTCCTACTGGATGGGACTGGGGTATATGGAACCATCTGGCTATTGACGCTTTCCTGGTACCCAAGCCTCCGCCATTTTCAACAGATCCACAGATTTGAATTGACCAAGCGACTCTACTCCACTCAAATTATATTTGCAAATCAAATAATCTGATGAACAGCTATGTGATGATACACCCAAATGGTCGTACCTATGCAAGTCATTGAAATCAGAATCTGAATCATTGAAATTTAAAATTTCAAAAGTTAAATGAGGCTTACCTTCGGTTAAAGATGATATTTGACTGTAAGTTTATGAATAACATCTAGTGGTGATGAGGGATCAAATGAGATATATCTCGCGCATGACTAACCAGTTTAGGACGTGGACTAAATCCAGTTTACGAAGTGTCTTAGAAGTAACTGTGACAGGGTGGCGAGCGGTGGGCATTTGATCCCTCATCACCACTAGATGTTATTCATAAACTTACAGTCAAATATCATCTTTAACCGAAGGTAAGCCTCATTTAACTTTTGAAGTTTACTACATTGCCATCTAGTGGCGATGAGCAGGACCAAATGAGATTTTAAAGCACAACTGGATTTAGTCTACAAACTTTTATTTCTGAGTGTTCACCTTTACATTTTCTCTGAGTATTGTATTACCCAAATCAACATGTTTGTCTATTTTCTTGTTGTAAAACCTGCCAAAGGTTATTGAGTTTGTCCATCTTGCCTTTGCCAAGATGACAGGAAGCGGTACATTGAGGCTAAATGCCTTGGAGGTGCTTGCTGCACGAGTACTATGACTTTTAAACACATTGGTATTGACACCAGACTCTTTCATGACCATTTTGGTCCACCTTGACAAAGTATCTTTTGCTACCTTATTGTGTAGTCTCCCAAACGAGATAAACAACTGTGGCTCTTCGCCTCTCAACCCTTTCGTGCGGCTGACATAAGTCTTCAGGGCCCTCACTGGGCAAATGTTTTTGTCTTCTTTAAATTTCTGTACCTTTATAACCTCGAGGCTACCTGCCTTATTATGTTTCAACAACTTGTCAATCGAAAAAACAACTTGGTCGGTTTCCCAAGTGATGTTATGGATCTTCAAAGCATGCAACGTCTGCATCCTTTGAGCAGTTACCAAAGCTAGGAGCATGCACAATTTTAGAGAGATCTGTTTAAGACTCATTTTTTCATTTGATCCCCAAGATCGGATGTGATTTAGAACCAGATTCACATCCCAGGTTTGCGAATACCTTGGTCTTGAGGGTTTCTTCTCTAAAACACCAACCATGAAACGCCTTACTAAAGGGTGTTCTCCAATAGTATCTTTTGGGTCATGCCCAAATGTGAGGAACGCTGATAGAGCACTTCTAGCTGTGCCTACCGCTGAGTGAGAAAGGCCTCTACTCAATAACACTTGAAGGAAACTCAAAATGTTGTTAATATTTGCTTCCAGCGGATTTGCTGATCTTTCTTTACAAAACAAGAACCATTTCTTTAACGATGTGTTGTACTGTTTAATAGTTCCTTCTCTCCATGATGCAAAAATCGTTTCGATCACTTCCCAGTTCAAGTCCCATTCCAACATAAGTTCTCTCAGATCCTCCATACAGTGATTCTGATCACCCATGTCTCTCTCGTTGACGTGTTCACCAGTTCTTTCTTCCCTAGGTTTTGCCACGTCTTCGCTCTCCTCATCAGTTTCCCCCACCATGGCTGCGCCGTCCATGTCGGGGTCACTAGAATCCCACTCGTCCTCTGGTCTCTCGTGAGGGTCTGGGCGACTCTGGTCAAACACCTGAAAGGTGGAAAGGCATACCAAAAATCATCTGGCCAATTATGTGTGAACATATCAATCAATGTAGCTTCTGGGTCTGGGTACCAACTCACAAATTTATCACATTTAGTATTGAGTCTCGAAGCGAAACAGTCCCACAGGCAAGGACCCCATTTCTTGTCTAGTTTCTTAAAGACTAAGTCTGGGAGTTCCCACTCTACGTTTTCCCTGAAATTTCTAGACTCGTAGTCGGCGACCACATTAAGGACTCCTGGCACATGTACTGCCACAAGCCAGATGTTCCTCTCCTGACAAAAATCCCATATTTCTCTTGCTAACTTTTCGCATTGGACTGATTTAGTGCCTCCTAGTCTGTTGATATACGCTACTGCGGTGGTGCTGTCAATTTCACATTTAATTTGGCAATTTGTCACATCTAGCAAGCTTTGTATTCCCAAAAGACAAGCTAACATTTCTTTGGCGTTAATGTGTAATTCCTTTTCACTAATTTTCCATCTACCCCCAGTGGAAACTTCGTTCACTACTGCGCCCCACCCTTCGTTTGACGCATCTGATGCTAAAAGAATTTCAGGAGGGCATTCCCAAATCCTTCTTTGACCCATTGAGATGTTGTTCATCCACCAATCCAAATCTTCCTTAGCTTCTAGTGATAACCTCATCCGTTTATTGAAATTTCCTCCATTTCTTGCTAGAGCTTCGATCTTATCTAATTCTATTGCTCTGTAATGGCTCATGCCATATTCAACCCCTTTTGTAAGATCCACCATGGTCCCTACTAAAGCTGCCACTTGTCTGACTGTGGGCCTTTTATTCTTACTCATGTTAGCGCCTAACCGTAGAAACTTTCCTATTTTTTCCTCTGTGGGAGTGACTACCATTTTTTCCGAGTCCAAAAGGTAACCCAAAAACGTCAATTTTGTGGTCGGTGTAACTACGCTCTTTTCTTTGTGGACTAAGAACCCCAGTTCCCCGAAAAGCTTGGCTAACTCCTGAACCGTCCTTTTGCACCCCTCTTCAGATTCATTTAAAATGAATGTGTCGTCTATAAAACCGAAACATGTGTGCCCTTTCTCCTGAAGTGATGCGAATACTGGTTTTAGAATTTTGGTAAAGTACCTGGGTGCTTGCGCTAACCCCATGGGTAGGCAAGTGAATCTGAATAATTTGTTGTCCCACAAGAATTTCAGAAATTTCCTATCTTCCTCATGTACTGGAATGGAATAGTAGGCATCTCGAAGGTCAATTGAAGCCATGAAACACCCTTCACTCATTAACTCCATTGCCGAATTTAGGCTTTCCATTTTGAAATGGTTGTAAGCCATGTCCTCATTTAATTTTGACAAGTCTAAAATAACTCTATATCGCCCATTGGGTTTCGGTCTGAGAAACACATTAGAAATGAATTGCCCATCTTCTTCTTCTGATTCCTCGATTACTCCTTTTTCTTGAAGGATATTTAATTCACTGATTAAAGCTAACCTTTCTTCTTCATTAAACCTGTACTCGGCCGGAGCCTTGTATTGTCTAGGAATCTTTGCAAAATCTAATCGAGTCCCCCTAACCGCGTTTAGCACAAACGGGTCTGAGGTTAATTCTTTCCATTTGTTTAGGCAAGCCCTAGTCTTCCCTGCCTGGGTGACTGAGTCATTATCTCGAACCATTTCATAGTCAAAATCAATCGGTATTTCTTTTTCGCTGGGACCTACCTGGTTTACCGAGTCCCCTTCTGGTGAAAACCCGACCCTCTGTCTGAGTTCTGGCCTCTCCCTTTGCCCCTGTAAGGTGAAGAGTTATCTCTTCCTCTGTAGGAGTTGTTGTTGTAGGAGTTGTGGTAGCCGCCACCTCCCCAACTGCTGTTCCTGTTATTATAGTAGCCTTGGTAGCCTCCACCTCTCCCTTTGCCATAGCCTCCCGTGCCTTTGGCGAAAGGGGATTTGAAACTAGAGTTTGACCCTCCTCTAGTAGCACTCTTGGTCGTTGTAGTTGGCTTCTTTAGATCCGCTCTGAGCCGATTGTCTTTCTTGACAGACTCGATCTTTGCTGTGATTTCTCCACCCACCAAATACTCCGTTGATGGTGGATTTTTATCGTAGTCTAAGAGAGCTTTGAAGTCATCATTAATATCCACTTTGATGACCTCTCGTCTGGCCTTTGTAACTTCGGTAAAAGCCTTTATCATCATCACTAACCCCTCTGTCAGAGTGGAGAAAGCGATATGAGCATCGTCACTACCTGTATCTTTGGCGGCCGCTTTGGCCCAGTTCATGTTTCCCAGTAGGACTGCCATCCCACCTACCATGTAATCCTGAGCCCGAGAAAGCATTCGATCATTCTCTTTGTGATCTTTACTCATTTCCTTCTTGAGTTCTTCGTTAAGTTTAGGGGTCTTGAGGTGATCCAGGTTCTCTGGGCGTGGGTACTTTTTCCTGTATTCATCCAACTTGGTAATGGCGAGAGGTTTAGTGAAGAATTTCGTCACCTTCTCGTGTGTTTCTTTGTCTAATTTAGGTCCCAGAGCCTCCGTCTGTGTGACCTCATCGTAAATGTCATTCAAGATCTTTGTAGTCTCTGCAATTTGGCCTTCTTCCATCTCCTCTTCCTCCTGGCCGTTTTCGCCCGAACCTCCGGCCGTCGGTTGGACCTTGGGGTTAAGCATGTACCTCAGGTTTTCCTGGAAAGCTTTCTGTTGCTCTTGGTTTAGGCTCACTCCCAGGAGTTGCGTAAACCTATCATTTTCTTCCTTATCTGCCTTATCCTTGGCAGCTTTGGTTGCTTTTCTCTTCTCTTCTTTTTCCAAAGCTATCTTCTCCTGCCTTTTTTCCTCGGCTGTCTTCCCCATGATGCTTGGGTTGAATCGCGTGGACACTACACGTGCACCGATCCAAAATGGCGGACTCGTAACGGTCAAGTCTTGACCACCGCCTGGAGGAAATGCGTGAAAGTCTCTTAAACACCGTCTAATAACTTCACCACTGACCCTGAATGTTCTACACGAACCAGGGCAATTAATAACCAACTTTTTGTAGCTGAACTAATACGATGGAGCTTGAAAACCAATGAATTCTGGAGGAGCTCCGTTCGGCACGTCCGAGCCGGTCTAATCAAGCGGAAGTAACTGGTTAGTCATGCGCGAGATATATCTCATTTGGTCCTGCTCATCGCCACTAGATGGCAATGTAGTAAACTTACATCATAATCAACATAGTCATCTTAGCCACTGTAATTCCTTTACGCATAATACTACGCCAGGTGGACCTGGTACAACCACGATCCTTTTTACTATTTTATTCCTACTTCTCTTTTACCTATGTTTGGTATGTACACTGTGTTATATTAACATAGCTTTTTACCTTGTCTACATGTCAGCTGAATTAAAGTCAGATTATCAACAGTAGAACTTTGTTCTCGCTTTGTTTCTCTTCAACAATACAAACCAGGGTCATTACACGTCTAGCCAGTCTGTAGTTATCTCATCTATTTTAGTGTAGATCTGAGTCTTTCAGTACAGGTTTACTGATGTCTCAGTATATCTCATTCTTTTCTTTTTTCAGTATATCTCATTCTTATATATTATACAATGTCGCTGTTATAGTGTAGGTTTTTATAAGAGGTACATCTACTCTTTGTTCTTCTGATTGTTTTTGATAATTTAATGAAGAATACATCATAATTATTAGTATTCCTTTAAAAAATCTCCATACGTGGCAATAAAAGGAAAAGCATCTAGGACATAGAGTATAGACAAATCTTCAACATAATCTCTAACATAACGAGTCCTAGGATGAAAGCGCAGTTGTTCATGGACGGAAGGCATAAAAGAAAACATTAGGAAAGATTAACCGTTCTGGGAAGTTCTCCATTGCAAACATCAATGGTTATTTGTTTTCGGAAAGATTATATACATGGTTGATATCGATATCTATAACACAAAATCACCTTCCTATTCATCGATCGACTGATTCTGAGTAATAGACGTTGATATAACAGGAGCACGCGTTTTCATTCTTCATAATACCGACCTTGAATTAATACGACCTTCGACGGAAACGGGAAGACACCAAATGCAAGAAATCCTATTTCATCTCGTTATAGGCAACATCCCATGGTATGTACAGTGGAACCCCACTATTAAGAACACCCTTGGGACTGGAGATTTGTGGTCGCATTAGAGGGGTGGTCGCATTAGAGAGGCTCTAGGGTGGGTGTGTGGGTGTGGGGATGGGCATTGTGGGAAGGCATTGAGGGATTATTTAAAGTTGTTGTAATGGAACTAAGTTGACCATGATAGAAACATCATTCCTTTGGTTAAAAAAAATCGGCAAGCCATTAGGTTTAACCCTAAAAAATATTTAAAGGAAATAACTGTTAGAGCACATTGTACAGTATGTATGTCGCATGTAGATACTTTATTTAGTAAGCATGTAAAATAGAAAATTAGTGATATAGAAGGTTTGTTCGGAAAAGCTGCCATGGACAGAGAATACAAACCTATTTTTCATGTAGAAAACTGTGAACATTTGTATACTAAAATGGAATAAAGTTTCTTATATATATATAGGCTAAGAAATATTTCTTCAGATCAATATAAATACCCGAGTTTGGATTGAAGGTAAGTTTTAATCGTTGGAATTGATTTTGATACACTATTCTCCTTCATACCTGCTTGTTTATAAAGGCCTAAAACTATAGAAAACGAGCTTGGAATGAAACAGTGACTGTTAAACACTGGCCTAGTGGTTCTGTAGGTTCGAATTATGTTTGTTTGTTCATGGAAATCAAAAGGCAGGAGAAACTTCCTGTTATGCAGACCCGGGAGGAGCATGTACGATTCTCAGGATTCATTAAACAGTTGCTTAGACCTTCTCACGAAGTCTACACGCGTATCCGAGTTCCTTTCTTACACCTTAACATTCCAAGCTTAAATAATTCTTGGGAAAATGGTCGCGTGGCTTTTCGCACCTTCATACTCATTAAGTGACATGTTAGATTTTCTGCCAGTGTGGATTCATTTTGATGTGTCACGGGAGGAATATGGTCTTTATTCAGGGAGTATTTGCCTGTTTGGGACTGGGAAATGGTGGTCGCAACGTGAGGTGGTCTCTATAAAGAGGTGGTCTCTACAGCGGGCGCTTTTTAAACATCTAATAGAGGGGAAAAAATCGGGACTGGGAAAAACTGGTCTTAATAGAAGGATGGTCTCTATAGAGGGGTGGTCTTTATGTGAGGTTCCACTGTACTAACGTAACCACTGGGAAAGTGTTAAAACCGAATGTATGTTCTTTAAGCAATGAAAAACCGGGGAAACGAGACAAATTGCTCCCATGGGCAATATCAGTGTAGGTGGTGATCAGTAAAACCACAGGTAGGAATCCGAGGCTCATTAAAAACCGAACAAATTCCTATTGGGTAGATAAAAACGCTGGATGTCATGACGAAGTTAACCATAATATCAATTTGTTTCCCCCCGGTGTAATCTAATCATATCTCAATAGTATTCGCGGCTGAAATACTAATTAACCGACGTGGCAACTAGGGGAACAATTAAAATAAACTCAACACTAAAGAATTATCACGGCGCCACTGATATTCTAGAGAGGACCCTCTTCCATCAGGGTGGGTCGGGGTGATTGTGGGGAGTGGGGGGGGGGGGGGCGGTTATACCTCCCTCCCTCTTTCCTTCGACGCACATAGTTCCTTCAATCCCGACAATAACTTCATTAAAATTATCCGCAACAGTGCTCAGGCGTAGTATATAAGTAATTGCTTGTAACATACCAATGACACTTAAATCAATTACTGGCAAGTAATGCCACACCTAGTTTCAAAATAAGACACTCGGCCTGGAGTGGCGATATATGAGATGTCTTCATGAAAAATGCCTCCATATCTCTTTCTCTTATCTCTATGTTACAGATACAACATTAGCATAAAATGAAGAATTAAACCTGCTGAGAAATGAAGCGATATGAGATTTGATCGATCCGTTGTGTTATCTCCACAGGATAGTGACCCGAAATGACTGGCTCCTATATGCACTGTATCGGCTTCAGTTTGACTACACGTTCCATTTCAGAAGGCCCTCTTATGTTATGACTAGATATGGATTTTCTCTACCTTCCTACCGGCCAAACCATGTTTCATCGTCAGAAGAAAACAATGGTAATTTCCCGCTGATTGGGTCCTGTGCTATTAAGGAGATTAATCGCATAGCTGTGGAGCATGAGGTGCTTTAAAAGCATCGATTTGTTTCGGGAGGACCAAAGGTCCTGGCGATTAATTAATATCCGACGGCGGAAGTGACGTCAGCGCGTGAGGACGCATCTAGATGACGGAACAGAAAACAGGATTGATGCGAAAGAGAAAGGCAGAGCCATATTGGCTTTTACACATTACCACGAGCGGACCCACTAGGAACATTATAGCATCGTGATATCATTAGGGAAAAGGCAATGCTTATAGTCAGACAACTAGTTTTGTACATGCAGAATATTGTCTAAGAACATAATTAGACTACAAAAGCAGCCAACCATAAATATATATACATCTAGGACATACATCCCACTGGCTATTATTATCATTATTATTAGAGTATGTGCCCAATTACTGTACATACATGTATATGGATATTGAAAGGGAAAATGTACAGAGAAAGTAGCAACTATAAATATAACATGAAGGTCACTCATCCCGCTGGTTATAATTATTATTAAAGTATGTGTCCAGTTACTATATACATGTATGGATATTGGAAGGGAAAATATAGAGAGAAAGTCTATTTGTGATGCTAGCATTCCATTCAGGTATTTATGTGAATGGGTAATAATTAAAGTGGCTAAACAAAATGCCATGACGATTCATTTTTCAATATTAAATGTCAATTTCAAAGTGGATGAGTTTTAATATAATCAATCAGAACGGCTTGGAGCACATTATTAACAGTAGCAGTAAGGTAAAGCCAATCAAGCTGGCAGAAAGTAGTAAGAGCAGAAAACAACTATTATCGGACTTCATACGATAGCTGCCAAAATGCCTGTCTTCTTTTTGGACTAAACCCTCTTTGTATTCACAACACATTCATCTCTGCCTGTTGGTCATGCTGAAGGGCTACGGGTCCGGCCTCCACAGGCTCCCCAGCCCGTGACCAGTCACCCACCCTCCTGCTGTACATGAATCCATCAGCGATCCCCGGAGACCATCTTGACTGGAAACAGACGGTGCAAGGGGGCAAGCCGTCCACCCCTGCTCAAGTCCCATGCGGCACAACTCGCCCATAAGTTCGCTCGGAACTGGCCTCCTCTGCTCCTCCCCCGTTATGTCTACGTCAGCTTAACTAATGTCCGAGACAGCATATATCATCGAGGCTCTGCTTGAGGACATTGTATGCTCATGATTGGCTCAGTTCCTGGTCCCTGTCTATTTTATATATATTCAGTAGCGCGGCGGTGGAATGTCAAGATCTTACAACAACTGTATGGATCCTAGCTGGGAGATGGATCACCTGGGCGCGTCCCAGCGGTATACGCCAGTGTGAAAGAAAATTCTGACCCACAGTGGCCCCGAGATAAAAGAAAATTTTAACAATGTTGCTCTCAGATGGTTTATTTTACACACAAAAAAGGAAGAAATTTTGAATATCTATGTCTGTATCTTCGGTGGTATCTTTCACTAGATATTCGCTGAGTGTGTAAGTGAATGCTATACACGCACGTTATCTAAAAGTGAGGGAAAGATAGTGAAGGAATACGATTGAAGAGAATGTGATAGACTGATGATTCTTTTAAACGAAATCAATACGTATAACATTATTTGCCATCAAAGTGATATCCAATTCTTCTTAAGGCCCAGCGTGCACTGGTAAACCTATTCTTCGATACAGCAAAAGGTTTAGACAACATACCTTTGTGTCTCTTCCACATAACCACCTTATTATTATCATCTGTTAGTCACATTTGTCTTTATATATTTCATTCATCAATTGGAAAACGTATATATGTATAACAATTTGCCTTTCGAACGTAGCACAGATATCGAATCACACATTTCACAACGGATATGTATTATAATTTTCTGTACGGGTATTTCAACATGAACACAAATGAAATAGAAAGTCTGGCGAATATTTAAAAATGTTTCGCAACAACTGCATATTAAAGGATAATCCATTAATGCATCATTGAATCGCTAAGATTTTAAAATGCTGTCGCCCGCATGGGATGAAAATAATCCCAATTTAAAGAGCAAAAGAGTTTTTAATTGGCCTTTGGCGTCGTGGTGGAATTCGTAAAAGGTGTGAAACATGTACTCTTAATTTTTTCCCGTTTTATCTCAAACGCTCTTTGGCAAAACCATCAACGCCTAATTAATGGAGCGGATCGGTTTCTTTCTGGGAAAGGAGGAATCTGAAAAAATCTAATAATAAGCCTCGGGGCATCCATCAATTTTGGTAAAGGTACTGCATTGGCCGACACGAAGTAATTTGGGTTTTTAATACTTCATGCGGATGGATTCTAGATGGATCACTATTTATACAAACGAGGAAAGTGATAAGTAAATGGAACTCATATCTTAGTGAATTAGGGAGCATGTATAGCGATTGCAGCTCAATCACAACCTTGCATATTGAGCTTGAGATTTGTCCTGGATATTGCTTTATTGTATTGGTGCTCATCATTCTTGCTTTATGTAACACATATTGTGGGATGATTTAGATGCATGCCTCTATAAATACAAGCGAGATAAAGATTACAATGAATGTACTTTCTATCCTCCGGGAAAAAACATAAAAAGGACTAATGCACAACATTGGCGGCACTGCATTTTTGTCCTCGTAAGTTGTGATTTAAAACATCGGAATATAATGTAGATAACGGTGTTTTATTTAGAATGTTGCTCACATGTTGGAGCGAGAAACTTCATTCTTGGTGTATAGAATTGACACCTATCATCCATACTTATTTTGTTATGTTTGAATCGGATAATAAAAGGATGCTTACTACTGCAACTAGTCTCCTGTCATGATAAATGTTAGTGAGTATGACCCATTTGTCCCGAATATCTGAAGAAAAACTACCTTAATTTAGCTCTAGGCCATGCTTTGCAGAGGCCATTAACAACTTTCCCACCTCCTAAGCCATTCGTTATCACCCAACTCTTCTCATTTTATGACCGAGACTCAGCTTCATTTGGCACCTATCAGCCTTCGGTACACGCCCGGAAAAGAAAGTTTTGACTTGTAACCTCCCAGAGAATTACATCATTTCCCTATTAAAAATCCTCATTGGCATTCGCCGGTCCCTCGCCAGGGCACAAGTAACGACGAAAAGTTTGATTTCCCTGCCTCGCTGGGGCAGTGCTTTAAAGCTTTCGCCGGCCAGGGCGAGTAGAGAAATCGCCGATGCGAGTGTTACAAATGATCCACTCTGTCGCGCCTGACACGGGAGTGCCTCGCGAACAAAACCAGAACTGAGATTATAATGGTCGCAGCGATTCTTCTTCCCGTCACCGCAGCATCCTGACGACCATCTAACATGAACGCATTTCATTGAATAAAAGCCATCGCCTAGAGTGGCGCGGAAACCCAGACCATTAAGGCTCTTCTTCAACAAAGCCCCGATATCCGGACGAACTTTCCTAGCGCTATATGATAATTACAGCGCCGTCAGACGCTCGGGCTTGGCTGTGCTGCCCTCTTTTGTTAGGGCGACGATCGCCACCATCAAAATGACAAGTTGAATCAGGAGAATCAGGCGATCTTTTCATTATAGTTATGCTCAAGTTAAAAGACCCCCCTCCCCCACCCGCCACTCCCACACAGGAGAACATTCAAAAACGTTGTTGGGGAGCTGAGAGTGCTCGCTCAGTGATAACACTGCCAAGATTCTGTTATAGGTCAGAGTGTGGCTTTGGGTAAATCGCATGAGATAGCGAGCCAGTGTAAAATAATGAAAGGTGGGTACACTAATGGTTAACATTTGGTTTCAGGTATGGTTGATATGAAATGTGAAAATTCTTTAGTTTGCGAGCTCAATTTAAGAAGTATTCAAACGCATAACATGTTTTTATATACAGATAATGTGATGTTGCTTGCAGCGAGTCAAGGCAGTTGGATGGATGGATAAGAGAGATAAAAACCTATCAAATACTAATACTGTAGGAAGGGAGGATACTTAGAGAAACATGAAATGCATGCAGACATGACTAAATGTTGGCCATGGAAACGAAAAATAAGACTGAATGAGTAGATCCTGACACGGAGGTAGGAAACAACCGAACTTGATGCGAGGCGAAGACAACAAGCATATCACATGAAGCCTTACTGTGTAAATAAAGATGAAGTAGATCATATTAACAGTCAAGGAAGAGGAATGGTCCAGAAAGCCAAAACACCTATAAAGGAGGGACCGTACCTCATATTATTAGCAAATCCTGTACACAACAGGGCAATATGGGAGATGAGGGTACCAGTAAAAGAGCGGAGGAAATGTCTCGGTCCAGCAACTCTACGATCTATCCTCCGCTCGTAGAGGGATAATTAAAACAAAAGATCCAGACTTAATTCCCTTCTTGATGATTACAAAGCGAGCCTAGATCCCTAGACAGTCACTAAGTCAGGAATATTTCCCATTCGGCTGCACACGGCCCACATAGTAATGACTTACGAACTGTGTAAGATTTCTATACCAGTTCGCTCGGGGTCTTTCTGGATCACCAAGCGATACTACTCTCCATGTCGCATACACCTAGTTTAGGTATCTGAAGTCTAAGCTGTATAGTTATGTTATAGGAGGCCATCAGATAAGGTTAGCTACAATGGGAGACAGTAATAGACTAGATAGGTAGGAAGAGCCACGAATGGAACGAAAATGGCTACCTGGGGAGTGGGGGAATCAATTCTAAAAATGTCCTCTTTTTCTTGTAAAGAACCAGAACTATAAGATCAGAATGGCTGATGAATAAAAGTGAGCTTCCCGGCTAATAATCTCTCCATGCTGATGCGGGGAAACCATCTTTAAAGTAGAACATAGGGTGCCCCTAATGCAATTTACATCGACTGCCTTCTCGGTGGTCTATCGTGAATGACACGGCGGTATTCATATTCACTCTCATTGAAGAAAAGCGAGGGAGACTCATTCTCAAGTGCTTCATTCATAATGCACCCCTGGCTCACATGGGCTGAGAGAAGAGTGGTGGAGAGATAAAAGGGAAAGAGAGTAGCAGGGGTCGGTTTATTAGTGATAAATACAAGTTTAGTATGGAATACGAGGAAGACCGTCAGAGCACTTTTGATATCTTACATTATAACGCGATCACCGAGCAAGCTCACCAACCCAGGAGGTCCATGCCTTAGTGGCGTGGCCTTTGACTGGCAAAGTGTCTCACACGGTCGTGTATGCCATTAGGAGATCATCTTCCTGTTCGCTCCATATTTCATATCTACCTCGTGTATCGCATCACCACCCAGTCTATGGGATCCCTGCGCCTGAGAAAGACCACTTTAATACCCAGCCAGGAGGGCTCCCGATTAGCAGTCCACAGCCAAGAGTCTGAGAAGGGGGAAAAACACTGTTTGTATTCTTAACTGACAGACTAAACTTCTCCTTCGACTGCCTGTTGAATACTTAAAGTTCCTGAGAGAAACCATGCCAACTCCGACTTAAGAGACGTTTGAGAACGCGATGCTGATGAATTGTATCCATTTCTCAATCTCCTCCGTGAATAATCGATCAAAACTCTTTATGAACTGCTTCAATAAACCTGAATTTCTATCACCAATATTGAAATTGGCATCTTCAAAAAGGAGCATTAAAACTGATTTATATAGGCTTTGTACAGGGGGTAAAGAGGGAATATTGCTTCCGCAGAATGGATGCAATGAATTAGCTTTTATGGAGTTATATTGCATAGCCTTTGAATACAGCTCCCTGGAAAAGTTTTAACCCAATATTGATCCACTAATAGGCAAGGCGTATTTCAGAAAGCAAATTTTATGGCCAGAAGAATAGATTGTGAACGCAAAGCGCAAGTGCAACAATTTCTATTCTGATATTTTTACTCTATCAAGTCAGCATAATATCTTTAAAGGACTTTGAAATGTGTTTTATATACTAGATATAATAGTGCATTGACCAAATATGACCTGAATCTTGACAGTACTAGCGAAATCTTCCTCATATCATCGTTAGCTTATATATATATATACATTATTTAAAACATAAGCATGTAAATGAGACATAAACAGCTAGTTATAAAGAAATGAGAAAATTCACGATGTGAACTTATGGCACAGCAGAGAGCTACACGAGAGCTTATGTCTGTTCGGACAGACATGTGGAGCCTAATCATTCACCAAGATTCCAAATCTACCAAATAGCAGAGGTACTTCTATGGAATGGACTGACGTGTCACGCTAGGCTAACGTCATAAGAAAACGGATGAGGCTAGGGAAAGGACCTTTAGGGTCGTATTTATATCCTATGTATGTTATATTCCTGTGTATATAACCTCTCAAATCAGCCTGTCAGCCAAAGCAGTATATTACATACGCTCATTTCTCTTCTTTTCCTTGCTATTCGCCACTAATAAACTGCCTTCAAATCCACAGCAAATGGTCGGGACTCCCATTGCCATGGCATTACCGAATGATAAACGCTATCACAGGTAGCAGGAGACAGGTGATAGCTCAGATGCAGTCCTCCTGGGTCCCCGGTCAGGATATATCTATGTACCCCCAACAAGGCAGGAGGAGGTAGATAGGCTCTGACCAGTCTACTTCTGTCCGGATTTGAAAAACAGAAGGCAAGGGTACTAAGTTTGATGAATCAGCGCCGAGACCTAATAAGGCCCCCTTTCCTATAGGGGATTTGCATAGCCGCCATTTTGAATCTTGATTCGCATGGAATTATGGGACTAATGGTACAGTGTAAAATATATAGAAAACATGCAATGTTCAGCCTGGCATATAAATTCATTGGTGTTCCAATGTCAATATCCATGTGTTATGTATGTTTCCATAACACAAGACGTCATCTTTCCCATCATGCATTTGGTTTTCATAGATCATTTACACAAGCTATAATATTGGTGAAAACATTCTTGTAATTTTAGATAAAAATGTTGCCAACTATTTGTATGTCAGATTTAAACAATCCATCCCATGGTGCACTGTAACAGACATGCGTAGTGAGACATGCAAATCCCCTATTGCGCCACTGTTCATTATATGCCCCTCCGAAGTCTTCATTTATTAATGTAAAATGTCTATGGAATCATGATATTTTTGCCTTTTCTCTTTTCTTCTTGACGTCACAATTTTCTCTGCACCAGCCCGGCCAGTACTTTCTGTGACATCACAGAAGTAGAAGAGTTTATTACAATATAACGTTGATGGGGGTGTGGGTGGGGAGAGAACAAGTACATCTTTCAACATTCTTATTATGTGGTAGAGACGGCCTCTGCGACTAATGATACAGCAAATGGTGGAGTGCATCTTTTGATGTTCAGTTGGAGATCTTAGTGCTTCTGGATTTACTATATAGATTCCCATGTATGAACATTTCCTCTAGAACACATGCACATCAAATCATCTATTGTGTTCATCACACCATTAAAAGCACTTTCATCTTCTCCATCTGAGAAGACCACGAAGAGTTGATTTAATCAGGGGACTAGTCCAATATTGGACAGAAGTTACTGCTATAAATTATGCATGTGACTCCTGAACATATTCTGCAAAGACACAACTAGAAGTAAAACATCACCATTTGTAAAACATGAACTATTATATAGGAGTTATTATAACCGCCAATACTTTGCAATCGTTAACATTTAAAAAGGTTGTTCCATTATGTTAAAAGGTCGTGAAAGAGCAATGCACAAATATGCCCACAAATGAAGAAGGGCGGGACCTCAGCAGTTTCCAGCATTAAGAACTTCCTTTCTTTCGTGTCCTCTCTCAAGCTTATTACAGCCCATGGCCTTGCTTTAATAGACAGAGCAAGAGGACAGTCTGTTGACCAAGACAGTACGTAAAAGCCTTTTTTCTAGGATATCTATTTTATTACCAATGTCAAGCTGCAATGTAGTGTATGCAAAGAGTAGGAGTGAAGTTGAAGGCCAAGCCCTAACTCGCTCCACTGCTGGCCACCGCTTACGAATGATTGTTATTCTCAGTGGGCGGCAGCCTCCGAATGACTTCGGAAAACGGGCGCCGGGCCGATTACAACGGCAGGTGTCAGAGCGTCCCCACCCCTAGGCCCACCTCAATTCTCACTAAAGCACCAATGATTGTTTTGCTGGACGCTGCAAATTCGCCACAACTGTGATGTGAATGCCTGATATTGGCAGTCATGTCGCTGGTCAGCGCTGGAAATTGGCAAATGATGGAAGTGGGGCCTGACTGGGAAAATGCTAGTGTAGTGAAACCAGCTTAAAGTGTTGGACTGGAACTGACAGGAGGACAGCAGGTATAGAGCCAGCTTTACATTCTTTTCAAATCTGACAAGAGGTTGGACATATACACCAACAAAAAGTGGGAAAATGATCAAATCAAGCAGATATCCATTAGTGCGATGCAGTATGAACTACATACACGTAAGGGAATCACATAACATATAAGCACGAGTGCAGGCATAGAAGAGGCATAACATATTCATCAATATATCTCCTGCACTAGAAAAACCATATTTGATTCCATTATTATAACATGGAAAAACAACAATGAGCAGATTATGTAGAAAACAAGACAGTCGCGCCAAACAATGGTTTTTTTTAAAAGATTTTATTTATACTGGGATGTGTACAATTTCTTTCAACCATCTACTTACACAAGCATATTACATAACTAACTATATCATTTTACAGTTATTAAACTCTCCCCGTATGGACTCAAATTCAACCAACTCAATTTTCAGTCTTGAAAACAGCGTTTATAAAAATTGAAATATGAGCCAAGAAAAACTTACGAAAGAACATGAATCAGCATTTGTCTCAGTAACTGAAATTGAGCTATCAGACTGAGCATGTTACAGTTTTTACCTGCTGTTTAGGCGATGAGGTGAGAAAGTCGCAGGCGGCATGATACACGAGTGCAGGTAAAATGTCACGAAGATGAAACCGTTTCAGATTTCACACGTTGAGTGGTGAATGTTTAAAGGCAATTAGCATTTAAGGGTATGATACTGTTCTCAGACATTCCTGCTACGAAAGAAAAAAGTTTTTACAGATTACATTATTGAATTGAATCGAATTGAATTCTTTTAATTTATTATACATCTTGTTGTTAGGCAGCTAAAATTCCATCCATTGTTATTGAACTTATGATCACTTACATCGGAATGAGCAGTGTTCATCTTCAATCTCATATGTAGTCATTTTTTATGATAACGATATAACAATCAATTTTCCTTATTGAAATGAGTGTTGTATCAAATATAACCATACAGACTTCTTCCTTATTTTTGTTACAATTACAACTATGTAAATTAAATGACATGAAGATAAATCATGGCTAGTTAAGTAAAGTATTTTTATACTATACTCATAGTATTGTTATACTATGCTCATTTTCACATACAATAAAGAGTGCCTGTCAACCTAGTTTAAATTTTACAATATAATACCATGGAAGAGTCCTGGATTCGAAACCCATAGTGACTTGCCAAAAGCATCATTTCACTTCCCACCCTGTGTACGCCGACTGGGTTACCAAAGGCCGGCCTGCCCATGGTTATACGCATGTAAAAGGACCATTGCTAATATTCGAAAAGAGCAGGGTATCGCATCCCGTCAGTGTGTTTCCTCTCTCGCCAAGATAGGACCAAAATATACGAAAAGTATGATGTAACAACCGACACGACCCCCCCCCCCCCCGACCCCAAACACATGGCACCTGACCAGCTGCGATTGACAACCTTCTGAGAGAATTTAAGTACAGCTATTTGTGGGGTGAGGTAGATCATTAACAAAATATTACCAGCGGTTGAGTAAATTATGAGGCTACCCGTCGTAGAAGGAAAGCAAGGAATTTGTGTACTTGCCATAGATATGACTTTTCGCCTCTAGCTACATCCCTAGTGCCACCCACGAATCCTAGTAAATATACCAAACTATAACAACTGAGGCACAATACATCCAAATTACCTTTATAGATACTTCTTATGTTATTATCTAGACAAAGGGGTTGCATACATCTGATAACTATAATTTCTTCGGCATGTGCTTAGTAAATTTGATCTGACACATTCAGGCAAAGTTTTATTTTTCCTAGGTATACTTGAACTGACAAGCTTCCCGTTTCAATTGGAATCTAAGCTGATTGCGGTGGAGGAAATAAGTGAGGGATGTTTCCGAAAATAAGAGGACGCGGCTGTAGAATCCAATACCCAATACGTGAGCACAAAGTACTGTCAAATGGTACAGCTCTCAATAAATGACACCCGTCTTAGCAAAACTAGGGCATTAAGTGTGAGAAGATTTGGTACATTGCTTTGAGAAGTAAAGAGCCTCAGATCTAATTTTCCATTAGTAGGATGTGCAACTAATCTATCGTCCTGTTGCATAAAAAAATATAAAAGCATTTCTCGCCGTTCACAAATTCTTAGACACAAATAAGGTGTTTGTGTTTGGTGGGAATTTGTCTTAAGTGATCCATTAGCGTTCATTAGAGAACGTTAGCCATCCGATTTGAGTAAGCCGGGATGGGCGATATGGGGAAAGAAGAGAAGAGGAGAGTGAAACTGGCCTGTATCATTCAAAACAGACAGGTCTTGATGTACGTACACCCGACGGCCAGGATTTTCTCGGATAACCACCTATATTCGCAATTATCAAAGTTGGAGTAGAAATAAAGACACAGTAAAAGAAATCTCGGTTAGTTTTACTGTGTGGATTTCAACCTATTCAGGTCTCATGTTTCAAAGACTATTCTAAAGGGAGAAAGCGCTCTTAAGAGCAAAGAATCGGCCAGCGCGAACATCTCTCTCGCTTAGTAATATTACTCAGTAATTTCGGCAGATTGGCCTGTAAATTGCAGTTTGTTAAAATATTTTTCTGGAAAGGGTTTTATCTGACTGCATTTAAGTGATGCATGTAGCGAGTAGTTAAAAAAGACGAGACAGCAACATGGGAGAAGTGGCTCGCGTAATAATTCTCTGAATTTTAAGGGAGGCAAAATGACCTAGTAAATTGGTAAGAAACGAGGTGCACAAAGGTCGACTGATTAAATTTTTAAAGGCAATGATTCAATGCAATCTGAAACACGCTGGTAGTATATAGTAACTCCTTTCCGATTAATCTTCTCCAGAAACAAAACATTCCGAAAGTAAACTCTTTAAAAATATCTATGCTATAATTGAATTATCTTTGGTTTTCAATGCATGATCTAATTAAAAGAAGCCTTGTATTTACTGAAATGATTAAAGTCAATGAGATTTGATCATCTCTCACAAAAACAACCAAGAGTAGTTCTGATTCATGGCATGTATTCAACTCAATGTTACTGAAGATAAGACAAAGGCCAATACGAAAAGGATGGTGACTTGCATCTAACAGTGTCACGAACGAAAAAACGTAGGTTTAAAGCAATATACACCTAGAGAGGTATAAATTAACCATTATTGCCCTATAGTGCAACCAACCCATTCTACGAACAGATGACCTCTTTTCGAATGAGGCATGCTCTAAATGGCTCCCACAGATATTCATCACGGTAACCTTGGGACGAGCGCTATTCACATATGGAACAGGCCTACGACCTTCCCCATTAAATCACACAAGGCATACCAACTGCAAATATTGCTGTGTTTTATTTTCCCCTCAATGGGAGACCTAACGCAAATCAAAAGTAACGCTGACCTATGCATAACAAACCTTATGTATTAAATACAAAGCTCGGTTGAAATGATTCTAGTGGAGATCGGTACAAATTTTATAGATGTATATAGAGACAGGGAACTATATAGAAAATGCTCAAGTTCATAGGTTAGAAGATTGTGTCACGCACTCGCCAAGGCAGTGTGCATAAACTACACAGTCGTCCACCAAGTGCTCCAACTCCCTACGATCCACCGGTGACCTGGGTGATTTCTCTGAGGGTTCAATTTGCCATTCCAGACTTATGGCATATGCCAACATAAATACTTCAGTCAGGCTCGCTCATGGACCACAGCAATCATTCTATACCTACAACCATTTGGTATTTGTGAGTAATAATACTCGTCAGAGTTATAAATATCTAATATAGAATAAGTAGGACATACAGCTTGCAGTCTTGATATGAATGAATACTTTGGTAGGATATTTAGGACTCTCATGAGGACTAAGACTTAATAGGAACAGAGTTATAGGAGTTATATACAACCACAATATTATGCATGTCATACTAGCACATGGTCTTATGACACTTAATCCTCCCAATGTCGCATACAAAATCCAGAGGAACACACATCACAGGACATGTGTTTAGTCTTGGGCAAAGTTGGGCCACATTTAGTACTGATTCACTTCTAGAATTATAGGTCTTCACCACAGAAACAATCTTTCCAGTTGACGTATGACAAAGCATACCATTTGGAATGTAAGCATGATGACTTGCCTTTTACAGGCATGAAAAAAAAGTAAAATACAAGCGGGGCCTGGCCAGAAAATGCCATCGTAACTCTAGCCTTTCCATTAAGCCCAACAAAATAGTAGCCAGCACTTAACCTCGTCTGTGCTGAAGGGCACAGCGGCAATGGGCGAGGGCGAAAATATCAATGAAATCAGCAGGAGAGGCTGAGCGGCAGAGAGTCGCCTCCAATTACTGGCTTTGGGCCCACCAGACAAAGGGGACTCATTCCGTGTACACAAACTTTGAACTCTTGTTATAAATATTGACTCTAGTCCCGGGATGTAGGCTGGAGAGAGGGAGAGCAGAGCAGTCAATGATGATGAACCTGGGGGCGTTGGGGTATCCGTGTGTCTGCACAGATGTGTGTGCGCATGTGTGTATGGGTGTTTTTGGTGCGTGTGTTTGTGGAAGAGGAGCGAATAAGCAAGTGAGGGGGTTTGGGGGAAGATGACATGGGAGATGGAAACGGAGAGGTGTTGAGATACTGCAGGTCCTTATAATGGAGCGACCGCCCTCCCAGGCCGACTATAACATCTATACAGGCAATTAGAAGATCAGATAAAAAAAATGAGACTGGTATCCCAGCTTGCACAGCACCGAATATAGCTAGTGTCTATGTCTTTTCTACAATATCTGCAACTATGGAGATTAAAATAGCATGTTTTGTTTTTATTCATGATCTGATTAGAAAAGGTGATCAAAATTATAAGAATTTCTTCTCCTAATATGCAGAATAGAATACCTCCTAGTATACAGAATAGAATACCTTGGACAATTTGGCATCTTTGTAAGGCGGGTAACTTGTTTGAGGTTCTTGGTTGCTCATAGGGGAAACTATGAATTCCTCCCAATTTGGTTGACTCGGGATTGGCTGCAGGTCGTACTTAGTTCCGGAGTCATTCCGGTGACAAGTTGAATTGGAAGACTTTTCTGACAGGGTGCGCAGTTTTGAAGGAATAACCGAGCACTAAACGTCACGAACAATGAGTAAGTATGGAGTATTTACTCTGCGGAATCTTCTCTATGCGACTATTAACAAGGGTTAACTCGTGGCAAATAAACTCAGCCAGGCCCTGGCTTTACATGGGAATGGCAATAAAGGCAAATCAGTGTTCTTAACAGTGGGGACGAGATGGCTGGGATAGGGCCTCCATCTGAAGGGGGTCGACCGATAAAGATCGCCATTGAAGATGTCCAACCGAGATTGCAGTAATTAATAGTTGCCCACAACGGATTTGCTGCAGCCTGTAAAGTGTGCTTTATCGTCCCTTCGGTTTTTAAAAACAACAAAAAGCCTTCCTGTCACCGTTTTCATGAATGCTTAACTCTTTTTCGCGTTCTTTCTTCATATTTTTCTCAGTGTTCCAGCCAGTGTCACTAACTCTCCTGGAACGTCCCACGATTTTATGCAGTGGCAACTGTGGGGAGATAGGAGCTCAGACAGGAGACAAAACAATTGGCAAGCTTGAGAATTCGTGGACATTGGAAGGAGGCTCCCTCTACCACACCGATCAATAACTGCTGGACCAAAATAGCTCAACTCGTCAGACGGTGGTTTTCACCGACCGTCAACTTAGAAAATTTAATCACCCACCCACCATCTATCTATCTATCTATCTATACTATAGGGGAATTAAGACTCTGTATAATAATTAACATCGGTTATACATTTATCTATACACGAACAGTTACTTAGCTATAAGATCCGCAATTAGTGTTTTAAAGTAACAATAATCAATAATAGGAATTGTAATTGAATACATTGTGACATTACTGAGATGGCTTTAAACTATTGGTTTAAAGTTATTCGTAATTGTCAACTTCCAAAAGGGAACATTTCCAATATGTGTTTTCCGTTAGTGTAGCGGATGAAACGTATTAAGGTCATGGGAGCAAAAATACACCCTATCCCACGAACAGTTCACATATAAAAGGGAATATACAGCTAGTGTGAATAAAAAGACTATCACTAACTATCAATATTTACCAATATTAACTTACAGTTATTATGCTCATATTACCCCTAGCGTGTACACATAGGATGAAACCATTTAAGCGACCGCCAAGTAGTCTATAAAAACAGCCCATACAAACAGGCTCTTGTGTGAGTAGTATATGGACATGGGTACTTGACGCGGGTAATGATGTGACTCCACCGGGTCGCCCCATGCTTGCGACCCCCTCCCTACTCCTACCTGCGGGGCTCAACTCTGCGACCACCGCAATCTGGGGGTCAAGAGTGTCGAGAAAAAAAAAGAAACCAACTTTGTTACGGTCGCGCTGTGTCCAATTTTGTAAGAGTTTGATTAAGGACCTTATTCTCCGTACCAAAATTCAATGATTTGCAAAATGAGAGAATGACATTTCTATCATACAATAATCAGGCAATACTTCAATTAAATGGAATGATATGAGGCTTTATGTTATTTGATAGACACGCCAAGCAAAGAAACATCTCAGACAAAAAATTTCTGTACACTTGTGACGTAATTATATATATTTTAAGATGATACAAAACGTTCGCATTGTTCCAACATAGGCTTTTGAATATTCAAATTGATTAATACTTTTGTCTAGCTGTATATATTATGTAAAAGGGGAGATATACAATTTCTGCTTCCCCTTTGTGCAGTTACTGTGTCATTGCTATTGTTTTTCCACTAGAGTCGCAAGTTCAAAAAAAGCTTTATGGAATATTTTAAAACATAAACATTGTAGTTGCTTTTAATAAAAATTCTTTCTAGTGGTTGGCACTGTTGATCTACACTTAACCTTTGGGGTTTCATGAACTTAATGGATGTGTCCTTGACTTGAATCATGTTTTAACATATCAACAGTTGGCATTTTACACAAAATGTTTCGTTAATAAAAGATAAAACTATTTGAAAAGACCATTGTACCCAAGGGTGAATCGTGCTCATTCATAATGGAAAAGATAACTGCGATAGAAGCAGACAAGAAAGATTTAAAGCACCCGCCCATCCACCTATCCACCCACTCAGCCACCGCAAAAAGCTAAAGGTTGTACGAGAGTTTGTCACTCGTTGGGAAAACCTCAGAGAAAGCTCTAACCTCAGGCTCCATCCCTAAAGTCACGTTATTTTCTCATCAGAGACTCTCGACAGCAGCTGGTGATCCCCTGACCCTAACCCTTCAGATCGGCACCCTCACGAGCCCTAGCCTTGGCAGGCACACGCGCCCTCATAGATGACCAAACTTGCTGAGATCCTCTCCCGGAGTAATGGAAGATGGGTCATGACCAAGCGGTCAGGTAGAGGCCTTTTTATCCGGGGGGAAAACGAGGCCTTTACGCCAAGGATTCTAAGAAGTAGGGAGTAAATTCTTTTTATAGACTTGTTCAAGGGTGAACAAGCCAGACAGAGGGGAAGACCCTTTAACTCCTTCCTCATTTGCTACTACTTTTTCCCCTCTCCAGGCCTTTCGTTTGTTAGGAGGAGATCCTTTCCATGCACCATAATACATCTAAAATGAATTCCAAGATTTATAGGGTACTTATCCTCCTAAAATTGCATTTGGTTTTGTGGTGCATTTTTCAAACGTCAGAGACTGTCTCTCAACCCTGTTGTTCAGCCTGATTTCCAGCAATTGCAATTACAATCCTCCTTCCTTTTCTTTAGTGAATCAACTTCACATGGAATGTTTAAAATCATAATATCACATTAACAAGGTTGCGATATTTTTCTCTCTCAAATGGTCAAACGATTTTTAAATATTTAAGAGATCATGAAGGGACTGAATGGATGGATCAAATATCAAAGCCTTGGGAGGTCAAGTGACAAGGAGACCTTACAATGCATTATAATATCTTTTTATGCCTACATAGGATTTCAAAGAATGGTCCCGATAAGTTCTCCGTGCTCTGCCCAGAAATATGATTGCAGCGAAGCAGTTGTACCGACAAGCCAGTCAAGACTTATCAAAACCCTACACATTTCTCGCATCTTTATCTGTCTTTCCATTCTCCCATACACAGACACAACCCAGAGAAGTGAACCAAATGACGTAGGGAACCTTTCCAAGTTTTAACGCCATGAGATGTCTGGAAATTTCTGCATCTCTTCTCTGATAACCGCAAGCCAAGTCTTATCAGTAGTCCCGCCGTTGGGCATCTGTCTCTGACTCGGTGTGTTTTCCTTCATCAAGTTATCACCGGGCTTCCAATGATAACTGCAGCTTGTGATCTCTTGCCAAAGCCCCTGCAGTCCAGCAGGTTTGTGCTTGTCGAAAAGCTTGCTCACTGGGTGATGCTTTTGGCAAGTGGCAAAAGGGCCATGAAGGCAAACAGCCGGGACCGTTGATCTTGATCTATTTTAGCTCCAACTGCCTTCAGAACAAACGTGAGCTCGCGGTTGAGATTGAGGGATTTTCTAGGGATGTCGATAAACAGGGAAACTCCCGAAGAAATACAAAGTAATCAAGGCTCCGTACACGAAGAATTTGATGAAACCATCAAAGGTAATTAGACACAATTGTCAAGATATCCGTCCCCTGACAACGCACACAACTGCTGAATGTTTCTTTTGATATGCAACAAAAAATCCCTGAACACATACTGGGAGGCAGAATGCATAGATCCTCATGAATATACCTCCAAGTGGTCATATGTGTTTAATAACTGCCCGTGATCTTATCAAATGGTAAGGGTATTAACGAGCTCTATTGTAAACTTCTAATATGTTTATAGCTATCAAAGTATAAAGTCGTCCACTATCTATTCGCCAGCCACGTTATCCCGCAGTCATTAGATTGCACATAAAACATATCCTCACGATAAACAATTGATTGTTTAGTACTTGTTAGAGGGGGATTTTATCGCTGTATATCGCCGGGGCCGGTTGAAAGTTGATGATTTCATGAAGGATATAATAACATTTATGTTGTAGATGCTACTTTATTTCTTCACGAGCTTTCGGGCGACTTGCCTAGGTGATTAATTATACGGTCCCTTTAGTACTTATCAGCCATATGGATTAGTACGGCAATAAGAAAGTACGTACAAGCGGACCGTGGACCTTGGGATGGGAGCAGAAAAGTCTACGCTTGAGACGAGGCACGACTGCTTCTCTCCCATTCAATATGGAGAAGACATACAGCAGCTCTCCTTCTCAGACGTATTCTCCAGGAACCAACGGGTATTATATATTTAATTGGTAGGGAACATTCAGATATAGAGATATATGCCACTTAATTGGTCTAACTATGACATTAGACATCTGTTCTGTTATTGTTATTCCCATTACGCATTAGACCTTAACTTCTAAATGATCTAAGAGTTGCTGGCTGGGATTCTGCAGGGAACACATCGGTGGCACTGTTCCCAGGGCTAGATCGAAAATTAGGAACTTCTTAAAGAGTGAGGTGAACAAATTACGTTTAGCAATTACCATTCACCAGTGGATAAAAATAGAGGGAATGAATTCGATATCGGTATTCAATTTTGTGATTTCATCAGGATTGAAGGAAGAGGATTGAAATAGCTTTGGATTTGTCTAACCTGTAAAAACATAAATCCAATCTCAGTATTGATCTAGAAGGTCACTTTGACAAAGGGGAAAGGCAAAGAGATTTATAACTTGAGGTGGTAGAAGCCATACATTTTCAGAAAGATCACAAATAGAACCCATCGAATTGCTCACTTAACAAAATAACCCAACCTCTAAAGGTGCAACGTCAGTTAATCTTAATTCATCACAAATAAGCGCACCGTTTTAACAAAGGCCTGACATGTCCGGGTTACTGACAGACAAATAGTCTAATGGTCTCTCTGGTAAATGCACCTAATATAAATACATGAATATGTATGACATTCGATTAACATCGGTACGTATAGAATCTATTGTTGAATACTTTAAGGCGGCTTATTACACAATAAACTAACCGAAGGTCTGGCTTAGCATAATGCGCGGTCGAATTCTCCAGCTTCTTGTATTGTAGTCTTATCAGGGAAAACTCCCAGGCGCGTACAGAAAATACCACTGGCGGTATTTCCTAATCAATTATATTTGCTTAGTTCTGTTGGCTTAAGGCAACTTATGTTAATACCACATCAATAGGCATCAGTTCCTTGTTGATGAAGTAAGAATGACCGGCACAAGGTTGTATATAGAAGTACAACATTATTGAACGTGCTGATGTATATAGGTAAATACTGCACCAAAATCTGGTTTTCTTTCAACCAATAAACGTCAGATAACAAGAGAAATTCTGCGAAAAAAACACCACAATATTTCAGTTAAAAGCATCTATAGAGAGACGATATCTTTCTTCTAACGACACATGCAAGTAACATGAGAATTCTGGCAGTGTTTAGAAGGCCATAGAATCAAATTATGTGAAGCTGCATGGGTTTGTATATACCTTTGCTGAAGTAAAAATAATATCTTATGTAAAACCCCTTGCTTTATGATATGTAATAATGGGATGCGTAACAAAAGAAAGTTGCTGACGACAGGACAAGGAAGTAATAACTTCTGCTAAAAATATGGTTAACAACACCGGATTCAATGAAACTTCTTGCTCGAAGAGTTAAATGGGAAATCGAGTGAAAGTGGGAACTGGTCAAAACACCCACAATCAATGAATAGGAAGGACTTTAAATCATTTCTTGAAACTCCAAATCAGCACTTTTTACATCTCTCGCTCCGAGAGAACAGCGGTTGACAGGAAGACCCATTTTGCATATGAATAACGTCCAACTTGGGATAATTGTTTAATTACAAAAAAGGCAAAACTTTAACAAAAGGAATTACAAAGCGCTGAGAGGTCTGTTGGACAAACAAGGCAGACCCAAAGCGATTGCTTTTTGGCCTCTTTGAATGTATGGCTCCATAAAACAGAAGAGAAAGTTAAAAGGCAAGCGCCACTTCTACCTTTCACATTTATTATGAGTACTATGGGAGGTGACAAACACTGTAACAAGCCCTGTGGACTGGCAAAAGTTCCGACACTCAAGCACGTTGAACCAATCACTCTCATGTAACATGGGTGGAAGGGAGGGGTCCTCCGGAAGGATAAAATCTCTTACAGGCTCTCGAGCACTCTTATCGGTCTCGGCCTCTCTCCGCGAACTCCGGGGCTGCTGTTCTAAAACTCCTCAATAAGTCTGAAAGGGATTGTGAGGCGAGATAAGAGCCTGTAACCATAGCAATTACCTGTCTCAAAGTAGCCTTGACAAGGGGTCTACTCTATAATAAAGGCACGCCCAGCGACATTGTACGCCAGACAGGCCCCATGGCCATACATCGCTCCAACTAATGGGAGATTATGGATTTACCATATCTTTAGTTAGACTCGGAGCTGGTTGGTAGGCAACAAAGTAGGAGTGTTATACCTCATAATGTCGCCTAAATGTTTAATAAATGGGGATCATTTGCATTGTGACAAATGTTTTCAAGGGGCTCCTGATGGGAAATATGCTAGACGTTATCTGCAGGCACTTTGCCTCAAGTTAAGTCACTCACTTGAACAAGAGTCTTCAGGATGAGAAATGGGAAGCAAAATTTGTTCATCTCCGGTGATGCAATCTTTGAGACGCGAGGCATTTTTATCGATGCTAGCTCGCATCAAGGATCAATGGTTATAATGGTATATTTTAATCTAGGCAATAAGTCTCCCACCAACATTAAGAGCACAACAATAGAGATTAGAAGTTGGCATAAAAATAAATATCGATTGATACTAGCTGATATTAAAATTATCAAAGCCTCATATCTGGAGACTATTTATAAGAGGGAGACAGAGAGAAATAAATCAATTTAGATAATTAGTAATTCCATCTAAGGTCTAATTAGCAGATATTCGGTAGAAACATCGGGAATATTTCATAGTTCTCTCGCAGTTGGTAATAAAATGCAAACCACAACAGATCAGATAAGAGTGTACTGAGTACTTGTACATACATATATATAAGAGAGAGAGAGAGAGAGCAGGGCAGGGACATAGAGAGAGACAGAGAGAGAGAGAGAGATTGAGAGAGAGACAGAGAGAGAGAGAGAGAGACAGAGAGAGATTGAGAGAGAGACAGAGACACAGAGAGAGAGAGAGAGAGAGAGAGAGAGAGAGAGAGACAGAGAGAGAGAGAGAGAGAGAGAGAGAGAGAGAGACATAGAGAGACAGACAGATAGTGAGAGGTGGACGAGTGGATGGAGACAAGAGGACAGATGGGTAGAGTGACACCCATAAAGATAGAAAAGAAGGGAGAGTATTATATCCCAAAACCAAACGAAGAGACTCAGTCACATATATGAAGAAAGACCACTAATAAAGCCCTACGTCTATTCTACTGAACAAAATCTGCAAATAGCTTGCATCATAACAGACTTTATAGAATACTTGAGGAGAAAACAGATATTTCTCCGGTGTCCAATTTGTCATATCAAAACACCCCACGAGCGACAAACTCACACAACGTGTATGCCAGCCCACGCCAATTATAAAATAATCGCTTCCTTCACTCATCCATAAATTTCATTTCCTCGGTGTAAAGTATTTTGCATTTACCAATCATAGCACCACATAATGTCCATAGGGAATGCTATCGAATTCTCAGCCACGCCGAAGCCTATTTACACAAGCGTGATATTAATTTTCTGCGCCGGCATTTTATGGATACAAGAAAATACACAATTGTTTACACATGTTGTCATGGAGATGGAGCGAGCTTTATTTGTGGATAGTTAATGGGAGCAAATCTAAAAGTTGAGACAATTTGTTTTACAACCGATGTGTTTTATCGATCTAGCATGCATAATGCCATTCTAGCGACCATATTTACGCTAGCATTTAACTCAAGTGTTAATCTTGGATCCTAGGGTACGGTATTCCGTGTTGCAATGCAATTACAACAATCGGAGCATCACTCCTCTTTTGAACAAGTCAACTGAATTTTGGATTAAGAAAGTTAAGTTGTAAATGTGATACTCAACGTGTTTTGCAATATGTCCTTGAAAAGCTCTGAACTGCAGTGCAGACATGGGAAATCCAGATCTCCAAAAGAACTAGAGAGGGAGCAGATGAGGGAAGTCACCTCATGTTTTCTCCTTTTGGTTCAGAGGCCATAGCCTAAGGAACGTAAATAGCCTTTGCCGTAGCTCCTCAAGTGCGTGAGATAAGGACGGGAGAAGATTGTTTCCATTCTTTTTGTGAGAGTAAGCAAGAACACAGAATATCGTTCCCATGAGATATAATACCGCCCTGCATTTCTTTATCGAAATGAGGGAACTCTCAATTTGTGTAGAGTTCTGGATCAATAACCTGGAGAAGATGTAAATAACCCCAAAACTCGTTAGTTAGTCATTATTAGAATTTAAAACCGATAATTATCGATTAGTTCTTACTTGGGGCAAAAGTTGGAAACTTAGTTCTAACGCACACGATCAATAATCTGAAAAAGAACCAGTCTCCAACATTAGTCCACGTTGGAAAGCCCAGCAACCCAATCAAACACCCTTTTTCTGGTCATTGTTCTCTCTCTCCCTCGTCCTCCCCACATCAAGAGAGTGGAAGTGTGATGCAGTTCACAGAGGGAATTAGTAGCTCGTTTTGTCACCAACAGCTCGCGGCCTGCCTGGCAGCCAGTTGATTATTGACCAAGTCATGTCCGCAGGTCTGTCGCTTTCCGCTTGGCTGCGCAACTCTTGCGCTGACCAAACGCAACGCCATGATGCGGCAGCACAGAAATCAATGCTCGTTTGCAAAGCCCGCAGCAAACACTTTCTAACGAGTTAATGCGGCCGTGATATTGGCCAGGAGCCTATTGATCCGGATGTCATTGCTGTTTGGTCAGGAGGCGGACACAGGCACCTTTCCTGGTTAGCCGCGTCCAAGGCGGAGCAGGTTCAACTATACAGATGTCCACCTCAAAATATTACACTCTCTCACTTTATTGATTACATTTAACCGTGTAGTCTCACATATATACTGTGTCCCCTGTACAGTGTAATTTTTGTAACAAAAGTCATGCCTTGATCATATAGTGACTTTACTTTGCATCCGATCTATTAGTCTATACTGACTTTATTTATGGACAATATTCTAAATAACAAAAGTTATCTCATATTTTGAATTTGATGTGCCTGGTCAGTATCCCATTCGTCTGATCATGTCATATTTTGAAAGGAGTCATGATAATGAACAAAAGAACTGACAAAGGTCACTTGCCAAGCTAGAGATCTATAGGAGAGAATCGAGTAAACCAGTCGGGAATTTCAATTTGCCCCTCTAGGAGGAATGTGGAAGCTTCGTTAGGAAGCCCCTAATCCTATATTTGTTGCCTGGCGTCCTCTGAGAGGCTTCGCTCTTGATTTACACTGTACCAGAGGAATTTGTGATAAGCCCTTGGTTTCAATACCTCTAGAACTTGAATCTCCCAGAAAACTCGAGTCACTGTGACTGGTTTTTGATGAGAATTTAGACGAAGAGTTCCAAATAAAGTTGTCTCTGACACGTAAGGGACGTTCCTTTGCACAAATTCGAAACCACATAATACCATATATAATACTTTCTCCACAGGTTTTAACCATAATCTTGCTCTGCAATGTAATACATCCGTTAGATGAATTCCTCGGCACATTAGGTAGATAAATTTCACTCTCAGACGAATGAGCTTCATAAGGGATCAACAATAATAAATCACATAATATGACTATGCAAGTCAAATAGGATGAAGATTCGTTTCTAATAACGGGGAAATGCTCAGAAACCATGACAATTAAGCCCCAATCTTTAAAATGTTAATCAAAGGAGAAAAGCAAACGAATATTCGGTACAGGTATTGAAGCCCTAAAGTGAGAAGTCTCCCAATATTCGTTCAAAAGATTCATGTATAATGCTCTAACGCTGTTCCTTTATCTTCACAGGATGGGAGGGAGGTCTGATACCGAATAAAGAGCTTAGCCAATGAAAGACAATTAACCTTATCTAAACAGATTAGCAGCCCTGCGTTCTCTTTCAGAGTAATGCAATTATGCATTGTATGTAGAACAGTTTGAATGAAAATGAGTAAGACATTTTCGGCCGGAACAGAAATTTAATTATGCTGAATCCATCCCATCTCCATCCCCATGGATGAAGTGACTCGATAGTAATTAAGAAATATTAAACCAAACCTAACCTTCACCCACCTTTGCTTCAGACATTATTAATTACCGAACAGGCGCGTTGCTTTCAAAGGGAGAATGGTTAATGACAAGGCAATTAACAGAGTGAGTTTCACCTGGTCAGCATAAATGAGCAAAATGAAGTAGTCCAATTGCCAGGATCACAGAATTTATTCTGAAAGGCGCACAAACAAGTATCAATGCAGTTGGACAAACCCTTGGTAACTCATCAACACTGAGGCCACCTAACCGTATGGCTCAACACTAAAGTAAAGAGTGCCTCCATCTTACGGTAACTGCAGATTGAAACAAGAATGACTGGGATACCACACTTTCTTGGCTCTTATCAAAACCATCCATAATTGCACTTAATGTTCCTTAAGTAGCCTTCAAATTACAGATATGTACCGTCAATCTCTCATTTATAAAAAGAAAATGACTTGGGGTGAGATCAGATTTTCCCTGCCAAGTCTCTACACATACATATATATAGTACAGGCTATTAATTCACGATGGATGTTCCCTTTAAAAGTTAGTGGTTTACTCCCAACAGGAAGCTATATATATCCTTCCCACCCCAACCCCATCCCTCGGTTCCAGGAAGAAATTCCTAGAAACAAAAGATTCATTCGTTAGGTGACATACCTTAACAACATCTGGTCCAGTGATGAAGAGGTATGACGTGTCCTGAAGAAGAAAACAAAATATTAAATCAATATTGAGTTCATATTTGTTGATTTACCTAAACCGGACACCCAGTCTAAAATATAAAGTCATTTTTAGTCAATAAAAACGTCAAATTCGTATAAAGGAAAACTAAACTGTAATATATGCTAGGACAAAAATGTTAATTGAAATATTTAACATAACATATATAGAGTACGTGCAATATCATACCGCGAGTAGCAGCATGGGGAGAGAAAAACAAACGAGTTACTCACCTTTACCATAAAGGTGAAGTCAGTGAGCGCGGGTGAGTAGACGGCGCCACCTGGAGTATTACAACAACATCACGCATTAGTGAACATATAAGTGGGGCATTGGGCTGATAAATCCCTGCTGGAAAAAAGACTTGGTTCAAGTCAGAACTGTGACACCCTCTTTCACCTAAAATATTCGTTGAATTTTCCAAAATATACAATTTGTGGTAAATACAATAAGTTGGTAAATAAAGGAATGAAGCAGAAGAGATGGGAATCCCTCGTTTTAGTATAGTAAATCCCATCCAATGGTCTCGTTTATTGTATGAATTGACAGATGTATAAACTAAACTATTCAGTACATTAGCTCTAGATCTGAGGAGAATTTTGCGGTATATCCAGCTAAAGTAACATAATTAATTATTAGCTATTTTTGGAATGCTGCGATTCAATATAGACAGCCTAATATTGTAAGCATGCAAGAATCATATCTACTTAACTAGATTAAAATGACCCTTCTGATTAAATTCAGTTGTCACGAAATCCCTTGACAACAATCAGAATTGTGTTTTTATTTGATATTTCTTGAATAAGCGTAAATGAATGGGCAAGAATATTACAAGGTCACCACCCATCTCAAATCCCAGAGAAAAAGGTTCGGCAATATAGAGTGCTGCCTCCATACTCTAGTGGATGACAGCACCCCAAATGTAAGCCAACTGTCACTTATGACCATGTATTTCAGACCCGGCATACATTTATTTTCAGACTACTTTGCACTCAAATACCTTTGAAAGGGTCAATGTGTAACTGTGAGAACCTGATGTAAGGATTGCATGGTTACTCAGCGTCGAAAACACCCTCTAAGATGGTAGTATTACTACCATCTGTGAACTTTGGGAAAAGAATTATCTATTAGATAGAGGTAAGAATAGCGAAAAGAGGTACTGTAACTAGAAGTTTCACACACCTCAAGTATTATCAAATACATATCATTTTTTCATAAGCGACGCATGGAAATATTAGGTGCTGATCTGATATTGGTTTGTATGTGCTTGATTAATTACTGTAGTGTACTTGCATTTTAAGTGAACTAGTCTGAATAAAAAATATTTCAATCAATAAATCATTTAAGAAGAGCAACTTACCAGCACATGGTCCCATAATGAGGGAAATTTGTGGAATGACACCAGATGACATCACGTTGCGCTGCAGAAAATGAATGGAATAGAGCAAGTGTTAGTCTTTTTAATATGTTTATTCAACATTATGACAACATTGTAAGAAATATATATGTACACAACTTCACGGACATTTAAAAAAGTCTTATAATGATATATTTTCAAAAACTAATTGAAGTAGAATTGAAATTCTAATTGAAATTGAATTATTTGAGCAAAAGTGAAGCTGTAAGGCGCTTGCCAGTCAGCCGACGTCTAGTTAGTAATATATTCCATCTTAAGCTTTTTTTTATACCTGGAAGATATCAGCATATCCAGCGAGGGACACAACTCCTTCCTGGATGCGGGCACCACCAGAGTCATTGAGTCCAATAACAGGCGCTCCAACCAGCATAGCCTGGTCCATTATCTATACAATACAGGAGATAAAAGAAATGTCTTTTCTTCGGATCTTTATTCATGAAATCAGTAAAAGAAATGTATCTTATGTGCAGTATGTTAAACAGTAAAAGAAGAGAATAATATAACGTTAACATGGAGATAGTCAGATTTCTTTTATAATAGAGGTATATAACTATTCCTGCTAATCTCCACTAGATGGCATTGATAAACTTATACTACATTATATACAACATATTCTTAATGAATGATGCCATGCAGGTTCATTTCATGTCATTAATTGATTGGTTATTATATTTCAACTAATTCAAATATCGATTAGGATACAATGTAAAAAGGGGTAATACAATTCTTCCAGTTTCATCATGATCCATATAAAATGAAACCATATAATACCTGTTGCCATTGTTTGATATCAAATTATGGTTCATATAGGTCGATATCTTACTACACTACAATATTTACTCTATATACAAACCGGTATTCATTTTTGGAAAAAATCAAAAACAAACCTTGCAGATTTTCTTGGCCTGAGCACCAGATAAACTTCCTCCGAACACAGTGAAGTCCTGGGGAAATGAATAAGAAAACGTATAACATATGTACATTAAATATAGCATCTCCATTTCAATTCCACTGAAGTAATTAAATTAATTTCTTCTGCTTTTAAAAGATTCATACTGCGATACAAATATATAATATTGGCAGAGGGGAAAATATACGCCGAGCAGCTGTAATGACTATGTAGACTACCAGTCGCATAATATTCTTAGGTTGGATTGATAAAGCGTGTAGCTTTGATATATATGTATTTCCATACATATATTAAATATGATAGCTTATATGAATTAAGTGATTAAATGTATTGCAGAAAATACATGGCTGGTAAAGACAATTCAAGAAGACAATAAAGAAGGGAACTGAGAACTTCGAGGAGGATGAGGAATAAATTTCTTACCTGGCTGAAGACAAAGGCAGTACGACCATTGATTTTACCCCGACCAGTGACGACGCTATCACCTGGGTACTACAGCAAATATAAACATAAAGTGGCAAATAAGAAAAATGGAGATGGAGAGCTATTTGAAAGAAAGATGCCTATGTAACAGAGTAAAAATTTAAGGCGACGGGTGAAAACATCCTTGAATGATACTGCGTTTTTTCTATACAATGTTTAAATATCCTATTGCCTATTGGCCTCAAAAGTTTTCATAGTGTGCCTCAACAGTTTTCATAATGTGTCTTTAACAAAGCACAGAATAAAATTCTGGATTTTCACCCAATAAATTTGTCATCTTTGAATATGCTTGAAAGCAGCTGATGACGTGTAGCATTAAAAGTACACCCCCTCTCCTTTATTCTGCAGAAAAACCCAATAGGATTTAGCATGAGAATCATTAAATAAGTTAACGGGTTATAACAATGATTTCATGTTAATTGAAGATAACCCGAATGAATAATAACTATTCATGAGCTTACCTTCTGGTCCTCCATGCCGAAATCTCGGCATTCGTGCTCCAGGAACATATCATACTCAATGAAGGAACCTTTATCCAAAAGCAGGTTGACCCTTTCACGAGCAGTCAGCTTACCCTGGTGAAAATAAAGAAAGTTTTTTTTATTAAATATGTTATCATCAAGAGCAAATCTCAGGACAATTTAGACAAAGAGTTTAGCCTTTAGGGCCGATTTGGACAAAGAATGACAATGCCAATGCAATGAAGACACTTTGTACCTGCTCTCTGACACTGGTATATCTATATGCCTAGTAATTCTAATTCTAATGCTACATTTTTCTATTACCATTGTTTAAAAATGCTGGGACTATCATGACTTTGAGTTGTAGACGCCAGTTTTGTACTAATTGTACTGTCAGAACTCTTCTGTTTATGTACATTGTTTTTATTTTTCTTGCTTCTTCCACATTTTTCTTAATAATGTTTTTGCTGATATTACTATAGCTATTGTTAAACTATTTTGAATGGATAACAACTGATCGAATACCTTATTTTTTTTATTAACGATTACTATATCTTGATGTACAGCTACAACTGAGAACAGCGTATATTACATAATGTTTGGCTGGAATAAAATATTACATCATATTAAATACAATACATAGCCATACCGGCATACGGGCTAGCCATACATACTAACATAGACTGACGAGTGACGACTCTACTAGTCTCAAGTCTGGACGGCCATTTCATCAATCATGATGGATGACAATACACTTATACCAAATTGACCATAAGCTTTCATCTTAATATGACCGTTTTTAGTGTATCTAAACTAGACCAATGGTAACAAGTTAACATAGCTAACGTGACAGAGAGCACTTGATGCGAATTCGCAAGGTCACATCACACCGCACGTAGACCGAGCTAGTAAAGCGATGAGAGATAAACAAACCTTCTTGTGTTGACTGGCAATCCTCTTGTCACCGCCTGCTTTCAGTGCCATTTCACGCGTGTCATCAATTTTCTTCCTCATCGCCAGGGTATGCTCTGCACTGCACCATCTTCTACTGATGAAACTCCCAATTAGCTTCTGGGAGCCAGAGACAGATGAAATAACGGAGCGTGTTGATCGCAGCATGGTTGTCGATTCAGCCAACGAATGTCTGAGAGCGGCGGATCTGGGATCTGACCTGCCCTGGTGTCCTTGACCTTGGTGTTACTTCGTGCGAAATAAAAAAATAAAGACTGATAACTCACATTATCTACTATCTGTGAAATTCAAATAAGCATTAATTCTATCTCTTGTTCATGGCTTTGATTTTGTATGTGTCTTTATTGAACGAAATCGTCCGTACGATTATCATTCTGCCCGATACAGTTGTCAAGATGGCGGCCTCCACGCAAAGGCGATCGCGAACTTCTGTTGGGAGAGAATCTAGAAGCAGTAAACACCAACAGTCTGTATTTTGTCTTTATAATACACTTATTTGCTGGCATAACATCCATAGATTCTAGAAAAATGAAAAACTGTTCCCGAAGGTGTCTTAAGAGAGTGCAGACACTGTTCTAAATGAGCTAACATGCCCCTCCCACTCGTACGTGTACGAGTTCGGGTCAGACAGGCGGCTAGGTGCCCTACCGTGCCCGTGAAGCCACACTGTCGCAGACGGTAGAAGGTGGAAGGTGTCTGCTTGCTCACAGCGCTGAGCGGTACTGTAGTCTGTACAAGGGCATGGATAGTTTCAACGTTGTCTAGTGTTGGCTGACGTTAGGTGTTTTTCATCTCAATTAGTTACTAGTCTTTGCTTGAGATAATCTGATATCCCATAGACAAGGTAGGTCTGATGCCATATTTTTGCCAACACTGGCAACAGGCGTCAATTTATTTTAGTCTTTCCCGCTTATTTATCCTCTTTTATTTAATCGTATACCTTTTATTATGCCCCTGCATGAAGTTGTTTTTATCAAAACATATATGACAATAGGCCAACAAAGAAGAGTGTGGAAGAAGATGATTCATATACATCATGCATGTACCTTTTTTCAAATCAATGAAATTAGATCGCTATTATTGAGACTGTTAACCGGCTTAATTAATTATATATAATATATATTAAAGAATTGTACACTCCGTTTGAAAACCACCTTGAAATAATTTGCTATCTTAAACTTGAATATTGTTTTTTTTATCAACACAGACGCACTCAACCTGAGGTAGAGGAAGCTTACATCTATGAGCCATGGACTCCGACTGCCTATACCACCTTTAAGCTGCTGTTGTCTGCTCGGCTTTGTGCGGCAATTTGGAGCAATATATCGGACTGTGACGAAGTGTTCAACTACTGGGAGCCTGTGCATTACCTACTGCATGGCAGCGGCTTCCAGACATGGGAATACTCTCCAGCCTACGCCATCAGATCGTACGCCTACTTATGGCTCCATGTGTTCCCGTTAAAGATCTATGCTACATTCCTACATGCACATAAGGTAGTCATTCATTATCATGTCTACCAAGTTTCCCTAAGTATGGTATGGCTACTAGGACCACCTAAACCTAATGAGTGCTGGAAAAATACCCAGGACTATATACTTAAAACGATCCCTTTCTGACAGAATTATTTGAATAACTTGGCTATGGTCCTACTTGTTCGCAGGAACCATTATATTCTATTGTTGACGTATGAGTAATGTTATATATTGAATTGTAGATCCCTTATGTTCCAGTCCTGAAATATTTTCCACTTTCCATGTATTAATAATATACTGAAACCTGAGTGATATAACTAGTCAGTCGTTCTTTTTGTTTCAGATCTTGCAGTTCTATTTCCTTCGCTGCTTACTTGGTTTTATTTGTGCCCTCTGTGAAGTTTACTTCTACAAGTGAGTTGACTTGGATTTTTCCCTTCTGTCAAAGTCAGAAATCACAGATAGAATGAATACTTATTTGATTGTTTGAGATAGTGGATACTGTGAGTTATCAGTCTTTATTCTTTTGATTCATCTTTTATTCCAGTTGAAGAGTTCCCATGTACACTAAGCATTTCAAAGTCGACTGTACTAAATGTAAATGTTCTGTTTTTATTTAATTTCAGAGGAATATGCAAAAGGTTTGGTCCAAATATTGGTCGGTTAACGCTTGTCTTCCTCGTCTTCAGCCCTGGGATATTCATATCATGTTCGGCTTTGCTTCCCAGTTCTTTTACAATGTATGGCACGATGATTGCCATGGGGGCTTGGTTCCTTGGCCACTTCCCCATTGCTATATTTTCAGTTGCTGCTAGCACTATTGTGGGGTGGCCGTTTGCTGGTGCCCTGGGGTAAGTTTGACATATACTAATATTCAGATGGAATTGTGAAACTGTCAAAATGATTTAATATTTGTGATTATCTTTCCATTCGTACAATGAAGTTGAAATACTAACCGAGTTTATTTTTCACGCAGGATTCCTATCGCATATGATATGCTACTCAGAAAACCGAGGATTTGGCTGTTTGTCAAGTGGGCGTTCATTGCAGGGGTTCTATGCTTGGTGAGTGCATTAATTTTGTTTTTTTTTAAAACACCATCGATTTGAAACTTAATCAATTTACTGAAACAGGATGCTCGCCCAAAATATAATCTAAGCTAATACCATAAAAAGTCACCATACCTGTTGTTTTTAGTCTTGTCTTTTGATGAACTAAAGCATAGGTGAATTAATGGCACAGGTGTATACAAGTATAGATGATTTGAAAATTATGTCGTTGGTATATGAGATTAAATTAATAAGTTAAATATGAGTATAAATTCATCTTGATGTATATCTAAAATTAAAGGTAAATTTCTAGTCTTTACTTTGCAAATGAGACCTATCACTGTTGTGAAAATTGGTCAAATAAAATTGCTTTTTTTTATATGATCAATTAATAGGATTTATTCATTTCATATTCCAGGTTCCACTAATACAGATAGATTCACACTACTATGGTGGGCTCGTTATTGCTCCTCTCAACATTGTCCTCTACAATGTACTAAGTGATCATGGCCCCGATCTATATGGTATCTTTTCACTTTTTATATAATTTTTTTATTCCTAATATTAGGTTAAACTATGAATTGGTTTTAAAGTTCTTCGGTGTCGAAAACATCAAATCCCATTAACACAATTTTGTTTACCAATGTGAAGCCTTAAAACGCTTTATCACCAACAACATTTAGTCTATATCATTACCCTTTTCAATTATAATGTTTTTTTGCACTTATTCATTGATAAAGCCAGGAATGTAGTTATTTCCAGCTTAATTATAGTATCACTTTAAACAAGCAAGAAGACTGTTCCGTTCCACCCTAATCATTATTCACATAGTTACACATAAATCACGTGTCTGTTTGAATGCTCACGACGTACGTGAAATACCGGTATTAAAGTTTTGTTTCCATTCCATCATCTAGGTGTTGAGCCATGGTACTTCTACATCCTGAACGGTTTTCTTAACTTCAATATTGCATTCACATTGTCTCTGATTGTTATACCATTCGTAGTAAGTAGACTTGGTTTATCACCAGCTTTATGAATGAATTAAATCAATGATTAATATATTTATATTTCAAGAAAAAATAGTTTCCTTAAAAGTTGTCAAAGAAACAGTATTTGTACACTGAGGTGTATTTGGATATAAATGGTCATCGTTGAAGAATATAGTGATCTATGTTGTTCTCATCATGCTTCTTCTTAGTAACTGGGTATTATTCTGGATTGTTTGTGATATTCTTCAGATGTTGGTGAGAAAAATAATGGGTCTTGGAGACCGTCATCACATGCCCATGTGGCTCACACTTGCACCTCTCTTCATTTGGTTCGCAATTTTCTTTACACAACCCCACAAGGTATGTGACAAATGTCGGTTATTTTATTATTATGAACTACCGTCTACGGTATGATTTATATAATATAATTAACGACTGGTATTCTCATCAATTCTGAAGTATAGTACAATGGAAAATGGCTACTCCCCGTAAAGGTATAATTTTATAACAGTCTTGCACAACATGCATGAAACTTCGCTTTAAATACTCTGCGAAAATGTTCATGAGGTTTAATCCCTGTGTTCTATTCATTACAGGAAGAACGATTTCTCTTCCCCATCTATCCATTGATATGTATGACTGCTGCTATTACATTAGATCATGTGCAGGTAATTTGATAAGATATTATTTAGCCTTAAAATATTTTAAATTATATATTTTTAGGAGAATAGAAATCCCTATTAAAAAGTAGGAGTAGATTCCCAGGTCACTATCAAAGCAATTTATGTGCAATACAATTTTGTTGTGATTGTTTTTTAAAGTTTGGTATTAATTTCATAACGTGTGCATCCCAAAGTTTATTCCAATTTTCATCTACCTTTCCAGAGATTGTTTAGCTACATGGTTAACCCCAAAGAGTTGGAACGGGACATCAGATCGTCTAACTGGATTGCTCTTATGTGTTCAGTTGTATTTGCTGTCCTATCTGTGTCGCGCACGGCTGCTTTATATCAAGGTTAGCCTATCCTTCATGTTTATTTTTATGAGGTAGAATACAGTACAAATAACATCAATATAACTTTTTTAATTAAACGAGACGTGCCGTAGGGAAGGGGAAGTTTAATTTTGATTTAGTTATGGCAGGTTTCATGAAATAAAATCAATGTTTAAAAAAAACAAAAAACAATTTAGTTGACACCACGAGGGGTATGGGAAATAAGCTTTTTGCGTTTTAAATCATACAATTATTGAAAAAATACATATTTACTGCCATTTTCATGTGTATGCACATTGAGTAAATAACCACCGTATCTTTTTGTAGGTTACCATGCACCGTTAGATGTGTATGTTGAGTTAACACGTCTTTCCTCTGAGAGTGAATCCATTTTAGCCGCGCCTGATAAACCAATCAATGTGTGTGTCGGTAAAGAGTGGTATAGGTTCCCCAGCAGTTTCTTCCTGCCTGACGATAGGTAATATATCCCTGAGAATATGCTTGGAGTTTTCATTACCGAAATCTGCCTATAATTTCGTTGTTTGTTTCTCCTTAATATCCAAAGCTAAAATGCTATGTTGCAATGAAGAATGTTTTCATTGAACTGCCTCTTTAAGTCTTAACAGACCTTTTTGCTTCATTACCAAGTGGCGATAAGTTATGTTATATAGAAATGTAGATATTTACACAACTCTCTAATGAAAAATGTCGTCTGCTCTGAAATGTTTTACCTCGGATAATGTCCACTTGGTGGCGCTATTAATTATTAAGTCATAAGTTGCTTGTTTCCTTCAATAGGTGGCACTTACAATTTTTGAAATCTGAATTCCGGGGACAACTACCCAAGCAATTTGAAAAAGGCCCCCATGCTACTAGAAAAGAACCATCTCATATGAACGATATGAATCGTGAAGAAACATCAAGATATGTGAGTCACATTTTAGTGCATTCATTGCATTTGTAACATAGTCACAATAGTTGGCTTTCTCCTGTTGATATTCATCTGCAATTACTGTCATTTGTTTTTTCAGGTTGATATCAGCGTTTGCGATTTTCTGATTGATCTCGATCTTCCTCAAGAAACGGCATATGAGCCTCGTTATTCAACACATAATGACACATGGAATATTGTGAGCACGACACAATTCCTTGATACCTCCAGGTAACTTATTTCATCAATACATCATGCACCTAACTTCCATGTTGTTATAAGTTGGTTTATAACTAGAATATATATGCTGAATATTGGAAAATTATTATTAAAGAAAAAAGAAATGAGTCCAACTCAAGAGATCCCGGTAACTAGACTGAAACGGTTTATTGGAGAAAGCATACACATAGGTTGTAGACTTGTCGGGGTGGCTAGTGATTGGCTAATACATTTGTATAGGAACTCTGGTGTTACCTGATCCTCCTACTAGACTTGCATAATTCTGTGATTAATTAATTTGATAAGTAATAATGAGTGTTAATGATAATTTGGAATATTCAACATAATGTGGTTAATCATTGTTACGTGACCATTGCGTAACATGATATAACAATCTAATGTTCATAAGTCCATGTTATTTTATTTAGAAAATATTTACATTCAGGTTTGAAGAAAAAATATAATTATTTACATCTTCGATAAGTCAATAATTATAAATCACACTTATTCACAGAACGCGAATGTGTTTATGTGTCGCTTGATATTAACAAAATCTAGGCATTTTAATGCCCTTCACCCTACCTTTGCTGTGTAAATTCACATTATTATGTCTTATCTTTTCTTCTCAATCTAAGATCTCATCAAATACTTCGGGCTTTCTACACTCCAGTTTTATCGGAGTATTATTGTACGTATGCCAACTACAACTTGTATGAACGAGTCTTGCCTGCCACCCCGAAACCGAAGAAGAAGTCAAGAGGTTCAAATTATTAGAGTCGCATTGAAGTATATACCATTAGGTTAATTATTTGTGGAAAAAAGATAGAAATGTAATTCTATGAGTGTCTCTGATGTGCCAATGACATGTACATAGTACATACAAAATGGTCTTCCTCTCCTCCGTCACAACTCTACAGAAATTAACCTGTTATATTTTTATATCTCAAACACATGGATCTGTCTTCTGCATTTAATTATAATTATTTTAACAAAGACCTTACCGGCGTTCAAATCTTGAAATATTTTTTCTTCCCCATACTGTATCTCTTCTTACGCTATGAAGACCAGAATTGACCGATCCATCGTCAATTGATCATTTACCCATAGAGTATTATGTTCTACATGCCATTGTTAATTGATATGAAATTATTATAGTTGACAAAGCCAGGGGGCTAAATTATTGTTTCATAGGAGACATTGTTGGTAAATATGTTGTTATAGAATAGATGATAATGGATTATATGATGTGTGGAAGGCGAATATAGAGGAATTGTTAGTAAATGTAATTAAAGATATATTCTATAGCTTGGGCCAGGTTTGGCTGTACGGTACATAAATCAGATGTTGTTGATATTGTTCTGATGATATTAGTCAAGAATTAGAAATATATTTGTATGATAGTACGGTTAAATTAAATCCAGTGTGTGTACTATTCTTAATTGATATTGGAAAGTTATCAGATCTCAAATGTTTTCTTTAGGTCTTCATAAAAAACTTACTCGTCATCTAGTAAAAGTATGCACAACTTTTGAAATTACGTCCCAAATGTCATCGTACTAAAAATAAATGTTGTGTTTTAAAGTGGCTCTTCTCATTAAAATCAGTAGTGATGAAATATCCTGAAACTTATTCAGCTTAATCATATACAGTAGGTACGGCAATATCTAAAGTATTGAGCACCAGCATTGTGTTTTGATTCAATAATTCTTGAATAAGTGTAATGAATGGGGTCGAAAGTCTCTACCCATTTCAAATCACAGAGGAAAGCGTTCAGCCACGATAGGGTGCTGCCCCATACCCAAGTGGAAAGACCGTACCCCTGAATAGATAGAGGGACCTGGGGTTACATAACCCCAGATGTCAAACCAACTGCTGCGCTATGACCACGGATTTCGAACGGATGCTCGTTATTTTTCAGACTACTTTACACAGAAACATCTTTAAAACCACCACCTGTGAGAATTGGGAAGAGAAATTCCACTACCCGTCGCTAGAGATAAAGATAGCGAGAAGGGCCACTTTAAACTTTACAAATTTTATTTTCAATAATGAATACACCCTTTGTCCCATCTTAGTGTAGAATCTAAGATTTTGTTGTAAAAAATGTGTATATTCAAGGAATATTCTACTGCAAAGAATATATTTGTAGGACTATGCATGATATGTGAAACATAGTTGTGTCAGAAAATATGAAGTATGACAACATTAATCATAGAAGGTTATTTATGTTGAAAAAATATCCTCTGATATGAACAATGCAAAATATAGGTCTATAATTATAGTGTGTTGTGGTTTATCCCCAAACTCAATTATTTACCTAATTAGTTCATAATGATTTCTCTAAGGTAACGGCTGGAGGATCTGGATCCTATCTAGCTGTACATACAACCCATTCAATTGACAGTAGCAAGGTATAGGGTTGATGGTTCGGCTAGATCTTATCCAGAAGCCTGATTACCCATTTGTCATCCTCTTTACCTGTAAAACTATATCAATGTCCATCTGAAGATTAACTGTCCTATTGAATTACCTGAATTGAAAAGGTTAGTATTCGTAATGTTAAAGCCGATAGGAATCAGGATTCATTGGCTTTTTTATTTTTTACGCATGTTCAGTCCAATTGAGTCCAATTCAGCCCTTTGAAAAGTAAGATTAATTCAACCAGGAAGGTATATGCCTGATTTAACCATTTGTATTGATTTGCTTATCCTTGTATGCACTAAAACTCCAATGTTAATTTGTCAGAAATATTTTTTATTGACCCTTTTTTTCCATGCGAATTTTCGTTCATTTGGATAAGTATTGTATATAATATAATAATATTATATATATCATGTAGGCCTCAAATACAAAATGAACATGAATATGCTTTTGAAAGTTCTCAAAATTAAAACAAAATGTAATCAAATAATTTGTGCTACATTTATTTTCTAAAGTTCATTTATCTAGTTAAGCAGCAAAGATGTCTGGGGAAGTCTCGATCTCAGACTCGTGTGTGAAATTGTAAACAAACACCTAAAACGGTGGGAGATGTTTAATATTCCCCAAATATATTAATTCCAATAATATTCAGTCAATGCTCAATAATGATAATAAATCTAGTTGGATATCACTGGTTGTTGCTGAATAAGAGTTCGAAATATGTAAGTTGGAAATTCACTTCTGTACATGGGACGTGTGGAGCATTATTAATTACACCAATAATAAAATATTCAGAATTAATAAATAAACTCTGTTTGAACATACTAAAATATTCAAAATATTGTCATAGGCCAAGCTGGCCTGACCACAATTAGTCCTCAATTTCCTAATTTATATTAGTAGCAGAATGTGTAGTTAATGTGCAAAAAAGATCAATAGAGGCAATTTTAAAAGAATTTTCAGCCTAAGACGCACAGATAAATTTGTAGAATTGTTATGGGATTAACCCATTCAAAATACAGTGTATTCTTTGTGGTACATAAAAAGTTGGGTTGTGCTCTCTTTTGAATATTTTATCATAGATACCAAAATTCAAAGTGAATGTGATAACAAATTTTCAATTTTCGAAATGGATAAGATAAGTGATAAGAAATTATATATTTATAACTGGTGTTATAGGCATACACCAATCGATTTCGGTTGTATAATGATATTAATCACTCCATCTCTCTTGATATTTAACCATCGATTACTTAAATGTTCAACAGATATTTATGGCTGCTGATGAATAAGCTATTAATCATATATCATTGTAGACGAATCTCATTAAAAGCATAGAAAGAGCCATTTATCTCTCAAATGAAGCTATTAGGCTAAATACACAATCAAACTTTTGGACACAAATGTCGGTCAAATACATAGTCTCCGTCACATGGCCTCTCCACACCCAAACAAAATGTAGAAGGCCTATAAAGATATATATATTTGGTATAATTATTTGAACGCTAAATATCACAAGAATTTAGGCAAAAATTGCTCATTTGGTCACCGATTGTCCCCGGTATTCACATGTAAGATAATAAGATAAAACAAAGTAAAATGAACTAAAACATGCTTGCAGTATGTAATTTGTTGTATCAAGTAAAGTAAACTATTATAACCTTAAAGACCATTGTTAACGACACCTGTTTATACATGAAAGAATAATTTTAGATGCCTGAAAAGGCTGTTTAACATAGATTTTTCCAAGTATTTTCTTGTTTATATATATTTCTATCGCCTTGCATCAACCAATCAAGCTATTATCTCAGTTTATTTATGTAATAATAATGTCTATATATTATTGCCTATATCAAATTAGTTTCCAACGTGTGAGTACTACCGGGGATAGCTCTGCTCAAACAGACTAAATACGTAATCTATTCGGATTAATGATTTAACTAATTATCGTAAATATCAATATTAAATTTCCCTCTCGTGGAGAAAATCAGAATTGTTGCTTCGCAGAATGTATTCCATTTACAGTAGTAACATGTTTCTCCGACTCCACTCAATGGGTAACCTCAGATTGCATTCATGCTATACAGGCTCTCGTACTTCTGTGACGAAACTATTGATTTATTTGTGAGATTTTAGAGCATTCAAATATTTTCCTTCTGTAAGGAACTGAGAATCCCCGAACATTTCAAGGCCATTTAAAAGATTACAACAGGATTCAAGGGCATGTGATGATATTTCAAGCCTTTAAATCGGACCTATTATATATATGCAACGAGTTTAAAACACCAGGTGTTTTAAACTCGTTGATATATGTTAATTTTCCAACCCCCAATATTGAAATACAGTTGATAAAGTGTAGATACCTATTTTATTTTTTGTTTTTGCAACTGACTTTATTTCTGATACCTGCCGACTGGGCTTTTACAATTCTAATATTCATTTCTGAAAGGAAAGGACATATATAAATGAGTTATTTTTTTAGTTCGTTAATTTGTTCCTCAATATCTTCGGCCATACGCCGCCATATTATTTTTTCTTTTGGAGATACCTATTTTATAGTTAGTGTTACATGATTTTTTTTTCATGTGTCTTTTGCACCACAAAATACCTTAGCTTCATTCCCGCCCTAAATCCACCACCAAGTTGGCGGGTGGAGAAAATAGTTTATTTCACACTCTGCTATTGTTCTTTGGTCGATCTCCATGTTATTTAACATTGATATTTACCTTCACCATGATAATTAGTTATATCATTATACACCAAGAACATACCGTATATGGAAACATATTAAAACCTATATTGGGTATAGCTAATGAAAGAAATATTAAGTTAAATAAGTATGCTACAATGTGGTGTAACATACTGTACGAATGGGAGACTTTTGAACTCGAAATAGTCGAAATAATCATAAAAAATTACCAATAAATAATTACGCACATATGATAATTACGCACAGAGCGCTCAAGGCCCCACCCCGCGGAATGTGTGGGTTACCACAACCCCATTGATGTGGGTGTGGGGTGACATTCCTTGAGAAAATTATCGGACCTTGACCAGTATTGGACGGTGGGTATTTCCCTCTTTTTAATTTTGATCGATCCCATGCTTCGTGGCCATATATGCTTTATTGTGCAGCTTTATCGTTTATCAGTAACTATCGCAGCAGGAAAGATATTGCCTTGCAATTCAGCATGTCGCAAGCCTCTACATCAGAAATGTTCCCACAGCACCTCAACTGCCACTGAAGATTTGTAAAGCTAGGTTTTGATATAAGTATAATTTATATGACATGGTATGGAATTCCGATCGAAGGTGATACTAAACTATACCTAATGTCGACAATTGCCCCCCAGAAAGAAAACTACATTGTGTTTACTCGATCAACCGGAGATAAAATAAAACTTCTTATCAAATGTTGCTCTAGCTTTTGTATAAATACAATGTATGTCAAAGCAACTAAAGTAATATAATACACCCAAAGAAAAAAGAAAGGAGAGAGTGTTGCTTGGAGGTGTCACACAACTAGTAATTTAAAATACCAATTGCGAAATAGAATAACAAAATATTCCAGCTATAATCAATACAACCACTTAATTATAATGATGACCGTCAGCAGGCTTGTGTATGGTCAACTGCACTGTCCCCTGTAGTTACAGTCTACACGCCCCGGCAGTACTACTACTAGTCTACTATACTACTTGCCTATTTTTCCTCTTTTTGCCTTCTGCCCCATGGATTCCGGTAATTTATATTGGTGACAGATGAACCAAACGATCGACGTATATACAGCAAGTAGATTATCCCTTTATATAAGTTCCCCTGTATATAGTTATTATAGTATGACTCATTCATAATCATGTATGAGTTAAAAGTAATGTGTGCACACTCATATTCTTTACCCATATTGCAAAGCAATACATTTGGTTCTGGGAAAGGTTATCAATATGTTCTACTCAGTCTTCTTTTTTCAAACGCATTTGGTATAAAAATACATATCCTATTCATTGCAATCTAATCCCGATTCATTCCATTGCTGACATTCCAATTATATTTTAAAGTTTGCTATCCATGTCATTCAAGCCCATCCCCTAAATGGAATGATTGTTATTACATGTTCTTGCGAAAAGGACCTTTAAAAGACATTCCCTTTAGGGCTTAAGGTAACTCCTGAATAACACATTTACATAAGATGTCCGCGGTTAAGGAGTGAGTCTATACAAGAACAACTAATTTCCATTACCCGCGCTCTCATGATTGTCAATTACTGCAAATGTGTACACTCCACCCTTAGGCCCCCGTTCATCCTCTACTTGAATATATATGATTTATGAAAAGAAAATGGGAGAGACCATTGTAGGGGGTTCATAAATCATGCAACAGATGTGGGTTAATATAATGCAAAGATTTGCACGATATTTTTTAATCTTTTGAAGGCGACACTACTTTACAAAATTAACCGGATTACATTTCATTCCAAAAGTCAATGTTTCAATTGTGATACCCCCATATATGCCGTAGCTTTATTTATTTTACGGTGCAGGGACGTTACAACTCTCCGCTCTTACTCAAATCCGCTACTCCTTTTCAGATCAACTTTCAAGATTGATTAATTAATTGATAATAGAGATATAATGACCGATAACTTTCAGAATTAAATATATTCAAATAACTCGAACATCTACTAGAGGATAACATTTCTTAAAACACCATTTTATGTATGTAGTATTATCTGTGGTTGCGTTGAACACATCCAGATAATTTAGGGAACAATATTTCTATTATTATGAAATTTTTTGCCTTTTGGGATGAATTGATAAATTAAATATTGGGGTCTAATGATGATGAATATCATTTAGATATTTAAAAAACAATTTGGGTAAAACAATGTAACTTGTTTTCTGGGAGAAAATAATTTGAATATCTATAAACGGAATTTCATTGACCATGCATTTTTTTCATTTTCACGCTGCGACAAATTCACCTAAATATTGATCTACAAATTGATAATATCAATAAATGTATTCCCTATTTGGGATCATTAGAAACCTCAAGGGATAGGTTACTTGTAAAACTAAGTAATAACAAAAATCAGTTTTATATTTTTATCTTATAATGTATATAATATAGACATTCTATTACTGTTTTGCCATTTTAAAGTAGGCCTATTAACGACTCGTGTCGGCTTAATTCAATTGATTTGCGATTTCAGTTACATGTAACCAATGGTCAAGTGACAGTTATTGTCATGTGTTGTCAATTAAATTTTCAGCCTATAAATAACAATTTACTATTAGGTGCTGGAATTATTGGAGATTATACGGTAATCAACTTTAGACTAAGCAGGGAGCTGGTAGGGTGGTATGTGATGGCTTGGGGAGTTATGCAACAGGGGTGACCTATTGGTAGGCCAAGAGTAGCAAAACCAGATGCTTAGTGAGATAATCAGTCATTCAATCTTCATGTACATAGATTTCATCTTTCATCTTGCCGATTTCCCTGAGATTAACACCAACTGAAATCATATCAGATGGCACATGGAGGGGATACCAGATGGGATCCTAATCAATGATTGACGTTTTTCTACCACATCCACTTATTTCCTCTTACCATATTCACGATAATCACATTAAATCCGTATATGTAAAAATATATGGACATTTGCTTTCAAATTATCTTATTTTGGTGGTAAAAACCCTCATTTGTGGTGTGTCTAAAATTTCGTAAAAGCATTAAACGATATTGCTTGTCGTGTTGAATTACCCCAACGATGGAACATACCAAAGAGAGACAGAATAATTAAATCAATATATTGTTTTATAAAAGTACTCAAGTAAGTCTTTTATTACCCTGAACTGGCAGTGACATGTTAGAACTACAATAATTATATCCATTATTTAACTATTTCTGATATAATTATGTATACATACGTGTATATACCGTGCATTGTTTTGGAGTGTTATTTCATATCACAATCTTGCCATTTCAATAATTTTCACATTTTCTCATCACATAATTCTCAAAGTTGTTGCCATATATATGTCAACGTATATCATGGTTATTCTATCGAGTTTGATACTAAAATGTGATGTTGTATCCTCCATAGCTAACAATTACAGTATATATGTTCTGGAACCGTCAATGTGTATCTGACACTTAAAGGCCACCTGTGCCCCTGGACTGGCTTATTATACTTGTTAATTTTATGCGACTTAATCTTTAAATCGTCCCCTTTTTTGCCCCCCTAAAAGGCCATCTATCATAATATTATATCCTTTTCAAATGTCACCAGTTCTTTTTCATGATTCACACCCACACCATTAGAAGTAATTAACAAAGGTACTATGTATATAAAATGTAAATTTATGTATACAAGCATTTGAATATGAAATATAACGTTTGTACATTATACATTGCACAATTTGGAATTCATAAGTATGTTTCTGTTCTGGAATTAATCCTCATTATTAGTTTCAAGTGCTCTGATCTATAAAAATAATTATCTGTTGGTCCATATACCGGTAGCTTACTTTGCTAGATATTTAAATAAAATAATGCTGGATTACATGGAATCTTTTGACGCAATCGCTACCCAGAATCGACTGTTTGTTAAACACAAACACCCTACAAATCATTCAATTTACAGTTTGCACAAATACACGTATAAAGATGATATATGCAAATAAAATACTTATAACAAAGTTGTAAAATCTTTACCTTTAAGCACTGTTTAGTTACATGTCATGGTCACCCTGAAAATACTACACCTTAATATCGCTATCTGATCAAATGAGTTGCTTTCCTTTTTATTCCTACAATACTGCCACTTTCTCCCCTTGATCTTTTGAACTTTTAGTTCGTGAGCAATACAGCGAGTACCATACTGGTAGCATTGAAAATCCGGAAGAAATCATAAAGCCTCCCCCGAGGAAGAAAGATGCTGGATAATTGGATGTCGAATCATAAAGCCATCCTGTGTGGAAGACATAATCGACATGTTTCAAATTTATATGCAAGAAATTATTGAAAGGACAATCGTCAACATCTCCACAGCTTCACAACAGCCAAATTTCTGTACTATTAAAAAATCATGGGATATTTGGTATTAGAATGATCAACTTAGTCGAAGATAATGGATCGATATTGATCAATTATGATTTTTCAATAAGCCCAAGTGCACATCATGACTTGACTCAAATGTTTCATCTCATAATTTATTTTTCATACATAAAAATGCGACGTAATCACAAGAAAGATACGGATACTGTTACATAATTGAGATACGTTTGCTTGCAGAACCTCCCTAATGTTAAAAGGAATAATAAACAGAACATACCAGCTGCTGGTCCTCCCAGAAGAAAACCGAGAGCGTCTGCTACACAAATGTATCCATAAGCAGAAGGCAGTTGTTCGATACTGGTCAGGTCGACAGTGATGAGTGGCGGTAGACTTCCATAGGATCCATAGAATGCACCAATTAATGCAGCACAGACAGACAAGGACACATAGGACCACCCAAATGGGTAACCTACGGTACATACACCGCATATTATTGATGTAAAGGTGAAAAGTCTTGTTGGTCCAATTGCTGGCACTTGGGCGAGAAAGCCATAGAAGATCCTAGAAAGAGCACTGGCCAGACCCATCGTGAAAAAGAGCATGGCGGCAGACTCCCCCGAGTGGCCTTTTGAAAGTGCATAAGCTCCAATATGGACATTGATAACAGAAAGTCCAAATGAAAATAATATATTCTGTATGAAAAATAACGTAAATCCTACTTTTTTGAATACACCTAGATTTAATCCAATGTTATCTCCCTTATTAACTCCCGTTGCATCGTTTGTCTTTTCATTTTTCGTTTCATCTAAAACTTCAGTTTCTTTTGCGTCAATGGCGTCAGGACTTTTACAGGTTGTCACTGGACGCAAAAGTGCTGCAAATACTGTGGTATGTAAAAAGATTCCCGATATCATAAATATAGCACCTCTCCACCCGAACACATTGTTTAAATAGGATAGAATCGGCGGGAAGGCTATGGGGCCCGCCCCAAGACCAGTCACCGCGATTCCCATGGCCATAGATCGTCTTTTGTTGAAGTACATGCCGACGATGGCTATTGAAGGAATATAACAAAGCCCGATACCACACCCTGTAATGGAAACATAAAGAAAGCATATGAGATTACAGTACGTTATAGAGAGAAATTACAAGCTTGCGCATACATATATATACCGTAAAAAACTAATCACTGTGCTTAACATGAATGCATGCAAGCAACAGTGCATCATCGTGAGAACATACATCATGTACCCATGTGCATACATATATATATACGCTCCATATTTGGGGTTTGTTTTAAATCAATTTCTGGAATATGATATAAAGTATGCAAAATACTTATACGCATATTTGCATAATATGTTATTGACTCCCTTAGAATAAGGTCAATCAACAATTCCTAGGATTGGTCAGTTTATAATGAAATAGGTCACAGACAATAGAACCCTAGTTCCATATCTTATCTTGTGATAAACTTATTAAATTTGCCCTTAATAGGCAAGGGAATTATTTAGTATGAGCATACTTTCGAATCTTTCAACAATGTAATGATTACAGTTTTGAAGTGTATGGAAATCTTGATGTCTGATAAGAGGGTTAGCACCACCTTTATGTAACAATACAACCCTTTCGGGTAAAAAAAAAATTCATAGGTAGGCCTAAGAGAGGGAGAAAAATACAATTTCCTCTCATATTGTGGTGGGGTTGGGGGCGCTTGTCAAATTTGTGTTAAATGGCCAATTGTTGAGCTCTGCCTAGCTACAATGTATGATATGACCGATGATATAAATACATTCGTCAATTCCGAATAACTATGTGGTACATTTTCATCCCATCCATCTCACCTTACTCCATCCTAAACTATTGAATCAACTTAAATGGTAAACAAATGTATGTTCACGGACCAAGGTCAAACATATGGATATACATGGGGCCAAGCTGCCTTATCCCCGTATCGGCAAAGGTCACTCTTATCTGTTATCCTGGTTGAATAGATATAACTAAAATTAATAAATGTTTGAGTGGTTGTCACACCTGTGAGTACACCGAATGTCAGGATGAGTTGCCATGGTTCAGTGACGAAGACATTAACCGCCATTCCGATAGTTCCTATCAGAGATCCTAGAATTGCCACCGGACGACAGCCATACCTTTCAGTAAGGACACCGGCAAGTGGTCCTAAAATGCAAATATTATATGAGTATAATAGTGCTCTTCTTTAGGAACTTTATATGAAACAACATTTATTTAAAACAACATATATCTAGAGCGGCAACATATACCAATGAGTGGTATACGAGGTATATATATACGCAACCCCGCCACCTAAACCACCGGAAGTACTTTGGGGAAAGTCCTCAAAATGTGAGAAAATGGTGAATAATGATGTAGATTGTTTTTCTCAACCGAATATCAGACTTTATTGAGGTTCTCATTTCATATTTATGACCTTCTGTCATAAATACGATAATTAGAGTCATTTAATGTTTCTTTTTTTCATTTTCCATATCTCCTTAATGTATCAAGTTTATGACGAATGAGACATATCACATTGTGAAACTTCGGTCAATAAAATTGATTAAAAAACAAAAATTAGTTAACAGTGATCAGTTTACATTTACTTATTTCTGGTTCATGCAGAATATTGCGTTTCCTTATTGATGTCAGTTAAATGTAAAGTTCGAGAGGGAGGGATAGTAGGAGGGAGAGGAAGGGAAGACCTCCTCTTGAGAAGAACGTAACCTCTTGGTCAAACATCTTATGGCAAATAAAGAATTATCTTATCTTATCTTATCCAATGGATGCCTCATTGCATTATTTTCTTTGGCAACAATATGTAGAATAACAATAAAACAACAACAATAAGACAGCAAGATAAGATAACTAGGCCCACAGTGCTGAGAAGCAGCCATGTTGACAACATCATCAGAAGGTCATTGTCCCCAAGCGGCAATACCTTAATACAGTGATACCTTAACACAATGATGACTTGATGGCTCTTGGCCAACTCTTAGATAGGTGCGTTGAGTACATTCGCATGAATAGGATTATCAATTAATTAATAATAGTAACAAACAGAAGGACGGACCAATAACAAGAAAGTTTAGATACAGGGTTGCACTGATGGTAGGGTGCCTGACAATCAGGGTTGTTTGTAAGCAGTTGATTTCAGTTTTTGTCTATTTTTGGGTAGAGTAAAGTTGTCACAAAATAAATCGGAACAAGTCTATACATTGAAACAGGTCAAGACACATTAACACTGAAGAGTCCAGTTATCTCGCCTTAATTGAAGTGGCCAAATATTTAGAATTTTATGCTCCTGGTCTACATTTTCCTATTTTGATTTGTTAAAATTTTATTCGTAGAGCCAGATTTTGTTGAGATTGAAGTCTCTTTAGTAGAGTTGTGGGGGCTGAATCATAGATAAAATCACAAAAATCTAGGTTTGGAAGTATGGCCATCTTGTATAAAATTTAATCGTGTTTTGCTTTTGACGTCAAGGAGAAAATTCTGTTTGCATATGAGGCATCTTACCTCTCAACTTGCCACTTTAATTCACACATTGTCTACCCTTTATTTCACACCTAAATGCCATCCCCTCCCCATCCCACCCATTACCAGCATGATTCTGATCCCATCTGCTGATATCAGAATCAACAGATTCTTCACACTGATATCCAGGATGGGAGGAGCCAAGATGCTACCAATGACTTACAGACATCACCCCAATCTACTTAGATTGATGTTATCTCATGAATCTAAAAATAACTGGTTTGTTTCAGTCGCTTAGAATAATACGCATTACATACGCGTTGAGCTGTCTATCACTGCGCAACTTGTGTGCGCAACTCGTGTATATATACGTATTGAAAACTAACAAGAAGAGACAAATCAACGTGTTAGACTTTTAATCAGCCAATGCATATCTAATCATGAATACAAAAATTAACCATTGTGTATATGTTTAACATAACCTTTCAAAACTATCGTTTTTGTGATAGAGCACACAATAACATGTACTTGTTCTCAATTGATGAGAAAATAGTGATTTACAAGCGTAGATAGTACCACCACATACTCAAAATGCATTACTTAAGAAATTATGTGAGTAGTGACTGTATAATGGTCCACCAAAATTATTGAATCCTTTTGACTTGAGCCTCAGTCAGAATTTCTCACGTGATATCTTACTTACTCCCTTTTAATCGTTCACCCTTGTCACACATTAGAACATAATTCAATGGCTATAATTAAATTAATTGGAAAAGGATTAAATGGCTTGGTCAAAGTGGTTACATGAAAGGTCATGAGGTGTGACATTTGCAGGTTCGGGTATAGGAAATTGCATGTGGCACACCAATATCATCATCTTCGTAAAATAAAATAAATAAATCCGTTCAATTTGCTAACACATACTAATTGACTGATTTGATCCGAGCAAATATGGCATGTAACACCGATGAAACGGTCCTACGATTAATTCCCTGCAATGCAAAATGATGAAAGGAAATATGCATCAGGGCAAAACGAAAATCACATGAATTTATGAGATTGTAACTGATGCCTTACTTGAATAAAAAATTATCTGTGGAAAAAAGCCTTTGCCCCCTAAGTCCTCGTTTGCGATCGACCATGGCAGAATATACAGCTGTATTGCAATGCACTTGTCAATTGAACCCCCCCGCCCCCCATCCCCCCATTCATATAATGTCTACAGTGCACTATCATATATGTTTAATTAGACTAGGATATGAAAGAATTGTGAAATTCACAATATAATGATTGATAGTTTATTGCAGTGATTCTTTTTACCTTGCTCTGATATATGCAGTGATATGAGCATTACGATGCTTATTCAATATTAGAGTAGGTCTAGTAGTAGACACATACTTAGTCCAGTTCTTATTTAGACAACATGATCTGGTGAGGTGATCTGATGAGGCTACAAAGCTAATCAGCTAGAATAAATTCTGTCAGGAACACAATCAGAAGTCCGATTTAACATATTATTACATACATGCATACATGATTTCAATGACGTGATACAGGGGTGCCATCTGATATCTTGAATGCATACCAATGTCATACGGGTTGTCATGGAAGCACATGACCCAAAAGACGCAATTTGACTGCTTTGGCAACGTTGCGTTCTTGGAAAAGTTGCGTTATGCTGCGTAGCGCTGCATAGCAAGTTTCGAAAGTTTTCAAGCAAAGTTCTAATAATTCGGTAAGAAATACAGTTATAATAAGGTAAATATAACAAATAGATCTACAAATCAGTATGTAATAAATATCCAATGGCACTCTGTTCGGTTTCAAATCGATCTTGACGTTGGGTCAAATCACACTCCACCCCTTTGGGGTGTCGTGTGATTTGACCCTCTGTCTCAATCGATTTGAAACCTCAAAATTTTTGCCTCAAATCTTTATGAGGTGTGGTAAAGGGGGATCCGCCCCTTGGACCACCCTTGAAACTGAATGATCTTTGGTCACAAAGCGAGGTGTTGCATTAGAGGGTCTCTAGGGCTAGGTGGAAGGAGGTGAGGGGGAGGGGTGGGGGTAGATGGGGGCAGTTGGGATGAGGGGGTTAGAGAGAGAGGGGTGAGTTAGGAACAGGAGAAGGATATAGATAGAAGGCTGAGAAAGATGAGGGTGAGATAAAGAGTGGGGGAAAAGACAGGGAATAGGTATAGCATTGGACTCTTCCTGTATAGTTCTAATGTGTCAAACTTACCAGTCAGCTCAGGTTATGCTTAGTTCAGCTATTCAACTATTGTCTACATTATATATCCAGTTTAGTTCAGGGGTGATTGTCTGACACACAGCTGTGGACATCAAAAACCCTGTCATGTTCAAAGGTGACACTCTTCACACATATAATTATTGAGGGAGGCTATCACCAACTTGCTGCTCTAACCTCTGGGTTATGTATTTGTCAATTGTTCTGTTGGCCATTGAGAACTATTGTCAAATTGCGCATTTTACACCTGCCCCCTTCTCCCTTCTATGCCTCCTCCACCCCCTTCCCCACCTCCACACACATCCTAGCTTCCCCCCCCCCCCCAATGGCTAAAGGTTCCTACACCACTGGGCATCAAAAACCCTGTCATGTTCAAAGGAGACACTTTTCATGTATATAGGGGGAGGGGAGGTTTGTAACTTAGCCTAGCCTGCCCAACACATATCAGAATCCCCTGAAAGCTGAAGTTGCTGTCTCCCTCCTGATAATAGTTTATGTTACTAAAAAGATGTCCACTGCAATTGGCAAGTGCATAAAGCGCTGTCTCTGTTCCATGTGCAGTATCTGTGTTTCGCCAAGACGGAGGAATTAAGAGCTGGTTATAATATTATACTGGCCATTGTTAGATCTTATGATGTAAACATTTCTTTGCACCCCATTACCATCGTATACCTTGCCGATAGCCAAATTCTAAGAGCTGGTTTTTTGTATGTATAATAACATGATGAGTTAACATGTATAGAATATTGGCACATAAGCATTACACATTGTATTCTCGTTAAACACTTTTTGTTTTCTCAGCTATTTATAGCTGAGAAAACAAATGGGTCACTATGAAATGTGCCAATCACTGATACTGCATCTACATCTTGATAACTTGGTTAACTGTCTGTGAGGTGTTTAAGCTTAGATGTGACATCAGGCGAGGATGCCATATCTAATCCTTTCAATCAGTCATAGATTTCACACCTAGATGTTATTGAAGGCTGATTGACAGCCTTTCTAGGTTTAGCCAAGGGAGTTGATTGGCTGCTAGTTAGATGCTTCTCCAACCATGATAGGTCTGCAGAAGGCCCTCCCACCTCCCACACCACCCCTCTGCCCCACCACCACCCTCACCTGCCTCAGGTGCTCAAATGGACACTGCCAAACACATTTTCTAAATTTTAAAAGTAAGTTACCAACTATTTAGCCTAGCCTAGCCTAGCCTAGCCTAGCCTAGCCTAGCCTAGCCTAGCTTACTACTTTTTATACGACCAACTCTTTTTTTTACGACCCACTTTTTTTTTTACGACCCACTTTTTTTTTACGACCCACTTTTTTTTTACGACTAACTTTTTTTACGACCAACTTTCTTTTTGATAACAATTTTTTTCCGACCAACTATTTTTTAATGACAATTTTTTTTCGACCAACTTGACAAACTTTTTTTTACAAACTTTTTAATGACAATTTTTTTCCGACCAACTATTTTTTAACGACAATTTTTTTTCGACCAATTTTTTTCCGACCAACTTTTTCCGACCAACTTTATTTAACAACAATTTTTCCGACCAACTATTTGTTAACGACAATTTTTTTTCAACCAACTTTTTACGACAAACTTTTTTTTACCAACTTTTTTTTGACAATTTTTTTCCGACCAACTATTTTTTAACGACCAATTTTTTTCCGACCAACTTTTTTTCAATGACCAACTTTTTTTCAACGACAAACTTTTTTTCAACGACCAACTTTTTTTTAACGACAATTTTTGCGACCAACTTTTTTTTTACAACCAACTATTTTTTAACGACCATTTTTTTCCGACCAACTATTTTTCAACGATAATTTTTTTTCAACCAACTTTTTTTTACAGCCCTGGCTATTGCAGAGTTATTCATTATTGGTTACAGTTACTGAAGTGGAAATAAAAGTCAAGTGTATATAAACCTTAGTCTAGTTGACATTTGTATGTCTTTTGTGCCATATTAAATTTTACCTTCTGGTCTGTGAGGACTAGTGGAAACTCAGGAGGGCTAGTGAATCTTATTTCTATGTAGGTATTTCCCTAAGTTTATCATTTTTCTCCCTTTCTCTACATGTTTCAGAGTTCATGATTTCAATGGTCCTCAGTGACTGGTCATAAATTCCATTCAATTCAATTCAAGAATTCTTTATTGCAATAGATGTTGTTTACAATGAGGTGGTCCAGCATTCTAAATAGACAGGTGTCTAGGGTAGGTCTTCTGCCTGACATCGGACATAAGTAATTGAGGCTGAGAAATCGTTTCCATTGGAAACGCCAGGTATATAAATTAAGTTGACACTAATTGTAATATTAATTAGATAAACCAAATTTAACTTGATAATTTCTTAACTTAGTACTTGTTTAATATGACCGAATTAGGTGCCAAAGCTAGACGCCAACGTAAGAGATATTTGACAATATGGATGTGTTTCAGGAATCAACACGTTACTCTGTCTGGTAGCTAATCCAACACAACAATATTCTTTGTTAAATGACATTGGCATTGGATCCGGTGCCGTTGATTTGAGTTCGGGTTACTTCGAAAATCACTTTTATGATTAAATTTAAATTTAAAATACTTACCAATACCGAAGAAGAATGCTGTGTTGAGTGCACCGACCAATGATATAAGTGTGCTCGATCCTCCAATATTTTCTTTGAAGATGACATAATAGATCCCGACACAATAAGTAATGCCCGAGACGAAGAGCTGGATGAGAAACGCTGCCAGTAATACCAACCACTTGTATGCGCCGGGAACATCATCTTTAGCCACGGCCATTTCAGCGATTAGGAACTGTTAATATAATAAATATTAATTATTGCAGCCGCTATGTATAGATGCTTCAAAAGAGCTGCCCTATGCATGTGGGTAATGACTAGGAAGTGTCAAGATAGATGGAGGTCTTAGAAGATGATCCTAATGCAGCCATTGGGTTCTCGATCAAACCTCATACATGTGTGCTTGAGGCCTAAATGACTGCTTGCATGGCCGCATGGGACCCCATGCAACCATTTCATTGAGTCCGTAGAATGACTGTCAGGGGCGCTGGCAATGATATAGATAAGTAAAGTAAGAGCAGGTTAGGCGTCAATCCACCTGATTGTTCCCCGTTAAATAGTGGCTGGCACATGATGGAACTTGCACAGCAAACCCAACTTGCCAAGTCCAGCAACGAAACTTTCCGCCGGTCGTTAATTCCAGGACTAGGCGTCCTTTTTATCTTTACAGGTCTTTTCAGGTAACGGACTAGACTTCATGTCATATATATGTATGGATTTCACCTGGGACAATGGTGCAAGCATCTTAATTGCATTCATTAATGTTGCAAGTGTTTGTGCAGCATCGATCCAATAATTTATTGATTAGGGTTTAGGACTCTGTGGTTAATATATAACACCACGTTATATTATGCCGTACCTGCTTCGTAATGATGAATATTTACCAAACCCTCAACCACAAACTGTATCGGGTAATAGGGCTATAATGATATTGGACATGTATAAAAATATATAGCACCGCGATATGGCATTATAATCGTACATGCTTCTTGAATAATTGATGATGACTATTTAACACATCTGACCAAAATTTAATTTCTCTCAACTTAATCGTTTCTTCAATACTTTGTGGACAGTTTTAGAAGTTTCTAACTACTCACTATGACTTTAAAGAAAGGTTTTATTCAGCTTCCTGCCTCAATGGAGGTTATTAATGATTCTGTCTGTGTCGAAGATGATTACAAATGCAGATACTAAAGTGTAGGAATATGATAACAATATAATGGGATGCTATAAACCCGAAGTACAAAAATATAAATCGATACAACCATGTGATATAATCATTTCCACCTAAATAAATTACAGCATGAATGTACACCCAATTTCGTACAATATCATACTTATGAGTAACGCTATCAGAAAGTATGACTGTAAAAATATCCCCCCATGGACTTGAGTGTCTATGCCCTTTTCTTTTTAGCGAATAGTGAATTTCATTCACTCTATTGGGTTCGTCAGGTTGGATCGATGCTCAATGCTTAACTATTAAAGATGCACAAGCAGCCTATATATGTTATTCACCCATATCCCCTCGACACTGCAATATTAATTCGTGTATCCTAAAATGAAACGCCACGTATTTTCATGACTTCAAACCCTTCTTCATACATACAACGATCATGCATTGGAACTCTAACCTGTCTTCGTGATTTTTTTCTTCGTGAATTTTAATCAGTAACAATTGTGGACTATTAATTTGACGACCCTTAATCTGATGACTGGAACCCTTCCAAAAGTTCCACTACCTTGTAACCGTATTCCCACATTAATTAGTTTTTTTAGAAGTAATTAAATTAAATCAGTTTGTATCACAGGGTTGGTATGCACTATAATGAAACGATATACAAAGTGATGGCATGAGTCCAAGCCATTGTAAAATATATGATGGGAGAAGACGGCAGAAAATATACAATTCGACTTCACTAATCCTTTCAAATAACGCAAATTTCTATAGTTCGACATAACCAATCAGGCACTTTAAATCAACGTAATTCCAAATAATTATATTCAAGTAAACCTATAGTATTTATGATTTTTCTAAATGATAATTTAACAGAATTCACTTACAGTGTAGAGCTGCCGATTGTATATTTTCTGACGACCAGACCCATATCAATATGAGCGCTTTATTTCACTTCCCTCATTTTAATTGCTTAATTGCTCAATGATGGCGCTGTGCATGTATTCATCAAAGAAAGGCAATCTTCATTCGCATACGAGAGGTTCAATGCTGGTAAGACATACATATCTAAGATAAACACGTGATTTCTATTCTATATGAAACTCCCTTTCAAAACAGGCACTCCATTATAATTAATGCAAACCTTCGTTTGTAGTTATAAAGCTTTAAATTATCTATGCGTGCGTGTTTTGTAAGAATCCTTTATAACTAACAAATATTGACGAGGGCACAGTTGTGAAAATTATACAAATTACTATCAAGTATAACTATACGTTTCTCATGACAAAGCATAGCATATGTCATATCCTATACTCATATGACATTCTCCTCCTATTTCTATAAATGTTACCCTGATACTAATCATATAATCGAACTATATACAGGATTCTGTAAGGGTCATTGATTCCATATCAGAAGTGCACGTCTCCCCGCCCCCCTCCCGCCCAAAGTAGGTGTTCACGCTAGAAAGCCCACACTAGAACTTATGCCAGAAATATAACCCCATAGAAAGACCTGGGATCGAGATAAACACGAAGTTTCCTACTTGTCAAACTGCGTAGAAGACCTTATGCAGTAATTTTGTTCGAGCTATTCAATGGCTTGAGGGTCTACCCCTATCGCATTCGTTATTCTTCTAAACTTTTCAACCCTGTCCACACACAGCCGATTTGCCCCAATGTGGGTCTCACGATGAATCATATGATTTCATTTCACATCCTGGTTTAAGTTATTTAAATAATCCAGAAATTGAAATGAAATCATAGGATTCATTGGGAGACCCAAATATGGAAGCAATCGGGGGTGGGGGTGGGGGGTGGGGGGCAATCTCATCTCAATTATTGTCATAACATGATTCTTCTTCTTAATTACTTGCAAACTGTATGGCTAATAGCTATACACAATATTATAACATGTATTAGATATAATTTATTTGTGTGTGTAAGTAATGATATGTGAATTACTTTTACCATGTACAATACTCCTCTGATGAAGTCACAAATTATCCTTCTGGCACTATTATATGAACCTCGATTAAACTTCACTGATTTGCAAACTCGAGTACTTAAAACTTAGGGAAATAAAGTTAGAAGATTAAGCACATCCATTTAAGCAGTCCGATATCATCAGTCTTTTACAATTTTGTAGAATATTTATCAGAATATGATTATATACATGTATAAATGCCTGCAAACTGAACCATATAGAACAATAATCCAACGACGGTCAGTGACTGCCCTTTATCACAAAATACAAATTTTGAAGAACAAAAAGACATGTGAAGGTAGAATAATTAAACAATGGAGGCAGGTGAGGGCAGATGCAGTATAGTGGATGGATGTGGTGACTCTGTCACCTATAAGCCTATATATCCCAAAATAGATACACCAACATATATATACTGAGTATCCATATCCCTGACCAAGTATCGGAGAATTCCATGCGAGTTCAATAATGTCACTTTGATTATATTATCTGAAGATAAAGCAAGGGTCCCACTAGCGCACTAGCTGAACCATCAATGCAGTAATTAATTCTGGGAATAGGTCACTTGAGTGGTGAGTGGGATGTACATATCAGCTACATCCACAGCTAGGGTCATCACGTGTTCGCAACCAATTAATCATCAGTATGTAAGTGTGAGAAAAATTCACTATATATTCCCATAAATATGGGTTAACTAAGTACTATGGATTTTAAAAAAAATCTTAAGGGCTTTTAATGCCACGTCTTCCCATAACGTTCGATAATGACTGTCTGGTAATTATAATTATTGTTTAGAATATTATAAACAGTTGCCCAAACAAAAGGGGATGGAATAGATACAACCAATAAGAGAAGATATGGACATTTTCATTCGGACCATTGATCGCCGATTGTTTAATTCTTTCCGTCCTTCCGTCGTATCGGGTCATTCTAAGAATTGTTCGTACAGATTTAAAAGCCATTGACCCGAATAGTAACTAAATTATTTGACATACTAGTTTTTTTTATCAGAGATAAAGCACGACTCGACTGATTTGGTAACACCCGGTTCTTTACCCGTTTACCCAATTTGTCATTTTGATAACAAAGGAAACTATAAGTGTCCCCTATATGACTAAAGAACAACAGCTAGGCGCCATTCTCACCTTCAATTCAAAATTGGCGTACGGTACACATCTACATACACATCTATATGTAACCTTATATATGTTGCCTGTAAAATATAATTAATTGTGGCGAGACCTGAATATTATGTTTGTTTGGTAACCAAGGGTCTTCCCGCGCCTGGTCACTAGCAACAGTATTTTTCTTTTTTTCTAATAATTTTATACATGTGTAGTGAATTCCGTCAACAATACGTTACAGCCAGGAGCAGGTCATGTCTATCCTCTTGCACTAATGGAGGTGTCGCACCAGGCGAACAGCATTATCCGTAGACACATAAGAACAGGTCGAACAGGTCGTATAGCGGAACTCCACTATAGGTAAAAAAAAACGGCGCCAACAGGCAAAAACAGCTGCGACGAATTTTTTGCGACGAAATATCTAATCAAGTTAGATATTTTGCAATTGTTGGCAACAAATAAATGTGTTGCCGACAACCTATTTTACCCCCTCATCCACTAGAATTTTTACTCATGTCGAATTTTCCGAATTTTCCGAAATGTCGGCGACGAATTTTGCCTGTTGGCGCCGTTTTTTACCTATAGTGGAGTTCCGCTAGTACAGGAATACAGTGAACGGTTATACATAACACACATTCTGCTGTAGTTGAATACATCCGAAAGCTCAGATCGTGTTCAGCGAAGCGTTACTGAAGCACGTCAAGGACACTTGATCATCCATAATATCATTATGCACACACTTGACGGATTGTGGCCTACACTGTAAGCGGTCCTTCAGCCAAATCCGTGTAATTTTACACGGATTCCACTGCGTTTTTGGATGACGGTTTTTCCTGGTAAAATTACATTTTCGTGTAAAATTACATGGATCCCATGTAAAATTCATGTAGCTTTATTGTCCTGTTCCCGCGTAATTATCAGCTAACGCCGTGTAAAAACTTACTCTGAATCCTTGTAAAACCCGGCTCGAAATTACAGTAGATCCGTGTAAAAATTTACTCTGAATCCATGTAAAACCCAGCTCGAAATTACAGTAGATCCGTGTAAAAATTTACTCTGAATCCATGTAAAACCCGGCTCGAAATTACAGTAGATCCATGTAAAAATTTACTCTGAATCCATGTAAAACCCGGCTCGAAATTACAGTAGATCCATGTAAAAATTTACTCTGAATCCATGTAAAACCCAGCTCGAAATTACAGTAGATCCGTGTAAAAATTTACTCTGAATCCATGTAGAACCCGGCTCGAAATTACAGTAGACCCATGTAAAACCCTTTTATCCTCACTATATATTCTTATTCGGGGATTTTTTATTTACCCTCAGAAAATCATCATTTCATCAATTTGGTTCATAATTAATTGTTGGTGTACTTCTTCATACCGGCTTCTGTAAAGAATAAAATACAGCTATATTTGGTGCAATGCATCCACAGTTGTTACATTTCAATGCAGGTATATGCATAAATGAGGTATGCTATAATTCCAAAAGAACCTTGATAATGAATTTAGGAATTTGTAAGAATCTTGTTTCATTATGCGTTTCATAATATACAATTCCAGGTAGTGGCTTCATCAATAGGCCTATGTATGTATAAGTAATTAGAATATCAATCCTTAAAATCAAATATTAGCCTACATTGAAGGTGACAATGACGTATAATAATAACCAACACTTGAGAAAAGCACAAGATTGGAGGTAATGTTGACGTCGCCCAACTGGACCACTTGGTGACCTCTCATAGTAACTGGATGACGGGTAGCGCCCCCAAGCAGCAGGCGTCTCGGCGGCCGCCACTTCGGAGGGAGAGGTTGGTTAGAAAAGCTTTCGAAAATGTTTGAAACATAATTGATAATTGTATTCATTGTATTCATTGTAGAATGCATGTTAGCAGATCATTAAATAAAATATTGAATCGAATGTAATCATGTAAGTGAGCATAAGGAATTACTATCGGAAATTAAAATTCATATACTATATCAAAGGTGAGAAATATTTTGGAGCTATGTTAAAGGGAATTAGGATTAACTTCTAGGCTACCTCTGAATGCCAGTCAAAACGGCCCCACGCGAAAACGGCCCCGTGAAAACGGCCCCCGGCTTTTCTGTGTGACTACTGACTGCTTTCGTTCTGCCACCTCCGGTCAACATGGAGGTGTTGCGTCGGGGTATTACACCTTTCCACCCGACGCTAGGTGTGGGTGATATGTAACATTCCCAGTCAGTATGTCAACGGTCTATTACACCTTTAGGTGTGGGTGCTATGTGGCAATATGGATATGAAACGGCTAGCGTAAAATGGTGTAATTAAAGGTGGAACGTTATAGTCAGCTATGGCCAGGCTACAGTTAAATCAGTTCATAAACTATTGTTTCTGATCGTTTTTGAAGTCGGCATGGCTCATTATCATGGATATTTATCAAAAACATGCCCTAAATCCGATTTAGATTTAGATGTATACCCCCTACCATTAAAAAGGTAACGAGATACAGAATCGAATCCTAAAATCTAAATAGCTAGGGCCTATCTCCTGTCATCTTAACGTTTAGTTTAGGCCTAGTACATGCTAGTAGCTGGAAACGTTGTTGCGACGATCCTTTATTCAGCTAAATATAAAAACAATAATAGGCATACAGATCACTTCAAGCGGTAGGTATACTTTTCTAGACATGTATATGAAATGGTATATGATAGCCTACATAATTAAAGGTGTGTCGGGGTATAGGGGAGTCCTGTGTTACTGCCTTGAAGTGTTCAGAGATTCTGTGTCTGTGAGAGATGTAAATAGGTTATGAAATAATTCGATTATAGTTGATGATATAAATGCACTTTCAATTAGTATTATTATATATACCTAGGACACAAACAATTACAGGGTACGACAAAATCCATGGTGGTAGGAGAGGGAAGAGAGAGAGGGGGTAGGGAGGGAGAAGGGAAAGAGGTGCCGGGGGCAAATTAAGCAATTTGCAAATAGGAAACCTATTTGTTTCTCTTCTAATCCATGACTCAACGAGCTGTGATGAGCCAGAATTACATTTATTTACGTTAAAGACAGAGCTAGACAGGGAGAGGCAACAGTCAGATTTTGGGAAGATCAGGGTATAAATCCTATACGGTACCCAAAGGCCTGTCAACCTATTCGTCACAATAATTGAAAAACCCTTGATGAATAAAAGATTTCTCTATTCTATTCTATATCTAGTAAAATAATATCATGGAAACTAGGAAGGAGGGGATTAGCATAACCCAGGAAACCTAGTGACAGGCATGTTTCGGGGTTCTGAAACATGTCTGGTCGCTGCCCTTATATTTCCTTGAGTAATCCTACAGGTGTACCTTACACATATTGCCAAGCTGAACGACTAAAGACTCTACCATATTCTCCAAGTATATCCTAGTGATATCTACACCCCACCGATATAGTTAATTTATAAGATACCTTTCACGCTAGTCAGGCTGATGCTACTAGTACTATCGCTACAGTGGTACTGTAGAGATAGGCCATTTCTCCCACGTAGGGTTTGGGTTCTGAACTTAATATACGATATATATAGAGAGAGAGAAATTAAAAAAGAAAGTTACAGCATGGTAAAGATGGAAGAAGGGATTGGGCCCATTTCGTGAGAACTGCTCATATATATATACAGATTCTAGAGAGTCTTTGCCTACATTGTATGTATGAGTTATGTGCGACCCTTAGTAAGCGACCCTAGTAAGCTATAAAGTTCACTAGTCCGCCGGACTAGCGGGAATTTTTAGTTAGCCTGTACACCTGATTGGGAGAGCCAAAACTGAGATATCTAAGGTCACAAAGTACAATAAAATACAAAACATATATTACTTACCTGAAAGTATTGCCATATTCCTCAAATGGACCTGTGCATAAACAATCCGTCCTGTGAGTTGTATTGTCCTACCTCACTGGTTGAGGGTAAAAGTTGTTATGTTTTCAAACCTGCAGTCCAGTGTTGGGCTGACCTAGAAATCACTGGTGCATGCACAAGGCTATACCAGAGACAGTCCATTACGTAATGGACTGTCTCTGGCTATACATAGCTCTGCTAAAACAAAAGCCACTGCAGGTGGCCTTAGTATGGTTGACTGAACAGTGGGAACAGTGTGCGGGAACAGTGTAAAATCAGCTTGGGATTACAAGCTATTACATGGATTCCACGCATGCATGCTGAATCCATGTAAACTACAGTTCGTACCCGGAAACAACAAGTAATTACATGGATCCAGATGAATTTTCAGCTGATTTCTTAGAGTGTACAGTGCGAAAACCATTTTCTCCAAAAAATAAACACAAGCTCACGACTGCCACCCATGCCTCTATAACAGAGAACCTATATATCTCCAAACCCCATCCAACGGACTTTTCTCCCTTAATTCGATCTTAGACTCTCTAATTCTTTCACCAATCAAAAGGGAATTGCATCAATAACTACATGTGTGAGTTTAAAAGAAAACTGAGCCCCAGATATGAAGATATTAGTGAAATTAAAAAATAAAATGACTCGAAAATCAGACAAATGTCAAAAGGCTGTCTGCTCTGGGATTCGAATTCACAATGTTCATCATGCATATAAACACTGGGCATACCCATTGATACATCACATTTAAGTTTACTTTACCCCCCCGCATTCTCCTCATGGTGATTGAGGAGAATGGGGAAATTAATTATGATGGTCCCTGTGTTCGTCGCAGGCAATTTAATGATTCAAATTAGTCATAAAAATATATCTTGCATCTGCAATCTATTTCTATAATATGCGATTGCAGGACTCCTAGGTCTGCACGCCTCCTGGACGCGGAGGGCTATTTATAACCTCCGATCCACTACACATGCATGCATATATACATACGCATACGATACGATTTATATACCTCATACAAATACAAGTTATAGAACATGCTACACAGCATATCTTACTTTTACACGACTTTCCTACCGATCATCAGACATTATAGACATTCTCTACAACCTTTATAGTAGGGCTAATTGATAAACTATGAACATTTGATAATTTAACCATCAAATTCCAATAATTAAATTTCAAAATGTCCAAAAAATTGTCCTATTTATTTCCCCAACAGGTCTCGAACATCTGAGCCATCGAAAAGCAGCTTCCAATGATGCACGAACTGATCTCGATTTCGTCTCCCTGCTCTCGTCCCCGTATCTATCTCATGCAGTCATGTACAATGCTGTCTAGAAATTAGGAACATGTAAGTCGATTCTCATGCGATTTCACATAATTTAGTGTAAACGAGTCCTCTGCGGCGCAGAATCGTATGTTAATCGGCTTGGTGGACTAGGCCCTAAATACTCCTGTACTCCGGATAAATTGGGAGATGTGTAGACATACATAGTGGTATTATGTCCAGGTCAGCGGTATATATGCTTTGATGTTCCTGTACTAGGCCATACACTATTTCTGACTACGCTTTTCTTTTTATTAATGTCTGTGATTCGCTGAGCTAGCACTCCGAGAATCACAGGGTTGTAATTATGGGTAGGATGATCATCGAATGAAGCAAGAATCAGCGACGTTTGGAAGTGAAGTGAGGGTTTGAGTTAGTAGTTGGTCAGGTACGTGCATGATCAAGTCGCGTGGGTTGTCTTCAATGACCGCGCATTGTTGGCGAGCCAATTAAGTGAAATAAGAAGGATCGAGTAAGAAGGCAGCTTGGGAAATTAAATGTTTATTTAATTTATAAATAATTTATATAAATAGGTAAATAAAAGAAGTATAAAAGTAAATTTGGTTTTTGTTGTAAAATTGGTAAAAGTTGAAGTGATTATAAATTAAAATTGAAATGATGAGAATTTAAATTAATAATATAAGATAATTAGTAGGAGGAATGATATGATGGTTATTAGGTGTGGGTGGGTGGGAAATTTGTGTGATCGGTGTGGTGGCAAGAGGTGAAGTGAGTGGTTGTGAGAGTGGGAGTGAGTGGTGCAGCGACCTGTGTGTAGGGGTCGCTGCGAGAGGTGGGTGGTGATAGGCTCCCAACAATGCACACGCATTGCATAAAGCCATGCTATACACATTGTCGAAAGCAATGCGCCTGACATATTCTTTAATTGAGTCAATGTTTATTCCTAGCATAAGTATACATTGTTGTGGGATCGAGGGAATTGTGTGAAGCTCTAGATTTATTAGTCGACGTCTGATAACATCCCTGAGGGATAAAACGTTATTTCTTGTAACTGTTAAATAATTATTGGCTTCTAAATGAATAAAAAAATTAGTGATATAATGCTTAAAGTTCAGCAGAAGTGTCATACTCATAATTCGATGATCAAATGCTTTTAAATGATTATATAAGGTTACGCAACATGACGTAAGTGATTATTAAATATGAATTTATTATAATGAAAACATTATGAATATATTATGTACTAAACATTATAGGTATTTCCGCCGAGAAATAACCGTTGAAGGTTCATGTACCAGACATTATAATTATCTAATATTCACATGTTTCCAGGTGTGTCTACAGGCTTATATAACCCTTCCAGCTTATTATTATTCATATCGGTAACCAGCCGATATGCTATAGCTCTACCCAACGAGATTATATTAACACAATCTCGTTGCTCTACCATATACCCCGAGAATCGCACATATTAGAAGCATGTGTGTTGTGTGTGTTGGGAGTGGGGTCAAGGTATTGGATAATGATAGCTTATTTGGAGGTATAAATGGATGTAGAATTTTCCCACGCTATGAACTAAACTGTTATGTCTATTAACATATGTATGCTATAATATAGACATCTACCATGAGGATGGCTCAATTCTATACTAATTCCACTCACTCATACATGTATATATATGCATGATCGGTTAATTGTTGGAAAGGTGTCTTGCCAATAACAAAAACCATAAAAGCAACTGTCGACAGTATCGATAAATGATGTGACTTTTGAGAGCTATATCTCTGGAAACAACAATAGCTAACGATTGTTATATCAAGTCGAGCATACCCTGAATAGTATCCCTGGTATCCTGTTCCTCTCGTTCCCATGCACCCGACCCCATGGATATACGGCATTTTCACCAGGCCGATTTACGGCTGACAGAGTCATAACGAATTAACTAAAAACAAATTTGTTTACAAAATATGAAAAATGGTCGTATCAGGGCCCAGTATATAGGTTTTAAACATTGCCGCATATCCATTACCACTGCCGGGTGAAGTACTCTTCAGCCTTGTCTTGATTTATGGTGTAGTTATTTTCCTAGTTTATATCTTCCTATTTGTTACGCCTGGGAGAAATATACCAAAATTATGTTTTTTTTAAACTTATTACTTGGTATATTTATATTATTAGACGCAAAGATTACCTTTCAACATTATCGTGATAGATGCAACTATAATTATACATTTCTATGATATTTTCAGAGTTCCAAATTGATATTTCTTTGTAGGGAATATTTTAAGCAAATTAACCATCCACATATCTCGGGGTGTTTGATGCTGGCCTTAGCATACAAAATCTTTTTGTAGGGGTTCGCACAACCCGCTGAGTGCACCATTTGTCCTTCACTGTAGTGCTTACTGGACTGGGAAATTAAAGGCTGGTCACTGTATACATGGATGTCTGTTAATATTTGTATTCGAAATATTAGTGTATATATTACCCCAGGATTTAGTGGAATACCTATGGAGCCTAACTAAAAAAACTGGTAAAATACCATACATGTCTAATAATTATAGACAGTAAATATTATTTATCATCCCATCTCATCATTATGTACCTTTTGTGCATTGATCATTATGAAAACGATATAATCTGAGGTATATTATAACTATTTAATTTTCTATGAGTATACATATATAGTACCATTGTATAATATAGGGTAAAATTAAAATGAATAATAGAGATTGTGAATCAGGGTAGAATGAAAACCCATCGTCAAGGTCGAGACTACTTTGTAAAAATTAACCCGAATAAAGACTGTTAAAAAGACCCACTTCTTGTCCAATGATTTAAATGTGATATAAACTACAGCTAAAAGTGTCCACCCTCTGCCGGCTCAGGGATCGGAAGGAAGACCACCAGTAGGTGAACCGATGAGCCATACTGTTAAAATTAATTTGATTGATCCTGATGTAGTGCTCTAACCTGAATAAAAATGATTTAAAAAAAATATACAGCAATTCACAAATAGAGTTCATCAATAGAAGCCCGAACTTAAACTTATATAGAGGGCACTAGAAAATATAGCTCTCTATCCCACCAACAGGCAGAACTTTAGATTTAAATATCATGGTATTGACAATACATATATTTGACTTATAAAATAACATTGATAATTAATTTCTTTGCTATATATTGATATCGTGTAAAACTGCATGGGATGGTCCTACTCACTCAGTTGTATTCGGTAAAAGATTATAAATTATAGACACATTATGAACTAGGAACATGAAACTTATTTGAATTGGTTTATTATTCTTTTGTGGAATACACATTTTATATCCCTGAGCAGCATGAGAATACTATGTCACCATGGAAATGTTCTCAATAAAATTTCTTTAAAAAAAAAATCCCTGGAGTGATGAGAAATCGGTATATTATTGTCTAGTGTTATATTTTCGGTAAATGTCAATATTCAGAGATCTGGTATCCAGAGTCACATAGATAGTTCCTCTTGATTATCGTAAGATAATATCATGATGCTATAAGGGAGGTGGGCGGGGAGAAAGAAAATCTGTTCGACTGTCTATGAACATGAGAAAAGTTGAGAAGACGAGGGAACGTCCGATGAATGACGTCAGAGGACGTGAGGAGCAGAGCAAGTTTTGCTTCCCGCCAAAATGACCCAGCCTCCCCATAGCAGGGTGTCCGCACCGTCCTTCTATTATATATAGTAGTGTGGAGCCACTCAGTGTGGAATAGAGGGCCTGCCTAGGGAGGATGCAATGCCCGATGTTAATCATAACATAGGGCAATTGCATAAATCTAAACATATTATTTGTATCTTTCCTAATAATATCCTTAGTTCTTGAAAATGTTATGTAACAAAGATAACATGTAATTGAACTATCATCAGTGTATAAAGCGTATTTGTTTTGATATATGTATTGTGAATGCCAAGGCAGAACGAAAACCACATCTTGTGAGACTGCATTTATTAATGTTACCCGAATAAAATATAATGAAGTGGCGTAGGAAAAAGGGTGCCGAGATTATGCGGGGGGGGGGGGCAGAGTATGTGCCCCCCCTTTCCCCCAATATCAAGTGGTTAGTCATTCTAAATATCACCCCGAGAAAATATAGCAATGACTCTAAATTAATGTGCACTGTAAAAATATATTTTTTTCCTTTAGAACTAGACTCAATCTTCATACTCAACGCTAGTTAACATTACCCTGTTTACCATGTGCAGAAGGTGACTGCTTTTCAGGCATACAGTTAATTCCTGGTTGAATACGTTCAGATTCTACAAATCCAGGGTGTAGGAGAAGCGGGGTGCATACCCCCAAAACAAAGGAGAAGGGGCTAGAGTAGACTTTATCCCTAGATCAATGTTCAGCCCTGGAAATTTGAAATTACTGTTGTATTAAATTTCAAACCAATTAGTATTGTCTTCTTTCAAAGTTACTTTCTCTATTGAATAAAATGTTTGCCAGACAGTCTCCTTTACATATTTCATTAAATGAATCTGTTTCTTTATTGAAATCTTTAAATTCTTTTGTGATATGGCTTATTTGGGATTCCATGATTACAATTTGTATCTTTCACTTTTTCACGCATTGTTCTCTTTGTTTGTTCTTTTTGTCCTATTTTTTACCATTTTGGAATCACAAATGAGAGGTTAGTACTTAACATAATTTGATGATAGGTTTCCCCCTATTTATCAGAATATAATATACCATCTCTCATCTCTTGATCTAACTTGTTAATGGTACAGCACACAGATAGTGGATGTTTGAATATCTGTGACAATAGGTATTGATTTCAACAATTTCACTGTTGACATCAGCAATAAAATCTTGGGATAAATTATGAAATCTTTGAAAGCTGTATCTATTCTCATATGGTGAGTATGTAACAATTGCCAAGTGGATATTTCAATTATGTCCTAACTATACTTGTAACTTGTATACTTGTTAACTGTCTGTTAGTTTCTTTGCATAACATATTAACTGTCTGTTAATTTCTTTGTATGACATATTCGCCCCCAGAACTGTATTACGTATGAAACATATATAATACATGACTACATGAATTATACTCGCCTCTCCCCACCCACCACTTGGTGATGTGTATTTGTTGCCCACCCTCCAACAGCATAGCTTCCTACGCCTCTGTAGTTATAAAAAAACCCATACATGTACCCAAAAAACCTCTATCGATCTCGCATCGGGATAAGCTCATATATATGCAGGCCTTCCCTCCTTTAATTCGCCTTACTCAGTCAGACGGATTTGGAGAATGTTTTCCTGCCTTGGGGCGACGCGCAATGAATCGGCAGGGGGAACACATATATTATACATATTATGAATGCGCGCTTACTAAAAAGGAGGAGTAGGACCAAGACTGAGAGAAACAACAGCTTTTCTACAAGCAAGCAAACGCAGCGTGTATCAAGTGATATTATATTAGTACACTTTTGGATGATTTGGGGGATGTTACTCTCACGCACCCGTCCTCTAGATCCCTTTCCCAAAATAGCATGACAAACTAGAAAAAATTTCACATTCAGTGAGACTCGTTTCAAATATGTTCTAAAACATTGGACAACTCGGTATCCCTTTATCATGTGTGTTATTATGTAGACTTGGCAGTCCCAAGGATGCACGGTGAAATCCACATACTTAATGCCTAAAAACCACCCTCAACCGCCCCGCGTCCCACCCCAATAACCATGGACTTCAGAGGCATAGAAGACTTCGAGATATAGAGTACAATAGATACCAAGAGTACAATAGAAAGTCATGAAGTGTTCATAGAAATTGAAATACACACATTCCCAGTGAGTACCTGGTTAGGTTGATATTTTCTAAACAAATAAATGTATTGTATGGGTTACCTTAGGGAAGGATTAATCACATCCTGGAAGAAGGAAATGTATCCGGAATTGCTTGATCTAAGTAACCTTGAATTTTCTGTCAACAACATATGTGTTACAGAATTTGAAATATGCGAAGTCCTTCACCTATAGGATCATAACACTGATTGAAGCTCCCTAGCCAGTTGTATGAGTACATCAGTATGATAAATTCTGTTTTCACCAGGCAGACGTTGAGGAAAAGCTACACTGGATATTTGAAACAGTGCCAAAGGCGAGTACTAGCCACATGTGAGAGCTACATGGTGGCTTATATTAGAACACTACTTTGCCTCACATCTTCTTAGCATGCAGGTTTTCAGCAAATGAACACATGTCCCCATGTCGCACCAACAACCATGTACTTACTGATTTTAGTGAGGTAACGGGATAGGAATCACTAAAACATTATTGTGCACGGATGCTACATTACAAAACATGTTACTGTAAACATGTACTGTAATAATCACGCAGTATGTATTTTCGCTATTTTAGCGCACCCACCTTTGTGTGTGAAAATAAATCCTTCGCGAAAGGTATAATAATTGCATAAACAAGGTGTGAGACTTCCTTGCTGCGCGAATTTAAATCCGCGCGTAAAGGTGTCAAAGTACTTAGTGCGCGAAAATCTATCTGCACGAAAATTCATCTGCGCGAAAATATATACGTTTACAGTATCCATCACTTCTGTTAGTAAAATATTGAACTGGGTTTTCGTTGTTAACTTGTTCTTTGAAATACATACAAGTGGTAGCTAATCTGCTGTGAGACTATGGGGTTCGGGTTTGATTCTTCATTTTTCAACCTTTTTAAAATCATTTCTCAATTTGCATATTTTCTAAAATGGTAACTTACAACATGTCATATCATTTAGAGGACATTTACAGAAGTGTACACAAATAAAGGAATACTATGTCCCCTCTATCGTGATAAAAAATGGATGAAAATAAGAGTAAAGAGAATTTATTGCATCAATTTGTACATCAAGGCGGACTTTAAGTGATGTTTCCCAAATCAGTTGGAAAAAGTGGGAAAAAAAGTTTTCTAGGCCGTACTTCTCTTGGCCGCTTACCAACTCTTTGAAATGGCTTGGATGAGAACACTCGATCGTTAGACGAAAGCCCTGGTTCAAGGCGACAGTGGTTAAACTCTATTGGTTAACTCTATTTGATTAACAGGCTTTGTTTGATTTAATTTTTCTTTAATGAGTTCATGGCAACGAGAATATCATGATTCTGGCATTGTATAATTTCTTTAAAAGGGAACTTTTGGCCTCTGTGTATTGACACACGGCGTCTACCCACCCAAAATCATTTTCACTTATCACTGTACTATGTCACTCATTGTTTCATTATGTGTGTAAAATCCTAAAATTGTTTTAAGCTAATTGAACATTATTTATCGTATCTATCCAATCTGACGGGCGAAATAATTAATTAATGGTCGTACGTCTTAATTTATCTCTGTTACAGTAACAACTGTATGCAAGCTGAAAATATTGTATTTATTAAAAACAATCAAACAAACAAATTTTTACCTTAATAATTACATAATTTTGACGATTAGGATTAAAGGATAGTTCACCGCGACCACCTGCTAGATTTTTTCATCTTTTTTTTTCCATCAGTATTTTTCGAAATTTAAAAACTGATGAAGACGTAATGTTAAAACCAATTGGTGAAACAGCTCCTTTCAGTACATGTATACGGCGCGAATGTATTTCGTGAACAGTGTGCCCTATGACAGGCGAAATAAATGGTATAATTATTGTACAAACACATGTATATAAAAGACCCACATTATAGCGGAACTCCACTATAGGTAAAAAACGGCGCCAACAGGCAAAATTCGTCGCCGACATTTCTAAAAATTCGGAAAATTCGACATGAATAAAAATTCTAGTGGATGAGGGGGTGAAATAGGTTGTTGGCAACATATTTATTTGTTGCCAACAATTACAAAATATCTAACTTGATTAGATATTTCGTCGCAAAAAATTTGTCGCAGCCGTTTTTGCCTGTTGGCGCCGTTTTCTACCTATAGTGGAGTTCCGCTATTAGGCTACATATCCCATGCTTTTGATGCTCATTCTTTATGGGTGAGCGTCAGGGTATTGAGTGCCTTATGATAAATTATTGCTATACATCAAATTCGATTTTAAAGCTGTATTCTCAGGCGATATCAACAACAGAATGCAGGTTTCTCTTTCATTGCCCCACTGCTGGTATAGGGAAGTAAAGTAACCGAAAAATGGATATATTTTATGAAATAATTCAAGCACCTGATGAGGGAATTTTATTATTAAATTCTTCCAAACGTCAGCATCAATAATTTGTCAAAGACTGTTTGCGATTTTGTTCAATTCAATTTCATCCAAGTCAATGCATTTTCTATTCATATAAGAAAGGTATACAAACACTCCTAGCTTAGCAGACATTAGAAGACATCTGAAAGTGAATTCCAGGTCTTCCAGTGGGTTCCTGACTAGTTGGTACTGATAGAATAAATTTTGATTTTACATTATTATGCCAGAAATAAATTTGAGGGTTATTTTTCTAATGTCTGCTAAACTAGGAGTGTTTGGTTAAAGGGAGAAGTAGTTTATAGTAACCCCCACCCCCCACCACCACCACCAAAACAACAACAAAAACAAAACAAACCCCAACATGAGGTCAAACGGTCACTATATATACCGAATATGACTAAGGTGAGGCTGTATGGAGATTGGTTCACCTGACAACGGACAAGATTCAGACATTATTTTCATTTCTGTGAGTGGTATCTAAAAGACAACGCTGTGCTTATTCTATATATCACCAACACAATTCCTACCCGCCTGAATAAATGTCATTTGACCAAAGTTCTGGAGGATTTCACTTTTTTTTTTGCAAAAAAGTCCCTATTTATATATCGGTGGCCCGTCAAAATCCGTTGATGGTCGTCTATAATATAAATATCGACGTAGTAGTATGTATACAGTCCCACAAGCCATGTCCTTGTATACTCAAGGATGTTTACTGTTAAGAAAAGATAAACCTTTTAAAAGATTAAGATGTTTAATGTTTACCTCATTTAAAATCAGATACAATCTAGAGTCCCGCAAGCCATGTCCATTATAGTCAAGGGCGCTAATTGTTAAACAAAGATAAACCTCTTAAACTATTACGAAGTTTAATGTTTACCTCATTCAAAATTAGATCCGTGAAGAAAAAATAAACACATTGATATTGTTGTATGAAATGCAAAAGAATATATAGATAAACAGGCCAGGCCCATGTCTTCACAGTGAAACAATATCATAGCCATAATGCTGAAGACTTTGGATATCCGACTTTAAAATATGAACATATTCTATAAGCAATACATAAAAAAACTGTTGGAAATGCTGGCAGTCGACAAATATGAGGCATTGTAAAAATTATTACACTATTTTTTTTTACAATGACTCATATATATGCACAACAGGTGCCTACCAATTGTCAACCAACCGTCGACATTTTATTGATTAAACAACATTGTCGATATGCATGGAAGTATATAATACGGTGGTGTTCCTCGAAATATTATACACATTTTCTCAACAAACACACTATGAAAGAACGATATAGGAATCAATTTGTTTTAGGCAAATGCAATGCCTGTATTCCATTCGGTCTCCTACACGTTTGCATATGGCAGCTCTAGCCCCGTTGAACGTTTGCTATATCGCACAAAAGACTGTATACGCAAGGGTGCTAATAGTATTGCATAAGGATCGGGACAAAAACTGCGTTGTATGCGTGGTTGCCAGGAGGGACTAATACCGAACCTAAGTTTGTTCACACGAATTTCAGATTACATTCTATATCACCAATATTTATCATTGATTCCAAATCATCTCCTGAGCTTGGCCTGGTTAGTTACATTCTGTTAGAGTGTTTCAGTTTCAATTTACATGAAGTACACCAAAACTATGCACGCTCCGCTTTCTATAGAATTGTGCAGAGAACAGACGCTTTAAATCAATGTCCTTCTTCTCGAATGTGTTACCGCTTACTTACTGAACTCTTGGGATTCAAATGATTATAGGAAACCTTGAATGCCACTCACCTAACGTCCAGTGTGCCGCCAGGTATCCAGTGAAATGATTCTGTGGGCACTTAAGCTCTGCAGAACGAGTCATTTCACAGCAAGGTGTCCCAAATGCAAAACTTTGAAAACTTATAATACTTGAAATACGTCCAAAGGTCCAATGAGATTTAAACAAAACCCACCAGACTTTCTTGATGCAAATAATATTTGCAATGCCAACTAATAAAATTATGTCAAATACAACTTTCAGAATGGGACTGGTAAAATGAATTCGAGGAGTTTAAGATCGAGGTTTTAATGATATTTATATATCTATTTTGCACAAAATATTTCTACAAGTTTTTGTCATCTTAAGACTACTGTGACGGATTGTGTTTACTTCAATACGTGGATCGCCTACGAACGTAAACAATTACAGAAATGCGTAAAGTCGGATGTTGAAAACTGGACTCCAAGTCTGTGGATCGGTTCATGCGTATTTTCCCGTTACTGAAGGCTCCACACGATTGTAGTGACTTTTGTTAATCATCATGTTTACTCAGGTACCAGTCTAGGCTTAGAGTTGAGAGAGTCCCTCAAAACTGACGAAAAGCCTATCGCTCCAAACCACAAAATGCCATTAGACTCCCAGTAGGACGCATACTCCAGGACCAGGAAAGCCATTAGCATAGTAGGTGTCCAATTACTGGTATGCTATTCTTATCTGATCTGAGCTGGTAGACTACCGGGAAGGGGGCGTGGTCGCATTAGTTCAGTCGATGATGACGACATAAGGATTTCCTCAACAAAGTGGGGCGTGTCGATATAAACACTGATGGTTGCAGTTCCACAAACTATTTCTTTTCTATAGGTTGCATGCAGGAAATTATCCATTAAAATGAAAATAATGATATAATTATATTAAGAAAGCTATGTAGTTTAGAAATGTCTTGTCCCAGGTGGAACGTGAACGCACATCTGGCTGCTGACCAAGCATGTCGAACCAGTCCACCATGCATGGTGACTCTCGGAGCTCATTGCCCGGCAACACAGGGGATCATGTCTGGCCATACAAAACAGTGATTTCATTCATAAATGCTGGGTTATTTATGCATGGTATATTGCAAGGGCATACATGACATGTATCAAGATCGTGATTTATGGTATAAAGTTATAGTTAATACCCCTTTGGGTGTAAAGTTTATTATATAGGTAAGGGTGGGAGGGTAGAACAAACTATCATGTCCTCGATGTTTTCTCTCCGGATGTTCAAACCAGTGGGTGTATAATGAAACTAAAATTAAACTAAACGGGTTTCTTCTCATATCGGTCCTATTCATTGATCAGCTATTTGGAATATTAATTTTTAAAAAAACGTCTCGGCCATAGCTGAATAGATGAAACACATTCAACGTCAAGGGGGCGCTATTGCATATTTTTAGTTTCGCGGTTTCATTGTTTCAGTTTGAGACTGATAATTATGAACATAGAGAGCTGTTTTTTTAAAAAAGAAATTAGCATATTTTATCAAACCATAATGTGTCGAAGGCGGTACATTGGCGGTGCCAGATGTGTCCAGCCGATCTAATTATTTTAATAACGTGTTTATGGTAGAATAAATTTACTATGTTGCCAAAACTTTCCTTCTAGCCCCATTATTGCCGCCTGTAGCAACATTTCAAATTAATCATCTCGTATCTATATAATATCAATTTCTCCCCGCCAAGCCAGTATGTATATTTGGGTTGAATATTAGAATCGCCGGAGGGCAGCACCATACTATAGACTTATAGAATATCCCTACGGTTTGAAGTAATAAGTCAATTCAACTCCACTTAGTGTAGCTTCAATGCAGATGTTCTTCTTCATGGGTTAAAGCTGTGCTTTTATCGTATATTTTATCATAACGAGATCTTTTTTTTCGGACGTGTTTATTTTTCAATTACTCTCAGTCGCTCCATACAGAGACATCAAGCTATAAGCGTAATAATATAGTGAGAACAATATATTTATGGCAAGTTGTCAGGAGACAAACAACAAACTTCAGTGATAAACACAAAACACACTTGAAAGTATAATCATTATGAAAACAATTCTAGACATACGAAGCCATAAACGTGCAATATTTAAGGACTTGAAAAATCAACGTAAAATTAAAATCAATGTATACAACAGGATCTTTTGAGCTGCATGTCATTCTCTTTAGTTCATCAGGCCACGCAGATTAGTTGAAAGGGAATTGACCTTGCCCAATCTATCCCAATCTATATTGATACTATCATTGACAACATATAATCATGTATACTTCGATCGTATGTGTTCTGGGACGTTTTTCAGATACACGGCAGAAACTGGAGGTAAAATCATTTGTGAATAATTATATTGATGAATTTAGGTCTGTGATCGTCCACCAAACTATCAAACTGGCCCTGACATTAATTTATTTGTCTTTATCTATTAACCCTCACGTAAGACCACGGCGCAAGGCTACGTCACTCACACGACATTCATCCAAAGATAACAGTCATGCATCCACTTCTTTTAGCTTTAATAGGATTTCCGCAGAGTATCTAGTTAAAAAATGAAGGTGGTCCTGTATTAAAAACCCCTTTTTAAAAAAAAATCTGAACGGATGAAAAAAAGTGCATTTAATCACGGTCGAATCCTGTATAACTATTTGATTTTTTTATACGAATAGATTGGAACAGAATTGGAAGAACGAGAACTGCATGGTGACGGTGTACCTTTTTTTTTTAACCCCATCCCGTTGTTCTTAGTGTATGTGCATAAAGGTCCTTTTCAGGACTAGGCGATTCATTTGGAGGTAATGACTTAGAATATATATGTTGAAGGAGAATTTGAATTCAGACTTGAATATGTGAATGATATATGTGATTATGTATAACGATGTTCTTTAGTTATAATTTGCACTTATGATAGTAGAATTTATTGTAATGCATGGTATCAACAGCAACGCAAGACTTTCACTACCAATTGTAAAATATTACTTGGTTGATCAATTTATTAAAAAAAAAAATAACATATCTTTATTCAGGTAAATAAGTGCTGGCATATATGTCATAACAATACGTTGTAAGGCTCGGGTAAACCCGATCTTCCTCCTTACCCTGAATTTTCGCGTTACAGTTTAGCATCTAAATATCTGGTGTTGAGCGATAATACATATAACAAATTCCAAAGAAGTGGTGGTGATAATAATGAGATGAGATGGGTTGTGATTATGGAGTGAGTTGGATGGTCATCTATGTAGTTTAACCTATGTCGAAGAAAGTTGATGCAATATTGGTATTACATAAGGAACTTTTCTTTTATGAAAGATCAGAATTCGGGTATGTTAATGTATAATAAAATAAAACATTTTCAACAAAGGTACACGTAATTGTTTATTTTTCAGATAATCTTAATCACAAACTAGTTTGGTTCTGAATCCAGTTTCTGTGATAGGAGACAGCTGAGTAGACGGACGGCCAGTCAGTGAGGCATCCAACCCGTACAAAGGATGTAATGCCCACGAGCTCGTAGTGGTCGTCAATGTAGCAGACCAATGGACCTCCACTGTCCCCCTGTAAAAATTTAGGTTGACAGAACATTTTACTCAAGAGCAGCTCTGTACCCAGCTTTGTACCCATTGCCATAATAATTATCATGCAGTGTACTAATTATTATATTTAAATAGCATGAGAAAGATTAATTCAACTTAAATCTTCAAATTTCAAATCAATTGCATTCCTGCATTCCTGATAAATGGATGTGAATATTATATAGGAGAATTCTTGATGAAAAATAGGGGTGAATATAGGAGAAGACTTTGAATTTGGAGGACTATTTTGAAATACTCCCCTTAATTAATGTTTTATTGGAAACAATTGAGTGAACTATACGTACTTGACACGCTCCTGTCGTTCCCTTCTTCCCAATACAAACATGTTTGTCATCCACGGCCCAATACTTCCTGCATGTGGCTGTCGACACTACGATCACCTCAGCTTGTCTCAGGCGATATGGCAGGCCACCGCCCCCTTTGCATAAATAGAATTTCCACCATAAGACAAAAGAGGACATATCGTCTTTCATATGATAGTTCTTCCATTTATAGGCCAGAGGTTCATTACTATTTTTGTTGCAAAAATCTTGCTGTTTATACGAACTTTACAACATTTAATCAAGGTGACAGTTGAGCGGCGCGATACTGGATATTACGACGTCATACGGACAACTTCTACGACACGATGATTAAATGCATACAGCCAATTTTTGGTACAGCTGGTACAGTTCATATAGCAAGAGCTCCAATACTGTGGGTTAAAGGTGTCTGGTGAGACCTTTTTCATTTGGTAAACATTCAAATATATCTGAGCATTTATTAAGTGTGAACAATTGATACAATTCATTTGAAATACAAAAGGAGGGATCTTATAAAATGGAGGTGCGCTTTTAATTGATCTGACTGTACTGTGTATCATACTATTATATTTATTACGTTATACACACTGGAGCAATCGAAAACCACACGCGGATATTGTGCTACCCGGTCAAAATAAAGTTGTAAAATATATGCATTTTCTGAAAATGGTATTAATAATGCTGAGAGCAGTCTTTTCTCTATAATTTACCTACCTCCCTCTTGAGTTTTGCCCCATCCACTTATCCAGCAAGCCTTTTCATCATATTTAGTATTTCTGGGTGCCATCGCTACCGTAGAGACATGATCATTTAATACGACGTCGGTTTTAAACTGGATGACAGCGATGTCATTAGGGAAAACTCCACCTTCGGTGTATCCTTCATGCTAGAGAAAATGCATAAAATTGTGTATGTATGTACATAATAATTATAATTATTTTGTTATGAATTTTGTTATGATATTCCCAATTATATGTCAAAAAGATGAATTAGTGGGATTAATATAGACATACAGAAACCTTCAGGAGTAAAACTCATCAATTTATCTCTAATAATTATGGCAATTGTGGTGGACTTACTCGTTTTATATAGCCTGGGTAATAACGTTTGGGCTTTCCAACGTTCCAATTAGAACGATCATGCACTCCAAATGTAGCACTATAATAGGATCTGCGACGGAGGTTGGAACACGTAGTTAGACGAAAGCAATTTAACTAACAAATACAATCAGTTATGTTTATTGGAGAAAATCAGCGATATGAATCTGTTTTCCTTTTTATTACCATATAACTGAGTATTTTATGTTTATAACTTTATTGAGGAATATTGAATGATATAGGATACAAAAGAAGAATGATTATGCATAGATATTGGTTTAGCTAAAACTTACATATGATAGCCTACACAATGGGCAGCTGTGAGAGCCCAACGTGTAGAAATAAGCACACAACCACATGTATGTCCACCATTCAACTCCAGGGACCCTTGCCATGGCCACTGCCCAACCTTAACATAAACAGAAGTCGTTGTTAAATAAAGCATCTTTGCTAATTATTTCTTCTTAATCTGTTCCTTTCCAGATTGTTATAAATTAATTTATAGCTTATACAATTGCCACGAGAGGATACCTCTGTGTATATATACATGCTGATAGATCATATCTTGTGAAGACTCAAGTTATGGAAAGGAGAACATTACACATGTATATGAACATGTATACATGTGTGTGTTCTTCTCTTACCGGAGCCTCCTGTCCCCCGATGACATAGGGTAGAAACCGAGCCCACGAGGAGCCGACAGTGGAAACGACTAATATTAGAGGAATCAACATAGTGCAGTAACCGATCCTTTCAAGTGTAGCTATTTTTTGTTGGCTTATAAATATTTCCCGCATGGGCGATTCCGCGATAGGTGTACAGGTACAGGTGGATGGTGGTTACAGGAATATTCATCATTCGTATGATATAGAAACAATTTTATCGGACGTGTTTACAAATTACAAACAATTAGTTTCGCCTTTCATCGAACATATCTTAGAAAAATAATTAAAAATGAAAGGTGTAGATTCAAGTTTTAAAAGTTGGCGTACCCTTAATATACCATTTCATGACCCTGGTATTTGATCATGGGTCATGCAAGCATACATCCTCAGTTTGGATAAGAAATTCAACACCTGGGATTGAGTATTACTGATTTCGAAAGCGTGGTGATAAGATATGGTTCTATTTTGAAAACTTCATGATGCAATCTTCGCACTGAATCGTGACCATTTTAAAAAGACATAATAAGATACGATTTCCCATAACTAACTTTCTCAATAACCAAACCAAAGGTTTTACGAAAAAAGCCGTACATAATAATCCATTACTTTAGATAACAACTGCTTATAATGGCGTATCAGTATTTGTTTTATCCCTAAAAACTCAAGGCAAATTTTCAAAATTCTCAAAGCTGAATTTTGCTCCTTAAAACACAAAACTCCAACGATGAAGACAAATCTGTCATCGAGCAGAAAAAAAGAACAAAGAACAGGAAATACCCATGTAAACATAGTGTCCGGTTTCTCCACGGGTGTAGAAACCAGGCACTATCCATGAAATCTACTTTACTAGAATTTTACACCCCCCCCCCGATACCACAATGTTTGGGCTACACAGTATAGTCTCTACTTTTGTAACTTGACTTTTGTTTAGGAAATACATCAATTAATGTCTAGGCCTTTGCTAGGTCAAAATAAATCAATGTTGGATACGATATTTAAGAGACTTGATTAGCATCAATATTTATTATCATTTGTGTTACTTCGGCCATTTTGCTGGCCTAAGTTAAACTAAGATAGAAACAAGTATTTGGTTTGATTAATTAAATTTAAATTCATGAATCTTTTGAGTGACTTAAGGTGCATTGCACTATATACGATAAGATTGTATCTTAAAGGCCTCGTAACTTGCTCTTAAAGTTACGACTACAACGGCTTTATGATACGAGGATTGTGCATTGCAGAATAGAATCTTAGAGGCCTCTTAGTCGTATCTTACCAAGGCCTTACGAGGGACTTAAGACGGACTTACGAGGGTCTAGAGGGGAGAACATTTCATGATACACCTTCCAAAGCAAACAGCGTCTCCTTGATGTAAAAGATAGTCTTTAGTGTTTGAGTGGTTTAGAGAGGGAATGCACAGTATAGAGATCAACTCATCGAGGTTTGTTATACATAACATCCACAATCATGAATATAGCATGGTTTGTCAGCTAACAATTAAGATTCAATTACCCACTACTTAGATGCAATCAAAACAATGAGGTCTACTCCCCGCTTTTCTCTGCGTACCTATGTTGTTGTGGTTGGGTATACATAAACAATTCATTCTCCCAAGTATTTAATGTAACAAGTATGTCATTGTAGAGAGAGGGTGTGAAGTCATTAGATTTGTAGAGAAATGAATAGTCATTTTGACTGTTGTCAAGTATTGTTAGTCTACTGTCGTGATATTATCTGTCATTCCCCAAATGAGGGAAATTACTTGAATAATATGGGGCGAGCAATTTAGGGTTGAATATAATAGTGAATGCCATATCATTTCGAGGCCTTTAAGACACAATGGTGAGGTTGTTTGTGTATATATGAGAATTTCAGCAAATTTTCACCATTCTTTGGCATCTAGATAAATTCAAATTTTAGTGATTTATTGGCGGGGAATATGTCGGCGGAGAGGTCATTTGGCAGGGAGAATGTCGGCGGGGAGAATGTATGGCGGGGAGATTTTGGCAGGGAGATTGCGGAGGCGAGATTGTCGGCGGGGAGAATGTTGGCGGGGGAATGACCTAGAACCCATGTATGCATATTCCATTAATCAATTTAGGGCTTTGCAGTACTTAAATATTGTCAACAAATTTTAGTTTGCTTTCACACCATGACCCCTGAAATGCTTAGCATAATTCATATATTATGTAATATTTAAAAAAAAGCTGTACAATAAATCGGTTTCCATGGTGACAGGTATCATGCTATACCTATCATATACCTTTCAGTGTTAACAATGATAATATTGTGGTTTATGTGGGGGACATGGGTTCGAATCCCAGTCCTGGCCGGTTTTTCAACAGCCATATTTGACTAAGATGTCCTAAGATATGCTAAGAGAGCTTTATCCACACCTGTTTTGGTGCTCATAAATTCTTAACTTTACGAGGGCTCTGAGAGTACTCTGAGAGTAACATCGTATATAGTGCAATGCACATTTTGCTAAGAGGGAGTTACGAGGCTCCTAAGAGTGGTTTAACACAGAATCGTATATAGTGCAATGCACCCTTAGATCGGTTGAGTTTTTGTTAATGTTAACGGTTTACACTGTACTGTTAGGAGCCTTGATTTGTTCTAGGGGTCTTTTCGTCTGTGTGCGTTTCCCAGACGAAAAGTGGCAGGGGCCAGTTAATTTACTGTCAACTGGCCGGACTAACTGTTGTTTCTGCTGTTTGCCACAACTTTGGCATAAGATACTAGAAAAGTTGTAGAGGGATGTTCACCAATATGTTGTAACGTAGCTCAATGTGTGTAGCATAAAGGAATGAGGATGTAATAATAATGATAATAATGAATTCTTTATTTTGCAAAGACTACACGTTGCAAAACTGGTGATGTACTTCAGATAATAATCTGGTCTCCCAGTGTATGTCATGGTACTACGGGTGACTAGCTATGGTGGGGGTTAGGTTGAGGGTCATGCTACACAAAAAATGCTATGCAAATCCTCCTATTGCCAGTATTGGATGGGTGCGGGAATTCTGTGAGCATCCAAACATGACTGCGGTATGCCACTCTTTGAGATAAGATGTTGATCAGGTAACACCTAGGTGTGATGCAATTCAAACTTTCAGATACACACATTATCGTGATAGTTACAGTGTACATGTGGGAAGATGTATCGTGCTGCTCATACACAGGTGCCAATTAAGGTCATCAGTATATAAAACAAACATGACAACATAGTATAAAAGATATTTGGTCACAATAGTGAGCAAATTCATTTTGGCGTGAAGGTTAAAATGCAAAAGTAACAGTTTGTTTGGCATCTGGAGTTATGTAATCTCAGGTTAGGCCCCACATCACTGTATTAGTTTTAACACTTTACACTTTGGTAATCTTACTTTCTTTCCACGATTTCATGTAAAGAAATCAGCATTTCTAAGATGTAAAACATAATAGTGATTTTTGGAAACATTCTTATGGGCCTGATCACATTCAACATGCAGGATACTGCTAACATGATTTTATAGGGTGTTTTCATAAAAATGAATACATAAATAATATAATTTATACATATTTTCTTGAATATTGGGGTTCAATACAAATAGTACATATTATAGGGATGGGGTGGTAGGATAAAACGTTGGGTATACTGTCCCTAGGGGTGGGAGGGGGTAGTAGGATATAGAGTTGGGGTATAGCATCCATACTGGTGGGAGGGGGTAGTAGGATATAGAGTTGGGGTATAGCATCCATACTGGTGGGAGGGGGTAGTAGGATAAAGAGTTGGGGTATAGCATCCATAGTGGTGGGAGGGGGTAGTAGGATAAAGAGTTGGGGTATTGCATCCATAGTGGTGGAAAGGGGAAGTAGGATAAAGAGTTGGGGTATAGCGTCCATAGTGGTGAGAGGGGGTAGTAGGATAAAGAGTTGGGTATACCGTCCCTAGGGGTGGGAGGGGGTAGTAGGATATAGAGTTGGGGTATAGCATCCATAGTGGTGGGAGGGGGTAGTAGGATATAGAGTTGGGGTATAGCATCCATAGTGGTGGGAGGGGGTAGTAGGATATAGAGTTGGGGTATAGCATCCATAGTGGTGGGAGGGGGTAGTAGGATATAGAGTTGGGGTATAGCATCCATAGTGGTGGGAAGGGGAAGTAGGATAAAGAGTTGGGGTATAGCGTCCATAGTGGTGGGAAGGGGAAGTAGGATAAAGAGTTGGGGTATAGCGTCCATAGTGGTGAGAGGGGGTAGTAGGATAAAGAGTTGGGTATACCGTCCCTAGGGGTGAGAGGGGGTAGTAGGATAAAGAGTTGGGTATACCGTCTCTAGGGGTGGGAGGGGGTAGTAGGATATAGAGTTGGGGTATAGCATCCATAGTGGTGGGAGGGGATAGTAGGATATAGACTTGGGTATACCGTCCATAGTGGTGAGAGGGGGTAGTAGGATATAGAGTTGGGGTAGACTGTTCCTAAAGGTGGGAGGGGGTAGTGGGATATAGAGTTGGGGTATAGCGTCCATAGTGGTGGGAGGGGGTAGTAGGATATAGATTTGGGGTATACCGTCCCTAGGGGTGGGAGGGGGTAGTAGGATATAGAGTTGGGGTATGGCTTCCATAGTGGTGGGAGGGGGTAGTAGGATATAAAGACTAATTGAACAGAAAAAAAGGAATACTTGTTGCATAGGGTACAGACCATGAAAAATGGTCCCAGAAAGTTCTAGAATGCTCTGAGCGATATCTATGAGCCGGAAAAGGTGAAGAAAATTAAGGTCTTAAATACTTTCATTACCCCAAACGGGATAAAGACTGGTATGGAAGCCTTAGAATTTGCAAACACCTATTTTGGGTCAATCGGCTTGAATACAAATGTGACCGTTCCTGACGTGAACTACGAGTAAATTCCAATAAGAATTGATCTCGAACCGAACATCACATCGGCTGTTAAGTTAAGGAGGTAATTTCCAAGATAATTAAGTCCATATAAGAACTCAGGTTTGTAGAGAGGGACTCGCTAATCTTGAAGAATGCATTGATGGATTAGAGTTGGTAAATATCTAGACAGCAAAACCGTCCCCGAGCTCCCCGCTGGGAGTGCGAGGCGATCACATAGGTTTGTAAATACCAACCTTTGGAAAATAGCGGCAGGTACCTCCGAAATAGAAGATTACGAATGATTAAAATTACACGAGTGAAGAGGTAAAGAACACAGTGTAGTATTTTCTACAAAGGAAAGTTGTTGTGGCATAAACTACCTGACAATGAACGTATTCTCGATGATAAAAAAACCTTTGTCAATGCAGTTAAATTACTGTATAAAATGAATGTCAATCAATGATACGTCTATATCTGAGACTATTATATATATGAAAGCAAAGATATAGTTGGGGTATTATCTTGCATCGTTCTTTGTTAGTAACTAAAAGAACAAATAACTTTTGTGTATATGTGAGTCTCAATGATAATTATAATGATGACTGATATGACCCCCAAACAAAAGTCCCACTGATATGAGATGATGATAACATTGTTTATAACCATTGAGCTAGAGGGATAGAGAGGTGTTTTCCTATCCATGAATTTTATATAAGGATATGCTTAAATTGTCGAGATGAATGAACTTTTGGACCCAGGTGATAGTAAGATGTACATTCTTGTTTTATAAATTTATAACGAAACGCTCAAGTCGTCAGGATACCAAGGTATTTCATGCTACATGACACAGATCGAGCTTGACCGATGTATTAAAAGAGGCTAGCCGTATAAATCAAAGGAGGTGGGTGGGATGGATTTTGGAGCCTCTGTTTGTAAGATGGTTGTGTTTTTTTCCTTTTGTTTCTCTTATGATAATGATTGATGTAGTATTTTCTTTTTTTAAATATTTTTATTGGCCACATTACATTACAAAATCAGTATTTCATCTTCATTTCAAAAATACGCATAACGTATGGGAATGGAACTAAATTTAATAAAAGATAACATTAAGGTCTATCAATGAAGGTAAGGTGGAGAAATGCCTGTCGAGATGCCAATGCAACAGTACTATGTAAACTATATAAAATACAAATGTATATAATCGAATTCTAGCTGGGGGAGACATGATTTTGGCACCTGTCGAGTAAAATAAGAAGTTTGATGGTGACATTGTATTGCTGGGAAGGAATTATGTAAAAGTTAAGAAAAAATTAATGTTATAAGGGGATATGGGTACTGACTTGTTTTATGGAATCGACCCATCGCCATCGGTGTATATATATTTGGCCGTGGGCGTTCCCCTTCTCATCCATGCCACGCCCCCTTATGACGTCACTCTCATTAATCTCTCAACCAATGAGATTACCTTATTTGTCCATGTCAACACCACCGCATGTTCATACTTTCATAGGGACGGTTGTGTCCACTTGTTCAACAAAATTATTTAGTTGGCAAAATATTCGGCTTAATCCTGGTAAAGAGGAAAGTGAGAATGTGTGCTAAATGCAATGCTGTGCATGCTTCACGTATACTGGCCTTCGATGTACGAGGGTGGGAGAACACAATGTGAACGACAGAATTACAAATTTGGAGACTATGATGGAGACTTTCATATCTACAACGCAAGGAGAATGTATATGTATCTGAATTGCTTGATGATTTATAGGTAAAATGATTTTTGATATTTTTCGATAACTTCTCTTTTGTCTAAATGGTTGTAATAATTTTGAATCTATTTTTTATATGACATAGGCAACGCATTTACATGTGATCTTATTAAATGTCTTGGCCTTAATTGAAATTTCTAAAAAAATCCAGTAAAATACAGGCACCGGTGTAACTGTCTCCATCTTTAAGTAGAGACCCTCGGGCTATAAGTTCTAGAAATGGAGACCCAGCGCGTGGTATTCACCAATGGTACATTAGTTGACACTTGCTACACCTGTATAGACGATGGCATAACGAACTTCTAGGATTGGTGTACACAAGTATATATATTCTAAACTAGTTGGTGTACGTAACTGCTAATTTGTCGACACGTTTAGAGGCCTGCGTAAATCCATTCACTTCATTGCCTCGCTCCATTTAGGCCTATCCTGCATCATGGTGCAGGAAGACGTGGAAGGTTGGTTTAAATGGCTCGTGGTATTCTCAGCCTTCGCCAGCCAGTTCCTTATTTCGGGAATAACCTACTGTGTAGGAATTTATTACATAATATTCAAAGAAAACTTAGGAGGATCGAGCTTACTTATTTCTACAGTTTCTTCCCTCAACACAGCATTCTGCTTTGGCATTGGTAAGTGTATACTCTCACTGGTCCATTCTAACCACAACTGGTGATGTTTGCTATACCACCAACTTACTCCAACTCATAGGAAGGGAATCCGCTCATGTTTTCTAGGAAATTTAAGTTTTGGTTTTTAGTATTGTTACCGCTTTGCTAGGCCGATTATGAGTGTTGTTAACGTATTTGCATTTGTCCAAGAACATGACAAAATGGGATGCGCTTCTGGAAACACTTGTGGCACACGAATTGAGGAAATACTCAACATGCATTTTTAAAACGTTTCCAAATCAATTATACAAGATCGATTTTCCGGCTACTTTCAAGCACGCCAATTTCGGTGCATCAAGTCTGTTCACCTTACCTAAAGATGAATAATAAAGTGTTTGTTTAAAACTCAGTTCCTGAACTACTTCTATAGGTATTTAAAGAAATAATTTTAATAAGTAATATTTCATTATTAATACTGAGATTGTTTGCTCTTATCGATATATAAATATGCCGTAAATCATTTCATATATTATTACTCTCATGCAATTCATCCATGGCATAAATATATGTCGTCTATACTTTATTGAGTAGCCTTTCTAAATTCGGAAAGATAATAATTATCCACATTATAATAAAGTTCTCCTAATTTCCAATAAACAGTTCGCAGAATACTGAATCAGCATGTCTCTAGTATTCTGCGAACTGTTTATTGGAAATTAGGAGAACTGCAGAGGAGGAGAAAATACATGAATTCGAAACTATGTATGCTCATTTTCAAAACGTATATCTTACCTATTTGTGAATATGCTTCTCCATTCTTTGGGCCGACTAACAGCGGCTTATGTAATAAATTGGATCGGTCTTACAAGTATGCCCTTCGGATTGCCTATGGCCAAAGGGAGGGATTAGACTACAATTCAAAAATGCGTGATAATAACCTTTTACCTTTGTAGACCAGAAGGAAAGTTAACACAATCTGTATGGTACATAGACACAAGGTGGTACAAGAACAACCAAATAATGATCGATTATTAAGACGAGATATGGCCCCGAATATTGAGTTGTCCCTCCCTAGAACAGAGAGATACAAGAAGTCAATTATGTATGAAGGAATAACATTGTGGAATACACGAATACACGGTTCCGTTCTGAGCATGCGCATTCGCCAAAAATAAGTCAATAAAGGCACATGGCTAATATGAATATTAATTAGTAGTAGTCCAAGGTCAAGGTCAGCTGACTACTACTAATTAATATTCATATTAGCCATGTGCCTTTATTGACTCATTTTTGGCGAATGCGCATGCTCAGAACGGAACCGTGTATTCGTGTATGAGTTACCAACGAATAAGAAATTAATTACTGATGATAAGCAACTGAAAATTGTTCTTTTAAATCGATGTAGAGAATTGTTTGCAGACAAATAATCATTTGTATTTTTAGTCGGCCTCCTGTTTTTACTTTGCGGCAAATCGACCAAGATTAGTAGAATAAGACTTGAGTATACCAGGGCCCGCGCACATAAAAAACTAGACTTTAGACAATGTCCAGGCGAAAATCTTCAATAAAATCCACAGCTTCAAGGACAATCTTGAAATCTGATTTTGTTTTTGTCTCCGGGCTCTGAAAATTAGACAATGTAATTGTCTCTAAAATTGTTGTCCTTATTTGCGGTAGTTTTCTGGCGGCTGGCGGTAGTTTTTTGCATAGAGATACATGCTATTTTGTAAGATTTACAGCAGTGCACAGATAATGGAGAGACAATCAAAACGAGACAATTTTAAGTAGTTCTAGACAATATATATCGTGTTCATAAAGCAGTTTGTCTATTGTCTCTGGGACAATTTTGCAGTCTCTGTGACAATTAGGAGGCCGAAAGACCAAAAACTAAGGACAGCTCCAATAGCTGTCCTTAGGTGGTTTTGTCTTGAAATGTTGGAGTTTTGTCACTAAATTCACAATTTGGAGACAATTTTGGTTGTTTTATATTGAATGCAGTTCATCTATTGTCTCTGGGACAATTCAATTGTCTCTGGGACAATTATATTGTCTCTGGGACAATAGAATTGTCTCTGGGACAATTATATTGTCTCTGGGACAATTTTGAGGCCAAAAGAAAAAAGGAAATAAGGACAACTCAGATAGCTGTCCTTAGGTGGTTTTGTCTCGAAATATTGAATTTGTCACTAAAGTCACAATTTGGAGACAATTTTGGTTGCTTTACATTTCAGGCTGACTTGACTGCCAAACCATGCCAAAAACTACTGCCAGCCACCAGAAAACTACCACAAATTAGGACAAAAACTGAAGAGGCAATATATTGTCTAATTTTCAGAGACTGGAGACAAAGACAAAATCAGGCTTCAAGGACAAGGACAATCTGACTTTATGTGCACACCTTTTGAGATTGTCCTTGAAGCCAGGGATTTTATTGAAGATTTTTGCCTAGACATTGTCTAAAGTCTTGAAAGTTTCAAAAAACCTTTATTCATCGCTGATTACTTACTTGATTGCCCAGGTTAAATTCAAATCTACGGCAAAATTGTCTCCAAATTATAAATTTAGAGACAAAACTTCAACATTTCAAGACAAAACTGCCTGAGAATGGCTATAAGGACAATTTTTTTATGAGCGCGGTTTTGTCTAGATTTGCTCAAAATTGTCTCGTTTTAATTGTCTCTTCTTTATGTGCGCGCCTGCAGGTGTGTCGAACAGCTGGGTTGGAAATTGAGAAATGTACATGCCGACTAGCATTCAATTTGGGGATTTACATTGTTGACAAATGACTGAGTGGGTTTAGAATAAGCTTGAGATTGCTTTGAGTATGTAGTAGAAATTGGAGCTCATATGTATCCGCGATGGGTAACCATAGCCTTGGGGATGAATTATTTTGGATGTATAGAACGAGACACTATGTGATGTGAGGGTAAACTCGATTTAATTAATCGCAGTATGAGAATTGTATTATTTCCTGGGCAACGCACGAAAAATAACAGCTATGTTTTGTTATGCGTATTTGGGTATGAAGAAGATGATAATAAAATTGTAATGTAATGTGGCCAATAAAAATATTTAAAAAAAAAAAAAAAAAAAAAAAGGCGTGTTCCATAAATGTAAATTGTCGGTCAAAATTCGATTAATATGAATACAATCTCCCGGATTTGGTCAAGTGGGGTTTTATGTCCATCCAAGCAAGGTTTTCAAACCCTCTTGCCTGGCACTTTACTTGGGACGTTAACTATACTATAATGAGTGTAGACATCAGGCGATATTCATATAAAACCTGAGAGGGTAATAATTATGCATATATTTTTTTATTCGAACACTAATATTGCCACACAAAAATTGTGTTTCCCAGATCAGCAAAGATCACACATTCTATTATAATTATATACAAATTAATGTCAAGTTCGGTGGAATAAATTACCCACTGAAGCTTACAAATGTGAGGACAGGTGGAGCTTTGCAAACTACATAGATAAAGTGTCTGCTACCTCACTGTATTAGTATGTTGTTGTAATATTATTTTTTTCAAATCTGTCATCAATACTGAAATTTTCTTACCACTTTCATGTCGTAATATATTACTTTTTACTTAGTTTCTTTTACTTTCTACTATAGCTCTGTAGCATGGCATGCACTGGAAGACCGGATTCTAAATACGATGGGCATCACCAAATCTGTAACTTTTAGTCTTGCAAATATAGAATTTGTTGTTATTATTATCACCATCTTTCGCTACAGGGCCACTCGCAGGTGTTCTCATTGAGAAATATGGATCTCGTCCTGTCGCTATTTTAGGCTCCGTACTCGGAACATTGGGAATGGCGTGCACCGCGTATGCCACTCAACCCTGGCAACTCCTCCTCACATTCGGCGTTTTAACTGGTACTGTCCGGTTTCTCACCTATACAATGTTTATTCATCTCTGATCGGTATTGTCAAAGTTGTAGACACATAGACACACTGAATTAACTCATTACACGGCTACAGCTAGGTAACTTTGAATAGTATTATGCATGTATGAATATGCCTATTCATTCTATGCACGTTTACAACGTTTACCCCTTCAACGTTTACCTCTTAAGCCCTCTCCTCCCCTCAGCCCCTTCAACCCCCCTTAAGCCCTCTCCTCCCCTCAGTCCCTTCAACCCCCTTAAGCCCTCTTCTACCCCTCAACTTCTTCAACCCCCCTTAAGCCCTCTCCTCCCCTCAGCCCCTTCGACCCCCCTTAAGCCCTCTTCTACCCCTCAGCTCCTTCAACCCCCTTAAGCCCTCTTCTGCCCCTAATCCCCTTCAATCCCCTTAAGCCCTCTTCTGCACCTCAGCCCCTTCAACCCCCTTAAACCCTCTTCGGCACCTCAGCCCCTTCAACCCCCCTTAAGCCCTCTCCTCCCCTCAGCCCCTTCAACCCCCCTTAAGCCCTCTTCTACCCCTCAACTTCTTCAACCCCCTTAAGCCCTCTCCTCCCCTCAGCCCCTCTTTTATTTCTAATAGGTTTAATTGAGAATAAATAGCTAGTGGATACGATCAATCAAGAAGAATTTAATTAATTCAACATCAATATATTAAGAATTAAATATGTCCGATAGGCGATTTACATGGTACATCAGTGTTACATTAAATACACAGTTTTAAATGCTTCGATTAATGATATTTATGAACTGTTTTGAATATAGTTCGAACACCCAAATTATATTAACTAATACTTAAATGAATGGTATATTAATTTGCTTAGCTTATCTGAGTTGAAGTTCATTAGATAAACGAATATTTCAAACAAACCCGACGAAGGGCTAAAAGACCCGAAAGCTCGTAATAAAACTAACACCCAAAACAATTCTTCTATTTATTTAATGACCATCAATTCCACAAGCAACCCCTGGGCAACACGTCGATACAATGCGAGATCAACAGTATAATCTCCAAAACGAATATTTCTTTTTACTTTAAAAACTTAAGTCTTATATATTACAGCGTATATAGTACAACATTTGAGATGTCTATTCCGTTATATTTATCGACAGGTTTCAGTGTGCAAAATTGAATGTATACACAACGCAGAATATGGTCGATGATTGATTATATTATTCTGAAGGTGGAAAGAATCACTCAAGTCGACATCTTAGAAGTTTTCTTTTATTCCAATATTTCGCCCTATAGGGGGGGGGGGGCTTCTACAGGGATAACATAAGAAGATTATAATTATTATGTTCATTTAAGTTTCCTCCTGTCAACGAGAGGTACTTGAAGACCTTTCTTCATTTGGACTGCAGTTTTTTTGTGGTTCCATTCACTGCTCTGGTTATAGAGTGTGAGAACACTGATTTGGCTTATATGTATGCCCGTTGTATATATTTTTTTTATTACTGAAGGCCGTACATGGTTTAAACTAATAATAGAAAAATAAGCATGTTCACATGGTGAATGTTTTGTCGCGTTGCCATAAAATCTACACATATTTCTATTTCAAATGACCTCTCTAGCTTATACATATCATGAAGCTCTACAAACTAAACAAATCAATAAATGCAAAAATTACCTTTGTTTGACATTAATTATCCCATTGGCATCTGCCATTTCATACCGACTAACATCGCATAGTTTTTTCATTGGTTATACTGACAATGATTATAAAGATCATCAATTTCTATCCTCACCATATCTTCAATACTTTCCTTCTTACATCAACTTAAATTCAATTTAATTATGTTATAGGCTGTCTCGTATGTTAATCGCCTAGTCCTTACAAGGACTTTACAAATAAAAACGGGAACCGATTAAAAACTATACTTCTTATATCATTATACTGTCTCATCCTCATTCACAAAGTTAGACCAATACAGATTTTTTACCAGTTCAGAGAACTTATTCTGGTCATTACAATTTCTTATCCCTTCATTTAACAGATTCCACAGAGAAATGCCTCTATAGTATGCGCTCCTTTGCATTCTTTTTGTTTTCGGTATGAATTATTTGAAAGTGAGTCCTTCTCTGCCTCTCAAGTTTTTATTGCTAACTCTATTCTCCCTATATTCCTCTCTTTTTCTGTATTTTTAAAAACACTATTATTTAAAATGCTCGAAATTGTCGGGTGTCAAATAGTGCCGAAACACTTCTTCAAGAAAAAATCTTACTAAAATGTATTTATCATACATGCATTGCTCTGAAAAAACTAGTGAGTTATTTGGGGTTTTCATGGCAACAAATCTGTTTTTTTTTACCAAGATTACCGCTGAAATTCAAATTTATGACTCAGTTTATTTCTATTCTGATGATTGAAAGCTATATAATAAATCTGTTTACTAACTTGTTGGTTTCAGTCGCTTAGAATATTGCACTCGTTGCTATGCCACTCGTGCAATATTCTAAGCGACTGAAACCAACAAGTTAATTAACCTGTTTGTATACATATGAATCAAGTTGAAAATTAAAAAATGAGGGTTTCAGGCTCGGTATCTTTGATCATAGCTAATATTGGTGAGTAGATATGGCTTAATCAAGTCAATTTCAGACGATTATATATCTATATTATAACTTTCCTTGCAATCATATTGTTTGATTTTATACAGGCGGCGGTATTGGTCTCTGTTATATGCCAACGTTGACCGTCATTGGAGAGTACTTTTATAGAAGGAGATCCATTGCCATGGGGATGGCTGTCACTGGTTTAGGAGCAGGACCCATCGCTCTGACTCCAGTCATCAACTATTTGAATAAAACCTTCGGATGGAGAGGATCTATCTTGCTTGTTGGAGGGCTGTATATGCATACTCTGGTCTTCGCCCTATTGTATAGGCCAGTGAAAAAGGAAACTTATAAGAAAAAAGTGCAATCCCAAAATGGGGTAAATGAATCTGACATTGATGTAAAGATCACCAAAGGGACCAATGAAAAGACTGACAGAGGCTGCAAGATGAACCTTTACCACTTTAAAAATATAGGCTACGATATATTCATTTTGCAAAACATACTCTACTCATTCGGTATTTCTGTCATCAATGTTCATGTGGTCGGCTATGTTAGTTCTTTAGGATTTTCAGAGGAATCAGCTGGCATGATGGTCTTCATGATTGGCATGGGCAGTGCAATATCCAGAGTGATCTACGGAATGTTGGCCCAAGTGAGTTTTATAGGGCCCACACGCCTGTATACCTTTGTGGTTGCCATGTGTAGTGTGGCCACTTTGACATATCCCTTTGGGAGGAGTTATACTGTCTTTTCCGTGAGTGCCTGCACTATAGGTGTCTTTTACGGAGCTTATGGGAGTCTTCCTCCCTTAATTACATTACAACTCATCCGTCAGGAACACTTCCCCACTGGGTTTGGTTATATTTGCATAGCAGATGCATGTGGAATTTTGTTAGGTGCGCCTGTTGCGGGTAAGTAACTTCAACCTTTTCCACTTACGTTTTGTTAAGATCAAGAAATTATGATACCAGCGGTACCAAACACTGATCATATCAAGGGGTCTACCTCCAGACAGTTGGCGGCTTTCAAACCTACTTGACAGATATAATACTTAGATAAACATAATATATTGAATATTCTAGTATTCCTTAATCCCAATCTGCTGATTCTAATGATAGACTGTATTTTGAGCTTAATTAACAATTCATTGAAAAAGGAAACTTGTTTTTTTCAGGTTGTCTCTATGATGCAACAAATTACTACCCCTACTCATTCTTTCTGGGTGGAGGAATAATGCTAACATCATGTTTAACAATGATTTGGCTGTGGTACATTGTGCATTTCAAAAACCCGAGGCTGAACAGAGCTGAACTCACCATTGATGAAAGGTAAAATAATTGGAGAATAATGTAAAATCAATCTGATGTTAACATCTTGAAGCAGGAAACCTATTAAATCTAAGGTCATTATTTGTTTATGTATTAATTGAGGACAGTCTGTTCACGAATTTATCAATTCTGTGTTCGAAGTGACTACTTGCATGATTTACATGTTACTCATGTGATAATAAGATGAAAAGTGTGCACAGGATATTACTGCATTATTTTAAATCTCAACGTGTTCAAATCCTTCTTCCCACCCAACCCTTATCCAACAAGTGTAGTCATTTATCATATTAGTTATTTATTCAAAGGGTCAGCTTTACAGAATATACACGATTTCGATTTCGATTTCGTTAGTTTCGTTCATAATATATTTGCACATAAATTATGATTTAAGCAATGCTCTTCATCTCAGCTTCCAAGAATGGTTCCATCACCTGAAATATTCAAGAGTTTATTCCATATTGTTTACATATCACCGATTTATGAATAACATTCAGAGATATCTGCTATATTATTACAGTTCACAAAAATAAACATCTTAAATGAAGAGTAATCTATTTTCATACTGTGTTACTAAGAACAGTGAGCGCATCATATACAATAATTATAACATAAAGCATCCACATGGCTTTATAGCTTTAGGTATTACCAAAGGGGAATCTTTAAACCTATACAGTCCATCAGAGGTAGTTATATCACAATTCATTTTCCAATGATATGTGTGCAACAGAAAGAAATTATGATACACAAAGTGCTGAATAAGTTTTAATTACCTTATCTTTTTTGTTTTCCTCTTTATCTTTCCCATATCTGTTCCTGAGGAAATGAAATAGTAATTCTTTCTCAACGGTCGACGGATCCGCTAGACCTATGGATCAAATTATCATGTTAACATATGATACATATGACACAATGAGGTATAGCAATATGTTGATATTTAGTTATTTAGATTTTCGTCTTCGGTTTTTGAATTACAATTAAGCCTTTCCGGGAGAGATAATTCTTTGCAGATCACCATGCCGAGAATCACATTATTCTCATTTTACTCTGATATAATCATAATCCAAACACCATTGATTCATTCGTTTGAAACTTGATTTGAAGGTTATAATGTAATTATTAAGAATTCTCATGGTTTAATGTTTTATGGTAGTGATTTCTGCTAGTTCCTGCTTAATCTACCTTTTATACTTTTCATAATGAAAAAATAGTGGAGTAATTAACAATTTTAAACAGTGATTCCTAAGTCATTAAGATGTAGCCTTCCAAACAGGCTTCCCAGATGTTTAGTTATTTTGAAACTGGACACTGTTAAGAAATTTAATAAAAGGAGTTGTTGAGGCTCCCCTGAAACTGATAAGGGGAACAATTAATGGGACTATGGCAAAGGCCATTGGAATAAAGTTTCTCAAAGAGTATTGTACCCACCGGTGATGATACTGAATACAACGCCAAAAAGAATAGAGAGAACCAAGCCTATGACCCCAAACCACATATATGATATACTATATACCCATTCCTGCATGAAGGACCTGAAATTAAAGAGAAACCATCTCATAAGAAATTACAACCCAGGTCTGCCATACAAACTACACACAGACTGGACAGTACAGGGTCAATTCCAGGTAACACAAATAACAATACACAAAGCAAATAAAAACATTACGTAATAAATATGAATATGATTTAGATGGATAGTGAATATTAATAATTACCCTTCACCCCTGCGCCAAGCCTCAGCTCAGGCTATCCACACAGACACACACCTTTATTTTTAACAACATGCTGACCCCCAATACAGTATAATTTGTTCACGAATATTGCGGGCTATAAAACGCATGAGGCAGAGAATTGCCAGGCATGACAACTTTTGGTGATTAATCTACTTTGGTCATTGCAGTGCCAACGCCAAAAAAGCCAAGCAAAGCCAGGACAAATGCCTGAAACCAAGACATGAATGAAGAGAACGGAAGTTTGAATCAACAGCAGTATGACAAACAAGACCATATCTCAGAATCTGAAACAATTCAAGGGCAGTTACAGAATAACACCCCACAAGCTATCAGCACAACCTCAACATTTGCAAGGTGCAAACATGACAAAGACAACAAAGTCCGGGCCAAGGACTAATTAGGTTATGCATATATGTACTTAAACTCACTGGTCAATGGGCCTGGGGAACTAAAGTCCAAGAATAAATGTCTCTAAAAATCTCACGACTCTCAACTTCACGAGAGTGGGAGTCAGAGCAATGGAGGCTTAAATGGTTGAGTCAGGGAAGGTCCAGCCATGGGAAAGGCAGCTAGCCAAACACCAGCATGACTAACGGGCCCCATATTTCGACAAACACAACCAGTCAAGTAGAAAAAGCCAAAGTCGAAATTACAGTGCTTTACGAGTGCTATACATATATTGGCCTTCGTGATTATATCAAATACTATAAATACTATTGTAGAGGAACAGAATGCGTCTGGTCTGGGTCTTTGGATCAACAGGATCAACCTTAGGAGTCATTGGGATCTACTGCCTACGTTGTGCCTGTTGTGGAATCACATGACTGTCCCCTTGCTGTCTATCACCCATGTTCTTAGGAATAGTTTGACATAACTGTTCTCTGAAAACTGGCCAAAGATGTTACCTTTCCAGCATTAAGCTGTTACCACATGTCCCTCACTAGTGACATATGCTCTGTATAACTCACTCTAGATATGTTGTTCAGAGGGTAATGCCTATATAATAAAAGTAAATATAAAAAGCATCCTGTCAATAAATTGAATAATATTCCACAATCTTATTAACTGCACAAGCAATAGTCAGTCCAATCTCATTGTAAACAGAACACTTCGTACATAGCTTGATTCAAATAGATCTTTAATGTACAATCAGATAAAGAGGAAACTTCAAATTAGGGTTACGAGGATGAGTGCAAATAAACTACAAACTACTAGGAGTAGAGGACATACATATTAGTTTTAATGTCCAACTAAGTGCACACACGTCCCACACTGCTAGACACAAATACAGGACCTTCTTAGGGCTAAGCTCTGTTGAAAAAGGGATGGGAGTTTAACACAGAAGGCTTTGAAAAATAAATATAATTTTTACAAGCAGGACAGTATATCTTGTTACGAAGTAACCATCCAATCTCCCAATAGGGCAGGAGATACTGCCAATATTTATTATACATGTGCAGCTATTTTGAAGGTGTGAAAATAGAGAATGTTAGCAGGATTCCTTATTTTGCAGAAAGAAGTTAGTGTTTAACTATGCTGTGGCATGACTAGTACCGTCGTGTTAAGGTTTATAAGTTCACATTGAAGTGTTAATGGCACATTAAATGAAGTCTCATCGATTGGGAACCTGAATCTGAATATATAAATGGAGGAGGCCTTATTTGTAATGTAAATAGTGTGAACAAACAGTGCACCGTCACACTTATGCAATGAGCTCTACAACGAAGAAGGCATGGGGAATAAGTACGAGAAATAAGAGAGAAGAACTAGTCCTTTAATATCAGATTACGACATATTATATGTGCTAGCATGTCTTTTTTTATTCATTTATCCAGCTGACTTAAAAGGGTTTGGCCTTTGCCACCCCTGCTTTATGGAGGAACAGACAAAATGCCTTGTTTTTACCTCGACCCTGGCTTGTAGCACGTCAAAATCCACAATTGCATTTAGTGGGGAATGAAAAAGATCACATATATATATGTACATATAACTGCTATACAAATGGATGTGAATTTATTTAAAAGTGAATTGATACTAATGGGTTATCCCGTTAATGCAAACAAAAAATGCAGATTTTTCATGGTACTAAAGGGAATATAAGGGAATCCGAGATAGTCTTAGTATGGTTCCACATAGTATATTTGTGTAAGAGGCTGTGTGAGATCAGGCATTATATCACTCGAGATGTTACCCTGGTCGGGGCAAGGATAGTACTTAGTTAGTGGGAGGAAGGCTGAACTTTGCTAGTGATATGAGCAGGGCCAACGCTTGCGTAGCGGTGGAAAGTGGCTGAAATCGTTTATTCTACAGCTCTGTTGACAACGGCCTTATATGAGCACTAGGCTTAGAGGAGGGGGATTCGTATTCTGGGACTGGAATTGTTCGTCACATGTGTTTTTAAAAAGTTAAATGCGATATATGTAAGATCCAGTACTATCCTTGCCCCGACCGTAGAGGTCTGGGGCGCTTGCGCCAACCCTCGGGAGAGTTACCTCGACCAATCGGCGACAATGGCATAATTAATTAATTATGCTTGCATAAAACCCAAGCAAGAAGCATCGCCACATTCCGCCATCGGCGAATACATTTGTACTGTACAACTTCCTCCATGATCGGGGAACCCACTCTATTTCTCATTGTCCAATACCAACAAGTTACATGACTGCCTAAGTTAGAGCCTTAGGGAGAGATTGGACCAAGATTTTTTAGCTCTTACTGGTATAATTAGTGCATAACAGACCTCTCACATTCACCCTTTATCTGCATGAGGATGTCGAAATCAGACATTGCTGTGGTCCTTACACCTCGTGGCAATGTGGTAAACTAACAGCAAGTGCCAGGAATGGTTTCTCACCCTCCCACGAGGTAGCGCCACCAGCAGCACCAGCCAAAATCAACCTCTGCTGGCCTCTGACTCTGGAGTGGACGGCATCGGCGATGCGTCCACATGGATTAAAGCTAAAAAAATAAATGATTTTGGACACGTCGGGAGACGCCATAGCGGGGAGGGAAGCAGGTGGGGTGTTGATAGTGTTAATCGACAAAACCAATCTTTATTTATTTATTTATTTATGAACGTAAATAACCCAAGACTTTGCGCCCCCAGCGCCCACCTGGTGCCATCATACCCTCTGGACGGCAACTGTGCTGCCATCTTTCGGGCGCCTTCGTCAAGTAGAGGCTGAAAAACAAAACACTGGCAGCAAGGCCGTGATTCGAGCCGACTGTTCCTGTTTATGCATGTTGCGGCCGTGCACGGTTGAAGGCTGTCTTGGAAAATACACAAAATGTCTACATCTTGCCCTTGATTCGATCACCCTGTTTGCAGTCATTGTTTATTGAAGCACGGTAAATATATTATACTGGTCTTACGTTTTGAGGCATATTTTTGCATAGCTGTGGGTTGAGGGAGAAAGCAAGCAGGTTCATATGATGCTTTTAGGCTGTAGGGCTTCTATAGCAAAATCGGGTAATATGTAGGCTGTTTCTAGGGAAAGGGGGCATGGCAGAAAGGTTTGGTTTTGCCTAGCGGCTTTCAGCCGACACAGGACGCCTTTTCATTCAGCAGTCAACCTAATCTCCTATAACCACACCTGTGGCGCCAACTTCAGGCAAAAAGGCAAGATAACATTCGGTCACACTGAATTCATCCTGGAGTCACTCTGGAATGGATTAAAATTGTTAATTTCTCAGAACCTTGTGAACTTACTTATTCTCCATTAGGTTGTTAGTCAGCGATGTATTACTCCATAACTGGCTGGTAGCTGACATGAATGAAAGAGTTGTTGAATCTGTATTGGACACATTTGCAAAGGAAGAATTGGCTATGCACTTGTCAAGTCTGGTTGGTAATCCATAGCTGTGTGTTCCAAAGACAATTTGACCACCAAATATAGTAGACACTACAATTAATGACACCACTGAACCAGAAAAGGCACCCTTAAAAGAAAAAAATATTTATAAATCGTCCATGACAAATAAAAGAATATCCGTATTCATAATGTTAGGCCTCGGCACAGTTCTCAAAATATACAGCTATCCATGCCCCTGACACTACATGAAGTTTTAAAATTCCAACTTTGGACAAAGTATTGAAAATAGATGTATGTTTTTTATTATTTCCGGAAGAGGTTCTCAAATCGATGTATGCAAAACGATAAAAAACGATATGCAAACTATCACTGCATAAATCCAATTAATTGGGACTCGTTCTGTACAGTTTATCTCTCATGTTTCCTCTGCATTGCTCCAGAATTTAACTTTTTGCGAGTCACAATGGAACTATAATTTGAGTATTATATTTTCTGTACCTTCCAGTTTGCCCAAGGGAACAACGCACCAAGAACAAACATCCCAAGTATTGGTCCAGAACTGAGGCCTCCGATGGCTGCTGATATCTACAAAAATATTGGTATATCAGTCATTTGGGTGGAGGATCATTATGCTTAAAATTACCAGCACAATATGAACAAATATATTAATATAAGGAACCAAGAGAAGCAGTCAGCAGAATTATTGTGTATGTATACACAAAGAAACAGAATTATTTGAATTGACTTTGTAAATTTTTTGATTTGATTTGACTTACATATTACAAGGAGTACCCTACAGAGGAATAGATTTAAACATTACACATGATGCTTATTCCGTCAATGGCCAGATATGCCTCTATTCTATATTAAACTCAATAACATGGCCATACAATGGTCAGTATGACTCAGTATGACACATACCAAAATATTTTGAACTAATAATCCTAGATTCAATAAGTACATAAAGGGAAATTCATGTCATCAATAGATTTGTGTACAGAGATGAATTAGACCTACATGGATATTTTAGACGTGGCCTTACACCTTTATAAGTCTTGGTTTTAATTAGAAGACAATTTTAACTACGAAATACCTGAACCAGACTTCCACCTATCCCGTTGACTAGAAATGTTATGCCCAATCCAGCCACACCAATACAGACCGCTGGGAGGGGAGCAAACGAGAATATTAAACAAGAGCACACTTGTGTTAGCACGACAGGATAACCATGAATAGTTATGATGTTTTTCAGTCATTCTATATATCAATAAGAATTCAAAGCAAATCATTTTTCTTGGGTACTGACCTGTTATTTTGTTCACCAAAAGTTGTTTAACTTGCGGGAGATTATCACCAAATATCGGTCTCTGAATATCTTCCCAAACGACGGCACACATAGCAGATATGCAAGAGGATAGGGTACTGCCAATATAGTAAAAGGTTTTATTTATGAACTATTAGTGCTCAATAGAATCGGGCACAAAGAGTCGGGTTAAGTATTAGTTCAGTATCAGCTGCAATAGGTTATGTTGGAAAGCTTTGAAAAGAAGGGGTGGCAAGATAATCAACATTTTTGCAAGAAAGTTCGGAGAGACAAAGGGTAACCCCTATTATCAGTATCATTCTACTTCTCTACGGTTAAACATACCTGAGGGAACCACAAAACAAGCCGGAGACAAATACCCCTGGCAATCCAGGGTATCCCAGAACATCCATGATAAAGTATGGTAATATCTGTTTAATTAAAATAAGTTTGTTTAAATATCCAATTAGAAGAAATTCTCTCCACATCCTAAAGGTCGGACAGATTTGATTTTTTATATCCCTATCAAAAGGTAAGAAATCAGAAAAAGAAAATGGAAATATCAGGAGGTAAATTTAGTCTAAATGTTGTCCGATTAAATATACCTGGTTTTTATTGTGAATAACATGATTGTGATATGGATCACATCCTAAATCCGTATAGTACGCAAATACCACGAGACCAGTGAAGAAACAGATTGTGGACAATGCAGTCGTACCAAAGGTATTCCCGACCATAGACCTACAAAAATAAAATATTTACTATATATGTATATACTATAGTATATGTATACACAACTGTTTAACTAATTTGTTTATATCAATTATCAATGGCAAATGATATCAAAGGTTTCATTCAAACCGCAACAAAGGGGGCGCAACAAATAACCAGGAATAAAGCCTCCCTTCACAATGCTATCCTTTCGAATACATGAAAATGTATCCTATATAAACAGTGTTATTCAAGTCATGCTTTGGAACGCATCCATCATAATATGTATTTTATAGGTTGAAATGATCCATCGTTCCAGAAAAAATATTAATACCAATATAAAGGGGATTTTTAGCTTTGAGGTAAAGGAGCATAATCAAAAAGCACCTTCTTGCCTTGCCCATGTCCCGGATAGAAGAGTATCGTTGAACGGACGTCTGTACTACCCCGTAAATTGTCGTCCACCCAACCGTACCAGCAATGGTCATATTCCACAGAGTAAGTCTGGTGTATATTCCAGGATCTAGGCTGGAATAAAATGGGAAAATCGGGTTTTCACGGCAGAAAACAAAGTTTTACCCGTTAGCGAATGACTGACTGTACTGTTGAATCATATCCCGACGTATAAAATATGGCATGATATCATGTGGTGTATGGATAACACATGTATAGAAACACAACTTTAAGTTAAAGTTATATGTTTTACTGCTGAGTTGCTCTGAGCATGTCTTACTACAAGAAGGCCATGAAATGGTGAATAATGTAGACACAACTTTATTTAAAACTGAAGCAGCAGTTTTTATAGAACCTATGGAAATATCCCAGCCGTGCGATATGACATCAGATTACCTTAATTCCATACGCCCCCAGTCTTGGCTCACTTGCCACATCCGTCCCGGTCCTCCGATTTTAACTAGACCCTACAAAAGTATAAAGTATGTGATAAACGCAGGAAGTCCTTCCCATGTCGAGTGGATAAAACATTGAATGCTTCCCAGACTTCAATCGCATTTCTTAAAATGAATAGTGATCTAATACGCACCCGAGAATTATAATTCTCGGGTGCGTATTAGATCACTATTCCCTATAGGGATATAAAAATAACCTTATAATAATATCTATAGATAATAATACGGTAACCTTATCATATAGATAATGATACTTACTATGATTATGATGACTATCATAGAACCAAACATAATGAGCACTTGGAAGACGTCTGTCCATATTACTGCTTTGATGCCACCCTGTTTGAGATTAATTAATTAATAACTAATTAATTAGTAGAAACGTTTTTTTTTTCATGATTTTATTTATACTGGGTCAGCATTTCCCGCTAATGCAGGATTTTTGAATGGGCCCAGTTTTGCTAATAGACAATATTAAAGAGAATTATCAATAGACATCAAAAGGCAGAAGCAAAGGCTCGGGATAGTCAGGAGAGTGTGACCCTGCACAGAAAGGCTTAAGGTAGCAAATGACAATTAGGCATGTCTAATTAAATGTTGTATGATAGTGATATAAATAGTAGGCGAGGTAGTAAAGATAGAAAGTGTACAAAAGGGAATAATCACTAAAATGTGTGATCCCTTGAGTAGAAATACAGAACTTTAGCATCATGTAGCACATCGGCTGAACTGATATGAGTAGGGAATAATCACAATGAGTATCATGTGGTCCCGATCCTTAGTTGGTATAGTCAGGTATGACTCCCTAAAAAAAAAAATCTTTGTGTGAGAAGGGGGGCAGTATGGGCTCTAGTATTTGTATGTCTATCATTAAGTCTAAATTTATCTTTTTGGCTCTTTGGAAACCAAGTGTTTGGAGATGAAAAAGCCTCCTGAAGTGGAGAAAAGGAATATTTAATTCTCTATGATCATCCAGCGTTGGTTGAAGAGGATAATTTCTGACTATAACCCTTAAGGATTTGTTTTGAAGTCGTTGGAGTTTGGCAAGATTACCTTGGTGAGAATCATGATATACCACATCACAGTAATCAAAGTAGGGAAGAATCTTGCTTTTATAAACAACTAGCAACGTACCCGTCCTCCGGACGGTCCCCCTCTCTCCCCACAATTCCCCCTCCCCCTCTTTTCCCTCCCCCTCTACTCTGTCTCTCATACCTGTTTTTCTCGCCCAACCCCATCTCCGATTCCCCCCTTTCCCTCCCCTCGTCCTCATGCTCCCCTCCCTGCTTTCTCACCCTCCCCTCTCTCCCTTCCACTACATCCTCTCCCTCCCCTCTTTTCCCTCCCCTTTTCTTTCCCTCCCCCTCCTCCTCTCCAATAACCCTCCCCTCTCCCTCCCTTTTTCTTCACTCTCCCACTCCTCTGCATGTAGTCTGGTCCCCCTGGAAGTGATATAGTATCTCATAGGGGCTTTCCCAGGTTATAAATAGAGTGTGTAGATCCAATTTAAAAAACACAGACAGTGGGAGAGGCATGACGTCAATCTCTTTTAGTTCCTAACAGGGCCTTTTCCATGCTAAAAATAGTTATATAGAATCAACTAAAAAACTAAAAAGGGCTTCAAAATCACATTTCCACCCCAGATACCTTCACACACCACATACGACGTCCTCCAGAGAGGGTGGACAGAAATCTACAGATGAGTAAAACGGTTTGTAAAACAACAAATTCCGAGAACATGTGAGACAAAGAAACCCCTCTTTTCTACTTCTTTTCGTAGAAATCGCTCTTCCCATATATTATATGGATTAGAGCAGAGTCATTAGTTAGTAAATGACGAACTTTTAGGAAGAGATAAATCTTGTGAGAAACAAGTTTGATCAGGTTTTTTAGATGAGGTTGGTGAGAGTCTATTGTCGAGAGTATAACCAAGGTATTTATAGGTATAAACCAGTTCAAGTTTCCTGCAATTAACTCTCATTATACAGTCATCTCATTTTAATGATTATAATTTCTCTCTCGCTAGTATTTTAGCTATAGCTGTAGAGAGAAATAATCCATATAAGAACGGGAGATATTAAGACAATAAATCCCGAGCGACTGAAAGCTCGAAGCCGTTATTTGATATAACCTACCTGATGCCAAAAGGAGAGGGTAGGTTATATCACCCAAAGGCTAAGCACACATTTTACAGAGTACAGCCCGTATACAGTGCTATATGGACAAACCACTATTCACATGAATTCATCATTTTAACAGAACTCTGCAGACTTTACGTTTTGTCATTTTACTATTGGACTTATTTAATGACACCTTGAGGACATGTTATAAAATTATTACTATAAACATTCTTGTTTTGTAAAGGCCCCCCCCCCCCCCAGGAAGATCACTTTTGTGAGGATGCGTCCGTCTCTTGATTATATATGATTGTATTATGTGTAATTGTGAATAAAAGTTCTATATATATATATAATAAGCCCGCAAAAAGCCCGGCAACAAACCAAACCTTTAACTAAAACATACTCACTACTGCTGTGTATACAGTGGCTAGAATATTCACAATGATGATTGAGACCCACGAAGGAAGGCCAGTTGCTGTTGAAAAGAAAAACAATGTGGTGAATGTAGTGAAACTCTCTATATATAGAAGTGGTTTCTCTTCGTAATGATCATTTTGCCGATTTGCTTAAGCTTATTGGGGTATTATTATAACAATGTCTTGTTTTAAAAACAATGTTATTGAACACAGATAACGGCTATCTTGTCTGTTCACCTTCACCTGAAATGATACGGTTAAAGGGGTAACTATACTTTTCATAAATATTTCACGAATATTCAAATTCATCTTTGTTTAAGAGGAATGTCAAGTACTCACTTGCTTCCAAGGCGGCTGCCTGACCGTATACTACACATCCGGTGTACAAGAGCTAAAGTAGCAAAACTTATATTATAGTTTGTCGCTCAATTTGGCAAGAGAAGCAATTATTTATTTGATGATTGTATTAAAAGAGACTAAAATAAGCAGGCCAAATCATGAGGTAATTATGAGGAATTGAGGTCCTAATATCAGATTTTAAAAAAGATGTTAACCTATCTCACCTGCTTTAAAACGCATAAAAATGTACCAAGTAATCGGATGGTCTTTGATTTGTATCTCCTCTCTAAATACTGCAATATAATTTAGATATCAGCACTTGACATCCACATGTTATATTGAACAATGTACAAAAAATACTTATGTGAATAAAACAGCATTGACAAGAAAAGATAGAAAAAAGGGGGCAATGGTCCCTCGAGGCTAGAAGTTATAGTTTTGGATGCTCATTCATACAAAATAACTATTGGTATATGAAGGCAATATATCTTAATTTAGAATCGCGAGTTTGGATCGATTCTTCTAGCATTTGCTCTATAAGTATCGTAATCTCAGTATCACATCCTTGCTGATATAATTTTATAATTCTGCGGTTTATTCGGACCCGGGTAGTTGATATGAGTGCTCGATCTACAATTAGGATGTGGGTTTGCAAGCTTTTTAAGTTCCTTCTTACCTCTTGGGCGCTGACTAGTTTCAAGGGATGCAGGAGTGGTATGAATAACCAAGCTGAAATGCAGCCTCCACCGATCATCCCGATGACACCTAAGACACCTTGGATGCCAAAGAAATAGGCTTCTGCAGGGCTTCCAAGTAAGGCAATAGAGGACATGAACGATGCCACGAGCGACAAGGCGACTGGTATAATACCAAACATTCGACCTCCAGTGTGGTATTCTGTGGTGGTTTTGACATGTCGTTTTCCAAGTGACTGGGAAATAAAATAAATAACCTATGAGCATCTGTCATACTTTGTATGAGCTGGTAAAAGATTGGGGTTAACCAATTGAATTTTATGAATATCCGCAGCTGAGACGCGCTAGCATTGTCTTAATTTGTTCGATGTTTACAAAGACATATATATAATGTATACAGTATTCCAGTGGAGAGGTCTGCCACTTGTATATTATAATTATAGTCTAATTGATATCAGAAATAAAGTTATGGACTGAATAAGAATGATTAATTATTTCTTAAATATTTATTATATACATACCTGATATATTCCAACTCCTAGGGACACAGCTAAAGATACAGAAAGTATCACATAGTCAACAGGGTGGAAGTAATGCCGTGGTCCTTCCATTTTGTCTCAAGGTTAACTAATGATAAGAAATTATATTTCATCTATGGTAATCCTTCTACTCTGAAATAGTAGAAATGCGGACTTTTAGCTACAACATTACGACCTAACCACTATTTCTGACTCTATGAAGGACGTGGTCTCTCTTATATATAGAGAGTAGCTACAGGATGTGTTATCATTTTTGAATGTCTATTGGAGTGTCCTAAACAACAACTGTTAGAGAGGTACATCGAGCATCGCTTGAAATAGGTCCAAGTCGAGGGGACAATTTTCTGATAAAGGACTTGGCCTCAAGTTTTGGATAAGTCTACTTATAGATCATGCACTTCTTTGTGAATACTCGTAGTACACGAATGATGTTTACTATCGATACACTATCCAACGACAAAACCTATTCAGGGATGAGTCAAAGCATATTACTGATAAAACAGATAACAATTTACTATAGGATTTGATAAGATTAAGAGTTGAGTAATTGGACGATATCCTAATTTATTTGCACTTATTTGTGATGTGTTACAGGAAATTGAGTCACAAGATATCATCATATTTGAAAAGATCCGATCAAGCTGATTCCAATGAAGGTAAACACTGAGGGCATCTAAGCAATATTTCTATATTTTATGTTTGATATTTTTATGTTTGAAAAAAAGTTTGCAATATCTTCAGGGTGGGCAATTACCAGTAAAGTAGCTAAATATAATCCTTAGGATAACCTTTAAAACGCGAGAATATATGTAATCCAGTCTTGAGATTTAATACAGTGGAACCTCGCATAAAGACCACCTCTCTATAGAGACCATATTTAAAACACCCACCCTGAGAGTAATGACTCCAATTTCCAAAGATTTTGATAACTATGATGAACTTTCGTTCAACAAACCAACCAACTTCACCATACTCCCTGATTAGAAAGAAATTATGAAAATAGCCAGTAGCCCTCATACCCTCTTCCCATCTCATTATTAACTAACGCATGAAAGCTCAACAAAATCTCACAATTAAGAGTTAATTAAGAAAACCATCTTTTCAATTGAAAATGGAATACGCCATGTGCTTAATTTTTATGCTGGCCATCTGACGTTACCAAATAGAATTATAATTATATTTACCTGACTACCCACCTGTGACGTAGGCCCAGTATACTACGACCATTACTACACCCAGACAGCAGGCGAGGAAGAAATTGGAAAAACATAAAGATTGTATGAGTTTAATACTCATGAAACTAACGGCACATTTAAAGGGAATATATATATAGTTTCTTTTATCACGAACCTGGGAACTCATCCCAGCCTCCAATATCATTTAGGGTTGTCAAAGTTTTTTTCCACGACACTATATGATATATCCATGTATTATCTATGCTGGATCTTTGAAGTTCTTGGATGGAGAAGGGAATGAATGACCTTTTTAAAAAGTGAAATCGTTCATGTATTGATGTAGTTTTCATCAATACTTCGATGTTTTCCTGTTGCCCAGTTTCCCTATGAACCAATATTGTTAGAGTGTGAGGAGGTACACGATTAATCTAAAGTTCAATAAAAACGCGCTGATTGAATTTCTAGACTTTTATTATAAACTAAACATTGAACGCGAAGGATTGAAAAGTTGGTTAATTGATCCATATTTGAAACTAGTACCATCTTGAATCCCCTTCTTTGTTTCGGCAGGATCCTAATGACAAGAGTAATGAAGCGATTATAAGAATAAGTAATTATTAAGAGCACCGGTGCGGACACAATGAAAGAAAGTATCATTCAACGTTTTGGCTGTCGATATTTCCTCCAAATCCTTCATGAGGCAAACCTCTGTATTCTTGTTAAATGCCCCAAGGTGAGATGCGGAGTGCCCATGACATGGATAGTTGCTCTGAATGAAAGCTGCATTCTCAGTTAACATCGATGGAAACTACAGATTTTCTACTTTTTGTTCCGTGGAATCCTATCCTACCTCACTCGACCCAAATTATGTTGTTTCTGATGCAGGGGTTATTTCGGCCCACCAAAATACTTTAGTGCATGCATATTGCAGTGGTTTCACTTTAATATCGCTCGGCGCTCTTTTCTTTCGGCCGACGCGACTCCAAATTCCTCTATCAACTTATATATATATATAGCAGTAGCGAAATATTGATAATTTCAGTCCTACAGACCAAACAATGAGTAAGTTTGGTAAGATTTCTTTTTCGTAATATTAATAGCTGAGAATGCAGCTTTACTATGTGACGTGAGGAATCTCAACTTTTGAATTCCATGAGGGGCACCTGTAAAAGAATGGAAAGTATGTTAATATTAATTAAAACGGTGAAAGCCAGCAACAAATTTGCATTTTCTGACATTACTGATTGCGAGTCAGTGGAAGGAAAAACGAGGATGAATGAAGTATATATTCTTATTTTACCTGCTTCTCTTTTTCTGAGATAGGATCTTCTTTGCCATATCTTTTTCTGAGAAAAGTAAATAATAATCTTTTTTCTACTGTAGCCGGATCTGTTGGACCTGAAATTGTTTTAAAATTGTTTTTTTTTATTATGTTATGCATCAGGTGTCAGTGGGAGACCACCGTAATGGTGAGCTGGGGGTTGTATAACAAGGATATGATTCCTGTCAATTATTCTGTTCCTCAGGTCAGTTTTACGATTTGAGTGATTATAGATGCTACTATATACGTTGTATAAGAAAATGGGTATTTTAGTATTTACATTTGCACTTACCTGTTATAAAACTAACACCAATACCAACAGATAGACAGAGGAATAAACCAATTACTCCAAACCACATGAATGAGATTGAGTAGACCCAGTCATCTAGGAACGACCTAGAAAATGAATGAAATAAGGAGATTTCTCGTAAAATATGTTCAATGAGATATGAAAAACAGGATAATAGCAAAAAATCGCCTCTTTGCAAAGCGGGTACCTAAATCATAATGGGAATGGGTAAATTATTCGGTTGAAAATTTCTTTTGCGATGGGATATACATATATGGGGAAAGAGAAAAAATCCTGTCTCAAAAGAAAAATTGAAAATCAAAGTGAAATGAAACCCGCTGATTTGACAAAATCTAACGAATCAATGCAAACAGACTAAATACTTACCTTGAAGCAACGGGATGAGAATGTGTTGTATTGTAAAATGAGGTTTGAGCCGATGCTGTTGTGAATGAAGAAATGGTATCGTTTATGTTCCAGGTGGAATTGCTTGTGATACACCCATCTATTGGTGTTGGAAGTGGGTCTGTGTAAGAAGCTAAGTTTATTTGTCCTATAAATATCCATGTGTTAACTGCCATTGATGTAATTGCTCCCACGATTGCCCCCTAAAAACATCACCAAGATAATAATCATATATGTAAAACCGTGTGCAAAGTCAGATATATTAAAATATATCATTAAGGAAATAGACCCCTCACTCCTTGCACCTCTCGAACATGTTATTATAATAAGTGCACACCCATTGGCAAAACCCCGCCAAGGATTAATACACATTTAATCCAAAACCTAACCCCAATACTGGCGGGGTCTTACCCTAGATGAGGTTTGTCAGGTGGGGTTCTGGACACCGTCCGAGGGGTGCAATGAGTGAGGGGTCTATTGCCATCAGTCAACTTAAGAAATAAGTGCATAAATAAAGTTTGCGGACATATAGCCCATTTTCTCGCTAATTATTTCTCCATTGGAAGTGTATGACTAGTCTTCATGTTCGCTTCTAAGATTATTCTATATTGATAGTAAAATACATAAGGTCATGCAATGACCAAAAATGACCAAAAGATGTCTATACATGTATGTATTATTATATCTATTATATATGCATTGCTCTGAGAACAACGTATGTAGAGTGAGTTATGCACAGTGCGAATTTCACTAGTGAGTTACGTGAGGTAGTCATGGCAACCAATACGTTTAAACTAGGTTTACGGCCGAAATTCAATGTTATAATCCAAAACTGTTTCCGATTTATATCATTAAAAGCCTATAAAAACAGTGAACGAAATCATTGGTTTCAGTCCCTTAGAATATCGCACTCGTGTTATATTCTCACTCATTCAAGTACAAATTCGTAATATATATTCATAATCAAGTTACAAAGGTTATTTGCCTTCTATGACTGTACTGAATCCCTGGAAGTCAGTAACATAATTATACTGTTGCTAAAGCCATGAAGTCATTTAACTATAATTACCTTCCAATTTGCCCATGGGAATAACGCTCCAAGGGTGAAGATTCCTAAGCTCGATCCTGCAGAAAGCCCGAACAAGGACGAAGCTATCTGAAACGGAGGATGATACAAGTTATTGGTAATTAGATAAACTTACTGAAAAAATAATTGAGGTATAAAGGCATTTTAATTGTACAGACTGCATGAGCTGTCAGTTGTATCTGTACAAAGGTTTGGATCTCGCAATTCATAAGGTGTAATCGATGGGTCGTTCCACTGAAAGAGTCAATTAGTCCTGAAGTTTATGACAAAACAAACTTCTCTGCAAGTAATCTATTACAACCTCCTCAGCAACGCTTTTTGCAAGTTAGAGTTAAATACTCCTTTAGAACTGATGGGGAAGTAGTTCCAAAGATTAACACTTCATTCACGGAGCCACTCTTATTACTGACTGTCAGACTCAAGCTCAGATTTGCTTTTTCCTCATCCCCACCACAGCGCTGTGCACATGGCAATTCTTATAATATAGACTCAATATTTTGTGCACGTTTCTTACGTTTCTGAAAGATAACTTTAATGATTGTTGTAACAAAAAGAAATATCTTTTTTTTCTGCAATCTACCCTTTGTTATTGTGGGCCCAAGCCTCTTGTATTAAACATTTCGAAAGAAGTCTTGAAATGTACAAAGTGCAGCGTGTGTGTGTGTTGGAGGGGGGGGGGGGGGGGCAAGGAGTTGCAATCAAGTACAGTTCAAGGGCCAGTTCAAGGGCTTGAAGGAGGGGCATTGCGTATATTCCAGCGTCCCAAAACTGACGTCACGCATATATACGTTTGTAGTGCCCTCAGTAGACAAGAAACCGCGAGTTCTGACATCTGAGTTATGCCTTCATGAAGTTTGTTATCCTAAGAGGTGGCCTTGAACCCTATCATAAACACTTTAAAGAATGAAAGAACGGACACTTTTGTATATCAACAGACATTTTATCGCCGGTTAGGTAAATACCAAGCTCAACCAAAAAAGGACAGATAATAAAGGTGCCTATGTCAGTGAATATCACGTGACAAACATGACATTTTTGTTATCATCTTTTGCTGCAAGATAATTGATCTGAATAATCACAAGTGAAGAAAAAGTTTAAAGGAAGGAAGATTTTTTTCAATTGAAAACTTCTCCAAGTCAAGTGTCCTCCATTGCCAAAACGGTAATCATTATCAATTAACAGTGATTATCATTCTAGTTAGGATTCTTATCTCAGCAACTATATATAAAGTAGATAATACCTTACCTGCATCAAGCTACCGCCAACGCTTTGAACCAAAAACGTGATTCCAAGACCAGCTAACCCTATGATGGCAGCTAAGAAAGAAAAGTCATTATTTACCTGCAATTCTCTTGAATTAAGCTGAATAAAAGTTTGTATTTGTTTGTGCACTATTCTACTTGGGCCTAAATTAGTTGTTTCGTGGGTTGGGGTGAAAATAATGTTAATATCAACACAAAATATATTACAGTCTTTTGAAAGCCTAGGTTCGGTAACTGGTAAGGGATTGAACATAATATGCTGGCACATTTGAGCTTGTGTTGTGGCAAATGGAGAGGGTATGGAAAGCTGAATTTGATGTGAGTTATCAAAATAAAATTAAATTAGCCGGCATAAATATTCACTACAATTATCAAATAAAATATGTTTTAAAGATTCTTTTTCTATAGACACAATTTTATGGGTCGACCAACCTGGTGGTATTTCCAATATGACGATATTTGATAATGTATACGGATATATTTTGCACACAAATAATTTAAGATGAATGATCATGTATGATATATTTCCCTTTATTAGTTACTAGCAAAGTACGCGTCCTCCGGACGGTCCCCCTCTCTCTCCACATTTCCCCCTCTCCCTCTTTTCCCTCTGCCTCTTCTCTGTATCTCACATCTGTTTTTCTCTCCCAACCCTATCTCCGATTCGCCCCTCTCCCTCCCCTCTTCCTCATGCTCCCCCTCCTCACTTTCTCTCCCTCCCATCCCTGGCTCCCATCCCTCCCTGGTGTCCAGTGTTTCCCCCGCCAACATTCTCCCCGCCGCCAATCTCCCCGCCGCAATCTCCCCGCCGCCATTTCCCCGCCATACACTTTCCCCGCCCGTCATTCTCCCGCCAAATTACCTCCCCGCCGACATTTTCCCCGCCTATTTCTTTTTCCTACAGGAGTAAGGATCTTATGGTATGTGTCTGGAGATAAGTATATCATGCGTACGATATATCACCCTGTATTGCGTAAGAACATTGCAACATAATGCAATAGATGTTGGTAAAATATATGGTTGCATCTTCATTCATTTTGGACATTTCAATTTGGACATGTGTGTTGTATGTTTCTAATTCAGTTATTAATATTCTTCAATGCATAACATTATGCTTGATGCATTATTCATTCCAAGGCTTTATTTAGTTGGACTTCATATGAATATTTATGTTGTTTATTTGGGTTGAATATAGTACACTGCATGGCACATGGTACTAGTCCAATTCTTTATAATATTGTTGATTATTTATATCACAGTGGAATATGTTTATATTGCATTGCTTATAGTAATATTTCATGTAGTAGTCGTGTAGAATTTGCTGGTGCACCAATACATATATACATTATATAACAAGTGTTCCATCACTACTATTCTTCACGATATGTTTGATTAGTTATTGTTGTATTTTAGGAGTTTGATATGCTTATTCAGTTCATGTATAGTACTAGTATTGTCGAATTGGACTGGTGATGTATTAAGATGTTCTTTGATAATGATAAATTATGCTAGAATTTGATAGTAGAATTTGATAGTATAACTTGACAAAAGTGTGTATTTGTGTGAAGAGAATTAGAAAATAAAAAAACAGTTTATAACTCCACCAAATACTATTCTTTTACTTCAGTCACTTTGCTGCGTTTCACATGATGATTTTTAAGGTCGATTCCCAGTCGACCTGTACAAATTTTAATCATTTATTGGTGGGGAAAATCTCGGCGGGGAGCTTGGCGGGGAGAATGTATGGCAGGGAGACTGTCGGCGGGGAGATTTTTGGCAGGGAGATTTTTGGCGGGGAGATTCTTGGTGGGGAGGTTGTTTGCGGGGGAATGACCTAGAACCCTCTCCCTTTCCCTACATCCTCTCCCTCCCCTCTCCCTCTTCTTTCCCTCCCCCTCCCCCTCTCCTATTTCCCCACCCTCTCCCTTTTCCTCACTCTCCCATCCTACAACCTCTCCCTCCCCTCCCCCTCTCCAACACCCCCCACCCTCTCCGACCCCTCTTCTTCACTCTCCCACTCCTCCGCATGTAGTGGCAAATGACGTAGTATCTCACCAGGGGCTTTCCCAAGTTATAAATAGAGTGTGGAGATCCCAATTTAAAAAAGCCTTCAAAATTGCATTTTCACCCCAGATACCTTCACAAACCACATATAATGTCCTCCAGACAGGGTCAACGGACCTGTAGAGACCAACAAAACTGTAGGGGAGATCACAGATTCCCAGAACATGCGTGACAAAAAACCCTTCTTGAGCTTTATATATTAGATAAACATAAGGATCTGATAGCATCACCCCTGGAACTCTCACTATGGTTCGGACACCATGCATAGAAAGGCTAATATAACTGAGTTAAACATCCCCTAATCTTACTTTTGCCTGCCCTGACAGTATCCTATAGTGAAGTAATTATTAGTTCACTCAATCAATTCCTATCTAACACAATATATGAATTGTCATTTGGCGATTACTTACCAGTTATTTGGTTTATTGTGACCTGCTGTGCTGGGGAGAAATTCGAACCAAACTTTGGCTTTATAAGATCTTCCCATGTCACTGCACTCATGGAAGCAATGTTGGATGATAATGTACTGCAATGGGAAATTGTGATATTGAGTTTATTCTACATTAATGGAATTTTCTAAAACAGTGGTGAATATCCAAGTATTCGTATACCATATTAATAAAAATAATATAAGTTCAAATTCTTAATAGTTGCTCCTACATTTACACTGCTCCAGTGTTGGATGATCCTACACTCTCAGTCATATACATAATGAGAAAAATTCGATGTACCCTAAAGTAGGTTTCTGACCAAAATGTAAAATAATCAACTAGTATACATGTAAACAACGAACCAGATCGAGGGTTTCGTGTCGGACATTTCATATAATTATTTAAAAGAAGTACTTGCTTAATGACACTTCTATATGCTGTGCCATTGACCTCAAGACAAAAATAGCATTGCCGTGCACAATCCCATCAAGCAGTATCATAAATGAAATACCTCAAAGACCCACTGAATAGGCCAGAAACGAAGAGTCCAGGGAGGCCGGGATAAGATAAAACTTCCATGACGAAAAAAGGCAAGATCTGCAAGAAGCAAGTATTTTCAGAGGAAGTTCTAAATAATCGTGAAACATTTCGGAGGCAAAGAATAGTACTTCGGAATCGCTTTCAAGACATGTAATCTGTTCAGAATGACGGTAGAGTCATATTTCCACCCTGCACAATAGATGTATATATCCTTACTTGGTTCTGGTTTGGCATTTGCCCAGAAATATAGGGATCACAATCCCTGGAAGCATAAAAAGCGAATGTGACCATTCCTGACAGGACACAAACAATGCCAAATATCCATGTGCCGAAAGCATTGCCAATCATTGACCTGCAATTAGTAATTAATATAAAGAGATATATCTATCACAGAAACCGGCAACTTCCTTACTAAATCGATAAAGCCAATGTGATATGGTTCTTAGTCACTTTAAATTTTAAACTGGGAGAGAAATCTGATCTATCGGAAATAAAATGTCACAATAACATGTGTGATTGGCAGTACAATTCACATGATTAAAAGAATAACTTCTACATTGCAAATGTCTCCATTAGAAAAGGTAAGCAATAAATTCTTTATAACAAAAAAACAAGAAGTGGTGTATTTATTAAAACCTCTTAAGATATTCAATGTCTGACGAGACTTACTTTCTTGCTTGGCCTAATGTTGGTATAGAGCAAAACCTTTGTACTGCTGTCTGGGAAACACCATACGTCGCTGCCCAGCCAAGGGTGCCAGCTAGTGCCATTGACCAAAGAGACAATCGCTTGTATATCCCGAGATCTATGCTGAATATAATATGGGACGTTTAGTAAATTGACGATCTCCTCAAAGCAACAGAAAAAACGACCAGCGATGAATATTAAACATTAACATTCATAATTATTAACAATAAATTGAGGATGTAAAGTTCGATTTTCGAATTAAGTTTATGTATCTGGTGTTGTACCTACTCCACAAAAATCCTTCCCCATTCATAGTTGAGCTGCCACATGCGTGCAGGACCCCCAACCTGAATCATGCCCTAAGGACAAATTAACATATTCATCAGTGGCGTAGGAAATGGGTGTGGTTTGGGGGATCAGCAGCAAAAGGAAATAGCAAACGCATAGGTCGATCTAATCACAAGAATAAAGATTGGTGTCTGAAGTTACTAACATGCATATATATATAAGTTCATTAGGTGTACATCATTCTATAGGTTCTGCGAAATATAATGGCAGAGAGGTTAAGACAGTATACCAGAATAATGACAATAACGAGAGATCCAAACATAACAAGGACTTGAAAGACGTCCGTCCAGATGACAGCCTTCATACCACCCTTGAAAGAAAAATAGAAAACATGTAGTTATCGCCGTATCACTGCAAATGCAACGTTCCTCCATTTGATTCAGAAGAAATATTACTGTTTGTAATAATACAAATCTACAGACAGAATGTTGGAATACTCACAAAAGCTGTATAAATAGTTCCTAGAACATTGACGAGGACAATAGAGGCCCATGACGGCAACCCGGTCGCTATTTTAGAAAAGAATATAGAAACAAATAACCACTTTGAATACAAGGAGGAATTTTGTAACCGTTGAAAAGAAAAACTATTTCATATAATTAACAGATCCTAAATCATAATTATTATAAATACCAATCACAGCTATTGTATTATTCGATATTAGAAATAATCATTTAACTGTTGAAAAAGACAAACAATGCCATAGTGATTAAAAGATGATCCTAAATTGGTACAGCGTAGATTATATATCTCCAGAGTGAACATGCATGTGTGCTTATAGCTTAGTAGATTTACAGACGTATGTAACTCTGATATAATAGATATGAAGGGTAATCAGAAGCGTGGGAACTTTTCTAGGCAATTAGGCCATCATATAAGTGTTGGAGCCGATCCGCGTTGATCAATCAGCACGATTGCCGCATCACATACAAATATTATACGTACTGGCCTCGAGTGCAGCTGCCTGGCCATAGACGACACAACCAGTGTAAAACAGCTGGAAGAAATCCAAAATAAACACGTTATCTGGCTATAAACCGACTTACATACACCCTACGATAAGCTAGAGCACTTGCCAATACTATTTGCTTATCCGGATTTTTCTCAGGGTCAATCCCACAGATGTCTATTAAGACAATGGTGGCATGATATTTTGTGTGCTTTATGATTATAGTAGTAATATTATTTAGATTTTTTATAAAAGTGGAAGTATAGAAATCTGACTTAACTGGATTAAATTCCACACAGACACATATGCTAAATTACTTACTTGCACAAGCATGCAAAAAAAGACTCCTACATAACGAACAGAGCGAGATTCATAACGCATTTCCAGGTACTGAAAGCAAAGACAATTGAAGTACATAACTATTACAGAGATAAAGATAACTGCACTAGAATGTAATGGTTGACACACCGAACGTCATTGCCACTAATGGGATTGTTCCATTACGTCTCGATAATTTTCTTTTACATTTTGAAAAAGAAACCTGGTGGAAAAAGCGGTAACAAATCGGACAAAGTGATGAAGTGAAATGCCACTCCTGTCGGAATACAATCATTTTTTCTCTCGAAATATGTAAAGGACTGATCAGAGTGTAAGGTAATAATCAACTGATAGAACAACCCCTCAAGGGGTCAACTATTTCAATACATAAATTTATTGAAATAAAATACAGCAGTTTATTTTTCTCTCTGATGGGTTGAATATTGATTAATTATAGAGTATACTACCAGTTTTCTTTTTTACACACGTGACCAATGGAAATAAATTATCAATTATATTGTTTTATCAAAATTAATAGCACCTACAAAATTTAATATAATGTCAGAAATATACTTGAAAATAAGAAATCAGATCATCAGAAGTTTTCCTACCTCCTGTGCACTAGTGATACCAAGTGGATGCAATAATGGTATAAACAGCCAAGATGAAAGCATTGCAGCGAAAAAGACACCAAACATAGAAATGCATGTTTGGAAGCCATAAAAATAAACTTCGGCTGGGAATCCGATGAGGGCTATGGAGGAGATGAAGGATGCAACAAGTGAGAGACAGACTGGTATCAAGCCAAACTTTCTACCTCCCAAGTGATATTCACTTGTGGTTCTCGTTTTTCTTCCTTTGAGTGCCTAAAATTGAAGGTATACGTTTTTCATCAACGGTTGTCATGTGTACAATACCAATTAGGTATACATAAGCATAATCATACGTATGGTACATGTAACAGTCGGACGTAAAAATGTTTATGAATTGATCTTATTTGCTATATATAATTGGATACACACGTATCTATAGAGAGCCTTCGGAATCAGGTGCAGTAGATTTATATTCATTACTATGGTTTCGAGTCCCATTCATTTTATATTATATATGCCCTTAGAAAAGAAGAACATGGGAAAATATTATAACCATTGGGTACATAAAAGTTAAAAGAAAAGCAGATTCAAATTTAATTTCGATTGTACGTATGCTCTTTAGTGCATCCCCTCATACATACATCAACACATATTCTGGCCAAATATTCGTTATAAAGTCGCATTTAGGATGTGACTATGGCAAGGAAACAGGCAAACATAAGCCAAAATTTATGTCAAATGGTCTGTCCAGGATTATAGTCCTTATTTCATAAATATAGATTTGCATGTGTTTCTTTGTTGTACATATTCTTTGATATACACTCCTCAGGAAAACTATTGAAAGGCAATCAATTGTTATATCCCCTATATTATATACCCTCCCAATTGATTAATGCTTTTATATAGGATGGAAAAAATAGCTATAAACTTACCTGGAAAAGTCCAACTCCAAGAGAAACTACCAATGATAATGTTAGAATGATGTAATCTAACCAGTGGAAATATCTCCGATCATCTTGTGTTCCTTCCATGTTTTCCCCCATATGTATGTGTACGCGTTATTTTTCCTGAATCAATGTCATACTCACTCCCAAAGATCAAGATGGCCGTGTCATAATGTTGTCTCCTGTCCAGTGATAATGGCTGATCTTATCAATTTATTTATCAGCCAACGGTAATGAAATCACCAAACAAATGTATGGGGCGTCGCATGAAGGGATTCAGAGCGACGCATTTTGATGCACCGAGCTGTTAGACGGAACAAAAGGCGAGTGATAAAGACTGTGATATCGGGAATTTATATTTTTATTTATGAGGAAGTCAGCCATGACTAGTATTTACATGTGCTGATATGTACATATCTAATTTTATACTCTTTTGCATGCCGTTTAAACTACCATTTCCCCTTTTCCTTAGAAATACCCAATCTTGTTATTTTGTTGAATTCTGTTCACGTTTATTGATTTGATCCAATGACCTTTAACGTTAACAATATAAAACTGAGACAAACATTACTTCTATTTCTGGGATTGTATGAAGTTGGAAGGTGAACCTTATAGTGTTTATAACCAAACCTATGATACGATTTAGTCTTTAAAATGCAGATCTACAGCCTCAAAATCAAAATTTATGTGCTTAATTATAATGTTTTAAAAACATTCTAATATGAATTGTCTACTTAAATATAACCTTTGTTCACTGTAGTACAACAAAGTGTCTTGCTTGAACTCGTAAAATCATTTCTGTATTATTATTGCAATTTGTAATCTTCAATTTGTAGAGCTGGCTTACAGAAGCCCTCGACTCATTTATCAACCAACATCAATGGCAAATAAAGAATATTATTTCAATTCAATTCGATCAATTCAAATTCAAAATATAATGAAACGCTCAATATACTTGTGATACCTATTCCTCCTAGATTTCCAAACACGATTGGCCATTTGGGACTATATTGTATCTGCAAAAATGAGAAATGACTTTGTCCATCAGCTCTCCTGTATATTTGGACATGTGAAAGATAAGATCGTTTGGCTCAATTATGTCAGTCAAGAATTATGGGTTATCAGAATACAGATTCCGCTGTGTTATTGTACCAATGAATGGTAACAATACAGTAGGTTCTCACCCAAGAGATCGCTCATTTATTCCGTTGATAATCCCACCTTAAACATTTTAATTTTTTATGTTCAACTGCCGGATGATTTCCCCAATTCTAACTAGCTGACGATCGCAAAAATCTTCGATTCCAATCGTACCCGATCACCACCAGTGAAACTGACTTTAGGGTCTTTCAATGAATGTCAGTTAACTATAAACTGTTGTCAAATTAATAAGATCATATTTTAGATACATGTATGGAAGAAAACCAGTGCAGTATATCACGCCACTCATATCTCTTCGATGGTCAGAGTTCTTGCATTTGCGAGAGACAAGGTGCCCATTGCACCATATACAATATATGATCGTGTCTTAAAGGCCTGTTATAGCACCATAATAAATATAAGACTATACGAGGGTTTATGATACGAGGGTTGGAGTGAGTGAGTGATTTAATTGGTTGCTTTACACCCGTATCAACACATTGAAGTGTTATATCAAGGGCGGCAGAGCTGAGAGGGAGGCAGTTTATGATCGTACCCAGGAAATAGAGATAGAGAAGAAGGGAGAGAGAGACAAAGAAAAAGAGACAGAAAGGCACTTTTACGGTCATACCCAGGTGCATCTATAAACTCATGCATTTGAGGAAGGTAAGAGGTCTCTCAGATATGGCCCTGTTGTATAAGCTAAAGAAAGAATTTTTTTGTGGGATTTCCTACGTTTTGTTCCTTTACTTTGTTGGGAAATTCCTACCCTAAAAAGCATTGAAAGTATAGGCTATTCCTTCCCTGAACCATTCCTTCCCAGCTGCTAAGCAAGGGAAACTGAGGGCTTTCCTTCAGTCCCATACAGTTTCAATAATTATGCTTCTCTGGGAATTTTCCTATGACTTTTCCTTCCCACCAAGCAAATGTAATTTTGTAGGAATTTACTACAGCATTTCCCTCCTTGAACCACTCAATATCCCCTGCCTACTTCAAACAACAGTCTTCAAGGTACATGGTAAATGAGGCAACATGCCTTGTTCTCAGTAGAAATCAACACTATTGAGGCACAAACAATTGAGACAAACTGGGTCAAGGACAAATTTTTATTGGTTACAATGAAACTCTCAGGTGGATGGTTCAATCCCCACCCAGTGCTGCTTGTTTTTTCCCAGACAGGTTCACCTCTCAGGTCCATGGTTCAAATCCCAGCTTGGGAGGCTTGTTTTTTCTAGCCAGATTCATTCAAATTATGTTAATAATCAACAGAAAAATCTTAAAGCAGAAACTTTGTACTATAAAAATAGCAGATATGTATGTCTAGTAAAATTATATTTTTGCAGTCAATAAATCCTAAAGAATTCCAGAGTGAACACCTAAAAGGTGTTCCTTAGTTTTCCACTCTTTTCATGTTTAACTCAGAGGAAAGAATGAGGGAAATTACTGCAGAAGGAAAAACTTCTGAGGGAAATTCCTACATAGGGAACAACTACAAGTATCAATGTAGGAAAATTCCTACATCAAGAAGGGTCACTTTCTAGGTCACGCCTGTGGACGTAAAATCTAATCATTTCAGGGTAATCGACATCATATTTAAAGGCATAAGAATCAAAGTATCTAATATTTTACCCACTTTACCACTTCAATTTGAAGGAATTAAATGTGTTAAATTAATCTTTAAACCCAAGAAATGAGTGAATCATATCATCCTATTTACCTTCTACTTTGCTGACTCAAACCTATACAGCAAGGAATATTCCTACGAGCTGGGAATTTTATGTAGGAATGAATGTAGGGAGGGAAAAATTCCTACAGAAAAAATTCCTTGCTTAGCTTATACAACAGAGCCCAGGCGCCAAGTGTCACCTGTTAACTACATTATTTGGTCTTTTTATTTGATTTAGAGAGACAGAATTAACAAATATATAGACTAAATTATTTATCAAATTATTAGGTCTGTATTTATTTATTTTGGTTTGTATTTATTTTATTTGGTGTCTGTATTCTTAAATTTGGTCGAATAATATTTAATTTGGTGACAGAACCATTCCCCCTGGAAGAGTCATATCCCTGTGCGAAAAACATTTTCGCCAAAAATATACACAAGCTTAATACTGCCACCAATGCCTCTATTCTGGAGAACATATATAACCCAGAACTCCATTTAACTATCTTTTCTCGCTTAATTTATCTTAGCCTCTCTAATTCTTTCACCAATCAATGGGAAATGAGGTCAATAACTAATGTTATGTATGAGTTTAAAAGAAAACCGAGTCCCAGATGTGAAGATATTAGTGAAATTAAAAAATAAAATGACTCGAAAATGAGACAAATGTAAAAAGGCTGCCTGTTCAGGGACTTGATATCACAATGTCCAGTTTAGAGGTCTAAGATGCTAACCACTTGACTACAGGGGACTATAGAGATCATGCATAAACACTAGGCATACCCATTGATGCATCACATTAATTTTTAGCTTTACTTTTATCCACCATTCTCCTCATGGTGATTGAGGAAAATAATTTATCTAAGAATTTCCCTGTGTTAGCCGCAGGTGATTTAACGATTCAAATTATCATAAAAGTATATCTTGCATCTGCAATCTATTTATATAATATACCAATGCAGGATTGTCTAGGTTTGCCCGCTTCTCTGGACCTCCCCCCATCCTAACTAGCTAATTTCTTTCAGAAAAATAATGATTTGTCAGAAATCTGCTGATATGGGCAAGAATGATATCAAAGCAAAGGTCTCAGCAGCAAGGAGAAATCAGAAATATAATTTATTTCCAGATTGGAGTAGTTCTGTTACCATGGCAACCCAAACCGAACACATTCTTTAATTTTTGAGTTTATGTGTTTTCATTTGGTTGCTATGGTAACAGACTTATATAATATTGTAAACAATAACTTAATTTAACAGGGGAATCATTTAGACTGACTTGTGCAAAACAATAAATCGAAAGATTCCCATTAAGTAGGAAAATTGTCAAATTGAATTACAGGGGTATCTATATTCTCATACCTTCTCTATAATGGTATTCTGGTAAACCCCATAGAGGTAGGTCTTATTGTATGACGTTTCCAAGGTAACCTTTAGGAATCCCCTGATGTGCTTGGTATCACAATGTTCCTAGTGACATGACAAATCTAGATCCAAGATTATTTAAATCATATATTAAAGAATATTTGAATGAAACTAAAATTAAACTAATTATTTAATAAAACTTATATGTATGTGCCTGATATCAATAATCCTTTATTTCATGAAGGTTAAGGTCATTTGTTTCAAGGTCAAACCCATTATTTTGAGGGAACCTAATATTAGAATAGTGGATTGACCCAGAGTCCTACATTTAGGATGGCTGGTATCTCCAGTACTATACTACGTAACTGTACGTATAACTCTGAAATTTTGCATGCGAGTCCCTGGACTATACATAACTTCCCTGGGCTCTCCAATTTTTAGCAGGTGTATACATACCAATTTTCTTTATATAAAAAATAAGTTTTTTTTATAAAAATCCCCGGCTATAACTGTTAAAGCTGCCCTCTCAAGTGTTAATATTAATATAGAATGTAATGAGAGCCGTGTCTAGGAGCCTGTATACGATGCCCACCAGTTTTTACCGACCTCTGTATCTCTCGAGAGGCCGCTAGGCCTCGAGAGAGATACTGAGGTCCGTAAAAACGAGTGGGCATCGTATACAGGCTCCTAGACACTGCTCGAGTTACATTCTATTTTTATATCATGATCTAATGTTTGGAAAAGAAGTCAGAAACAAATTCTTTATTTACCTATTTTGTACAACGATCCGCCATATTGAGTGACAACTCTCGAAGCGTGTGACGTACGAATGGGCATGATGTCACGTGCAGCGCAACGTCGCAGTTCATTTTTTACTAGGGGGCGTCATGGAAAAACAATGCCCGCGTTTTCAGGCGTAAATTACGCAATCCACCTTGTGTGAAGGAGGTATTTAGAGATAAGATGTGTTTAATGAATAAATATGAATTATTTAAGTATCATTTCACCATAAAATTTACTGTTGTCTCAGATCAAATTTCACATGGTTCTCCCCTAGCCAGTGCAGTCCATCAGGCATTGACCAATAGGAAGCCTCTAAATGAATACGCCTAAATTCACGCGTGGTTACTCTTTGACGTTATACGATGGTCGGATTTCACTCTGTTCCAGGGTGTACAACCCCCGATCATGATATAATGAATGGTTCTTTTGAATCTACATTCAGATTAGTTACCAAACTCATTATTATCGATCTTTTACATACCGTAATGAAAAGTCAAATAAATGTCTGAATTCAATGATTTTCGAACTGACCCGATCGTGGACAAGCAATTATTATTTCTGAATTGCTGATAGCTACACAGGGGTGGGGGGGGGGGGGCAGTACTGTACAATCCTAATAAGCCTTCGTATTCTCTGTCCCTATTGGTCGATTGAGTCACCTGACACAGGGCTGCCAGGCTGTCAGGTTTTAGAAAGCATGACGAGTTTCGGCGTACTCAGAAAAGATTTAAATGAATATTTCAACTCATGAAAGAGATACTCTTGTGACAAGGAGGGGCAGGGTATTTGTGATCTAAATAAGTGAAATTTGAGATGGGAAGGTGGGAAGGTGGGAAGCCAACTTTAACAGTTAACCACTGTAACCGTCAACAGTAATATTAACAAAAAATGTTATTGGTTTATGTCACTGTTACTTGTTATGATTATCATTAAAATTACGAAAGACTCTTTGTGGATCATCTTTGCAATACTACTCGAACGGCCTGCCTTAACATTCACGCAGAGATATCCACAACTATTGAACCCGAAACATTCATATGTGGATCCAAAATTCTGACTCGATCCTGAGAGTTAAGAAGGGTGTTTTTTATGCATGTTGCAATGAAACAGAAAACAATGGGCTGAAAACGTGAGAAACCAATATATACTATCAAATAAAATATAATGGCCATGACCTATACTATTATTACGGTATATAAGTCAATTACCTTGTACTATCTTGTATTGCTGGTCCTTATATATAGTTAAACTCTAATCCCTCCATATGTATGTAAAGCTTATCTCCTCGAGCATCTGTCTACTTCGATTGATTCCACATGAATTATGACGACGAATTCTCGGTAGCGTAAAGCTTTTTGCCCACATACAGCAACATATTTTGTAATCGTCATGTGCCAAAAGGGCATCAGGATATAATTGTATGGACGTCAGTCCGACCATGTGAACTAGGCTCCATTAATTGTCAGGAAGACTAGGCATGAGACATGAGATGTACAGAATCCAATTTGAGACCTTCATCCGTCCCAATTTTGGCAGAAGTACAGCAAATATGAAGGAATAATGTTCAATTGTTTTTGTTACATTTTAGGCCATTTTCTTTTTATTACATTTCAAGCCATTTTGGTTTCTCAGGCCAAATGTTAGAATACACACTTGTCAACAATGTTGATGTGTTAGTGTACTCTTCTACACAACATTACGAACCATAATAAAGACAAAATTTCTTCCATTACACTACGTCGAAAGAAACTACAGCTCTAATTCAACCATTACACAGACACATACTTGTATAAATCGATATCCCTTCACTCATACAAAGAAAAAACACACATCATTATGATTATATGACTTCTTCGAACTAATTCGTAATTATAATCTTATCCAGATCCACAGTGATATATAATACTTTAAGTTTTTAGCATACAGATCGCCAAGCCCTAATATGGGCTGTTATAATCATATAGGATTCAGGACATTCCAACTTTGACCGTATATATAACAGCGCCATTTTTCAGTCATCATCTAACGCTGCCAGCTTATTGAAACACAAATTTCGAATACATTTGGAAAAAGCAGTTTTATCCTCACATAACATATATCAGCAGGGAACATGTTCCACTGCCTTCGTTCTTGATAAAACTATTTTTTACGAACTCTTTTACTTTCCTCTGAACATTTTCAACTTGGGACCTAGGTGATTTTGCAGTGCCACGTTGTTAAATTGATCTTCTTCATAATTTATAAATGTTTAATGAAAAATAAATGCTTGAGCATTGCAATTGCTCCTCGCCATTACAAAGGCAACATTTCTCCCAATTATAACAGCTCTTTTTTATTTAGACCTCAAGGTAGTCACAAAGACACAGAAGTTTGCTTATTAAGTAAAAACCAGAATTTAGCTCCCGACAAGATCGAAACAGTAGGTAGGCATAGTTATCTCTTCTAATGTGAAACTATATTAGAAATATTATAGAACTTCTATGATGGACTTTTACGTGTGTTTGATTGAATGTACTTGACTTGGACAGGCTGATGCAGTGGCACTTGTAATTGCTGAAGGTTATTCTTCTATAAATTGATCCACTTTGGCGGCAAAAGTATTAGAAAAAGCATTATTAACAACTCCATTGTCTCATAATAAATAGAAACATATTAGAATCAATGAATTGACAATCCAAACTATCATGATAAATAGAAACATATTAGAATCAATGAATTGACAATCCAAATTATCATGATAAATACAAACATATTAGAATAAATGAATTGACAATCCAAACGATCATGATAAATATTATATTAGAATCAATGAATTCACAATACAAACGATCAATCCATTGGTCTCGCCAGTAGAAAGATGTCTCCTGTTTCAGGCTTTCATGTAACCAACCACCAGATGGCAGCAATATTCGCTGTATTCAGTACATGCAAACAGAGTCCACCTTACAAGTATATCTTCAAGGTACCCTCGATATCTGAGATGCGTGGTACTTATTACCTATGGAGATTGTCTTAAAGAAAAGCCTGTAAATAATTAAATATCGACCGTGTGAACAAACTCTTGGAATGTGACCAATTCGGGAACCACTACTCTCTCACACCTATATTGTATTAACTGGAAGTTAAGTTAATAGTTGGGAACAATTCACCCATCATCATCATAAATCACTATTCATACTATTATATACTCTAATGTGAAGCGCATATATATAATATATCCATATGTTATTATTTAATCTAATCTTAATTGTCTAATTTACTTCCTCCACCTCATTGTAATCTTTCTGAAACGGTAATTAATTTCAGGGCACAACGAAAACCATCACATTTGATGAGCATGCTGTTAAATATTCCTGAATAAATACATTGAAAAAAATGTATATAGGCTACATTATATATATCTTCCCATTTGTATATCCTGAATACAAGCTAATCGGCGAGAAATTAACGTATTTGGATTCTCACTAAATCATTAATATACATGTCTATCATTGCTAATGATTTTTGGTCATATGTATAAGCATCTCCCTCCATTTGTATGCCTTTGTTACGAATGTGTGATGACTCTATGAAGCTCTGGGAAACCTCTGGAATATGTCCGGGTAATCTCCGGAATATGTCCGGAATAATCTCCGGAATATGTCCGGAATAATCTCCGGAATATGTCCGGAATAAGTCCGGAATAATCTCCGGAATTACCTCTGGGAAATCACTGGAATAATCTCCAGGAAAAGTCCGGGAAACCGCTGGGAAACCTCCGGGAAACCTCCGGGAAACCTCTGTGATATCTCCGGCTGCCACCAGGGGCTACATATCAAGAACTGCTGCTATTCTCTGCTTATATTAGTTCATCATGTTATAACTAATTATTGGTTAATGATAGAGCTTCCAGACTTCGACCATCTCTTATGTTATATATTACTCTAATTTATGATGAAGTTTATACTTATTTGCTCATTGTATTTATTTATGTATTCCTGATTCATATTGTACACACCTTATGTTACTTGCTATAATATTCATGACCTTTGCATTGAGCTTCACGTATTGTCAGGTTGGGGAACAAGGACCTCAACCTCACCTCAGGGATTTAAAGGAATAAACTGGACTTATAAAGTACTTTCTCTATATGTTATTCTTTCCGGAGAAGCGCTTAAAGAACATAGAATATTATCCACCCTAGGCCTTTGACATGGACATAGTTCTTTCCTCCACTACCTTTGCTAGAGATATGATTAATATTTATTCAGAGAAGTAACCTATATGATCACGAATATATTATTATTAAATATCAATAGTATTTAAGCCTGGAAGAGATCCAGAGTCGATACACTGAAAGTGCAGCACTGGCAAATCATCTCACTGGAAAGAACATAGGCAAGATTCGCAACACCTTCGTTGTGAACAATTATCCACTTGCAAGTGTATAAAAGCAAATACTTGTATTTGTATATGGGAGGGCAAGAGGGATCATAGAGACAGGAGAGGGGACAAGACGTGGGGGGGGGCAGAGAGAGGGAGGCAGAGTGAGAAGGAGAGAGAGGGGGAGGAGAGAGGCAGAGAGATACCCCTCTCCAGTAACCTCCTCCAGTAATCGCCTATACCTATAAATTTATATGTACCCATATGCATACATATACATACATACAACGATTCTATAGCTTCACAGCTTGTGAAGCTATAGAATTGTTGATACATGTAGCATACATACATACTAGATTGATATATAAATTCATAACTAAATGAGTGGCGAGTTGTGCGAACCGGTTGATGGAAGATATCTTTAATTTTATGTAGACCTGTATTAATTTTATGCAGGTATTAATTTTAATATGCTATTTTGAAATAGGGACCTTGCACGTGAGAATTATTTCTTTTCTACACTATAAACCAAAAACATATTTTGACCTCAGTGGAATTGATCTGATAAATAACAAGGATTCATAATTAATAATTATCAATATTCATAGATCATACCATATAACAGAACTGTCCCTATCCTTCTATTCCCATCTGTCTTTCCAACTTTCTCTTTTTTCATACCTATATATCCCCATATATATTCCCATAATGCGATATCGCACACTAGGAATGCGATATCGCACTCTAGGAATGTGATATCTCACAGGGGAATGTGATTTCGCACCGGGGACTGCGATATCGCAATGTTAGGATGTTGATATCGCACTGCCACATGCGATATCGTATGCGACGTCACAATAAATCATTATACTCACATTTGATCCTCCATATAGTATTTGTATTATTGTAACGGTACCAATTTACTTGTAAGTGCATACCCTAGCTACTTTAGCCTCGAGTGCATTTTAAGTATTCTGGGAGTTAAAATTGATCTACACTGACCCACCCTTTCCCAACATTTCCCATCGCACCGAGAATTTTGAAGAAAGTAAGTTGTTACTTCCCGGTGAATTGTATGATCACAAAATGATCGGATCATTGTCGGCAATGATTTTGGTATCGAAAAATATGTCACATGCAAGCGAACTTTGGTAAGATAAACTTTGTCCGAGAGTACAGGTTTAAAACTGCATAACATAATATTGTGAGGTGGGTTAATGGCATAGGCGGGTGAATGTCCTGGATGGTAGATGCCCTAGTGGGTAAAAGTGTGTGTGTGTAGGTGGGGGTTGGGGTGGGGTTTGGGAGGGGGTAGCCTACACATGCACCATTGCAGTCATAAAGTTCTACTGCGAACTTCACGTGTTAACATAGCTAGGAGATGCATGAACATGTAGATCTTTTATGTATTGTTAATATCAAAAATAGCAAAAAAGGGTGTTCCCATGAAAAAAGGATGGCACACTCGAGAAAAGAACGCAACGTATCAACCTCCACCCCACCCACCTCCACCCTCAGTCCACCCCACCCCACATTCCAGCCGCCCCAACGCATAATCCCAGTTTAACTTCGACTTCCTTGGAATGGGCAAGACGCTTATAAATGAGTTCTTCAACCATATATATGTTTAACTACACAAGCCAATTCATAATAGTATACTAGTAATCCAGCATCCCGCTCTTTTCATAAATGTTCATATAGCGCCGGTTTCTAATCCTTTAACAGAGCTTGAGTATCCCTGTGTAGTTCTGTGTCCTCGCCTGCGCTGTATCAGACCGGCATGCCATTCATGCACGAATGTCCATAGGTGCTGTCGTGTCTCACCAAAATGAAAGGATTTCATGCAGTAGATTATGTGCTTTTCTCACTCGTTTTCCTCGCTTCTATAGCGATTGGGATTTATCATGGTGTTGTTGGAAATCGACAAGGAACTCCGAATACATATCTTTTGGGTGATAGAAAGATGAGCCTTATTCCGGTGACTTTGTCAATGATTGTATCACTCCTTTCTGGAAACACTCTGTTAGGAGGCCCAGCGGAGGTATATAGGTAAACATAACTATTTTTATTATACATGTATTGCTCTGAAAACAACGTATCAAGAATAAGTTACGTATAGAATAAGTGCGTATATTTCACTAGTGATCTACGTGGGGTTGCTATGGCAACCACTGTGTTTACTAAGATTACCAGTAAAATTCAAATTTATGACTCGATTTTTTTTCTATTTTCATGCTTGAAAGCATGTATAATAAATTTGCTAACTAACTCGTTGGTTTTAGTCGCTTCGCAACTTGTGCAATATAGTGCATCCATGTTAAAGCTACATTCTAAGTTAACATCGATACAAATTCTTTACGTTTTGGACCGTTCCTGTCATACCCATCTCAAAGTCATTTGAAAACGATTGTGGAGGATTTCATCCACCCTGTTGTTTCTGATGTAGGGCTTCGTGAAAGTCCGTCTTTTTATTTATATTCGGTGGCCCACCACAATCCTTTGCTGCAGGAGTTTCCCTTACATACTATAATATATCGCTCACCGGTGCTCGACAAATTCTTCTATACACATAAAACAGCAGCAAAATATTGAAAACTTGAGTCTTATACGTCAAACACTGATCGAGTAGGCCTATACATGGTAAGCTGTTTTCGTCTTAATAGCTGAGAATACAAATTTAAACAATAACAAGTATCAGCAAGTTATCTGAAGAAGTTCATATCAGTTTGATAACGATATTACAGATATCTAACTGAATTACATTCCTACAATCTTGGTCTGTCTAACTTTCAGCTATGGCCTTAACATAAGCATAAAAGTTGTTTCCACTGCAATAGGGGCCATAGTGGCAGCTCTTTTATTCGTACCGGTTCTCTACCCTCTACAACTACTAAGTATAAATGATGTACGTATGTATACATTCTTTTTCAGTGTAAGTAGGCTATACATTCTTCTTCAGTGGAGTCGATGAACCTTTATTTCTCCATTAACGCAATAATATCCAAGATACACCTAACATATATAATTTATGTTTTATATGCTCAGTTCGACACCAACTTTTTGTTTTAGATTTTATATGAAAGGAAAATAAGAATAAAAAAGTAGGATATTGAAAATAGTATGAATGAGAAAAGATTTACGCAAGTAGGCTTAGACATTGCCACAATTATTTACATCTATATCTATGAATACACAAATATCAGAATATAATCAATATCAATATGTACCAATATACACTTATAGGGAGTAATGTTTTATGTACAACCGTCGCACACAAGGCCCGTAATCTTTACTATAATATAGTCTGAGTTGGGGTCATCATCAATGTCCTAATATTGATGCATAACGTTAATCAAGACTATCCCCCTTCTGCATACACCTCTTTGTCGGATATTCTATCATTTGGACCTGTACATACTATGCGCGTAATGCTCTATTAACCAATCTGTTTTAGCATGTGCTATGCTCTCCTAATATAATTCAAGACACGAAGAGTTTAATCAATTAGCACGATCGTTTAAAGTTAGCATGATTGGGTGCGATCTTTGAGAGGGTCTATCCAGCACATTTTATTGGGTGAGCACCCCTTAAAATGGACGCAGGATGCAGGTTTTTTTGTTATACTGGACGCATGATGCCGCCCCTAGTGGACGCAGATGCAGGCTGGTATAAAACCTATTTCCTATGCAAATCAGATGTCAATGTGTCCAATTCAAACAAATGAATATCATTATTGATACAGTTGAACATAACAATATTAACGCCCTTATGACAAACATACATTGAATTGAATTCTCACATTCTTATATCTAATATTTCTGATTACCAATGAATGATCAAAACTAATGAAATATTGTTGAATTAAACTTTACCTCAAGATAATAATATTATACACATCAGAGGGGTGTTAAATAGTTAAATAATCACAACAAAATGTGCTGAGCCCCTAATCTCATATCTGTTTCACTTCATCTTTTTGCGAAACAAGAATATTTGGGAATGTTAATAACAGAAGATTTGTCTAGCAGGAGCACTTTGAGAGACCGATAATACCTGCTGTTTGAAAAATGGGGAAAATCGGACGTCGACGAAAGTATATGACTCCTGATTTGTGGGCCTTCCCGGCTATTATGTCATCAGAATTCTAAGACTGTTGAGGAGTTGGGAGTGTGTCAACAAATCCTATTCAAGGAAATACAAATCTAATTTAGCTTTTCCTGTAACAATAATTTCAGCTGACAAATACTATAATGCTTCATTGCATGGTCGGAGTTGTCCTTAATTCATACATTGAGAGATGTCATGAAACTTGGTGTTGCAGCGCCCTACACAATTAATTAGTTTAGAATTACAAATAAACTCAATTGTTTTCAGTTTTGATAGGTCCTATAACACTAATTAATATCTTTGCTTGACTGCAGTATCTACAGATGCGGTTTGGTTGTACATATGTGCGGCGTTTGGGCTGTTTACTCTTGTTAATCTCACAAGTGAGTACACCACATATTCAGTCGATTCAGTTTTCAGACATTTCGGGTTCAGGCACCAGAGATTTGACGCTGCTTTATATTTCTCCCAATAAAAGCTCTTGTATGTTGGCTGCGTTCTTATGGGTGCTGCAGTGACTCTAGAGACAGGTAATTGTATGCCCTTTATTGTAAGTGTTAATCTCTTAAATTCCTAATAAGTTGGTTTATAAACTACTGATCATTTTCTTTACATTCTTTCTACGTGATTTAAATTGGACCTTTCACCTTCCAGGCCAAGAAACTGGGTCTCATTGATTTAAAAATATCATACATTTATAAAATATTATCAATGAAGCGGTAAAGATTGATTTTAAAGTTCATTCATGTGAATCATATATATTATATGCAAGCTCTTGGTGATGAAAGGGCCAGAGACAGAGGGGAAGAGACAGACAGGGAACGAGCAAAGGGATAAATGCTGGGGATGATGGGGGCGGGGAGGGTGAAATATTGAGAACATCAAATGAAGAATTGGAAATAAGTTGTTCATTGACTATTGAAGCAATTCTTTCTTGTTGAAGCCACCGGAATGTCGACTTTACTTTCCCTTGTCCTTGTTACAACAGTGGGAGCAGTGTACACAGCAGTGGTAAGAAGGAATTATTTGTGTATAATTTGGAACCTAGCCCCAAGACAATAAACTTAACTGATTTCCATATTGACTTTCAATGGCAGCCATGCAAATTCACAGAAGGTTTTATTAAGAAAGAAAGGGGGATTGTTTTAAAATTGATGTAGATTTTAACATTCAATATTAAGTTCATTGTGAAAGCAGATGTTTAGACCTAGGGTAATCTTGTATCCTAAATCGTATAATAGTATTCCCTGCCTTGGAATGCCCTGGATTTTTCTCATGTAAAAGGCCTAAAGTTAGGTAGTATCTCACACACGATAGTCATGAAAACCATTTTGTTATATCAAACATAGCACCTACAGTTACAACTTCAAACCATAGACAGCAGACGTACGTATCAAATTCAAAGTTATTTTCTATGTTAAGGCCCATTCACCTTACGACGGCCGTTTGCCGGGCCGGTTATTGGCAATCGTGGCCAACGTACATCAAACGCTGGACGAACGGCAACAATTCCGCTTTTCCTAGGAAAAGAGGCAAAAATGCCTCCTATAGACCCCAAAACCCGTTGCAACCTCCGTAATCATTTTGCGCTTAGTGTCTACTGATTTGTATCCTTATTGGCTCGTTCTCCTTATTTTTCCCGGTCACAAACATTTTCAGTTATTGAAATCGTCGTAGATACCATTTCTGTACACTTCAGTTTACTGCAATTTTGTAATCTGTTCTCAACACTTACACAGTCTGTAATAATCCATTGGGTGTTTTAAGGTAGGCATACAATCGGCGCCATCGTTCACGGCATGTTCGACGCATTTTAGTTCCGAAACAAGCTGCTCCGGCGCCACCGTCGGCAACACTTCCGTAGTTGCATCAACTGACACCAGGGGCGCTGTTCACTGACTGAGTGAACAGCGCCTAGGCCCGGGTAGGGTCGGGGGGGAGAACAGGGCGGCTGGGTGGAGGGTAGTTCATCGGCAACTGTTTTTCTTTCCTAACGTAACCATAGCCAACCATACAAATCATACAAATCTATCTCGCAGCGGTTATATATCTGGACGACGGGGATGTAAAATCGGGCCATGATTTGACGTGCCCACTACCACGGCGATTGTAAGATGGCCGTACGGCTTAATATGAGGGCATCCCAGTGAATTGTTTTTTTGAACTGCAATGACCAGTTGACCAAGTGATATAGCTATAGGTGTCGCAAATGTTGATCCTCCTTCTTCTCACCCCTCCTCCTCCCCCACTACCATACCTGTTCCTTGCCCCTACTCACCCTTCTCTTTATTATTATGTGATGTGAAAATGATATTTTCGAAAGCAATTTATCCACAAGATCTCTTTGTTGGAATGTTATGATTTTTGGAGGGTTTAGTGCCTTAAGTCATACGAATACATGTATCAAATCTGAAGACAGTATATCAAATATCTTTGCGTTTCGAAGGTTATCCCATCGAGTATATTTATAGTTACTTTACTGGTAAAAATTTGCCCACTCAGAAATATTGAAAACTTTTTTCAAACATAAAAAGTTTGCCATGGATCAAACATAAAACATAGAAACATTGTCCTATGTCCTTAATATTTACCATCACTGGAATCGGCTTGATCCCATCTTTTAACCCATTTAAACCGAAGATTGGAAAAATGGTTCAATCATCTTGAAACTTTAATATAATGATTAGAAAGGTATTGTGAGTGCATGGAAGAAATTTGGTGATATTGCTTAAATAGGTTCTGAGATATAGGGTGGGTCGAAAAGGCAAATATGGGGCAAATAGGACCCCAGTGGGAACTAGGGTCTACATAACAATGATATAATAGGGCATATTGGCGGAGTTAGTGGAGGCCGCCAAATGGCTAATTTTGAGATGGAACTTGGTACAGAGGTAAATTAGTTCATCCTCTATCATTTTAGATGGGACCACATTCTGAAATATGAAAATTATTTCCATGGAAACCGATGATTGGTATTCTTCTCACATTTTAGGAGGAAATACCCAGGTAACAATTCACGTTAACACAACGTTCACTAACGTCAATGGAAGGGTAACTTAGCGACGTTTACGTTTTGACATGAATTTAACTTGAATTTCACGTGAATTTAGTTGACATTACTATTTTGGCGTTGAGCAAACAATTAACTTTACATAAATTTTCTTGATGTCAACTTCTCAACGTAAATTTGATGTTGACTTAACATCAATATTTTAACATCAATATACTTGTGTATTATCAACATGAGCATTGCGTTGATACATTGACGTCAGATTATTAACATTAACTTAATGGTCAAGTTAACGTTTACATTTTGACATCAAATTATTAATGTTAATTCAATGGTAACTTAACATTGATATCTGAACATGAATATACTTGCCTTTTATCAACATTAACTATAAGTTAATTTGTTTTATGTAAATTTCTTATCATTAAATAACAGATCTATTTATTTTTTCGAACATGAATCGAACATAAATGTTTTAGTCGCCGTACAGCATGAGATTTATACATTCTTCTAATTTGATCATTAAATGAGGAGGCGAAGAATAAATTAAAATACATTTTGTTTATTATTTTGGGTAAAAGGTTATGAAGGTCCAGCGTTGAACATTTTCATTTGTTGAATAAAATAAATGGTGAGGTATATCACATAAATATCACATTGTCTGTTGAAATTGCTGGGTAATAAATAGTTGAATATTAAAAGAAATAACCAAGGGGATTCGCTTTGCGATTCTCTTTAGGGCGTGATGAACAGAAGTTCTTGTGGAGGAGAAGGGGCGTATATACGACGCCACTGCATCTGACGCCTACGTCCCATGTGTTTTCACATCTTGGAGTGACGCTCCGGCAGTGTTGTAAGCGTATGACGCCGACCCCTGGCGAAGGCTATGTAGCGAGAAGAGGCGTGAATCAAGGTGCGAGGCTTTGAGAAGCACCTTCCATTGAGTCACGATATAGTTGACGGTCATGTGTCGGGCGTTAGGGAATTGTAGTAACGGGGAAGTCAAGTCTCTAGGTGGTGACTGTTTGTCGAGGCATAGGAGGGCTCTGCGGAGGCAGAAGATTGGATCATCTGTCGCCGGGACGAACAACACAGTGGCCTGACGCGACAACTGCATTGACTTAGACCACTTGATGGAGATATATGACCCATCCAATGCAATTCTCAGATCTCCCCGCGTCAGATGTCTAGTGGCGTCAAAGGAAGCACCAGATCTGGGGGCAAGGTTGCTCTGACGCAACATTCCCATATACATCACTAGTATGGCAACTCTAATGTGTGTAGGGAAGTCAAGCAGGTGAATATTCACTAGTATTTTCTTCAATATCTGTGGCGTGACAGGCAGCTTCGGCTGGGGAACATGTCTGAGCGTCAGTTGCAGGCCCCTTATGGCGTAGGCGATCCGCGGATGGTAGAGAGAGGCCGAGGCATATCCCGTCAGCTTGAAGAAGGTCCTGACGCTTGTAAGATTGTTTATGATAGTAGCAGGAACTTTTGTATACTTAGCTAGATATTCGATGAACCAGCATATTAGTTCAGGGAAAGGTTGCTTGAAGTCGTGGCCCACAGCTTTGCAGAATGCGATATACTTCCTGACGGCCGCGTGCCTATTTGCGACAGTCCCCGGGCGATGTGCTTGGCGCTGTCTGGCCTGAGCAGCTTTCACGAGGTGCCTAGGTTGCCTGCCTAATAGAACATGTGAATGTTGAACATATTATCACGAGCACAGGAAATATAAATCTCATTTTCTTTAGCAATGTCTCTAGCTTTGATTAATTCTTCAGAAGAGAGAGCCGCCCTTGAGAGTGCGTCAGCTATGACCATTTGTACACCAGGCACATGGACAAACTCATATTGGACTTGGAACTTCATAGAATGGTACCAGAGCGCCCTGGCGCAAGCACCCAGGGTCGGGTCTCTAGCTCTACCGTCTCTATAGGCAAACACCGCCGCAGTATTGTCGCAGTGTATCCTTATTATGCCCCCGGCGTGCCTGGATCTCGTAAAGAAGCGGGCAGCTGCCAGGCAATTAATTGCCTCCAAGTGGTTGATAGATTTTTCAGACAACATTTCAGGCGTGAATGTGTACATATAGGCGTGGTGACCATTTGTGGCGCCTCCTCCCTTAAGGCAAGCGTCAGCCCATATGTTTTCCACAACTTGATGATGCGGGATTATTGCCTTTCCGTTGAAAGCTTTTGTGTATTTAAGAAACCATTTCAGGTCCGACTTTATGTAGGTGGAGATGGTGACCTTCTCTCCTGCGGCTGCACGGAGGCCAGCCAGAAGTTGTTGCATGAAGAGGCGTGCGGGTGCAATAATCTTGGCGACGTGTGCAATCTTCCCTACCAGTGATTGCATGGCGCTTGTTGTTATTTGGTGTTGACGCAGAGTATTGGCCAGGCAGGAACTTGTTTCTGCAAGTTTAGGTAGCTTAGCCTGGAGCTTTTTGCGTGCGACTTGTAGTCCCAGATCTGTAAAGAGTTCAGTTGTTAATTGCATTTGCCTTTTTACTACCTCAACAGATTCACCGATTATAAGTAAATCGTCCAAATATTGTTTTGCTGTTACACCTTTCTTCTGCAAAGCACGCACAATGAACTCCGCTACAGACTGCATCACGAAGGCAGAACTAAGGGCTCCAAAAGGAAGCACCTTATCGATGTAATAGGCGTCATCTACCATGATTGCCGTTAGCAGGCAGTCCAGCGGGCAGAGGGGAAAATGTCTGTAAGCTCGGCTTAAGTCAATGACGGCCATTGCTGGAACCACACCCATTTTGCGGATAATCTCAACTGCACAATTTATTGTCGGTAGTTGATGATATGCTGGAGCAGAATTATATCGATTCTTGTGTATTTGTGCGTTGACGCCTCCTTCCGGGAAAGAGTAGTCTACAATAATTCTTCTCGAACTTGCATCAGATTTTGGACGGGTCATAAGTGGGCTCACGTTTAGCCATGGCGTGAACGGAGGACGTTGGTACGGTCCGGATATGGCGTTATGTTCCATCTCCTCTTTTACATAGGCGAACATGGGCCATATTTTGCTGTGCTGACGGGTGATTCACTACTGACTGTGCATAATAGCGAGGCTCGCCGACGTATTGCATGGGAAAACCAAAAGTGACACCTTCTAACACCATTTTGTCGCCTTTATGTCCCGTAGCGATGTCAGTCCATTTTTCAATATTTAGCGTAGACTCAAGAGGAAATTTTGCACCTTTAAAGTTGGGAACATTGCAGATTTTTACCTTTTCATAAATGTCAGCCATTTTAGATTCCATATAGAGATCAGGGTACGGCCAATTTGTATATGCGTCAAAGGCAATGTTCTGCGGACTGTCATTCTCGCTTTTATTGGAGGAATTGTCAGGTAATTCATACTCACAGACGTCTAGTTCATTTGTCACTAGCTCTTGTTCATTAGAAACTGGTTCATAGTGTGGATATTGAATGTTGTGAAGGAAGGTTGGCACCTCTCTCGTGGCTTGTTCGCCGTCACTCACTTGTGTTTGGATGTTAAATTCTCTGTTGTGGGCGTGAGTTTCTGCCTGGAATTGTACAAAATTGTCATTAGAAATACACATTGAACCGTCCAGTGTTTCACTGTTTCTCCTGTTCACATTTTCAATACTTTGAATCGATCCAACTTTGTTGATATTAACTCTAGAGATAGATTTGTCTTCGGCAGAATAGCTTCTGTCGGAGTGTTTGTGTTTATGTCGGCCATTTTGAATCTGCTCTCGTTCCCTGCGAGAATCGCGTGGGACACAAGATTTCACCCGAGAAGCGGCTGCCATGTTGGTTTGCCCGCTATCGGTAGTATGGGCGCCGCCATCTTGGATGGGGCATGGCACATATGTTTTGACGCCAACATATTCATTAGTTTTAGAGTTATTTGCACAGTTTAGATTGTCTTGAAAGTTGGTCAACTCACCGATGGTTGGTGATTGCATGATGGAACAGGAGTTTAAGAGTTTTTTGAAGCCTGAGCTGCTGGCTTCTTGTGGAATTGTTGGTTATTCCTTCGGCCAGCGCCGTCGCCGCTATGTAGATTGGCTTGAGCTGTTCTTTTATTTTGGCAGTCTTTGACGGCATGGGCGTTCTCCCTCTCTTTCATTGCGAAATAACAATATCCACACACATGTAGAAACTTTGTATTGCCATCCGTGTGGCTGTTCTTGTGGGCACAGTTGTCAAAATTAAAGTCTCTACAAATTGCTTGGCTGTTTGCCTTCGTATTATTTTCCACACTTTTTGTTCCTTGCGTGTCCCAGGCCATTTTTACACGGTAATCATTGAATACGTCGGTGTGCGACCATTCATTTTGTTCCTCCAGAATAAGATCCAGGCACGCTTGGGACCATGCATGCACCGAATCCCAGGTGCGGAGAGCTGTATCCTCAGCCAGAGTGGCGAGATGGTGAAGCATAAACCACAATGTCGACCCGTATTTAACACTATTCATGGTCATGCGTGCAAAGCCGCAGATATATTCTGCAAGGGACAACTCTCTCTTCTGTTTCTTAATACGTGCCCCCATATCTGGCGGTAGAGAAGTCTCAGGCGCACTAAAAATTTCAGTCCTACCTCGTCTCCCTGTAGACCTGTACTGTGTGTCAAGGGCTCGCTTAACTACCTTCGAAGAACGATGTCTGGTGGTCAAGCGTCGGGGCGAGGGGAGAGAGTCACTATCCGAAGCTGACTCCTCCGAACTGTCAGCGGGCTGGCGTGATCTGTATGAGTTGGCCGGGTGACGGCTGCGTAGGGGCGGGCTGTCACTACAGTCACAATGTTTCTTCTTCCTCCGTCCGTAATGGTGACGGTGGCTATCTCGTGTATATTGCCTTTCCCGGGGCCATTTAAAAGTCACTATGGTATCGTCCGAGTCAGCAGATTGAGATTGTTCAAAGTCAAGTTGGGAAACATCCCCCCTCGATCTTTTAGGCGTGCGATGTACTTGCTGAGAGGGAGGCGGTGACTGTCGCTGCCTCGTGTAGCTGTGACGATGACTGACACTCGCTGACGCTGTCTGAATGGCTGTCGTACAGATCTGTTGTAGCATATCTGACATTTGCTGCATCGGGTTGGCACACACTATAGGGGCGTTCTTAGGCCTTCCACGCCTTTTCGGAGTAACAATAGTCTTTCGTTTGGCTCCTAAACCACGTCTGGGCAATACTTTGTTGGGCGTCTGAGGCGGTCCATCATCTTCCCCGCCGGCAGAATCCCGCAAAGCATGCTCGTCAGCGGCTTCCGCCATATTGGGGTGCTCGGCCCTCTCCTCTGGCGTGAAATCTTCCTCCTCGTAAGTTTGCTCCTCGTCTTTCTGGCCGTCAACTATTATCTGGGTTTGCTGAAGGAGCCACTCCTCCTCCTGTTTCTTGAGTTTTTCTGCCTTTTTAGCGGCTTTAGAGGTAGTCGTCCCTTTAGGAGGCATGGCGGAGGTTATTTCTACAAGGATTTCGCTTCTGACTAGGTTGCGAGCGAGAGTCCAAGTGGCGTGTATGACAGACTTGTCAAGAGTTCAGTTCTAAGTCGTGAAGGTGGCGCCACCCATTCAATGCCCTATAATGCCTCGTCATTATGAGCCTCATTAATTGAAGCAGAGAACACCTTTTTCCATTCATCCCAAATAACTGGTCAATTAATATTGATATGATATTAACGTGAAATAAATTGTTTAATCATAATAGTCGATACATTTAGACATATATATACTCCATGGGGGTTGAGGGTTGAGTTCGCCCCCACCCCCGTCCACTCCTCACACTTAGGCAGAGAACTCTCGTTGGGCAGACCAACAATTTTGGGTTGTGGGGTGGGGCCTGGTGGGGTGGGTAGGGGTTACTATGGAAGACCAATTACCCACATACCGAACTTCGGTCATCCGAATTGGATCAATTCGGCCGAAATTCGGAAAACTCGGCATTCGGCAATCTTTTCTGTGGTTACCATGCCAAAATTCTATTCAGAGTAAACATAATTATTTCATTGGTTTTGTCTCCAAAAGTAGAGAATATTGCTGTTTTTGAGGGATTTCCGCTTTTTATACTTTATTCTAATACAGATTTAATGGCCAAACTCCAACCTTTAGGACAAATCTGATAAAAATGTGGTTGCTATGGCAACTAAAATATGCAATACCATGGAAATTATAAATCATATGATTCGGCATCAAAAGACCTTTCATATGAGACCCTGCTTACTGCTGTATGTTGAATAGGACAACTTTGATGGCTATTATAAGGCCATTTTCCCTTAAAAGCTTATTTTCACCTTTAAAAAAGTTACCATAGCAACGGCGATTAAACTGTATTAAACCAATATTTTCAGAGTCTTTATTAAAAGAGCCTTCATATGAATATATCCGCTCTACAAATATGTTCCTACACTTTTCAATAGTGTTTTCGTATAGAACATTCACATGTAGACGTGCAGTAAATTGAACATGTTCAATTGTGAAAATAAGCTTTTAAGGGAAAATGGCCTTTAAAAAGTTACCATAGCAACGGCGATTAAACTGTATTAAACCAATATTTTCAGAGTCTTTATTAAAAGAGCCTTCATATGAATATATCCGCTCTACAAATATGTTCCTACACTTTTCAATAGTGTTTTCGTATAGAACATTCACATGTAGACGTGCAGTAAATTGAACATGTTCAATTGAGCCACACATTCACCAGATTGCCGTGGAAAGCCGTGGATAGCCATGTATATTTCATGTACATTTCACTTAAACTACAATCACAATTACCAAGATTAGTTCATTTCACCACAGGATGAATATAATCAACGTGCGGCAGGTCCACGATGGGAAAATCGGGCAAGTGGAAACATGTTTCTATCAACGCACTCTGCTGAAGACCTCACACGTTATGATACGATTGTGTGTTTCCATTACCACGATCTTCTACGTTGGTTATTTTTCTGATCGTGCGATTGCCGTACACCAAGTCGGCCGTTGTAATGTGAATGGGCCTTTACGTTAGTTAACATAAGTTATTATACACGCATTGCTCTGAAAACAACGTATCTAGAGTGATTTACGCATAGTGCGTATTTCACTAGTGATTTACGTGGGGTTGTCATGGCAATCAATCTGTTTTTTCACTAAGATTACCGGTAAAATTCAAATTTTTAATTCGATTTTTTTCTATTTTCATGATTGAAAGCATGTATAATAAATCTGTTAACTAACCCCTTGGTTTCAGTCGCTTAGAATATTGCACTCGTTGCTACGCAACTCGTGCAATATTCATGCTCCTTCAACCAACTCGTTAGTTAACCTGTATATATTTCATTGTTATTCACTTGTTGGACACTAAATCTAGTTTTGGAAAGAATACTGTGATATGCAGGAACACGCTAAGTAAATGCAATCCCTATCCCAGGTACAAAGTCGAATCAATGCAATCCTTTATTTTTATTGAATTAAAGGTCAAGACATTTAACAAGTTCATATGTAAATACGCTGAGTCCTTCAAGGATACATTTCAACCGTTGCCTATTAGATTTTACACTTCATTGTGTATACCCCTAAAATTTAATTCCTTCCTTTATTTCCTTTACCTAGTTCCTATACCAACAGGTACGGGAGCTATCTTCATAATGGTTTATACCCCTTTTTTTTTTTATTTTTGAAACATCTTTATTAAACTCTATCCTGCCATCTTGGCTTCTACAATGCTAAGGGGTATCTGCTGGCATGAATCTTACGACTCTCGCAGTGTTTAATATGAATATTTTCTCCGCCAGCCACCAGGTGGCCCCACTTGTCGGTTATATCTGATAATATTGAGAACTTTTTCTTTCTTCGTGCAGACCTTACATGGTTTAACTCACTGCTTTACCTATGTAGTAAATACATAATATATTCAAGAAAAAGGGGTCTTTTGTTCTACAACAATTCGATATTTTCCGTTATGTCGGCTTCTAGACTCCTCCAGAGCCTGTTCTCTTCTTTACTGACCTTCCTTATTCTGTGTGAGTTGACTATCACTTTACATCGCATTCTCAACTGGTAAAAGGCATATTTAGGGTTTAAATTACCGCCGTCGAACAATTTTTGCCTATGGATAAAGGCTTTTATCTGTAGGAAGATCCAGTTAATGATTTTTGTATTCATATTTGTGTTTTCAATTCCTAACAGTATGTCACTTAATTTTATCTCATATTCATTTCTTCTCCTACGTATTATTACCCTATTTTTTGCATTCTTATTTAAATAACCAGAATCATATATCATGCGATACACCACTTTCCACAGATCGAGAGTTTTTTCACACAATACGAAGAAATGAGCCAAGTCATCTTCGTCATCACAAAGATTACATTTTCTATCTTTCTTTATTGTTATGTCACATAAATATTTATTGCAGGTAATGATTTTATGTAGAATTTTGTACTGAAAGGTCTGTATCCTGGCTTCTGTGGATACTTCGTACGGAAGTTTAAAGACCTTTTTCCATTCAATTCCCTGGAATTGTTGGTCATTTAATCTAAGGATTTCCTGCCATCCATTTAGCTTTTCTCTTTTGACCTTTCTTTTTAGAACTAAATTATTGTACAAAATTTTGGAATAACAAGTGGTAATATCTACTTGTGTACCTGCAATTTCAATATTTAGGGTACCTCTCTGAGGTCTATCCCCTTGACATTTCAAAACATTTATCCATTTTACTGGGATGATTTCATGTAATATTTTCCAACGTGCACGAGATGGGTAGAAAACATAGTTTTGTATTATTTCATTCATTGACATTATATCTCCCTGTTCGTTAATAACATCTCCGACAGCTGTGATACCTCTTTCCTTCCATTTTTCCCAGTCCAGCTGTTTACCTTTACTCTTAATGAGTCTATTATTCCACAACCTTTCTCTTAGTATTTCATCCGCGTTTTTTGGTTCAAATTTGTAATAATATCTATTCCAAATTTCAAACAGCTCGACATAAAAGTTATTTAGGGCCTTCTTTGGCTTGGATCTCGACATCATTAGGTTTCCAACATTTCTTCCATGATATTCTTCTAGTGTTTTAAAGCTAGGTGAGTTATGCCCTAGAATTAGCTTCTTAATCCACATTAACCTATTTGTTTCGTAGATTTCTTCCAGGAGTCTTAGCCCTAAGCCTCCATTTTCAATCGACTGTGTCAGGAATGGGGCACTAATTTTGCAGTGGGGGCCTTTCCAAATAAATTTTAAAATAATATCATTGATCTCTTTTATCAATGGCTTCCCGAATGAAATACAGGACATGGCATGTTGAAAAATAGGCATAAGGAATACATTGCATATAAGAATTTTACCCTTTAGGGTTAGGAATCTGTTGTTCCATCCGCTTATAATAGATTTTACTCGCGTAATGCTTTCTTCACTATTAATTTTGTACAACATTTTTTCATTTCTTGGGTACATCAAGGTTATACCAAGCACCTTCATTTTATCCACCCATTCGATTTCTTTCAATCTAGGGTCACAAATAACAATATTACCAATGTTAAAACCTTTGGACTTCGAGGTATTCAACTTCAACCCTGAGGCTAAATAAAAATCATCAATTACTTCAATAGTCTTAACAAGAGATTTTTCATCGCGCACGGTTATAGAGATATCATCCGCAAATTGTACCAGCTTTGACTGGGAATCCGCTAGTTTGATACCCCTAATATTATCTTCTCTTCTTATTTTTTCAGCTAGTTTTTCTATAGCTATCGTAAACAAAATGGACGAAATAGGGTCCCCCTGTTTCATTCCTCTCTGAATATTAATCCACTCGGAAGAGGTTCCGTTATTGATAAAGGTGGCTTTCGAATCATGAAATAAAGCTTCAATCCAACCAATAAATCTATCATACCCCTTTTATCATTGATTGCGCTGCACTGGTCAATCTGCAATAAAAGTACTCCTACAGCTACATCGTTTCCCTTTATGTTACCTCCGTTATCACAACGCTATTTAAATTGAATCATCAATTTTGTATCTGATCAGGGAGGGTTGAAAGGCGTAATATGGACAGATGTGTTTCAAGCAGTTATTATGCTGGCTGGCGTGGTGACAGTTTTAGTGATTGTAAGTACCTACAATGAATCAATGACACGCCAATTTGCACATCTCATCTGTTAGTTTTAATACATTTACCTGAATAAACAATCTCTTATTGATAAAATATTTTCAAAATCAAAATCAAATTATTACAATATCAATTTAGTAAAAGGTTGCTTTATTTTATATAAGTAAGAATGAATAAATATAATACAATTTAGGGATTACAATGATGCCCATTCTTAATATTTTCCCCATTCGCCGAAAAGGGATGCATTGAGCGCAGTTTGAAATGAGAAGTTTGAAACCCCATCCTGGGGAAAGCCTGCCCCTCGTCCCGTCAAAATGCCTGTGATTCACATTTACTTCAAATCTCCGATCCAAGAATTTTGCATAGCATATAAATAGGTTGCACCATAGCCCAACTTTGACATAGATGTCCGGGTATGCAGAATCAGCAAGGGAAGGTCCTGTCATGATTGTTTTGTCATTGTAATAATAGAGGAAGGTATGCCGCATTTCCAAATCTACTCTGGCATACGTTGGGTTGAGAATTTTGTAAAATGGTTTGATGATCCCTTCGACTGGTCGATTAGGGGATCGTGTGAACCTGGAGAGATTATAATACATACGTGGTAAACTGTAATTTGCCATGGAAAGATTCGATTTTTTATCGTACCCCTTTATTGTACCTCCCTAGTGGAATGGACATATATAATCAATAAAGTAATTACACAGACCACTTACCTGTAGCAAGCCACAGACTCGAAATCCTGCCAAAGGTCGAAGTCAGTCTGCCTGTTTAATTGTAAATTCGTTGAAGTAAAGATATTTTTATTTATCAAGTTTGCTTGCTGAAGACACTAAGGGTGCTCCCTCTTGTATTTCAACGGATAAATTATTTTGTCTCTAGCATAGAGTAGGTTTGTGTATACAAGCGAGATGATTGATGAGACGGAAGAGGTGGTGCATGAATTATAAAACAAAACCGAGTAGCACCCTTTGTATCTCTCTCGGTGGTAAAGGCGCGTCCGAGTGCAACCGGCTATAATTATATGTTCGTCAATATTAAAAAGGCAATTTTATATTATGAAAGAAGATTCGGAAGAAGTGTAACTTTTTCCTAGGGCATCATGTACTCCGGTATGAAAGTGTTTTCTGTTCGAATTGTTTGTTCAAATTAAGACTGGTTGTGTACCAGAAAACAATTTGGTCACATTATTCTATTGCGAGTGTGATCTGCGAGAAAATATGAAATTATGGAAATAACAGATCTATCATTTCAGGGAGTGATTAAAGTTGGAGGCCTACATGAAGTTTGGACTATCAATAGAGAGTGGGGAAGAACTCATATCAAGTGAGATTGTCTATACTCTATATGACATTTCCGTAGAAAACTATAACGTAACAGTAGCAGATACTGTGAACAATTTAAGGCAATCCTGAACCTATTAGATCGCGAATTCTTCTTTTGTTCCATGTACCGCGCAGCAAGATCTTTGAGGCGTAAAAAGGCCGACTTGGCAGTATTATTTCACGCGGTCTATGTTCGGGTCATTGCCTGAATTATTGTTTTTCATACTATGTTTTAGTGTCAAGCCATCACTGACCGAGAGGATGAATGTATGGGGGTTTGTGTTTGGCTATTCATTTCCTTGGATTGCCATGTATGCAGTAAATCAAACCCATGTTCAGAGATTCAACTCAATGTCGTCTAAAAGGAAAGCAATGGTGTAAGTTATGGGTTCATATCTATAAAGGGTGATTAACTAGACAACTATGCCAACCCAGTAACATTAATGTTTGAACATAAATTTCATTATCACTCAGACTCAAAGGTTACAGTGTTTGTAGCTTATAAAGCACAGGCATGATGCTTGTGACACCAACACCAGTTCATTTCTTTTTTTAAAAAACTGCATTTTCAGCTTTAACAACAAAAGAAATGTTACCAAATGTACTTATTGTTTGATACATACTTTACATTAATCACAGGAAACACCAACCCACAATCCCATTCACTCACTAACACCACGCCACCTAACAACCCTTATATAACAACCTGTCACCCACCCACCCACCCACCCACATCCTATTGTCATTTCATGCAATCTTGACATTTGTCACAATGTCATATCACCACATTATAATTATTATTCATCAAATTTTACTTGTCTTATCAATCTACAATTTTTTTATATTTATAATCAACTTTTATAAAATCAACTATCAAAATTTTTACCAAACTCGAATAATAAAATCTTAATTTCCCAAACTTGCCTTCACTGTTTTCTGATTGAATAATGAAGTGAGAATGCTACTTTAATAGTGTGCCAGAACATCTAAATAATATTTAAGGTTGTGGCGATGTAAATAAACATAATATCAACATTGTTTTGTTGTGTTTTTGAACATAGGATCTTTTATTTCTGAAACATATAGACAGGCCATTTCACGTTCAGGTTGACAGTAAGTATAAGTCAATGTTAAAGTAAGACTTCACACGGTTCTGGCCTTTATTCACGAGTAACAGAATTTCTACTCAATGTTCTGGTATCTTTTAGTTCTTAACGTTCCTAACTAATCCCTGGTGATATTAAAACTATGTAATCCATAGTATATGAGATATTTGGTCAAAATAGTGAGTAAATTCATTTCGTTGGGAGTGCAAAAATCCTAGTGGCAGTTGGGTTGACATCTTATCTGGAGTTGTGTAACCCATGTTTCTATTTGGGGTGTGGTCACTGATACAGGGTAGTGATTGGTCAATAAAAGGAAAATTAGGTAAATAACATGGAAATTAGTTTCTTTCCTGTCCACTTGGGGCAATGAGGGCAGCACCTTCTGGTGGCTAGACCATTTCCCCTGGGATTTGAAATGAGCAGAGGCTTCTGACCCATGCAGTCATTACACATATATATTCACTAATCATTGAATGAAAACGCAATAATGGTACTCAATACTTCAGGTATTGCTAAACCTATCATATATGATTACACTGACAAAGTTTCACGAGATTTCATGACTACTCATTTTAACTATCTTAGCCACTTTAATGTTTAGACATAAGTTGTCGTTTCATTGGGTGCTACTACATTGTTCTCAATATCCTTTCTGTATCAGGTCGATCCTCCTAAATCCACCCGGGTTTGCGCTCTTCCACCTCTTGTCTGTTTCTATTGGAATGGTCATATTTGCATACTATGTCAACGAAGGCTGTGACCCAGTTACATCAGGCAAAGTAAACAACCCAAATCAGGTAAATCTGACACGACCCTCCACCTTTATCATGTCATTGATATCCCTTTCACCAGTAAATTATTGCAGGACCTCAATGATTACCAATTCCTCGAAACTTATAATGCACAAAGATCTATACTTTAGATTAGATATTTGACTGTTCATATGTGTGAAGGAAAATGGTTAGCTGCTGAGCCTATATCTATAGGTGTATAAAAGTATTTCTAATACCATTTCCACTTCAAATCATGCTCCGAAGCAAAATATTCCTGTGACCCTAAGTCATTTTGTCGGAACAGAACCAATCTGGGACCCGTTGCATAACAAATCCTTACTTAATGTTTTCCTGCATTAAAGCTACTTTTCCTCATCAATAATACACACTTGTTGTAACGCTATATTATGGGTATGAACGATTGCTATTACTGTTTTGTAGGATCGAGGAAAGTCACACAATGCTACATTATTTTATTCCTACAATAAGGATTTCTTACATAAGCAATGAAAATAACTTAGCAAGGAATAATTTAAATACATATTATTATGCAACATGTCTCTGGTTCTTTGAGCTCATTAATACTATATATGATAATATTATAATATCACATATCATTTTACATCATCATATGAAACTGCATATACTTCCCTGTTGTATAAGCTAAGGAAGGAATTATTTTGTGGGAATTCCTACGTTTTTTTCCTTTACTTCGTTGGGAAATTCCCACGCTAAAAAGCATTGAGTGTATAGGCTATTCCTTCCCTGAACCATTCCTTCCCAGCTGCTAAGCAAGGAAAACTGAGGGAATTCCTTCAGTCCCATACAGTTTCAATATGTTTCTCTGGGAATTTTCCTACAACTTTTCCTTCCCACCAAGCAGATGTAATCATGTAGGAATTTACTACAGCATTTCCCTCCTTGAACCACTCAATATCTACTGCCTACTTCTAACAACAGTCTTCAAGGTACATGGTAAATGAGGGGACATGCCTTGTTCTCACTAGAAATCAACACTCTTGAGGCACAAACAATTGAGACAAACTAGGTCAAGGACAAATTTTGATTGGTAACAATGAAACTCTCAGGTCAGTGGTTCAATCCCCACCAAGTGCTGCTTGTTTTTTCCCCAGACAGGCTCACCTCTCAAGTCCATGGTTCGAATCCCAGCTTGGGAGGCTTCTTTTTTCTAGCCAAATTTATTCAAATTATGTTAATAATCAACAGAAAAATCATCTAACAGCAGAAACTTTGTACTATAATAATAGCAGATATATATGACTAGTAAAATCATATTTTTGCAGCCAATAAATCCTAAGGAATTCTTGAGGGAACACCTAAAAGTTGTTCCTTAGTTTTCCAGTCTTTTCATGTTTAACTCAGAGGAAAGAATGAGCGAAATTACTTCTGTAGGAAAACTTCTGAGGGAAATTCCTACATAGGGAACAACTACAAGTATCAATGTAGGAAATTCCCACAGCTAAATGGGCCAATTTCTAAGTCATGCCTGTGGATCTAGATTCTAATCCATTCTGGATAATCTGCATCAGATTTAAAAGTATAAGAATCAAAGTATCTAATATTTTACCCACTTTACCACTTCAAATTGAAGGAAATGTGTTATATTAATCTTTAAACCTAAGGAATGAGTGAATCCTATGCATCCTATTTACCTTCTACTTTGCTGACCCACACCTGTGCAGCAAGGAATATTCCTACGAGCTGGGAATTTTATGTAGGAATGAATGTAGGAGGGAAAATTTCCTACAGAAAAAATTCCTTGCTTAGCTTATACAACAGAGCCACACTACTATCAACATTCATGTGTTGCTAATTTCTATCTAATGATATACATTCGATCAGCCACATTAGAGTTATTCAAATCTCAGTGTCCAAGATTTATCCAAGAATCACTATAAAATTACTTGTATCTCTTTTTCCTTATATATTTAGCTCCTGGTATATTTTGTAATGGACCTCTCGAGTTTTCCAGGCCTAACAGGAACATTTGTGTCTGCATTAGTCTGTGCAGCTCTGAGGTATGTATTGGTTTCTTTAGCAGACACGAATGTTATTATTCTCATGAAATTAGGCGATAGAAATCTTCTGATCATTTATTCTGGCAGTACAGCAGAGGGGAATGCAAATTGCATCAGGATAGGAACACAATTGGATTGTTTTACTCATGCACAAGTAATTATGATATCGCTTTTAAGTTTTAGTTAAATTTTAGTGTTGATTATCTGTATACTTATTGTTAGAGTCTACCCCCTCCTACCTAAGTAGTAGAGAGTAGCCTCTCCGTACGTATGGACACTCATAAACATGTACGGAGTTCTACATGTTTGCCTTACCAACGTTCAGTAACGCCAAGTATTCCCACAATATGAAACGTCCTTAATAATCAGAAGACGATAGTCGAGAAATAACGATAACAAGAGGTTTCCAGACATATAGGGATCTTTATCTTCCATAAGATAAGCATTTACAATATACAAAAATTGAATTGACTGCGATCCGCACTATAATTAGGAATAAAACAAGTACAATCTATTTATGTGGACGTGTATGGAGCCCTGCAGCAAAAACAACATGGTGAAATCAATTTCGCTCAAATGACTTCCAGATGCAAAGGAAGAAAATTCTTGAATCTAAAATCTAAAATATTTTTGATCGATATTAACTGAGAATGTAGCTTTAAACCTTCAGCTCTGAAAGTTCATCTTTAAATGCTATGGCTGCGCTGTTATGGGATGATTTTCTTTCAATGCATCTCAAGCACTGGTCTGATACGAAAAAGGCAAGGCTTCTCAAAGTGTTGGGTACGTGGGACTTTTCTTTTACTTTCATGGTTATTATCACTACAATCAGTTTTTCTTTTGTGCTCTCGTTCCACTTCTTGCAGAATTTGATCCTTTTGTGCTTATATAATAATGATTATTATTCATATTTAAGGTTAAAGATAAAGTGTTCCACTATGCTGGTTGATTTCAGTTCTGATCTTCGGAATTCTCTGTGGAATAACAGCATACATCATACTCACTATTGGAGGGAATCTGCAACAGGTATGCGACAATATGATAGAATGTAACGATGATGCCAATATTTATTCAAAGTCACAAGGTTTTAGCGCCCCAAGGTTACGTTTCCATTAGTCCGGTTTGTGGTGCGTCAGCATGGTTGTTTACAGCTGAATCTCAGCTATTAAGACAAAACAAATCTTAACAAATTCACTTATCATGACTAATGGTGAGATGCTTGGCTCAGTAAAACAAGTGGCTATTGAATGTAAACAATGGTAGAGACAACCCGAGTTATGTTCTATTTTTATATCACGATGCCATTATTTATAAATAAAAACTAAACCATATGACATGGTTTTTATTGGCCTTTTGTATTACCCAACCATGTTCTTTCTAAATCCAAAGTTTAAAAAAAATCCATGATTCCTTCTTTTTTGATTGAACGCTTTATTCTATGGGGTGTGGAAGCAGCAGTATGTGGAGGACACCTTACCCCACCTGGTGTTATTTTTTAGCTACAAACATTCTTCTCCCACCTGGGGCCTGTTGAATAGACTAAGCTAAGGAAAGGAGTTTTGTGGAAGTCCTTTACCTGTAGGGAGGGCAAAAATCCTTCCTCCCTCTGAAGAGTAGCAAGATGAGTTTTGGGTTGAGAGACACCGTGCGTCAATTCACAGAACGCCAAAAAACGCTTCATCAGATGTTACATGAAGGGTTTATTGGTCTCTGTGAATTGAGTTTACACAACAGTCCCCTGACTCCACGCCATAGTACGTTTTCTATATGTTCTCAATTTGCTTTGGACGTCCCCCCCCCCCCGCCTCTCCACACACACCCCTTCTTAACGCTTCTTTAAGACATTTATTTATTTTCCTTCTATATTCCAGTTAGCTGCTAGCTTTTCTGGCAACACATATGGACCGTTACTTGGCCTCTTCCTTCTCGGATTCTTCATTCCGTTTGCCAACAAGCAGGTCTGTTTTAGTGTTTATTTCCCATAATATACCATCTTCATCAGAATTAACTAATTTAACTTGAAGTAAATGAGCCAAAATAAAAATAAAAAACACTGATCACTAATGTCTATGTGTGATGCGTTACAAGAAAATGAGTCACAAGTCGCAAAAAAGATTTGAAATAAGGAGATCAAGCCGATTCCAATGATGGTAAATATTAGGAAGTCTAAACAAACTTTCTGTATTTTCAGTTTGATATTTTTATTTTTGAAACAGAAGTTTGCAATATTTCTGAGTGAACAATTACTATTAAACTAGTTAAATATACTCCATAGCTAGGATGACCTTAGAAACGCAAGGATATATTTGATAAACTGTCTTTAAATTTAGTACATGTATGTACATACACCCTCAAGGACTAGACACCCCAAAAATGAAAACATTCCAACAAAGAGATCTTGTGAATAAATCACTTTGAAAAATATCCATTTTGCGACATGTGACTCATTTTCCTGGAACACATCACATATGAACAAAACTTTGTGCTTTGCTTATGCCTGGGTATTTACACTGTATAGGGCGCACTTTTTGGGGGCATCACAGCCCTTGCAATTAATATGTGGATGCTGGTCGGTCAAATCATCAACAAACAACACAGGAATAAATTACCTTTTGCCAATTACAACTGCACTAGTTCATTTAACACCACGTGGTCATCTACCACTAGTATGATATTCGAAGAAACGCTCACAAGTTCTACAGCACCACCGGTAGAGAGCAGGTAAGTGGAGATTGGATTCAGGGTAGTGTTTCAATGGGCGAAAGAAATGTTATTACAAAAAAAGAGATTGTACCAAATTTAGGCGTGCGAAAAGAAAGACATCTCCTATCTGCAATTTCATTCCTACACTGCATGGTAGCAAACCTATTATATTGTCGATATTGATAATGACTTATTAAAGCGGTAAATGCTAAACATAATTCTGCTGGCCATAAACAAATAATTTGATATGATTTCCTTGGTAGGCCTACTATGTTTCTTTTTCTGATTTTTCTATCTAATACCTGGAAATTCCATTTACAACATGCAAGAATGTTCAAATACAGAATGTCTTTAAAAATAAATCCGTATATGTGGAGGGGATCTATCCATTTAACGTTGACCGAATGACCCAAAGCCCTCATATCAAATTCGCTGATTGGAATAAACAATGTTAATATCGGAAACCACCTGTCTTTTCATATATTATGTGTTTCTGCGTTTCCTATAGTTATGAGTGTTACTGTAATATTCCAGTGACCCGATGAGTTGGATGTACTCAATATCATTCCTATGGTATGGGACCATTGGTACACTACTGACGGTGATTCTAGGCACCATAGCTAGTGCTCTAACAGGTAATTTGCCAAGGAAACTCAGAACATGAATTATTTTTTCTTTAGCTATAATGCCATCGCATTGCAATTGACCATTCAAGAAACATTCGATGATCAATTGACGAAGTTTACAACTATAAAATAAGTAACTATATTATAGTTTCAGATCATTCAATGAACATTTATAGACTATCTATAGGCAACGTTGACATAATTATTATTTGGCTTGCTTGATGCACTATTTAAATCATTATATGATTGTGTTATCTTAGTATGACTTTTATTCTTTTTCAGGGGGTTGTAAAAATGTGGACATCCCTGACAAGTTACTTGCACCTGGAGTCGCTTCTCTTTGTCCATCACGTTTCTTTAGACAAAGGCGTGAATTAAAGGTAGGCAAATTGAACTGCTGATGAGTATAATAAAGTTGATACTTCATTATATTTATATTATATAGCGTGCATTTGGGTATGGCGGCGACCGTATATCTTATGTATGGTATACGCAATGTACTTATTCAATACTAGAGGAACATGAGTGAAAGGACAACACCGACATTCGGCTATTAAAATTTCTTTATAATTATTAAAGGCACATATATTGTTAAGTTGTGAAGTCAAGAAGTCCAGGCTTGTTTGGTAGAATAATCGACCTTTAATTCTGGAGAAAAACTCGGCGGGCAGCTCAGGACACGCCCCCCTCCGCTGGTAGAGTTGCTCCTGGTCTTGCGCTCGACCCAGGAAGCTAGCATATTTTCTACAATATAATAAAAACAGGTTACTAACCCATTAGTTTCGGTCGCTTAGAATATTATACTCGACTCTCCCACGACTACCGCTTTTGAAAAAAGCCGCCACCGGCTACTCTCTAAAATTGGAACAGTCGTACCCGTTATCACAGTCCTTCGTACATAGTAGAAGAAATGGGAATTGCTGCTGTCTCTGCCAACGAAATAAATGCTCATTCAGCTTTGTGTCAGGTGTGAGAACGACCGTATATTAGTAAGCAACGATATTAGCTAGTGATTACTGGAACAATACTGTCTATATACAACGCTAGAGTCAGGTATAGCTCGATAGATCCCGTCGGGAAGATTCGAATGGACGGCCATTGCCGCGAAATATATCAACAAGCGCCGAAAATGGTGTCTCCCAATACCGCCGCTAGCGCCACTGCATAGGCCGCTGCTAAGTGCCTACGCACTTAGCAGCGCTAGGGGTGGGGGTTGGGTGGAGGTGGTAGGGTGCGTGGACGGGACCTCGTCGGCAACTGTTTTTCTTTATTTATACAAGCAACTAGCCTAAAAGCCAGATCACAACACAACCCAATCCAGCGGTATGCTTTCTGGATGCAATATTCACGCTCCTGCAACCTATTTTGCGGTGCCTATAGGCTTTGAACCATTAACTGATCCGCCTAGTCCTAGGACAGCCACCCGTCAGACATCTACCCGCCGGAAATCTACCTCCCGACTTTTACCAGATAAATGTCCTAGGCAGGATAATTAGGTCTAATGTCATAGATGGTAGATATCCTAGCGGGGTAATGTCCAGGATGGTAAATGTCCAGCGGGTAAAAGTTTGGGGGGAGGAATGTCCGGCGGGTAGATGTCCGGCGGGTGGCATAGTAAACATGGTCTTACGCAATCATTGTTTATCTCTTTCAGGATTGCACAGGCGATGATGGCGCAAAAGAACATTTCATTGAAGTAGTAGAAAGAGAGCTCGGCTGTCGAAATCGAACCTTTGGACCCTATCTTTCAAGTGGGAGATTACTGAGATTAAGCCCTGATTAAGCCCTGATTAAATTCCTAGAACCGGAACGCTGAGATAACTATTGCGCAACCATACAGATGAACTAGTAGCGCGCGCAGTGATAAGTTATGATTAGGACTTTGGGCACGCAAACCAGATTATACTTGGTGGAGATAAATCGCATTACCGATAGCAAGATTATTTAAGATTGGTGCTATACATCAAGACTTAGGGAAAGTTACTGATAAAGAATTGCGTGATAGTTGTTTTACATGACTATAATTGCATTACCTATAGATAAGAATGGGACTTGATACGAGTAGACAACAATGATTTGTTGTAGTAAGTTTATACGCGAAAGAAGTAACAGAACACTTTATTTTTATTTGATTATTTATTATCAATAATTACAAATTTTTTTACACGAACATACATTTATTGCTATGTAATTGGGAAAATAACTATTAGAAGCATTAAACGTTGCGCGATAATGAAGTCTTCTTTTTAATACCAATGCTAATCTTTTTTTCATCACGAACGCTGAAAATGAAACACAATAACATTAAATTGCTGACAAACGAGCTAACCGAATAAAGCTGTTAGTTTCATGCATTCTAAGCACTACTGACAACACATACCACGTGAAGGTCGCTTTATTGCATGTGTTACTTAACTCTAAACTAAATTTAGTGCATAACATACCCAACCTAAAAAAGAAATATATTATTCTAACGTGACAGTACTATATTTACATATATACAACACACAGAACAATAAAAATACATAATTGCACTACTAGATATGAATTTTAAATATATATAAATTGGAATTGCATAACCACATTGATGTTATATACATACCTTGAATGAACTTTAAATTAAATAAGCATATACAGAGAATTCACGACAGAACAATAAAAATACATAATTGCACTACTAGATATGAATTTGAAATATATTGGAATTGCATAACCACATTTATTATATACATACCTTGAATGAACTTTAAATAAAATACGCATATACAGCGAATCCACGACTGTTTTTTCCCGCATTGCATATTTAGAATATTATTTTGAAATTCAAACAAATAACAATTATTAATATAACCCTAGTTGCCTTTTTTTTCGTTACCATCACAATCTTTTTTACCACCATTTCCCTCCAAAACTTCCTTTGAAAAATGCGATATGTCCAGTAACTCCCACGACTTTATATTGACAGTACTGTTTGGATCAATCTGTGTATAAACATAACAATTTATTAATAGACATTGCAATATATCTATATTTAGACATATTATTGATTACACAACTATACGGTAACTACACCGGTACAAAACTATTGCACAAGCCCATTGCAATACCATTTATGGATATATATAGGTTGAATGTATCTTAGTTGTCATTACCGATTGACATATACACAAGTACGTACATTTACTTTCAAATAACACTACTAATATGGCAATGGAGAACTCCTGCTGGTTGCTACAACTAAGTCACAGAGTTACAGTGTCTGTTCCATTTGACACTGAAAAGGAATATACAATTATTCGTAAAAGACCCGGTTACCCAGTGCGATGGATATCAATACCGAGGAATATTATACACAACGCTATTAAGTCACAGAATGACTTGTCTACATTAAACCACAACATTCACCTTAGTGTGGAATGGACCTGTGAAAGGAAGGAATTTTTAGGAGCGGAATACATTTGCTTTGCACCAGACGAACAACCAGGCCCGAGTAAATTGTAAGTTGTTATACTATTTTTATCACTTTCATTATAAATGTACTATTTTAATAATAATGAATTTCATTTGTAAAGTATAATTTTATATGATTGTAGGAGGAGATCCTTTAACCTGCAAACAGACGAATTTGACGTGCTATGCCAGGAAATATCAAAAAGCATTGAACCACATCCTTATGCCTACGCAAGCGAACCGTACAAACCCAATGTAAACATTACCGACTACTAGACACCCAACCAGGAGCCTTTAGGAGTAGAATGCATCTTGAGATAGAACATTATTTTGAAAGCGTGATACAGTATACACCGTATTGTAATAAAACATGTAACGTGTATTGCAAATAAAAGTAACATGAAATGAAATAAATGCATTACCTTTCTTATTTTCCGAGGAGGTTCGAATAGAGTGTCAGAACCTGAGCTAGTATTTGCTTCATTAAAAGCTGAAGGGAGTAGGCGCTTGCGACAAGCATTTACATTAGGAGCAACACTCGTTAAAGGTGTTAAAACGGCTGGAAAGTCATCTATAGATGAAGCGATGGGAGCAACACTCGTTAAAGGTGTTAAAACGGCTGGAGAGTCATCTATAGATGAAGTGATGGATACAAATCCCAACGACTCCTGTTGCTGCCAAGGGAATGGAGTACTACACCGTCTATCAATACAATGACTTCTTTCATTTGCGGCGATCGTTGCAACCTCCAAATCGGGGCTAACTTCCTCACTTGACTATAAACACGATTAATGTTAAATAAGTAACCACACTTTAATAGACATTACTAAAATAAAAGTACAATATTAACAAAAGTATACAATTATTTCTAATAAATATATTATTTTACGTAATTAGAAAGTAGGCAAATTACCTCGAATGATTCCATCATGGAATCGGGCATTCCTAGGAAAGATCCTATTTCGCGAACATGCTCACGTATAGTTTGAATTTGCCGATGCGCGACAGACAACTCCTTAAATATCCGCCTTACATTTTCACCAGCGTTGATATAACCAGCAGATGATCTGTAAATACAGTTAAATATACAATAACGAAGTAACATAGTTATAACGAATACTAATTAACACAATGCAAAGTGAAATAATGTAAAACACTTACGAATTGATATTACCAGTAGCCATGTTGTGTGCGTAGTATAAGAGCTGAACTAAGTGAAATGTTGTCGGCGGAAGGTGAAAGCAGTACAACTTGAAAACTGTTCGTTGCGTCTTATATACCCTCCCTTTGGTTGGATGTGATAGCACACATAAACGTGATAGCACACATGCTTTTACTTTCCCATGTATTAACACGGGGATTTAAAGATTGTGGTTACGTATATAGATACGCCGTGAGCTAGTCACTAGATACATACCTTCCCATGTATTAACATGGGGATTTAAAGATTGTGGTTACGTATATAGATACACCGTAAGTCAGTGACTAGATAAAAGATGCATTGTTACAAATCACATATTATTATAATGGTAAACGAAATAAAAAGCAAAGCAATTCAAACCTGTAATAATGAATTAAATACGTAAAAGTAACCTTATTGTTAGGTTAATGTAGTAGTAGTCCTAACAAACTTTATTAAAAGAGCACACCATTTTGCCTTACCCCATTGACATACATAAAGTATATACATAGAAACTTACACAAATAGAATGGCACCAAACCGTTTTACTTTACTTGAACAAAATACATAAATTACTTACATAGAAAGCACCACCACTTACATTAATAGAATGAAACCGAATTTGCAAAATAACGTATTAGAACTTACAAATAAACTAAACTACAACCCCTTAAAATCACTGTTAATAAAAAGGGAACATAACGGAGTTTAAGTATATATAAAACATAGGCGTTCTGTATTTTGCAGCTAACGGCTAAATCTGAAAATAAAAAAAATATATATATATATATACATTTCATTTAATAAACTATAAAAATAAATGTTGTGTAAAAATAAACTAAATAAACTTACCCATGCTGATAGATCACATGCTGTCGTCTCACTCTTTTAGGATAGCGACGCGCTGGAGCCGGGGCGTGCAAACTTTCCTCTGAAGATGAAGACGTGCCAACTAAAGTTTCAGTTGAAGTTTCCACATCCTCTTCACTACCTTCAACGTAGCTATAATAAAAAAATGATTATAAAAATAATTTATTGCAATTAATAAGGGGGTTAGTTTGTTTATATATACATAGATATAAATAATAAGTTTACAAACCTATCTATGGAGCTTAAATCGTGTACGCCAGCGGATAGTCGACCATGTAGAGAAGCGTACGACATGGCAACATTTGCAACGCTATCCAGGGAGGAGAAAGTTTCATTTACACCAACATAATCCGACTCTCTAGCTCTTATTCTTTTAGCCTCTGCTTCTTGAGCCTCTGCCTCTGCTACACGACCATTGTTAAAGCTAAAACGAGTGAAAATATATTTACTACAATTGCACTAAATAAATATACCAAATAAATAAATTTTAAACAAAAATGTAACCCACCTATTGCCATAGCGTTGCATTAATTGTTTATTTTGCAACCTTTGAGCCACCAGTTTGTCCCCATTTTCATTTGGCAAACTTTGCTTTCTTTCTTTGTTATTTACGTGTTCGTTGCCAAAGCTAAAGCGAGTAGAAATATTAATATATTTACTACAAACACACTAAATACATAAAGCAAACAATAATCCCTAAACAAAAGAGTAACCCACCTATTTGTGTACTGATCGCTTGACAACTCAGCATCGTTTAATCCATCTTGTGAGTTAGACAATCGAGAGTGCTCTGACTCGAGAGCTTCCTCAATGGAGCTAAGGTTGTAGCGAACTCGACATAAACCAGCAGAGCTAAATAAATAAACGTACAACGAATATATACTTTTTTGTGCTAAAGGTATTAATAGCAATGCGTGTTTAAAGTAATATTTATAATTGTTAGCTTAGAAACTAATAAAACTTACGACTCAGAAAAATCCTGAGTGGGCGTGGAATGACGCCTTTGTGGAGATATACGGCCATCAATCGATTCATCCGACATGGTAGTTAGGTTTTCTTCTGGGGCACTTGTTGTGGAATTTATGGAATTGGATCTAAAGAGTGATAATAGACTATAATATAGCATTGAGTAACAACATATAGTACTAATAAATAAATAGTTGTGTGATTTGTATTAATATATAAATGCAACTTACAAATTTTGTTCCTGTCTTATCTGCTGAAGACGTTCGGCTAGTACACGTAGAGGAACTAGAACTTGACTTGATTCGTGGGAAGAGGGGGATGAGGCAGTGGAAGGGTTAACGTTGGAAGCTACCTCCTTTACACTTGTTTGGGCGCTGCTTTCACTTTCAAATGTTTCTGAGGGTTCAGGTGATGTCACGGGGGATTGGGAGGCACTTGTTTCACTGTCTCTGGAGGACTCCTCATCGCTAGAAACATGGCCCACTCGCCTATTTAGCTCTCTTACCCTCATAAACTGAAGTAGCCCGGCCATAACACACGTAAAAAAGGCAAAGACCGATGGAATGGAAATGGCGATGGTGAGAATTTCCCTATCCCAATCGTAGCTCCAGCTTAGTCCGTCCTGATGAGATGAAGTTGGTCGTGTCGTTGTTGTTTTTCTTTGGGAATCCGTCTTTGTCTTTTTTACGTGTGTACTCCTTTGATGGTAAGATTGAAGGGTGGAAGTTTGGTAGGTGGAATAGGTAACCGTTGTTGTTTTTTTAGTTGTCAATTCTTGAGTTGTGGGTGGGTATTGGATTTTGCATGTGTGTAGAACCGAAGCAAATAACTGAAGCGACTCCAGCACATTGGTTTCACAACTTTGTCCACGCCAGTCAATTGTTTTCAACCCCGGGAAAACATCCAAAAGGTTTGTTGGTGGTGAGATGCTGCCTTTTATCCTAGCCGATCTAAAGTCCAGTATTTGTATCCTGGGGTTCTTTCTCGCTGTTAACACCTTCCAATTTACAAAAGTGTTAGGGCAATACAGTCGCCGGGCATAACAAACACAAGGACTGCAACTATTTCCTTTAGCCATTGCAGGCCACAGCAGTAGCAAACCTACCCATGGAAAAAAGGCCAGCATCGTGCTTACCTTTCTATTCCCAACTAATCTTCAAGAAACACAGGGGTAAAGAGCAAAGCTTAAACCACTCCCTTATTTACTAAATCCATCCCACTTGACTTACAAATAGAGTGATTGATTTATAACCCCCTAACTAAGACCCAAAAACCCAGGAGAAGTGACATTTTAATTAGACCGTGCCTGGAAACCCAAGCGTATTTCCTTTACAGGGGAGTGGACAAACACTTATCCATTGTTTCCATACATTGTTAATCCCACTCCGAACCGGAATACACTCCCCCTCACATGACAGATAAAGATGCACCTATATAAGACCCCATTAGCAAGACCCGCTTACTCTCTCGCCTGGAATTGCTTGTTTGATTTACCCGCTAATAGCATTGCGTCAACATGACCACCTTTGTTTTTGGAAGTTTGTACATCGCATTAGCGTTTATAGGACCTGCATTATCAAAGCCTTCGTTTCTCATTAACGCCTGTGATATTGGCTTGTGTTCCTGTGACAGACCGCCAATCTTGGTATGCCGGGGTATAGATCCCCAGGGGTATGAATTTCCACGGATTTATACAACGTTTGACTGGCGATATTGCACCATCAAAGCATTAAGACCGGCATATATGAAACAACACCAGCGTTTAAAAGCCATAGACATTAGAAGTCAAAGAACAGTGTTTAACTGTACGTCCCTGTTGCTAATTCCAAACGATATTAAGGTGACAAGTGATTGTACAGACTTTACATCCGCAAGCATCGACAATACTTCTGTGTTTTCCTGGACAAGTGAAACTACCCCAATTGGTGTAATTACCACAAATCGAATGGAAACAGACACAACAAACGATTTGCAATCAACCGAAATACCAACTGCAAGCTTTGTAAATTTTACAAAAGTTGACATTACAGTTAATCCGACAATTTCCAATAGCGCAATAAGTGAAAAAAGGACAGTTTTAATTGTTACTCTTGTACTTATATGCATTTGTTTTTTTGCTTTGGTAATTGTAATTGGTTTGTTATTTTTACACGTAAAAAAAACCGATTTAATAGACATTTCCTCAATTGACCACTCTACTAATCATTGTGTGGGTAATGTGTCTTTGGAAAGCACAATTTGAATTAAAACATAAATACAAAGCTATAATTTTAATCAACTTTTATTTACCATACTTTTTAAAACTACGCATAAATACATTATAAATTACATTTGCACGGCGTTATCGTTGCTATTTAAATCTCTTTTATTAAACATTAATACAAACTTATTCATGCTTACGCCTCTTGTTCTAAAGTGTGATAACAGTACACAATAATTACCACAAGTGTTACTAGAATAACCTTGAAGTCTTTGACTATTATATATATACATGGGACCGTTGTTAATTAAAAAATTAACAATTTTAGAGTTGTAATGCTTAGGGTCATATCCTAAACTGTCAAAAAACTCACTTGGTCCGTTTTTTGGAATGTATAATAGCAACCAGTGCATGCCCTTTCCAGAGGCAACGTCTGTATTAACAATATACAAAGATGGTTTACTTAAAACTAACAGGGGTAGATTTTCATAAGACATTACTCCGCGATAACATTTTTTGGTATAGGGATCAGATTTTAGATAGTAGTTAATATCGCTTTCATTCATGATTCTACAATAACATTTCGTGCCTTATCAATGCGAAGCAGCGATTGAAACTTTCCATAAAGCAAGAGGCTCACGTTTTCAGGAAGGGCATCTTTAAACTTTAGAGTTAGTCTTGTTTGCCCTTTTTTAAGGGGGTTTGTAAACCCCTCCCCTTTGCTGCTGTCCAAGTCTAATACAATTAAACCATAGCCCTTTTTCATTTCGTCATACGTTATGTTTGGGGTTGTCGCTTGATCATCCTTTATGCAATTATACATCGCCGCAAATACATCGGCGTAATCATCATTGGCAAAGTCTGGTTGGTAGGCCGATCCCATTACAATCTGACCATCCAAATAGTATGAAACGTACGAAAGACTGTACGATTTAAAGTTAAATGGATTGCATTGGTTATCACCAGAGTATGCCTTGGAAGCAACCATAGCTATAACCAAGCGATTGGGAACCATGTCTAGAAATGCGTTGTCATACGACCAGTTAAATATTCCCGCTGATAAGTTAAATACCTTTATATCACTGCGAATGTAGGGATACATAGCGGTGGTATTTTCTATATCCTTGCTGTGACTTATCAGTAAAGACGGATGGAGTTTTATCATGGGTATGACAAGCTTGGCGTCCGTAATGTCCAATGTGTAGTAGGCAGATCTGGGAGGTGGTTTTGGTGTTACAGGTGGCTCTGTTTCTGCATATGTTCCTGGATCATTAGCATACATGAGTCGAAACCTATCCGAAGCCGGATGGAATTTTAGGTTTAGGGGAACACCATTAATAATAGGTCTTTCCTGTCTTGCAATGTCCATTAACAATCGTGTTTTTAAAGACCAAACCTTTCCATTAAGCGTTTTGTCCGCTCTTTTAGACAGTCCTAGATTGGCCCCGTCGGAAGGGGTATATTCTTCCATTTCACCCGCTGTGTCCTTTTCAAATCCTGCAACGCTCATCCAGCTTACATTATCCGCTAAGCCATAGTCCATTAGTGAGTCTATAACGCACTTATACGGAAAGTTTGCTGAAATTTCACTCGAAATAACCCTTTGTTGAAGGGCCAAATCAAACTTGCTAAAGATTGAACACGCCGCCACATTTACAAGTCCAACGCTATCTACACTTTTAATAGGCAAACCTTTGTCTGTTAGTATTCTAACCTTTAGGGATAGTTCAATTCCTGAAATGTCAATGTAGTCCGGGGACGTATTGGCAACGTCAAACTCCAAAATTTGAGAGCCAGAAATAATACCAACTGGTCTTATTTCACGATAATAAACATTTTCCACCCCAGTTTGCACTGGAGGAAGTGAAAATAGGGAAAGTTTACTTTCATATCCCTCCTCTGCTTGATCAATAACGTAGGAAGTCATTATAATTTTTTTTTGTACTTGTACTGATAGCTTCTGGATGCTTTTTTTACAGTTTTCTTTGCCTTAACCCTAGTCTTGAGACGTGATGCCTTGGTTTGGGTCTTTTTCGACTTAGGTTTTACCTTGGATTGTTTTCTTTTGGTGGTCGTTTTGCTATTATTTTTTTTCCCAGTCAATTTAACCTTACTTTTGTTAGTTTTTTTTGTTCTCTTTGGGGGAGACGTCCTTCCTCTTTGACTTCTGGTGGGTAAGTGCTTAGAATCCTGTTGCGCTTTTTTTATATGTTGTAGAGTAGACTTGGCTCTCTCTACAGCTTGAGCCGTGGGAGTTACAATTTTTACGGGTGGAGTCGCATTTTTGCTCGATTTCTTTTGAATAATATACATTTTTTTTCCTTTAACTTTTTCCGCCGGGTAAAGGGCAGTTGGTGATGACATGTAGGTAATGTAACTCATGTCTCCAATAGTAGTGTACACCTGCTACCCTCTGCTTTGTAATTGGGATTTCCTCCTTTGTAAGTTCTTATATATACAGTTACACGATCCACATAGTCACGTGATACTGGTAGCGAGTAGGGTGCGATATCTTGTTGCTCAAATCGTTCAAATATTCCTAATAAAGTTTGAGGTTTTCCATTTACATACGACGCGGCCTCAACCAAGTCACAATAAATGTATATTCCATCACCATAGCGTTTTTGACTACATCCTAATAGCTGAACATCTACCAATTGCACAGTAGTACCTGGTAAAAGGTGCAAGGGTGGTGCGAGTTCCACTGTGTATTGCCAGGGAGAATTAGATGGGTGTAAGTTTTTAGAGTCATTAGAGTTAAGCATAAGCAGTGTTTTACCCATTATTATTATTATTATTATTATCTTGCACGGCAACGACGTCTTTACAAGGAATCCAACTCGAAAAACGTTTATCCCAGCCAGCCCACTTGACAAAACACTCTTGTTCTACTCCTGCTCTCTTTCTTTTCCTTACAATGGATTCAATGTTGTATTGGGTGTTTTCGTCAACTTTAATTTTTTGTAATTCTTCTCTGTAAAATCGTCCTTCCACTAGTTCGTTATCAAACGTTTTAATTCTATACAAAGCGATTCCCTGTTCCACGTCCTTCTCCACCACGGTAAAGTGTTCATATGACCAATTAGTGTCGTAGTGTCGACTAAATACGTGTTTCATTTTAGCAACGCGAACCACATCTCCTACCGATAAGTTAAATATAGTAGGTAATTTTTTTTTCATTTTATAAACCCTTTTTGATTTCTTGGGAGCATACTGAACATTCCATAGCTTTACCCTGTCCCCGTGTAGCAAGGCGTCTTTTGGTGTTGATTTAATACTTCGATGGTAAGAGTTATTATACGCGTCTGTGACTCGCTCTAAATCATCAACCCATCGATGCGACTGGCGATAGTACATTATTTTGGTTAACTTTGCTTTAAGCGTTTTAATAAATCTTTCGGCAAAATTTGCTTTTACTTCATTTCTGGTAAAGAATAATTTAATTCCCATTGTTTTACATACGGCTTTAACACGCGCATTTTTAAACTCTGATCCAGAATCCGATCTAATCGATTTGACAGGAACGTCTTTAAATACCTCTTTAAATACATTGGCCATTTCCTTTCCTTGGAGGGTGTACAAGGCCTTACACCACGCAAACTTTGAGAATATATCAACAGCGACAAAAATATATGCTTTTTGATCATTGGAATCTTTATATTTCAACATGTTAATGGTGTCAACGTCAACTTGATTTAACTTATCAGATACAACAACACGAGGTCGGCGTCGAGGTTTTTTTACTCCCTTGTGTAACGTGTAGGTTTGCTCCCCCTCCAACCAACTTCTGATATCACGTAACTTGTATTTGCGCCCATCCTTAACAGCCGCTTTGTATAAAACCTTAGGCGAGCTGTAAGAAGCCGGGTGGTTACTGTTGTAATAAGTGTTTTTTAGATAGGCATTCATTATTAGTTCACCTGCCAGCGTTTTGTCCAGTGAATCGTCCTTTCCAGTGGCACAACTCTATCTTTGGGTGGTAGACCCGGGGGAGGTGTTGGTGGTGGTGGTGGTGTGCCTGTAGTGAATTGCTTTTCTTCCTTTTTCCCCTCTCCCAATCCCGTCTGCGGAGGGGGGCCCTGCGACTGCGGCTGCGGCTGCGTATCAAGGCCCGGGACCGCTGTGGCGGCAGCGGCGTACGCGTCTGGTAACCCGGTAGACGCAACTGCTATTTCCGCGGTATGTGTTTCACTTGGAGATGGTGGTGGTGACAAGCGTTGTTGCTGCTGTTGCTGCTGCTGTTGGTGTTGTTGTTGTTGTGATGTGGTAAAGCTCTTTACATACAAGTCAAATGGTATAAGAACCATTTTTTTCATGTGATTATTATTGGCGCTTTTGTTCATTGTTCGTTTTCAAATCCAAGAACTTTTAGTAAAGGTTTTTTCACAGAGTGAAATAGTTGCAATATTCCTCGCCTATGCCTTCGAACTAGTAATTGTCTTTTTTTCTTTTTACTAGTGCCTACTTTAGTTAAAAGATGGCGCTTTTGATTTACAATGTTGGATGCCTCTTCAGTCAGGGGTAATGATGGTAGATGAGTAAATAACTCACTTATAGCCTCCAATTGGGTTGGAGTTGCTGTTTCTAGTAAGGCCTCCGCTTGAATAGTGCTTGGTGTCGTCACGAGTAAAGCTAGATATATCGAATTACTTTCCACTGCCATTGTTACTATATCCGCAAACGTCCTCGTACTTGGTATAATATTCACTTTCAGCCTCTATCGCCTTTCCAATGGTCTCTTTCAACTTTTGTTCGCGTAATATGTATTTGCTTAGTTCTTTCCACAACTTATTCACCTCTTCACGGAGGCTATTATGCGTTCCCACTAGTCGGACAACAACTGCCGTCACCCTTTCCAAACGCTCCTTATAAATCTTTGAGCTGTAGTCTTGCCCTGATGAGAATTGTCGGTGAAGATTGGGAACAGCGCCCTCGTTGCTACTTATAGCTTCCAATGCAATTGTACAGCTAGGTGAATGACGTATATGTTCAGCTTGAATGGAGTCGTCCTCATCCCAGGAGTGTAATATAATTCCACAATGATAGCATTGAACGCTGTCGTGTCCTCCCAGGTAAAAGAATCCGTTGCTTACCATTACACTGCAAGACACAGGCCAAGGCCATGGCCACGTCGACCTGAATGTGTTCTTTCTAGTCTCCTTGTCCGCATATCTAGGGTATCTATGGCGAAGCTTGGGTTGCTCTTTTGGTTTCTTAAAGTGGTGATTATTATTAACATCACCAGTTCCGGTTGCGCAGTCTGCAACGTCTTCACTCTCTGCTTCCATCTTGACAACGCAGCTTGGGTTGACTTTAGCCATTTGGATTAATATTATTATTATTAGTAATAATAGTAATGTACTGGATGTGGCGGTGGTAGTAGTGGATCGTTGCTGTAGTCGTAAACTATTGATTAGCAAAAGCTTTTGCTTGAGCGACCGTTAATGGAGTTTAGCTGAGTGTGTGCGGGCTTTATATCATTTTAATATGGGAAATAACCATGACGTCATCTCACATTTTCTTTGCTATCATTGTCATTTTGTGTGTACACAACTGTAATCTCATTTGGAAAAATGTGTGATTTCATCACAAGGTGAAAGTTGTTGTTATGAGGTGACAAGTCCACCAACAGATAGCCGTACGGTACTGATACGCAATCCTTATAGGCAGCCACTAAAGACTTGCCCAAACCTGTTTGACTACCTAATGTTGATATTTGTTTAATATCACGAGGGTTGCGCAACAAAACAACATAATGACAGTTAAGAGCGATGTCTCTGGCGTGTTTCCCTTGGCAAAAAAGGTTTTGACTAATGTATACCACGCTTATGTTTCTATGATGACTTTCTCTCGTAAAAAGCCTTTCCATTGCCGGAGACTTTACAACCTCAGTCATTTGATCATCGATTACAATCATGTTGCTTACCAAACCATTTCCTCCAATCTCTTCTATGTTTTCGGGTAGTCCCTCTTTAAATATAACTCCTTTCATTTGATCAAATAACTTTTGCCACACACCGTAAAAGTAGTATACCTTTTTAGGGGGTTTATCGAATAGTTTGTCTTTGTTTTCAATAAGTCGCTTTACCCATTGACTTTTCCCACTGCCACTCGCCCCTGATAAACTAAGGGCACAGGGTGTGGTAAAAGTATAGGTTGTTACCTCAACGGTGGTCATCGCTGCGAATGAATTACACGTATTATTTTTACGGTTTTTATAAACGCAACAGTAAGACTGATAAAAGTATTTAGTCGTTTATTGTTTTATTTAACTGGTCATCTCTTAGTTCTTGCCATAGTCGACCTAAAATGTTTCGTCCTTTAAACTGACTTGGCGGGGTTATCGCGGCTACAGATTTGGATAAACCTGTGGACCAATAGTTGTCATTTTTTAGCGCGTATGCGATTATATTGCGCTTGGATAGTCTAAGTATTTCGTGCACTTGCCAAACGCTTGCTAATTTAATTGCGAGGCTTTTCTTCATTATGCTAATTCTTGTATTTTCCTCTTCTTCTGATTCCTCTTCAATTTTGTTTTTTTGCAAAAACGTCCTAAGGTCAGATATAACGCGCTTTGTTAGCAACTTATTTGTTCTGTCGGCTATATATGTAGTAGCTTGGTCCTTTCCAAGGTGTATGGACAATAGATAATAGTAGAGCTGTTCTTGCGAGTCAAAGGACTTTCCCTTGTAGAGTAGCGTACAATTGTACAGCGGCGATAGGGGATGGTCAAATCCTGATACAATGCAGTATTCGGGAATGTCATACCACGGAGAAAGGACTATGTCTAAGGGTTGCGTTGACACTCCGTCATTCAAAACCTCTCTTTTTCCGTAGTAATACGTAAATCCTGATCTGTCCTGTTTGTATGTGTAGATGGTGTTGTTTCTTTGACGAAACCCCACATTCGTGCCTGTCTTGGTTCTCTTGGATTGTAGCACCACCTCAAAAGTGTCCATGGCGTTATGTAACCGTCGCTTGTTTATTCCCTTGCAACTTACTTTGTAGGACTCGTCACTTTCTTTTAGAATGTATGTCTTGCTGGAAAGGGCTATCATTTCCACCCCTTCCGCCTCCTTCTTGAAAAGTCCTGGCGTTCTTTTGCAGTACTTTGCGCATCTAGTGCAGCAACGTCTGGGAAACCATACCGATGCCGAATCTTGACCGCATATATTGTACAATTCCGCCATATACTGCTCTTTTCTACTCGGACGCACCAAATCATCCAAATTTTTCGCGGTAATGGCAAAGTAGGCACTGTCTGTAATGCAATATACAATACAAATTATTACCATTGAGTGCATTAGTTAAAAAGGTAGTATATAAAACATAAAGTTGTACTAATGCATTAAAAATAAGCTAACAAACAAACGCTTACCCGTGTCCATTTCAATGTACTGGAATGTGCTTCTTGGTATGTAATAGTCTAAGCAGTCGTAGTAGAACTGGAGCATTCTAAGTTTGGCATACTGAAGCACAAAGTATCCTAAGTATATAGGAAGGTCGAGTGTAATAGACTTCTTTACAGACTCAATCTCGTAGCACCCGTTGTCTAGCTCTGTCAGTTTTCTAAAGCAAGTGTCATTTACTTTCATTTGGGCTACGTGCTTGCTGGCCGAGTATTCCACGGATCTGTGTCTTTCCTTTTGCATTATAACCCCTCCATAAGCGGAATTTCCTGTATAATTGTAATAAAGAACGTATTAAACAAAGGCAAACACTTATTATAACCATTATGTAAATGTAAGCTCAAAAATGTAAGCTCTAAAAAGAATGGTTTAATTTTTACCTATCAGCTTCATAGTTTCGGCTCTTACAGTTGATCCGTTGGCATCGCCGTCTCTTCTGGCATTGGAAATTTCATTTTCAAACTCCTTAAAGCAGGCTTTGGGTATAAATTCCACCACTTGGTATACTCGTGTAACTTCCATGCCGTGATCAAGATACCATTTTAAAAGTGGGGAGGCTAAAAGCAGCTTGCGAGCTTTTAAACCACTAACAAGTAGTTTTTTGGGTTTAGTTGATAGATTGTTTTCTTCCACATGCTGCCTCATGTGAATACCAATATCTTCGTGTAGCACGTCATTGGTGCAAAATAAAGGAGCCATTTCGCTAAAGTATTCTTTCGGAGGTAAATCCTTCTCATGGTGTTTTTCTTTCCAAAAAGATGGACACTGAATGTCCACCTCCAAGCAGCCATATAAATCACCGTTTAAAACAGCCTCTAGTATTTGCTTTTGACTCGTCTTACCCGGTTGATTAAGAAAGAACTTTGGAAAGTAGCCTTTGTTTACTTCAGTAATACTAGAATCACTTTTGATCAATTGTCTAAACTCACACTCCCACATTGTCACAGTCTTGTATCCCAATTCGTGTAAGTCGCTTTCCTTTTTTTCTGTTCGGGTACGGCGTGTTTTCCACAGCTTGGCGTCCATTTTGTCTTTTTGACAGTAGCAAGAGTGAAAGTAGCACCCATTAAACTGTATAAATAAAAGGGTAAGTATTAATATACAGTGTAGCGCGTACAACCCAGTAATTATTCCAATGCCATAAAACAATTCCAAATTCAATATACTACTCACACTAAATCAAATTAAATTGCTGTCATAAAACAATGTCAACTTTTCATATACCACTTTTACTAAATAAACTAAAATTATTCCAAGCTTACCTCAAAAACGGTGTTGTCTTCAGGACACAGTCCGTCTGCGAGATAAGGTCCCACCCTTATTTCTTTGCCATAGTTTAGTTTGTGTAGAATACGAATTCCTTTCTTTTTCATCGTCCAATCTAGCCACATATACATCAACATGTAGGATGTGTGCTTATGCGGTTTAAAGTTGTCATCCTCTGTTCTTCTAATGTACGTTCCAGTTGGTAAGGGTTGTCCAAGCGACCAAAGGTATAATGCGTTTGCATCTAATCCTAGTATGTTTTGTGCCACATCGCCACCTCTAACTTTGGTTTCTCCAACTTTGTGGTGTCTGTGAAATATAATAGACGGTCCACCTATAATGTTCCTTTTAAATGTGTGGTATAGGTCTTCATCCTCTGTACCCATTAGGGAAAAGTATGTGTCTTTGTCGACGCTTGCAAACAATAGCCTGCGTGCTATACCCGGTACTGACAAGGCCACCTTAAACATATCGATCCCTTTCCTAAAGTAAAACTGTTGTAGCCTCTCAATGCCAACTACAAAGGGCTTAACATCGAGGTTGTTATAATACACAAGAAGATCCTTTAGCGTTTGCATGTTTTCTCGCTTCCATGTGTCTTTTACCTCTTGGTAGTCCTTCCTGTCGATATTGGAATCCTTTAGGGTAGAGTAAAATGCTTCATACTCAGGAAGATTTGTTTCTGCCAGTTTTTCGTAGCAGTCTAAGTATTCGTAGGGAAACCAAAACTTTTTTTCCTCTACGTTAAACGCCTTTAAAAAACCAGAGTAGGACGATCCGGGGGCTAAAAATTGGCAAAGATCCAAAAATTTCAATCGATCATTGGTGATTGAAAGGTATGCGTTGTTGTTCTTAATAACGTAGCCCGATTTATTTTCCTCATCTGTGAGTCCTAGGTGAAAAAATAGTTTTGCTTTAAGTAGGTTTAGATCGTACTTGGCCGAGTTAAAACCTATTACGGGTAGCGTTTTACAGTATACTTCAAGCTTTGTCTTTAATCGTGTATACATTTCGTGCATCATAGTGGCATAGTTTTTGCCTTTAGAGGATGTGGTTTCTTCCCCTTCTTCCTCCTCTCCTTCTTCGTCTTCTTCTTCGTTCTCCTCTCCTTCTTTCCCTTCTTGTTTGTCTTCCTTTTCTTCCTCTTCCTTGGCTTTCTGCTTTGCTTGCAATTCCCATTCACTAATCTTTTCATCCACGCTTTCAAATATATGTTTCCATCTGTCGATTGCCATTGTGTTGGCCTTTTCCTGAATTTGGTACATGTGGGAAATCATCTTTGAAATTAGTGCATCCAAGTCCTCATCCACAAAGCATGTGGGTTCTAAATATCCGGCAACGTTTGAACATATGGACAGTGAAATTGCTTTATGTCTGTGAGTCCACGTCTGCTTGGCCGAGTTTGCCTCATAAATCTTTTCCAAAATGCTTTCAAAGTCAAACACACAATACCAAGGATACGTGCGAATGTCCAATGGGGTTTTAATTCCCAACTCTTCGGCTTCCTCAAAAATTGTTTTAGACGTTGAATGAATACCTCCTTTATATTTAAGCTTTGTTCTGGCAGTGCATACGTTAACGTGTCGGCTGCAGTTTGAACGTTTCTTAAATAATCGCGAACAGTTTAAACATTTATATTTTTTGCTGTATTGGTTAATATCACATATGTAGGAAACATGGTGTTGATACAAATTTAAAAACATTTTGTTTTTAAACTTTGCTTTTGAGTTGTGTCTCAGTAGAACGCTTTCGTCTGGTTGCATTTCGTATATGTAAATGGTCAATTCAAAGCATGTCTCCAAATCAACTATTTCATCCAGTACTACCCCTTTAAATTGAAGAGGGTCTTCAGGAAGTAACTTGTTTAGATTTTTATTTACATACTCTCTCCACGTTTGGTAGTGTTTGTATACGTTTTGAGCCGTTAGTTTTTCCTTTCTTTGCAAACAAATGCATCTAAATACGCATAATAAATCGCTGTAAGGACGATGGCCCACTGGATCGTGTTCAAGAGGTACAATGCTTTTTTTTCTTTTTAGGTACGTTGGAAGAAATCCATAGCCTAAAGGATAGTCGGTTTTGGTGACTGTGTACAAAACATTTGTAAAATACCAAGGTCTCCATTTTGTATTGGGTCGCATACGCGTAACATACGTTCCAAGGTCTACATTTAGTAGCCTCTCTCTCAACCTTTCTATGTCTGTGTGGTTTGAAACGTAAAAGGGTTCCGCAAGAACTGAAATATTGTTGTAAGGAACAAAATATTTCATTTCGTTCGTTTCATTATTTATAAGAATAACGCCTAGGCTAACATCAACTTTAAATGCTTTAGTTTCAGTCTCAAATATTTCCTCTAGGTGTCTGCTTATTTCATCTGGCCCGCTTGACAGGTCATTTGTTGGAAAGTTAAACATGTCTACAATGTCTCCCTTTTTATGGGTTTGTAAAATAAACCTTTTGTTTGCATTGTATACCCTCTTTGCTTTCTGATCATTTTCACTCGCACCAAATGGCGAGTTGTCATCCCCCCATGGTTCATCATTCAATGCATCCCCTCGACCGTGTTGTTCCTCTCTATGAAAAAAAAGATCTGATCTATTACCAAAGCGTTCATGGCAATCTCTACATTTGTACCCATTTAATATTTTGGCATTTTCACTTCTATGGCCAATCATGTGGTCTCTAAAGTCCTGTCTAGACTTAAACTTATGTCCACATTCTTCACAATTTTTATTAGCTACACACGCTAGTTCATGCTTAATTCTACCCGTTACCGTTTTCAATTTCTGATTGCAGTATTTACAAGACTTGTGTAAGTTGCCACTACCACTACTTTGGTTATTTGGGTTTAGCTTACAACCATCCTGATGCATCATACGCAAAAATATCGTCTTATAAATGGAATTGCAAAAAAGACATCGGCAGCATAAACAAATCGAACCGTTTATATTACTCCCGCATGTCAAGCATTCATTTGAATCCACATGGGTATCATTTGGATTTGTGTTATCGCTAATGGATAAGGGGGATTGCGCTTGTATCTCTACAAGTGGTAAACCGTCGTCGCATGGTGCGCTTTGCTGAAATTAGATAAAGGGGATTATTTACACACACTGCGTTACATTATTTTATAATTCTAGTTTAGGTTTTTAAAAAAAATTCACAATATTAATAAATAGATTGGCATACCTCGCTTTTGTCGCTGTTACTTTCACTTATGGAAAAGTTGGATTTATGTGCTATGGAAAAATTATCCAACCATTGACTGTCACCAGTAAATGGTACGTTTAGCAAATCAGTAACTTCTCCAATGCTTAAATTACTTGTTAGCTCTGGTTGTTTGGTCAGTTCCTTTGGTTTCAATTGCTCAACTCGATTCAAAGGCTAAAATAAGTAATAATAAACTATCACTTTAAAGGTAATTATAAAGGATTTATCAAGTGTGTATATGGGTGGGGTTTTTTTTAATAACGGGTAAAATTAAAGTCGGTTGTGGGTGTGTGTGTGTGGGTTCGCGCGATTACTAAATATCGCTGCGTGTGTGTGTGGGTTCGGGGGATTACTATGTATCGCTATGTTTCCTACTTATCACACTGGATAAAACATCCAGCGTGTGTGTCTTTAATTAGTAGCAAGTATAAATAGGTGGGGTTAATCAGTTATTTGTCCCATTGCTCAGTCAAAACGTACAGGTGTCTACACTCGTAAACTCAGCACAACAGCGCATCATTCAGCATAAACACAAAATTTATAGGCAAATCCTACGTCTCATCTTTTACCCGCTAAACACGGATATACACAGTCAGCATTTGCTATTGCAATTATACGTCTACTTCATCTTAACTAGCAGCAACAATCGTAAGTATTATAATGTGTTACTTACTAAATCCTCTGAATCAAAGTTTTGTTCCAATTGCTTTAGTTGTGTCCTTAACTTCACAATCTGTTTGTAATGCAAAACAGTTGGGTTTTGCAGTACATTGTTGTGGTTCGCCCATTGATTTAAAAATTGTTCGTCATCAGGAAACGTTTTAAGTATCGTTAGTAATTGCGCTTTATCCATTGTTGTGTTCAGTAAGAGCATGCAGTGGAAAAGGGCAATCGCAAATTATAAGGGCATGGGTTATATACGGCGGCCATTGCGCAATACATTTATTGCACAACATGTTGTTTGTGTTGTGTAACGGTACTTAAATATAATCTATTATACTAATGTTATTTTTTTTTACTAGTAAAGTAATGCAGGTATTAAATACGCAAATATCCATTTTCAGATAATGTCTTTCTTTGACGTTCAAGCGTTAAACGGTGGCAAACCTTTCGCATTAACAGATCATGATGGCCAGCATTATTTGGCTGTTCGGTGGGAGCTTCATTCAGATCAAAGCGGCGTGGAAGTGTGGTGTAATGCCCAAACTGGTGTAACGCACATGCGTTACCGCTTCCGATTTGGCGCTGGCACTTTCCAATTCCTATCAAATGTGGAAGCCTCAAACCTGCTCAATGGAATTGAACAATTTGCGCTCTTTATCCAAGGACACCCAGGCTTAACCAATGCTTGGGGAAATTGGAGGTTTAGAGTTTCGGCTAATGGCACCAAAGTCATTATATCTAAATGGCATGTAAATACGGCGATAGACCTCATCTCGGTTCCAAAAACATTTGTAGAGGCGTTCGTTGACAAGTTGGCAACGATGGTTTTTTATTTAGAGGAGGGTTTCAGTTGGGTGGAAGATTTATTTGACAGTGATGCCACATTGCAAACAATCGTGGCGAGTTTAGTGCATGGCGCCAGTTGGAGTGCTGGTAATAAGCCGCTACCCTAAATCGTTTTATATATGTGTACGTTTTGTAATACAATAAATATTTATAACGTATGCACATTCATTTGTTTCATTTATCGTTTGTTAAATTTATCATTTTTTAAATTATGTCTTTAATATGCGCTCTTTTGTATATATTTTATAGAAAAAAATGTTCAAACAAGGCGCCATCGATAGATTAAACCAGGATCTCGTATCGTATCAATACGGAATGGGTCTCACGGCAAGATGGCCCCAAAGGTTGCAACATAGGCCTGAAGCATCTCAGGCACTGTGTAGATTACACACGGCTATTGTTCAGCATTTTAGCCCACAGTTAGTCGAGGCTAAAAGAATTCCAGGATGTAGTCCTAAATGTGCAATCCCATCATAGTCAACAACGAGTGTGTATATGAATTCACACTAGCGGACTGCATAAAATTTAAAATTACACTATCCCCATCGAATATTAAGCTTTGGGTTATCTACAATTCAGACATGTTCGTTCCTCTCACACCTCATCAATGGAATGAATGGTGTCAGTTAGCATTTCTACCGGTGGAAAATGGAGAAGAAGAAGTTCTCGTGCTCAATGTGTTTCCATTTACATTCAATTATGACAACAATCGCTGGCTAGTACAACACAACAATGCACCCATTCTGGAAACTCCAAAAATTGGATCTCGCTTCAATGACATTAAATATTCAATAGACTATATTTTTAGACATTCTAGTGACATCATAGCAGCAAACACATAAAAGGATCACAAAAAAAAAAACCCTGTAAATTTAAAAGTTATCGCATTTGCCTATTAAAAATAGTTAATAAAGTTGGTATCTAGATTGCGTTGTTGCTCTCATGTTTATTGCAATTGTAGTACGGTATATATCTGGCGGTCGTCATCGTTATTCCCCTTCTTATCAATACATTATAATAAATGTCTTCCTATTGCCACTGTACACGTTGGTAGTTCATATAGTAAGGTATCTAACTGGTAGTGATAATAAATGTCTTCCTATTGCCACTGTACACGTTGGTAGTTCATATAGTAAGGTATCTAACTGGTAGTGGTTATCGTTATCTCCTTTATTATCAATGCTAGCAATAATAGTGTGTCGGTGTAAACAATTAGCGCCCCCTACCTTAATATATATTATCCAAATATTTTCTATTGTTGTGTAATAACTCTCTCTCTTACCACCGCGCGCGCTACTAGTTCATATACATGGTGGTGCAATAGTTCAAAACATGTTGTAACACGCTTGGGTGCTATCTGTATGTTCCGGGAACGATACACCTCCAGGAATTTAATCAGTCTTAATCAAAGCTTAATCAAAGGCTTAATCTCTTTAATCTCCCACTTAAAAGATAGGGTCCAAAGGTTCGATTTCGACAGCCGAGCTCTCTTTCTACTACTCATTGACTCAGGAAAAATTGATGTTACAGCCATTTAGATCCATGTTAAATACGCTGCATCACAACATGGGCGAGGGCAGCCTGGCAGAACACACAGATCTATACTGTAATAAATTATCATATCGTTTCTGGCTTTGATAAAAAGAAATAATGGAGAATGTCCTGGGCTTGAAATTAGCGACCAATGCAGCGGAGATGCATGGAAGATAAATATAGCTGACTGCATGTATACGGTCAAGATTGAATCAATCCAATCGACTGGCCTTGTACTTCAATCTCTCAGCCGACTACCCCCCCCCCCCCCCAACACACGTCATCCCCGTGAGAAAATCGGCTCCGTGGAAACAGGGGTGGCGAGTTGGCCGCAAATTGTTCACTATAAGCACGCACAAGTCCCAGTTGTATTCGTCTGCAAAAAAACCGAGCACTTATTTGTAATATTTGGCCAGGCATTGCATATTTGGACATTGCATTATAGAATGCAAAAAGGTTTTGGTAATATTACATTTATTTATAAGATGTTGGGATGGGGTCTGCCAACCGTCTGAATTTCAATACTTGCTTTGCTTTTGACTTGGGTTGATTAAGAGAAGTGGGGAGCGCGGTATTATCCCTTTTGTTGTTTTTTATGCGATGCCGTCAGTCTAATTATTCAGTCTTGCTGTAATATACAGGCATGATGTCAAAATTATATAACATAGCTGTAAAATTATGGTTTCTAATAGGTTCCCAAGTCCCACTTCATTTCAATGTGAAATGTTTGACCCAGAGTACAAGAATGTTTGATGGATCACTGAAAATGGATTTGATCAGCATGGAAGGGAGTTTTACCAGTTTATAATATAAAATATCGAGGAAGTGAAATGAAAAGGGAATATACAAGATAAACTACATGAGGTTGTACTAGATAATGTCGCTTAACATTATTGCTGCACATGCGACAGACGTAATATTGATATAATTTTTTTTATATACCCTGTTATTTTCATCAATAAAAAGATATTCATATGTATCACCTAAATTTTAAGGAAGGAGGTGGAAGTAATTAACGTCATTTTAAAAGCGAACACCGTTCATATTCATATGCAACATGCATATCTGTTTCAGAGGTCATTGATTTTGATTAAAGCAACGTCACCTCCTTTGATAAGATAATTTAGAACTCCTATATTCCGCAATACCAACTTCACGCATAAATTTCAGTTTCTGGTATTCTTCATGGCTATATCTTAGAATTATTAAAAAGAGCAAGCTGCAATGACTTTGAAATCCAGCCGAATAGTGCAGGACGGTAGGAAAAAACCCTAAGATAGTCATAACTTGTAATCTTAGTCAAAACTTTCTAAGTGCAAAATGTTACGTCTATCAAACTGTGTTTTCTTAATAACAAATTTCGCCAGCAATTGTTCATCGGACATTGATCAAAATCTTTTGTTGAAGGACTGACGTAACGTCAAGCCGACTCATGCAAATAAAGCCTCTCATCGAGACGATCACGCTAGTATGTTTATGTATTTGTAGGTTGAAAGACCTTTCCTTTTGTTACCAAATCACATACTCACGTAATAATAGCATATTTACTCCTATAGATTTGCACAAATGGTACCTGAATGTATTTATCGATTTAGTGTAAAATGTGTAATGAGCTTATACTAGAATTACCAGGCTTTGCTATATGGCTTTTTAACAACGATTAAGACTTTTACCCCCTTGTTGTTGGTTTGTTTATAAAGTAATAGATCCCCATTTGCATTTCTCATGCAGGACATATTGGATGTAGGCATTGGGGTTGTTTATCTTTCAGGCGATGAAGCACATTTTTCTGTGCAAACTCTAAAAATAAATAAATATAGAAGTAATTTTACAGGCTTCGACATATTAGTATTTTTACCTACTTTAGTTATTTTCTCAAAGTAGCCCCTCACCTTTGCTTGTTACTTCAATTATATTTTTAAATTACATGGAATTGGAGGGAAATCAATCATCTACCAAAATATTTGTTTGCATTCGAGTGGAATAAGTCTCGTTAACCACTGTGGCAGAGACCAGCGAGTTGTAATCACCTTCATCACAAAAAGTTGGCATTATGGATTTATAAACGCAGTTGTTTGGCGCGCGTCGTTATGTGATCATAATTGAACTTTCCCGCACACCGTCACAGTCAGACCAAAGTTCAACATGGAAATGGAAGGTACCAATTGCTTTAGTAAAAGTTAAGTTTAATTGCCACAATTGCGATCTCGTCTAACTGTTTCAAAGCTTCGGATATTTGTCAATATGATGTCAACAAGTAAATATATGGATATAAAGGAGCCAGGGGGAAATGAGAAGGTGAGTTAAGATTGGAGTGTTACTTACCATTGAACAAATGTGAAAAGGACCGGACTTAGGGTGGTTTAAAAGTTAATCTTCAACAGTTAAGGGTGTTACTAGTCGTAGAACCAGCAACACATTAGCGTTCGTGATATAGCGTGACTCGAGGAACGACAACAGGGTTAACATAAAAATTCAGATTAAACTTGATTAAGCTAATTATAAGCTACCCAAGAAGTACATCAAAGTCACCATACCAAATTCTAAACTATAGCAAATTAATGAATAAAAGCACAACTCATTATCCCAACGCAATGTATGTGGAATTATTGCAAACATACTGGTTGCAGAAACCAAACTACTATGTACATACACAAATACATACATACATGTATATATACATTTATAATATATAATATGCTGGCTTCAGCGAGGTTTAATTATTGTTGATTATTACATTGATGCTGCATGTCATGTATAACATGCACAATGGATATATATTATAATTCCGACCATATAATGAATCCATAATGTTCGTGTAAACATATGGAACAAATAGGAACCTTACAGTCCGGAACGTTCCTACCAGCTTCCACCCAGCCATATTAGGCCTTTTATTGATCGAAAGTTTCGAATTACGATTTCTTGCTCATTTAGGATGGGGACATGACCCATAGTTATGCTTTGACGATAATAAGCATTGTCGGACTCTGTATGTAAAACGAGTGAACGTCCGTTATGTTTAGTAAATATTAAATTCAAGACACGTGCATTTCTTGTGATTACCACAATATACTAACGAGCTAAATAATTATTTGATTTAGCTTCAACTTTTCTCGACATGTTCTCGAGGCAGGCAGATGTTTATAAAAATATCTTACCAAGTGGTTTCATCATGTTCCCATGAAAACGATACAATGGACCACATTAAGCTTTATTAAGCAAGAGTGGTATGGCTATTTAGAATTTGCATTTTGGGGGACGATGTGGAAGGGAAGTGTTAGTAAAATATCAAAGCTTTTCTATTTACGGAAAATGAGACACCCCAGTTCTTTGTTAGGAGAATAGAAGCCCGAAATGTCTTGAAGAATATGTCGATACTGTGAACAATTTAACATAGAATTCCAAGTGTGTAAAGGTTTGAATACGTTCAAAAGATTTTCATCATTCATTTGACCGTTATGGAGTTGGCATTGTAGATTTGACCTATGCACAATATCCAGCTAACAACAAGCCTCTTTTCAATTCAAAAGTCTAATGAGACCAAAAGGGGATTTGTTCCAACTGATTTCGTGCAGATACAGGTCCTTCTTGGTAATACCGAAATAAAGCAATGGAACCATATAGGAACGCAGCTTCTATAAAACCTATTTATCATAGTACAGTGCAAGGTGAAAAGTTGCCTAGGTGCATATTCGAATGCTAACATTCAAAAGACGACTATATTTATAAGGGGAAAATATTGTCTTCATGGAATTGATAGAATATGTATGACAAATGTTTCTTTCCATATCCAATAAGACTGTCACAAAGATGGAATGGACCCTCAACGCCCCCCCCCCCCCCACCTCCCCCCCCCCCCACCCACACACACAGCCAAGTTAAATTGTCTCTAGAAACCCTATCGGGGAATGGGAAGAAACTTCATCGATATAATCTCATCAGCAGTATGTCGGCCATATTATCATTAGGATAAGTATGTTCTGTGCCGATACGAATCAAATATAACATAAGGCACAGCTTTAAACTTATAATATCCATGCAGCGTTTCTTGACCGCTTTGTGGTAAGAACTAAGTTAAAGGAAGCCCATACTGAGCTTAGTCAATAATGAAATCCCCGCTGCGCAATTTTAATCCTCTGAAATTTACCTTATTACATGAGCGTATGATGATAGGTCAACTCCACTAGAGGAAAAACGGCGGCGACAAATTTTCTTGTTGCCCACTAACAACAGTTCATTTCATGTTTGCAATGAAAACGCAAATGGAGGAGTGTTGTGTTGCCACATTCTCTGGGAACTTTTGTTTCTGTATGGATATTTGTTGCAACAAATTAGTGGGCAACAACAAAATTTGTCGGCGCCGTTTTTCTCTCTAGTGGAGTCGCCCCATGATTTTTGTATTAGCGCTGCTACTGCACTAGGGAAACAATTTAAACATATAATTGGGATAAACAAGAATGAAGGATTAAGTTAAATAACTAGTGTTGAAAGGCATAATGCTTTTGAAAAAGGCCAATAAAAATAGTTAGTTCCTACATGCCCTAAACAATTCCTTATCCAATTTGATATGTGACCAGTTAATCCAAGTATTCATTTTTGCGTTAGATTCAAGGAAATTTTGGAAAACAAATTTCGCACTGCTACTGCACTAGGGAAACAATTTAAACGTATAATTGGGATAAACAAGAATGAAGGATTAAGTTAAATAATTAGTGTTGAAAGGCATAATGCTTTTGAAAAAAGGCCAATAAAAATAGTTAGTTCCTACATGCCCTAAACAATTCCTTATCCAATTTGATATGTGACCAGTTAATCCAAGTATTCATTTTTGCGTTAGATTCAAGGAAATTTTGGAAAACAAATTTCGCACTGCTACTGCACTAGGGAAACAATTTAAACGTATAATTGGGATAAACAAGAATGAAGGATTAAGTTAAATAATTAGTGTTGAAAGGCATAATGCTTTTGAAAAAAGGCCAATAAAAATAGTTAGTTCCTACATGCCCTAAACAATTCCTTATCCAATTTGATATGTGACCAGTTAATCCAAGTATTCATTTTTGCGTTAGATTCAAGGAAATTTTGGAAAACAAATTTCGCACATTGCCTTACTTATTATGGATTAATCACGTTCGTGGACTTCATAAAACCATTAAAGCCTATGTTGATAAAATATGACCGATATCCGTGTCATTAATCCTTTGGATATACGTGTATTAACCCTATCGCTCCTAATTACATAGTGGCGGTATTTATATATAGCTCTCGATCATGGTGATGCCTTACATGGACCCTGACAGAGATGTGCTCGCAATTATTACTCTAGTCACTGGTCTCTGGGACATATTGTCATTTCATTCAACCTAAGGCAATGTGGTATATAATGGTCACTGTGTGAATATAGTCAATACAAATTTCCAAAATCGAATATCAGATTGGCTATGTTCGTTAATTATACATCATTCGTTTATTTAAAGGGTGTGTTCGGCGATGCTGGACTTACATTAAGAGGGTGTTGCAATTGGAAAAACTTCTTCCTTTTACATGTTTATGTCAGTAGCAATTTCACCCCTGATTAACCATGGCCCATTCATTTGAACCATTCCAGTGGCTGAGTCCTTTCGAACAGCCACCACATACATATTGCGACATTTCCGAATACAGCCAAGCTGATTTAATCCCACACTCACGGTTTTGCCAAACTCCTATTGCTCCCTCTATGATCCTGTCATTCGCAGTGTGTACCTGCCTCTAGTGGAAGGGATATTTGTTAAGTGAGATACGAAGGGACCTTATCAAGATGGACATTTATTAGAGGACTGTAAAGGACAATTATTCTTTTTAATGAGCTTTGCTAAACACAATTCTTGGGATTTACACAATGAATACTGCGCCGAATTACAAGGTTTGTCACCTTTTGAAATTCAGTTTTTGGTTTAAAGTAATACGCTTCATTTTGTCAGGGCAGTTATCCTCTTCGAGCTTATATTGTATAAGTTAGGATTGGCAATAAGACCCCTCAATGTAGCTGAAAGAGATTGTCAAAGTATGTAAACAATTAGTCAATTTAAGAAGGGTCCTAGGTGTTGAAGTTACGATTGTCGAAGTTGACAATCACTCTCCCATCTATTTTCCTGAAGATTATCCCAATTTCCAATAATAAGGTTGCAATTTAATAAAAAGAATCTTGTTATCTTGGAGAGGGGACTGTCTTTCCTCGCATCATTCCTAACAACAAATGAGTTTATCTTGTAAAATCGATATTAATAGTATATTCCAAGAGTGTATTTTACATATCTTGTGATTATTAAATTTCTGATAGCTATTACAATTCTGATATGCTATGCTGATTATTATGAAAATTAGGATTTATTTTCGAGCCTGTGCCTATTCAGTCGGACAGTCCTAATGTGCTAATTTGCATTTGCTGTACTTACGAAATTTTGATAGACTGTCGTAATATTCACGCGAATTACTGATTTAATCTGTAAGTATGCAAACTCGCTTGTAAGGGTCTATGCCTCACTGGGAACATAGTTCATTGTGGAAGAAACTAGTGGAACTACACTATATGAATAGAATATAAGTGAATAAATGCTCAGATACTGTTACTGTGATACATACAATAAGTCTGTTAGTGGTTCTTGTCAATATTTCAAGCAATAAAGATTCCTAATTTACCTGTGCCTGGGTGTCAGCAGTTCATAATTGACAGGTCACCATCGTGACGTTAGTTCATCATAATAATATTGTCTCTCCGTTTTTTCTAATCTCATACACTTGGTCGATTACCTTAATATTAGATTGAATCCATTTCTCGCGGATATTATTTCTTATTGACGTTCCCATATTATAGGGTATCAGCAAAAGGGAAATTGCAAAATTGGAATACAAGGCTGAATGATTGACCAACGACTAGATCATTACAGCCAGATTTTCAAGTTCGTCAATTTTGATCAGTAATATACGTCATATATTATCGGCTATAAAAAGTATATGATAACAGACATATCTAGTATATAACTAGAATTCAGAGATAAATTATTCCAATATCAAAACACAATTTTTTTCATGATGCAGTTGATACTGCATAATTATTATATTTTCCGCCTTACTTATTTATCAATTACGACAAGTAACAGTGACGGTTACAGTTGCACTGATTTATTCTGAACAGTTGTAGCTGTTAAAATGGGGAGTAGTATGTATACATTCATCTAATCATGAACATTTAATTATATCGATGTAAAAGACAACCCTTAGATCTAAACACTTTAATCAAAGAATCAGTGTCAGAATGGGTAGTTCACCATTTGTCGAATTGCGTTTCCCGAGAGGAAACGAAGCAGAAGCTGTGTAATGTGGATGTACGTCCCAATAGCATACATACCAAAGTCTGATCATTATTACAAGCTACAACTTGAATATACGTTAAATCCTCAAATGCGCCCAGTATAGGGACTGCCCAACTCACCTTCTAATGACTCATAAAAGCAAATGCATTTTGCTTCTCCCGTAAAATGGTCTAATGTAGAGGGGATGCTGTAATCACAGCCCAAAACTGAATTTTCCAAGTGATCATTGTTTCTGCCTATGGCTTGAATAGCAAACATCATGTTAGATATTTTATAAGTGTACATTTTTTTCATGTGTCTTTGTTTGATATTTCATACAATTCTAATTTTACAATGATGATAATGATGTATAATCCTCATCTGATCTCGGTATAACGTTGCTTATATCCACATATCCTATAGTGCATCAAATTTCTCGCATCATCGAATTAATGTCGTCCAATGCTCAGAAAATAATCATAATTTTACATGCATTGAAAGATGCAGTTAAACATAACAATCTATCATTATTGCCCATTGGAGATGACTGAGAAAATTTAAGTATTAGTTAATACTTAAATTCTAAAGGTTGCAAACAGTTGGCTGAACGTTGGCTCGTATGTGCAATCTAGTTGAGGAAGTCGACATATTCCTGAAGAATACTTAAAACACTTCAGCCGGGGAAAAGTGAAAACATCGAGCATTGGCCCAATATGTCGTTCTATAGACCCATTGTACAGGTTCATGCGACTAGGTCCCTTAATGATATTTTGTTTATGGACTTCTAACCAACCATTTACCCTACAGGATTACAACCTTGGGGGACAATAACTTACTCAACCTGCAACGAATAGAGACTTAAGGTGATTAAAAGGTTCTTAGGTGGGTCTATCGGGAACAGCCACAATATTTGGTTCCACTTCTAGCCCATGCTCTAGTAGCGTATTTGTCATTGTTTGCCGAATAATGCTTTTTCCAGTTAACCTCCTAGTAACAGTCGATTTGATTGGCCACTTTACTTGTGGGCAAACGTGTGGACACGCGTAACATTTCTTTAATATTAAGTTAAATAAGTATGCTACAACGTGGTGTAACAGTATATTCCTCATTCGATATTTAGATTAGATTAGATTAGAAAATTGTTTATTCATCACCAAGGATACATAAATTATAAAATTAATGTGACGAAAAGTTCGACATGCTTATGGAATTAAATTCCATGTATTCCCGCTGTTACCTTTACTTTTAGTGAGGAAAGATTAAGTTCAAATCAACTAATATGGAACTACACAAGCGTCATAACACAAAACTACATAATCAAAGCAAAAAATCAAATACAGTAACACAGAGTCAGTTAAAATATATACCAATTCTGGTTTAATTGACAACCACGTATTAATCCAGTATAGAAATTAAGGCTAGAGATAAACCTACAATCCCGACATTCACTGTATTAGACTATAATATATCTTTGGAAATACGCCTGTATTTAAATGTATAATCTTTAAAGCGATCCTTTCACGTGCTTCAACTTCCTATTGGTCTAGATCTTATATTTGATTGGGAACGGCATATATGTGTCTACCTCTGTAATTATGCCAGAATAAAGATTCAATAAAGATCCAACATAAAAGAAATAAAATAGTTTATCTGACAATTGTTAATTATCAGGGACCCACTGGAAGAGATATATGGCTGCCATGGAAGAGGGCCGCTCCCCTTTTCGTACTAATTCCTAAAATAAACTATACAATACAATACAAAGTATATTAGATTGAATGAGAAAGGTTAGATAGTAAAACTATATTTTAAGTTCAGCCCAAATAAATGGGAATTGATTACATCATTAATGATAATATTGTACAACCTTTTGATTTACAAAAAGGATATACTAATCTCTATTTGACTTAGGGCAACGTATGCCATCTGTGCTAGTTATAAATCGTATTCAAGATCAAAATAGAAATAAAATATATAATTATATATTTACACTCTTTTACATCTTTTCCACATGTCTAAGACAGCTAAAGTCTATAATAAAGAAGACAAATGTATTCATATGACAATTGGATTTAATCTCACCACAGTTGTAATTGCGATTCTGAAAATAGTTCTTCGATTATGATAATACAATTCTCTGCATCATCCTCATTCCTTTTATTTCAACATAATTTACACCACAATGTTTTGTTACTATTGATGTAAAATGTATGAGTTATGATAATTACAGTTGCGGAGTTATGATTATTATTGAATAACACTCTTTGATTATGAAATATATATAAAAATAGCCCTATGACGTAGAGAGTTTCTTATTGGTGTGGGTGGTGGTGGTGGTTGCGGAGGGGGAGGGGGAGTACCGAAGTATGGCACCGTATTGGGTGCACGGCAATGTGTTCAATATAAAAAGACGCCCGTGATATTGTTCCATATCGCAAATTTATGAGCGGTGTATTCCATACGACATGCTCAATTACAATGCAGATAAATTTAGAACGAAGAGTTTCATTTCAACTGTTACATAATGGTGTTATAACAGAATTAAATTTCGTGGGTAGTATACGAGATGTTGCCATTTGTGCCCTCATTCATTCATTCATTTCTGATATTTGTTATGTGATTTTATGTCATGGCAAATGGAATTAATGGATTTGGACATGTGTCTATCATTTTTTCCAAGCTCATGTTAGTGATGCCTGAAAAGGATTTCTTGAGGTAACATTTATGTGTGATTGCTTAACAATATTTTGAAGAATGCAGGTTCAGTCTTTAAGATAGTTAAAGATATAAGATATCTAAGATGTCGGAATCTCTTTAAAGTGCACGGGATAGTGGATTCTGGCCAAGAAAGAGAAGTCTAAAGACCACGTCTGGTAGAAACAGCCATACATGAGATATATTAACTAGTCAAATATGTATTCACGTGTATAGGATATTATGAACTGGGCAATGACATATTATGAACTGGGCAATAACCTTTGCCAATGCATCAGCAATTTTATACCTCGCGCCTATTAGAGCATGGTCGACTTGTCAATATCTTAGTCCACGCTATTGAAAAGAATTAAAGCATAACAAAGAGTAGAACATTCGATAAGTGTAACGTACTAATAATGGATTAAATGAATGGCACATTGTAAAAGGATTAAGCTTTGGGGGATTTTACTTTATGTCGTCCTAGGAGCACGAACTATAGGACTGTGAAATAAAAATAATATAGAGTATCGTGAAATGTAGTGAAATGCAGTGTCTATACTAAGTATACGTGGGCCTACTGCATGTATGTATGGTTAAGTCACCCATGCAAATTCTCTCAGATAGCCCAGATTTAAGACAAAAATGAGGTTCAAAATAGAATTCGATGAACATAACCGAAAGGATGTCCATTAAAAATTATTCTATTCCAGATTCTTCACACAATAACGTCAAATAGCCGGACAATGGTCAAGCTGCAGCCTAAACTGCAGGTGTACATGTCCAGGCATCCTACTAATTCCCATGAATATGGACATTGTAATTTAATATAAGTTTAATGATAAAAAGAACTGGGAAAATCTACCACAGTTTTCATCTAAATAATGTAATATCAAGCTACGTATTATAAACGTGAGCAAGAGCAGCTAGGTTCGCAATATCAGTACATATACCATGATTTCTATAATTTGGATAATTTTGGAAATTATAATGTAACCCACATACTTTTTGGAAGGATTATGAAAAGTATTGACTAACCATGAGAAGAATATTTTGGTTCATTGTGTTTTCAGGATATTTGCTTATCAGGCGGAATGTGATCTCCCCATTCCAAGGGTTGTACAATTTATATTAAAGGTAAAATAAAGATATCATGATAATAAACAATGTGTGCCAACATGACAAAATTATGGAATTCAACTGCAATTGTTCTTGATATAAATAATCAATCGGCCATGACCATGGAGTTTGTGAGCATTCATATCCAACCTAAGATTCAATTCTTACTCAACGTCAATCTCTATAGAGCATTATTTGTTCGTCACGTTTGACCTAACTAGCACACCCATTGGATCAATTCGGGGTTTGTTCCAAACAGAACTATAATTGCGCCTAATTATAAAAATACCTACAGGGAGGTATACATAGGTCTAAATATATCTAGATATAGATATTTATAGTTATACCTAGTGTGTGTGTGTATGGGGGTGGGGTGGGGATGGGGGGGGATCGGTCTGTGAAACTGGTCTGTGAAACCCGGGTTGGTTGGTTGGTTGTGAAGTCTTCCAGAGACAACTGCGGTTGAAATTGGATGGGTAATATTATTTCATTTCCAACTTTTCGAAAGACTGCCTTCCTTCTTCAGGAGCTATCCGTGCTACAAATCTGTTGATAATAGCTTAATTGGATGTTTTTGTATATCCTTTATTTCCACCATAAGTATTTGGTCAGGCCATGTCCTTTACGTCCAAGGGACATAATTCCAAATGTTATTGTAAGTGTTGTGTTAAATTATATATATTATGTAATTATTAAATTATGTAATGATAATATGAATCGGATCTTAAGCTTTCTCTGACTGGCGTTTATTAAGGGAATTTAACAATGTCCGTCGTGCACAGGGGAGGTATAAAGGTATAAGGAAGGATAAAGAACAATGACAATATATAAGACAATGTGAGTGAGGTGAGAATAATGATAATATCTAACTTATTAACCTGTAATCATATACATTAATATGGGAGATATGCAAATATGATATGATATGATGACGTAATAATAACTAAGGGTAATAGAGTATAATACCAATAGATATCTAAATATGATATTCTAGGATGATAACAATGATAATGATAGATATTCTAAATAAACAATAATACAAAATATTAAAGCCTAATAGTCTTAGTTGCTGTTAGGTAATATTACATAATATAAAGATAAGATCTAATGATATAATATAGGGGTAGCTTAGCTCTCTAGGTAGTAAAGATATTTCAATATAGGCTATGTTACTGAACCCAACTCTCACTCATTACATAATAATGTAATATAAATCAATATGTCACCAAGGAATATTCAATACCTGATTATATAAGCATAAAGGTAGACCTGTGTCATATATAGCTGAATATACTGGATATATTAAAGTAACCCAAAATACTTGACTCAATGTGTAAGGAAACCAAACTATAATTACCAATAGAAGGCAAGAGATGTACTTTCTCTCACAAATAAACACAAATATCAATAATAATCATTCAATACATCTCCCTCTCATGGGGGAGGAACTTTCTTCTCCCACTCTACTGGGGGAGGCAAATATTCAGCACTAGAGCGCCTGGTCTAGGCTATACACAATATACACACATAAATCAAATCAAATCACAATGACCTCTGAAATAAAGTACAAATAATGCAATACAATTGGTAAAATAAATGGAACTCACAGTACCCAAGGCTGTAGAGAAGGACAGGAAGAATCCAGCAGAAAAGGATCAAAACCAATTGCTCTGCTGAACTTGCAGGGACCAACCCATTCAGCAGCAACAATCCCTGTTGTTCACTCTCTACTGGAATCTCAAAGTCTGATTTCCTTACCATCCTTCCCTGCCTTTTATACCCACCCTCCTTAATAATAAGAGAAATAACCTTGTGTGATTGGTTTAGAAAGAGTCTAGCATTGTTTTTATATAATTAACCTTGGCTGGGATGAAGGGAGAAAGGTTAATTGGCCCAGCTTTCATAAGCATCCAGCTGGCCCCCTTAGTTTGTCTAGCATCTAATCCCATCTGAGAACAACCCAGCGTTGGTAGACAAGCATCTTGTTATTCTTTTAACCATCAAAACAACTGTCTGAAGCTGTAATGAATGCCGCCATTATAATGACGCATTTTAACGGCCGCGCATTGACGCAACGCATTTTCTTGCGACGGCTGCCGCCGCATTGTTATAAATCTTCACAAAACACTCACATTATCTTTGATATTGTATTGTATATTGTTTATTTCCCAATTGATTACAATAGTATAACAACATGATAATAATACAAATTTTGCCGGAAAAGGGTGGCCCTCTCCTATGTTAGCCATAGATCTGTCTCTTTTATATTCATTAGAATATATGATATCATATTTCTCGTACCGTACCTGGAATATAATCATGTAAGTTGTCAAAATAAATAGAATCATAGAATACAACTCACTATATAATTGAAACTGAAAAGATTTAGAATCTATATTGTTTTTTCCTTTAGATTTTAAACGAACAGCGACCAACCACCTTTCGTGAAAGGCCCTCAGAGTAATTCTCAACAACAGCAAACGTTGCCCCCTCCCTTTTATCCAGCGGTCTTACTAGAAAACGGGCCATTCCAATAGTCTTTTGAAGTATATAGTTATTTATTATATGTGCAATAAATTCTGAGGTTCGACCAAAACGTATACTAAATAAGGTTGAATATTGTCCTAAAGAATTAGTTATTTAAAGGGTGTATTAACAGGGATATGAACATCTGCATTTATAGCAGGCATTTACAGCCTGCCCATGTATGATTTGAAGGCTTGGAGAGAGGTAGCATTGTTAGAAGCAAGGTAAACAAAAGGCGGTAAATCATAACAGCTACCTTCAGCTCATGCAGTCATACGCTGACTGTGGCAGGGGCGTTTTTTTTTTTTTTTTTTTTTTGGGGGGGGGGGGGGGGGGAGTGGTGGAAAGAAACTAGAGCAGGCAATGACCGTATGTATAAATAAAATATTTTGTTACCCACTATAGCTTAATTCTTTTTAGTATTTACAACCATCTCTCGGCGGAATACTTAATGAATTATAGTGTGGTGAAGGATTTAGGCACACATAACGGGACATTATACCATGACATTGTATTATATATGTAAAATTTGTATTATGTCAAATCATGTCACTAAAGTTGAAAAGAAATTCTAATTATTGGCTCTGTTGTTATTTTACCCTCTGGTCATAAAAACGATCTTTTTTGCAATAAACTCCTTTTTCTGTGTACTAATGCTAATAACAATCAGATACCCCAATGATCCGAGCTCAACACTAATTTTTGAATGTTCTAAAGCACAATAATCAATTATTTTAAGTTCCCACCCTCGGGACCAATAGCGATCAATTGATGGAAATGGCCATATCGTAACGCATAAACATATCTTTAATCCCAATTAGTTTTGTTTCAGGAAATCTGTAGCATTAAAAGCCAGTCAGCTGTCACATCCAGTTAAACAGTAATCGCAGCACTCTTATAGCACAGGGGCCTTTATTAGTATTGACTAAACTAGCCAGGCTTTCCATGGTTTCTCCCTGTAATAACTGGAGTGCTTTAGAAAAGGCTATAATCTGCACCAAGAAGCCTATTACATCATTCTAGTATTGATTTCTTAAAAGGGATTAGTTACAAAGTAAATGTGTTTGAATTTTGAAGGAGGTTTGGCTATAATCCATTGAAGTCATCTGTGTAACCGAACATGAAATATGAATCAGCCGGAAAAGTATGAACTTTTAAGAAAAAGCTCGTGGTGATCCTTAGTCATTTCTCTTTCTGATCATACGCTCTTGAATTGACATTGTTTGGGGAAAGCAGAAAGTGGCCATATATATATCTAGCTGTCAAGGAGGACAAAGACACAATACTCTCATTATTTACCCTCTGCATGTTCAGTTGGTGTCATATGTGATAACTGTTCCATGATTATCACAAAGTAAACACATGATTGAAATTATAACATCTAGCTATTTAGTCACTGAGGGATAATAATTCATACCATTAAGATATATTGATACAATGTGTATAAATAATTGAGTTCCTTATTTGCCAAATCAACATATAGGCCAACAAAGAGCAAGTCTAATGTTTATGCATGTTTAATGAGACTATATGACCATATGCTTAGATTAGTCAGATTGGCTATAACTTATGCTATAACTGTTGCCTTGTGGATTGTTCGGTTGATTATCAGAGCGACTAATTTGTCTCATCAAAGTGGATGTTTATGAGCACTTATTGGTGAAAAGGTATATTGTTCAGCATTAGGATATATTCATATAAGCGAACAAGGTAGGAGCACAAATAATGTCCTTCAGGAGAAACATGTCTGCACAAGAATAATATCAATTTTCAAAACCTTAAAGATAAGAGGAAGCATTTGGTTCTGCAGTTTGATAATATACTGTAATAATGGCTTGTAGTCCCTATACCCGAACAGGTTTGAAAACAATTGTCAACTATTATTTTATTTTATTTTATCTTTGTGATTATGGCTTGTATTCCTTATGTGCACCCCTATACCCGAACAGGTTTGAAAACAATTGTCAACTATTAATTTTTTTTATTTTATCTTTGTGATTATTGTTATTTTCCTGAGGTAAACACCGCCCAAGGTTTTTTATTATACGCGCATTCTATATGAGAGGTGCTATAAGTGGGGTGCTATAAAAATATTCATATAGGACGCGTCCTATATGAACTACTTCGTCACCAATTCGGCCACTTTTATGCACTTTTAATAGTTTTATGCACCAAGTTTTATGCCCATATAATAAATATAGAATGGAAAAATGAAATAGAAATAGAATGGAAAAATAGAATGGAAAAATTTATTGGACTTGATTCGTCCACATAAGCACTCTGCCTACGGCATCGTGCTTATGTGGACGAATCTCGTCCAATAAATTTTCGATTATTGCCGGCTCGTCCCATTCTCTCTCTCTATATATTAGCCATTAATGTCTTAACATACTGAGCTCTTCTACGCACACAGGAAGGATAGGGGTATTTAAATATAAGTGATATATGGTTAACAAGGCTTCGGAATACAGTCGTGAAATACCTTTTATTTCCAGAAACTAGACCAAATGATGCAGCCACTTCTTTCGGATACAGAACTCAAGCTAGTTCAGGATGGGATCCATCACATGTTCCACGTTGTCAGAGATGTTGTGGCGCCGCGAGAAATCGGCACGAAATTACCCCAGAAAGAACTAATTGATAAGCTTAATACATTGGTAAGATGTTCGATTAAAATATTACTAAAGCACCGCAGAAGAAGCGGCAGAATGGTGGAACCAGGATTTCCAAAAGGCATTAATTAAGATTCGCCCGGTTGGTGGTATAAATCAATAGAAGACATCAACAGAAATACAAAATAGTTAAATTACAGATATGACAAAACATGTAACGAAATCGAACAAAAATAATGTTCTCCCTCTAAATCACCTACTGAGGCCAATGCGTCATATTTAATAGCATAAGGACCCCTTATAAATAGATGGTTGCCTCATATGAACCGATTACTTTGAGTGTGTCGTTCTTAATATTTTACAATGTTCTTCGTTTTAGGAAGTGGAGAAATGGGCGCGAATTCGGGCAGGAATATTAGAAAGTAAATGCCACAGCTATATGTCGGATAAATTCTCAGACTCGGAGGACATGACACCTGTGAAAATTATGTACGATTTAATGTCAATTGTATCTAATTTAAAAGGATTTTTGGAAACAAAACTTAAGGTAAATATAGAACGTGTACACCACTATAAACTATAATACACCCATAATGAAATCAAACTGATCAACATCCAACCAACAGTTTGAGTTGAATATATTCATATTAAATTATTATTTAACACTCGAGTCTTTTGAAATGATATAATATATTATTATAAGAGCGATTTGGAATTAACGATTTAAAGCTGTATATTAAAACAATCTTTGGATAATGTTGGTTACATCGAACTCCAATTTATATTCTCATATTCGAATCCTCAGGTGTAAACTATGAAGGTTCTTTTTACGTATGAGTTAATAATTATGTAAATGACAAAACATGCGGCCCTGTTATCGTTTTAATCAATTCCGGCGGTAGATCTTAAAACATCTAAAAGAAGGAGATTTTGTTCGGTCACCGATTGGGGGTTGCCAGCTTTTTCAAGTTCACTGGAAAGAGATTAAAATATCTGCTTTCGTTTTGCAGGAACAATTGGAAAAGGAACAGCGACAACGGGATGAACTTAAAAGGACTCAGAGTAAGTGCATGGCATCCGTCCTGATCTTTTTATTTAAACATTCCCCCAAAGGGGGTTGGGGTTGGGGTGAGGCAGCAGCAGTTCAAACTAATTTAAGCGCTGGCTTCGGGCTGCGATGCATGTGCATCTCATAGTATTCGCGCAGTGGCGTAACCAGGGATTTTTCACGAGTGAGGTGACTCTTATTTCGGTTATTAATTGATTAAATCAATAGAATTTAGTATTTTTCGGGTCCCAAATGTGGTGAGGGTCGAGGTTTGCTCCCCCCCCCCCCCCCCAACACACACACCTTCTAGATCTGGCCGGGTGACCTATACGGTGGCCAAGCCCCCATGCAGCACAAACTAGTGTGAGGCTATCTCTCTATAAGTATAAGCTGAACTAAAATATAGCCTTGGAAAATAATAAATAAAGGTCGTGCACAGTCATAAATATTTTAGCTGTTAGAATGTGATGATTGAAGAATTATAAAGACATTTTTAACCTACCGACAACAGACAATATGCATTATACTTATCCTATTATCTCCTATATAAGGAGATCACTGATCTGCTTTCATTGCATGGCGGTTTCTATTGCATAGACAGCTAATTACTGTACACCTGGACACATTAGATAAGTGTGTGTGTGGCAGCAATGATCGATCATTTGGCGAACAAGACAATTTTGACAAAGTGCTAATAAGTGATCAGGGCTAATCTGTTTCAGCTCTCTAGGGTTTAACGTTGTTCAACCTGACAGCAGGACCATCGGATGGAGATAACAGTGTATAAAGATGAACCCTCTCCCTCACCCTGAGTGTACTTCTTCGATGACCACAACACTAATCCTTTAAAATTGTTTTCTACATTTCTCAGGTACATTATCAGAGGCTCAATCCGAATTATCAACCCTCAGAAACAATCACAATAAAGACAAGAGTACATTGAATGTGGTCATGGGTCAAGTTAAACACTTGGAGAATATGAATACAGAAAAAACAGAGAAGATATCTGAGTAAGTATTTGGACCTAGTGTAATATCTATGCATTAATTACGCTAGGTTAGAGTTAAATACATTTATTTGATCACATACATGTTAGATAATTCTATGCTGAATAAAAACTAAGCACTATATCAAAGATTACATTTAAAATCCTATTGGAGATCCACATTGCCAATTTGTTGAATTGCGTATAATAGTTTCAACGGCTTATACTGGGATTGTCGATTGACTGATTTTCTATCGACAACTAAACACTACGTTCCAAATCTATGTTTACATTCCCGATTTGACATTCGGTCGATATTATCCAATATGTTACGCGCACATCATCATACATCATACATCATTTCTTCAAATTTTAGGTTACAACGAGAAAGTAATGTTAAATTATGGGGAATCGAAAAAGAGAGAATCCTATCGAAGTCAAGCGAAAGGTTGGTAGATGTTTTACTCTACGACGTATTGTAATTTTATTTCCATAATTATCGTATCGGTACAATTTGTATAATAACAGTGCTACTACAGTACTAATTCCTGGGCTACTACAGGTCCTCCGAGGTGACCTTAGAAAGATTGCGAACACAAAATAATTACATCTGTATGCTTCCTTTTCTAATTTCCAATTTAGTAAACCCATCTCATTATTGCATTTCGACTAAAACATGCGCACATGAAACGTATTCAATTTCAGAGAATCGGATCTTGCCGCACAGGTTGAGAAACTAACAGCAGAGAAAGAATCCTTAAGTAAAAGAATCGAGGTAAGAATAACAGTACATCAATTAAGTTCCACTATAATTAAATAATTTTGATTTAATCGAAGCAGTTCTATATTTGCGATCCAGATATTGTCAAGGAATACCTAAAATGACAGTGATTTTATTTCAGGTGTTTGAAAGTAATTATAAAATGGAAAAGTTAAAGAATGAACTTAGCAGTAGAAGGTCCACGGTGCAATCAGAAGGTAAGATGGTTCAGAAAGTAATTTTATTGTGGTTCAGTAGAAAGTATTAACACCCTATTTTGAGACATGCTGTCTGCCTATAGGCATCCCTAGACATAATTATTATGATAAGTGTTATTTGTTTTGTCGTTGAGATGTGCCTGAAATGGTAGAAAATTATAAGGAACATAAAACGACATGTATGAACATGAAGTCATATATCATGTGTGATCAAGTGACAGTTCTTCCAAATGTACCTTTATACCTCCATACCTTCACATAAAGCATAATTATTTGATACAAAAAAAGATCTCATGATATCTCATATACCATAATGACAGTTTGACATTCTCGTGAATTCTAGGCAGTGGGGAGTTGACGAAGGCAAAACAACATATATACGTGCTTGAAAAGGTAAATTATTCCTAACAATTCATTGTGATCTACCCTGAACATTTGAATATGACACTTTGAATAGGATTAAACTTTTATATTATATATTATATTGATAAGTCTCGAGTTATCCTTTGACTTATTCGTGATTACTCTACTGTGTCTAATTAGTTATTTCTCGAACTAATGAACAAGAGAAGGTTCAAACAAATCCCCTCATGTGAACAACACTCTTTTGTTTTCTAGGATTTGAGAGCAGTTGATAATGAATTGTTTTCACAGCAAAAATACATGATCGGTCTTCTAAAGGGAATAAAAGAAGACTACTGGTAAGTTTTATGGCGGTAGTCCAATGTTATATCTAATTAATTCACTGAATTTCCTCGACATTTATATAGGTCTTTCACTTAATTTATGGCTATATAACGCTACCCTTATAAGTATTTTAAAATTTTTGTATGATGATGTATCTGTCATCGTGAGACCTTTGAACTAAATACATACAGGTTAACTAACGAGTTGCGTATTACGAGTGCAATATTCTAAACGACTGAAACCATGCTGTGAGGTAGTTAACCGATTTATTATACATGCTTTCAATAATAAAAATAGAAATAAATTGAGTTATAAATTTCATGAGTCATAAAAAAGAAACAGATTGGTTGCCATGACAACCCCACGTAAATCACTAGTGAAATACGCACTATGTGTAAATCACTCTAGATGCGTTGTTTTCAGAGCAATGCGTGTATAATAAATATGCATATATATATAATACATTAATATACACGATTACTATTATGCAGGGCTGCCTGGGATCCGGTGCTTTCTCACTGCGAGATACCAGAACAAAGTGCTTCTGATGGTAGAAAACTGGGGTCGCGAATAGTGAAGATATTCGAGGCTGCCGCTTCTGGTACCCTGGGAGCCATCCGCGCTGATCTGCCTGAAAAGTACTTGGCTACCGACAGGGTAAACTGACATTTATCCGAGTAGTGCATCTATCAGATAACGATATAATACAAATTGAACGGACAACTTCACTATACAACTCTTTTCGCTATATTACACTGTGCTACTAAAATAGTTGCAATATTTCCTTGAGTGATCTTTGCTTTCTCTAGCGCGTTGTTGTCCTTAATTGGAGCATTCTGCTTCATATTCCACATGTGAAAGAATTGAACTATTTTGTCAATATGACCTGTCTCATTCTTCTCATTTCTTCTTATCTATAAACCAAGGTATCCATCAGCCATCGTTCTTTATTTGATCGTTGAATGTTTCTGTGTCTTTCATTAAAAGGACGTCAACCGGGTGTCGGTCAAAAAGATTTCTTCGGCGTATGGAGTGAAGTAAGTTATAGTTTTATGATGTAACTCAAACTCTTGTCACATGTTTTTTTCTTTGCTTTCACCATTGGGCTGTACATATTTGATCTAACTATGACACAAATGTGACGATGATGATGTTTTCCTTTCGGGCATTAATCCAGATTGGCACCTATCCCACAAAATGCTACACTTGATACTAATGGACTTATTACGCAAACGGGAAAAGGGCCTCAGAATGGACAAAACGGAGCTTCACCAGCGCAGCAACAAAAGAAGCACTCATCAATTCTACCCGATGGTATTTTCCGTTTCTTAATTTGTCTTCCTCTGTTTACTCATGCATATGTAAAGCATAATTATGCAAATGAACATACAATAGATTAATTCCGCATCAAGAGAATTATACATACATGACTATATATACATGCATACATTGTTAAAATCTTGAAGAACAAAATTACATGGTTTTGGCAACTTCAAATCGCCACCGTAAAACCATGCTTAGTTTGATATCTCTGAATAACCCAGATAGAAATGTGCCTAGCCTTTAATGTACAGTTCGTTTTTTAAAAGGTTTTATTCAGTATGACCCATCGAGGTCATACTATTTTTTTTATTTCTTTTTTGATTTTCAAATTTTCTGTCACTCTACTACCATCGACCAGTGTTGAATCATCTCTCTACGGTAGGGTTACAAATAACAGACAAAGTTTTAACCTTCATCACCCTCCATTTCGCTGAGAAATTTTCCCCACACGTTTTCTTTGATTTTTCCCTTCCTTGTATGCAATTGTTCATCCGTTCCACACATCGCGTTCCTATATGCAATCGCCCGACTCAGTGTCTCCCTCTGGTGCATTTGTCTAATTCCTCTTCACGGTACGGTAAAGAGAGAATTGTTATACTCGTATGAGAAAAGTAATCAATACCTTTATTTATAAGTTGAACACACTTATTTCTGTCCGAAAAGTATTGCATATACATCTTACTGCTAGGATCAAGCAGGAATCCTCTCAGTCCACGGACATACTTAAGACACCCAGATAGATTGTTAAATAATTAATAAGCTCTATACAGTTGAAGACAACGCCCCTGGTGTCAATAATAATATATGCCCACCCTCCTGGAGTTTTAGAATACAGCAAATTGCACAGTCCGACATATAGCTTTACAGGGAGAGTATTATCGATTATTTATATAAACATATCTGGCTCACAATATTAAAAACATCCCGTGTCAAACATTATGTTTCAGGAATACTTACAGGTTACACAAAAGCAGGCAGAAGAAGATCTAGTGTTTTACCTGATGGTATGCCAAACTATAGAAATAAATTCCTGTTCCTCCTCGTTGACACATTTTATTTGCTTTTTATTGTTGTAACACTTTCAAATCATGATCACCTATCCACCTGAACTTAGCATTGGTTTCTATCTCAAACATAATATTTCTCTGCCTTTCGTTTATTTCTCTTTGCTACTGCCTTATATTTCTTTCTATTATACTCAGAAATTTTGTAATTTTGCAGATAGTGAATGCACAGTGTGGATAGAATCTTTTGAAGCTGTGGACATGAATTAATTGACCTTGATTATTTTCCTTTCTTTTCAAAATGGCTAAGCAAACCATTAAAAATATAACGTGAGATTGGTAGTAATCTGGCCCCTATGAATATATTAATATTAAGAATGTAAAATAGTGTTTTCTATAATTATAAGATATTAAAATTTAAAATATTATATAAGAATTTTGTACATAGAACGAAATAGGTAATTTTATATATCCCTCCCTTTAAGTACAACGTTCCTACATCAAAATATTACACATTTGAATACAATTATCTTTCTCGCATCAGAGTGAATTACACTCTTTGCACAAACCTCAGAATTAATCAAACATAACTATACCAGAAGGCAACATAGAAGTGCTCAATATTGATCTTTTACATTATTAAAAAGCAGCAATTTCCATAGGTTTCCTTAGAAGAGACTCAATAAAAGGACTTTCTGTGGATTAGATGAGTCTTTAGAATTTAAGCTATCTTTCAATTTTACAACTATGTACTATAACTGGGTATTGAATAATCTTGGTGGTTGTTCCCATTAGCCATGACCCTTTATATAGTTAAGCTATCTTTTCAATATATTTCCGCATTCGTGATCATAATATTTCTTTTATGCGCCTCCTTTAAAAGTTATTTATGTAAATATTGTATAAATAGGACATACTGATGATATCAGATGTTGATCCAGGCGCTTATTAAAGTGTGTCGATCATACTCGATATGCAACTTATAGAAATCTTTTTATCTGAACATGAAGCAAGATATAACGGGGGAAATGGAACTGTGCCATTAGATGACATTGCTGAAAACATGCTAAGTGTTTATGTAGAAACCGGTACCGTTGTTAAATCTTAATATCGAATAAACGGATGAGGGAAATTATCATCTTACCCAAAACAATCAAGAGGAGCTTAATTATTTCTTAGTTACGCACCTTTTTGTTAAGTCCGTAGTTCACTCTGGCTCTACTCCTCATATATTATTTCTGCACCATTTTGTTCTGTAGGTCATTTTTCTTATATTAACATTCACGTTGGATTTATTGCTCATTAATATAATTTACGATACATAATGCTCACAAAGGAGATGATGAGAGTGATGGTACTAGCGGGTGTGCTAGCGATTCAGGTATGCGAATAAACAGACGACTTCTCCATGGGTTTTATACACCAATACGTCAAGTGTTAGGAAATAATAAACAGGAAATTATAAAACCTACTTTGGGAGTGTAATTGATATTCTCCAAAAATCGTACAATTAAGAATAAAACTGAAATCAAGGCAACGATGAACTTGTATCGGGCGAATGATTTACAGGCTGAGTTGTCTTCCAGCTATAGAGATGTGAATTTGAAATGGTAGTTAGTAAATTAAATAGATACTGTAATGTAATAATGTTTCATTTGTAGAGCATCCTGTCCTCGTTAATGCCAGAACCGGTTTTGTCAATATGATCGCCATTATGAGATGGTTTCCCTTCATGACACAAGACTACGTAAGTGAATTTGAGATGTTTCCGTGCTGAACCACCTTCCTCAATTACTAGCGTTACCTTTGGTAATTATCCAGTCCTATACCAGACAGAAAGTATTGGTTCTCTGAGCGTCCACCGTTCACCTATATAAATAAATTCATATTACGGATGGAAAAGGCATAATCGTCATCGATGGTTTTCATCTGTTGCCTTGGAAAGTATATAATATTTCGTAGTGTGTCACCTCTTCCATTTGCATGAGCAATTCCACCCCTAGTTTAAAATGAATACTTGTGTATGGTAATCCTCCTGACACACTACGAAATATTGTATACGAAATATTGTATACTTTGACTTTATCATGTAGACCTGCTAATAAATAATAATGGCTGGCTAAAATTAACTTACTTCATCTACAGGTCAAGGAACAGTGGGGACATTTCAAGGCGTACGACGTTAATGGTGATGGAGATTTGGATCTTCCTGAGGTAGTTATAATTCCTATCAAATCCCAAGACTCGATATGACTTATTAAAATGATACACCAATATCATATCGCACTGCGTCGATCATAATATATAATGTCCATAAATCACATTATTATCATTTTCATATTTATAGATGATGAACGCAATGGCAAACACCGTAGGAGAAAAGTTCTCTGCGGCTCAAGTCAAGGTAAATTTTAAAATAGCAAAGAAAATTATACTGACAGAGTGACTATGGTGTTCATAGTATATATTCTCAAATAAATGGTTATTTCCTAAAGAATAGTTACTTGATATATGAAAAATAGCTCTCTCTAAATAAGAAACTTATATTTCACGGTTTTCTGAATTATTTCGGAGTAGATGTAATACTCTAGGGAAGGACCTGGCATGTTTGAGAATTGTTGTGGTAATATATCTTTATCATCTATATCCTTGGGTTTTATCAGAAGTAGTTCTGAATCTAAGCCTTGCATGTGGGTTAATTAGCCTATTTCCATGCGAAAACTAATTTACATTTCAATTCATGAATTTTAAAATATGATGGAAATTTCAGTCAAATAGATTTAACTTTTGCTTATAAAATAAAACATTCACACAGGAAGCCATGATGGAGGTTGACCTTGACGGCTCCTGTACCATTGACTTCTTTGAGTACCTCAGTATTGCCACTATGCTCCAAGACAAGAAAGGTGAGATAACTTTCTATGGTTAGGAACACATTCCTGTACAACTTCAGGTCATATTACTCCCATTTATCCTTTCTATAGTTCATTTCATTTATCATTCATAAAGTCTCTTGTCGCTATCGTTTCCTCTGGTGGAATTTCTCTTCACAAAGATGATGTATTGCATAATATAGTATACTACTACACCAGTAACATTTAGATTAAGAGTTTCAAAGTATTTGAGTATGGAGGTAATAATCTATACACTCAACCCTTACCTCTGATATGAAATGGGTTTAAATTGTGTCCTTCTTTCCCATCCATTACACTTTTTCAAGAAATATAAAGAGAAAACACAGTATTGGCGTGTTGTAGGCTACTCTCTATATTGCCGAATCTATCCTATAAATAATTTCGGGAAAACTGAATTTGATGGGAAGAGACACTTTAATAGTAACTTCCATAGTGCCAATTCAACTTATTCAAAATAAGAGGAACTATCGTTTAGATAGTTGAATTAATCATTCGAAAAACATTTGCAACATTCATTGCCTATACATATACTACGACCTTTACAAAATGTGTAGTGATATAAAATGAATTTATTGCTCATTCACAGGAAGGGCTGAAGTATTCCGCAGTAGCGTTGCACGAGAATCGGGAAAGCATGTGTCAAAGACCTGTGTTGTACAGTAGCAGATCATCTCCGGTTTCCATGTCATTGGGAAACGTCACCGAAGAACACAATTATTCAGATACTATCACCAAGTTATCTCCAAGCCCTTTGAACCAGGAAGACGGATCAGAGAAATGGTGTCAAGTCGTTCCTTCAATTGATGAAACACTGTGTACATTATAGTATGCCTTGGTATTACATTATTACATGATAGGTATAATAATCAAAGTCGTCCTGATATTTTGAATGCTTTTGAACGGATAAATCACTGTTATAGATTATATTATAATGACTAACTATTAATTACTCTTTATTAGAGAGTAATATACCTCTTTATCATTGTATCATATTCTTGTAAATATGGATCAAATTTTGAGTCAATGGAATGAGGCTTGTAAAATGTCTATTTATTTTGTCATTTATATTGTTGATTGTTGATAACATTTGATAGAGAATTGTCGCAAATACAAGCAATTTTGATTGATTTAAATGTGGTTGAGTTTCTGAAAGAATATCGTTTAACAATAAATCTATCATATACCAACGTGCTAAATGTTTTGTGTATAATATTTAGGCAATAACATAACATTAATTCTATTTGGGACATAATTAGTATGTATAGTTGTCCACGCCAAACGTTGGCAAGTCCTCTATATATTTTAGCTGAGGCATACTCTAGCCAATTTGACAACATGAATTCATTGGATTACATCGTCTAAAAGCTTCCCTACATACCACGTACGCATAAGGGGACGACCAGTCCTCGAATCTTAATTTTTCAAAATGTCAACATGCATTAGGCCCCCCCCCCCCCCCAAAAAAAAAAAAATTAGGTGTGTTTCCGATTTATCTGGCTGAAAACTAGGTAGGGGGGGTGGTAATTATTTTTTTTGTTAATTTTTTTTGTTTGGAAACCACCTCCCAGGAACTGAGAAAAATGACTTTTTCATAACAATAATTGTTTTGAACATGGGAAATGTGCTTTTTGACAGTTTAGGGTTAGGAAAACACGTTTTCCTGCTTTTATAAGCTTTTTTTGTCAAAAAATCCAAAAAAACTAAGATATGATGGGGAAAAAATCAGGTTTGGTAAAAAAATCTTTAGGTAGGGTAAGGTTTTTCTAGGTAGGGGGGGGGGGGGTAAATCGGAAACACACCTATTTTTTGGGGGGGCCTTAGCTAGAATCCCCCTTTAAATGAATAATTGAAAGAGCATAGATGATTCAGAAGCTATTTTGGTTTTGACATATTTTATTTCTTTTCCACATCTCAGTGATGGCTTTGATATACAAAAATATCACAGGTATTGCGTTCGAACCATATAATATATCATATGAGATATGTCTAGTTGTGTGTGGAAGGACAGCCATACTTTGAAATGAAAATCATGAACAAAATCAATTAACCTGGTAAAACAATCTCACTCTGTGAGCTAAAACTGTTGAATACTATTCACTAATATATTTGTAAAACAAAACTGAATAAAATGACATAAATATTCTCTCTTTGTGTTTTATGTCTGAGGATAATGTGCTATGAAATATCATATAAAACATTTGCGCTATCCTCAAATAAACCCTAAGTTCTTTCCATGTATGACAGTCTGCCACAATGTCATGGATACAGCAGTTGAGTTAAGACCTAGACGTGGAGTCTTAGTTAGTTCTAAAACTGGTATAATTATGTGTAATTTACCCATTTTGTCAGGGAAACCGTTACCAAATGTATACCAAGTTCATTTGTCACTATTCTAAGGCCATCTACAGGGCAAAATAAGAGTCCAAATGCTCATGGACCTACATAATTATATAGATGGCATTGTTTTCTCGCCGATACTTGTATTTCCCCTCAGCAGCCAGTCACATTATTGTCATGGGATCATGCAGCTATAACCTGATCAAGCTGTTGTAAAATCAACCTCTAAAGAAAGCAACGACATTAAAAGAATTGGCACACATTTTTTTTTATAATCTGAGTTCAGTTTTGCATTGATCATAAAGATTAGACTATCCAGATCCCCTACCCCCATGGCTGAAAAGAGGGATGTCCCTATGTCAATGTGACATTTTATTCAATTTTCTAAAAGACAAAATAGCAAGCATCGGCACATAAAATTAACAAAAACCAAGTGGAAATACAAACGTATTGCACCCCTTCTAATAGTGTTCTCTACTTTGCTTTTTTACGACAATCTGAAGCATGCTACTATTAGAATGGAAAACAAACTATATGGCACATAAATAACGTCATTTAAGTAATGAAAGGTTAGGTTCTGGTCCCTCTGTATATTCTAAATCCTCTAATATATTCTAAATCTAAAACGTCAAGGTATTTAGAGACAGGATTTATCATCAAAATTAGCATTATATTTCATTTTTTGTGAATATTTCCCAAGGAAAATATGTAAACGATTCATCTGGGTTATTTTGCAGTTAGGTCCTAGATTAATATTAACACAGAGCGCATTTGTATGGGTTGTCATGAAAACGTGATTTTTATGTCGATCGTTGATTTTCATGAAATGGTATGAAGTAAATTATGCGTTTGCTACCAATAGCAAGTGTGAACCAGCACAGGATGAGATATACATATACAAAGTCATCGGAAAACCAACCTACAATGAAAGATGTGATGAAGTAAAAAAGAATTGCTATAGCACTCGTTTATAAATGTTGTCTTTGTCTTGATGCCATGGAATGTGCACGAATAGCTGGGCCATTGATTGACATCATACTTGCGTTTCCATGGACACAGGTCTGTTGTGTAGTGCTCCGATTCTGCTCTTTCCATTGCTATAGCCATTGATAGCATTAATATGGCTGTTACTGTGACCATTGGTTTGTGGTGTGTTAGCTGATTCAAGGGTTTCAACCACGAATTTCCGAACGCATTCATATCCTTGCTGCAAAGAAATAACACAAGAATGATAATTAGATATGTACCACATTCACATTTTGAACTTGAATTCTAAAAATCGCAGTAATACATGTATATGCAGGGGAAGATATATTTCATTTATCTTATTTAAGATCGCTCATTGTATATATATTCATCATAAAGAAGCTGGACTGGATCAGTATAACATTTCTGGAAGCCTACCCGAATCATGAATTCTCTGTCACCAGGTTCCATTTGGTAATCGTTGGTTCCTATATACCCAGCATTCACCGGAACAGTTCGGACTTTGTCCCGAGGCTAGAAATAATAATATAGGAAAATTAATCAATTGGTGAGTAATCAAAATAATCCCAGAAAGACGGATTGAATTCAATTAAGCAGATGAAATAGGCCAATTATTGGCATATAATCCCGAGGTGCACCAGTAGGCCAGGAATGGGACAGAAATCTTCCTGACAGGACTTCATACTTCAGGATTTCCTACTTTAACTCTGAATGCTCTTAACTAAGTTTAGCCAATAATTAAGAAAATTCTAATTTCGAAACGTATAGATTGGGTTAATACTGTTTACGCGTATATGGACATGGAGTAATCAATATCAAGGAAAGGGAAAAGTCAGTTACTAATTCTATCATTGGCTTGTCCTTGAATGCAAGATGCAAGAATGTATATAATAATTTATATAACAGTATCTACCTGAACCAATCATTGCATGAAGGTGTATTCATGCTTTGTTATGCATGGACTGGTTTCATAAACGTGCTGATGTGGCACTTTCTCGGGAAGACGTTATTAGAATACAAGCACGATATTGATCAGGGAAGCTGGTATGCCAGGAACTCCCTACCATGCATTGCCTATATTTCTGTCACCCACACAGGCGAAATGGGGTTCAGTGTTCAGTGTTCAGTGTACCGAGCTAAGGTTCATGAATGCTATCACAATAACCAGTCTTACAGCAGTTTAGAATAACTATAGGCATCAATAATATACCTAGATCTTTGTTTGCTGCGATTAAAATTTAAAGAGGCGCAAACTGGGGAAGTGTTCCCTTAAACATTTGTTGTTTTCAAATGTGCGAACATCCATACAAATATAGAATGTAAAATAGCAAAATTGAAAGCTTGTATTTTGTATTCAAAACATAGTAATTTTAAATTGCTCCGAGTAGTGATAGAAAATGACTGCAAGGAAGAGATGGTAGGTCTTGCATGAATTGTATGTATAGTTAATTTTCCAGGTAGCTGTTTCTACTTTCTAGTTCAGCTTACATTAGCTCCTTTGGTGTTATTCGACAAATCAATTCTGAGAGGAACACTCCATAGGATTGACTGTTGCACAAGAAATCCTTAATAACGTTTTCCTTTCTGGTAAGGAACGTTTAGGGAAGGAATTTGCTGTACAGACAATTCTAAACTGTTCTTCCTTTGCTACTTTTCCTTGCTAAGCAACTGGTAAGGAATGTTGAGGAAATGAGTTTGCTGTACAATAGGAATTTCGTACCTTAGGCAAGGAAAAATACCCAATCAAAGAACATGCCCCAGGCGCCTGAACATGCCCCAGGTGCCCATCAACTCCAAGTAGAAAGCAAGCAGTCGGGACTATGTTTTGCCCAGTTAGCAATTAAGCTGTTAGTTGGGGAGAGTGGGAAATCCTCTCCAAGCGGTTAGCAAGCTGTTAGGATTTATGATAATGAGAACTAACAGCTCAAGTGGACGGTTAGATAACGGTTAGAATTCTTTTTGACTTCGGAATTGGGAGTTTGGGTGGGTGTAAAGACATAAGATTTGCTTATGAATCAGTGATTATGGTCTAGATGTCCCCTGGCTTAAGTAATTAAGGGTAGGCCTACAGATAGTGTTGCATAATAATGTGTGTACACATTAAGAGGAAATATTTACCTTAACTAAAAGTTTTCGCTGTTGCACGAGCAAGGCCTCAATAGTGGCACCAAGGTAGTCACCGAACTTTTCAATATTAACATGACGAGCAGCTCCAGGCCAAGCAAAAACACTCTCCAAAGATGCGGCCATTGCCTTTTGTTTCTGTGAAAAACAAATATAATATATTCATATAAAATAAAATAGTGAGTGGATCGTTGAAGGAACAAGGCATGGTAACAGTTAATCCAATCATGAAGTATTTAAAAACAAAATGTTGTAATAGAAAGTGTATCCGTAAATTATAATGATACAATTTCATTGGAACTATCATTATACTATTGTGATTATTGTCTCTGATTTGTAATAATAAAGTAATTACCTCTACAGGAGAAAGTTTCTTTGAGCTATCCCCAACGTCAAGTTCGGATTTCAACTTTTTCCTGAAAAGAAACATAATTATTATCCTTGTTTTTCGTCTTTTTAAGCGAAATTCTAGTTGACTTTACAAATTGGTATTTTCTCCAAAGAAAATTAGACATTACCTCAAATGTTCTATGAGTTGCTTACCTGGTTAGTCTAGTGTTTGGCACGTATGTAGGATGGTATGGAATTTCCTGTCCAAAAAGGGACCGCCATATTTGGTAGTCAAGAGGTGTTTCCCCTATCTGCAGACAAGGTTTTAATAATTTTCAATATCGTTTTCAATGATAAGAGATATAATATAGATTAAAGCTGATTCTGAGTGAAATATAAAATTCTGAGTGAAATATAAAATTCTATCTATGTAATGCATTACTATAAGACATATTCCCTATACTCACCACATAAAGTCCTAATGTCTTTGGGTTGAAGTCTTCTCCCCCATCAGTTGGGGTACTTGTGTTGTGATTCATGTCAAGCATCTCACCTATACAGAAAAGTTTTACATGCAAGCATTACATAAAGTGTTATATGATTTATATATTGGGATTGGGATTCATACACGAACCATTTTGGGGCAAATGGTCTGACATTGCTGCCACCCTGTGGACAAAAGCTTACACTACTTCCCCTCACAATTCAATCACTCACATTAGTTCAGCACACTGACACACTTTACACACATCCTCTTTTCTCCAACCGCACACATCCACTGTTTCTACTCCTCTCTCTTCAAAAGACATATATATCACAATTCCTTCTTTATGATTTATTGTCAAAATCTCAAATTTCATAACAGTTTGCTATCTATTGTTGTATATCTATCTCTAATTATTTTTTTCAACCTTTCCCACGTCATATTCATTAATCAAAACCTATAATATAATTCAATCAATAATTTATAACTCCAGCCTCTATCCTCCATCTTCCTTTCTTCGGGGATGGGATCGGGGTGTAGCAATGATTACCATGTTGACCAGGCCCAACAAGGTGTGTTTACAAAACAATTAATGTTTAATAAACTTAGTTTTCGGTTTTCTTAACCAGAAAAACAAAGTCTATGCATTGGGGCCTCACATGCGACTGAGTATTTAATATTTCAATCTAATCTATGCAACCCAATTCATTGACATCTAATGAAGTCAAATTAAATTTGAATTTGAATTTGAGTGTCTTATGTCTTCAATAAACGTGTAAGTCTGGGGTCTCTTTGTGATAACAATATTCAGCACACTACTTATTGAGATTGGTCTTCCCGAGCATGTTACTCAAATGTATCTTTATATGAATATCACTTACCATCGAAAACATGTATAGGAAACTGGTCTAGGATGCCACCGTCCGAGTATAGAGATCGTACTCCATTAATTTCACAGTCAACCGGTTGGTACAATACTGTTAAAACGGAAATGTTAAAGGTAATGTAACTTACACGAGCTATCGTAAATATGACTCCAATATGACTCCAATCGTACTCTAGAGGGAATTGATATCCCGATATCAATCAAGTCCATATATCTCGTGTTGCAATAAAATAATGCTCAAAACGGGTTTTACGAAATGATTTAAACTTACCAGGGAAAGACATGGTCATTCTAACAGCCAGGCGAACTGGTAAGTCTGGGGTGGTCTTTGGATGACAATATTCAGCACACATCTTATTCAGATTGGTAACAACGATACATAGTTCCCTTCCCGTGAGATCATATAACTGAAGAAAATAAATTCATCACAATAGGATATTAATATTTATTGTACACGCATTGCTCTGAAAACTTCGTATCCAGAGTGATTTACGCATAGTGCGTATTTCACTAGTGATTTTTGTGGGGTTGTCATGGCAACCAATCTGTTTTTTTACTAAGATTACCGGTAAAATTCAAATCTATGACTCGATTTTTTTTCTATTTTCATGATTGAAAGCATGTATAATAAATCTGTTAACTACGCAACTCGTGCAATATTCTAAGCGACTGAAACCAACGAGTTAGTTAACCTAGCTGTATGTGTACGTTCTAATAATGAGTATAATACTCCCGGTGAAGGACATGCACTATCTTATTTGAATGTTATTTCAGATTTATTGGAGTAATATAACTTAAAGGCGTTATCACGTTTTTTCCCCATTCATTTGGAAGAGAGAGAAAATTTATCTGGCTGTATTCTACCTCTTTGAATGTTATGTCAGGGTTCCCCGTTTTCCTTTGGATGTGACCCCCATATATTCTGTAGAAGCGATCAGCAGGATGAACTCCGAATTTTTTCCATATATTCGGAACGCAGTAAAATGCTGTACAAGATTGGTCTGGAAGAAATAAAAATGACATTGTTTAAATATGTCTTCAATCATATATAAATTTGGGATTATTTCCTCATTTAGGTGTCGAAAAGCATTCCCGCAACGATAATCCTATTTGGAATCGAATCGAACAACTCAACATTATTATATTCTGTGAGATAATACCTTAGTTCAAATCTAATCATCGTCTATGTGTTATTATTACCCGCACTCTCTGCATAATATATATGGATGCGTTATGGCTAACCTCTATACCTGATCATGTCTACTCCCCGCGGGCATTGATTAGCTTATATGATCTAGTCTAGTCTGATCCGGTTGGTATACATTTGGCTGGAATATGTGGTTTATTTTTGCAGATTATTTTATTTATCCAGGCAGGTTACATTTGTGTTGCGTGTTTTATATTTGATACAGACAATATATATAACCTCAAATCTCTATGAAGTGCTCTTCCTCTGGTGCCTGGTTCACGAATCAGAGAGGCAAACGAGAGTCAAAATATATAGCTCACAATATGCCACTATATGTATCATATCATCCTGTTTTAAAACATACAGCATAACCCAGTGAGTCCTAAGTGTATTCATGTCTGAACATGCTTTTTAGTCTTTTCACTAGAACAGACCCATGCAGGCATGTTATTTGTTTTGTGTTTTGCTCAAAGAATTACATAATTCTGGCATGACAATACACGTCATTTAATTAAAGGTACATTGATGACTATTAAGTCGATTATTCCGTTTTCAATACTAAGAAGAGGGACTGTCATCCCATACCCTCAACTATTTGAGATAACTAACAAAATATGGTTAAGTACCGTGGAAGAGCCATCGATTGTCAACTGAAAATATATCTGCTATTTCTTGTGGGGAACATCCAATGGCAACTAATCCAGCACAAATTCCACCCACACTGCTTCCAGCTACCCTCCGCATCCGAGACAGCACACCGCAATCAGCAAGGGCCTGAAAAGAAAGTTTAACGAGTGAATGAAAAGTCACCAATAAAATCATTGCTATAAATTGACCGATGTTCCCTTATACCACATCCAGGATAACACCATACGTACCTTGCATCTCACATTGATATTTTAAATTATTGATCTCGTAAACCATTCATCCCAATCGTAAATGATGAAAAATAAATGCAATTTAACAACTAGAAGGCCGTTTAGATGGGTATACGAATTAATGCATCGAATCATATTAAATACATGTGTTAGGCATCTATTGTGTTTTCAAGCTTTTCATTGGAGATTGTACATTCATTATGTTTTAAATAATCTCACTGCATGCTATTCAAAATGGATATTGGGTCAAGTAACCACACGTATGGCGCAGTGAAACAAAGATCAATTGTCTTCAATATTTAATTCACACTTAAAGCACTCCAATAGGCCATGTCCACATTACACTCATGGTCATGCAAAATCTACCGTACATAATCACAATTAGATTTCTTCAGGGAACCAGAGGGTGATGTATGTATGGAACATTTTCGAAATATCAGCTTTGTTATCGAAGTTAATGTACGTGTGTATGTCTATTATGTGTCTTATATAAATATAAATTATGATGTGCAATATCTCTCCGGTAGTATTGATTCTGACGGTGCACATGATTGATTGAATACATGCACGTCTGATGTACAAATGAATATAACATGGATTTATCATTAACGATACCAGGCCGGAGACAGAGGACAGAAATAACCATGTTGGACAAGTGTAGCTTACTTGTATTGTGCCAATAAATGTATATCCCTTTATACCTCCTCCTGAAAATGCTAGATTGATGTATGGCAATTGAGGCGTATCCAATAGGCGATCTGCTCGGGTAAGAATCTCTTTTACACATGGACCCTTGATATCCAAGTGCTTCTCTTTGGGTGGTTTCTGCCTTTTTTCAGCCTTGGCTACTGCAGAATTCCGGGCACCCATTCTATGTTATAAAACTGCAATCGATATTGCATTTATGAGGAAGAAGTCAAAGTTTCCCTGAGCCATTCAGACTGCGATCATAGTGAAAGCAGTGTATATACACCAACAGGTAAGAGGTAAGTCGTGGGAGGAGTGTAGTTGAAAGTTGGTTATCTGTTTATCCAGGCTGATAAGAAATTAAGGTCTCTCCCAGTGACTGTGTTTTATGGCAATGCAATCCATGACGTACACGTTCATGCCTGATATACTCCAACGCAAGCAAACTTCGCCGTGTATTCGCCGCCGTCATTCAACCATGATTGTTTTACTGATGTATGAACAGGAGTACACTCTAGCTTGTTAAATCAATCCATCGATATAGAATTGTTATGAATAGACATATATTCAGATGTCAGTTTCACTTGGTGTTGGTGTTGTAGCATTTCAGCCGAAATTAATACCTCCTTATAAGCATATATATGTGGACTCGAGTCAAATACTGAATAGCACGCGACTGCTCTGGTAATGTGGTATGTATGAGTGTATGGCTAACAATGTTAGAGCCCGATCGATCTGTTCCTTCTCAAACCTAGTCTTCCGGTCTCATTTGGGTATATTATTATGTACCACTAGCTATAGTTCAGCCACTTTCTTACCACTAGATTATGCGTTAAACTTGCTTAAATACAAATCTTCTGTATCAGAGGACATGTTTATCGAAGCGATCAGGTGTGGCCGCGAAACAAAGCTAAATAAGTCCTTCTACCAATTAGCACCTTGGAACTATTTGGCATTTAGACTGATTAATTTGAATGCCCACAATGAACGTCATGCTTCAAATGCTAGACGTTTTTTAAAGGGGTTTCATTAACCACATCACATGGTTAAAGGTGATTAATGTTGCAGTGTTTGTTCCATGTATATTGGTGCAATCAGCTTTAGCTCGATCGGCTGGTTACATGATAGTTGTATGTGTATACATACATATACATACATGTCCAGTGTGGACGTTGTACCTGGTTTGAGAAGGCTATCTTTAGTGATTATAGAACCTTGAACTAGCTGCAGCTATATAGCGGACACTCACCTGTAGACTCAGATAACAGGAACTTTATAACTTCAGTGGGTGACATCATCTTGGAGCAAAGGTCACCTCCAGAGCAAATCATGGAGGATAGCACATTTATCATGAGATAACGCGACAAATTGGCGGGAATTTTGATAACAAGAAAATAAAATGTGCTGCATCTATCCAGGGAGGTATATGCAGATACCTGCCTGATCTATCTATTATGAATATTTTTTATCTTGCGTACATTTGGCAAAGTTTCCTTTCAAACTTGTGAATTAACATTTGTTTTTATGTCATATAAATAAGTAATTTTAACTAGTGAATGACAGGTTACAAAGACATATATGCATGGTATATGGTAATCTTTGCCCATTCCAATGGGCAAAGATATGGAAAAGATTGCTCTAAAATACTAATGCCCAAGAGCTATAGGGGGATTTCCTAGTCTACTATATAACAATTAAGTTCAGGTGGGAGAGACGTTTATAAAAAACTTATTCAATAAGATGTGTATTGACACGTCTGTATCGGTTGAGGAATAGTCAAGCAGTGGTGATTTGTAATGTTCTAGCAGTAAACGTTCTTGTTGACATTCATAACGACTGCTGCTGTTGGTTCATTTGATGAGCAGTGAAGAAAGCAGCATAGTGATTGGCTAGCATAGCAAATCCCCTACCCATCCGATGATAGTGCTGTAATCCTCCCTCCTAATTGCTGTTCCATCAATTGAGGAACCACAAGACGATTATCATAGATGACTATACTGTACTTGAAGAGGGGTAACATTATAAAATACCCTCATATTGAACTTAATGCTCTTCAATGACTTAATTAATTTGATGGTCACACTTTTCATTTTGGCATTAATGAGAAACGATACCCATTTATGAAGAATGATTTATGAACAAAAGTGTTGGTTACTGATCCAAATAGGGGATTTGCATGTGCCACTGCGCATGTCTGTTACAGTGCATGCTGGGATGGATTCTGATGAAATCTGACATACGAATATTTGGCAAGATTTGTATTGAAAAATGCAAGAAACTTTTCAGCAATATCACAGTTTGTATAAATGATTTATGAAAACCAAATGCATGACGGGAAAGATGGTGACTTGTGTTATGGAAACATGCATAGTAGGCTACCTAGATATTAATTGCCATTAGAGAATTGATAAATATTCCATGCTGAACATGACATGTTTTTTTATAGATTTTAGACTGTACCATTAGTCCCATAATTCCACACGAAACGAGTCAAAATGGCGACTATGCAAATCCCCCATTCGGACCGTTTATTCCAATATCTGTGGAGATGAGCACAAATTGATTGAGAATTATCTAAATAATAGCTAATGAAAGCTTGATGTTAATGTTTGTCTACCAGGCGAATTTTAACCTGTGAAAGCCTCCATAGTCACTGTATTTTTAAAGCTTTATGCTACCCTCTGTCCACCTTGGTTACTTGGTTGCTATATTACCATATATGAAATAAAGCTAGACGAATGCATGGGCTAGTATAGGAGCTAGTGTGGGGGTTCAGTACCTAATGACAATCCGGTCAAAGCTATATAAACGCAAGAAATCAGGGTTGAAGGGCAGAATGAATAAAAAGATTTTATATACACCATTACTATATCATAAAAGCTCTAGCCAACACCACTACTTTTATTGTATTTCTTACTCATGTTATTGGGAATATATGTTTTAATGATTCTCAGAATGTTTACACAGAATATATTGATGGTCACACTTTTCATTTTGGCATTAATGAGAAACAATACCGATTTATGAAGAATGATTTATGAACAAAAGTGTTGGTTGAGAATTACCTGTTAATACAGCCGAAATTTCCGTTGGTATATGCATGGTAAACCACAATAACATGTTTTTATGTTCTTGGGGAGAGGCTTCGCATTTTTATACAATGATTTCAAAGTCTGCTACTTAGTTTTCAGAACGCATACAAGTTTTATAAGTTTTATCTTGATCAAAGCCCTCGAGACAGACATAAAGGTTATGGAGATATGAGAGCTTGGTCAATATTAATTGGTTATGCGTGATTCTGGCACCTATGTAAGGCTTCTCAGATCAAGAGATCAATCTGTTTACTTCTCACCTAGAGACGTGTTCTACTTGACTGCATTATATTATGGCTTTACATATATATACCAATGCATATTCCAGGGTAAATTGCTATTATTAGCAATCTTATATTGTCTGGAGAAATATCGCGCATATATATGAAATATTATATATTGCAATGGTATGCATCCATATCCACTCATCAAACGGATAACGTTGACACAATGATCACTGGCTTAAATGTCTGTATTCATTATCGTTTGTGCTAGCATTGAGTCATACACTGAAGTCTGGACTGAGGGCATTTAATTCGAATCATTTCCACAAGGATGGAGTGAATTTCGTGCGGTCCATATTTCAACCTGCAAGTACTTTATATCAAACCACAAACCACAACCACAAACCACCTCACACACATTGCAATAATCGAGTGGACAATTGCCAGCCTTTTAAGCTGAAATGTGGTATCTTTAAATTACAATAAGTCAAATTGGTTACACCTTAGAGTAAAATACCACTGAAATCCGTAATGATTGAAGGGCAAATCCTCCACATGGATTGTTTTCCTACATGCTTGACTCCATGAACATGTATGTACATATATTTGTATACACTCGACCATTGATCAAATTTATATGGCTGTTAAGTTTACCTGGTACAATAAGCTTTCATACCAGCCAGGAATGAAATTGTTGTATGGAGTATCTACAGCCCTCAGATGATTTTGTTGGCAATAAATGAAACATTATAGATCTATGTACCTATATGATATAGGTCTATGAGTTGACATTGACATCCATTCATAAGACATAAGATGAACGCATCTATATTGTAATTGGATTGTAAATATTTGTTATAATCATAATTATGTCATAATAACGAATAATGGGATGCTTATCAATTAGGTCATAGATGATACACGCCTAACTTACCTTTAAGGCACCAATGAAAGTGTAACCTTTGCTTCCTCCTCCTGACATAACGATATTTTCTATATGTGTTGTGTATTCATGCCAAGCCGGTGGGATCACAGGTGGACAGCTGACACCATTTTGGTCAAGGGAACCTTTCGTCCCATGTTCTTCTGTCTTGGTAGTTCTAATCACATTGTCATCATCTGTAACTGCATCAACTCCCTCCACGTTATTGTCTCCCGAGTCGGAGTGACAGGCACCGCAGCAACCACATGAAGACTTTTCGCGTTTCCCTAATTTATTTTCCCTTCGTTTCTTGGAAATGATTGTCCCGATCTTTGTGTTCTGCAGTCTTTTCCTAGTGGATGCCATTTCATGCTCTTGTTTCCTCACCGCCTTCGGGTATAAATCCCATCTCTTTTTGTTGAATACTATTCCATGGGCTTCAAATTCGTCCCTCTTGGCTTTCCTTTGTGATATTTTATTCCCCATGATGATGACTGTTAAACTTCTTGGCCCCTTCCTTGCCTCTTTTCATTTTTGATAAATCGATTTCAGAGAGTCTGCATGGGCAGCTATTGATTCCATTGGCACAATGAAGTGTCATTTGGGAAGATCTTCTCGCATGCATTCACAGTTTAGCTTTGACCTAATTATTAATTAAAGCTTATGGTTGCGTCAAAGGTGTTGCGTGCTTGTAAGGTTATTGTGTACCCTACTGGCAGTTGGAGTTCTTGAGTGGGCGAAAACAGCGACCACCTTCTACGTTGATCCCACTTACCTAATAAATGTGTACTCAGCACTGCGGTTGGATTGCCTTGAGAAGGTCAGAAGGAAAAATGAATATTTCCCAGCAATTGCTACTTTCTAAAGTTCATTCTCAAAATCAGTTCATGAAACTGGTGTTAGAATATATGTATATATCTCCGAGCAGATCTCCAAGGACGAGAGCGCAACTTTGTAACTCAAGTTGATTTATTCTTTGCTGAAACTGGTTGAATTCTTCCCTCAGTCTTGGCATTAGGTTGTAAGCCTATACATGTTATACCATAACTGCACCGTGGCCTAGTAAGAATTTCGTTTTGGGTTCATGAGAATTAATAGGTCGCGGGGTTATAATAGACGATGGAGTCAAAACAACGTGGACGTTGCCCACAGTCGCTATTTGGTCTTTTATGCTTGCACTGCCAGTGTGACTTACACTTACAGTCCGATGCTCAAATATTTGTTCTCTCAAATGTCTCTCTGTCTATCTGATACACTCTCTCTTTCCCTCGACTGAAGATCCAAATATCACCACGAGCGTGGGTGATATTAATCACAAATTCATAATTGTCATGCTTGTCAGTTCTTATCTTCTGAACTTCCACTGCTCGTCACTACTTATGTAATGGTGCAAAGACCTCATAGCAAATGGCAATTCCTATCGCCAGCAACTATGTTATCCATACTAACTTCTCAACCAATACAAATAAGCTGCACATAATCTACCGGTGTTACCGTGTACAGGTAATCCAGGTACACATCTTCATTGTCTTGTCTGTTGCTATGTGTCAGGGGAGTGGTCATTCACCTGGGAAAAAAATGATAAGATTCAGAAATCTCATGAATACATCACGTCGTAGGCATATTAATTAATATCACCTTATGCAATATAGGTAAAGTTTCAATTGATAGGCCTGACAATAGATTGAGCACAACACCGGAACGTTGTATAAAGCATTATTTATGTATGATGTATTAAACAAGGCATAGCTTTTGTTACACTTAAATAATTTCAGCTTAGATCAACGGAAATTTCATCTGCCGATGACATTGTTCATGAATACCTGTCATTCTTATACTTTGGTTCAGAGGGTTCGTAAAATAAAATTAATCGCATTAACATTAAATAATTATGACTCAAAATTAGTTATTAAACCAAACAAATATGTGACGCTTGAGGTGTGTTATCTTGCACATACACATATCATATACATGTTCTGTAAATTTATATATATGTGTACATGCATATGCTAACAGTCACTGATTATATATTACCTCAACAATTTAAAAAAAGGTTTAGTTCCACGCCTTTCCCATATATTATATAACCCAGTTAAAATTATAAAGAAGATAAAACATATGTGTGTAATATATAGAATGAAGTCCATCATCCAGGATCCTACTTTAAATATAATTATTAAAAAGGGCATTTAATGATACACATCGATTAATTGATTAATTAATTACGATATTTAAAGAATGTGTGTTTTGTTTGCATTCTTTCTTCCAAACATTTCTAGTAGGGTAACGAAGTCCTAAAAGGCGTTCAAAAGATATTTGGCGAGCCACAAACAATTCTGAAAGGTGCGATAATCTAGAGACATGTGCACGCGTCGATTCATGGCGTTCACACATTGTCGCACACAGACATGCACCTCGATTACATTGGTCGCTGGAGGACCTACCAGTAATAAGAGCGAGGAGGCCGTGCTAGCTATCGACCGAATCACGCTGTTTATTATTTCATTCTTCTGATGTTGAATAACTACATTGAAGTGAACCTTGAAGCTAAGAGACCATGGTAAATGCTCACTTTCAAGTCATAGGCTGAACACATACAGTAGGCCTATAATATGTATTTTATTTTGTATAATTAGTAACATACTTTTTTTTCGCATTCGGTTGAAGGATTCTTCGTCATGATTGAGTTGTTTAAACCTCACAAACACCAATCTAAGTTTCACGGTTTTTTTCTATGAAAAGGGAATCTTGGATCTTTAATATGAAAAATGGTCGGATATTTTGACGCAACCACTCAAAATGATACAAATTCCAAGCAATGTATAAAAGAAAAATGGTAACGTCTTATCCTCAACTGTTTCACATTGAGTGTTCCTTTATTACATTTCAATGAGTACATTTGCCAGGTATTAAGCCTGTGTACTTTTCGATGCAAATGGCTCTCGCATGATCCACGGTTAATCTCTGAAAGATAAAAATGTTATGAAAGAAAAATGTCAAATGCCAAAGCCCTCCTACATGGCGCTAAAAATGCAAAAATATAATTAATCAAGCGTGGTGCGTCATAACTTTGAAGACCCGACACTTACATAGTCAGCTGCCCGACCTCCTCTCCCATCTCTTCCCTGTATTCTCCCTGTATATGCCGTCAAAAAGTTGAATGGAAGTAGGCATGCACTTCTGTGATGAATTGTTTAGTGATGATGGATGCCTTTTAATTTTTAATCACCTTTTATCTATTAATGAGTATAAGCTATACGACGATACACGGACGGAAATTAGCGTCTTATCCATGCGGCTGATGAATTGAGATGCTACCTTTATCATCACCTGTTCATACCTTGTACATACACAAACAGAAAGTCAAACATCAACAAAACATACACACGTTTTAGAATAAGAATTATTACACACGACTAACAAGTGTTAAGGCAAGAGAAGTAGTCGACCGAAGACAATAATTATGTGGTCTACCACTAACTACTACAATAAACCGCGATTCATGTTCAGTATATAAAATGCCAGCTGAGTAATATCGTGGTTCATATAATATATGAATTATGACCTACCTGTATATATATGTATTTATGCCAAGTCTCCGGTTAACAAGTCTGTCATTAAAAGCTAGGTTGTCTTATTAGCGCCATATAACCAGACCAGCCTTTCTTCTCTCTACCTTGCATGATGCTTCTTCTATAGGGTCCTGGAGCAAAGACTTAATAGTAGAGAATCCGTGAATGTGTACACCCGTGGGAGAGCGCGCATATTGAGCGGGGACGAGAAAGTAAAACGGTCACTTACGTGGAAGAAGGAGAGGTATGGGGGAAAGTCTCTGCTTGTATTGTGGGAGCAATGCTCTAATCCTGAGTCAGGACAGCGGCTATAGACGTGAACGCAGTCTTGTCGGTATCGGATGGGCAATAGCGAAAATTCAAAATCCTGTAGTTATAAAGTGTTTATGTATTGAACAAATATTCCTATTATTATCATTACAGTTATCATTTATCATTTTATCATTTATCATTATCTTGCTGGTTAGAAACCATTCATATTAAAGTGGGATAAAATCAAGTAGTGTTCCTGACAATAAATACATATTCATTTTAATAACCGTACAAGCTTACAATATAACTTATAAGGCGACATTGATAGAACATGTTCAATATTTTATTGTTTGTAAAACATACCTTTAATTTCCGCGAGAAACAAATGAAGCGAATCATTTACTGGAGGAGGTTAGTGGGGAGTATGAAAGGTTCCTGCTGCTTCACGATCCCTTTCATTTGTTAGCGTGTTCACATGCAAGAGAAGAAGTGCAAGTTTTTTTCCCTAGGACTGATGGAGATTACTGGTCAGTCACTGCCTTCAGCAGTCTTGGGGTTATAACAAACGTAAGCCTAAACAGATTAATAAACTCCATTTCCTACCTACTGGGACACTGCGCCTCGGGATTATGCACCAAACAGGGTAGCAGAATGCCAGTAATCAATTCTTTATTATTTCTCCTGAAAAGGTGTTGTCTTTAAAACATATAAATATGCTCAAAATGTTATTTACTTAATTGGTTGTGGAGAATCCATCCTCAAATAAAAACAATTAGAAACGTGAATGAAAACCTCTAGAGGCATTTGTGTTATAATATCTCGTATGTGACTGTGTGCACATCTAAATCATTTGTGCGATCTTTTGAGGCTTGAAATCAGCTTCTATGATGAATAATTGAAGATGGTCCGCCCCATGTGCCAACCCCAAAGTTCTAGTGCACCGACCATCCCACTATAGGCACGTCCCACCCAACTCTAGCACATTCTCCCTTACCTTTCTCGACGGTAATAGTTACACCAATTATTGGCACATCCTTTGGATCAGTGGTTAGACCAGACTCTTATCATTAAAGCGTTATCCTTATGAAGCAATAGGACCGATGTGATTACTTTATTAACATTATATTATTTAATTTGTGATAGATCGACTCTTTCCCCGGCGTTATTCACGCAATGTTAACATTTGTTAATATTTTATGCAAGATTATTGAGACAAAGGAAACAATTTTGAGATGTGATATCACCTCTCAATTCCTCGTCTTAAAATCGGTGTTTATACTGAGCCAAGTGATGTAATTATGCAAAGTTCCGGACACGATCTGGGTGTAATGAGGCATTATGCCTTTTGAGTTCATTGTATGTCTATATACTTAGAGTACTATATAAGTAATATAATTACTCTAAGCAGAGAGTATACAGGTTTCAGGAATCTTTTTTCACACAATTTTCAGTCTACGTACAGCCATTATTCAACTGATTTATTCAAACAAATCTAGTTATGTGCGTTCCCAGGTTCCCGTGGTAATATTTGTTGGCACCTGATGTATACCGCTACACATTTGGAGGTACCCCATGCCAGAGATTCTTTTGGAGACAATACAAGACAGACTTGATTGATTATCGATTAGATCGCGTCTAAATTGGCACGGAGGATTTCCGTTTACCTTAAAAATGTGTACACACGGCCATACTTCAAATTAGTTTGAGATACAATACGATTAATTTAATCTGATGACGTGCAATTTTTCAGCGAGCTTTCAATCACTAAACGAACTTAATTCCGGAGGGTAGTGCACATGGGTAAAATATAAACTTACCTCACAGTAAAAAAAATAAATTAACAAAATATCTATAGTATGGTATTGGCGATGGCTTGATGATAGTATGCATGATAATTATCATTAACAATATGAATATAATAATTATCAATTTATGATCACTGTTGCACTAACTTACCAGCGCTCTTTCTACCCCACGAATTTACACATTTTATTGAATTAGATAATTTAAGATGGGAACATTTTTTAAAAAGAAAAGAAGCCGTACGAGGAGACTTGAATGCGGCAATGCAATATCCGGAGGAGACACTTATAACACTTTCAGTCATGTTTGTTGAGTTGTTCATCAATGACTTTCTGCATACATATGTATACATGTACATGTGCATGTATCACCCACGTGCACTTCCCTAACAGTATATAATGCAACCTCCACACAAATCACTGAAATTGTTAAAAACACTCCTGCAAACTTATATCATAGACATTTAAGAGATGAGATAGCTTAGGATACAGAAGAAACCCAAATATCAGTTATATGTTAGTTTGATCTAAACTCAGTTGAAGTTTAATAGGTTTATAGCCTATTGTGTCTCCTACTGCACAAAACTATGCAGAACGGCCAGCAGTTTTGCAGATTCGGAAAAAAACTCAAAATCGGTTCCCCGAATATATATAGATCTTATATATATTACATACAGAAAGATAAATAAAAAATTATTATATTTCAACAACCCCAAAGAAATAATGAGTTAGAACCTCTTGCCAGTGCAAAACATATTAGTAAATCATATGTATACATGTACATGTGCATGTATCAGCGTGAAGACAGGCCACCTTGTGGTTAGTGGTCTTACTACAATCCGAATGGCTCATAGCTTGTTTCTTCACCTAGTGTTGACTCGAAGAACTATCATCATCCGCCAGGTATTGGTGTTCGAAATTCTTTTGTGTTCAGTTATTGATTTTACCCAACCTAAGTCCTTCTTACATTGACCCTTTCCTAGACTTGCGCATGCAAGTCTTTGATTAAAAAACCCGCCAACGAAATCATGTTATGGGCACTAAAACACGAAATCATGTTATGGTCACTACCATGTTACCCTCCAGTTTACCGTTCTGTTTTGGCTAGCATTTATGTTATTGTTGGACTTTCTCATTTGACTTAAAATTAGGGTTTTTTCTCATAATTTGAATTTCTCCACCGGACTAATATTTGATATCCGACTTAGCCTAACTTTTTAAGTTTGTACTCAAGTTGTTTAATAAATCTATTTCAGGTAACCACATTCTTTCCCAACAGTTTCTGCCTGTGTACATTTTGGCATTTTAATTTATTTAGTAAGAACCAGTTTATGATATCAGTGTCAGTGTCTTGCTTAATTCTTTCCAATAATATTATAGGCCTACACTTGTTATTTGTTTTTAAGTTTCTTCGTCTACCTTTTATATCTAGTTTATCATAATCATTCCATATTGTAGCCTACACTGTAATAATTCAGCATAAAAGCACTTGTATTGTCCTGTGTCCAGCGCTCCTTCGGTATTATAGCAATTTTGTGTTATGACACTCGATGATTGAAGAAGTGTGTTGATAAGTCTTGACTACGACTATGATATGATTATGATATGATGATCCAAAGATTAATACGTGTGAGTATATGTTGAATATATACATGTTGCTTACTGTAGAATAAATATAGATTTATAAACTAGGAGCTAGAAATGAGAGGTCTTCCCTCTAAAATATGTGGAAGGAAACTACTTCGATTAGACTGGTTGTCGTCTTCTGCACAACAGGTTTTCTTCGTATGTTCTTCGTATGTTGCATAAATTTATACTCTGTGTATTATAGTTTGTATTGAAAAGACTGAAATTGCGCCTCGGTAGAAGCTCTCTCTCTTTCTCCCTCCCTCTCTCTCTATCTCTCTCTCTATATATATATATGGGACCGTATACCACCTATTACATAGAGCTGAATACAGTACGTATTATATTCGGGTCGTTATTGATGGGAATATAATACCATATTCAGCTCCCATATATGATATTAGGTATTCGAGCCATGCACACATTTAGTTCTACAGAAACGAAATACAGCAGTAACTTTATTGACTTGGAAACTTTCAGCAGCTTGTCTGATAATGGGACGTAATTTAATACCTATCAAGGCGAACTGATTCACATGTTATAGTATTGTACATGTACATATATATATATATGGATGTCAGATATGATTCGAAACGCCCAAGTCAAGAATGATTCCTTTATGTTTCACACAACTATTGATCAATCTGAAACCGGATGTTTGAGTTTTTGAAAACTACCATGACTATAGTCAATGGGAATTTCGAGTAATTTAACCTGATTCGCTCAATTGCAGTCCGGAATTGCAGTATCATACTTCACATATGACAAGATCGATATATCGATGGGAAATAATTGTTAAGGGAGGGGAGGGTACTAAAACTCTACGAGAGGGAATGGGGGGAAAAAGGAATTGGGAAAGTTGTTTATTATAATTGAGTACGACGGTTAATTTTTTCTATTACATGCATGTATTTAGTTCTATTTGAATGAATGTTATTGTAGACTGTTGCATTATATAAATACCAAAGGTTCTACCATGACAATAATCAAGGAGAACAAAGGAAATACTGAATCATAAGCCATTGGCATCAAACAATATCGACATGTAAAGGTGTAAGTGAATGAACTGTTTTAGGCTTGTATAATGGATAATTACCTAAGGGTAATCCAAGCACTGAATGTTTATAGCCTGGGATTATGTAAAATCACACATGCTGTTTATCGGATATGATGTTAGTTAATCAAAATTTTTATAAACTCCACGGAGCTGGAGGTACTTCAATATTAATCAAAACAGGCTGAACAAATTGTAAATTTGACGAAGCAATACTCCACATAGTGAGAGGTACTTGTAATATTAAACTAACAGACTGACCAAATTGTACAGTATGATGAAGCAATTTAGAATTGGAACTATGGTTTAAATGAATGCTGAAATTTCTACCTAAATTCTAGTAATGAAGCAAACGCAAGTTTGAAATTTAACAAAAATTGTATGTGACATTGTAATTGACGGAACTGATATTAAGAAAACCAAAATTATTAACATTGAGTAATAATGAAACTACCGTGTGATTGTATTATATGAAAGAATCTACTTAGTTAAATTGTTCTAGATTAAGTTTCTTATCAAAAAAACATCAAATTATTTTCTGGAGAAGATAGTTAAGGCCAATCAGGAAAACCTGCGAATGAGCAGAGGATTTCAACCCATTCGACTATTGACTCCACATTTATGTACCTGTATAACTTAATTGAATAAAAAGTATTATATATATATATATATGGCCCATATCGTGTAAATACTATTCAATTATTCAATTATTGATTTTTAAAGTGTAGAGAACTGATCATGACAGATATGAATTGTCCCAGACATGATCCTGAAACTGAGATGGCTGTGGACTGAGGCGAAATTGAAGATCATTACTCATGGTCCACATTCTCCGAAACAAACTAGGGTTCCGGGCCTTCATTCAAAATAAATCAAGGATTTTCAAACTGGTCATATCATGGAAAAATTCAAATCCAGTTCTTTGAAGACTTCTGCATCATCCCGACCCCGAAAATTGGGTATAGCATAAAATAGGTTATTTTTAAAGGATCCTCTAACGTTAGAACGCACGTGTGGGGCCTGTATGCCCAGTGTGCCCCCTTGCAAATAATTCCTAAAACTATAATCATGACATTTACAAAGCAAAATGTGTCTACTAAATGATATTGTCAAGAACATCATGTTTCTATCACCTTTAATTTAGAAAATTACAATCACTTTGAATAATCCTTCAATGCCCACTCCTGACTACGCAACTTCAAATGTCCAAAAATGCCAATTTTAGGCATTTGACCTTGAAATTAACTTGACCTCAAATGGCCTTGGTTATGTGTTCATCTGATAGCGATAGTGAATCAAGTTTATAAGATTTTTATTTCCAGAGATATGCACAATTCTAAAATCCCTATTTTCATGGAAACGGATTTTATCAAAAATGCTCAAGCATGCCAGCTGGGCACTCATCAGTTTCTTGAACCTGGGCCCGCGCACATAAAAAACTAGACATTAGACAATGTCTAGGCTAAAATCTTCAATAAAATCCCCGGCTTCAAGGACAATCTTGAATTCTGATTTTGTTTTTGTCTCCGGTCTCTGAAAATTAGACAACGTAATTGTCTCTTCAATTTTTGTCCTTATTGGCGGTAGTTTTCTGGCGGCTGGCGGTAGTTTTTCGCATAGAGATACAAGCTATTTTGTAAGATTTGCAGCAGGTGCACAGATAATGGAGAGACAATAAAAACGAGACAATTTTAAGTAGTTCTAGACAATATATATCGTGTTCATAAAGCAGTTTGTCTATTGTCTCTGGGACAATTTTGCAGTCTCTGGGACAATTAGGAGGCCGAAAGACCAAAAACTAAGGACAGCTCCAATAGCTGTCCTTAGGTGGTTTTGTCTTGAAATGTTGGAGTTTTGTCACTAAATTCACAATTTGGAGACAATTTTGGTTGTTTTACATTGAATGCAGTTCATCTATTGTCTCGGGGACAATTTTGAGGCTGAAAGAAAAAGGAAATAAGGACAATTCAGATAGCTAGCTGTCCTTAGGTGGTTTTGTCTCGAAATATTGAATTTGTCACTAAAGTCACAATATGGAGACAATTTTGGTTGTTTTACATTGTGTTTCACTAGTTTCACACTACACATGCATCAACCCACCCTCACAAACTAAATGCAATATGATATTGAAGGTCAACATGGGAAAAAAGGACACAAATATTCCAAAATGATATTTTACAAGTCTAGATCAGTTTGAATTTTTGAATTAGTGATTAAATAAATATTGTGTTTTTTTCATGTTTTTTCATAAAACATGTGTGCATGTGTAGAAACCATTTTTTTTAGCAGAAGTAATGTATTTTCTAAATGTGCCTGTGTATTATATTAAAATTCTATAATCATTAATCAGATTCTAGCCTCAGAAAGCACTGTTGTTGCAATAGTGGCGAAGATTCTGGCCTCAGAACTTTGAAAGTGGGATTCCCACAACCTTATGCATAAGGTTGTGGGAACCCCACTTTCAAACAGATTGTTTTCGGATGTGACGTCACCAATGTGACGTAGCGGAAATGCCATATAAACAAAATGGAAAATGTGCACAACAAGAGAGGAAGTAAAATGTTGGATCTAAAAATAAACCCCGCGAAAAACTACCGCCAACTGTTAGAAAACTACCGCAAATAAGGACAAAAATTGAAAAGACAATATAGTGTCTAATTTTAAGAGACCAGGGACAAATACAAAATCAGGCTTCAAGGACAAGGACAATCTGACTTTATGTGCACACCTTTGGAGATTGTCCTTGAAGCCCGGGGATTTTATTGAAGATTTTGGCCTAGACATTGTCTAGACATTGTCTTAAGTCTTGAAAGTTTCAAAAAACCTTTATTCATCCCTGATTACTTACTTGTTTGCCCAGGTTAAATTCAAATTTATGGCAAAATTGTCTCCAAATTATAAATTTCGAGACAAAACTTAAACATTTCAAGACAAAAGTGCCTAAGAATAGCTATAAGGACAATTTTTTTATGAGCGCGGAATTGTCTAGATTTGCTAGAAATTGTCTCGTTTTAATTGTCTCCTCTTTATGTGCGCGCCTGCTGACCACCTGCTGAATCCATTTCAGCAAAAAATAGTAGTAGTACTCCAAGTCTCGCTTACTCCATATTAAGGGGTTTGTCTACTGGACTATATCCTAATATTAGTATTAGTCCTGAGAGAATTAAATTAGGATACTAAATTGCAAATTTTGAAACAAGGAAAATGTAATTTAATAGAGTTTTAATGTTAACTTGGATGGGACAAAGACGTCATTAATAAATGTCATAATCAGTATGGTTGAAATCTAATGGTAAATTTAAATATCCAGATGGGTTGAATATTGGTGGGGGGCATTATTCTGGCCCCTTATATCTCTTTGTTGGAGGGGGGATATGATGAAATCCATAAGATATTTGTGTAAATCCCCGACCCCATGTGGCACATTTTTCGCATTAGTATTGCAAATAGAAAATATAAACCCTGGCGCAATGACGGACATTCCACACCCTTGATACTGCGGTAAACTAAGGTAAACCCCCCGGTAACCCCCCACCCCCTCCTGGGTGGTGGCATATTTTCTCGGACTTCCCCCTACCATCCCCCGGGCTGGGGTGGGAATTGACAAGTGCATTACTATCATCGAATCATTTAAATCTGTTTTAGATTATTATATGTACACCTAAAACTTGCCTGATTGTAATGGGGAAACCCCGGATCGCGATATTACCATCAGCGGATCATTTAAGTATGTTTCCAAGTCATTGTCTGTAAACCATCAAACCGGCATGCTGCATTCTGATGGGAAAACCCCAGTTTCCCAAGCTGAACCATGCGATTCATATATATTTTGCACAGGGATCATAGTGTGCCATTCTTCCACAGGCTGATATCAGGCTCGTCGTGATACCACAACAATAATGGACTCACACTAAAATCAATATAGTGGGTGTACATTAGATATGTATTTATCACTGTCATATCAGACATTCGACTTGGAAGGGCGAGGAGAGTATGATCCTGACAAAGTAACCTCCCGATCTTGATAAACTTACTACGGCTGGTATTTAGGTGAGCTGAAATGTATTCATGCTATTAACTGAGTAATTGCAATTCAAAAACAGTTATTAAGTCTCCTATTTTGGTATAATTATTATGTTGTTGACCACGATATATATGTTGTACACCTGCAGAGTGCATGCTCTGAAATTTATAACCACATTTACTCCCCGTTCCCAAGTGTGCTGTTCTCAATCTCAAGTTTCTATCGCTAGGTCAATTGTAAAGTAGGATTGTTTTTGTTAATTTAGATGTTAAATAAGAAGCAGGTATGAATGACTATCGACAAAAATAAGCATTTTAAAATATCTTCCATTGGTATGCTGGTAGGTACAGAGACAGGAAAGGAACGCCTTATAAATATTGAAGGACATACTGGATGCAGTCCACACTTTGAGGAGTAGAGTAAAGACAGTTAAAATGCAAATAACTGCGGTACCAGGAAATATACACTCTATGTTTATTGCATGATGAACTATAATTGAAGCGAACGAAGCGTGTGGAAAGTATGTACTTTTAAAATTACCTGTATCTAAATATATGATTAAAATATGTAACAGTTATGGCTACCAGCAACGATGACAATGCATCGAATCTACAAAAATCTGACAATGAAATCGAGGATGACCCAACATTGATGATACACTCATGTAAGGATGAAAATCAATTCCCAACTTCTGAGGATGAAGTGATACAACACCAGGATGTCGCGGAGAACTCATGCATGGTTTCGGTCGAGATCCAGACGGATTCTGAAATGTGTGTTCTGTGTCGTGAACAAACAGTTACCAACACAATCGACATCTTAAAAATAGTTTCGGTGAATGGAATTAAGGGGATTTTAAAAAAGGGATCCACTCCTGACTTAAACATAGACAACAGTGAAAATGAATCAGTAAGGAATGGAGATCTAAATGTCATATCTTCAAACGACACTCGCGACAATCAGGAAAGCATAATTGATGTTAGGAACTCAATAAATAGTGAAAACGAACCCTTACTTCCAACGGCGGGGGATACGGATAAAGCATGTTGGTGTTGTTGCTATGACAACGTGGCCTTTGCATTGTGTGGTCTTATACTGTGCCCCCTGATGGGAATTTTTGCATTGAGATATTCAGGTAAGAATAGCTGAAAAGACAACCATATATAAGTACTCTAATATAATGAAAAGGTGCTAAGGAGCGATTAACATATATGATTTATATAAAACTAAAAGATCTGGTAAAGTTGGGTTTCCTATACCATCTCGAAAACCACATTCTCTGTATAAAATTACAACTACATTGTATCTAATGGGGTTGTTCTACCAATCTGGGGTTCTTTTATGTCCCATGTTTTATGTTTTTTAGATTTTGAAAAAAAAATACCAAAAAAAACGGAAGTTGAAAATTGGGAGAATGGATGCAAGGATCGAACAGTCCCTGAGTCCCAGTCATCCAATTTCCATAATTTCCTTCTCTCGAAATATTGAAAACCTAATCTGAGGGTAATAAACGGATTGGAGAAAAAAATTTCATTAATTAAAAACACGTTCAAATGTAAGGAATCTCTTCACAGATCGATCTGTATATTTAAAACATAAGCTATGACTAAAGCATTTTAGAAATAGTTAAAATTAAGACTTTGTCAGTTTCATTTGTTGTTTCATTTTTTTGCAGCGAGGTCTCGTCGTGCCCGAAAAATTGGTGATGTGAGTGAGGCACTACACAATAGACGGAAATCTATATTTACAACCTTAATCGGAGTGGTGCTGTGTATAACTATAACAATTTGTGTCCTTTATATATTACTTGTAAGATATCCATTAATTTAATTAGATATAGTGACATAAGTTATCAGCTCTATCAGGTATAATAAATGCGTAGTAATATGCACATGCTTTGTTTCATTTTTTTGAGTTTTCGCAAACAACATGTAGTAAATTCGAGAGAAAGAAAGGGTCTGTTGCATTCTATACGATTGTATGGTAAACGAGAGACCAACTTCCTCCTGGCGTAACGTGCATTGCATTATTACGATTTATTTTTTCAGGCTAGTCTTACCTTCCTCAAGTGCATGAGTTATTTTTCTTAGACATATCGTGATACGTTGCCGGTAAAGTTTACAAATGAACCTAAATGTCTATGTCTGACACAAGAATATTGGATTAAAGGATTTAAAATCGAACCATTGCAAGAATTGTTTTGCAAGCTTAATGATGAATTAGAGCAGAGTTTGTCCCCAACCAAGAGATCACTACTGATGGAAATGTCACGCAACAATAAAATAATAACAGCGATGCATCCTCTCTTCTGCCAAGAATTGGTCTCAATTTCCTGTCAATTTTTATCACGACAATTGCTAGATTGCTTTGTGTTTGGGCACCAAGAGACCACCTCAGGTACCGGTAGCTGCAAGATTATAATTCGCACGAGTGCGGCATTTGTATTAATTTGATATCTTGATGAATCAATTAAACAAGCTCTCAGCAAGATGAGAACGGTCATAACTTTGGATTGACAGTATCGATATTGAGAGTATGTATATATGATATGTATTTTTCATATTCTCACCCTGCGAGCAAAGATAATATTATATCGACTGTGAGGTCTTTTCAACATATTATTTAGGATATTATGGATGATCCACATGTTAACCGAATTTCTCGTCTACGTAGTTTGTACTTGCAAGTTTCTTACTCTTAGATACAATTCACCTTCATGGTGGACGAGAATAAGCGCCTAGCTTTCATAAAGGTATTAATTGTTCAGGTTCGAGCGAAAAACTACGTTAGTTGCACAATAATACATTGATAAGAGAAATGAAGAATGGAATTTAAATATAGTTAAAGTACGATATGTATTCTCTATATAATTGTTCGGGTTCGATCGAAAAACAAGTTGCACAATAACACATTGATATAAGAATTGAGTGGGTGAGTGAGATTGGTTGCTTTACGCCCTTATCAACATATTGAAGGTTATATCAAGGGCGGGAGAGCTGAGAGGAAGGCAGTTTATGATCTTACCAAGGAAATAGGGATAGAGAGGAAGGGAGAGTGAGACAGAAAAAGAGACAGAAAGGCACTTTATAGAATTTGAATATTTATAATCGACCCATCGATGTACATATTCGTCAAGGGTTCACCTTTTCCACGTCACGTCATAATCAACGCTCCCACTATGACGTCATACAGGTATGCGACCCGGTTGTCTACACCCCATGGAGACGTCGCACCTTCCATAGCCACTTTTCCTCCATTCACCGCACTGTGTGGACGTTGTTTACTTGAAAATACTTTTTACTTACCTATATATGTATAATTTATATTATTATGATGAAATAAACCTTGCTCCGCTGGGTTTCTGGCCAAATCATTCTCTGTTTAGTTCATTATATTGACCCCCGACGACGACATATCGTTAAAGTGCGATATATATTCTTTACTGATTTTACTGCTATGACTTTGTGTTCTTTAACAAGCCACGACTCCCTGGTTATTCATATTTTCCTTAATCCCCAATATATCATTGTATTCTACCTCAAATTGGCTCAATATGTGTTACGACGCATAGCATGGATATATATATCAAATCTAGTGTTTTAATCGCATTCACTTGGATTAATTATTATGAGTGAAAACAGAGCATTTTTAAATTCATGAATCACATTAGTGAGATAGATAGTATTTGTATAAATAATTATTAAGTCAACAAAAGATATGTACAGACTTCCTTCCATGCGTGTTATTTCAAGGGACGTTCGTACCCGAAGTTGATGTCTCAGATGAGGGGGACACTTCTGCTCTCTTGCATAGCATAGCTATTAGTTTTCTTTTAAAACGAACCCCAAACCACGAATATATTATGATATTCACCGCAGAATTCACAACTGCTGACATGTTGTGAACATCATGGTAGAAATAATATTCCTTGCCACTGCACTTGTTTTCTTTCGCACCATAGACCGCCGCTAAAACCCTGCGAATGGGGTTTGACAATTGGCAGATGATGAAAACTATGACAACGACGATCAAACTCATTGTGATATCTCGATCGTCCTTCTCCCGTTTCTTTTCTGCGGAACTTATCTGAGTTGCACTGGGCAAGCCCTGCATGGTCTTTTTCTTTTCCTTCGCGTCTCTCACAGCCTTGGTCAGGAATATGGTTAAAATTATTAACAGACTCAATGGAAGAATATACATACATCACAATTGAATCGGCTATTACCGCATATCCCATGGTGTATGAAGACGAACGACCAATTTCCGTTTTGACTCGGGCTAATGTTGTCACGTTGGATCCGGGTACTGGTACACTTATTACTTTCCATTCCAATTCTCTGAAAATATAGAATATTGCCGAACAAACCACAATTACGGCGACCTGAATCTTAGCCACTTTCAAAGAGGCATATTTGGTAGCTTTGAGAGGCCAGCAAACTGCAATATACCTTTGTACTGTTACTGCAACGACAATGTAGGTATTTGACATATGGTTTATACTATTAAATGCCCAAGCATATGCCCTCATGTATGTGTCATAGAAAAGTACATAGTCCAAACAAACCATTGTCTGACTGCATGTGAAGGGTACCTGCTTCATCATAAAGCGCATTATGAGCACAAGGTTATCAACCACTGCTAGTGCCATAAGCAAAAACGCAGTTGCGGATGTTTTTCTATCACTCCACATGACTAGAAAGGACAGTGTGTTACCAACAAGACCAAAAATGGTGATTATTGTAGCAAGGACCATTGATAAAATGACACGGTACCAGAAACATACTGATTCAGGACCCGTATCCGAAGGCGTTGGAAATATTTCGTCCGTGATTGCGTTGATTGTGGAATGATCCACGAAATCTTCAGTTGAATTCCATGCCATCTCTATACTATACAAGACATTCACATCCACCAGATTATTGAATCCGACGTAAGTATCTTGAAAGATGTAGTATATCCGTTAAAAGCTATCTTTGGTTTTCATTAAAATCCTTCATGGAACTCACTTTGTGAACTTACTGACAAGAGGCGAATTAATGAAGTTTGTGTCCTATAATTCAGAATGCACGTTGAGGTTCAATATGAAAATAAACCACAAAGACACCGAGGAAAAGTTTTGCTCATCGAATATGCATGCACCTATGAAGATCGAATAAGCGTCCGGTCCTACAGCTCTATATATGGGCGTGTCTGTTATTGCTAGGGCTACACCAAAGTTTTCATCCTTGCGGCAGATATGGTTATCTAATCCGGCACCATTGGTTTACCATTAGCCGCAAGGTGAAAACCGGATAGGCCGTAATGAAAAATCTCTTGGTGAAATTACACCTTAAGTCACTCAAGGCTTGACTACAATCACACGGCTGCAGAATTCAAGAAACTCCTGATTGACAGGTAATTGGAGTAAAGTTTTCAGCTGGAGACGATTCCGAATCAATTCCCAGGGATTTGTGTACAAGGGCGTAGAAACTAATGCTTTGGAGTCAAGTATTTATTAATCTGACTTGTCGGGGTTTATTCCAAGCGTCCTACTTTCAAAACGTCCAGTGCCTAGCCAAAGCGTCCTTTCCCTTTATTACACCCCTGTCTGTGATGTTGCTTCCTATACCTTCAGCATTGTATGTCACACTTGGTCAAAGTGGTGCATAACATGTGAGTTATGTCACCCTTGGCGCATACAACAAGTAGGTCCACCAAAAACTTAAATTACTTCTTTTATTTTTAATTAATTATATTTTTTATTTATTAATGGGGTGTAATACATATGGAACAAAGCTCGGGTGAAGTCTGTACACTTGTTAGTGTACAGACTTCCCCCTTGCTAGGTTCCATCTATATACTACACCACTTAGTACGCTTTGATTATAGTCAGAGCGTACTAAGTGATGTAGTTTATAATTATGGTATAACTATTATTTAATTGTGTAGGCATATGAATATAGGCAAGAGATGGCCAAACACATTAACTGAATATTATATTTAATCAATTAAACGCTACAGTCCCCCACCCCACAGCGGGAGGGGCAGGGGTGTGTGTGAAATATTTAAGCTATCTTTGATATAGTGTCCAGGTCTTTTTCCTGGAACATTACCTTCCACAGCTCGTTTTTATACAATTACAATTATTAAGTTGAGGTGTTTAATACATTAATTTTTTTCTGACATACATCATTACATGTATAACACAAAGCATTTCCTCGTTGAATCTTAATTTTTCTTCACTGTTACACTGTCAACCATAACTCTTCTTAATGCTCATTTCCTCTGGGAATTTCACATCAAATTTCACATCAAATATTACGTTGGAGGTGACGTCGACGTAGGCCAAAGTGGCGGCCGATGTCGATAAGGATTAATATACTAATTATTAATGCTTGGTTCCATGTGACACTCAGGTAGTTTAAATTTTCAAAATGATCAAGAACAGTTTGAATAACTACTCCTTATCTCTATCTCAACATTAATACTTCAAAGTCTGGTTTACACAGATAGATTTTCTCTACTACACAGCAATAAATGCTCTCTCGTTTCATTTTTTTTTCAAGTAACTTCTACTTACTTACGAATCTTCAGGAGAGAGCAGGTATATTAATCAATAATCTCTAAAATAACATTTCAGCGCATTGCATTTCCAAAGATGTAAGTATCTCTTGCACAGACATTTTATTGATTATGTCACTCCCTCGAGTAAGGTGTAGTCTTAATGTTACTTTTCTTCATATTATGAATGCGTGTTAAGAGAAGGTAACGCCTATAATTGTTATCTTGCGGACATGACATAAAATGTGAGTTTAGGTGGATACACTTGTTTTGGATATGGCACTGTACGACGGTATACACCCTCTCCCACATATTGTTGAGGACTGGGCGAAGCAATTTGTTCGATGCCATGAAGCAAAGAAATGGTGAAATGCCTACTCTAGGGCCTACCGTGATAACAACTGTGACTATTGTTGTGTTGTTGACGCCTTGTTTTTGAAGTAATTGAAATGTGTATTCGCTAGCATGGCTGTAGGTAAAATGGTATTGACAAATGCCACACCCTCCCCGGTTAACATTGAACTTACTGCCATTTGCTGGTAAAGCCGGGCCCACACATTCAAGAACTCGCAATTCGTATGAATTAGGAACTCACGAAAAGTCCAAAATATTGCCTATGAATTGTCGTAAGAACCCACGATTTGGTATATGAATTGGAGATTTCCTCCTAAGAAAGCCCACACATTACCTCTCGAGAGATCCTCACGTCAATAAAAACTTGTGGCCATCGTATGCAGTCTCCTAGACACGAGTCTCATTATATTCTATCTTATTATTTATATTCTTGTATCATTCATTGTTATTTAACTCGTTGCTTGATATCTTGATTTACTTATATCGGGTATTTTAGGATTTCTTTTATACATCTATACGCTTCTGTATAGATGTTTCTTTATCGTTGATTGTGTAAAGTAGACAAAAGTAACATTATTATTGTGTAAAAGAGTAGTTGTAACAGAAATCATATGCATTTCTTTTAAACCCCGTAGAGGGTAATGTGGTGCCATGTGATAACAGGCATTTCCATATACTACTTCCTATGAATTATGTTTACTATCGTGGTTAATGTAATTAGAATCTGATTGATTCTTCCTCCCTATTTAATTTAAGATCATCAGTCATTATTAACTAATTAACAATAAATGTGATGTCAGATATGTCTTTAGCTCGCACTCACACTCAAACCTGTCTGTCGGGGAAGAAAGTATAATTTAAAGTTAAATTAATCTTTACTGAAATGCTTTTCGTAGTTGAATCATGTATTATGTCGATATGACAAAAGTAAAAAGGTTTGAAAGCCACTTTTAATATCGTAACATTTATTAGTCAATGCGTGGTTCATTTTCTGAGCATCTTATAATAATATGTTATCACACTTTAGTATCACACTGGAAAAACGGTTTAGTGGACACGGAGCATTACTAGGTCACACTAGGGCGCGATCTTCCTGCTCCCTTGAGAAAACCTGTATATCACTTCATTGTTCCCCTAATATACTATCTCGCGCAAATTATATACTGAACTGTGCGTTACGTATGCTAGACCAACTTTTAAATTATGCTGCAAGGAAAGTAATTGCTATGGGTTTTAGCCAAAACAGGATGTGTCTTGTGAATTCTGAATTCCTATCTAATAATGATTGCAATTTAATTACTAATATATCAATTGATATCGTCAAGGGTTTATATGGTATCTGAACTTATTATGGCGATCACTTTATAATGCAGCAAATCAACAAAATTATGGTAGCAACGGAGAGCTGCAATATTCTGTCAATGCCGAAGACAGTACGACGAGATAACATGTAGTGGCATGTAGTTAACATGCGATTACCAAATATATCCACAATTAATATTATATCAAACAATTAATGTAAGCTAGGACGAAATTTTCCGGTCTGAATTGGAAGGAAGGAAGGATCATGAGGATAACTCATTCATATCACCCTCACAATTCAAAGTGGAAATTTCACTGCCTTATTGGATTAAATACACTGACCATTAAATATGGTGCAAATTAAATAAAACCTCTTTTAAAAAAGAAAGGAATAATATAGTTCAATTTTACCCTGATCACGGTCTCACATATATCGGAAATCAAGTAGGCCTATTACAGGTGCAATTTCTTCTGCGGGAATAATTACTTTCTGTGGCATCATTATGTTCTATCCACAGTCTAAGTTACGAACTTCGTTTTAGAATATTGCAGGCTTTTTTTAAAGGTAGACTTTCACTAACGAAAAAAATATAACCCCCGAAGACGAATATCCGTAAGCACTAAGGAAATCCTGCAAGTACGAGGCTTTACACAACATGGCCACCTGCTTCGATATTTTCCAAAGGTCTCGTTAATAATATTTTCAAATAAATCTATTCATAATGCCAAATAATGTATTATATTGCAAATATGTGTTCACAAATGTATGATATAATTTAATGTAAGAGGACTCTCTGGAAGATCTATGGCTAGCATAGATGCGAGCACCTATCTCCAGACATATCGTATATTTGCTCACTATGTAACTGTTATAATGTTCTGGTAATAAACAACCTCAATCAATCAATCATAGACCGATCGTACCAATCCTTTAGAAACCTACACCCTTGTGAAATCCGTCGCTTCTGTGGCGTGTGAATGGCATCCATCTTGGGCCATGTGCATGGGGTGGTACAGGAGGGTGAGGTGGAAGATGCTGGTGGTGGGGTGCATGCCCGTGTGCATGGCCAAGAGGTCGTCTATAACAAAGTACTCCACAGCACATTAGAACAATAGCCACTAGAACAATACACGAAATTACCAGAGCCACGATTGCTATTATCAGGGACGCATCACGATCCTTATCACAGAACGGCCCACTCTCTCCATTAGGACATCTGCAAGAATAAATTAACATAAAGTTGTTTTGTTTTTGTTAGGTTTTGTTACATGGCAAGACACGTTATTGGTCAGAATAATGTTGCCTTATATGGTAATATGGTAATAAAATCAGTTCTGGCAATTTTGCTGTCTTATTATGATGAGATAATACACGAAGTCTTTGGAAAGTATTACTCATGCAATTATTAAATCGTGGTAAAAAAGAATAAGTATGATTGTGGTCGCTTTCGTGGAACACATCTTAGAGAAACCATATTACTCTGAGAACACATCAAGACCTATTTTACGTGAGATCAACGGATTTTAAACGATTGATCAGAAGTTTATCATATAAAATTAGGGACACTAACACTACTTGAGCACTGCGTGTGTGTGTGTGTGTGTGTGTGTGTGTGATTTATTAGTATGTTTGCACTGGCAACCGGTTCTAACTCATTATTTCTTTGGGGATGTTGAAATATAATACTTTTTTATTTATTTTTTCGGAGAACTGATTTTGAGTTTTTTTTCCGGAATGGGGGGTGGGGGGTGGATAAATTCACATCCCCCCACAGACATTTCTCCCCTAGGACTTTTCCCCCATGGACCTTTCTCCTCATGGACCTCCCCCCCCCCCCAACGTTTTCTCTCCACGGTTCTCTCCACGGCCTCCCCCCTCCCACATGGACTTCCCCACTTGGACTCCCTCACCCTGTACTTTCTCCCTTGACTTCCCCCTGGACTCTCCCTCCCCCACCCTCAGACTTCCCACTCCCCCACCGACTTTTTTCCCTACAGACCTTTACTCCCACAGACTTTTATCCACTAAGACTTTTATCTCCTAGGACTTTGCCGCTTAGAACTTTCTCCCCTAGGGCTTCTCCTCCCACCCCCGTCAGAATTTTTCCACTCAGGCTCAGGACTTTTATCTCCTAGGACTTTGCCCCCTAGGATTTCCGTCCCTCCTAACACCCCCCCCCCCAACACACAACACACACACCTCTGAATTTTTCTTCCTAGGACAAATGAACGGATTACAACCATACTCTCTCGGACTTTACCATCCTTTTTGAACCCAATAGGAAATGCAAAAAAAAACGGAAAAAGCATGAAGTTTACACTCGATGAAAATGCTAAATGTGACCATTAAGTGTTACTGATTCTTGTTGTAGTACCAACCACAAGTCGGAATTGTGTTTAGACAGTTGCTATAATGCTCCGTCTCGGGAATGTTTTTTTAATATGCATTCTTTCAAAACTAAAAGTAAACCCAATAAAAAACCACGCCCTACCCCAGGCAACACACTAGCGCATGAGTATAGTACATCTGAAGCCATATAGTACAACGTGTACAGTCTAGGGTCACAGCCTTTCAGATCAGATAAGAATGGTATGTCAGTGAGTGGATGCCTACTGCGCTAATGGCTTTCCTGGCCCGGAGTAGGTGTCATGCAGTGATTAATGACCGACAGTGAGGGGCTGCTGGTATATGTATACAGAAACAGCGCACCAGCAGGACCGAAATGGAGGTATTAATCTTTTTAGTCTTTGCCTATGGTCGTTATAGCCCCTGGGGCCCGTTGCACCAGTTTTTGGTGACGTCATAGCGTTAACATTATATTAAGGATACGTTAAATATATATTAACAATACGATTTTGCCAGTGTTATCTAGTGTTGCATGAGACCTGTTGTTTCCGTAACCCAAGGCGCACATAGTGGTGAAAGTGGTGCGCCATTTTCACGTCGAAACGGGTAGCAACATACCCGTACATTTTGTCATATTTTTACATTTTTGTACATAAGAAAATTATTTTAAGTCATGAAATCTACTTATTTTTAATTTTTTTAATAAATGTTATTGACTGAATTCTCACACAGTGATATGTCTCATTCGTCATGAAAACAGATTAAACAACATTATCGACACAATATGAGTTACTTTCTTCGATTTAGCTTTTAACCTTGATTAAATTATTATCATCATCGTTCATTTTCTACATTTTTTTTGCCCAGTAAATCATATCATATTTATCATCACCATTTTTGAGAAAAAATACGTCCCGTCCCTCCAATTCTCATTATCAAATTCTCGATACGCTAGTTGCTCTATTATTGCTCAGAAACAAGCAGACAACGGAGGTCACTTAGCGCTACGATAAGGATATCCCATGCTCAAAGGCACGGCGTTAAAAGACCCCCATTTAAGGACATGAAACATGACTTAAGGGCAAGATATTGGCTGGTGCAACAGTAAGGGTTAAGGATATTTTAAGGACACGATTTTCACTTAACGATACCTCATGCAACGGGCCCCAGGACTGTTCAAGGCCGTGACCAATGGCATTTTGTGGTTTGGAGCGAGAGGCTCTCCCCGTGTTTTGAGCCCTATGTGCATTGGAAAATCCCCCAGTGCATGCAAAAGTGCCACTCACCAGTCACAAAAGTGCAATCCGCCCAAAAAAGCAGTTTTGCACCTGGTTTTGCACCTGATGCAATGTGCATCGTCTGATGCACTCCAAAAATGTGTATCAAATATATGTATATAAATCGGGTATCAATGCACTAGCTACATGCAGTTGAATTAATGAATGTCAATCAAAGTTCCACCTAAAATAAGAGTATTGCCTATCTCCATATTAATTCAACAAATTAAATGGTTATGATTTTAAAGCCACATAAAAAGGGTAGTATTGATATAGTCTGATTGATTTGAATCATGTACTCTTGTATAGTACATCAGTACAGCATGAGACTATTCATGAACTATTATGGCAGTGAAAATTGTTTGGAACCACTGGTGGGGCAGGGGGTCCGGCATAGAAGTTATTTTGCCATCTATAGATAGATGCCCCTTACCTCTAACTTCTTTTTAAAACATATGATTATGTAGATTTTGTACTCTTCTTAGTGTTAATTTGAGTTAGAGGAGTGTGATATCTAACTTATTTTTTATTGTAATTAAGTCTAGTGGAATTAACATAATTCATAAATTATAATACTTTTATTCTGTCTTAAAAATATTATTATATTTCATAAGGTAACATAATTATGAAAACGCTCACATACAGCGTTTTTCAATGTAAATGTTAAACTGTTAAAGACCTACAAAGAATAACATACTTACAAATTAAACCTCTACCTAAATGTCCTTTTTATTTGTATGAATAATGATTATGAATGAATGAACGAATGAATGAATAACTTTTACTCAGTAACTCCCTCCCTCTCCCTCACATAGCAATAGCAATGAAAGTGCCTCACTGAGTGCATCATAACTGTGTCTCTTACACCTGGTCAGTAGCACATCATTGGGAGCATCAGAACCACATTTATAAACCCAGTCCATGGAGCATATTGTATTTATTTGAAAATCTCATATACTATTCATCTGTATAACTTAAACATTCTTAACATTTCTATCACAAATAATAATTCCAACCAAATCCGCACCCACAACTACCATACAATTCTGCACAATGAAGCTACAACAGGCCATAATACCTGCCACTGCTCACTCACCTGCATGGCATTCACACCTCATGTCGCACATATCTGACACTCCACTCTCTAAATGCTCACACTCAGTCTCTGACACTCATTCATAGAAACCCCTCTCCACTAAAATAAACTATGTAATGTAACCTCCATATTATCCAAAAAATGATTAGATAATATTTCTCTCTGCTACTCCTAAAGAATAGCAAGAGCAGGAGAGTCGTAAAATTGATATTTTACAAAGGGATTTATTCACAAGATCTATTTGTTGGAATGTTCTCATTTTGGGGGAGTGTAACACTTTACGTCGTATGAATTGATGTACCAAATTTCAAGACAGTTTGTTAAATATATTATTGCGTTTCAAAATCAAGGTTATTCCAATACGGAGTGTTTCCATATTTATGTTTGATATATTTATGTTTGAAAATAAGTTTGCAATATTTCTGGGGGGTAATTACCAGTAAAGTAGCTAAATATACTTCATAGGAAATTTAATACAATGTACTGAAAAGTGGTACATTGATTCATATCATTAAGAGTGATGAAGCCTCCAAAAATCAAAACATCTTGATAAACGGATCTTGTGTGAATAGCACTCTGAAAAATATCATTTTTGCGACAATTATTATTACTGTAGTTATTTGCGAGATCCTGTGCTTCGCCTCTTGCAATTTTGATTTTGTTATTAAATTAGTAGACCAGTTGTAGGGGCTACCCATGTGTCGTCCACAGATCCTCCCTATGATGGGAGATTAGACCCACCGATTGTATTGTTTGATAGAATAAAAGTAACAACAACAACAACAATGACTTGTGACTCATTTTCCTGGAACACATCACATATAGGATTGTATTGCTTTATATAGATAGGGCGGCTTGTGAATTGATGATTGCTGTTATGCAAACATTAAAAGAATATCCTATTTGTGTCCCTTATATATAATTATGAATTGACTTTAATACTCCTAATCATTCTAAATGGTACATCTTGCCATAGGTTTACTATTATGCCACTTATTCTCACCAGGCGGCGCATCTGATAACTGGGGTGCATTTACAATTGTTTTTACAATTAAAGTGCCGCTTATACACTGAATATGGAATTTATACCTGTATAAATATTCCGCATAATGTATTCATTTGTGTTATTGAATTGTTGGCGTGGAAAAATGTTTTGGTTCAAACACCCCTGGTCATTGTATACTTCATTAGCTGATATAGACTGGGCCACCCTGATCTTATGTATAACCTGAATATCCCCTCTAGGAATGCTGCTCGGTAATGTGGCTATCTAAGAGGATGGAAATATTGATGTAATAATCGATGTATTACCATGTAAAGGCATGATAGCATACCTTGATATGCACTCTCTGAATTATATTGGGGAATATGTTTTTGTGAAGATTTATCAGCTTTAATGATGTGGGTTGAAACTGCTCTCACTGAGTGCATCAGAACTGATTTTTATAGCCTGGTCAGTAGTGTATCTTTGAGAGCTTCAGAACTGAATCTGATAACCTGGTAAAAAGTGCATCATTGAGTGCATGAGAACTGCATTTATAAATCGGGTCCATAGAGCATTATAAAATCAAGTTTGAGCCTCAAAACTGTTTACGATTTCCACTAGTAAAGCACCAGGTCAGAATCAGGTTTAAATGTCCGGGTAAAAATCATGTTAGAACTACTCTATTGCACATCGGGAGAGTGAGCCTAGTCAGTATAGATAGCCTGTCAATCTCTATACAGTACTCCTGTACTAGCCTATAGTATACAGTCAACGTAGTATTGTATAGGGTCAGTAAAGTCTGACTAAAGGCTGGGTTCCACTGGCCGGCTACTTCTCCCGCTATACTCCCGTTTCTTTGCTCCCACTACTTTAGAAGTAGCGGGAAGTAGCCGCTTCAAATGAAACATGTTTGATTTGAAGCGGCTACCTCCCGCTACTTGCTCCCCCTTCTAAAGGTAGCGGGAGCAAAGAAACTGGAGTAGTAGCGGGAGTAGTAGCCGGCCAGTGGAACCCAGCCTTAAGTCAGTATAGAGCATCGTGTAGTTACACAAGGGGGCACTTTTTAATATAAGCTAGGACTTGGGCTATGGGCATTTCCTTGTGTAATAATTGTGCATTACGTACTGACAAATTGGATGACCCCATTGGGATATAGTGCAGAGATTGTTGCCACAGAGGCCAAGTCTGTTGAAGAAATCACATCCTGAAGTCACGATCACACCGTCCCCTACAAAGGAATTCAAACATCATTAGTAGTAGAATTTCCAGGATTAAATCAAAGTGGCTCTTTTCATTAAAATCAGTAGTCATGAAATCGCTTGAAAATTGTTCAGATTAATCAACCAGTAGCCTCTACCCATTTTAAATCACAGAGGACAGTTTTTAGACATGATAGAGTACTGCCCAATACCCAAATGGACAGAAAAGTAACTAATTTTCATCTTGGTTGACCAATCACCACCTTGTATCTTCCAGTGATCATACCTCAAAATAGATAAAGAGACCTAGGACTCAACCTATGCAACTCCAGATGCCAAACAAACTGACACTTTTGGACTCGATTTTAACCTTCACATTTGCTATCACTTGTGACAAAATATCTTTAAATGTATGGATAACATAGTTTTGACATCACCTGGGATTAGTTAGGTAGGTTAAGAAAGCAATTTCAAGAAATTTCGAGGAAATCTTTTGATTGACATTAATCAATCCAGGAAAACGTTAATTTAGAAAATTGGGAATGTGTATTGAATCTGGTGTTTACCAGATGCAAATCCCCTATTTGCACAATGAAATAAATATAAGAATGTCATGTCAGGATAGTCCCTACACAACGTAAAAAAGGTATGGATATCCACAATACCTGTCACTATCTTCAGCCGCCAGTATTTGAATCTCGCTCATATATATATCAATTAACACTATTTAAAAGAAGTCCTTATTTACCAATGTCCAGCAATGGTCTCAATGTGCATTTGTGATCACTATCCTTCCCGTACCCATAGGCGCAAGAACAGTCGTATGATCCTGGGAAATTGATACACGTATGTATTTCGTCTCCGCAGATTCCGGATTGCTCCCTGCATTCATTTATGTCTGGAATAACGAAACAGGTATAATTTATTTGATATAACACAATTATGTTAGTGGACCCATCGCCATGCAGAGAGGTAGATTTGGCTGGTTGACTGTGGACTTACCCGAGCCTTGCATTAATTTTGTTTGGCGCATGCCAGCACTTATTTCTCCTGAATAAAAATATGTTAAAAAAAAATTAAAAAAATTAAATGGTTCATTCCCCTATGTAAATATATACACACCATAAAGATACAATATAGCGTACATTTACGTATCATAACATATACAATAAACGTTCACATTTCATTATCATAATACATCATATATGTAGATAGAATAAACATAATTTATTTATCATACAAATACCATTTAACATTTACCTATTATGCATAAACAATTAGAGGAGTAAAAGGTAACAATTATAGAAAGATCGAGTGAAACTATTTTAGGTGATCACCACTATTAAACATGGTGTTTCCCACTCCAACCGGACATGTCGAGGAAAGGTATTCTCAGATTTCATTTTGATTGCATGGACATTCGAGATTTTGCGAGATTTACCTAGGTCCAAAACAAAATAGTTATTTAGAACAACGGGAACTTTCTCATACATCTCGTCTATTATACATAAGTATATGGTAATGTAATATATATGTTTATGAGGGCGTGGCCATATGTTTATGAATAAGGTAGCATTGTATGTAAACTTAGTAAGTAATTACCCTGACAATTGCCGATGAGGGACCACTCCCCATCTTCCTCACAGCGGGTTGTGATAACGCCTGGTTCTGGTCCTGGGCTTGTAAATCCATCAAAACATGTATAGCGCACCTCATCCTCATACAAAAAGCCGCTTGCAGACATTGAGGCATGGGGTTTAGATCCAGGAAAGCCACAGCTAATCCCTAAAAAGAAAAATCAACTTTCCTGCAGAAATTGCCCCAAACCTAGGCTTGAACTTCGTAGCTAAATAGGGCCGATGCTAACTAAACCTTACAATTTAAGGTATCTTATTACTTATCAGAATTGTTCGAGAATGTAATGATATATTTCAGTATAATCAGGATACTTGGTAAGTGCACGTTAGCGCAGAGTAGGGGAGGGGTTCTGTTCTTATTCTATGCTTTTTTCTTTATGTCTTCATGTATTTTACTGTTACTTATTAATTATCGATAATTGATTGACTGTAAACAATGTGTTTCTTAGATTGTGAAAATAATCGACTCATCAAGATGTAACTATCAGAACTGAGAATAGTGCCCTTGCTGGCATACTGTTTCTGGTAGAATAAACTTTATTAAACAAACAAACAAACTATACTCAGCCTAGCCACAGCGGCAGCATTCTAGACAGTCATTCATATCTGCAACGTTCATTTAGGACAGAGAAAGAACATTAAATAATCTAAGACATACTTGTGCATTGCGGATGCCAGAGAGGCTGCCATCTTGAATCCGAATTGCAAGCAAATGTTATTCGGTCTGTTATTTGCTTTTTGTCAATGTCGTATGATGGACAGAATCCTGGCTTGCAACGGAACTCTACCTCCAAATTGTAAGGGTATTCGTCTCTTAATCTAGGCAGTACTTCAACGTTATTCATGTTTGGTGGATCGTCACACAGCACAGCTGAATAATGAATCAGATAACACAGATTGGATTTTAGAGTCAATTAAGCTATCAGTTTTATCTTAGGTAAGTCTGCAGAACATTACTAATTTTTATAGCAGCTGATTATTGTTCAATTAGGAACAAGAGACTCCAAGATTTGTATTCGTATATGATATATTCTTAAAGCTTCAAAAATGAAATATAATTATTTTAAATTAGGACAAAACATTATATATACTTATTGTTATATTGGACTCAATTATAACCATTATTACCGTTGTTATTGTTACTGTTATAGGCTATTTATAATATCCATTACTAACGTTTGCATTCTCCACCAAATGGTTCTGTTGGCTCGTCCAACCATTCGTAACCCTCCTTGCATAGGCAGTTGAAACTGCCCAGCGTGTTTTGGCACACTTGATTTGGGCCAGTGCAGACACTGCCCACAACATTGCATTCGTCCACATCTGAAAGAACATGCTCAAGCTAATACTTGACTGAGGAATGGACGACTAATGAGAGGAGGGAGATGAGTGATCGAGATAAAGTGAGAGAGATCGAGTTGTTTTTACTCGAACTCAAGATAGATAGGATTGTTGTCACGAGAGACAATATAACCCAGATGGTGATAGGACCTTTCTCCCCTGGACATTTCCCCCCGGACCTTCCCCCTCAGGACTCCCCCCCCCTAGGACCTTTCCCCCTTAGGACCTTTCCCCCTTTTCTCCCTCTATTGTGGTCGAACTGTCCCCGTATTCTGTTTATAAAGGAGACCAGCATGATTGCTGTGAATCTTTTATTTTATACATATTACATCATTGTATCATACAAACTCTAAAAGCTATCAAAATGGAATGAAATAAACTAAGGAAAATAAAGTTTTAGTTCCTTACTTAGCACGCATGCATATTTCTATTTATAGGTTCTACCTCAGAGAATGACATGAAAGACATGTTTTTCATTATACATTTTATTTTATATACTGTGCAGGAAATATGGTAGAGAGCAACACACACAATTTACTAACATATTTACTAACATATGGCCGGGGAGGAAGTCCTGGGAGGAAAGTCCTAGGGAGGGGGAAGTCCTGGAGAAAAAGGTCTTAAGGGGGAAAAGGTCCTAGGGAAAGGTATCGAACAATAATTGGGAAAATAATGTTGATGTAGTAACAAAATGTATTATATAAGGTTCTGTACACGTGTCATATAGCTCTTCAGTCTGAAATTGGACATATATACATATAATATATAGGCATCTCATCAACATCTCAGTGTTCTTACCTATACAGGTTTCACCCTCTGACCACGTAAAGTCTAATTGACAGGCCTTTTGGTACCTCCTCGATGATGGGGACTGCCCCCTTATGTAATAACCCACATCGCAATCATACTGTATTGCAGGCTCCCCAGCTATAGTGAGCCTCGAGGGAGTGGGTAAATGATGGGCATTCTCATCATCTCCTGGGTCTCCACAATCGGTCACTAAAATCAAAATAGTTTTTGTTAACCAATCTTTTAAACAGGCCTTAAAGTCAGAAAATAAATATACAAAAGATATTTATACATAATAAAAATGGCGTGTAATGTGATCATTATACCATATAGCCACTAGATTATTACGTATATGATAATTGATATCATTTACTGCATAGGTTTGGAAGCATGCACATATTACCCTTAGCTGAGGTCGACCAGACCGAGACTGGGAGATCTTTGTCACGATCCATTTCATATATTCTAATCATATATCCCCAAATAAACCCGTTTCTTGCCTCAACTTTAATTGCTATAATCAAGCTATATCTTCAAAGGATTTGTTAGCGCATTGTTCCGACAGTTTTTCTACATTTTACAATTAGACGTTACAAAACTCTTGAAGTCACCTTCACGAACACACATGCCAGTGGCGAGATCTCCAACCCATTTCAGAAAGGGAGGGCAGACACAATAATAGGCAAGATCTGTGTTGATACAAATTCCTTCAGGCCGGCAGATATCAGCATCTGTGCATTCATCAACAGCCACTATTCAAAAAGATAACAATAGTTTAGTGGCAAACACGTAGGAAATCTTTCAAGGGAGGTCACTTTATAAAGGGAATTATGTTTTACTGAAAGTTCTTCAAACATTCCACAAGCAGTGACATAAAATAAGTCCAGAAAGAATGTCAGAATTGACTAAATTGACCTTTCAATTTTGATTTATCCATAATATACTTATGTCCAAGGATTATAGCACAGCCTAATTACCAAAGGAGCTTGTGATATTGGTTCTAAACAAATTTCCACATTATTCCATTAAAGATTATTTTATAGATGAAAGGATACTCTGAGGAATGTAGAGAAGTATGCCTAGATTGGGCATCTGCTTTTAGAGTGAAGTTTTGGTATGAACATTTCTCATCAAGATCAAGCCAGGTGTACAGTACAGCCAAGCAATTAATTGAATACATATCATTTTATGAATATTCGAACCAAAACGGCTACATTGCCATTTGGATAATACAATGTAAAATATTGTAAAGATAGATATGAGGTGTATGTATTACTTGGATGAATAGTGTGAAGCCGGATAGTAGTGTTGGCACATTTATATTCTAAATAGAATGAATATTGCATCAGTGGACAAATATAGTGTCTTACACTCAAATAAATCTGAATTTGTATTTTAAATCTTACCAGGTGGAGCGCACACTCCTGTAGCAAGGTCCCCTGCCCAATTCTCTCCAGAGGAACAAAGGCAATAATATGACCCAATGGTGTTGACACAAATTCCAGTTGGTCCACAACTGAGCGGATCAAGGGCGCATTCATCAATATCTGTAAGATATATGCCAGTGAGAAGAATACTGTCTGTGTTAACCGTGATGATAATAATCATTATAAAAATAATCAATGATTATACATTAAAATTGTCTACATACAAAACCAAAAATCTCTCGGAAGATCTCTTTCCTCAACCTTCTCAACACTACGTTTATTCTTACTCTAATTCAATAAAAGAATCATCATCAAATCAAAGAAGGGCACTAAGACCATGGGAGGGGCCATCACAATACTTACCTATGCAAGGCTCAGGATCCGACCACCCAGCCACTGAACACATCATATCGAAAGTCGTAACACCAGCAGATACCTCCCAGCCAAAATCACATGTCACCGTTACCAACGTCATGAGCATGATAGAATTGGTCAGATTAGTAGGAGGATAGTAGGCATGTTCGAAATCTCCGGGTGGACCACATTGTGTTTCTGCAATGTTGGGGACATGGGACATCATAAGTATACCCATATCATCATTCAAATTGATATAACTAACAAATCATATACTTAGATTTAGTGTATTTGAGGTAAATAGAATGAATATTGCATCAGTGGACAAATATAGTGTCTTACACTCAAATAAATCTGAATTTGTATTTTAAATCTTTCCAGGTGGAGCGCACACTCCTGTAGAATGACCAAACAGGAACTGAACTTGGTAATGGTTTGGATGATTATATTAAATCTTGATATTACTTATTGAAGATTTTTAGGGCTTTTTTTTATCATGATGAATATAATTACCCTGTTATTTTTAAATGTAGCAACGTCTGAAACACATCCATGGTGGATATGGCGTATTTTTCAGTTCTTATGTAATTGTAAATTTTATGCCCTAAATGAATAGGAAAAAAAAAAAATTGCTGCTTGCAGTTAATCTCAAAGTTATTTAAGAAGTACTGCACCTTTTGTTTTACTGTGTGGAAGAATTTACGTAGACTCAATAATCTTTTTTCGCTCATCTTCTAGTTCTACGATAAATAGATTTACGGTATCCAAGGTTTCTTTTACTTCTTTCAATCTTATTTCTATTTCATACAAAACCTAAAAGATGTCTGTGCCGAATTGAGATACTATTGAAACAGAAAACCTGCATGTATGCAGAAAGGTATATGTACAGAGGGAGTAGAAACGACACACTCCTACAAGCAGCAGATGCTCGATAGGTATATGGTCTTGCCACTGCACGCCAGGTGACTCTTCAGTGCTTTTGTTGACACTAGTATTACCTATATACCTCCCTGATGTATGTTAATTGTATTTTGGATATGTTTCTTTTAATAAAGAAATAAAGGGTCATCATTGACTCTTCATCAAGCCCACAGCACTATGCATTGTCCACAACGCTCTAGAGCTCTCTAGACTACATCAAGAACTGACAATAAGTGACACATCAGTGTGTCAAGCTATAGGTCTTGGCATTGAGCCAGGACTGAGCAGAACTGCTAATATACCTACACGCCACCTACGGTATATACTATAACCACATTTACTAACAACTTAATTACAGTAATTACAGTCTCTCTTTCCTGAGATCCATCATATATCAAGACTTGTCATAAGCATTTACCTAGAGCCTTTTATAATGTTCATTCTATCAAAATGTTGTCTAGGTTTAGGGACATGTGAAATGCGCGCATGAGTGCCACGCATGAGGGCAGTTTACGTGTGCGCACCCCATTAACTCTAATATATGTACTATAAGCCCTCGTTGACCCTTGTAAAATAAATCATAATTAAACTTCTATACCATATCCCAATCCTCATAGATGGTGGCGTACTGCATAATAATTCTATCAGTAAAAATTCAAAGCTGTGGTTTCAACAAAATCTCAGTGCAAAGTAGTCTGAAAAATAATGGACGTTTGATAGAAATCCATAATCATGGTCCAAGAGTTGTAAGCTTAAGGGGTTTCCACTACCTATTGTTTACCTACAAATTACATAGAGATCATTGCAACTTGTATTCCACCATTGAAACTTGTATTCATTTATATATATATTCTCTTTTTAGAAAATTAGTTCTTACCGACACAGGCGAGGGCAACATCATCCCAGGCGTAGGCATCCCCACAAATGCACGTATAACCGCCGGCAGCGTTGAGACATACGCCCGAGGCACCACATGGAGCAGTGGCACACTCGTCAATGTCAGCTGAAAGGGGAAAGTTGGAAGTAAGTATTAGGCTAAGTAGAATTATCATTATGGAAAGAAAGCGGGATTCCATTGGAAACATATTTAATTGTAGACATTTACATTACATTATGACATAACTTTCCTATGCCTATTCCTATTTCAGTCGCTCAAATAATCAAAATGGTTCACCAGATATACATAATGAGTATTCACTAGTGAGATCGAGCTGGCAATCCATCTTCTAGTGAAACTCACTTGCTGTTCACGTAAAGGTGAAGGAGCATGATCGACACTTAAAGAAGTATGATGACAATTTATAATGCAGGAGGTCAAACGGAGTGATTCAAGGAAAACCACTGCAACTTACCGCACACGGCATCCACAGGGTCTCGTGTCCAAGTTGTAGCTAAGGCCTCACACGTTAGGCCGATCGTTGGAGGCTCATAGCCAGCGTCGCAAGTTACGGTAGCTGTTGCGGCACCCGCCGTAACGTCCACAATATCATTTGTGGAGAAGGGAATCATCGTCAACATTATGTCTGTAGCTTCACATTGGCCATTAACACGAGAAATCAGGATGTTGAGAAGTAGAATGCATGTCACTTGCAAGCCAACCTGTGTCCTCACAGGCGCCATTGTTTTACGGTGTCTTGACAACGCGAAAACTTGAAAAACAAGTATGGGATGACTATTAGGCCTAAAAGTTGCAGTCGAAATAAAAGGTTATGGTTAGTCTGTTTTTTGTATTTCTGATTTCGTTTCCTACTAGAAAAGGTCAGTTCTGGGTCTTTGCAGATTGGCCGTACACATATAGATCTATATACAAAGAAATTTTGAGAGGGCAGATGGGCAAAACATAAGGTTGAATACGCTATTTCCTTTAAGAAGATTGATGTTTTAATAACATCTTTGATTCACAAACAAGCCTCCCCCGGCCTTCCCTGGGAGACCAAGCTTTCTCCCGTCATATTGGCCAGTATACATCCTTGCGTTTCGAAGGTCATTCTATGTACAATTAATAACATGTTAAAGCCGGGCCCACACATTCAAGAACTCACAATTCGTACGAATTGGCGAATTCTTAGCAAAATTGGCCAATTCGTTCAAATTTGTGTTAGTTTTTCGTGGCCCACACATGTCTTAGCACTTCTCTTAAGGTACTCATTTTCCTGTGACACATCACATGTAAAACAAAAAAAAATGTCGGGGATGTACAGAAGGGTGAGTGAGTGAGATTGGTTGCTTTACGCCCTTATCAACACATAATATGGTTATATCAAGGGCGGGAGAGCTGAGAGGAAGGCAGTTTTTTTTATCATACCTAGGAAACAGAGACAGAGAAGAAGGGAGAGAGACAGACAAAAGAGAAAGAAAGGCGTTTTATGGTCATACCCAGGACCAATGTACAGAAGGGGAAATGAGCATTATAAATATATCATGTCTCAAGGGAAATTCATGGATCGACGCCCAAGGGTATTTTGTGCAAGCACAGCTTAGGGACTGTTCATAATTAACCACTGGGGCGGGGGGCGGGGAGTGGAAAATTTGCAAAATATTCTTGTGCAAAATTGTATGACCCCCCTAAAAGTCTTGTGCAAAATTTCTTGGCGCCCCTTGAAAGTTTGTGCAAAATTTCATGACCTCCCCCACACATATCATTGTAGTTCTGAGTCTGCAAAAAAAGATGCCCCCCCATTTTAAAGTGCGCAAACAAGGTGCCCCCCCCCCCCCTTCAGAGTCTGCACAAAAAGGTGCCCCCCATAAAATTCTCCTCTCCCCGTTGTGGTTAAGTGAACAGTCCCTTATCATTATATTATCTGTCTAAAGGGTTGTGATCGCCCATGCATGACGTAAGAATTGTTTCCCTTCCTACATTACTTCATGTTACTTCCTAAGTGGCATTCCCAGCTCATAGGAATATTCCTTGCTTTACAGGTGTGGGTATGTAAGCTAGAAGGTAAATAGGGTGCATACTGTTCACTTAATTAATTATTTCTTGGGTTTAAAGACTAATATAACACATTTCTTACAATTTAAAGTGACAGTGTTGGTTTATACAACATGGCCAAACACTTTGGGGTAAAATCCAAAATATGTATTTCTTTTAGTTTTGTTGAGCTATGAGAAAAAGATAGGCGTTTGATTAGATACACTGATGAGACATTAATTAGGGTATCCAAAACCAACTTTCAGTCCAGAAATAAAATTTAATGATATATTGCAAAGTTTAAACATATTGAAAGTTTACATTTTGAATTGAAATTTGGCTGTTTTCGGTGAGGATAGTTTTAGAAATTTGAAATGGTAATGCATGGAGGGATCATGTGGCTATTCACTGGTAAGGATGAAGACGAAGATCCATTCACATCTATTAAAAGTTCTCCCCTTGTATTTCACCCCTTCAAGCCTGTCTTGGCCTCACAGGGAAGTTCAATGATTAATTTCTGTGTCCCGATTCCATCTACAGTTTAACTCGTCATATAGAGAAAAAAGATTTGTATTGGCCACAAACATTTAACATACAACTAGAAGACACGCACAATCATTTTCAGATTTGTTTTCATGGGTCGCCACCTAAAAATCATTTATCTTTCCTACCACCACATCTATGATCTTACTACATTACTCCATGCATCTGAGAATGTATCTTTCAAACACTATAGGAGCGGGATAGGGCTGTGACACCTTCATCACTTTGCTGCGTAGCCGCGCCCCTCGCAACCTACCAAACAAGAACGCTATGTTGCGCACTTCCTCAAGAGAACACGCCCTAAAAGTCCACTGGGAAAATGATGGGTTCAAGTATAGAATGATCCCAATATATATAATTATGTCCACAGCACTGAATGTGTTATACCACGGACTTGTAATGAGAATTCTCATACAAGTCCTTGTTTATACGATTGTTTTTTTCTGTCATTTTTTTTCTGGAAGTGGAAATGATTACCTCTTCAATCAATACAAAAGAGTTAGTTTCAGATAAGTAAAAAGAAGTTTCTGTCATAAAGATAAATGCAGAAAAACTCACACGCATTGTAGTGCATACGTATGTTATTGTTTTCTTATAGTTCCAACTTTTATTCCTTTAAGTACTAGTACTTAATTCGTCTTTTCATATCGCGCCAAACCGATAAACACGGTGTTGCAATATTGCTTGAATTATTAGAGTATAGGCGCGTTATTATGTGTTTGAATTAGAATTGTGTGTACATGCACGGGCGTAAAGTCACAAACTTTGATATGACAGATAACTATCATGGAACTCTTGTCATTTCGCCTGGCATTAATACATGGTGAGTCTATTTATTGTTTTTTCCATTAAACTATAGACAAATAACATAGTTAATAACGAAATAAGGTAACATGGGGTAGTAGAGTGCATGGTATCATGCACTACCAACGGTGATGCGTTTGATTCATGCATGCACTTTCTGAATTCACCCCTTTCTAAACTATAAAACATTTGCAAAAAAAAAGATGTTGTAATTTTAAAAATGATATGGGCAGAAAAGTTGATATGCTCTTTACTTTCTTAAACGTGGGTACATACCTGCGCATGGAATGATAATCCTTGTAGTGCCTAGATATTGAGAGTGTTACTTGATTCTCCAGTAGATATATATAGGTGACTTGCCCAAACCAGTCTATGAAAGATGAATACTATATCTTGTCCCGGGACTTTAACTATACTTATAGATATTAGTTGCATGGATGAAGGAGCACCCTGGTTTTCACTCAGCATGCAAATCAGGCAATGCCATATAAAGGTTGAGGGTCGTGGGGTTAAAGTAACGATTTTATAGCTTCACAAGCTATAGAATCCTTGGTTAAAGAGGGAACGTGGGTAACAGGTGGAGCGAGAAAGATATGTCGACGCCTTTTCAGTTATTTAGACAGGTGATTTATATGTCATTGACCTTAAAATGCAAGGTTTGGGACTGCTCAATGTGAAACTAGCGTTTCGAAATCCGTACTTTGGTATGTCTCATCTCCAAATTAAAGAAATATACACATTTTAAACAATTAACAAGTTACATCAATATAGATCTTTTTTTTACCTTACTATTAAAAAGAACAATCTTAGATATTCATTTTTGGTCAGTCGTTAGGCAGTTTACATACAGAGGAAAAAAAAAAGGAATATTTTTGTTTTGTTTTTGGCCTCATGTTAAACAAACTATATATACATATATCAGAAGTTTGCAAGAGAATAAAAACAAAGCTAGTATTGCAATCAACACCGATATTTGGCCTTACTATGTATAAATATACATAATAATCGAGACACAAGGCAGGAGGGCTTCTCAGGACTTTTATTTTATATCCTGTTGAGTAGGTTCGTTAAGCCCCAAACATCACTCTACAAAGAAGCAGAAAGTACAAAAACGGCAGAAAAAGAAAAAAAAAATTCACGTCTATACAGTACGACGACAGGTTCTTTCTGATGTTTGTCTTTGTCGCACAGCAACGGGTAAACAGTCATTCAGGTGTCAAGAGAGTATATTTATAAATACATTTATAGACAATAAATATCTCCCATAAATATATGTAATAATCGAGACACGAGGCAGGAGGGCTTCTCAGGAGTTTTATTTTATATCCTGTCGAGTAGGATTGTTAAGCCCAAGCCCAAGGAGATGAAATATGATGTAATCTTTTTTTTTAGAATCTTGATAAAGCCAAGGCAATCTTGCGATCAAGTTCGAGTTTGTAGGAGGTATGAGTGTTCAGGTAAATTAAAACAGCCAAACCTTGCCAGTCTCCAGCTATCTTAATATCAGACAAATTGAGCCCAGATATAGGCATAAACGAAGCTGAGCCTCGTCTCAGGCTATGAAGGCCAATGTCCCTAACAATCCCACACGAAGTTGACCACTCTTTCAGTTTTTTTCAAAGCAAAATCATATGGGACTGACAGACCACCATCATATGAAATTAAAGGAGAATCATTGGCACATGGGTAACTCTTGAACCATCCATGTAATTGGGTCGCCAAGCACAAGTTGTTATGATCTAGCTGAATACTGATTTATTTTTTAACTCGGTACAGATAGAAGAAACCTCCAGTCATGCCATTGCAAGTCGGATCTGGTCAGGAGATGATTATTGAAGGTAGATGAAAAAACATGGCATTTTCTCAAGAGGGTGTGAAAACATAGCAATAAGCCTAACCATGTCGCCACTTCCTTGGACAAATCCATGTTAACTTGCTGGAATATTAGAAGATCTTCTGGAAATAAGGGGTCTTTAGGAGACTTTTTGTCTCCCAAAAGGCGTTTTAACCCCATTAAAGTCAGCTTAAGATGAAAATCAGACCTCAACACTAAATTTCCTTCCAGTTTTGCTGGGTAGTTAATAGCAGAGGTATAGTTCTCCATCGATGAGTATGACAAGGTACCCACAGACCAAACCAAAAAACGGCAGACATTTTCTGGAATAATCGGATGAGGAGGTATACCCATTTGGTGACAGACTGAGTAGTATTTCTTCCATTGAGACATACAAACTGACTGGGTACTGAGAGCTAAGGCATTTCGTTGGATTCCTTCCACTCTTTGGTCCAATGAAGATAAATCTGTAATTATATAAGAGCTGGTTCAAGGAAACACTTCTTCTTGTCACATAGCCAGAATAAGGTACGAATAATATTCGCACAGACCTCATCTGGGGCTCTTTCCTTAGATAGGCATCAAATCAGCTTTTTGTCAGGACACAAAATAATTATACCAGCATTTTTGTAGAAACATAGCCAATGATGCACAACAACAGACAGAGCCATAAGGGCCTTAAATGTCTGAGTATTTGCAACCACATGGTTAATGTAAATTACAGAAAAATTCTGGTGATGAGAACAACTGGCGATGTCCTTATTGGTGGAATCTCCCGGTTGAAATACACCACTGCAAGTCAAATTCTTGTATGAGGCCACAAATGACTCCTTTTCCCATATCAAAAAAATGGCCTCACTCAAGTCAGACTTCAAAGACAGGTCCCTTGTGCCATTAAAGTCGACCAAGGCAGCATGCCACCATTGTAAATTGTTGTGGAAGGAAAACTGCAGACGTACACAACAACGATGATGTAACGGCTTGAGCAGATTAATGACAAAATGGTAATATAAACGGCCACCTTTCACTACCTTGCTGCAATGATTTAGCACGCCTGCTTATCTCCTGATTTGTATTCTAGAACCACATTTCTTTCCATCAAAGAAATCTAATTCTTTCCTCAGCTTTTCCAGCTTATCGTTTGGTAAACTCATGGTCATATTGGTACTATCAATGATGATGCCCAGATAGCGATTCTGTTGACATGGGTGAGTTACTTTATCCCATGCTACATAGAAGCCTAACTCGTCCAACAATTTTATCAAAAACAGTTGAGCATGAACACAGTCACCATATGTTTCGCCAGACAGAAGAAAATCGTCTAAATATGAACAGCAGACAAAACCCTCTCTCCTCATGATTCGAGTGACGGCATCAGTAATTCTAGCGAAACAGTTAGGAGCAGAACGAGCTCCAAAACACATGAAATTGTCCACTAAATAGGTGTCTTCATGGCCTTTTTTCCATTTTAAGCCAAAATAAGTCCTGTTAGATGGGTGAATCAAGACATTACGATAAGCAGCTCTGACGTCCACGGGACACATGAAGGAATTTTGACGAAGGTTAGAAACAATTTCATCGAGCATACCTCAGAGACATAATTCCGTTATAGGTCTGATCCCACCATTTGATTTCTGTATCACTCCCATAGCGTGTACACTATGAGGTTTGGAGCTGATGAAAGATAACTTCCCCGACGATACTTCTTTAGAAATCAAGGCGTCCAGTTTAGTCTCATTATCATTGGAATAACATGATGAGTAGTTCGACATTTCATAAGAAGTGATTGATGGATCCTTGTCCACTAGGCGAAAACCATTCCAGACTCCATCAAGCAGCCAGTGAGAATCCTTGTCAAGGCGGCCATTACTACACAACCAAGATGCCCAGCCCGATGGACGAAATTGACGCATAACAACGTCAACATAGCCATGAGAAATCTCAGATAAACAGCACTGGTAGAGATTAGGTAGATACACATCAGAGATAACCTCATCTGAAGCAGTAGCCAGTAATCCAAGAAAAAATTGAACATCTTCAACTGTTGGAGTCAGTAAAATCGTGTTGTGGCCGCCATCTTGCCATCAATTTGGACCCGGGGAAGAGGAGACTTTGCCTTGTCCACCACCACTTATATATATATATAAGAATTTTTATTCATATAAATCAACAATTACATCATGAAAACTTCCGGTAGCAACATCCGGCGAGGCATGTTCACGAAGCCAGTTTAGCTGAATGTTGCATGTTTCAGAACGATGAGAGCCTTTGCACAACCCACAAATGCTGTGACGATATATCTGCAATTATAGCAATCCCTCCCATCATTCCACTTCCAACAGGCATCCTTAACCCAGTTGATGTAGAAGTCATAATGTGGTGACAAAGGTGTGGAACTCTCCTTCTTATATTCTGACAAAGAAGATGGCTGTGAGCGATAATATAAGCTTCGCATGTTTTTTCGGGCACAAGTACATGCAATCAGACTCGATATCAATGTGTGGCCAATCATCAAGATGGCCCGATAACACCTTGGACGTTACACTTCTTTCATATTCATATATATTTCAACATTCAGGTCAACAATTACCTGGGTTTGCTGGAGCTGTAGATCTGTTGAAAGGATTACCAGGCGACTGGCTCAATGAAGACTGACCGTGGCCACCGCCACCTGAGCTGCCCGGTGAAATGGACAGACGTCGTAAGGCCTCCTTGGCTTCCTGAGTTTTTAACAACAGATTCGCTTTGTCAACTTCAGCTTGCTTATTGGTAATACAGGTTTCAACCAAAGTCAAATAAGCCACTGTACCTCTCTCTGGCACTTTGTCCTCTCCGATCCCTGCAGCAGAGGCTATTGCTGCCTTCTCCATTGCTAGGTAGGTTGGATCAGTTTCAGATTTTACGATCGAAGGAATTCTTTTCCTGGTCATCGTTAACTCTTTTTCTTGTCTTGGTTTGCTCGCCACAAGCAACTGGGACGAGTATGATGTTCAAAACAGCCGCTACACAATATTAGCTTCGGCTCTGACTGCATTGATCACCGTTATATGATTTTTTCAAAATTTTCACGTCTATACGGTACGATGACCAGGTTTTTTCTCAGTCATTCAGGTGTCAAGAGAGTATATTTATAAATACATTTATCAATGATAAATATCTCCCATACATACATGTATTTATCATGTATCTTAAATTGATTTTTTACGGTGTAAATTCAGTGGTCCTTACAATGAGTAGTAGGATGCATTCGTCACTGTAACATAACATTTATAACATTGTTTTTGGATATCTATTTGCACATTTGGTAACTAAACCTTGACACCTTGTTCTGGGTTTTAAAAACAGATATTCTAGTGTGAACCAATGTATAGCTAGTTACTGTCACAGCCATGGATTGGCCTTCAATACCACGTCACCTTACCTACATTTTGTTTGATGAATAAATAACCAGTTTTTGATGAACAACTCCACTTACCTTCTTCATTGGTGAGCTAATTACCCACATACATGTAATTATTATAAGTAATCATCATTCTTCGTTCTTTTGAACTAGCCGTACCCACGATACGAGAATATCCAGAGTAAACAAGTACTAAGTTAACTAATTAACAAGTTATGCACCGATTTGATCAACTGTTAACATATTTAACTTTGTAATCAGTGTCAACTTAATTCATATACTTGGCGTTTCCACTGGAAACGATTTTCTCAGCCACAATCATTTGTGCCTGATGTCAACTTATAGTTATTGCACTTTAGGCATGTTTAGACTGAAAATGCAAAATATTTACCTACAAAGTTTACATTAAATCTTTAACTTATATCCGAACATTTCAAAGTACAAATATTGCACAAAAAACATAACACTATTTTGTTATTTTAAGTATGTTTATTCATTAATGATTTTTCTCTCCCTAGCATATATATCTATTAATACTAGCCTACTTAGGCCTTTGGGTTAGTTGTTTTGCTTTTGTGAAAAATAGCGGACATTTCCGTCAATTCCCGTCGTCACATTGTTTACTATTGTCACAGCGATTATTCCGCATGTTACATGAGTACATTATGATGTAACAACGCATAATAATTATGAATATGATTAGGAATATTAATGTTAGAATATTAGAATATGACCTAAGGTAAACCTCACAGGTTTAGACATATGAATTGACATGTATATCTCAGGTGTGCCAGATGTTAGGTAACCCCCTAACAGCACAAGCTGGCAGGTAACACCTTACCTAAGCCAGCACTTGACAATAGGCTTGGCCCAGCCCACCTGGACAAGCAGGTGTAATGTAACTCACATTTCTATTGGTTAATGCAATCTACACTCCTATTGGTCAAGGTAACCTACACCCTTATTGGTGCATGTGACCTTAAGGCATCTCATTGGTTTAATGTAACACACTCTCCTATTGATACATGTGATCCATGTAACCTTGTATAACATTGGGTAAGGGTCACGTGATCTACCTGACCTTACATCATTGGTCATCCAATATGGCACACCTGTAACCTTCACCTACTTAAGACCATGTTCCATGAATAAAGTTTAGTTCCAAATATATTCCTGCAGACTCTGTTCCAGTACTTACTCAACATTAATATTACTTGATAATATACGCTAGCTCTACCATCACCGAAGTACAAGTATATTATATGGTGGAAAACCAAAATCGAAACTCTGGAGAAAACAAGAGAACTCAGGAATAAGACCGTCGTGATAAGCGATTACATGCCTCGACAGAGGAAGAAGAAAACTAGCGCAGTAACAATGGAAGCTGGATTGAGAAACCAGCTAGACTTAATCATCACGGAGCGGTTAAATGCACACGAGCAGGGGCGCAACGATGACATAATGGAAAGAATCGAGAGACTTGTCCGAGATCAAGTAGTAGCCGCACAGATAGCAAACGCAGACAGACCAATTCAGGTAGTAGCACCCCCTCCAAACGAGGAAGCCAGACAGGCAGAAGCACATAGACAGAACAATTTTGCTCAAGCTTTAGTAGCTCTCAGGGCACAAGACCCAAATCTCAGAAAGCCAGAAATATTTAGACATCCGACTAGCACCATAACCACTAGATCCTTTCTGAATACGTATCAAAATTACATTGATTTAGCTTATGATCAAAATCCTCAAGCCAGGGCTAGATATTTACCCACATATGTAGATGGCCGGGCAAGGCAATGGCTAGATAGGCACCTCAGAACCGAAGGTGTAGAAAGGAATGACTATCAGGCAATTGTAAATGCCATGATCGCACATTTTGCGGCCGATGAAAGAAAACTTAGAATAACGGGTGTACGCAAACAAAGAAAGGATGAATCAGTAGAGTCTTACTCAGCTGAATTAAGAGACATTGTGCATGCTAGAGGGTTAAACGAAGAATCATCTATTGAAAAACTAGTAGAAGGACTTATACCTGAAATTGGGAAAGTGGTACTCGCTCAAACCCCATTAACATTAGACGCGGCCATAGTAATGGCTAAGACGGCAGAAGCCAGTATTCAGAAACCCACTCTCATAGACTCCTCAGACATTTCCAATGTCGTAGCCACCTCATGTAGTGCTTTAACGAAATTAGCTGACGAACAGTTCAAAGTTCTCACTGAACAAATCCAGAAAGTTCAGAAAACACAAGAGGATTCTGTAAAGAAAGAATTGGAGAAACAGAAGGAAGCAGAATCCACGGAGACCGTCGCAAACATGGGAGGTCACCGCGGCAACGGATGCGGCCGGGGATGCGGCAGAGGAAAAGGACGCGGCTGGAGAGGAAAAGGTGGCCGAGGAAATGGCCACAATAATCACCAGAACGACTGGTATGGTAACCAGGATTATAACCAAGGCTACAATAATCAACAATCAAATTGGCAGCAGAACTCCGGATACAATGGTTACCAACAACAGTACGATCAACCATCCTTTGACCCTCAAACCTTAAGGGATTTCCAAGCCTTCCAATCCTTCCAACAAGCCAGGAGGCAGGGAAACGGACATCACACGTCGAATTAGGGCCAACCCGGCGTGTGGAAATTCCCTTCGGGCAGGGAAAATGTGATATGACGACAACCCAGGAAAGTCCAAGGAATAAAGAGACATTGAACTACGGTTCAAGTAAGGAAATCCCAAGAAACAAAGAGACATTGAACTACGGTTCAAGTGAGGAAACCATACCTAAAGGCAAAAAGTTCACGACCAACACAGGCAAAACTGTGCAAGAAGAAGCGACCATTACACTCCAACCCAGGAATGAAAAAGGTGAGACAATTCCTATTACTGCTGCAATCAAAAATGGTGCTTTAGAAGTAGAAGCATACAATTATGGTATACCTGGTTTAATGGCGCTTCAATATCGGCGATACGAGCTAAATTGGTAGAAAAATTCAAAGAGAGAGGTATGGTTGAGATCAAACGTATTAAATGGAGAATATATATGGCCGATAGTGCCGTGGTTCACTGCAAAAAGCTTGCTACCATTACATTTACTGTACAAGGGAAGAGTTTTAGACATCATTTCGCGGTTATGCCCAACCTGAACAGACCAATGATTTTAGGGGTAGACTTTTTCCGCAGAAATAGGGCTCATATTATATTCAATGAAGACCCATCCGATACGTACAAACCAGTACAAGCCACCCGAGCCATAACAATTCCCCCCCATTCAGAACTTGCAATTACTGGGGAAATCACCACCTTAAATGATATTGATTATGAGGGAGTGGTAGATAACATGGCTCGAAGAGTAGAGGTTCCTTTCCTAGTACAAAGAGGCATTGTATTACCTAACGAAAGAAATAGACACCCACTGGTTCTATTAAATACAGCCTCATCCCCGTATAAAATTGATAAAGGTCAAATCGTAGCAGTTTTCTCAAAATCAAACGCACAAGATTTCGTCCAAATAACAAATGATGCTAACTCAGAAGCTATACAAACAAACGGTTATCTTGCACAAATGGATTCTACATTTGATTCTGACAGTAACCTTTCTTTCAGCGGTAGCTCTACAGAGAGTGATATGTATTTAAACAATTATCAGGAAGTCAATGTAGACTCAGAAGATAATGTATCCCCCAGCCAGATTTTGAGCGATAAAAGGGAAGGATAAATTAAAATCACTACTCAAAGAATACAACAATGTTTTTGTAGGCACCGATAATAAGTTAGGACTGACCAAATTGTACGAACATTCTCTACATCTAAAAGAAAATACCGTACCCTGTCATATGCTATGAAAATTGGGATTTATTCCTACATCAGATCACATTCGCATTAAACACATCAATTAACCAAACAATCGGCTACAGCCCATATTTTATCATCCATGGTAGACAGCCAGCAAATCTGCTAGATTCAGTGCTCAAACTAGACCTAGGAGCGACAACGATCATGAAATCACTAGTCGAAATGATCACAGCTCAGGACCATTCGACAAAGATCGCCGAAAATCGCTCAAAAAGACAACAATTGAAAAGCAAAGAGAGACACGATATGAAAGCAAAACGCTCAGATATCCAACCATCCGATATCGTATACATACATGTACCACACATTGTCGAGAAAAACGCATGCAACAAATTATCCCAAGTTTTCATGGGACCATACCTAGCTTGTAAATATAAATCTCATGTTACCATCATCCTAAGAGATATAAAAACTGGGAAAGTATTAAAACGAGCAGTGCATGTAGATAGACTCAAGAAAGTACAAAACTTGAAAAACAATCAATTTTCATACCGACTACTACAACATACACCAGACCTACTCAAAAGAAATTGGGACATCAAAGCAGGAGTTGTTTCCCCGAAACAAAAACTTCTGTACCCAGAACCGCACATAATACCAAGGAAAAACCATTCAAAGATAAAGAGACGAAGATAAAAGCAAGATTAAAATGCATGACAAAGGTCAGATTCATACAAGGACATATCAAATTGGTACTAAGGCAAGAACAACAAGGGAATACACATCTGTATTTCAATTACACCATTGTATTATTTTTCTGACGCACCTGAAAGCTATCTTAAACCTATGCAGACAAGCAATTACCAACAAAGGCCCTTCGGCAACAATGCCAATGCTCATTCACACATTCATTCTAATCCTGAAGCCAGACGCTTCACATACATGCCAAGAATTACATAGAACAATAGATGGGCGACAAGCACCACTGATGCTGACTAGAGATAAGCGTCAGGAGACAACGGACTCGCTGGCGAGGCGTCAACACCTCATGGCAAATGCCAGCCCCCATAATCCCAGCTTTATCACAACAAGGCTTTCCTTTCCTGTGATGCCACAGACACGCTGACTTAGCCAACCAGACGGTTCCGAAAGAAGGGACAAGCATTTAAGGAAGCCCACCCACAACTCTAAAATCATTCCACAATAATTTCTCAAACGAGCACCACGCCTTAGGAACCTGAGTAATTAGCTGAATTACCGTCTGACATAGGTCGGAAGCAAGATACGACAGGTATGCGTATACACATATACTACACTTATTAATAGACGACTACTATTACTATACCGTCAAAAAGTGTACACTTGCAAGTACAAATACATGTACATATATATATATATAGGCATACATTCTTAGATCGAGACAGATACACTACTCAGATCTACCATGCAATTGGAATTGCGACATATTTCGCACAATTATAGAGCGTACTGTATAAATATTTCTCTACTTAGATAGAAAACACGCCTCTAAGACATGGATACAATTTTTTTTTTTTAAGAATGTTATTCCTAGCCATCCTGATCAGCACAGGGGCGCTGATCCATGGCACCAACCCTATACTCCGTCAAAATGTAGGAGTACTGTTTGAACCGTTACCAGCACCACTGGTAAACGGACATGATTACACCGACATCATATTCGCTGTACCATACAAGATACCTCAAAGTCCACCCAAAGCAATTAACTATACTAGGGAAATACAAAGTTTTAACCACAGGTCAACCACAGAACTAGGAGACAATATAAAAGGTATATTAAACCAACAGGCCCAATCGCTGGATAAACTCATAAATTCTACGGAGTATCAGATAAACTCGTCACTCTCCACCCTAACACTCTTTCTATCGGATCCTATAACTAAAGAGCAGGAAAGGACCAAGAGAGAGGCCATACTAGGATTCCTGGGCGAAGTATTCAAGGGAGTCTTCGGCCTAGCGACCACCCAGGACGTGAATAACCTAGTAGGTACCGTGTACAATATTGATACTGTATTACAATCGTTTGCCCAACAAGATAGGGAAACCGCAAAACTGTTAACCAAAGTAACATCAAAACAGGACAAATTCTATAAAATGTACCTACAAGATAGAACGACAACAGAAGATATCTTAATGAACATTGCCGAAAACATAGATTCTTGGTCTAAAAATCTCAGTATCCACTTTGGAAACAGCAGAGCCGACACGATTAACGTAAGATCACAATTTACAATTTTGTTAGAGGCCCTGACAATCGTCTCACACAAGTTACAATACCTTCAATCCTTAAACACTATCATTGATTCATTGAGACTTTTGGCAACTGGCGTGTTATCTCCTGAGATAGTGCAACCCAAAGACTTTACTAAGTATTTACGACAAATGGACCTCCAACTCAAACTCACGTCCCCAGGAGCAAAAGTAGCTATCATGAACGTTGAGTATTATCATAGTCACAAAATATCCATGTTCGTATACTCAAAAAGCCATCTTTACATCAATACAAGGATTATCATATCATCAACTGAAGCAGTCTTCGATCTATTTCAAGTTATACCTATGGCAGTACCAATAGATACCATATCTACACCAACCCAAGGTATAACATCGATTAAAACTAGTGTAAAATTCATTGGCGTATCAAAGGATAGCACGCTATTCCTAGAAATCAAAGACGAGGACCTGCATGCTTGCAAGGGCAATTCAATTCGGATTTGCACCAGGACAATCCCCAGAATCCACTCCACGTCTCCTTCTTGCATCATCGCCATATATCAAAATAAAACCTCAATCCTGAATAAGGTCTGTAAATTCAACATTTACCCATTAGCAGAACCAATAACGAATGCAATAGCAATAACAGCAGATGAATACCTAGTTTCCACTAATGAGAAAACCTATGACATACTATGTCACGGTAAACCAGGGAGCACTCACACCGCCAAATCCTTCTTCATATTGGGAGTCCCATGTCTATGTACGGTGAATATCAGACCACTATCCCTACCGAATTCCAAACTACCTTGTAATTCCTCCACATCATTCCACTATGAATTCCACACGAGTAACTTACCGTTCATGGAGGCAATAGACATCAAATTCAAACATCTGACTCCAAGCACACTACACTGCCAACCATTTCTTTTCAAATCTCCAAACGTGTCAAGATTCCTAAACAAACTAAGATACAAACAAATGGACGCAAATACAGCAATAGAACTACTACCCTTTGCCAAGGCGCTACTCAAAAACGCAACAGCCCTCAATATACCTATCAGCCAGATCACGGAAAAGAATGACTCCATATTGAGGAATATGATATCACACCCAGCCTGGGCCATGATAACTCCAATACTATCGATCATCGCTATAGCTATATCCATGTATCTCCTCTTCAAAATACACTGTTGTGCACCAATGGCAGGTTATGTACACACAGTAAGCAGCTATAAACTATACGACAACATAAAAGATAGTGTAAACCAACTACCCAAGCTCATACCGGACAACTACACAGCCCACGACTATAGTTATGTCGAACCAGATGCATCCGAGAGCAAAACCACGTACATTCCCCAATTACTTAGCAACACGGATACTCACAACATATTTGTACTACTGTGCATAATTATAGCAGTATACATCTTCTGCAAAGTGGCAAACAAGTGCAGACTATTCTGCATCAGGAAGGTGGGAACAATAAATAACACAAAGAAGACTAATCCAGACGTTTGTTTAAAGATCTACCTAGGAACAAGAAACTACTGCCTACCCATACTATCCATTCCCCATGAATGGGATAGCATAAGCGGAGGAACAGCTCCATCGGCAGAAGATCTAGACTACAAAGGCTGTCCATACCCAGCAATCAACATCAAATGGGACGGACCAGTCAAGCTAACAATAAAGAACCAGACAGTAAAATATTTCTTACCTACCACCATTCCCCTACCACTAAAAGCCAGATTCAACATAATACCAGCTCTAAGCAATCCTACAGTGTCAACTGGATTGCTCCTCCATACAAACGGGAGAGATCCAATGACTCTCTTTAGCCAAATAGAAACCAAACTAATCGACCTGGACATAGTAACAGAACAAAATGAGGTACAAGCGACTCAGCCAAAAGAGGATAAACTAGCAATATTGGCAAGAGCACTATTAAAAACACCAGCCCCGATATCAACAGAATCATAGAAATCGACCAATCTTGCATAAAAGTCTCAACCATAAAGTCCCTAAAAACTACCAAAACAATGCTCTGTCCACGGACTATGAATAACGCCAAACGTCTCCACAGGTATAAAAATTCAATTAACATATTATAAGTGAAACTTACCATGATTTCAGCATAGGTTTTGTCTCACAAATTAACATCAAGGGTTCATTCTAACACGAATTATATGTGAATTTTACCTGATCCAACAATTAATTATATTGTCATGTATTCGCATTTATGCCATGTATTGTGTATCATCCAAAATAACACATCTATTTGTATATATATGTATAGATATCTTTCCAAAAGACATAACAGGAAACTTATAAAAAAAAAAAAAAAAAATATAACACAGTAGAATTGCAGAGGTAGAAAAAGAACTCGAACAAGTCGTAACAAAAAGAGCCAGATTTACCTCGAAACAAGTGTATATTTCACTAGATATTTTCCACAAAAAGGAAAAGAGGCATGATTAAGGTAACTAGTTCCTTAGGAACCACGTAAAATACCACTGGCTACATATAATCAACTTAACCCATCGAATGTAGATACGAAAATGGTAAAGCCCGGCCCAAATGTATAAACCAATTCATAACACCGGAACAAGAAGTTCACAGGGACGAAATGATATATCAAATTACCTCAAATGCTAACATGAAGCGACAAAACTGCACGGATCGATATACTTACAACTTACATTGATTTCAAATCTTCTATTTTATATATATTGTTCACTTATTGTTCTAATCCATATCTGTTCTAACAAATTACAATGTCTACGGAGAGACATCGACTAACTCCGGGGCATTATGTCACAGCGATTATTCCGCATACATGATACATGAGTACATTATGACGTAACAATGCATAATAATTATGAATATGATTAGGAATATTAATGTTAGAATATTAGAATATGACCTAAGGTAAACCTCACAGGTTTAGACATATGAATTGATATGTATATCTCAGGTGTGCCAGATGTTAGGTAACCCCCTAACAGCACAAGCTGGCAGGTAACACCTTACCTAAGCCAGCACTTGACAATAGGCTTGGCCCAGCCCACCTGGACAAGCAGGTGTAATGTAACTCACATTTCTATTGGTTAATGCAATCTACACTCCTATTGGTCAAGGTAACCTACACCCTTATTGGTGCATGTGACCTTAATTTTAAGGCATCTCATTGGTTTAATGTAACACACTCTCCTATTGATACATGTGATCCATGTAACCTTGTATAACATTGGGTAAGGGTCACGTGATCTACCTGACCTTACATCATTGGTCATCCAATATGGCACACCTGTAACCTTCACCTACTTAAGACCATGTTCCATGAATAAAGTTTAGTTCCAAATATATTCCTGCAGACTCTGTTCCAGTACTTACTCAACATTAATATTACTTGATAATATACGCTAGCTCTACCATCACCGAAGTACAAGTATATTACTATTCCTCATGCACTGGGAAAAACCCAGTCTGACCCATTACGTCACGTCATGCCTCGCTGGTCACACCACAGTGGTCACTCCATCTAGGCCTCGTTTTGGTAGCAGGCTTTGCCCCCTCCCCCCTCACCGACCACCACAGCATGCTTTCCCTACACTCAAACTGATTTTTATGGTTAAACTAAAATCTTTGGACTTTCTATCTATAATGAACAGTCCCCGAAACACATTTCTGAATGAATTGATTTGGTTTTACTCTTGCACTATGCCTACCAACAGAACCCTATCCTCTGCTAACTGAGCTAACTGAGCGTCGGCCGTCACGGCCGTCATAGGAGTGGCCTGGGTGACCAGGGGAAGTGCCGGAGTGACGGCCAAGGGTTGCGGTAGCTACCCGCACCATATGTGGCCTCCCTTGCACTGGGACTCAGGCACATCTCAGGATACATCTCTTAAAGTGGTGTTGGTAGTAAACAGCCAATCAGCTAAGAGCCAATCAGCTCCCTTGGCTATAGAAAAGCTGTCAATCAGTGTAACTATAACGACGAAGTGGGATAAATAGGACCTGATCAAAAGGATTAGATAAGGCATCCTTAAACACCTCACAGACAGCTAAAGAATATTATCAGATGTAGATCCAGTATCAGTGATTGGCACATTTCATAGTGACTCATATGTTGTCTCAGCTATAAATAGCTTCGAAAACAAAGATGTATATCACTACGGGCCACAGCCCACGCAACTTGTAATGTGGACATGCATTTATATACGATTGAAGAGAGTACAAAATGTATGTTATTTGGGGAAATGCTAAGTGGATTTTGCTATGCATGTATATGTCTATCGTAAGCTAGCACAGGTTTTGATATGATATGATGTGATATTATATATGATATGTGATATGGTATGATGAGATACTTAAGATGTTGAGCCCTGTTGTATAAACTAAGGAAAGGATTTTTTTCGTGGGAATTGTTTCCCTTCCTACATTCCTTCCTACGTGGCATTCCCAGCTCATAGGAATATTCCTTGCTTTACAGGTGTGGGTCTGTAAGGTAGATGGTAAATAGAGTGCATACTGTTCACTTATTTCTTGGGTTTAAAGACTAATATAACACATTTCTTACAATTTAAAGTGACAGTGTTGGTTAACTATTAGACAACCTTTTCTTATACCTTTAAATACAATGTAGCTTACCTGGAATGGATTGCAATTTAGATACACAAACGTGACCTAAACACTGACCCTTTAGCTGTAGGAATGTCCTAAGTTAATACTTTGTGGTGGTTTCTCCTCTGTCCTAATGTCCCTCAGAAGTGTTTCCTCTGTATGAATTCCCCCCATTCTTTGTTCTGAGTTGAATGTGAAAAGAGGGTAAAACTAAGGAACACTTTTAAATCTTCCTAATGGAATTCCTTATAATATTTATTGATAAAAAAAGATAGAAAAGACAAGCAAAACCGGGGGGACTCAACCTCCGACCTATGATTTGCATTATTTGTCATTGACATAGTTTTTCTCAATTGTTTGTGTGTCAATAGTGTCGATTTCTAGTAAGAACAAGGAATGACCGCCGATTTACCATGTATCTTGAAGAATTAGGCAGAGAATATAGAGTGGTTCAAGGAGAGAAAGTTGTTCGTAATTTCCTACGTGTGTCGTGGGCAGGGAAGGAATAGCCTATACACACAATGCATTTTACCTTACGAATTTCCCACCAAAGTAAAGGAAAGAAATATAGAAATTCCCACAAAAATCCCTTTCCTTACCACATCAGCTGTCAAAGTATATTTGAAAACGCTCACACATTGCTTTTAGACCTCGTGTGATGTCTCTTTTCACATTTAATGTGACTTGCCAAAACACTAAAAATATTGTTTGTTTTTAACCACGATCACTATGGATCGGTAATCCATATAATATGTGGGAAGAGCGATTTCTATGAAAAGAGGTCGAAATAGGGGTTTCTTTAAGTAGAAAAGAGGGGTTTCTTTGTCTCACATGTTCTTTGAATTGGTTGTTTTACAAACCGCTTTACTCATCTGTAGAGTTCTGTCCACACGTTGTATGTGGTTTGTGAAGGTATCTGGAGTGGAAATGTGACTTTGAAGCCTGGATCTACACACTCTATTTATAGCCTGGGAAAGCCCCTGTGAGATACTATAGCTATTACCTCCCGATCAGGGGGACTCAACTACATTCAGAAGAGGGTGGGGCTATTGGAGTGGGGGAGGGGAGGGAGAAGGTGTAGGAGGGGAGAGTGAAGAAAAGGGAGAGGGTGGGGAAATTGGAGAGGGAAGGGGGAGGGAAAGAAAAGAGGAAGGATAAGAGGGGAGGGAGAAGATGTAGGGGAAGGGAGAGAGGGGAGGGAGAGAAAGCGAAGAGGGGAAGCATGAGGAAGAGGGGAGGGAGAGGGGGGGCGAAATCAGAGATGGTGTTGGGAGAGAAAAACAGGTATGAGAGACAGAGAAGAGGTGGAGGGAAAAGAGGGAGAGGGGGAAGTGTGGGGAGAGAGGGGGACCGTCCGGAGGACGGGTACTTTGCTAGTCTTATATATTATTCGATACAGAGGTAAACAATGATTAAATCATAACCATGTATATAGGCCTATGGTTTTGCTAAGATTTCCTTGGGCTTCATGACCAACCATCAAATTCAGTTTCGTCAATAAGACTATGTCCTATATACTGGATTAAAACCCTCCTTACAGACTCCAAAGCGGTATTCACTAACAACGGACACATGTCTAAATATTTTCAGATTGCTAGAGGTGTGAAACAAGGAGACCCCATATCTTCTGTCCTGTTCAATATTTGTGTGGAAAAGATGGCGGAGATGATTAGAAAAAATAATGAGATAGAGGGTATAGAAATTGGTGATACTGTTATGAAAATTGTTCAATTTGCGGACGACACCACTATAATTGTCAGAAATTAATTCTCCCTTCTCGGGGCTCTAGAGGTACTGAGGAGGTTTGGGGAGGCTTCGGGCCTCTCTCTTAATTCCTCTAAATCTGTAGGTGTGTTAGTAGGAGATATTATAATACAATCTCCCAAGGCCAAAGAGTTTCAGTGGAAAAAAACAATTAATATATTGGGAGTTACTTTAATGAGTCCAAGAAACGAAAAAGAAATGTCCAAAATAAATGTGGATAAGTGTCTAGAAAAAATGTTGAACGTGGCAAATGACTGGAGAAATAGATTTCTCACATTAAAAGGCAGAGTCGTAGTGTCTAACACTTTTATTCTCCCTGTCATTCAGCATATTATGTCATGCGTTAATCTTGATGTAAAATCTAGGAAAAAAGTTGATACTTTAATCCTCAATTTTGTATGGAATAACAAGAAGAAATTCCCAATAATCGCTGATTTTTTAACTCAAAAAGTTGAATATGGAGGAATGGGTTTAAAATTGATGGAAGATTTCTATGAAGTAAATAGATTGATGTGGATCCAGAGAATAATAAATACCAATAACAAATCTTGGTACGCCATACTGGAACAAGACATGAATATGTCCAAAGAAGAGATTTTTCTTAGAAGAAATAAGCCAACCAAGGCCCTAAATGGTTTCTATAGAGAGCTTTTCTTATACTGGAATAGATGTTTTTACAGTCAGACTCCTCGAAATGTTTCGCAAGTAAGAAAGGAGAGGATATGGTCAAATAATGATATTAAAATCAAACGTAAATTGCTAGAGTGGCCTAAATGGAAAGATAAGGGTATAAAAGTTATAGGTGATATTATTGATGAGCAGGGGAGACTGATGTCTGTTCGACAGCTCAAAACTTATTACAATATTGATACCACTTTCGAACAAAGATTGGACCTAGCAAGAGCCATACCTAGAGAATGGTTAAATATGTGCAGATCAAGCGCAGGAATTCCTGACAATAATAAAATTGAAATTCATATTGCGAATGAAGACTTCGATATACTAAAATGTACGCATAAAATAATAAGATATAACTAAACGCGAGCTGCATATGGGGCAACGTATTCACAAAATGCAAGTGACTTTTGGTGAGTGTCTTTCACAAGTGCCGAAGGCACGCGTGAAAGACACTCACCAAAAGGCACGAGCGTTTTGTGAATGCGTTGCCCCATATGCAGCTCAAGTTTAGTTATATTTTTATGCCATGATATATATTTAAGAGTTATTTAAGAGTTATTTACCTTCATTTCATGTCTCGCAACCCTCTGACTCGGCAAAAACAAGTGCCTACAACGTTGCGTCATGAAATGAGCATCATGAAATGAGCGTCATTGATTGCCGCAGCTAGAATTACGTAACCAATCAAAATAGCGGGAGTAAATTGGTTGCATTCGAAAAGCGGATTCCACTAGTGAAATCCAGGCATGTTTATGCCATGGTCTAATCTGGCCATGTTTTTGTGGATACGCACAGCTATCATGGCATAATACACCAGGCTATAGTGGAGAAAAAGAAATTAAACATCGAAAAGTTTGAAAAATGGAAGATCTTTTTAATTGGATTATAGAAACAGACTTTCTTAATATAAACGCACAAAAAAAACCTATTATTAGAAAAAGTTCGTCAGGAAGAGTTATTATCAAGCCAATTGAAATCTTGTTTGGTATTGACGAAAATAATAATAATGTAAGTATTATTAATTGGATTTTTCTACAGGTGAAAGCTTTTATATATAGACGCAAGTTATTCCATATGGGACAAATTTCCAGACTCTTAGTACTCTTGGAACTGAAGTTTAGAGTTGAAATCCAGGTGAAAAGTATGTCGATGTACAAAAAAAGCAGAGCTCAATCCTTACCTTGGCGTACACTTGAGCAGATCCTGAGGGAATCAACCAGTTAGCTAAGAAGATCTCCTTTCTGTATTTTTAGTTCTTAATTATAGTTCAAAACACAATGTAAATAACACTTTCACTCGCCAAAATATTCAAGTAATAATAATGGTGACAAGAAAATCCAAACACCTCTCAGGATAGGTTTGAGATTTTAAAATAGTCTAGTCAGGCTTAACCTGGAAATGTATATAATACGTAACCAAGTTACATACAAATATATGTTTTAAGACGGTAACCAAAAGGTCATTCTCAGTACATATGAGATTTATAGGTTTATGATAGTTGTAGAAGTGGTGCTGTAGATGGTAAAAACCCTCTTTAGGAAAAGAAAGGTTATATCCAATGTATAGCTTGTTCGTGCTGCCAAGAAGTCATTCTCGGTACATAAGCCCTTTAGATAACAAATTTTTAATATATGTCTTAAGACGCCTACCAAAAAGTCATCCTCAGTACATACAAGAATTATAGGTTTAAGCTAGTCGTAGGAACGTCGATGTTGATGTTAAAAACCCCTTTTTTAAGGTGATAAAGTGTCATATCAAATGTATAGCCTGCGTGCTGCCAAGAAGTCATTCCCGGTACATAAATCTTTTAGACAACAAATTTTAAATCAGAGTAGTTTGTCTTGACTGGGTACCAAAGTGTCATACTCCATACACAAACCTTGAATGTTACCAAATAGTCATTCTCTGTACATGTCATATTTTTATTAACAAAAAAGATCATTTCCATGCGCATGAAGCTAATATGTTCTCGTTTATTCTTCAATCTTCACGTTTAAATAATTACCAATGTCCAGGAAAAGAGAGGGTACGATGTAAAATAGTGTGATCGACCCCGGATGAAGAAAGAATTTTAGCGATTAATTTACGTAATAACAAGCAAGGGTAAACGAGAGCATATTTTCATGATGCTCAAGGAAATTTTAGCAAAACCATATATATGCATGATTATGATTTAATCATAGTTTACCAGGTTCTATATCTTCACAGTAGGCATATTTTATCTTTGAGATAATGCAAAAGAAACCAACTGATATGCATATATATAATGGGATAATATTTGCTTTTGATTTACCAATATGTATTATATGTGTAAGCAGGGAGTGTTACCTCCCTGTAATTTGGTTTGTTTGCATAATTTCCTAATTATTTTGTATGCATGCATAACCCATAATAAATGTTTTTGTGTATAAATTAGAAAGGCATTGTCTGCTATGCATGCACAAATCAGACACTTTATTTTATTTTGCACAAACATCAATAGCTAGCCAATAGAATTGACAGTACATCGTTAGTGAACACTGACAAGAAGCCATGTATATGTCAGAGAAATGAGGGGGATGACCCACTGACCACATGCTAATGACCTAGGTCACATGTCCTTTGCAGTTATGCTCTCTCAACCCCTTTATTTTTGTATTCCTTACGCTGAGCCAACTGTCTGGTAGATCCCCTTGCACTTCGGTTGAATACATCTCTTAATTATTTGTCTTTGTTTCGCGTAATATTGTTGTCATAATCTAAAATAACTATATAACGTTAGTTTGAGTGAAGCAATAAAGATAGGAGCTGAGTTTCCATGCAAAATGTGTCTCCCAACAGCGTAAATCTGACCTGAAGTTTGGTGGGTGCATGGTGTGTGCATACTCCGAATCTCGCCACACACCCTTGATGAGTCTAGGTGGACGAGGCGGGTTAATTCCTGAAATTCCACATAACAAACCACCTGTAGTACCGCATACCGTGCAAAACATCGATGTAGAAATTGTCACTTTTACTCAATTTAAATAAAAGAAGATTTGTATCTTCTGAAGGGATAGTGACTTAATTGAGAGTGTTTCATAAATCTTAAAGATGGTAATTAGCAGTTACAATTGTATTTTCCACAGCTGAGAATGTATTATTTAAAACCTGGTGTTTCCAAACACCCTGTAAGCTATTAAATCTTGATATGTTTTATTCAAAGGGATTGAACAAAATGATACAATAACTCAAGGCAAAGAATTTGTGAGAGGATGGATATTTTTCATCGCAATTATAATACCAGACACTGATAATTACTTGTCAGGTTATTGGGGACGCCCCAGCAGGAGTATTCGGGTATTTTTGCTCAATTATCTACCTATACAGTTTTTAAAATTAAATAATTATATAATTAGTGCAATTGGAATAACCGGTGCACACAATTTTCTATTTTTAATCAGAAAAGAAGTACTTAATGTCTTGACTAATTACAGGCGCCGTACACTCATGTCTGTCTGTCTATATTTTAGAGTTAAGCTCTGCATCCCAACTTTGAGGTTGTATAGATACACTACATTTCATATTGTCATTATTAATACCGATCGTATGGTTATCAATAAGACACACGGTGTGCATCTAGTGCATCCTCGAATGTTTGTAGAATTAGCATTAATTAACCAGAAATATGCATTGCAAGAACAATGTCGGTAATTATTCATTTACTTTTTAAAGTAAAGAAGCTGACGATATAATTTCGATAAGGATCGCTAGATTGTGTAAGGCATTCAGGGTAATTGAGTAGTCTACCTAATTTCGAAGAAAAAAACACTTTAACTACTGTAAACCAGTCTTCGTGTTTTGTAGGTGCAGTGGGTGGGACGCTATGATTCGCTACAACGCCCGCTCAAGAAATATTTCATCATCAAATGACCATTAATCGAATAGATGTATGTACTTGGCTGACTGATACCTGAGCAAGATATTTGACCTTCAATATATAAGCGTTATGTGTTGCGCACTCATGCAGGGACTCCACTATGGGAAAAACGGCAAAAAAACGGCTGCGACGAATTTTTTGCGACGAAATATCTAATCAAGTTGGATATTTTGCAATTGTTGGCAACAAATAAATGTGTTGCAAACAACCTATTTTACCCCTCTTCCACTAGTGAGTTTTGTGCGCCGAATTTTTAGGCATGTCGGCAACACGTTTTGCCTGTCGGCGCCGTTTTTTTCTATTAGTGTCGCCCTATTACACATGAATATACATGGCATTTATGTAAAGAAGAACCAGGCTACTCGCAAATGCAACGAACCGCAGAATTTCCAACCCAAGCCCAGTACCGCAGATCTGTCAAATTCATTTTATTCCTTATAAAACTTACGCCTTTAATTTCTTTTCCATTTCGGACAGATTTACTTTCATTCGATGGAAAAAAATACTTATCTAGGAATTGTGTCTGCTATTATATGAGTGATATGCTTATCTGATGTTTTATAATATGATTGCACTGATTTCACCGAGTTAATTATCCATGGATAGGCTGACGAGAACGTCCAAAGAAGTAGAAATGAAAACAAAATGCTTAAATGGCAGGATATCCTTCAACTGGGTGATGCGGGTTTTAACTCAATTTGTTGGAAAAAAATACTTTAATATTCCATACAAAGCCACTAAAGAAGTTCGCCTTCAATCGTTTCAATTTAAATTCTTTCATCGTTTTATTTGATGTAATTCTTTATATTGAATATTCAAATAAAAGATAATCCCAAATGCAATATCTGTGGGGAGGTGGATGACATAATTATGTATCATTTGTTTGTGTCGTGTGACCAGAGGCTCTCATGAATTGATAAAATGTGATATTATATTTAATCTCCCAGAAATCAAGTTTTACACAGTACGTGGGAATAGTATCTGGTTCCGGGTATAATATAATTATGACAGTGAACTTGGGTATGCTTAATTGGGTCATCATGTTTATTTACAGACACTGTGTTGAAATGGCTCAATATGAGTTTGTCTCAGAATTCTTTTAGAAAAGACCAGGTATTACAAGTTCCCCACGCCGCTAAAGAAAGAGAGTGGTTATGGGAAATTGACTTTATTATTGTCTATAAAAATCAATCAATTTAATATGAGGTATTTTTTTAAACATGAGGTATTACATAATGGTATAATTGAATTACACAATCAATCAATAGTCATTATGTAAATAATGATTTGTTCGATATTGATCAAGTGATTAATATTGGGTCATTGTGGCAGGCAGCAGGGCTTGATTTGCCATAGACGTCATGTGACGTCATCGGACAGATGTCCCATCGTCCTCTCATCTCCTGTCGACGTCCATAGACATTGGGACAATATTTTTTCTCCCCACCCACCTCCTTATATAACATCTTCATTATCAGTGATGTGGGAAGCAGGGGGGGGGGAGGGGAGGCCACAGGGGCCATGCCGCCCCGCCCCCCCCCCCCACCAATCAAAGTGAGTGGTCCAGAATCTGGTCCTCCCCCCCCCCCCCCCACACACACACACCATTTTGTTTTTTATCAATTTCGAAATGCTGAAACTAAACCTAATATTCCACTCGATGTTGAAAGCCTTCACTCATGCAATAATATAAAATCATTAAATGCCAGTGAAGTTTGTATTTAGCAATAGAATAGTAATACTGATTATGCCATTTTATTGTGGTAGTGCTTATTCAGGAAGTTGTTTTATAAAAAGAGACTTAGTATAGGACTTCTTCAGACATAATTTGCCCAATATCAATATTAGTCTAGCCTTTGTGCTTCAACTGGATGAGATGTGGCCTCATGGGAAAACCATTTTCGCTGAAAATTAAAGAGGTTTGTAGTGCCACCAACAGCTCTGGTTTGGGGAAACAGTATATCCTAGAACCCCATTTAACTCACTTTCCTTGCTTATTCCGGTCTTAGCCTCTCTAATTCTTTCACCAATCAAAAGGGGATGACATAAACAACTATATATGTGAGTTTAAATGAAAACCAAGTCCCAGATGTCGAGCTGTTAGTGAAATTAAAAAAGAAATGACTCGAAAATGACACAAATGTAAAAAGACTGTCTGCTGTTGGAATCAACCTCACAATGTCCAGTTTGGAAGTCTTACACACTAACCACTTGACGAATCGTGGCCCGTGCGAAAACCAATTTTTCGCCCAAAATAAACACAAGCTTATGACCGCCACCCATGCCTCTATAACAGAGAACCTATGTATCACCAAACCCCATTCAACACACTTTTCTCGCTTAATTCGATCTTAGCCTCTCTAATTCTTTGACAAATCGACATGAGACAAATGTCTCCTCATGGCGAATGTCTCACATTATGAAACGCTATGCTGGGACATTCCTTGTAACATTTGAACAGCATTTGCAAATTTTCCAAATAAATCTGTCCATGTCTTTATTATGAAACAACACCCATGAACCAAGATGAGGACAGACTAAGGAAACTTAACCTGCCAACCCTCCGATTAAGAGGTGACATTAACAAGGTGTATGAAATTTCTACATTTCCTATTTTGTGCTTTACACACATGCATGGAAACAGCCTAAAGCTATATTTAAACTGTGTGCATCCCAATACCTGGCCCCCGTTGCATAAACTGGGCACAGTCTGAACACGGTCTCAGCACGTGCTCAAATTGGTGTTTTTGTTTGGTTTTTGATGGTTCAACACACCTTCAGCACACCTTCAGCACACCTCCAACACAACTCCAACACGGCACAATCTCCCAGCATGTCCAAAGTGTGTTGGAGGAGTGTTCAAACTGTTTTCCATTTTTCGAGTAAAAATGATAACCATGAAAATAAATCCCATCATATAAAACATGCATAGCAATATATATGAACTATGTATCGAGTTGTCTTACTTTTAAGGAAAATTCACAAGGGACATTGTTTTAGATACATAGTTAAAGTGCAGGTAGCTCAACCTTGTGTTTATTGATAGAACTGATAATATAGTGGGGCAGTGGAGGGGAGGCAGATATTTCTCTTCAGGGGACCACATTAGAATTCAGATACTAAACATTTGTGATGATTTCTATACATTCTATTTACAATTGTAAGCTGCATTGCCTTTTTGAACTGTACCTATTATGTGTCCTGTCGATAATACAAGTTAAACATTGGTTAAAAAAGTTGTATAATTTCAGGGGGGAACAAAACCCCCCCTGCCCCCCTACTCATTTTGAGGACTCAATCTGGAATCTGATGTCTGATTATGTCTATTCCTGGAGTACATGACTACAGCTACTAGGACAATTAAGGGTGTTTACTGAGACCCAGTTGATGGTCCTCACACACAAATAACTCTGTTGAAACAACAATAATTTTCAACTCTCTGTATGGATTCCTTAATTGGTGAACATACCATAACCACAGCAATAATTGTTTACACTATAATTATGGTCATTGAACAGTAAGGCCTGTCCCCCTACTCACAGCTTTGGGACAAGTTTGACAGGCTGTAAATTATATTAGGATACATATGCCATGTACATATCAGTCTGATTTATACATGCATAGCTGAGAATGCAATTTGTATGGATTTGTCCATGGGATTGGTTATTAATTACCTTTTATATGGCAATATACAATATTTTATATAAGCTATCAAATTTTGATTCATAACAATTTGCTGTGTATAGAAAATATAATATCTCATTGTTCACAGAGCCTTTTTGTTTTTCAACAAATTCCGATCATATATTTATTGTCCCACTTCAGGACTTTGCCACCTAACAGAAATCTGTCAAAACTCTTGTGTATCAAGATAATTTCCCAACATCAAATTTTGAAACCACCTCCAACACAGTGCCAAAACAGTGCCAACATGATGCCAACACAATGCCAACACGATACCAACACACCCCTATTATACAGCTGTCCCAGCACAACACAGTCCCAGCACACCTTTTTATGCAACGGGGGCCAGGAAAGGTTTCTTTTGCCTGTTGAGCATTTGAACACCCTAACAGATGAGGTTGTGACATGGAACTACCATCCTTGACATTGAGACTACCAGGGTCACAGGGCTGCGTTGCTCCGTTCCTCGTTAACCAATCTGACCTTAGCAATAGCAATATTTGGTTATATAGTGTTGCTCCAATGAAATAGCAATCTCTATGGGCCATTTTTTTAGTTCAGGAGGCAAATTGTACTAATTTGCCAGAAGTCCCTCTCTGTCGTATATTGTAGAATACAGGGGGGTGTTTCATAAGTTAGCGCAGCGCGCGTTAGAGAGCCTAACGACAGTCGTTACCGAATAAGGAACAACATTTTTTAACACAGCGTGCTAAGGGCCATATTCCACATTAACTAATGCATCGCTAATCAAAACGGGAATAACGAACGCGCGTTATATTTATCGTTATTGTAACGATAGTGACGCTAGCATAACGAACGCGTGCTGCGCTAACTTATGAAACGCCCCCCTGGTGCAACAGTTGTAGAACAGCCCTTGATTTAGATGATTAATACAAATGTAGTTGGAAGTAGATTAAAACATAGGTGGAGAATTCCCCTGCCCCTCTTTGCCTCCTTCTTTCTCCATCCTGAGCTCTGCCACTCTCTCTCTCCCCTCCCCCTTTCACCCTGCCTCTCTCTTGCCACTGTCTTTATGATCCATCTCTCCCTCCATCACCCTCTCACTACCTCTCACTACCTCATTGTCTCCGTCCCCACTCTTTCACCTCTGTCATTCTCTCCCTCTATCCCTCTCTTCCCCCTCCCTCTCTCTCCTGTCCCCTCCCTATGATCTCTCCCTGCCTCACTATCTCCCTTGCTCTCCCCTTCCCTCTCTCTCTGCATCTCCCTACCACCCTCTCATTCTCTCTCCCCCTCTGTCCATCTCCCTCCCTCTCCCTCTTCCTCCACTGTCCCCCACCCACCCTCTCCGTGATCTCTACTCTCTCCCCTTCCCCATCCCTCTCCGGCCATCCCCAGACTCTCTTTTACCAGCCTCTGTCTCTCACTCTTACTCACTCACTCTCTCTTCCTCTCTTCCTCTCTCCCCCTCTCTTGATTAGTTTTTAATGACAAAATATAAATGTATTAAAAATTTTAAGCTCTGGATTTTGTAATAGCGTTTCTGCATTGATGTCTAAAGAATAATTCCTGTAGAGGTGATAGGGTAATGTGCTGAAGAGAATACAGCAGGATATACAGGAGATACAGGAGAATGTACCAGAGGAGATTTATATATACAGGAGGAGGTACAGGAAGTGGTACAGGAGGAGGTACAGGAGGAGTTACAGGTGGGGTATGTACAGCAGTTACTGGAGGGGAGCTACAGGTGGGGGTACAGCAGAGTTACAGGTGGGGGTACATCAGTAACTAGAGAAGGGTATAGGAGGTTACTGAAGGAGGTACTGGAGAAGGGTGTATATATGTGGTTACTGGAGGAGGTTACTGGAGGAGGTACTGGGGGAGTTACTGGAAAGGGGTATAGATGGTTACTGGAGGAGGGTACTGGAGGAGGTACTGAAAGCAGTATGTGTGGGTAATGGAGGAGGGTACTGGAGGAGGGTACTAGAGGAGTTACAGGAGGAGGTTACTGGAGGGGGTTACTGGAGAAGGTACTGGAGGAGTCACTGGAAAGGGTATTGGTGGTTACTGGAGGAGGGTATACTGGAGAAGGGTACTGGAGGAGGTACTGGAGGATTTACTGGAAAGGGTATAGGTGGGTACTGGAGGAGGTACTGCAGGAGGTTACTGCAGGAGGTTCTGCGGGAGGTTACTGGAGTAGGTACTGGAAAGGGGTATAGGTGTAAGTGGAGGAGGTTACTGGAGAAGTTACTGAAGGAAGTACTGGAAAGGGGTATCTAATAGGTCGTTACTGGAAGAGTTTACTGGAGGAAGTTACAGGAGGAGGTACTGGTGGAGTATTGGAGGAGTTACACAATCATGTACAGGAGTGGATACTGTACCTCCTGTACATCTCAGAGGAGTAAAGACAGTAGGGCGGAGAGCTTGATAAGCTTGATTCATTTCTTCAGACATATATATTTGAACATCAACATACAGATTCTTATGAATTTCACATGGGTGGAACACCACTGCAACAGTTATAAAACACTCTCAAAACACTTAGGTCGACGGTTTGACTCCCACCTTGGGTAGCTTGTTTTTTCAATCCAAGATCATTTAAATTTTGTCCAAAGATGAAGTAGGAAATAATAAAGATATTAATGTACAATGATTGCATGATGGTTTCATTTAATAACATTGTTGAAGCATGTTTTTCTCACACAACATGCCTGTGCACAAGTAACGAAAATGGCTACGAGGAGGTCTGCACCTCCTCTCAGAATTAGCCTCTCAGAGAGGGTTTAGGGCAGTTAGTAACCGTAAACCAACACTATGAAGCCAATTTAGCTCTCTTTAGGGTCAGGGAAGACCGGAGCAACAGCTGTGCAACACTTGAAAACTTTTCGCAATCTGTATTCATATTAGCTCGCATTAAAACCCATGTTTAATGAAATAACGGAGCAACGCAGCCCAGGTGAGATACCACCCATGCACCTGCTTATATAGTAGGAAACAGAAACGATCTGGATATATGAAGGCCATAAAATCCCGCGTCCAGTAATCTTTTAAGGTATTCTAAAGTATACTTCAAATAAAATTCATTCAGAATATTAAGAGCACGAGTTTTCCCATCACAATAGTCTTTTCATAAAAAATATTACAAAACATGATGTTGTAGGCATACATGAGTTGACACCCCCTCCCCCGATTGTCATTCCTTGTAAGAAACCTCCCCCTCCCCGCAGAGCATGACGTCATTTGTGGATGGCCCCAAACATTAAATCTTTGTACCACATGACAAATTTCGTAGCTGGTAGGTTACAAATAAGAAAACCATCCTCCTTAAACAATTAAGCATAATTATAATTTCAAGGGCGCCGCTGCATGTAAGTCTCCTTAGTCTTCCCTTTAGAGTAATACAATATGAATAGATATCAAAATGCTTGCTTAGTGTGATTTGATGCTAGTACATTTAATATGCGACACTGTCATTTCTTTAGAACAGCAAAATACCCAGTCCAAACATTTCCGACCAACATGGGTGTTTTAATATCTGCAGCCCAGCAATTTCATATCTACGCCATAGTCATCCAAAACAAGGTTAAAATAAAGAAAACAAATCTTAACAAGAAATAGTTAACAGTGATCAGTTTACATTTATTTATTTATTTCCGGTTCATGTAGAGGATTGCGTTTCCAAGGGAAACGGAGATTGATGTCAGTTAAATGTAAAGTTCGAGAGGGAGGGATAGTAGGCGGGAGAGGAAGTGGAGACAGAAAACATGAAATCCCTATCCCATATATGACTGGTCATTCCATGTGATTCTGTTGGTCCCTTTAACACCTTTGCATATGAGGCATCTTATTTAGCAACTTGCCACTTTAATTCACACATGGTCTACCCTTTAATTCACACCTAAACGCCATCCCCTCCCCCTCCCAGCCATTACCAGCATGATTCTGATCCCATCTGCTGATATCAGAATCAACAGATTCTTCACACTGATATCCAGGATGGGAGGAGCCAAGATGCTATCAATGATTGACAGATCTCACCCCAATCCATTTAGATTGATGATAACATCAATCTAAAAAGTAATATTCTCACCTATGTCTCCTGAGCATCGAAGCCATATTGATGGGATCCTCGAAACCCGGGATGTACGATCGACCTGGTTGCACAAGTGCAAACAGTGCAAGTGCACAAGTGCACAAGTGCACAAGTGCATAAGTGCACAAGTGCAATGGTTGTGCACTGTGCACCCACGTTGGGGTTCGGTAGGTTTTGTTTCCTTTTAGAACTAAATCTTTCTCATGTAGTTTTATCATTTTAATCCGAAGAACTGTCCAATCTCACTCCCCTGTTGTGGTTCATCTTCATGGGGCAATTACTAGTGATAACAAGCCAACCACCAAAAAGGCCCCAAGCTGTGGACAACACACCAGCAAGCCCATCAGCTCGTATAACCAACCACCATATCAATCACCCTTTCTTATTTTTTTTTTTAAATTTTATTTTTATAGGACAGTACATATAATTATATGATTTCATGGCGTCGCTGTTAGGCGATTTTATGACCACATGTCTTAAGTTCTAATACAATTTCAATCTTTTCATAAAAAATACAGGGGAATAATCATTCCGATACAATTCAATGTATACTTATTCTATGAGAAATAAAATGTGATTAGTCAGTCATGTCATAGTCTTTTGTTTGTCGAGGGGGCGGGTGTCATACCGACACGTGACAAGTTATATTTAGTCAGAATTACCGCGTTCTCGTTGTTGTAAGAGTAGCATGTATTTTATATGTGTTTTTAATTCCTTTTCATCTAAATTTCTGAGGTTGCTGTGTAATGTATTCCAGTTGTGTGACATTTGATACGCTAGAGATTTTCGCCCATCCTGTTTAAATAATCGTTTTAACGCAGCATCCTAGGAACCCACAGGCAGACTTGGAACCTAGGTTTCAAAACCGGGCCTCCCTTTTTGTATTCACTAGTTATGCAAATAAAGAATGTTTTGAATTGAATTGAATCTTGTATAATTAATTGTTTTAACGCATGTATAAGATCGCATTTCCTATAACGCACCATTTCCAGTTTGTTACCCTATCACTAAAATCGAACAACACACCGACATTTCATTGCATCAAAATGGCCTAAAAGTGTGCTAAATAAACACACGCCAGCATGCCCCCTACTATATGTCGAGCGCCGCTCATGGTATTGGTACATTCCACCAGCACGTCCCAGCAGCCAGTGGATAGCTGTTAATGCATTCGCAAAGCAGCCAACTCCATAACTCATCACCAGAAGTAGCTCAAACTCAGTCGTTCAATGAGTAAGCTCATAATGAACTCCAATTTTTTCTGAAGATACCCGAACTTAGCTATAATGAACTCGTTAATCGAGTCAGCTCAATAATGAACTCCGATGTTTACCGTTACTGAACTCAGAAGGACTTAATGCACCAAAAAGCATTCTAGCACTGAATTTTTCCAGAATAATTACAGAAAAGGTGCTCATAATAGCCCTGAAAGTGTGCTAATTCTTTATAAAAAGTTATATTTCGTTGCGGTTACATCATACATTAAAATTTTATAAAAAGTTGTAAAAGTTAGGTTTGTACCTGCATAAAAATATATCCTTTACTTTCCTTTCTGAAAGTGCTTTCAGAGCTTTAAACTAACCATAATTGTTACCATAGAAATAATTCTTTGCACCCACATAATTCTTCAACGTTGGATTCCATTATGTGGTCGATGATCCTTTTCTTATTTAGATCATTGTTATTAAGGGTCGGCCACATTGTACCGTCCCCATATATATGTGCTTCGCCGAAAGGGCGTTAAAATTATGCCCTGGTGTACGCTTATTAATGTGGAGTCATTCAAGAGCCATCTACGCCCTTTCAAGTGCCTGTCGTCAGGCTGGTAGACCACGCCCTGTGCGCGGTATATTTGTTGAAAAAAAAACCGACTCTATCTTCTTTCATGCCTGATTCAGCCCTGCTATTTACTTCTTCGATGCATGTTAACCCATCATACGAAAATTTAAAAAAAAAATATTCAGAGACTTCTTATACGTGCTGGTATTAATGGCATGTTTTCTCCGCAATCTTTGAGACGAGGAGGAGCTACTTATATGGCGTCTTGGGCGTGCATTTATCAGACATTAAGTCCCTTCCCTTCCCATCCCTTCTTATGTCTACCATCCTCCCTAGACTCTATTCTAGGAGTTACCCCTAGTATGTAGAAACGTAAAGACGAAACCAAAGTATTCATCGCATACAGCCGACGACCGGAAGAGCCGGAAGCGCCCCGGAGTTTGAGTCACCAGGGCGACGTTGTCACCTTCGTATATAAGGGAGCGCATCGTCGATGGAACATCATTCCTCCGCGAGCCTCCGAGCAGTGCACATCGACAGCAGATTTTGAATTCGGGCTTAATTTAAGCAGAATAGCTGAACGATGCTGCGATTTTGCAACAGGTGTGAGATAAGGCATAACCCAGGGAGAAATGTAACGTTCTTTGAACGTTTGTGTAACGTTTGGATATAACTGTTCGCAAACGGTTCCCAAACAGTGAACGCACAGTGCATGAACATTGAGTGAGGACAATCATCGTTTGTATGCAAACATTGTACAAACGTTTGCAAACGATCAGGAGGTGTGCAAACGAGCAATAAACGTTATACAAACAGTTCTTTTTAAATGTTGTTATACCTCATTGTCATATATGTATGCCTACTAAAGAAATGAGAAGGTAGTCCTATTTCATATATATCTGTAAGGCAAACGGGTGGACGGGAGGACGGCAGGCCGGGTGAATCATTAATATACTCACTGACTGGCTTTGGATAAACATAGTCTTATATTATTGATCGCTGCATCGTGAGATCTTAACAGGTTTTGATGATCTCACTCCTCCATGAAGCTGACATATTTCCGGTTCGTTTGAGATATAATACACGTTTCTGGCTTTAGCCGTTCTTCTTCTGTGGGCTTTGGGAAATGCGGCAACGTTGCGGCAACGCTACCCTCTTCCACTGCGGATTTTGAATACTGCCGCCATTTTACATGCATCTGCATGCGTCCTTGAATTTCAAATGGTACAATGAAGAAATCTGTTCCATACACAAATTAGACATACACTGCATGTGATCCTAGTTATACACAGCCTATTCATATACTACCCGGCACTGTAAGGTGGATAAGAAATCAATGCAATATCAAGATCTTACCTCTAATATAAATGTGTCTAGCTGAAAATGCATGGTAATCCAACGGCTATATGTCACATGTATGTCATGGAGATTCAGACTCAGGTTTCATTGAAAAATATATAGAACACTAAACAACTGTTCAATGAACGTTCATTTATTGTTTGTGGACATTCACTGTTCTCCTCAAAAACGCAAACGGTAGACAAACGGGGGAAATGTTACATGAACATTTGCAAACGCACAGAACGCCACACAACTGATCAACAAACGTTTATCCGCTGTGCGTGAACATTCGCTTCTCCCTGGAAAGAAACCAACTGGTAAAAAGTGTGTGAAGAGGAAACCTGCTGTTAAAGCTGTTAAATCTGTCGTTATTAATGCAGAAATGGCTCAGAGCGGAGAGAAAATTCTTGACTCTACTCCCGATAATCAGATTGATTTATCGGGTCGCATGAGTGTGCTCGAAGGCATGGTGAGGGGCATAGCAGAAGCTATCGCTACAAAAGCCACTGATGAAGAACCAAGCGACCAAATCGGATGGGAGAAGACCAGGCCGAGCAGATATGACGTTTCCTCCCCCAGCGATTCATCGAGTGACTCCCGTTCAAGTTCAAGTTCATTGTCGGGGTCTATCGCTCGCGCGACGAGGAATCGTAGGAAGAAGAAAGACAAGAAGAACGACAAGTTCAGCCACGAGCACCATATGGAGAAGGGTGAAGTAGTTGAATCATTTGACTCCTTGATTTTGATAACGTTAAAAACTTTGCAAATGTTTTATGCTCAGGGCAAAGATGTATCAGGTTTAATCAGCCATGCTATATTAATGTGCGACAAGGAGGTCTCTCATACATATACCGCAAAGGCGTCTATCTCATACGACAAAGCAGTTAGGGTTAGAGCAAAGAAATCGGGCCTTTCAGCATTGGGCAAAATTAACCAAGAGGAAATGTTCAAGTGTTATAGCTTCGAAAATACAAAACGTGCCCAACCCACTAAGGCTAACTCTAAGACCCGCCCCTCTGGCTCTGCAGCGAAGGAAGGTTTCTGCTATCGATTTAATTCTGAGGCGGGTTGTAACACAAAGAACTGCGTTTATTCTCATAAATGTTCTCGCTGCCATATCGGGGAACATTCTGCTAAAATCTGTACTAACCAGAAGGTATCCAGCAAATAGGATCCGGAGAATCACGAGTTAAATATTTCAGTTGTTGTTCGAACGTTTACCAAGGACGCCATTTTACTTAGCAACTCTCGCCAACCACGAGATTTCTCACAAGAGGTCAGTGGGGGTCAGGGTCAAGGCTGCAACAAAGATGGCCGCGCCCAGGTATTTGACAGCAAACAAGGTAATTGGGTTAACAAACTCATGATTATTGAAGAATATAACCCAGATAATAAGGAAAATTTCATTAATATCGTAGACAATGTTGAGATAGAGCATGTTAGTCAAGATCAACCAATTTTTGAAGCACCTAGTACACCGGGAGGAAGGATAATTCCTGTGTATCGTGCATGTGTTGATGGTTCATGTAGTTGCATTCATATGATCGACAATGTAAATACCCAACTAAAACCGTGTCGCTTTGCTGTTTATATGTTTTCATCCAGCCCAGAAGTATCTGCAGAATGGTGGACAATATTCACAGGAATCGTGGATGGGTTTAAAATAGTTGACGAAGATGTCCCAGGCTATGAGTGCAGAAATTACGCCTCTATCCTTGACACTGACGCCAAACACAAGATGGACGGTATCATCACGGCAGAACTAGATCAAGGCATGGTATCTTTAGCTTCTACCAAACCTACATGTGTCCACGCAATGGGGGCTGTATTTAAGCCTAATGGAGATATTCGCCCTATAACGGATTGTTCACGCTCAGATATGAGGTCGGTAAACAATTTCTGTAGTTCATTATGCCATGATTTTGCCTACAAGAATATCCAAGATGTCACAGATATTTTAGAACAATATGATTATATGACAGTAGTCGACATAAAATCAGCCTATCGTTCCGTCCCCATCTCTCCTCAGCACAGGAGATTCATGGGATTTAGTTGGTAACTACATGACGATGAACAATATTATGTGGATAATAGATTGTGTTTTGGCTCATGTTTGGGCCCCTACTATTTCAATCTTATATCAGATTTCATTACCCACATTCTGAATGACAATTTTAAACTCAAGGTAGTAAATTAACTAGACGACTATATTGCTCTATCTCACTCTAAAGAAGCATCAACCGAAGCCCAGACCACCATTGTGAAATTATTACGTTTTTTAGGCTTCTATATATCGTGGAGTAAGGTTTCTCCTCCAAGCCAAGTATGTACTTACTTGGGCATTGAAATAGACTCGGCAGAAATGATACTTTGCCTTCCAATGTCAAAATTGAAAAAACTCAAGGAAATTTTAACTTCTCACGTCAATGCAAAATTCATTACGAAGAAATCCTTAGAGAGTGTCAATGGCCTTATCTCCCACTGCTCACAAGTGATTCGTGGGGGCAGAACTTTCAGCAGAAGATGCTATGATCTGTATAAAGAGATGGTCCAGAAGAAGGTGAATCGTCTCCCCATGTCAGAAATTATGCTTCAAGATCTTCAATGGTGGCTAAATTTTGCAAAGGTGTTTAATGGGGTTGCATATATTCAACACCCTTTGTACGAACACCCTATGGTCTCAGATGCTTCAGGAAAGGGTTATGGTATCTATCTACAGAATGACTGGATCTGTGGTGCCTGGCACGAAGATTTGAAAAATGATTTAAATTCAGCGTGTGAACATGTAGGTTTGTCCCCCTCAGAAGCTAATGTCGATTATTCAAACATTAATGTTCTTGAACTCTGGCCATTGTTATTGGGCCTCCAACGTTGGGCTAAAAAGCTTCGAGGAAAAACAATTTTAACCTTTGTTGATAATACCCAGGTTATGTACATGCTTAGGAACGGGTCAAGCATTAATACGACGTGCATGCAATGGCTTCGATAAATTTTCTGGATCTGTGTCATCTATGATATCGCCATACTTCCAAAATACATCTCCACAAAAAACAATTTCGTGGCTGACACGTTGTCTAGAATGACATACTCATCCACTTGTGGGAAATTATCTGAGATGCTTAGTGGTACATATCTATGTTGTTTTGACCTTTTAAATAATTATTCTATTAACAGATCCGAAGTCGTTGGACCAGGAGACGGAGAATCTGATGCTAAAATTGCTGGCCCCCTCCACTAGGAAGCTGCGTGCTGGGCAGTGGAATTGCTATCTAAGGTTCTGTAAACAACTCAATATTCCTCCGATTCCTTGCGATATTACCACAATGTGTAGGTATATCGCTTTCTTGGGCAGATTCATGAAGAGCTCGTCAGTGTCATCATATTTACAAGCTGTTTGCTTCTACCATTGGCTATACGGTATCACTGCACCTTCAACGAGCGACAACCATATTAAATTAACTTTGAAAGGATTATCAAAGTCTTCAGGTGAATCATCGTGTGGGAAAGATCCTCTGCTTCCACACCATCTCAAGGAAATTTCAAAAATTATTAACTATGACGATAAGCAAGAATTATCTGTGTTTACAGCGATATTATTAATGTTTAGGACATTAATGAGGGTGTCTCATGTCACCAGATCTCCCCATACGTTAATATGGTCAGACATTAAATTCCATGGTTGGGGCATGGTAGTTCGTGTTCGTTCCTCCAAGACTACCTCTGCTAGAGACAAACCAAGTTATATACCTGTTAATAAGCTAACAGACATTGATATTTGCCCTGTGTATTGGCTTTTGCAATTGTTTAAACGTTTCAAATTCTCGTTGAATGATCCAATCTTCCCCATGAAAGACAATGACTATCTATCGTATAGCTGCTTTTCAATGACACTGAGAAAATTCCTATTTAAAGCTAATATTGTGGGGAATTATTCTTCCCATTCACTTCGCCGTGGTTCTGCCACACACATGGCATATTCTGGCTGTTCAGTGTCAGAAATCAAAGGAACAGGACTCTGGAAGTCAAATTGTGTTTTTAGATACATAAAACCCCCGATGGAAATCAAGAGACAGTTGGATGAGAAGCTCGCAAAGCATTTATAACATGTCATCAACTTGTATAGTTGCTCAGGGCTTGTCCCTCTCTCTCCTTTTTATTTTTCTCTAACTAGGTCTGGCTGTTTGGAGGATAAAGATATAATATTCCTGCCAGCCTGTCGTTATCGTTGTGCTTGAAGGGGTCGGGATGTGTAAAGACGAAACCAAAGTATTCATCGCATACAGCCGACGACCGGAAGAGCCGAAAGTGCCCGGAGTTCGAGTCACCAGGGCGACGTTGTCACCTTCGTATATAAGGGAGCGCATCTTCGATGGAACATCATTCCTCCGCGAGCCTCCGAGCAGTGCACATCAACAGCAGATTTTGAATTTTGAGAAAGGTAAATTGATTATGGAGGATAAAGATATAATATTCCTGCCAGCCTGTCATTATCGTTGTGCTTGAAGGGGTCGGGATGTTGGTTGCGGAGTATAGGGCCTGCCTAGGGAGGATAATGTCTACTCATTCCATAGCTTCTTCTCCAGCAGTCAGAGCCACATATGAACTATGAAATCGATGGATTGCAAAATGAGGCCCCCATTTGTCCCCCCTTGGTTATTTTGAGATACTAAACTTTGAAGGGCTGTAATTAAAAAATGAGGACTGTGACCCAGTGATTCTTTCCCATTTTTATGACCAGAAACACCTCAAAAGTGTTTAAAAGTGTGATAATAGTAAGGGAAAAATTCTCTTCATCTTTAATTATTTTGTATTTCATTCACTCATCTTAATATGCGAAATAAAATGATCATATAGTTTAGTAGAGTTTATAAAGACATATAATCTGGTTTATATCGGATCTGTGATCTTTATACACTGTCGCCAGAATTTGTTTTTCTAAATAATAATTTTCTATTTTCTAATTTCAATTTATTATATAATGTGTCTTTATAGAATAAGGCAGATTGCCTTGAAAATCGCCTGAAATCATTTTTAGGCGACATGTTTGTCTGCAAATTTTCTGTCTAATATGAAAATAAAATTCTTTAAAAAAAAAGAAAAAAAAGTCAAATCCCAAAGTTTCAGAAAAATGAAGTTTATTTTAATTTTCCACTATAGCATTTGCCTTTAAGGAGGGGTTCCCCAAAGGAGATACAGGACATTGCCCCCGTTGCATCAACACTCTGCGAGCTCAATATTAACACTGAAAAAGCTACTCGCCGATTGTTATGCAACGGGGGCATATGTGTTGGACAGTAGGTAGCAAAAATACCTTTCTGTGCGATAGACCAGAGGGCTGTTGCACAACGCCTGTTTGTAGCAAATTTGTGGCTGTTTTTAGCTCTCTTGCTCTGTCTCTCTTGCTCATTGCAATTCGTAGAAATTCCTGCTCGTTCTTTTTGCAATGAACGAGAACTTGTTGCACAACCAATTCATAGCTACTCGTTCGTTCCCATTAATTATCTAATTAATTTAATCGTTAATACTAAAATAAAATTCCCTGTCAAACCTAGACATGCCATATATAAGTTATTGTGAACTATTGATGATGATCAAGTGCATTATAAGGACAATACAAGAAGGTTTGCTAATCAATGTTTAAGATCATGAGGCCTGTTTGTTGCCTTTTCGTTGATCCTAAGTAGGAATATCCCCTATGCATGACGTCAATGTATGGAATTACCCCTGTTTTATCTGGGCCCACACCTTCTAGTAGGGTACACCAACGAATGAGCATGTATTTCAAAGAACGTGCAGCCATATGAAATGTGCAACAGTGGGTTAATTATGTACATTTCTGCTCGTTCATGGGGACTTAGACAAATTATGAGTAAAAAATTCTGTTGCACAATGAAAAGTTAGGACGACCTCCAGGGTTGTCCTAAGTCTGTTCATATCTAAATTGAGGGTCCCCGAAATTTATTCATTTATATATATCATTTTATAATGGGTAGAAAATGACATATCAAAAGATTTCCACATTTCTATTCATTTTTCTATCTTTTTGATATTCGTGGGTATGAGGCTTGCTCGTAGCAGGTCCATTGATATACTCATTTATATGTGTGTGTGCAAATGAACAATGCTTGTCAATCAAACCCATCTTGGAAGTCCCCTATGCTGACCCTGAGCATTTCAAAACAGACAATCAAGGTACAATCAAGGCAATCAATGAGGTAACATAATAGGTTGGGATATCCCCTCTCTGTGACATCACTCCTTGGATTACCCTATCATTTGACTGGGTCCACACCTCTTATGTTGAGTAGAGTGCACCCACAAACACGTGGACATGCAACGAGGAAGGTTTAGGACCAGACACTGTGCAACAGAGTGCTAGCTGTGGCCATTCCTACTTGTTCTTAGAACCCTACGAGGGGGTTATCCTGTTCGTTCATTGAATTTCGTTGTGCAACAGCCCTCTGTTGACATTTGAAAGCTACCATGCGAGTGGCGTCACGCCTACTGTGACGTCACAACTGGCTTCTATGCCAATCAGTTCTCAGCCAGGGCTGGCGTTCAAAAAAAGTTGGTGTTATAACACCGGTGCCAGAACACTAACACGGGTGACAAACACAGTGTTAGCGGTAGTGTCCATAAGCTAACACCAGTGCTATCCTCGTGTTAGCCAGCACCGGTGTTAGCGCCGGTGTTAGCTAACATTTATACATTCATAATTCGTCTTATAAGAAGCTGAAGCATTTTTTTTTTTCATTTTTTTTTCTTTTTCTTTTTTTTTTTTTTTCCATTTTTTCCTTTGCGCCGCCCTGAATCGAAGGCTCTGTAGATATATTTTGATCATGGAAATCGATTATTGAAACAAAATAGAGACCGAAAGTAAATTCTATAACAATTATTCTGTATAGATCTATACACAGTACCGGGCAGGCATTCATGCATTTTATCCGATACTCTACACAACCACTAATAAGGGTTTGTAGTATATATCTGAGTATATGTTGAAATAATAAATTGTTAGTTCTCATCATTTAATATTATAATTTTGTAGGATCCCCAGCCTTGTAGAGTAGTAAATTTTATGTCGGTGATTGGGCGCCTACTGCGCCAATGGCTTTTCCGGCCCTGGATTAACCAAGTTAAGATTTTCAGAAATACTCCAAATTTCCATAGTTAATTTTGTACGTTGGTGATTAGACACCTCTTCCTCTCTCTCTCTTCCCTCTCACTCTCTCTCTTCCTCTCCTGTGGAATTACTTTAGAAAATTAAGGTACATTACGTGATTACATTGACGAAAGGGAAGATGATGAAATCAGAAGAAAGAGAGAATGCATCTGAATGCACGTTAGAGACAAATCTGTCGAGAGAGAGAGAGAGAGCGTGACACAGAGAGACATGGAGAAAACAGAGAAGGAGAGAGACAGGGAGAGAGCGTGACAGAGTCACACCCGGTGTGTTAGTTATCATCCTGGGTGTTAGTGCTAACACCGGGTGCTGGCTAACACCCGCGCTATCCTCGTGTTAGCCGGGTGTTAGCGCTAACACTAACACTCCACTAACCGGTGGGTTAGCTTTATGGACACGAATTAACCCATTTAAACCGAAGGTTGCAAAAATGGTTTAATCATCTTAAAACTTTAATAGAATGATTAGACAGGTACTGTGAATCCATAGAAGAAATTTGGTGAAATTTGCTTAAATAAGTTCTGAGATATAGGGTGGGTCGAAAACGACCCCTTTAGGACAATATGGGGGCAAATATGGGGCAAATATGGGGGCAAATAGGTAAGTAATACACAGTGGAGGCATAATAATTGATCACATTTCTGTAGTTAGTCTAGGCCCCCCAAAGGCTAATTTTGAGACAATTCCACGGAATTTGGTTAACAGGTAAATTTGTTCATCCTCTATCATTTTATGATTCTGAAATATAGAAGTGGTTTCCATGGCAACCAATCATTGCTATCAGGTATTAGAACTGCTTTAGGCTTATCTAGTTTAATGTAGATACAACAGGATACAAAGAGTGGAATCTTTGTCAAATATTCATATCCATTTTGAAATGTAGTTAAAAGACTGAATTCATTTGTTAAATATTTTCATATATAGTATCTGGTTACCATGGCAACTAAAAAGGCAGACCGAAAAATCAGAAAAATGGCAGTTTATTGTCCAATTTCTACACTATTGTCAGAAATTTTCAAAGCGACTGTGTTCCGTGGTGACCGTGCAGCAAGTGCCCAAGTGTGGCGCACTCCTGCTAACTCTGACTCGGTCCCACTAGGTGGCGGTATCAAATGTCAATTATATTCACATTCACCTGGTGGTTAATATGGACATATATATGGGTGCTATACATGCAGCTTCCCCGCCCCCTATCCCTGTAAATGACCTTGGCAACGGTCAAGGTCACCAGTTTCAAGGTCAAATGTCGGATTTGGCCTAATTTTTTTATATATAAGACTATGTGTCTTGGGGGTGCGGGGGTGTGTGATTAGAACCTGTCTGAATTAAAAAGGGGTTTCAATTTACATCTACTTCTTTTACCCCACCTCTTTACATCTGACCTTCCACTAATACTGAATTTGGCTTCCATCATCAATGTGTAAATTGATTCTAAGGTGGTTACCATGCCAAAATTCTATGCCCAGTTATCCCGAAATGAATATATTTCACTGGTTTGGTCTTCAGAATTACAGAAAATTCTGATTTTGAGGTTTTCCCACATTTTATGGTTTATTCTCATACAGCTTTAATGGCGAAACTCCAACTTTTGGGGCAAATCTGATTATAATGTGGTTGCTATGGCAACTAAAAACATGCAAAACCATTAAAAACATATATCATATGATTCAGCATCCAAAGACCTTTCATATGAGGCCCTGCTTATTGATGTATGTTCAATAAAACTCATTTTATGGACATTATTTTGCCATTTTCCCTTAAAAAGCCTATTCTCACCTTTAAAACAGTTGCCATAGCAACGACAATATGTAAACTGTATTGAAACCAATATTTTCAGATTCTCTATTATTAGAGATTTCTAATGAATATCTACTCATCGATTTATGTTTATTAGTTCAAATTATATGTCTCTTTTCTTCCAAAAATGCCATTTTTCACCTTTAAATCTGTTGCCATGGCAACCAATTTCATATTCCAGAATGTGGACTCTTCCAAAATGATAGAGAATCCAAAAATCTACCTCTGTACCAAATTTGGGGATGTTTTGCTCTTAACTAACCCTACTAGTAGAGGTTCTCTTCTAAAGTGGGCAGTCAGTAATAATAAGGCTTTTCTACCCCATATTGTCCTAATGGGGTCGTTTTCGACCCAACCTCAAAGAACCTTCATTCTTTTCTAACCAAATTTTGATAATTCTAGTTTAAGTATGAAAATGGATGCCTGAGGTATTGGTTATTTCATTCTATGCATTTTTTTGGTAAAATTACTTATTTTATTGCCATTTAGAATCACCTTTTCTGTTTAGATATCTTTTTTTTTGTAGCAAGCAGACAACAGTGATGGTCACGTGACCTAAAATTGTGCATTATCATGGCGTTGTCATGGCAATGCTTATTACGCAATCTGGAGAATCTGTACTTCCAATACATATCATTTTCATTACTTATTTAATTTGAAATCAATATAATGATGCTGTTGAAAAAACATCTAATATGGGTCGAAAACGACCCCTTTAGGGACAAATGGGTTAAACACGGGAGTTAACACTTTTTTTATGAACGCCAGCCCAGGTAACATAAAGTGTTACCTGGGAGGTGCGCTGGTTGTAGCAACAGGTTGCTAAGTGTCCTGTCATAAGCAACTTTCCCCTCACCCTAAACAGTGCAAAGCCACTCGCCGTCCCTGTCGCGTAGACTGACATATATAACGTCTATGGGACCTTGAGATGACAACGCCCATGTAAAATGGTTGATGATTGTTGTTGTTAGACTGCTAGTTTTCTGTTTATCTTACAGACGAATTACGAATGGGGTTTTCAAATGTTCCACATCGTTGGCTAACACTATTTCATCTTAATTATAAATGATTATCTTAACATTATCCTTTGCATTCCATCGGGTGACTAATAAAAGTAAAGTATGTAGAAATGCATATATATATGACCTATTCACCATTCGGCAGATTATGCCAAACATTTAGCAAACAACGAAATCTGCTTGAAACAAATTTGTATTTACATACTATAAAGCTGTGTAATTCTTTGCGTTGGATATACTGGTATCCTGAATGAACATTTTGCGAACATTAATTCTTGTTAGTAGAAAATGGCAGACAATCATAAATTGACACTGACAACTGCACGGGGCATTTAATATTTAAGATTACGTTTATTAACCCATATAGACCTACCGTCCTACATGTAGGACGTCAGAATATTTTAAATATTGAAAAAAATCAGAATTCTTTTTCGAAACTAATCAATATTTTTACCAGTTATTTACATAGACGGAGTTTAGGATTCATAAACATTTGAGAAAGAAATAATAAAGTGTTGCCATGGTAACGTCACTGCATATGAGAGCCCCAAAGGCGATTTGTGGAAAGTGTCATTTCTGAAAGTTTACCTCAAGAATTAACAAATATGCATTATTATTATCATGATGAACCTTTATGGGAGTATAGCTTGAGGCATAATCAATGTCTCCGCCAAGAATTGAGTTCCAAATATTATACTCTTGGAGAAAATGGAAGTAATGTGCAGCTGTCCTACACGTTGGACGATGGGTCTATATGGGTATAACAAAAAGCAAAATATAACAATAGCAATCGGTCTGCTCATATACCCCAAATAATTAGACCAGCAAGCAGATGCTGAATTTAAGTTGGAAGCCATTCCCACCATATAACAATACAAATTTGAAGTATCTTATGTAAAATTACATGGATTTTCTAAATAGGAAGAGAACATTTGCTGACAAACCCACAAACATTGTCAAAATGGGCCGTTTATATAGTAACTGGGGATTCCTTTCATTGAATTTTTCGTATTTTCAGAAATGTGACTAAACTTAGGGTCAGTGATGGTATGTATAAGGGCTATCTGCAGACTTCGATCCAGTGAGCTTGACCAAGGTCAAAGTCATGAGATATGACCTTCAAATATAAAAAATAGCAAGATTCTGGAATGTGACATGCTATTTTCTCTTGATAAAGGTTAATATCAGCTGTCTTGAACTGAGGACAGTGTATAACGTCCTGCTGAAATAAACATATTTAAAACAAACAAAACTTGTTAACATTTGATTTTTTTTCTTCAGATTTTTTCTTCTTCTATAATTGGGGTTTAGCCATAATTTCCCTAAGTTCTGGTGTAGTATACATGAAACGTGGGTTGTCAATGCTTAGTTTTCACCACAGAATCCAATCGAAATATAGTTTAATAGTATTAATGAAGTTGAATCCTCCCCAAAGATGGAACGTAATTAGCAATAATTTTAGACGTAATAGGTCTTCCTATTATGTGGTTCCAGCCTGCATATATAAGTGGGGAATACCATAGGCCATGAAGTACAATCATATATTTATCAATTAGACCATTTTCCTCAAGTAGGCTATGAATCTTCATAATCATGTAATGTTTATCTTGGTGCATCACTTTCTGAAAAGCAGAGACGCCCTTCCCTTCATTTTTTAAAATATTTAAAGGGGTAATTACTCTTGAAATATTACAGTACACAGATCGTGTGACGTTAAAAAGATAATACCATACGTGAACAACATAAACTAGGATTTAAACCTCAGCATGTGCCACATTTTTACTAATACATAATAATGTATCTAGTTTGCATTCTAAGAACTACTTTAAGAAAGATTTGATTAAAAACTAACCCATTTAAAACCAATGAAGCTAATTAAAAGGGATGTGGCCTTTATGTATGTACATCTAGCACCATGGTTCTAGTGAGATGGTCGAAATAATTTAGTGAGAGTGTGTAACAATATCATATCTTCCACCTAATATAATATACGTCATGCTATTATTACTATAATTTGTCGTACTTTCTCCATATGCAATAATCATGAAGTCGCCTCATGGGACAATTCTGACTTATGTACGGTAACATAGATAATAGTTTATTGTTATATGATATACTCATAATGTATATTATGGAACAGCGACATGCGATAGCGAAATGCCCCAGCGACAGAGAGAAATCACAATATCACCCAATACTACCTCGACCAATTTAAGACGCCCATTTTTTTGGAACCCCACAACATCCATCATAATTTAACCCTGCCCTTAATAGGTTCACATGAATTTTAATTTAATGTAGCATATCCTTCGTTAGTTGAATCATAAGTCGTTATGCACAGTGCGTCGATGACCTCAATAACCAGCGAGCATTTTATATCTTGTTGTAATTTATGGGGAAGTACTCATTTATTGCTTAATGCGTTTTTAAACCAACCAGCCGTGTTTTCTTGTCAGTGAGGCCAACGAGATTAGAATAACTGTTGGTTATAGGCTAGACGAGAGGCGACCAAAAACCGCCTTGAGAAAGGCGGTGCACAGCAGGCATATTTCGAATCCTTCTGTCGCCCCGGGCCTTCACAGCCATGGCTCAATACTTCGGATCCACATCTCAACCTGGCCGCGTCGTTTTCCTAGTAAACATACCGATAGCCGACATCCTTACCCAGAAATCGCAACGATAGGATGTCCTCTGCAAGTTTTGTCCGAAGAAATAATCAATCTAGGCTGTAAAATAGATTTTCGATATTTCTATACTAATCCTATGGGGATGCGGTGGGACTGCCGACTGCCATTTGCGCCACCCTGTTGGAGCCCTAAGGGCACCCAGGCCAGGCTTATAGCATGAGCAGCACTCCCCGCACACACCACGTGTGTGCGGGGAGGACGGGGCAGGAGAGGTGGGGGGGGGGGGGGGGGGGATCATTCAACAATCTGTAAGGTAAACGTCAGTCACAAGCACCTCATTTATCACAGGAAAAAACATATTATGGGCGGTTTGATACTTCTGGACCATTCGTTCCAGTTAACCTGGTTATAGAGAAGGCCTCCTGTGTCAGTCACCCCTCTGTGCTGGTCAAAGTGTTGAATCCAGCCAATACCAGAAGAAAAGAGCGACTCACCATGCAGGGACTAGTGTCCTGTACCCTTTTGAGTCACTCGCCTAGCAGCAGTTATGGATATCAATTTTATTTCGTACGCAATGTTCCCAATAGTATTAAAGAAGCGCCAAACTTGCCATAATTATAGTTATATCTGCTATGGAGATACTCGTCATGTCTTCGGTCACACAAGAATGGTTCTGTATTTTAGTGGTACCACCTGGTGTTACATCTCAGAAACGCATGGTAAGAATGATCATCCTTTTATTTATCAAAGATACGTTTACGCCATCTATCTCGCAAATGGTCTAAAATGTTATATCTTTCTGCGCTCTACTTCTTTCGTCATAACAATTCGATGATTCACGTAGAGGTCGATCTGGCAGAAAATATTTTCGTCTGATCATGAAGTTGGGTTCACAATAATGGTTTTGAATGTTCGGTGGCAGTTTGTTGATAGTAGGCCTGTGCTTCTTGTAGCAGCAATAATAGACGAAGAGCAGGAAAGTGATCATTAGGGTCCATAAGAGGAGGGACAATATGGCCAAAATCAATGGTAAGTCCCTGGCTTGTCCACAAAATGGCCCTTTATCCCCAAAGGGACATCTGAAATATATGATAATGATCTCTTGGAAGAAATGATGACTCAGACTCAATCACCAAAACACGTTATGTTATATAATTGTAATTAATCATGCATATATGGCTAATTACAATGGTTTTCACTTCATTTATAATGATTATATTTTATCATTATTTTGTTTAATTAGACTGCTCAAAGGAAAGGGTCATGTGCAACAACCATCGTGTATCATGTAATAGGCATAATTATGTTATTATATTATAAACACATCTACAGAGACATTTTCATTGATAATGTTTTCAGAATTATAAGTTAACTCATCCCTTACTGGCATACAGGTAGGTTCCCCTCGGTGTAGTCACACGGATAAGCACCACAAAGACCCAATTTTATGAGGAAATCGCATCCTGATGTCACCAACGCGTTATTTCCTAATCAGAACAGAAAAATAGTGGAATTAATGTCCTATGGTCTTTCTCTTTTTGAAACATGTTTTTATGTAAAGGGTAAAATGATATTTACGAAGGCTATGTATACAATAGCATATTATATTGATATATTATATCTGTGTTTATAGAGTATACATTTTCAAGCTAAACGTATGAAGTATGATCTTGTAATTAGTCATCTTTCCAATTACAAAATTGTAGGTCAATTTATTTTTAGAATTTGTATTCATTTTATTGATATTTTTGTTAATTTCCAAATTTACCAATGTTTAGTTATTGTATATTAATGACTGATAGTAATCAAATAGTTAATAAGAATACCTCACCGATATTAATAAGGGGGATCTCAACGCATTCCCCAAGGTGATTGAGGCCATATCCAAAAGCACAAGAACATGTGAATGATCCGAGAAGATTTACACACGTATGAGTCACATCACCACAAACACCAACTGTTATCTCGCATTCATTCACATCTGTCAAATGGTAATTTGTTCATTTGGTAAAACAAGATTAAAATAACTTGAGCTACTGTACATGATTAATTATAGATAATATCTACTCGGGGGCAAATTCTATTCTTTTTTTTCTTATTCTAAATCAAATTATTATGCTTTAAAATCGGAGTTAAATCGGGAATTTATGGTCTATAAATCGTCAATCAGTTGTATAAAAATACAATCGTAAACTAATATATAACCTTCGCATTCTCCGCTGAATGACCATGTCCCGTCTTGCTGGCACTCGGCAGAAATAATCCCAGGAAACGCAGTGGCAGAAGTAAAGCCCTTATCACAAATGTATCTGATTTCATCTCCAAAGAGGAAACTGCTGCCAGAGATTTTTGCGTTGGACTTTGTTCCGGGAAAATCACAAGATATTCCTACAAAGGTGTTGCATTATTCAATTCTTAACGTCACGGCAGGGTTTTAAATTAGGGTATACCATAAATGGCCTGTTTCTCACGTTAATGAATGCATAGTTGATGGTCGCGGGTAAACCGCTTGTCGATTGCCAATATAAAAGGTCGTACCATGCCCTATGTATTTACCTCTAATACTATTTGTTATGTTTCTAACTTAGCCCATGATGGAACCTATAATTACACGAATTTGATGATTATGATAGAAGTTACATGTGTGGCCACATGATACTACAACTAGTTGAAAGTGTTTAATCTAATCTGTGTACTTATGGGCTGGAGTCAGCTCAATTGATCAAACATGGCTTTCTCATCTATTGAAAAAGACATTGGATGCAGGCTTTTAATACACAATTGTTCCTCCATATTTCCAATGTAATGTTTGCTCAGGTGGGCTTGTCAACCCTCAATGATAGTTCGATTACCTACCGGCAATAAATATCAATCAACCAATCAGTCAATTGGAAACAGTGATCGCCCCTATAAATACATACTTGTACATTCCGGTTGCCAAAGAGGCTCCCAATTCGACTCGGAATTGCATCTGTAACTTATGGTTTTTGAAGCGGGATTCAGTGAAAGGTGATAGCCAGGCTCGCAAGTATATATTTTCTCCTGGTGGTAGTCGTAGGCATCCCCTCCCTCGGGATTTGATATCACGTTTGTCATGTATGGAGGATTTGTGCACCGTATTGCTGAATTAAAAGGAATAACACACAATCTCAAATCATCATGTTGAATGGAACCTTACAGGAGAAGAGCTTGTTCCAGCCAACAAACCATAAACGTACCAAACCTTTAGAAGTTTTTAGTCTAAAATGGTTGTCATGATTCCATCGATATTAGTAACCATCCCCTAAAAGAAGTTTTCATTCAATATGTCCTGCTGCTGTTATTCGAATGTAATCAATTATTAATAATCTTTGTCTCAGTCTATAACTTCATAATATATATATATCAAATTATATAAATAAGAACGATAACAAGTCCTAGAATCATTTTAACTTACGAATGCACTGGCCGCCAAATGCTTTGCTTTGATCATCAGACCATTCAAACCCTTCTTTACATTCGCACTCGAAGGATCCGATTGTGTTTTTGCAAACCTGATTTGTCCCAGAACAGGCTCCGTAGACAATACATTCATCTATATCTGGAGGGGTGGGGGAAAAGCAAAAACTTGGTATAGCTGCAGTATATCCAACCACCACCATTTCATTATATGGATTCACGAATTTTTCTTGATAAAAATTATTGAAATTTATAAAGAGTCAGCGACTACTGAGAAAAAGTGTACTCGTTACATTGTAAAATTGACAAGCCTAAATTGTCTAATTTTGAGTTAAAGTTGTCTCATTCAGCCAGACATTCGTCGCGCCCCTACCGGCCAGAAGGCTACCCACACTTTCTTACCGCCACAACGCTCGCGGATTTCTTATCATCCCAAAGTCCAAAGTTACAGGTGAGGTCCAGGTCTGACCGTTATCTCAAAGTCGATCACATGGGAAAGGAGGGGAGGGGCTGGAATGTGCCAGGGTATGTAACATTTATAAATAATACTGCTCACCAGTACACTCTTCCCTCCCATTCCAAGTACCATCAGGCTCACATGTTTTCCTGTACCGTGTAGAAGTGGGAGCCTGTCCCCTGATGTAAAACCCTTGGTCACATTCATATTCTATAGGAGGGTCACCGGCGAGGGTACTTCTAGGTGTGTCAGGAACATGGTGAGCATGCAAGTCACTGCCAGAACCCCAACAGTCTACAGCTGCAAGCAACGAAATGGTCGTCCACGTCTCAGTATTGATGTTACAGAATATGTTAAATAGGTTTTCAATCATGTAGTTTTATAAATCATATGGGCCAGTCTGCCTAATACTAAAGATAATTATCATCATTTTAAGGGTTTGACCACTGCCTATAAGTTGTATGTCTACATCATTGTATTATGTATGTCCATATTCCAGTATCATACCAGTAATTTGAAAAAGGATACAGCAAGTAGGAAGACTGTCTATAGATATATTGTATCTATGAATGTAATAGTTGTATCTCCATATTCATATACAGTTACAATACTTGTAACATTTCAGGAAAATGGATTTTTCTGAAAAAAGTTCATTATATTATATAACATTAATCAATTAATAGTAAAATCATACCTGTTCCAGGAATACACCAACCGGAAGCAAGGTCCCCATACCATGTCATGCCATGTGGACACACACAGTAATAAAAGCGAGGTGTATTGATACAGATTCCAAGCGGTCGACAGATATTAGCTACTTGACATTCATCCTCATCATCTGAATTAGTAATATGAAAAAGAAGGCATCTATGAATTACGAAAATTCACGTCCATCCATTTTGACACGCAAGATGCCTAGCTAGTTACAAATATGAACATATAATAATAATGGGGTGTAAGTCCCTGAAGAATCTATATATGTAGGCTAACCACTATAAATATGATGATCAATAATATATTTCAATCATTCTTGATGCGGGCAATCTCCCCCCCCCCTCTTAAATACTAAAGGCAACCGATACACTGTCGGTTGCAATCTAGAGTTATGATTCACTGTAATTTTATATGCTAGTGTGCACATGTGCATTTTAACATTGTGACACCTTAATTGAAGCCACAGAGTAGGTGTAGGAAGATGTGTTTGGTCTATCATTTATGTTACCAGCATCGTATTGCTTAAATGTAGTACCTTTCATCTATCACTAGACATATACAATAATATTATCATGAACTTTTCAAGTTTATCCATTATGAGGACTTCCGGGAAAACCATTTCCATGTAGAAGGATTGTCACATTTTCAGCCACAGATTTTCGAGGATTAAAATCTGATTGTACCAAGATGGAAACAAACTATATATATTATAACTTACCTGGGATGACACAACTTCCAGTAGCCAAGTCTCCTGCCCAGACAAGGCCAAAAGAACAGTCACAATAATAAGAACCACGAGTGTTCACACAAATCCCATCCGTACCACATAATGATGGACGTTCGCATTCATTTATGTCTAATAAAAACGAAGAGATATAAGCAATATATGAGGCTGTATATATACTACATATAACTGTATATGTCGAACACAGACTCCCCAATGGCATGCAATGGAAATAATTGCACTCTCTATAAATGTTCACACGTTCAACACAAAATATGTACATGCTTGTATTTTGCCAATATCTTACCAATACAACTCATCGGTTCTGGCCAACCTGCCCTAGGACCATTTCCACACGTTAAATCGAAAGAAATAGTTCCAGGGGCAACTTGCCAACCTTCATCACAGGTGACTGTCACCACTGTCATGAGTGATACAGAATCTGTCAGGTTGACAGCATCATAGTGAGCATGTTCAAAATCACCTGGTGTGCCACACTCAGTAGCTGTAAAACAAAATCCCCTTTACAAATCAATATGTATTTATAAGTATTAAATATTACAATACAAATCAAAGTTGGTTTCTTAATGATAGTCAGCAATTATCTTTCTCTCAGCATCTCTTATAGGGGAAAACTCTCAACATGAGATATATACATGTACCTGTTACCTCTCTGCTATTGTTGATGAGGTCATGATTTAAATTCAGAAATAAAGAGTAGAGAAATAAGGAGTAGATCTGGATTAAAATGACCAATTTCTCAGGGGTGTCTGGTTACCATGGTTACCAGATCGTTTTTAGAACAAAATCATGAGTGCAGTTCGATTCGTCCTGAAGAGTGCTTTGATTTGATTTGCAACATGATAATGAAAACATTATAAGTCTTGTTTTGTACCCAAAACATTCCATTTTTGCGGTTGTCTTCGACTCAGTTACTATGATAACCAAGTCCCACATTTCCCAGTGGTTGGACCCAGTTCAAATGAAAAAGCATAATATTCTGAATAGGAATCAATCCTCAAAACATACTACTGCCAAAAATGAATTTTTTTTTTTTTTTTTTTTGACGATTTTATTTTGACAGCTTCTCCAGCGTTGGACGCGAGAACAGGCGTCTTACAAAACGTACAAGGTTTTCGTCCTGCTGCTGTATACTAAACTACTGAATATTAGAGAAGATTTACCAAATACAAATACAAATACAAGCAAAGATACAAATACAGGTGCAAATATAAATACCAATACCAATACCAAATACAAATATGAGTACAAATCAATCATATATATAAATGTTATTATAGTGTGTTACAGATCCGAGGACAATATAGGCGCGTATCAGTAGTGCATAAGATCATATATTTCACTTTGTGTTTAGAGTGAGTATTACGAGTAATGAGTAATGAGTATCCCTAACACCAGTACAGGTGCAGGGGGTTTATGAGGATATGAGTCTAATGGTTTGGGGGAGGTCGGGGGTGGGGTGGGGGGGGGGGGGCATGGGGGGAGGGGGAGTGGGTATGCTAGTTGACAATGTTTTTGAGCCTATTTTTCAGGGAGGCTTTCATTGTTAATTCCTTCACATCATTTGGAAGGCTGTTCCATGTGGTTCCACCCAGATAACCCGGTGATTTTTTCAATACTTCCAGGTTTGGGTTTGTGATTGGCAGATTAAAAGGGGATTGGGTTCTGGTTACTCTCTTGTTCTCTCGGGCTACTCTGGCCTTTTGTTTCTTCTTTGGCCTTTTTCTTTGGGTCGGTTTGGGTTCAGGTGTTTTAGGTGTGTTGGATCGGGTAGAGGTGGAGTGTGCTCTGTTGTGAGCTATCAATAGGAGCTGGATTTTCCTCCTTTTTTCTAGTGAATCAATTTTGTGGTTAATCATTGGAATGCAGACATTCTCCCTCCTCTTGAGGAGTGCTGCTATTCTGACTCCTTTATTCAGGGACATATCAAGTTTTTTCTGGGAAATGGCTGAGGCAAAGTTTAAGAAACAAGAATTGAACTCTAGATGAGGGATAAGTATGGATTTAAGTACTTTGAAGGCTGTATCTTCTGATAGGAAGCGTCTGACTCTCGCCAGTGTGGCAAGTGCAATGTTGGCCTTTTTGATTGATGAGTCTACTTGTGGGCGGGCAGTTAATTGGGAGTCTAAAATGGTACCTAAATATTTGTACTCCTCTACAATTTCTATGGGGGTGCCTGAAAGTGTTAGGGAATTCTGGTCTGGGGGGAGAGTTAATTTGCTACCTCTGGTATTGAAGACCATGGCCTTCGTTTTATCTGCATTAATGGTTAACTTATTGATTGAGCACCAGTTCTCTAGGTGGGGTATTATTTCCTGGATGGTTTTCAGGGCATTGGGGACTGAGGGTGAGGCTACATATAATACAGTGTCATCTGCGTACAGTTGACATTTAACACAGTTTTTAGAAAGTGATTGAATGTAGGGGGGTAGGGAATTTATGTATAAAATGAACAAGAGGGGGCCCAGGATGGATCCCTGAGGGACTCCGGTTTTGAGAGGGAGAAATGTTGAGAGTGAGTCTTCTACTTTTGTGCACTGTGATCTGTTGCTGAGGTAGCTATTGAACCATTTCAGTGACAGGGTGGAGAAGTTTAGAAGTTTAAGTTTATTGAGTAGGAGGGTGTGGTCTATGGTGTCGAAAGCTTTTTTGAGATCTATGAAAAGGGCAGTTGTTGGATTTTTGTTATTTTTAATATTTAGTGCTATTGTTATATCGTCCAAAAGGTCGGCCAGGGCAAATTGGGTTGATTTCTTTTTTCTGAAACCATGTTGTTTTGGGTGGAGAATATTGTTCCTTTCAAGGTGTGTGTATGTTTGATGGTGCACTAGTCTTTCCAGTATTTTACCCGGAATAGGTAGGAGTGAGATGGGTCTCAGGTCTGAAGGGGAAGTGGGGGCAGTAATTTTAGGTATTGGGACTACAGTAGCTTTTTTTAAGTCGGCAGGGAAGGTCCCTGTGGAGAATGATTTTTGAAACAGGTGGGTAAAGTGGGGAAGTAGGGATTGCATGGCATTCTTGATGATGGTGGAGTTTAGGTTTGGGATTCCCGATGGTTTCCTGGTGTTAATTTTTTCAATGAGATCATAAATAAGGGTTTGGGAGGGCTGTTCAAGGTTAAAGTTGGGATGGTCTTTGTCACCAGTAACAAAGGACTCTTCCGGTTTTGAATTTGGGTGGGGGGAGGGTATTTGTTGGGCAAGAAGTTATTTATGGCGTACGGTAGGTCTGATTCAGCAATGTTTGGGAGAATTAGTTTGGAGTTGTTTGATTTAGAGGGTAGAATTTGTTTTAGTTCTTTCCAGAAGGCTGTGGGATTATTTTTGTTAGAATCAATGGCCGCTTTTACAAAATCATGCTTGGCCTTTTTAATGGCGTGATTAATTCTGTTTCTTAGGGCCTTAACCATTGAGGTGATATTGGGATCTTTTAGTTTCCTAGCCTTACGGTGGAAGTAGTTTCTATCAGCTATTAGGTCAAGTAAGTCTTTCGTAAGCCAGGCGGGGGTATTTGTTGGTATTCTCAGGGTCTTATAATGGGGCAAAGCTGGTCAGCTGCTTTGGTTATATGGGAAAGTAGGCAGTCCCAGATTTGATCTGGGTCCTCCAGATTAAGGACATCGGGAGGGGGGCTTAGAAGTAAGTCTTCTAGGGCTTCAGGGGAATAATTTGAGAAAGATCTGCCTCTTTTATTCTGTAGGGGATTAGTCTGGGGGCTTTTCTTTTTTCTGAGGAATATGGGCTGGTGGTCACTAATATCAGTCACCAAGATGCCAGCTTCAGCTATGTGTTTTGCATTGGAAAATAGTAGATCGATGGTGGATTCTGTTTTAGAGGTCACCCGGGTGCTGGTGCTAATTAGCTGGACTAGATTATGGGTGGTGGCCCATTGTTTCAGTTCAGTTACTTCTGTCTTGTCCGGTGATGGACTGCCAAAATCCACGTTGAAATCACCTAACAGGGTGAGTTCTGATTGTTTGAGATTGGGGATTTTTGTAAGTTGTTCAGATAGGAGTTCAATTAGTGTGCTTACTGGGGATGTCCCAGGGTGGTAAAGATTGGCAAAGATATGTTGTTTCGAATGAGGCCTATTGATGATGGCCCATTGAATTTCAAGTGCCTCTGTCGACATGTTTAGTTCAGAGAGTGAGATGGTGTCAACGCTAAGGTTATCCTTGGCATAGAATGCCAAGCCACCCCCTCTCGGTTCCTTCTGATTTTTGGCTTTCTTTTTACAGAATTGCCTATCAAGCCTGTCCAAGGAATATCCAGGTAGGTGCACCTGGTTGTTTGTAATTTTGGGTCTAAGCCAGGATTCAGAAAGGGTTATGATATCAAAGTTGCTGTTGTGGAAATCAGCAAAGAAAGGCGCAAAGTTTCCTTTGAGACTTCTTATGTTCATATGGGAAATACTGAAACCTCTTATTTTACCTATCTCTGATGGAGATGGTATGTGGTTTGGAGGATTTGTGGGAATTTTTGTGTTTTTCCTAATAGGGCGTTTTCTAGGCCTAGTGCGTTGTTTGCGGTTGTTAGTGGGGGCCTGTTGGGGGGGGGGGGTCTGGGTCAGGAGTGGGGGTGGTGGGGTGGACAGGAGTGGGGGTGGGGGGTAGTTGGTTGGGTGAGGGTTATAATGGTGGTGAGCAATGGGATGTATTAGTTGATTATTGATGAGCATATTTGTCATGTGAGGGTCAGTATAGTCTGATAGAATTCCGGTGTATTGAGTAATATGTTTCGCGGCGCTGTGCTAATTGTTTTACATGGTATACGACAGTAAGTAACAGTATGCAGTGATATAAAAGAATCAATGGGTGCACATGAGCTAGATACTCTACTGTATTTTGCTATGCATACTCTGGAAGGATGAATGATATATCACAGATTAGACATAAATACAGACATAAATACAGAGATTGTATATGTCCAGTTGCCTTGCTCCAGCTAGGACTAAGTAGGTAATTGTTGAACTGGTTGGTCAAGGGCCAGTGGCCCGACCCGTTCCCTAGATTCCTGTCTGCCTAAGGAAATATTATCCCAGAGCATAAAGGTGATTTGGGAGCGTAAAGTTTCATAAAGAGCAAATAGGGCTTAGGTGATCTATGTGGAGCAGGGCCTTGGACTAATAATATGCAGATGAAGTACATAATGGTTACCAATTGAGAAGAATGATACCAATGTGATTGATATTTGGTTGTAGACTAAGGTAAGAACATTGTTTCATAGAGAAGTACGCATTGGACATGTAATTATATTGATGGATACAAGTACAGAAATGAATACTGATAATAGTAGACGAATAGTTTGTACAGTACATAAAGGCATACAGGTTGATACAAGTGAGCACACGCTCATAGATTATGGTACCTGTGTGAAGGAGTTTGCACTAATTGCTCGCACAATGTTCTCTGCCCAGTTGTTCCGCACAGAATCACTTAGGTGACAACCGTCAGTTAGTCTGTCATACCTGTGCTTGTAATCTCCTGATTTCTTGCGTTTGTGTATTACAGTGGCTAGCCACACAGAGAAGTTTGCATTCGATTGGTTGAAGTCGGAAATGTTGCTGTTAAGATTAATAATTATAGAGTCTAGTAATTCCTGCTTGGGATGGGGGCTAAGTGGATGGATTTCATTATACACAGCTAGGTCGGCACCAGCTATCTGAGCAAAGACAACCCTTGCTTGTGGCGCAATACTTTTGGTGGCATTGTAGGTGGATCTAAGATGATCCATGATAGTTTCTCTAGCTTTATCAGTTGATTCATGGTTGACAGTGACGTCCCAGCGAAATTTAAAACAGTTTGTTGATTCATCAAAGTATCTAATCCTGGCACGGTGAGTTATGGGGCTGATGTAATGCACCCTATACTACTAACGAGTAATTCAGGTTTCACCTTTTTTATAATATTAAATTTAATGATTGACAGCAATTCTCGGTACCCTTGATAGGCCGTATGGTGTGCGAAATTAACACCAGGTGTATATATGACAAGCCTCAGGCTTGCTGCACTAAGGCGGAAGCTTCCGGTGCGGCTGAACTCTATGCTAACAAACAACAACAACAACATGTTTATTATTATTTTTCTCTTTGCATTTTCATAACAGGGGTGGCTAGCATTCGCAAAAAGGAGAACCTTCTACAATTCAGAAATTTCCCAGAACGAAATTGTTCTGTAAATTCAAACTTACCCACACAGGTAGTTCCATTCCATTGAAATCCCGCTTCACAAAAACATTCATAGCCTCCAGGACTGTTCACGCAAAGTGCCGTGCCACATGGTGCCAAATCAAAACATTCATCGATATCAACTATAAAATTTGATTCAGATTGAATGGTCAGTAATATACACCTATTATGTGCATTGTTGTATGAATATTTGATTTCTTATGCCATATCCACTCGATGGAAATGATATAGCATCGTTGCAGCTTAGACAAATAATAAATGAATTGAGCGAAATTTGCATTTTACACAAATATTTAACTTAATGTTGTCTATTTTTGTGTTTATCGTTTTTTGCTTTTGTTAATTTTGCTTCTTAGAGCACGTAATTGTGGATTTTATACATAATCAATTACATTATTATTATCTAATTATAATGTTATTAATTAGTGAGAATATCTTTTAATATGAGGAGATCTCTATCTCTAATCAAAGATAAGTTTTAATTTCAGGCCTCTGAGACCATACCTACCGCAAGTTAAAGCTATTGCTGGGTCAGGGAGCCATACATCAACGAGAACTAATGGAGTGCAAACTATTCCTATTGGTGTTTCAGGCGAGAAACCATCCAAACATACAACTGAAGCTACTGCAAGCGGAACAGTTGAGACAATGGTATTCTCACTGTGGGGTACAGTGGCGTCTACTTCTGCTGAGGTAGGACAGTCTGAATAACAAAAAGAAGGTTCATGAACTATATCTACGAAAAGTCACTGAACCTGTAATGTGTACTTTAGGGGTTGTCTAAGTCTTGGGACTCTTAACCAATTCACGGCATTAGATATTTTGACAAGACGGAGAGTGCCTTGAGGCATTCAATGGCGAAAGAAATTCTTTTACAAAAATCATTTTGTTAATTTAAATCTAAATTACAGCAATGGGGTTGGGATAGTTGATGACTACAAACATGAATATATATTAAATGGTGGCGAAATTTGCATAATTTACCCTAAAGCGCTAAAACAAACTTCAAGCTTGCTACCCGCCCTGAACTCAAAAATGGAGTAAAAGGGGACATACCCGTATAGTAGATAATAATATCATGTGCCCCACCCCACACACAAATCCAGAATCTTATAAATAGACAAATTGCTAGCTATTGTTTAAAAAAATCATCACCACTTTATTTCTAATGAAATCGATTATTATAGAGTGTATTTTGATTCTGCATGAGTTCTTGCTTTCCGAATGAATATGTAAAATGTACCTGATTTGCATTGTTCTGGGGCGCATAGAACAAATAATGCTAAGATATTACACAATGTGACATATCGTAGCATTGCGAATGCTCTGGATAACTTCCCCTAAAAAAGATAAACATGAATAAGATTAATAAAGTCATTATTGGCGTGATAATTTCGCTTTTTTTTGCTTTTTTTTATAGAAAAATTGTATTGAGTTCAGTTCCGTTGCATATTCAATGGTAATCTCATGGAGCCCACCATATAATTATAGTGCCTCACTTGTAGAGATGTCTCCTGTCACTTTACCAAATTGCTCTTATATATAAAGCCAAGTATTTTCGCTTTTAGATATATTTTAGAAGAGATTACCATTAATCAGGATCTTTATGGGCAAACGGAATGTGATACTTCTGTCATTAACCAGGGCGAAAGAGGCAAAGAACCCTCGGGCAATAAGTAGAAATTGTTAAATACTGATGGTAATTTCGTTCCATTGCAATGTAATCTCATTTTTAAATTATATAATTATGTTAGCATAGGCCTACAGTAATTAAGTAGTGCATTGAAAAATACACACGGTGTTCAGCGCAACGCAGTAAGTGGAAGCATTAAACACCTACCCAGGAGTGGAGAAGTGTTTCACCTTTATTTCCTGCCTTAGATGGAACACGTGGTTTTCAAATATACCTAGTAATCAAGGTACAATAATTGATTCAAGAGAATGACATGAGAATACAATTGAGCACAGGATTTTAGAGGTATAACATAAATCTCCCCCAAAAGACATTATTCAATTGTTAGTGGTAATGGCTCGGAAAGCCTCGGAGAATAACTGGGAGGTCTTATCTATAGTGTATATGAAAGCTATAGGCTTGGGCTTCTTTCCATTTGCTGAGAATCTGTATGGATTCCAATTCAGTGTACTCTTGAGACAAGCCGCACCTCTTCTGATACTGTGCTAGGTCAGGTTTTCATGTTGGGGAATGGGGAAACAATGAATGATACAAATTACAATATTTGTATCAGTGTGATTGCAATTAAAACGGAACCCTTTTTTTGACATTTTATTTAAGCTAGGTGATCGTTTCCCAGAATCTCTGGGTCGATTCTAACAACCCCCAGCACAGTTGCAGAGATCAACTTAATCAATGAGGTTTGAAAATAGTATACAGTGTATGGCAGTCTTGCTATACTATACAGGAAGTAAATACGTCTCATTACACTATTGCAAAATTAAGGCAACGTCTGACCACAGTTTTAAGGTTTCATACGAGCACATAGACAGTTGCAGTTAATATTTCTATAATGTATATAATCTATATACTATCTGTTTTTGCTGTTTCAAAGTATCCACAACTTGTGTCAGCATAATTCAATGAATTACCGTTTCCAGGGGAAACGTTGACGGATTTCAGTTACATGTAACCAATGGTCAAGCGGCATATAATGTTGATTTTAAAAAGGTGTGTGTTGGGGGAGGGGGGCGGGTCCAGACTCCCTGGACTGTCCCACCACCCCTCTGGATCCACCCCTAAAATATGAAGGTAAGCAGAATGTTGAAAGAAAATGGCAAAAGCAAGCGTCATGAAATGACCATCATTGATTGGTGCAGCTACATTTACGCAACCAATAACAAGAAATAGTTAACAGTGATCAGTTTACATTTATATATTTATTTCCGGTTCATGTAGAAGATTGCGTTTCCAAGGGAAACGAAGATTGATGTCAGTTAAATATAAAATTCGAGAGGGAGGTATAGTAGGAGGGAGTGGAAGGGGAGACAGAACACATGAAATCCTTATCCCATATATGACTGGTCAGTCCATGTAACACTTTGCATATGAGGCATCTTATTTCTCAGCTTGCCACTTTAATTCACACATGGTCTACCCTTTAATTCACACCTAAACGCCATCCCCTCCCCCTCCCAGCCATTACCAGCATGATTCTGATCCCATCTACTGATATCAGAATCAACAGATTCTTCGCACTGATATCCAGGATGGGAGGAGCCAAGATGCTATCAATGATTGACAGATCTCACCCCAATTCAATTAGATTGATGATAACATCAATCTAAAAATAGCGTAGTAAATTGGTTGCAATCGAAAAGCGGATTCCACTAGTGAGATCTACGCATGCATTATGCAATGGTCTAATCTGGCCTTGTGTTTGTGGATACGCACGCCTATCATGGCATAAAGATGGTCTAGATAGAATTATTACCCTTCAGCCCATGTCTCAATGATAATGTCTTCAATTGATTATTATAATTTCACTGTATACTGTACTTGTATGTTAATAACTCGACTGTCGTTATTACAGAAGATTTGCTGTATAAGAATACTAAATATAAAAAAAATTGCCTAGATTTCAATTTTCCAGGAAAGCGTACGTTTCTTCGATTTCCGTTTTTTCCTTGGTCAAAAGCAAAATTTCTTTTTAATGCAGTCTCCACGAAGGTTAAAGACTTCCACAAAACACCTTCAATGTGGTCATTTAACTAATCATCGCTAACCTTGGTTGGTTTTTCTCATGCCGAATCGTCTTTATTTTCTGGTGAAAACAGCATAATAACAGCAACATATTGAAAACTTAGTCCTATGGACGAAACAAGGATTTATACACTTTTCATGTAAAAGCATAGCCTTAATCTTTTCTAACCAGAAATGCTAACTTACATATATATATAGAGAGAATTTTTATTCAAGTTTGTCAGGTACAAGAAGAGGACACAAAATCTAAAATTAGCAAGCTAAGATTAGTTCTTCCATCTAGCCCTAGACCGTCTCTGACACATACTGAAATAAAGTTTTGACATCTTAGTTAATTAATTAATCTATACAGAATCTCATATTACGGTCTCCATTGAATATATCACTAAACAATTCCTTTATAAGATGGAAGAATCTCAGAGCTTTTAAGACAACATTAAAATCTTAGTCTAACATCTTATTATCATATTACAAGTACTTGGGGCGTATTACCCTTATGATACTGCAGATTATCTTTGTAATTGACTGAGTTACAGATCAGATATAATTTCTACATGGTGTACTTACAATAGAATGGTTGCATAGTAATAATGGATTAACAATGGATTAACAATGGAATAACATGGATTACAATGGAATAACATCGGCATTATGCTACTCTTAAAAAAGAGTACCCGATCCACCCTTTCCTACCCACATGAACTCCCATTGATACCTCAATCTTATAGAATGGCATTATACGCCATAGATGGTGAACTTTAACTTCTTTACTTAATATTTTCGTGTGAATCAATGACGAACTTGAAACGACTTGATTGTATTTGTCTGGACCATATATATTCTAAATCCAAAATAGTTATTTTCATAGAAAACGCGTTAAACTCTCTGTATAGGATTATGCGTATTTTTCTATTGTATGTTAAACTGTTGAAAAAAAGATAATAGCTGAGAATGAGTCTGAAAGTAATTTCTTCAACCATTAGGAAAACGATCAAATGCTCAGCCTAAGAGTGAATTGAAAATGCCCTTACCGTTTCTACTGTTTTACATGGAAATTGTTATTCCTTCTGTGCAGCAACATCTCAGAGCATCGGGCTTAGAATGGACTTGAAAGTGGGAAACTCGTTTTGCCATTTAAATACAAGTGCGCTTTAAAAAATACCTGTAATAAATCGGGTCCTACAGGGATCTCTAATAAGTCTTCCTGAGATACAAACGCTATGTAAAATGGGCAATTTCCTATCTTTAACAGTTTAAGTGTTTTGCGGAATTGCTTAATAGCATTTAATCCATATGGAAGTCTGTAAATAACAAGCGAGAAAAACAATTAAACAGATTACCAAAGAATGCATCTGGACACAATTATTTATAGTAATTGAATCCAAGATGCGTTTGAATCCCTAGTCATGGCAATGGATAAAGTAATCACTATATATACTATCCTTTAGACTAATGGGTCCATAGCTTAGAGACTCTAAGGTCCATAGTAACATGGTTTAATGTGACATTATTTCCTGTGGTTCAATCAGGGAGATAATTATAATATACTTTTAGAATATAAGACCTCCCTGATTCAATTTAATGGGTGGTCCTGTAAATTTCTGACTGAGGGCGTCGAGTACCATTCTAGATGTGTTCCCTTTATCAACATTATATGTCAGGATCAGAATGAATGAAACAAGAATATACACAGAACAAAGTTTTCGAAACTTGTCAATAGTCTTTAATGGACACTGGTAATTCGATTTGTTATCGTACGTGTACCATAAAGATTCTGTTATTGCACTCCCGTATTATTTCACCTCTGCATGATGATCACATGGGGATATATAATATGGTCTTTTGTATCTCGTAATAATTCGATTTGTAAAAACAAAAAATACGGTCTTTTGTTGTCTCTGGATTATAAGATAAATGTAGTAGGAAACATTGAAGAACGATATATGTACGATATTTGACGAATTAAAGATTAAATCGAATTGGGAGCTTTAACTTTTTTACTATGACTCGAGAATGCATAAAAGTCAGAAACTTAATCAAGAGTCCAAGATCATAGCATGCAGCTGGATCTCTATACTGCTTGTTAATAGTGGGTCGACTGCAAGAATCGTCTGACATTAAAATGTGTAAAAGGCCTGTGAAAAAATATATTTTGTACAACACATTATTTTGTTATGCTTTATCGCAATGCTCACTGTCACGATAGCTCGAGCTGTCCTGAAATAGAACTTTGTCCCCTGTATACTTGTATTATGAAGGTCATTTGTATTGACCACGACAGCAGTGAGTGAAGCTCATAGAAGCGGGCCTACATCATTGATAGTCGTGATACCAAAGCGCTGTGCTGTTATTGTGCTCCGGACAGTCTCTATTTTGTAGTCATGGTGGGTTACATCAATTTCTTGTATTCTATTGTAATCCGCAATTTGTTTGGGAAGTATCAGTTATTGGTGCAATGCATGCATGTACATATATAGAAGAAACGTATCATGTAAGATGTTGAAGTTATAGTGATCATCATATATATACTTTACACACGCACGTGTATACATAGTATTTTTGTGGGCAGTATGTAGGTCATGGGTTCATGAATGGGCACGCTTAAAATAGACCATATATTTATAACGACAAATTTTAAGACTTCATCCACTGAAATAAGCTTGGTATGAAAATATTAATTCATTCATAATTATAGATATTGTCATCAGCAATACGACGTTATGGTTCTAAGTGATGTTCTCATTCATACAGGCAGCAGACCTCGAATCATTCAAGGCTTCTGTTGAAGGTGCTAAGGAGAGAATAAAAGATTACATTCACCATACCCCTCTTCAATATTCTCATTTTCTCTCCAATGAAACTAATTCATCCGTTTATCTCAAACTTGGTGAGGGATTTTAAAGTATTCATGTCGCTTTTTCTTCTTTAATGTGGTAATGTTGTCACATTAAGATGAATTTTGTAGGAATTAATAATTACACCATCAATTATAACACCATTGATCAATGCTTGAAATAAATAAATTATATAATGTTATCCCTTGTGATCCTGTAATCTATGCAAGGCCAAGTTAAGATTGACCATGTCTTAGACATTCCAAACACAATCTCAATTATCCTATATGCTTTCCTGCTGAATAATCGGAATAAACTGAGCAAGAGCTCCATGAAAATTGAATTGAATTGAACATTCATGTGCATTCATTTACATTCATGTAAACCGTTTGTTACTAACAGAAAATGAACAGAGGACGGGTTCCTTCAAGGTACGCGGTGCACTTAATAAACTGAGTTTGATGCTAAAATCAGGCGAATACAACAAAGATAAACCTCCCACAACTGCCTCAGCAGGAAATCATGCCCTGGCTTGTGTAAGATTTATTTTTCATTTCATTTTATTTTGTCAGTACTGAGAAAAGTGTAGTGCATTTGTATAAAGTGTCTGGTTATTAGAAATTTTGTTACATTTAATATTAAAAACAAACACAGAGAATATTTCTGACATATTAAAAATTGCAAATAGACCATCTATTCTCTTTTTTTTTCATGACGATCACAATAATCGAACTAAGGATATAGCCATTCACTCTACATACCAAACGATACTGTTGTGTGTTATAAAGAATGTGACCAGTCAGTGTTCAGTGGCGGTACCAGGGGGGGGCCTAGGGGGCACCGGCCCCCCCTAGACCCCTTAAAAGTCCCCTGAGCCCCCCCTACCTCAGAGGGGCAGGGGGCCACTAAAGTTCTGATAAGGGCCCCTGCAGTAGGGGCCAGATGCACTGCCAAAATTTGCACTTTCCTTCAAATTCCTGACTCTACAACACTCCCCAAAACCCCATTTAATGTGGAAAATCGTTCAGTAGATTGAGGGTGTCTGAGAAAAATCAATAAACAATAATTAAACTGAAAACTATCTAAGAGGTTTTTTCAAACTTAATAATTCTTTTAACATTTAACTTGCATATTTTACTTGCTTCACATAATTGTGTTTGATGTAAAACATGTTTATGGGTGTGAGCACCTTTTTCAAGTAGGGCCTGTGTTCAAAAAGCAATTTGAGCCCCTGTTTAAACCCTTAGGAGGTTTGGACAGGGGGCTCAAATTTGAGATGGTTTCAAAATTGGCATTCAAATAATATTTGTTCACAATTTGTACAATTCAAGATTTTCCAGTTAATTCCGTTTCCCAAGAGAAATGATGACAGGGTCTTGTAAGATCTAAAATTTGGACAAAATAAACCTATATATGTCTCAAAATTTACATCTCAAGAGGGTCTTAATAGAGACATCCTCAAAGGGACTCTGTTAAAGATAGTCTCAAGATATATTTTGGCCTTCTTGTGGGTCATATTTTCAGAAAATGTGCAATTGGCAGCTCTACACATTTAGGAAATTCTCCTAAATTAGGCTGAAAAATGTAGAACACCGGGTATATCAGAGTACATTTGGTATCGCATTGGTTTAGAATATCAGTTCTGTTATGTTAAACTGCATTTTGATGCTCATTTTTGTCTTCAATTTGAATTATTTGAGAGGATTAGTGGAGGCGAATTGTATATTTTCTGAAAATCTGACTCTTGTATAGATTTTGGACTACAAATTGTATGAATTCAGGGAAACTTACATCATCTCATAATGAAATTAAATCGGAAATATTTCATTATGATTTTGTTGGACATATATTTATGAAATTGGCACCACTCATGTTATGTGTCATACTGTCACAATTGATAACATTAACTGAAATTCTAATTTGGAAGTCCCACATAACCACTCTCTCCTAAAGGATGAAGTTTTTCCCACAAGAATAGCTAACGGTAGATACTTGGTTGGAGGTATATTGTAAGGCCTATTTTAAGCAGTGACCTATTGCTTCTTTTTCATACATATGACCCAAAACACATATTAAATCTTAGAACAGAAGCAAAGAACAAGAACAAAGAAGAAAAATGGCATTTATTTTGGATTTTACCCAACAGTGTTGTTGGTGTTAACAGTATGATATTATAAGGGGAACATATATGTCCATGTTTGGTATGAAGGAGCACTGTATATTTCTTAAATGTGTGAATTTTATCTTCTAAAAAAATATATTAGAGGGTTGCCGTTTTTCTTAGACAACTTAAAGTAGTGGGACTTTATTTCATTGTCATTAGGTAAAGTAACTGTTATGTACTGCGATGGTATTCAAAACAGGCACATTTTGGAAGATTTTGACCTCAAGTGTGCCCCCCCTAGACCCTTCTTCTGGTACCGCCCCTGGTGTTTAACTAATAATCTTGGTAGTTTTCAGTAATTCTGACTATTATCAGTTTATTTACATTTCATTTCGTCAAGGCTTATGCACAAGAGGTCCTGGATGTGAAAGTCAAAATATTTGTACCAGAGACTATAGCCCCTACGAAAGATCTCGGATTGAGAGAGGCTGGAGTGGATTTAACACATCATGGTACTGATTGTGTGGAGGGTGAACTGAAGGCCCGGGCTACCGCTGAGGTAAGGCACAATCCTAATGTAAATTGTTAAAGCTGCATTCTCAGTTAACATCGATAAAAAAGTAAATATGTTCTTGTTTTTGTAATGTTCGTTTCCAACGAATCTCATATTTCTTAAGGATTTCCCCCTGTTGTTTCTGTTGCTTTATATGTCCCCATTTATATTACGGCGGGCCGCCGAAATCCTTTGCTGTTTCACTTACAATCCCTCATCGGGGCTCGTTTTCTTTGGCTCGATTCGACAGTTCAAATTCATGTATTTATAAACATATAAACTTCCGTCCTATTTATCAACTAATTAATGAATAAATTCAGTTCGATTTGTTTTCGTAATAGCGGAGAATGCAGCTTTAAAAATACGAATATATGATATATTAAATACAATATTTGTTGCAGCACAAGAGGCCTCCAACCAAACCTGAGCTATTATATCACATAATAATATGATTATGGCTCTCATTGAAATTAATTAAATGATTTCTAATATTGGTTATTAGAGCATAACTATATGATATGCATTAAATGACGTGGTATGATAATGCATACATTATTAATGTCTAATGCTGGTCTCTACATTCGTTAAGGAAAATGGAACAACATTTATTTCTCCATACAATGACCTGGATATAATGGCTGGACAAGGATCCATAGGGTAGGTATTTTTATATTAATAATTTTGCTTTGTAAACAATTTTCTAGTAACTATTGCATTTATGAACCCCATGATCTCATTTAGCTCACGGAAGAAATATAAACTTAAACAGATCCATAAAACAAATCAAAGACACATTAAACAAAAGCCAATTCAACATTAAAATCAGCTTGTTATACGAAATACATTGAAAGCTCCATATTGTTCCAAATACTCAATATTCCAACGTTGAAAACCTAGCAATGAGACAATTGTCATAATAATAATGAAACTCGTGATAGTTAGAAAAAGCAACACTAGATAATGAAAAGAGTTTATAATATCACCAAGCTGACTAACATGCATCATCTCAACTCATAATGTGACAAAATGTCCACGTATTGTCTACGGCAGGTTGGAGATTCTAAAGGACCTCCCAGACACGGATGCTGTGTTTGTAGCGGTCGGAGGGGGTGGACTTATTTCAGGCATTGCTGGTTATATAAAATCGGTAAATCCCAGAGTAAAAGTTGTCGGATGTACACCAAGAAACTCGAAAGTGATGTATGAAAGTGTGAAAGCTGGCAAGATCATAGAGGAGGAGTCCCTGGACACCTTGTCAGATGGCACTGCTGGAGGCATTGAGCAAGGAAGTGTTAGTATAGATCTAATTATCCTTTCCTTTCTTCTTTCAAACTAAGGAAATGCCAATACACAGAATGCAGGTGAATGTATACCCATCAAAAGTATCATTATAAATATTTTTTTCATTTCCCATCATCAGAAAATTAGGTTCCACAATTTCAGCGCAGTGTAGGTCTTCCAATATAATATTTTCAACTCATTTCCTTTTCAAGAGTATGAGATGATATTTCATAGTAATAATATGATATGACTTTTTTGTAGAGTTAAACATCTATCTAACACTCCCAGATTGTTTATTTCCTTCTAAAAATGGTTACTTACATTTTGTAGGTGACCTTCCCATTTTGTGTGCAATATGTAGACGACTGGATTGCAGTAGACGAAGCAGAAATTAGCAAGGGTATATTCAATATTCTTGAAAAGCACCACAAGGTATTTATCCCTTTTATTCCAATATCGAAATGGATATTTCTTTCATTGCACTTGATATTCCAAGAGGAAACTGGCTTCCCAATGTTTTCCTAAAGCTTCTAATGCTATATTGTACGACCATCTAATGTGACAGAAATACCTAACGATCGGTTTTCCAGGTTATAGAAGGGGCGAGTGGTGTTGTTGTTGCTGCTTTCCGTCAGGTGGCATCTCAATACAAAGGAAAGAAAGTGGTGCTTGTCATGTGTGGAGCTAACATAGGACCTGCCACACTAAGAGACGTTATACAGAGCAACCTGGCCAAATGATTATTATATGTTTTTCACATATCAACTACTAACTCCCCCAATCGAATATGATAACATATTTTGAGGGCAAAGTATATTGGAGAGATCAGTGGATTTTCTGCTCCATTTGTTGCTTAAATTGCCCCCCCCCCTTTAAAAAAAATAGACTTATTTCTTTTAGCTTGCCATCTTGGCACATACAATCCTAAGAAATCTTAAACTGGTCTCCATAATTATTTGTTGGTGAATACTTTGACCAATTATCAAAATTCAATGCAGTTTATATACACATAAAATGTAATGAATACGCTATATGGAGATTGTATCGTCATCACCTATACGCTTATAAGATACGGAGTAAGATTCAATTGAACGATAACTAAGGAAATCTTAATAAAAAATCACAAAGCCACTGGTTGTTTATTCTCTTTGAAATCTGGAACGATATTATAAGTAGGGGGCGTGGTGAATCGTGATGTACGTAAACATTAAGGGCATGACGAATTAAATAAAGGTATCACATGTATGGCTATCTCAAAACTAAAAAAGGAAAGGAAAAGTGAAAGACACGCCTGTACGAAGACTAAAAAATATAGTTCTACTCCATTTTAAAAGGTGCACGAATTGAATTAGCTCACAGTATACGACGCTATTCTAAAAGGTGCACGAATTATTTAGATCACATTCCAAAACTCTCAGAAAAAAATTAAGGGAATGTTACAGAGAGCTGCCCGAACTGGTTCTGGAGTGGGTTCAGTTAGGATAACGCAGATCCATACTTCCCCATGTCACGTATTAAAACGTAGAGCTGTCCATCCATTCACATACGCAGGCCCTTCCACGCACACGAGGACTGGCGAGGTTTATGTCTGAAACCTATAACATACACATAAATCATTGGTGCGTACATTACTTTACGTGTTACATTTCTCTACTAAGCCCTTTCATTGGGACCGCCTCTAAGAGCTTCAATATCGTGTAAATGGATGTCTAGTACACCACAATAAATATAAATCGAGCAATTCCACCAATTAGTCGACGCATGACTATTAATTATTTTTTTAATTTTCACTGAGAAATCTTGGTCTGGTGTTATTTTAATCAATTCTATCAGCTTCCCCGATGGGAAATTAATACATCAGAAAAACACCACTTTTGCATCTGGCATCAATATTTTAAATTCAGGACGGTCTGCATGCAGAGTTTCTCCATGGCTTTACAGCTAGCAGGAATAGCGTGAATTGCTTTAATAGTGCAGGATCCAAAGCTCCCTTCGACCGACTGGGGCAGCCAACCATCAGTGCCACTCACCTTAATTAAAGCTAGCGTGCAACAACAATTAGTAGTAGTATTATTAGATTTTATTTACATTACACATAATAATCGTTGTCATACATATTAAGTACACAGAGATAAAGAATGGAAAAGAAATATTGTCTGTGACTGTCACAGCTCTTCCGAACACCCCATTAATTTTGATTACTTAATGATAGAAAAGAACGGTAGCAGATGATACACGTTGACTAGTAAACTAGAGTAAACATTATCAGATACAGAATACAAAATACAAAATAAAATACAAGATACAAAGTCTGACATACACCGTGATTATGATTATTAGAGAGATATGACATAAGTTTGTGTACTGATCTAGCAAAATGAAATGAGCCAGTATATATCCATTTTTGTATCCATGTTTTGATTTGATTGGAAGGGCTTTTGTTAGGGGAAATGACATTACATCTAGTATGATGCTATGCTGCTATGTGTATACGCCGGGTGCGTTATGTCAGCTTTAACTTAAACATTATTGTTTATGGCTCCATACGTCTGCTGGCACCCAAGTGCAGACAGGTGTGATGGTATCTAACCATAGCTGTCAGGTCTTGCTCTTGGGCATTACATGATCTGCATCTAATCATAAGCACTTTCGGGTGAGTCCCCGGAGTCAAATGTTTCTGTGTTTTTGTTTTTATTTTAAAATTTGTATTTTATCAGGAGGCAATACATAATGATCCATAACTTGTTCCTGAATAAAGTATGTTTCAAATCATGATGACCTAAGTCACCATATTCCCCGGGGATCAGGTTAGGGTTCTTGTTCTTCACTCCATTCCTGTGTCTACAGAGCAGTAGATGTGTACATGCGTATATAAGAATGTGCAATAGCAAAACGAGAAACTGTGATTGTCTGAATTTGCTTTGATTTGATAGATCACTTGAATTTGGGACAATAACACCATAGATCACACCGCAGGTATGCTAACCCACAACAATGGTTTTGAACTGTTCATTATATTATTTGACTATATTAGAGTGGTTTGAGGAACGAACTGATGTAGACTAGTGTTGATGCAAAGAAGCTTTATTCGGATTACACACCAGAAATTTAACAAATAATTTCGTATGTGTTGCGAATATAGGACTTGCAGGTTCAAGGAGCCATCTTTAAAACGTTGGATGTAAGTGTGGGAGCTGGGGAAGACAAGCTATAATTATATGTGATAACTATTTTCAAATAATATATGAAATGTCCAAGAATTCTCTCAGATATAAAACAGTCAGATACTATTAATCAGATAATAGTTACTCATTTTTTCTTGGATCGATATAAATGTATTTGCAAAATTTAAACTCTATCAGAGATTTATTCCTGAAAATGTCTCGGAGAGTTGTTCATAATTGTGTAAATAACGAAGTATCATTGTGGTTAACTGTTGAATTATTAGGGCACGCGGACGGATGGGGTAAAAAATATTGAGGCCAAATTATGTTTTAGTATCTGCCAGGTCTTGGAGAAGATTGGCGTGATGGCGCAATTGCATGCATGGATCCTTGTACTGTCATCAATGCTCTCTCTGTTAACCACATCACAGAAAATCGCCAATGTGTGCCGTCCGAAAGCACTCAAGCAGGCATGGTAGGCCTCTCGACCAATCTACATAACAATCCATGTCTAACCATGGAAGGAGAACTCACCTGAGTGCCGTGTTTCCGAATACACCTTCAGCAAAAGCCTATACGTGGGTATAGGAAGAGTATGATGCTATGATCTCTATCATACGAAGAGCAATAGTTCCGAATTATATATTCTTCCTACATGTCTATTATGAAATTTAATTAAATATTAATTGATAAATATCAAGACACTGCCTGTTTTTGCCTCTTGAAGATAAATCTATATTATATGCTAATGAAATTTGCCTTAAATACCAGGGAGGCATCTAATTCATGCTCATCCTTTGTCCAATTGTCGAGGTCACTTCAAGTCTTTGGTGTTCAATTCTTTGGGAAAAGAAGCACTGGATCCTCCCTAATCCCAGGTACGAATAACAAACCTATTGACTGGTTAGCATTGCCCCTCTGACACCGCACAGCACACATGCAGACAACCACACACCCACACACATCTATTCACACACACCACCACCACCGAGAGGCTATGTACAATGTCCACAGAGGGAGAGCTCCTGCAACCTATCACTAGTATATATGACAATCATACAAGTGGATTGGAAGGTGCAAGGAAAGAAAGGCCGTGGGACTCAAATTGACAATGGCGTGAGAAGAAGTCTTCATTCGTGTTGGATTCATTCATCCCTATTTCTTTTCACACATCATTGACTTATTCTATACAGTATTATATGTGAAGGAATCATTTCTCTGGACTGGACAGGACTGGATCCGGATATATACAACTGTGATATATTTATAGACCAAGTCAGTGCTGCAGGAACTAAATTGATTCGACTAGGTAGGTATTATACAAGGTGCACGAGAAGGGTAAATATATAGGAAGGTTCCAATAGTCAATGTTTACATGCCGTATACAGACGTGAGATCGGATGAACCAGTTTAAAACCACTTCTAATGAACCATGTGAGTTTTATGTTCATTCCAAGGGTTGTGATGGAATATGGTTTACAGTCCACGTCATATATTGACTAATTCGGGTTTTTATACATTCAAGTGTATGCATATCAGGTACTGAATTGTAGGGATCATCCCATGGCAGGTTTCTCACGGATGATCACAATAGGACGATTTATAATTATGTCAGATGACAAATAGGCAGCCAGAATCAATCAAGTTTAATGTACCGCGGGCTGGATATATCTACATGTATTGCTCACACATTATGTGCATAAAATCAGATTCATCAGAATTCTATTAATGTTGATATTGTGTAAGTTATGACATGATTCAAATAAGGACACGTCTATAGATTGATAGTTATATATATAGACAGCTATGCATGAATGTTCTTTTATAGATGTGGCCAGTTCAAAGACCATGCATGTATGGATACTGAAGTTATCATACAATACATGAGTAATTTGTGAAGGAATTTCAAAATTGAGAGCTGCAGTGTGTTGGGAATTGTTGCTAATTTAAAGATCTAGATCGAGGTGGACACGTCTTTGATTTTTATTGTTAAAAAATCAAATGAAAAAAGAAAAATCTTATGATTCGAATCACTAGTGCATGCCACCGTTGGATGAATAAAAATTAAAAACCCAGACATGTCACAGCCTGATATGCCCATTGAGATATTTAAGGACAATGAGGCTAAGGGTTTGGTGCTATAGTCTAGACAGAATCCAATACAGTATAAACATTGTTTAGTGCTTAAAGAGGGGTGTGCATGATATTAGGATGAGGTCACTCCAAATTAACTGCTTCTGAACTACGCCAACAAAGTCTTTGTTTGAAGGCATAAGATATTACCAACACGTTCCAACTCCACAATACTAGAAGACAGTTGGTTGCAGGGAGATTACGTCGTAGTAGGAAACCATGTAATTTCAGGATTACATCAATCTTCTCTTAGGTATAATGTTGCCTTAAATCCACGAGTTAAATCATGGAATGTATTGTTATTAATTTAAATCCCAAATTCTGGGTCCACACGTATTCGCCACTAAGCATTGATAGTTTGTAAGTTCCTGCTTCTTCTTTTAGAAAAGAAATTATCGTCAGGAATCCACATTTGACGTGGAACCTCATAGCCAGCGGCGACTGGATAGAGAAAATCAATTCCAATTACACAGCATATACACATAGCGTTTAGGTATAATTACAGGGGAGACAACAAGGAGACCAACCGTGACGGAACCGTCCTGGAAAATAGTGTAGGGATAGTTGCAAGGGTCTAGGTGCTGTTGGGTAGTCTCAGTTCTGTCCAAAGGGGCAGGTCTAGAGAACATAATGGCACCAGTGTAGCCGTAGGCCTATGGAAGTCTTGGGCTATTTATTTACTTTACTAAACATGGAATGGACTGTTATTGTAGGCCCACCATCCCGCCCACAACACTGTCAACACCCTACCTGCTTCCCTCTCCCATTGGCGTCTCCCGACGCATCAAAATAATAGGCCTATCGTTTTTGAGCTTCAATCCATCTGGCCTCCATTGCCGATGATACGGCTAATGGAGGCCAGTGTTTGGAGGCCAGTGTTTTGGCTGGTGCTGCTGGTGGCGCAACCTCGTGGGAGGGTGAGAAACCATTCCTGGCACTTGCTGTTAGTTTACCACATTGCCACAAGGTGTAAGGACCACAACAATGTCTGATTTCGACATCCTCATGCAGATAAAGGGTGAATGTGAGAGGTCTGTTATGCACTAATTATACCAGTAAGAGCTAAAAAATCTTGGTCCAATCTCTCCCTAAGGCTCTAACTTAGGCAGTCATGTAACTTTTGGGTGTTGGACAATGAGAAATAGAGGGGGTTTCCCGATCATGGAGGAAGCTGTATAGTGTATTTGGCATCTCCGAAGGAGTGATGGCGAATGTTCTTGCTTTGGGTATGTTTTACATAATTAAAATTATGCCATTGTCGCCAGCTAGTCTAGAATCCTGCTTGCTATACTATAGGCAGAATATACGTAATGTATCTTTAGATACTCGGAAGCACAACGAAGGGGTTTTATTGCAGGATTGATAGCTATTGATATAAATGTCTTTGTGGTACGAAGAATTAAGATAAAACTGACAAAAAAGAGTCTTGTTAAATCATTTATTTTGCTCCAGAAGCAGAGGAATTATGAGAATCATACTCTAACTGGTTTGCAATAGAATTAAATATTTATATCACTGATAAAGAAAGAGGTTAGAGTTTTAATTACATGGCTATTGGTTTTGCATAGCCACCATTGTGCCATTCACCCGATGGGCGTTCTCTGTCCCATGATTCTCATACGAGAATGTTTAACCAAGTATGGACGTATGGGTGATTAACCTGGAACCTGACACCTTTCTACATTTGGAAGCACTGCTTTCATTCTTTCTCTATGGTGCATGGTGTATAATATTATCATGATTATAATCGTGGGAATTTAATCTCGTGTAATAGTTGAGGAACATAAAGCTGGTTATTATGTTAATCAGATTTATTATATTAATTTTATATTACTCTGATGTCCTGAGTATATTTATTATTCATATCAAAATAAAATTAAAATGAGTTAAATTGGTTCATTTCAATGGATGGAGATTTAGATAGAATACAAGGCTAGTCGCGGTCATGTACATTATACGTTTCCAGTATAAGAGGCTTTATAGGATAGTAAGTTACCCCCAAAAGGGGTCGTGCAATATCTTTGTGAAGCACCTCATGACTAACCGGGCAGCCCTATTATTATATACCAACAGCCTTGACCGGGTTTCCCTAGGAAATAACTTATAAACCTCAATTTTATTATTGTCTCCACAAAAGCCTGAAACTCTGAATGCTCATTCTCGGTGGAGATTTTAGGATTGCAGGGTTGTCTGTGTCCCCAATAGACCTAATATCTCTCAGGCAGATGCCAAAGGTGGTTGTAATGGGTATTGCGTTTCACTCAATAGTCTGTCAAATCACTAGGCATTTCCTACAGGGACCCCTATAATTCTTTTATCTAATAATTCATATGTGAGATCCAAGTGGTAAAATAAACCAACATCATCATATCTGCTCTTTGTATGTTTTTGAAACTAGATCCGGATAAAGATCGGCTCACTATAAATCACACATGTTGTCCAAAGTATTATTATAGATCAATCATGTATATTAGTTATATTGTTATACATCGATTCCCTATACAACATTCTAAACCACACCCATATTGGCGTTATTTAAAGATATATAAAATGGCTTATATTAAAAAGGAATCAATATATATATGGATATAAGTGGAGTTTTGGTTGAGTTTTAAATGTTTTAAGCATGTAGGTTCTTTACTCTAAGAAGGGCTTCTCTGAACTCTTATAAAATCTATTGGCATAAGTCTGACTTCAATACTGCTCATGCAACTCAACATCTAAACATTTTCCCACTAAAAATATACATTGATTTAGAGATTAATACAATTGAAAAAAATACACATGCTTTATACAAGAAGAACGGAACGAGGTGCTCGCTCTCGGTGCTACCACTGTATGAGTCAAAACGCTCCTTGGCGTCACGTCACATACGATGACGCAACTGAACATCATGTCACAACGAAATCTATTGGTTAATTCCTAGTGACATTACCAAGGCGTTGGTCTGCATGGTGACCTGTAGCTGTTTGTTGTTGATATTATGAATAAAATGTAGTTATATTCAAAAACAGCTTACAGTTGCCTTTGGATTTGTTGTGAAGGGCCAAAGTGTTAATTGTATTAATATTAGGCAGGGATTACGGTGTGATTAGACTGTAATTCTAGCTTCTACAGGGTTTTTAAGGCATTAACAAGATGGCGTGGGTGACAGGTAAAAAAACCCATTGGTCTTATAGGGATCCAATGGGTGGGGTGCTCTGTAGGGAGCTGATTGGCCCCTATGCAGGCCCTGGAGAGGGTCTTGCAATGGTCGGGGTCCTTCTGTCGGTTATGTTCAGGCTAGTGGTTTCAACTATAAGGTCTCATCAGGCACGAAGGAGTGGTTATCCCCCTGAGGAGGGATTTTGTTTAGAGGTTTTTTAGGTGTAGATTGGAGTTATTGTTACAACCTAGTGAGTCACGTGATTTACCCCTGGGATGAGTCCCTCTACCCAGAATATTGTCATGGGAGGGGCGGAGATTTTGAGGTGGTAGGCCTTGGGCCTCCAGAGTATAGATCTGGGATATGGATACTGAGGTGGGAGGGGAGGTAGTCCGGTATCTGGAAAGCAATACTATTTTTTAACCAGAAAGATACTTTTAAAATTCCTCCAGAAGCTCCCTTCAGTCAGCCAGGTTTAGTCCGCGAGGGACTATTGATTGCAGACGGTGCATCCAATTACGTTCTTCAAGATCTCTGGCGTCCTTCCCCTTTTGAGATTTTGCGAATTCCTTAATGAAACTAAGGACTGAGATTTCCATGCCAATCTCTCGCGCAGGGTTGTCTCTAGGGCAGGCATTAAAATGTCTGGCGATAGGTTTATACAAGAAGAAGAATTAAATGGCATATAAATGCCTGGAAGTAAACTCACCATGGAACATTTGATAAACCATATTTGTGGTTTGCATGGAATACCGAGTGGCACATGTTTGTAAAGGTGAGTGTTTTGTGTACATGTGCCAACAACAAACAATACTAAGACTGCTTTCCACGCAAAACATGTTCCCTCTGTTTGTTCTTTGAAATCTACATAAGTTGTAAATTGTATGACATGGCGTTGACTTAACTGAAATATAAAAGACATTTAACTGTCCTTAAAACTGAAATATAAAAGCCTCAACTTTAAACTAATAAAAGTTTGCTGTGCATATATAATATGTATTCCTTTACATGGTGGTACAATTGTATACCATGCTAATTAACTACGTTGAAAGCAAGCGGTAAAATAACATAAAGTAGGCTAGTCTCTAAAGGAAATGATATTATCAATTTGCATCAATTATTAACCAACTATTCCAAATTACATTTCATTACATACTGAAATATTGAAGTATTGTAGGGGGAATTCGTGCTGCCAGAATTATAGTTTATACACAGAGGAATCGGTCTGTGCAAGCGGTCGTAAAATTACTTGTAGCCTAAGTAATGTGGGAATGAGGTTCCCAGACTGTTGGAAAGCAACACGCTAATAACATAAATTAGCTTAGAAACCATCGAATGCTGAATATATATGATTCAAGGTCAGGTTTTACATCAAAAGGATCTTATAAAAACTATAGTGTATGTCTGGTAGATGTCAGACATAACACATTCAGAGTGGGTGAATGACTGCATTTTCATTATTCTTTAGTTATCTCATTAGGTAAATTGACATAAAGGTGATCATGTATATTCTAAGCAAAGGCCAGGCCATGATCCAACGCACGCTTGTAGTGGTGGCACTACTCAAAGTATTTAAACGTACACGATGCATAAAGCATCTCGTTAGTCGTGTAACCCAGTTCAACCCAGTAATATGTATATGTACCCAGTAATATCTATAGACGAGTACTAAGTTTATATTAAACAAATATTTCTTTGTGTCTATGCATCATCGTTCCCTTGTGGAGGACTACATATGGGGGTTACTTAATAATTCCCCTAGATAATTATAAGGCTTGAGCCAATGTCATACAGAAAAGTGAAGACGACCGTAGGAAGTCTTGATCCTCAAGCTTTCGTGAAAATCGCCCAAAATGCGCCCCCCCCCCCCAATAAAAAAAAGAAACTTTAAGAATTGTTTAGTTACAATTATGCTCCTTTAAATTTCCTCTACTAATTGTTGCTGTTCGGGTGTATGTAGATTTTAGGACTCATAAACTCATGTATCATTTAAAGAACTGAGCAAAGAAAGCCGGGTCGAATGCTTTTATCTGTTTTCCCACTCGTTATCAAAGGACAAAATCCTAAACCAGCTTAACTGATTAGCTAGATGATATTAGCCTGGTATGTACAGTTATGTAAATGATATCTCTTCGCCGGGAAAAAGGTAGCAGTTAATACGCACATACATACATTCCCTGATAAGTTAAAACGGCTGATTTTTCTTCTGAGATTAAAATCGAAACTTTGATTTCATATATACATTAACATCGATTTTTCAATAGACAGCTGTCCTGCTGGATCACATACCAACCCTTGAATGTTATGCATTAGTCTATCATTAACTGAGGCAAACACAAATTTATAAAAGAATACTTTATTCAGTATATGATGTGGGATAAAAGCTGCCAGCAGTCTTTTCATGTAGAGTATGAGAGTCAGATCTTGAATGCTCGATTTTATGACTGAAGCATTTAGTTGAAGTAGATTAAAAGCAGGTATATATAAAGCTTTGAGATCACAGGCTGGAGTTTGTAGATAAATAGTTATGAGCCCTTGTAGTTAGAATTATTTAAATTAGGGCGGTGGGTGGGAATAAAAAATTTTCCAACCAGCGAGTAGCGAGCAGTCAGTCAAGTGACCAGAGCGGGGAGGGGGAGGAGTGCTTGCCTCGTCAATGCACGACAATCCCCCTGGCGCCGCCTGGTGATTGTGAACCTCATTAACTGAGGCAAACACAAATTTATAAAAGAATACTTTATTCAGTATATGATGTGGGATAAAAGCTGCCAGCAGTCTTTTCATGTAGAGTATGAGAGTCAGATCTTGAATGCTCGATTTTATGACTGAAGCATTTAGTTGAAGTAGATTAAAAACAGGTATATATAAAGCTTTGAGATCACAGGCTGGAGTTTGTAGATAAATAGTTATGATGCCAGGGGATCTTCATAGATCCTTGAGGGCCTTGTGGACCGAAGAGAGGTGGGGTGCCGCTGGTTTTATATATGCCTGTACGGCCGCCGAGGCCCACGTACCATGTTGCATTATTTGCTGGAGAGGAACTTTGGAGTGATTGTAGAGATGGGATGCGCAACCCCTTCTCAGACTGTGCATGGTGTAGAGAGCCGGATCCAGGCCAGTATGAGCCAGAAGGCGCGACCATAAAGCGCGAGCTGCTGTTATAGTGAGCGGCGCCCCCTTGGAGTTAACGAATAGAGGCTGATTTGGCGAGAAGGGGCCATATAACTTGTCGTAGCGTTGTAGTGCTCTGACTGGGCATAGTAGTTGGTTGGAGATAGCTGGGATCGCCACCTGCGTTTGGGACTTGGAGGACTGAAGGGTCTTCGACCATTTGATCTTGACAGTGATGCCCGTCGGTGTTACTACTAAGTCAGACCTGGTCAACTGTCTTGTAGAGTCGTAGGACGCTTTCGATTTTGGAAAGAGATTGCTCTGACGTAGCATGGCGAGATACATAAGCAAGATAGCTAATCTCATCATTGTTGGACGCTCTAGTATGTATGTGGCCTCAACTAGCCTCTGTATCATAGCAGGGGCGAGTGGAGACTTCTGAGTGGGGACATGTCGAACCTGTAGTTCTAGACCTCTCATGGCAAAGGTAATCTTCGGGGTGTAGAGGTGTTTATCCTCCAACCCGGACATCTTATAGAATGTTCTTAGGCTGCCCAACTTGTTCCTTATTGTCGGAGGTGCCAGGCCCGCTTTTGCTAAATATTCGATGTACCAGCAGATGTGGTCTTGTTTGAGGTTACGGTAGTCTAGCTTGAGGGCTCTACAGAACGCTAGGAGGTTAACAGCTGCTGATGTGCGGTTGTTTCTCGTCCCAGGTCTGTGGGCCGCGACCTGTCTGTTATACGCGGCGTGTGCTAGCCTTGACGTCCGACCTAGTAGAATTGAGATACATCGTAAAGAGCATGATTAGTTCTGACAAGTTGAAGGTTGGATTGAGCAATAATTTCATTTGATTTTTCGTTATGTATGTCCGAGAGGCAGGCTCTCGACAAAGCATCGGCTGTGGTCATCATCACCCCAGGCATGTGTGTGAATATAAATGAGGTTTGACGCTGCATTGACAAGAACCAGAGTGCACGCGCGCAGGCAGCCAGTGTGTCATCGCGGGGTTTTCCTCCTTTGAAAGCGTGAACTGCCGCTGTATTATCACAGAAGATTTCAATTTGTGCTCCTTTGTGCTCCTCCTTGGTGAAGAGGCGGGCTGCAGCTAGGCAGTTCACTGCCTCAAGGTGGTTGATGGATCGACCTTCTCTCTCGTCTGCCGAGAAGGTATGCGTATATGCTCTCTTCCCGTCCGGGGCACCTCCACCCATGAGACAGGCATCTGCCCAGATCTTCAGCTTGACATTTGTTGTTGGTATTATCACTTTGCCATTAAAGGTGCGCATGAACTTGTAGAACCATCTGATATCCGCGCGGACCGCTTTCGTGATAAAGACTTGGCCCCCTTTTGCTGCACGCATGGCCGCCAGCATCCTTTGCATATATAGGCGGGCTGGAATAACTGCCTTTGCTATGTGGGCAATTTTTCCTGTGACCCTCTGGAGTTGTTTTGTTGTAGCATGCTGCTTGTTGTTGATATATGCCAGACAGTGTAAGGTGTCAAGTAGCTTTGCTTCAGGGATGGTGAGACGGTTTAGTTTGGTATCGATCTCTATCCCCAACCACTTCACTTTGTTGTTAGGTTGCTGTGTTTTGTTAGCGGCAACTTTCAGTCCCAGTTCCATGAATAGGTTCTCCGTGAATGCCACAGCTTGATGCACTGTTGGTTTGTTCCGGCCTATAATTATCAAATCGTCCAAGTACATTCTCGCTATGATGCTGTTATGCGTGATGTGCCTGACCAGGTAGTCTGCAACCGTCTGCATCACGAAGGCCGAGGCACGCGCCCCGAAAGGGAGAGCCCTGTCTACATAGTATCGATCGTCGACCCTAATCCCTGTCAGCGGCCAATCGAGAGGGCAGACAGGGAAATGCCTGTAGGCTCTTTTGAGGTCTATTACTGCCATGTATGGGGCTCCTCCCATTGCATTGATGATTTGTACTGCGTCTGTGACTGTGGGGAGCTCGTGGTAGGCCGGTTCTGCGTCATATCTGTTCTTTTGTATGAACTTATTAATCCCCCCGTCTGGAAACGAATAGTCCACTATTATTCTTCTCTCTGACGTATCTTGTTTTGGGCGTGTCATGAGCGGGCTTGTGACACACCACGGGGTGAAGGGGGGTCTCACGTAGGGCCCTGATATAGCACTGTACTGCAGCTCTTTGCGGACATAGTCTCTCACATGGCCCATGTGCTGGTCTGCTGACGTGTGATTTTCTGCTTGTTGGGAATTGTATATGGGGCCCCCTGTATATTGCAGGGGAAAACCGTATTGGACGCCCTGTATAACCATGTCATCTGATTTGTGACCTGTTGCTATCTCTTTCCATTTGTCAGCGTTAAGTGAAGATGGTACTTTAATCTTAGCGCCCTTCCAGTTAGGTCTATTGTGCGTCCTGACTTTGTCATATATGTGGCCCATTTCTTCCTCCAGGTTGATATCCGGATATGGCCATCTAGAGTAGTTGTTAAATGCCCTGTTGGGGGCTTGGACATCTTGTGGGCCATCCAGCTCCTCCAGGGAGACGTGGGGGTCCGGGTCGCTGTCCCCTTCCGACATGTCATCGTCGGCTGGGTCCTTGCATATGTCTGGGTATTCGATTCTCGTCATAAAGTCTGGCATATGTCGATGATGAGTGTCTGCCTGCAATTCAATTTGAGAAATATTATCGTTTATGTCATTGCCATTTTTATATGTCACTCTATCATTCACACGCGTTGAACCTCTATCTTTATGCCTCCTGCCATCCTCACTCAAAACATAGTTACTAAGTCCACCAGCATTTACATTTGTTATTTCGGTATTTGTTTGTATTACACATTGACGTTGGTCCTTGCCCTTATATGCTTGCGTGCTGCAAAGCTTGCTTGCTTGCTCCCGTATGGGTTGGCTGTTCAAGATGGCGGCGTCATGGGGGCCGCCATTTTGTTTGTTTTGTTTTGACATGTGGGCGTGGCACTTTACTTCATATGGTGGTACATTACTTTTGCTGGTAAGAACTTTAGAACTAACACTGTACTCACCGATCGTGGTGTTTTGAGTGGGGGCGCAGGAGCTTATGCGTTTTTTGTAGCATCATGTTTCTTTGTGTTTGCAGAGCCATAGTTGTTGTTGCGAGACCTATTCGGCTGTGTGTCTCCGCCGTGCAATTTTGCTTGAACATTCTTCTTATTATTGCATTCTCTAACTGTATGGGCGTTCTCGCGCATCTTGATCGCGTAGAAGCAGTATCCACATGCGTGGAAGAATGTGACATTCCCCTCTGTATGTTCCGACTTGTGTTTACATTCGTCGAAATTGTAGGCGTGGCACGGCACTCTCGCTGTTTTATCACTGTTTGTTGTGCTCTGCGGGAACCATGCTACCTTTGACCTATATTCCTTGAACGTTTGCTCGTCCTTCCAGTCCAGGTATCCATCCAATACCATATCGAAGCACGAGCGAGTCCAGGTGTGGGCGGGGCCCCATTCTCTCACAGCTGTGTCTTCCGCTACCTGTGATAGGTGATTAAGCATGTACCAGGCCGTAGAGTACTGCCTGACATTAGACATAATGAACCTGGCAAATCCGCACATATACTCTGGCATTGTCAAGTCCCTCTTTTCTTTCTTAATTTTGATTGACATGTCTGGGGGCAATGATGTCTCCGGGGATATGTATGTTTGCCTACCTCTGTGCGTAACCGTTGATGTATACTGTCGTTCGAGTGCTCTCCGCACTGACTTGGATTGCCTATGTGTGCGACTCAGCTGCTTGGGCGAGGGAAGTGAGTCATCTGAAGACCCAGACTCCGAGTCTGCTGGTTGTCTTGTGTCATACGAGAACATAGGGTTCCTGTGGTGGAGTGGATTTTCATCTCCCTTACAGGACCTACATTTTGCTTTCCTCGACTTGCCTTGCACTTGTCGGTTCTCCTCTCGTCCAGCTCTTTGCACAGTCTTTTTGTTTTTCTTTTTATACTCCTGTTGTTTCACTACCGTATCCTCTGATTCTTCTGACACAGATTCCTCAGATTGAGTACACTCCTCACTATATTCAGTCTCTTCACAGTTCCGAACTAAGACTTGTTCAACACACTGTCTCGGTCGCTTGGCCTTGGACGGTGGAGGTCGGCGTCTCGCCTCCCCCCGTGGTTGAACCGGCCCTGACGCGGCTTTCGCGGCCTCGACAGCTGTTTCACACATCTTATTCAGCATTACACTAAACATGTCCATTGGGTTTGGTTGTACTTCGACTGTTGTATTAGTTTTAGGCTTCTTTGCTTTTTTAAAAGGTCGTTTACCTACTTTCGGTACCTTAAAGTTCAACTTCCGGGTCCTAGTTTGTTTACTCGTGGGCGCGGCCATCTTGTAATGGCGGCTGTCCGACTCGCTCTCCTCCGAGGTAGACTCACCGGTGCGAATGTCCCCGGATGCGTCTGTCTCAGATTCGAGTTCGTCTTCGTCTTCTGGGCCTAAGTCCACCATTTTTGGTAATTTGGCGGTCCTAGGAGTATTTCTCGCCGGAGTTCTCTCTCCCTGCTTCTGTTTTAGCTTATCTGCCTCCTGGTTGGGTGCGACCTCCTCGTGATTGAGTTCAGACCCGCTGGGCGTAAGGTCTGTGTGGTCGCCATCTTTGTCTCCCGTTTCAGAGGTATTCAAGTCTTCCTCTTCATGCTCTTCAGCCGGTGGCTTTGGAGCTGTACGTCTAGTCCTTGGCTCTGCATTATTAGCCTTGGCCTTTTGCTTGTCCTTTGCCATAGTTAGTTGGTATTGGACGAGTTGCAGCGTATGAGAATTGATGTGAATTGCACGGAATAAAAATTTTTCCAACCAGCGAGTAGCGAGCAGTCAGTCAAGTGACCAGAGCGGGGAGGGGGAGGAGTGCTTGCCTCGTCAATGCACGACAATCCCCCTGGCGCCGCCTGGTGATTGTGAACCTCATTAGTTGAAGGATATCCTCGTAATTGTGGAATTTCTGGATTAAAAAGCAGTGATTTTATTAAGGCATTAGATTCTGTACTTGATTAGGGCGCCTTCTAACCCCGAAATTGACACTAGTGAAGAATGTCATGCATTCTTTGGATTGTAATGTTTATTATATTGCCTTCCTTGTACCACCATACCTGTCACCCGGGCTTTATCAGCACCAGATGAAGTGTACTGATTAGACAGGCCAGGTTGATATCATGTGGACATTTTTATAGCAGGTAGATAAGCTGGTAGATTAGTTACAGGCTAATACTGAGCTCTGGGTAAGCAGTCCTAGTTTAGATCAGTACTGGATCCACAACACACTGAGACGGAGGTGAGTAATGAGGTAAACTTTGAGCAAAATGTTAAACTTGAAAGGGATGTTTTACACATATATACTTGGATCTAGAGTAGGTTGTATACGTATACTTGGATCTAGGGTACGTTTTACACGTATACTTGGATCTATAGGGTAGGTTTTACACGTATACTTGGATCTATAGGCTAGGTTTTACACGTATACTTGGATCTATAGGCTATAGATTTCACACATATACTTGGATCTAGGGTAGGTTTTACACGTATACTTGGATCTAGGGTATAAGTTTTACACGTATACTTGGATCTAGGGCAGGTTTTACACGTATACTTGGACCTAGGGTATAGGTTTTACATGTATACTTGGACCTAGGGAAGGTTTTACACGTAGGGCATATACTTGGATCTAGGGTAGGTCTTGTCACCACTTGAAAGGGGGGTTTTACATATACTTGGATCTTGTCACATCCTAACAAAAATGTTTTTAATGTATACTTGCATGGATCTCATCACATCCTAAAAAGTGGTTTTACACGTATACTTGGATCTTGTCACCTCTTGGAATGGTGGTTTTGCATGTATACTTAGATTGTGTAATCTAATTAGCATTGTTGTATGACCGTATGACTGATTCGTGTTGTATCAAATCAAATTTCACCCAATTTTTCCTGATCGGCATTGACAATTAATGCGGTAAATTAAGCGACATGCATTGATTTCTCATGCGTTCACTTGCACAATAGCTTATAAGCTGTGGGAGCCTTATAACCGTGGTAATCATGTGAGGTGCATCAAGTGGAAGGATATTTGAAAATCATTACAAATTTAATAACTGTATTACTTATGATCAAAGTTGCTAGGCAGTAAATAAACCACATATCAAACCAACTGCATGTGAGCCCTCATATATATTATTATGTCCAAAATTATTTTGGTAAGACTTGTATTGCGGCTCTCAGAGGGAAAATCGCTAAGGTCTAATGAAGAAGATAAACAGTTAACCATGATGTTGATAGCTCTACATACTGAGGTGGTATACAAATAGTTATATGGGAAATGTGGGTTTGGGGATGGACGTTAGACTAGACTATTGTTGATACCACTATGCATTGCCTGAGTGATATATAGGCTGATTTTAGAGAGAATGTATCATGTGCGTCTGGCCCCCGTTGTCAGATGTTTATATTTTGAATGAATAATTCTAGGTATAATTACAAAGATAAACATTGGTTTCATTTGAGATTTTCATTCTGAGAACTTGTCTCGAGGTCACGGGAAGTTTTTAATCCGTTCTGACTACTTAGAAAATGTTGCTTATATGGGACAGACAATGATGCAGACCGTCGATAACAATCTGCATTCCCCATACGTTACATAATACATTATTTCATTGATCATGGCGTACAAATTAAATCAACCTAAAAAATTGAATACGACAATGTTAATAAGTGTCTCCCAATTTTAATATTAGAGGCATGAGCTGGGCCAAAAATAATTAGTGAAAATCGGAAATATCTCGTATGTAAAACGGTGTTTCAAATTTCTTGACCAAAACATTCTACATGCATATATTTACACATGTGCTGATTCACATGTGTCTATCACATCATAAGCACTTTTCAACCATCAATGTATATAAAGTTGCTCCCGACTGATATTCAAGTTTTATATATCATATCTGTAGTTGTTCTTGTATAGGCCTATATATTTAGTCAGATCAGATCAGATAACAGATCCAAGCATGTATGTACACATGTATACAGGACAAATCCGTATAATAGGTATCAATGATAGTTAACATGTAACCCTGATAAAAAAACAAACTGCATGACTTGTACCCCAGGTAGGAACCAAAGCCATGATATCACTATTATATTTAGATGCCGTGCGTGGGATCTCCTTTTACCAACTGAGTTACTGGGCTGTATATATAACAAGACTATCGACGGTCGCTCACAGATTGATTTAATAATTCAATTGAATGTTCAGCAAGGGTATATAATGAGAACTAACTCTGTTGCAAAGATACAACAAACTGTCCGACCACTATTAGAAGTACAATCGGTTACAGGGTTAATGATCGACATTGAGAAGCTGAAATGGAGCTAGGTTATTAATCCTTTTAGTCTCGGCTTAAGGTGGTAATTTTAATAAAGCAACAATACCTTTTCCTTGATAAGAGCATGTACATGGAATGTGTAACTATACTATCAAGAGATGCCAATCTCAATATTTCCCAATATCCGATACTTATACTCCTACACGTGTGGCCTCCATATATCATCATTGCAAAAAAATAGTGGATATTTATTTTGCCATAGCGGATGAAACAGGTGAGATTGACCTCTGCTTCTGGTCTGTAGAAAGGAAATAATACAGCCCAAATCATATTGGACATTCTGTTCAAGCTGTACAAATTGGTGGAAAATATAGGGAAAATGTAGAAAATATGTTTTTATCTTTATTCAGGATATTTATACAGCGTATCAACAAATAAAAATCATGCTTACATCTAGTCATGTTATAGCCAATAGTTACTGCTGTTTCTAAAATATTAAAAGAATAACAGGTGGAGGAAAAGAAAATATCGTTTCTAATCGCTTGTCTGAGTCTAACAGAAATCAATGTTCCATCCTCTTCTGAGATCAGCAGTTTCGTGTCAATGACGGGGACTATATAATTCTCAATACTCTAACCATCGATCTGCAGATTATTGGAGTGTTTGACGCAAGAAGTAGACTTTGCCAAGATTCTGCTGACACCAAACTAAACAAGGACCGCCAGTTCGAGTCCGAATTTATCGACTTGCAGTGTGCTGAATGGCTCAATCCAAAGTGTATTCATGTCGCAGGTGCGGGGTGCCTTGCAAACTAAACAAACGGGTTGGAAACTCAATATTACATGGAGGAAGGGGGCATTATAAATCACTTCCATGTGTGTCCGTTCCTATAAGATATTTACAACTACTGACCTGAGTTGCCATATATATGGAACAGCGATACTTTTATGAATACATTACATATAGATACATACATTGGGATCCACAATAATTGTCATAATAAAGCTCGAATGAAGTTACCTATTTTGGCTGGATCCATACAAGCATTTAAGCAACAAGGAAAGATAATCGGTCAATCATGGTGCAATTACAAGGATAATGATCATTAATTTATGAAATAAATTGCATTCAGGAAATGGAGTTTGTACATGTATATGTGCGTGATAGTGGATGTAAACATATTGTCCACTGTAATGCAAGTACCATGTACACGGCAGGTAATCAAGTATTTAATTGTTGACAAGGTTTTTTATGTGGCGGTCATTAAACATGTGCTGATTATCACAGACTTAAATTAGACTCGGAGTCTGATAGTGATGGGGAAAATGGTACCACTGGAAATAAAATCATGGGAACTTGTAGTCTAATCGATAGAGAAAAAAAGCTAATGCATCTATAAATAGAGGAATAGACAAATTTATAGTATAAACTACTGGCACTAAATCCTGGATGGTTCCACTATAAAACGCATTAATTAATTAAAGTATGCCATATATATGGGATATATTTGAATTGTCATTTGCAAAGTGTCTTTTTGTTCTATTTACCCTATGTTTAATTCTGATAGTCCCATTGACCAATTTCTATTTTACATTTTAGACTCAACGTTCACTGGAGAATAGCTGCAATCATCGGAACTGGTATACAAATTGATACAATACTGGAATAGCTCGTGGGCATGAATTGTGCTTCGACATAATAAACAACCCAGCCACATATCTTCTTTTACAACTTGTGGTTATTTGCGTTTCTTTCGATCCAAGATATCCAATCAACAGATGCAGTTATAATAACAAAACCTTACCACCAAAGCTCGGAACAAGTTATCTCATCATTACCGCAAATATATTCTGTAGATAAGTACCACAATTATCAAAATGGCGGTTAGTTACAATGCTGAACCTAAGATGCTGATGGACAATCTCATCCTGGAAGCAGTCACTACCGGACGTTCAGCTCTCTCACCCACGAGCCCACGTGACGTGCCTGACGGCGCCTTTCGTGACGTCACTGACAGTAAAGACGTTCATCCTAGAATGGACGCCATACTTGATTGTTTGAAGACGTCATCAGGAGAGCGTCTTTCCTTTCGGGACCGACATTGTTACGTCATACCACGCACAATGGGCAATACCTCTTATGTGTACCTCGCAGCAAACAAGGAAAGAAGAAGTTAACTACCGAAGTGTGAAAACAACATTTAAAATATGTATTATGTATAATATTGGAGAATCATCATTTTAGAAATAAGTATCTGGGAATTATAGTAAACATAGGTGCCAAATATAAATTCAGTTATTGGAACCAATCATAGATTTGGGGTGCAGAGTGGGGATCACTCACCAATTGGTTAAGTCTGTCTCTGCCACTTTTCATACGGAATGCTCTTCATTCAGAGATCTCTTGGTGAGAAGGAACATGCATGACTCCTCCACACCATCACATAAATACATAGCTATGTAAAGACATATATCTACCAAGACTTCAAAGTTCATATTTATTAGCATAACTCCTGACCAATGTTGAGTTCAGACCAGAACCACAGAGGACCATATAGCTATGGATGTGAATGATGCCAATATACAAAATATAATTAGATGCTCTTGTTTTGTATTATATAATTAAAAGATATCATGTAATGCATCCTTCTAAATATCACCTACTTCAATGTACACAGATCTAATAGGTGCTCTAATGTCTGGTTAGTTGATAACTGTCTCTATTCTGTGATTTGACGTTAGGTATGCATTAATTCTGCTGAGGCCGTATATAATTATACCATGTCGTGTGATTTATCATAGGAAACTGTGTAGGCCAAACAGTTTATAAGATGGAAGAGATGAGCAAGGTTTTCTCATGTAAGATGCTATTTGTATGTTTCTACATTTGATGTAAGGTGCTGGGAGAGACGTCATAATTGGGTGAAGGCAAAGGTGGTCATTGTTTAGACACGTATTTCTGAGTTTACAAGTAAAGTCACTGTAGTTGTTTTCTAATTCATACCCATTAAATCGGAATCTTTTAGCCTTTATTTATTTGCCATAGACTTTGGGTGGGATAAAGGCATGGGAAATAGGTCGACTGTGTATGGATACGATTGCTGAATAAATGGGACCAGAACTGAAAGTATTCTGATGAATGCATGTGTATACCTAGTTTTCAACAACAGTAATTAAATCGGGCTGCATCCTTTTTCAAATATTCCACCAGAGTTTATATAATTATGTATAACCTTTTATATTATTTAGTATTTGGTTGATCAAAAATAACTGATTAATATTCTGGACATCAAATAGGACGTAATGATTTTTTACCGTGAAATCGACAAATGTATTTCGTAGTTATTTATCTGATCTTATGTACCAGTGAATATCCTCATATAATATATTGGGGCTAATTCTGAACGTACTAGTTAGAAAAATATTTTCATTAGAACGATGTATATATGTAGCATTATAAAAAATGAGGCTGCTTTCAAAATTTATGTGATGCATGATGATACATCAAACTAAGACAATGATTAATGGGTAATTTGTATACAGATTTCTAAGCATACAGTCAGAACAGGTTGCAGGGGTTTGCTATTAAGCTAAAGAGCTCAATGCATGTACATATTCAAATTATGAACCGTATCTAAATTATGCAACATATCTGAAATCAGTTTGTCGTGAAAAGCCAGTGAATGATACATTAAAAGCTCTATAAGTATCAAATGTCTTGGAATTCTACTTTCTAATTCTACTTTCTACTTTGACTGAGCTCATTTATATTGAGAAATATTTTCCAATTACCCACTAATGTTGGGCTCCTCTATAACTGTTTCTGCTAAGTACTGGAACCCCATGGACGGATGATGAGGAATGTTGGTAAGCTAAACTCGAATTTGAATCGTGAAGTTGTGAGTCGTTTGCAACAGACGACTCCCGCCCACCCAAGCTCTAACCGATACCTATTGGCTATAGCATATTAATATTTCAATCCTTGCAAAAATATAGTGCCAGTTTTTCATTTATACAACAGAAAGGATGAAAGGATATGTACAATAGGATATATTTTAAACACAGGACACCATGCACCCATTCCTGATTTCGGCCATCGTTTGCAAAATTTTAACATATATTGTATCAGTCCCATGAACATTCAAGTACTTATTTTATTAAAGTTATCCACATGGCGTCATTAACTCGTCCATTTGTGTATTATCTCACTCTGCATGCATTGGGCACTATGAAAACAACCCCCAGCATATAATATACCCATTGATTGGTCAATCTACCAACATTTATTGCAGTCACTAATTCACTATTGGGCTTTAAGAGAAAATATTTCTTTTAAACGTTTATTGTAAAATATGTATGTAACCTTATCCACATAACAATAGTGATTTTCTCCTTTCAATGTATTAGGGGAAAGTAATGTAAACTTTGACACAAATTAAGGTCCACTAGAAAAACACTAATGGTGTTAAATTTAATATTAGTCTTTCGAGGCATGTATCCCAATGTATTTCAATAACTCGGATGGTAAATCATACAATCAAAACAATATTCATCTGTTTTGATCCAATGGCATACTAACTATTAGTTCATGCTTCCACTCTCACATGAATGGTGCAGATAAGAGATGAGTAATAGTACCACAGTTAACAACAGGTTACTTCTCTCTAAGCATACTACAGCGGCTTGGCTGGTTGCTGCTAGTGCTACCGTTGCTTCATCAGGATTAAGAACTGTCTCTCGGAGATGCTTGTTCAGAAATACATCATCAGCATCGAGCCTGTGGTATGAGCGTAGTTTCTGGAGTTTCCGCACGTTGTCACTATAGTATATAGGCATGTCCTGAAACCAGAATTCTCCCAGGAAAGCATGGCGCTTGGCAAGGTGGGGATATACCCTAAGTCCTTCATCTCTCAAAGCGCTATATAGCTGGAAACATGGGGGAAAAGTCCAAGTTTAATGTAAGGAAGAATAATGTGGTAATCTCAGTTACTACAAAAAAAAATCCGCCAAAAAAGGAAGTGACATAAAAGCCATATGCACATGTAGTGTATTGCACTATCATCAATGTCAGAATTATTGACTTTTTGAATGAATGCACGATACATGAGATCACGGGTGGAAGAAAGAGACAACGATCTATAGGCGCCGAGCCTCACAGATCAAATAAGAATGGTATGTCAGTGATTGGACGTCTACTGTATTTATGGCTGTCCTGACCCAGGAGTATAGGCGTCCTAATGGGACTATAATGACATTTTGAGGTTTGGAGGGGAACTTTTCCCTCAGTTTGGAGGGACTCTCCCAATTATTTAGCCTAGACTGAAAAGTAATCTATCGTGGAAGAGTACATGTATAATATATAATGGTAAAGGTTAAAGTGGCCCTTCTAGCTATTTCACCTCTGGTTGAATTTCATTCACATATTCACGAAAAATATTCCTTAACCCATTACGCAAAAGAAACACAAGTTATCTATGTGTATATTTTCAAACTCAAACAAAATAAATAAAGCATGGCATGAATATGTGATGTGTTTTAGGAAAATGAGTCACAAGTCGCAAAATTTCAAAGCGTTTTTTTTACAAGATCACATTATTGGAATCTTCTGATTTTTGGAGAGTGTGTCACTTGTAGTTATGTCAATCGATGAATCAGATTTCAAGACAACCTATGTAATATATCCTTTCGTTTTAAATGTCCTCATATGGACTACATTTATCTACTTTACTGTTTAATGAGCCCCAGAAATATTGGAAACTTTTTTTTATTCAAAAAGGAAAATATCAAACTTAAAATCTAGAAATACTTATTATTTTATTAGACTGTTTACTATCATTGGAATCGGCTTGATCTCGTCGTTTCAAATATAATGGTAATAAAATATTCAAATATAATAAAATAATAATAAATATTTCAAATATAACAATCTATTTTTTGCGACTTATGACTCATTTTCCTGAAACACATCACATATGCTTCTCAAATCCTACACGCAGAAATTATGTACTTACCTGTTTGAAGAAGCTGTTGGTCCTAAAGGTGTATTCCACCGAACTGTCCACATACATATTAAGGCAAAAGACGGGGTCGGAGACATTTGCAACTTGAGATGGACAAAGGTAACAATCCTTCTCGCTTCTTCTTATCCAACTAAATTCCACTCGGTGCAGAGGAATATTTCCCAATCTCTCAATCCAGCCCCAGATGAATTCACTCAGAACCTTAAGTTAAAAATAAATCATGAAACATGTTACAATCGAAATTTCAAATATCATTTGTGTGGACCGCAGTCTACCACAGTTTATGTTTTGCAATAAGGAAATTCACTTCCTTTTAGGAGAACATTTCACAAAGATCTGTTATAAAATAATAAATTTTATTGCCAGGAAATATATGGTTTGTAATGTTAAGCCCGACATATGGATCGGATCTCCATATAGGAAACCTTTGATAATTGTGTTTATTTTCCATCATACGTATACATAACACCAGCATGGAAAAAGGGCTTCACAATCTGCTAGAAGCAGGTCTTCCATGTGAGCCAGAATGATTAAGATTAAAATAATTATACGTCTATGGCTGTCCTGCTTCCGTTGTAATTTTCCTTTGATTCATTTATGAAGAATTCTACTTCAACCCCAGGATCTCCTTGATCGTCTGATTCTCGTATGTGTATCACTTGCTGCAAAAAGCCTTCTGATATCGTTTTACCCTGTGAACGACCATTGTCCACGGGTATCAAGACACTGGCCTGCAAGAATACATGCAAATTATTAGCTATTCCACCTATTTTACAATTTTAGTAAATGATTGTCATACTGTATAACAATGTAAGTTGAGCTACACTCACATTCACTCCTGTTGTATTTGTGATATACTTTCTCGTCAGGGCTGACTGCTTGTGTTCTAGTTCGAAGTATCTGTTCAATAGAAAAAACGAAAAGCTGCCATACCATGGAGGGTGAATAGTCAAGGTTATAAAAAAAATCAGCCACTGTTAAGGTTCTACACTGGAATACAGCAATCAATGCACAACTTTGAAACATCCTGCTTATGCAATCTGTGGTATCAAGAAGGTATGAAGTAAAAAATGGTAAATGTTATGAGGCGTCTACATTATTTTGTCATTTTCTGTTATAGATAGTGAGACAACATTCTAAAACTGAGAAGAAATGAATAAATGCATCGGGGAGGGGCCACAGAATAGATAAATCCAGTGACTTAATTATTAAATAAGCAACAGAAAACGATAGAATATAATGTAGGAAACACTTAGCACCTAATAAAATGTGACCAAACATTTTAAGCATCATTCTGATCACATGCATCTAACAATTAATTCGGATCTGACTGTAATTAAAGCTATATTCTAACGGCTAATAATTCTCAGGAGTTAGATGGCATATGTATAACGCTACTGACGTTATATCAAGCATGTCATCTTGGGGTTTCCATGAGATGGAATCTCTGTTGCCAGGGTTGTGCACCAGTGTGCGTTCCTGTTGCGTCGCCATGTTGAAAAGCTCCCATCGAGCTGACCAAGTGTATGAGGACTTCATCAACCACTGGATGGCACTGGGATCGGAAAATAATTCTCCAACGGAAATATCACTCAACTTTGAGTGCCTGATTTTACCGAGGGGTTGGACCTTTTGAAACATGTAAAAATGGCATTATGCATGAATTATATTATACAGTTCTTAATATTTGAATCATTTTGAGAATATATATAAAGCATTATCAAATTATATGTCCTTTATGTAAAGATGCACACACCTAATCCGAGGAGTGGATAGTTTGGAAGGACTTACAACTAGAGTAACATCCAGAATGATGCCACAAGCTCCCAAACATGCCCTCAGGCCGGCCATCACTTCAGGGTCATACATTTGAGTGTATTCACGTATCTCACCATCTCCATTCATAACAGTGATAGATGTTAGAGAATCAGACATGCTGTCTTCCTTCCAATTGCTTCCCTATTGGAGGAAAGGAAGGTTTAACTAGGATTGAGCTATATTATATATCTATATAGGTACATGTATATTGTCCAGCTAGTTGAAAAAACTTTTAAACCCATGTAGTTAGTAATAACACACTGCCCATAACTATTCCATATGCAGTTGATCAACTATTATGTATTATGACATAGTTTTAGAAGAGGTGTACATAACAAAAGGTAAGGAAGTAGTTGTAGTTTAAGGATGCATACAATCTATTCCTGGTACAGGTACATTATATGGTGTAATACCTAGATGAAATGCGAAATGTGAGGCAGTCCCTTGTATGGGGGCTAATGAACAATGGTTCATTAACCCTACCTGTGATTGGACAGGTGTGGCATAGCCAATCAGTGACCTCAACCTGGTCAGTTGGTAAGAGATTTCCTTAGAGTAACATGTAATGTTCAAAGCATCACGTTCTAAGAACGTTAGGCGCGATCATTAAAGGCAGGAAAGATCAAACCCCCACAATACCTTATCCTTCCGCTACTACAGCGCCACGCTACCTACTATATAAACCCTTACTCCACACTAACTCTCCCTCAGTCTCACTTCAACATTCTTACTGCCCACCCACCCACATACTTATTTATCATCATTTCATCCTTGTATTCTTCAATTTTACCCATAAAGGGTTAATCTTATTTATCTCACAATCAAATTTATCTTATCTTACTTCATCAACTTTTATATAAAATCAATTTACAAAATCAAATTCATTTTACAACTCTATTTACAAACCAATTTTTACAAATAAAAATATCCCCAAAGGAGCCACCCTTTCCTCTTTTCTTTCCGCGTCCGTTAATGGTATAGAAAAATGAAAATTTAGTAAGCTAGTATAGGTATACATATCTATATGACCCTATGAGGTATAACAATATATGCAGCTGTATTTTAAAAAGGTAGCAAAATGCTAAATAGGAATGTAGCTCACATGAGATGCTGTGGAGACAATCCCTCCTATAGTTGCATTGGAATAAGTTATTGGAGCTGGGAAGGATAGAGCGTGTGGCAGGAGGTATGTGTTTACATCCTTCAGGCGAATATTTGAAGCAACCCTCACCTGCCACATGGGCAACTGACCTGTCTGCAGAACCATAATATCCATTTGAGTGGCATGATTAGGCATTATTGATAATCACAAAGTTATTGAAGTGCATTTATTTAATAGTTTTCTTCCAAATATGGACCAACCATTAAATAAAATGCAACTTTCCACTGGATTTGTGTTTTCGAAATACCTAACAATTTACATATTTTGATAATCAAAACAACTAAAGATATTAGGCCTATACATGCAATGGATCTCATAATATTATATCATAATCAAATTCACGCGTTATGAATAATTAAGTTTTGAAAATATATTGATTGTCTTGATTGATGGATTGCCCTGTGGGTGACGTTTGTGAGTGATTTGGCTAGAAAGATAAGGCAGCCCAGATGGTAAAGCACCATACATGTAAGGAAGTCTTTTCTTCCCTAAATCAAGTGCTACACGGTAGAGCACAATCGCAAGTATAGGCAGGGCTCCACCAGACCGCATGCTTTTTGCGGCTAATATGCGGTTTTATAGTTATTGTCAGAGGGAAAAACATCAGTGGAGTCAAGCCTATAGGGCAGGCCTGCTTTTCCCAGCTGGGTCACTACATGATCATTATTATTAAAGGGCCACATCAGCCATTTTGCACAAACTTCGTGAGCACGTTGGGGAACTCCATTGAGGTCACCGAGGATTAATTGTTAGCAGTAGCTGTTATTTGGCTAAACTATTTTACCATAACTCCTTAAGTAATTATTACCAGCAGAATGCAATACTCACTGGTGACACGAGGTATATGCTTTGTTCATAATTTGTGCTGTTCCCAGAGCCATAGGCCGACATGTCAAGTAGAATATTTCCCTCATCTGGAAAAAGCTCTGACCAGGAATGCCCTGCTCCAGCCACTCGTACATGCAAGGAGTATTTCTGGGCCACAGATAGGCATTGCCTCATGTGAGACACCGAGGATGGTTTCACAACTAGTATCTTCTCTCGTTTGACTGTACCACCGAGGTTTGTAAAATATGTGATATCGGCGTCAATTCCTTCCGCTAATAACTCCTTTAGAGCGGATTTTGTATCTCCATCTCCAATGGTAGAGAACAAAAAAGATACAGTCGGATTGATTCATATTAAATTCACATAGCTGCGATAGTTTTCAGTGCTGTCATGTCAGTTGATACACTTTTACCAATTTAAAACATATATCAGTTTCTTATCAAATAACTTTTACTGTAACTTCAAATTGATTGCAATGATTGTATTCATATTTTACTGTAAAATAACATCAAGTTAGCCTCGAAACCCAAGCTTTCGTATTGAATATTATGTAAATTGTCCATCCCCTAGCTACCAAATCAATGTATAATTGAATAATCGTAAGTCCGACAAGATGTGGGGCCATTTACATACCTTCATATGGACCATTCGCAAATGCAACATGCCCGAAAACGACCTATGAATGAAATCGAAAAATGTTTGAATGAATACGCTCTAGATACATGACCGAAATCCTGGAAGAAAATAAAGAAGAGAATATCTCATGCAAACATGACATATTGCAGACATAACATTGATATGAATAATGCCTTACTTACTGCCAACAACACTGATCTTGTAACTTCCATTTTCCGATTCCTCTAAGATTGTCCGAAGGAATTTGTTAGTTTCTCACGGAATAAACTATACAGACACATTTTTAAAGGATACCGAATATTCTTAGAAATCAATAACTAGAATAAAATTAGTTTGTCTCTATTATGAGGAATAATCCAAGCAGAGACGTAGCTTTTCTTCACAGTCAATGATTTTCCTGACCTGTGTAAGCTTTAACTATATACGGAGAAGACAAGATTAAACATGTACACATGATCAAACTGAGTCTAATAAATGCCATGTATAGTGGGGCTTATGAGTTGGTACAAGTTAAATGTTTCGATTCATGGACCATTCAGACTGAGTAGCGCACGTATATGAATTCTAATTCTTCTTCTATTATCAACAAGACCACTATGTTATTGCTTTGCGTTTTCTTTATCTCATCCTGTCATATTTCTGCGAGTTATGCTGTTATGAGTGGGGTTCTTTTGCTCATTGTTTTTTGGGTGCTTGAAAATAATTGGTTTCAATATTTCTGGCGTTCCTGACATGAAACATCGCATCAATGTATTCGCTTGGGTTTTGACCAGACGAATTCTTTCCTGGATGTGTCATTTTTTGAAAAGTTCACAAGGGGAATCCAATCCAGTCTGAACGTGCTAATTGTAGCAGCTAACAGTTTTCTGAAATTTCACAAGCACTCCTGCAGAGTACTTGAATGTATAACTACTATGAAACTAATGGTATTTAACTCCGTCAATGTGAAAAGAGCTAGGAAATAACTATTTAGAGTCAGCAGAGAAACATAATAAGTAAAATGTATATATAAGTAAATGCAGTGTCTGCGCATATGTATACGTATGGTCCCCATCAGGGCCTCTCAAATTCGAAGTTAGACGGATGCAGTAGCTGATCTTCTAATTGTCAGGGTCAGGGCAATGTCCCGGAAGGAGGCCATAATGCATTATTTGATCCCGTCGTCTAACCTTTTGGAATAGGTTAACCAAACAAACAAAAATGTATAGGAAGTTCGAAGTATGATCCCAATAAGCACCCTTCAGATAACAATAATGATGTTGTGCTTTGGGGGAATTGATTAATGATCTACCAATATCTTATCATTTCCAAATATAATTAGATAACCTTTGACTTTTGTACATGCACGTATATGTACTATATTAAGCTAAGAAATCAATAGTGTATAATTATTTCAATTCCTTGAGAATGTTTCCCACCATCCCTGTGGGTGAGCATATCGGCCCCCTAAAAAAGTATGCCACCAGACATGAGTCTGCATTTGCAGTGCTCAAATAATTACACACAGAATATATGTGTGTTCTCGGCGATTAATATTTGATAAGAACTTGTCTATCAAGTGTGGTGTAAGGCATTACGCAAATAGTCTTAGCCATTCGTCTCGATAATCTAACCTATATACCAAAAGTAAAGATATTGTCACGGAGGAGCCTAAAAAGTGTGTCTCACATGAACCAAGGCTCTGTGTCTCTCACATGGACCAAGGCTTTAGCGACATGTCCGATACTTATATGTATGCAGGACTAGCTGCTAATATTTGTTATTCTAAGATACATATTTAATGCATAACGTTTATTAAAGAATTTAATCGAGTAGTACACGTGTACATGTATGTATACGTCATTCCTCATGAAAGATAACACATAACACAATGCATCTATTTGTAGATATTAAATTATATATATGGTACATAATGATTATTTATTTCTGGACACATGATTCACGCCATCCCAGTTGGGAGTCTAGATGTCTAATTGCCATTGGGAACTGAGGAGGTGGGGGTGGAGGAGAAGAGGCAGGAGGAGGAGGAGGAGTGGGGATCTACCGATGTAAAGTAAGTTTGACACAACTAAGAGTTGTACACTATCGGTACACTATAAGGATCCATGGATCCATGGGAGGATCCAGAACCTTCTTCAAAACCCTGGTGCCTAAATTATATATAGGGGATATTTCCTCCCCCACAATAAATACATTCCTCTTATTATATAGCTCGTACTTAAATGGTTCAACTAGTGGTAAATCGATGTATTCAGTTATCGTATACATACTATAAGTGATGGGGAGAAGGGTGGTACGCCCCCCCCCATCACACCCACCCACTCACCTCACTCAGGACCAACCAGGTTTGTCTTATAGCAGTCTAATAAAATATGGCCTACTTATTCAAAAGTAAATCCTGCACTCAAAATGCCATTACGCAACTTTTTATGTTAGAAAAGCTATACACACTTATCACTATTCAAAATTTAACTTACCTTTGTAGAATAGGCAAACAAATCTATCCGACCATGTCGGTGGTCCATTTAAAGCAGAAAATGTTAGGATAGCACTGCCTCGATATAGGTATATCAAAACATTCATTGCACTATTAATCCGTATAGTACAACAATATTAATAACTAATACAATAATTGACATTAACATAACACATAATACACAAATAATGAAAATTCAGAAAAAAAACCTATGAATTCATGAAAAACTTAGGAATTAAAATTCTTTTTAATATCCGTATCAAATATACCGTTCTACAGTGCTAAGGACTGCACAATTAGGAAAGAATTGAAAAAAATAGTTTCGGTAGATTTAGCTGCAAATTCAGCTTTAACCGAGAAAACTAAATTATAATATGCTGCAGCGATGAGTGCAGTGCAAGTTTATTGACACAATTTATAGGAGGGGAGTGGCTTACAAATTATCCCATGCATATATAAGTCCAAGCATTGCCTGGTGCTGGCCCCACACTTCGCAGCGAATCCCACTTGACTGTGTCTCTGAAGCATCTTGCAGAATTGTATTCTTCTTCTGTGGAAATATAGAAAGTCTCCATCATGTCAACTGCAGCATACACTGCCTGGTTCCAGAATGCTGACAGGGATCACAGCGGATCGGTCACCCTGGACGAAATGACTAAAGTTATGGAGAAACAGGGATACCGCTCCAGGGTTATAAATGTAAGTTTTTTTTTCGATTTATTTTGGTTTACATTTTGCTTTCAAAGAATTGTTTGTGCTTATCCACATCCAGTCCATGTCTTTACCCCTTGGCCTGTCTGGCTTAATCTTGAAAGCATCTGCCCATCATCACTTGGTCCATATACATGTGCTTGGGGGATTAGGATTTTGAACAGGTGTATACAATTCAGGGAATAAAGAATTAAAGCAACTCATGCAGGAATTATAAATTACCAGTCGGGGGCTATCATCATAGCAATAACGATACACGTAAAGCAGATCCGTGACCAATACAAAAGAAGCTGAGATGAACGCTGAAGAAAAAGAAAATGGTAGACGTGTCTAACGCACCATAGAATGCGCATGTTTGTTTGTTTGAGACATTTTTTATTCAGGCCCTCACTTTAATTCTCGGATTCTTGAGATTTTCAATGTAACTATTGTCGCAATTTTAAAAAGAAAGTTCACAAAAGAATGCATCGAGACTAATAAATATATTACAACAAGTTTTCAGGGCAAAAGTTCCAAAAGTTCGGTAGTGGGATTAATGTCTTAGCTGATCTGTTTCAATAGAGTTGTTCTTCATGCACGCTTTATTAGTTGGTCCATCTGCTCCATTACAGTCCAGGCCACAGAGGGACGCCACTCTGGCATACATAATATATGAATTCAATTGATGTTTATATCATGTGGTAGGCCAGAGAAGAGCCAGGTAAAGTATACGGTTGATGCAAATGCTTAATGAACTAGAATCAAATTCTGCCCATGCATATATTTCCCCCCATTACAATACACCTCCCGTTTGTCGTCATTCAAACCAGCATTAATTTTACATGTTTCACATTGGTCTCATGATGTCTCATGATTCATTTACCAATGAAGCTCTGAATAACAGTGAAAATGTGCTCAAACTATTACTGGTCCATATCTCGTGCCATAGTAAAAATACAATAACCTAGCTTTTTTTAATCACAACGCAGTAATCAGATTGATATTTTGGAAAAGGTGGACCTATATATATGGAGTACTTCTCCAACCAAATAAAAACAATGAATGAAGCTGTTTAAACGGTCTGGTAGTTAGTATGTGCTATCATTGATTTGATGTCCATACCTAAACCAGTGACAATGGAAATTCGGGATTTCTTTCATCCTGGATCAATGCCAGAAGTTAAAGGGTTAATGGCTTTAACTGCCAATGGCATGAGGCCCTGACCGTCCTTCTGATGTAGGACAGAGGGATGTCAAGCTCTTTTGACAGATTTATTTATAGCATAATCTATTCTTATGCTCTCGCGGGATCATAACATCACCTGAAATACGAAGCATAATAATATTATATAGATAAATGACCTGTTGGGAATAAACACTTCTCTTTGCATCTTTTTTTTACTCGGATGTATCGTTCAGGTCGTCATTCTCATTCCAAGCGATTTCCAAGAGTTGTATACAACTATTTTATGTTTTAATTCAATACATAATTTAGTGTCAGACTTATAAATCCACTTCATCGTGTGGAATAACAAATGCCAAGCAGTAGGCATATTTGTCAAGTGACTAACAACTCCTATATATCTGAATTTTGCTATATAGCTGAATCTTACGTAGATCCAATCGTTTTTGATGTTAGTATTCACCGTGTGTCTCTATATTGAATGACAGGTGGAACGACATTTCCCCAGGTCAAATAGAAAGAGCAAACACTTTTATAAACAGGAACGACAGAAACGCATCAAGATTCGGATCTTGTAGTTCACTGTGTACAAATACATGGGGAAAACGTGAAAAAGTTGGAAGTGGAAAATGCAAAAAGCAAGGATGTACATGGAAATACCAATTACATTAAAAAGCCTACATTCATGCAATGCACGCTCCATCTTCTGCCTATGAAAGAAACCAGTCCTGGGTACGCGAAACAGTTGATATCCATATATTTAGAACGCGTGATGCGTTCAGTCATCCGAGGCAATGGCCTGCAGGTCACTCTGGGCTTCAGAGCGTTATGTCCACAAGGGACGCCATAACTTGACCTCCCTGTGACCTCAACTCTAATATTGAATACACTTACTGTCTCCAAGTTGTCCTGCCACCTGTGGGACGCTAACAACTTATTGAGAAGGACCTATTAAGCGGTAAATTATTTAATTCGAGGGACTTTGTACTGGCGGTGTTTCTGTTTAAGACTGGCTGTTGAACTTATTATAGCAAGAACTCCCATAGGGGTTGGGGGTTGGTGGAGGTTGGGTGGAGCAATGCTCTTGTCGAGAGATTAGCTGTCTTGAAGCTTCTTGGGTCGAATTCATTCCCATATCTTCATCAGGGTAATTCAGCCCCTCGAGTGTTAGGGGGGGGGGGAGGGGGCCATACCCTACCCCTATTCACTAACATGAGTATAACACATCTATGCGAATTTCCTATTTATTTTTTTAGGATAGAAGGATTCAGCCAGTCAAGTACCAATTAGTCTATTTTCCAATTAGTAGCAAGCCGTGTTAGCCTATTGTTGAAGAGAGACTGACAGGGGCTCTCAACAATATGTAATACTGCAGAGAAACGAGCTCTGTGTAAAGCAATATGTGTGCCTTAAGTCTATGCAAACGGAATGCCAAATTCCAACAGAATGTCACCTAGTCTGATACTGAACTTGACAGCTGTGATTACCCAGTATATCTAGGCCTCACACTACACCATTGCCTCTCCTTCAAGACCCATATTGAGAAGATGGACGCAAAAGTCTGTACAAGAAACAACATTGTCAGCAAAGTAACTGGAACAAGTGATATTAACACAAGTTGGAGTGTCAACCCGGATCCGTATGATCAACTGCCTTAGCCCCAATCTGCTTCTTAACTGGAAAGAGCAGCTCATCCTAAAAGGATTGACTGAGCCATTAACGTGCCTGTTGTCTAATCACTGTATACATTAAAGCAACACCAGCTGATAGTATACTTCTAATCAAGCACAGTATCACAAGAGATCCAACACGATGCAGCAAGTAGTAAGGAATGACAGTGTCAGACTACAGTTCACAGACGCTTTGCCCTGAAACCAGCAAAGAGAAGATGTCAATCTAGGAAGAGCTCCCGCAATGACGCTGTTATGGACAAAGATGAACGCAATCTTTCAAGAACAATCTGCGTCCATGAGTGCCAAGGAAGAACTTCAATCTGGTGCTGATTCAACATGGGCTGAATGTAAATGCCTTATCAGGTTTAGATAAGGAACTGGTCACTGTAAAGTCACTGTAAAGAAGTTAGGATATCTGGAAAGTGATGATGTGACCTTACAACAATTGGATCCAACCAATTACATAAATTCATTACCTCTTGATATTTCCAATGAATGCTAGAGCAAGAATGCAAAGTAGAAGATGTGACTGATTTTAACAATAAAGGGAAGGACTCTGTTCAGCTAGATGACTGAGACACAGTATCTAGCAGTAATTAAAGTCTTATACCATGTGAGCTACCTCATTCCCCTTGCTCAATAATGACAGGACTGGTTATACTTGGTTGGGAATACTTAGTACGAATGCCCCTAGGTGTCAGCATAACCATTCTTGTCACTTAGAAAGAATAAAAATACCATTATTGTACCTGTTTGTGTTTGCAAAAATAGTTACTATATTCTAAGGTACCTACATGCAAACATGAACAGAAGTCATTAGGGGTAAGTTCATCTAGATGTAAGTCAATGGGATGCATTGGCCTGGATCCAACCAATTACATCTCATTATAGATATAATTCTCAGATGCTCATCTGACTCAGACTGTGTCTAGGTCTATGCACTCTTGGATGTAATTATGTAATTAATCCTCAAACTCGTTTCTGGACCACTCCCCTATTGGTAAAAGGCGGTTTATTTTAATTAATATTTAGTAGAAAGTATATCCACGGATCCGTTCAGCACACTTAGGGCACAAATAGATAATAGAGGCACAAGAGATGGATGATGTTGACGATAATTGGTGCATCAGAGACAATGTCCAATCCCCCAGTGCATTCTGTTAAGCGATGCGTATATAAATTAATGAAATGAGTTGTGACTTGTTCTCCTTAGATTGAATGCTCAAGTCAAGCACTGACAACCACGACGACATTTCTGACAAATTCTAAAGAATCAAAATCCAATTGGCATGAATTTCAAAGAAGGTTCCCATGTAAAACACGTTATAAATGTATTTTTTTATTGTGGTGAGTGTAGTGTATTATGTGTGACATGGCTTTGGTCTATGTCTGATTCAGGTATGAATTCCTTTCTTTTCATACGGGCATGTTTTTTTTATTTCTCATTTAAACACCTGTCTTCCTCTGAAAGAAACATGCATAGAAATCTATGAGGGCCGTAAACGTGTTCATTTGAAAGGTCGTTGCTCGTAGAGAACTCTAACAAAAGAGGAACAGTCCAGATAAAATATGCTTTTGCATTACGTTCGGAAATGACCCTAAGAATCTTATCTCGTTGTAGAATATGCTTTTAACGTCGAGATCTGACTTTACATGCATGCAATTAGTAACGGTCTATGACCAACAGATTATTGATTAATTGAATTCTTATCTGTTTGAGTGCGTTTGTCTTCTAGTGAACTGAATGCCAATGAAACAGGTATACAATTTCTCTGCGTTGCACAAGGCAATTAAATAATTGTTATACTTTTTTAAGTGTTTAATGATTGAATCTCCCTAAAGTGGGAACTTGGGAGGTTTCACCAATATGGAAAGGCAAGATTGCCTGAAAATAATTGGCTTGACGCCTAAAATTATGACCGGGGGTGACAGTCAAAAACATCGTTCTCAGTGTTTTAAGCCAAGTGTTGGCTCTGCAAAGACGCTCCCATTCATTTAAAATAGCAATGCGGATCCGCTATAGTACTATCATTGCCACAATTGTGTGACAGAATATAGAAGCTGTTTGTGATTTTATGATAATTGCTACTGACTTTAGCCAGAAAGGACAATTAACAGTGATATGAACAGCTTCAATTTTGAACTGTTAAATGTATACTTACATTTAAGTTATTGAGTTCACTTTTGAACTAAACAGTACTAGTTTAATGAATATACTTATAGGGAATCAGAGTGCAATAATGATGGACCAACTAAAAACCTACCGAGATGATAGTCAACGCAAATCTTGTTTCGTAAAAGGCTTCGATTTTGTTGGAGCATGTCATTGTCCTTTTTAGGAGACTAATTATAAGTGAATTTTTTTCTTTGTATTCAGTTAGGTGCATAGACCCTGCCATAAACCGTAGACCGGTGCACTCTTTATTATCTATAATGAGACATAACTATTGTACCTGGACACAGACACAGAGACGTAGAAGACAATGTGTTGGCAGGGGTATCGATGTCTACATAAACATTGGCTTTCTTCATTGAGAAATATGATGAACCATCCTTCTTCTTTTCAATAGTCTAAGATTCTGGTGCAGTTTTATTCCTCCAACCAATATTATTTCATACTAAGATTCAGATAGGAATTCATCAATTCTAATCTTTGCCGATGTTATTCCTTCTATGCAAGTGCTATTGATAAAATCCCTTATATGGCATGGCTGGCACCAAAACAAGAACAGCAATGAGAGAGGCTTGGCATCATACCCATTCTCTAGTCACCAACCCTCTTTAGGCATACCCACTCAGCCTACCCTCCCCCTGTCCGCTAATGCCTGCTATATCCAATCTGCCATGACTGCAATAATAAAAAGGCCAGCCATATATTAAATGACTAATCCTGCTCACTGTATAGGTATTCTGAATGGGTACGAAATTAACTGCGAAATAATCAATACACGTAGTGAGATCCAAAAGACTTCCTTTCTTCAGTGATGACACTGCGAATTATTGCTTAACTTTGCGGTTACACATCAATGTGATAGAATGGTTTTGAAGATTTGCAGAAGTAACTCTGATTGGGTTATATCCGTTTCCGATACCCACACAAACGCTACAGATGAGAGGATGTGTATTAATGGCCTATGAATTTGGAATACTTTGTATATTTTGAACTTCCAGTACAAGACGAACAACATTTTGAAGAATTTGTCAATTTTAAGCACTGTCGACACAATATCTATAGCTTAGATTAGGTGCCGCTTTATTTCATGTACTACATGTACATCGAGACGATTTTAAAATTATTATAAGAACTTAATCACGCAAATTTCAGAATTAATAAAATATAAGAATGTATGAAATGAACTAGGGATAATAAAGTACCACAGTGTTATATACCATTTTTAACAAAATACTTTCGACAAAAAGTACTTTCGACATTTCGAAATTGGCAACACCTATCATACAAATGCTAATAAAAACTGAGTTATGATTGCACCATGCATATTATATGTAATTGTTTATATCTAACGTGGTCCTATAGGCGTTTTAATGCCCTGGAGAAATACGGATTAATCCTGGTGCTAATGATGAATTCATGTGCCTGAAATAATGGCATAGCTGCAACGATCCTAGGATCGTTGATAGCTGGTCTGGTCTGGCTGGTGCTTGAGAGCTTCACTATAACGATTCTTATATGACAAAATAACATTAAATGGTGCCTGGATTGGAATGGACGCCCAAGAACATGCTTAATGAATTCGAATTCGGTTTTCTTAAATGAGAGAACGATATAATTACATTTGTTTCTTTTGGTGTAAATGTGGAGAATGTTATTATTCAGACACAAATATGAAATAGGAAGCTGCAATAACATTTCAGTCAAATGTCCACGGATGGAATTCTCTGGACTTGGAATGTTAAATCACGACGCTTCATCTACCAATTGAATGAAACCGTGAATCTGGAATATATGCATTTTGGCCGAAAGACATGATCCTGGAATTATAAATAGCTGCTATAGAAGGGGCCTTCTGCAGGGCTTATTACATTGTCTTACAATAGATTATTGTTATTCGGTCCATAAGTATCTCATATATCGCCATAGCTACGCCCTCTGGTATATTCAAACTTCTGGCAATTAAGCAGTACAAGCTAAAAGATTATACGGATTTTCGTCTGTCATTTAGATAAGTTGACATAATAAGGGGTAGCCACCATTAGCCGCAGTGGGAGAACATTCCAGCTAATTTTTATACAGGAACTAAGGTGTGCATGCGTGTGTACATACATGTATGGTGCAGGCGATATATATGGCTATGCTCTTCAATGCTACACATGTTTAAGCACAATAGGCATTGCTATTGAGATTTTGTTGTGCATATGTTAATATCCTAACATCTTTATTTCAAATATAACTTATAAATATTCATATCATTTTCCCCTATTTTTCCCAATATTCCAGGGAAATAATTAATGGTAGTCCTCCCGATCTTGTGAGCTTCTGTCAGCATATGGGTCAGTTTGATTGCAGCATTTTAATAGCATTATGTGACTGTTTTCTTTAATGTCAATGCTAAGAGTTGCTAAAATGCCTTAGATGCCATATGTCAGATGCCAGATGCCAGATTTCGCTCACACCTTTAACTGTGAATGCTGAGCATCTGGAACATGACAAATGCTGTCATCTCTCATTTAAACCAATCACACAAGGTTATTTCTTTATTATTCAAGTAGGTAGGTATAAAAGGCAGGGAAGGATGGTAAGGAAATCAGACTTTGAGATTCCAGTGGAGAGTGAAGAACAGGGATTGTTGCTGCTGAATGGGTTGGTCCCTGCAAGTTCAGCAGAGCAATTGGTTTGATTCTTTATTTTCTGCTGGATTCTTCCTGTCCTTCTCTACAGCCTTGGGTACTGTGAGTTCCATTTATTTTACCAATTGTATTGCATTATTTGTACTTTATTTCAGAGGTTATTGTGATTTATGTGTGTATATTGTGTATAGCCTAGACCAGGCGCTCTAGTGCTGAATATTTGCCTCCCCCAGTAGAGTGGGAGAAGAAAGTTCCTCCCCCATGAGAGGGAGATGTATTGAATGATTATTATTGATATTTGTGTTTATTTGTGAGAGAAAGTACATCTCTTGCCTTCTATTGGTAATTATAGTTTGGTTTCCTTACACATTGATTCAGGTATTTTGCGTTACTTTAATATATCCAGTATATTCAACTATATATGACACAGGTCTACCTTTATGCTTATATAATCAGGTATTGAATATTCCTTGGTGACATATTGATTTATATTACATTATTATGTAATGAGTGAGAGTTGGGTTCAGTAACATAGCCTATATTGAAATATCTTTACTACCTAGAGAGCTAAGCTACCCCTATATTATATCATTAGATCTTATCTTTATATTATGTAATATTACCTAACAGCAACTGAGACTATTAGGCTTTAATATTTCGTATTATTGTTTATTTAGAATATCTATCATTATCATTGTTATCATCCTAGAATATCATATTTAGATATCTATTGGTATTATTCTCTATTACCCTTAGTTATTATTAAGTCATCATATCATATCCTATTTGCATATCTCCCCATATTAATGTGTATGATTACAGGTTAATAAGTTAGATATTATCATTATTCTCACCTCACTCACATTGTCTTATATATATTGTCATTGTTCTTTATCCTTCCTTATACCTTTATACCTCCCCTGTGCACGACGGACATTGTTAAATTCCCTTAATAAAAGCCAGTCAGAGAAAGCTTAAGATCCGATTCATATGATCATTACATAATATATATAATTTAACACAGCACTTACACATATGCCCAGGCCTATATAAGCGGGGCCCCCTTCACAACCGCCCAGTCCAAGACATCGTCTATACCTGAGAACATATCAGCACAATCATTCACAACAAATTCTGCCATCATGTCTGTGGAAGCATACGCTAAGTTCTTCACTGCACATGATACAGATGGAACGGGATCCTTAGAAAGTGAAGAACTTCAAACTGCTATGAGGCGCTTTTACTCCAAAAGTAAAATCGAGGTAAAATATATAATATAATGGATCTTATAATTATAAGTATGTGGATGGCTCTACGATAAAGTGCTCATGCAGTGTCGTTATATCATATAATACATATCGTGCATTTGTTCAAAAGATCTCCGAAGTAGAATTATAAAAGCATGTTAGCCTGTTCTGCTTGGTGCAAAACCTCTCAAATTATTCATGTTGGTGTAGGACTAGGCTCATGTTGCGTAACCTAATATAATCATATGTAGAGAAAAAAAAATACAAATAATTATAATGAAAGTTGAGAGAGAGAAAGATTCGTGAAAATCGGATGAAATAGCAACTTTTTTTCATTATTTCTTTTTGTTTTCAAATCTTTATCAGTTTATAGTGCTAATTATCGGTCAAAGACAGAAAGAACGGAGAAAAATTGTTTTAATCTGTTTAGCTGGGAATGCAGTTCTAATGGCAGTTTTGAACTGTGTCCAATATTTGTCATTTACTTCCTTTATATGGCATTAGGTTAGTGGAAAACTAGCTGTATGAGCTGAACTAGAACTACACGTACATATATCCCGGTGAAATTGAATACTGAATAAAAGCACATTAAAATTTTATAAAATGTTGTTATATTAACAATCTTGATAATTATTTCTTTTTCACCGTTGGTTCGTGGGTAGAATTCAAAGAAAAAAATCTCTCAGTTCTCGCTCGTCATACTATTCAATGTTTTTAAAAAAAAATTGATATAGACATTATGTTCATCGAGTAGGGGCTAAACATGTTCAAATACAAACTATAGAAATGTAGATTGTGTTCCACATCAGCTAGGTATGACAAATTAAGGATTATTCTTACCGATGTAAACCATTGGTTAGTAGGGAATAGAGGGATATAGGATTCCTACAGCGAATGCTGGAAGGGGAGTTCTACTGTCATTCCCATGTTTACATTCGTCCAACGAGTGCATCCCTCGACAGCAAATGGAAGCTCTCTGATTCATACAGGTTCATGAATGTAGAACGATAAACTGAATCTGGGGCTTAATTTTGGATGGGTCGAACATTCCAGAAGAAGGGTATGATGACTTAACCCATAATGACTCAATACTTCCATCATTGCTGCTGCAGTCAAATATAGCTGTCTCTTACCCTGGAAAATACCCCCAATGCGTATATCTGGTATTGATTGCACAACCCTGACCCCGCCCACTCTCCTCACGACAACAACCGCACGTGATCAGGTTATTTTTAGCTAGAATGAATCACCCATCGGGGCCCCTTGTGTTGGTGTCCTATATAGCGCCTCTTGGCATGAGAGGTCTCACTCTCAGTTATAGCTGCCACCAGTTCGTGAACAGAGACACATACAACTCTTCAGTCCTCTCTAACACACTCCCGGAGCCGACAGTTCTATAGAAGTCAATCAGGATGGCTAGTGTCGAGAAAATCAGACAATTCTTCGTGTCTAAAGACAAGGATGGCAGTGGTACTCTCGATTTAGAGGAACTCCAGCAGGCTTTGAAAGGCCAAGGTTTTTCTAGACGCCAGGTCCAGGTTAGTTTACCTGATACAATTTACCTGTTCCCATTTGCTGGGTTGAGGTAGTTTTTATGGTATATAAACTCTAGTTCACTATATACATATTCTTAGGCTTTTAGTCTTCACATGTTTGAGGGCTACTGGATAAAGAGACTCACACCTCTTGATTATCGTTATGATATTATACTTTTGAACTAATGTTGATATACCGGTGTTGAATCTCATCAGATTTTAATTTCCAATCAGCAAATAAATATATACGATAGATATTAAGATAGGCGCGCTCGTAGTATCAAGAGCATCTCATGTCTACGGTAGAATAGGTATGTCTTCCTCTTCCCTATGTAGAGGCATTCGTGTATTAAAGTCTAGATACAATACTCTCATATATGATTACTATAGAGATATCAATGTTATGAAGATTGTAAAGCCAATGTGCTATGCGCTTTATTTTCATGCATGCAGCAATTACTTTACATCATGGTGTAAAGTTAACAAATTGCAATAGCCTATCGATTCTTTCTCTCAAAAGAATAACCATGCAATTGTAATAATATATAAAAGCTAATTTATCCCACGAGATACGACATGGTAATTGCAGCATTCGGCATCCAGTTGGCTATGCATGGACCTTTTGGCAGAATAAATTGCGCATGCCGGTATACTATGGGGGCAAATTAACACCCATGGAATGAGACATGCACAAGGAACCATGTAAAATGTCAAGAGCTCTTTATTTTGGTCGCTCAGAAATTGCTAGGACCTGTCATCTTGACTACACATGTATGTAACTAAAACGTGCAAGCTATTCAGTTGCCACATAGGTCGGGAAATGCAGAAATGCACAAATGTGTGCGAATATAGAATACTGCATGCGCATTTGATGTGCTAACGGATGCATAACCAAAAATTAAGTGATACTCTTCATACCCCTCTGAATTCTTTCAAGAAGAAAGCATCCATATTGGCAGGGAGTACAATTTTGCCAGTCAAGATGAAAAGTTGTAGGGACGTTCACCTCACTGATCAAAATTGCACTCTCTCATTGCACGTCCGTAAAGGTGACCATACCGCTATCTTTGACGTGGCATATATATTCACCAAGTCATATTTGGGAGAAACTGTGAGCCCCAGGGATCAATTCAAGGAAAGGTTTTATGGTAAGCTTTCCCATGCGTGGGACGAAACCTCATTGTTGGAACTAGGTTAAGAATGGACTCTAAAATAGAGATAATAGAGCGGTCACGCACTACATGTAAGACCGCGGGGGTTATTTTCTCCACGCTTAAAAATCTATGTTTGCCAATGCACGCTGCAATCAATGTGCTTGGGGTTTTCCAAATTTTGAAAAATTCCTTACTAGATGAAATAAACGGAGAAACAAAGTATCCGCCCTGGTATGAAATATTTCATTCCCATAATATCGCAGTTTCATACATAATTGTATCTACTATGTTTTTCTTATTTTTTTTATTTTTTGAAATTATTAATGTTGCCAGTTTGGAATAATAGAGAATTTGCATTGGCCGAATTTTTGAAACATTAACCATGCATGGATCCTGTTGGTGGATTCCGATACTCACTCTCTTTTACTCTGAGCTCTGATTGAAAGGCTCCAAAGGCCCTTTTACTATTGTGTATTAGCGTTTACTGATTCAAAGACTTGAGTTTCTTGTCGGTCATGTTTGGCTTAGCTCTATAGAACTTACACTTGGACCCTACCTGTGCTAAATATTAAATCTTCGATTGGAAGTGCTGCACAATACGTTACTTTCATCGTGCACCCGCCATAAATTTAGTATTGGTTCGTGTTTGCATTCCTGGAATTCCAATACCAACGCCATGTTCGAAGGCAGAAGTATTCACTTTCTCAGTATAAATATTGCTTTACCAAAGTTAAATGGAACCGTTGCTCTTGTCTAATCCCTCGCGCATTCTCTCAAATAATTTTCCCTGTGAATTTCGTCAAAGGTTATCCCCTCAAAAGTAGGCCTACATTAAATTACACTAAATTTACCTCGTAAAATTCTATATGCGGTCAAAATGTTATTGTTGATTCAATATCCCTAAAAAGCTACCAGAAGGCAGAATTTCGGACTTCGTACTTTATTTTTTTGCGTTTCACATAACCAGGGAGATTACATCTACCTCCCTGATATAACATACCATTATCTTTTCCCAATGGATCGTGTTATTTAACTGGGGGTGCGACACGGAGCAATTGTATGGTACCTGCTGTTTCCGACTTACCTTTCTAGTAAAACTTTTACAGTTAGCAAACGTTCTGCACTGCTCCCACTTACGCCCCCTGTTATTATTTTCTTGACACAAAGGTCATATACGACCTATGCTGCAAAGCCAATGTACTATATAGGCAATTGAACCCCCAAATTATATAAGACAGATTTAGCCTCGACAAGTATAGGTATACAGTACTTGTAAAAATTCAGATTGCATTACAGTAAACAAAGCTGCTTAAGTTATTGGTCTCTGGAGCTCCAGCTAGGAGAAGAAATTCAATTTGCAAGAGGTGCTATGAATTCCACAGGCATTATTGTTACAATACAGACATACATGTACTGATGTTTCTAACATTAGAATTGATTAAACCATCGGGTTTTACTTGTGAAGGAACTTGCTAACTTCAGTGACCCTTTCTATATAAAGTGAATAACTTGCTAACTTCAGTGACCCCTCAGAATGTAGTTCCAATGTTTTATTTGGGTAAGGTTACCTGCATAGATTGCTTTTCTATATCTATAAAGAGAATATGACCAAATAGTGAGCAACTATATCAAGCCCCACACTTTAAAGTGAACAAGATGTTAGTTTTATTGGCAGATTACCAAAACAGGCTGCCAAAATAAATATATATAGCAGAGTAGAAAATGTTGTGAGGAAATGAAAAGTGCACCAATTGGAAAATTTGCACTGAATCCTATTATTTTCGATGACAATGGACAAAGCTGATTTATCTTGGTTTTACCAGGTGGAATTGTTTAGCCTACTCTGCAAAAAGAGCTGCCTACGTTCATTTCTTAGAAACCAACGAAAATATTTTGATTTAGAGTTCAATGAAAGTTCAACATCTAATTGTAGTTGTATAGAGGCAGAAAAACAAATAATTATTATATAATAATGTTGTATAATTGGCCTTCAATGAATATAAACAAATACAAAAATATAATGTTGTATTGCAATCGTTCTTCACCATGTGTGCATATCATACAATTAGAACCTCTGCTCATTACTGATATTTCATATTTTGTGGTCCTTGCCACCGTGCAGATTGATGAGGCATGGAATATAAAAACAACCTAGGAATTGCTCCCATTTCTCTGACGATTGTGTTTGTTTGCTGGCCCTTGTTGAACTTTCCCAACCATCGAAGGACCTGGCGCAAAATAGCTTACTCGCCTATTGTTAATCACCCAAGTTTATGTAACCTGAGAGTAGAAGGGATCCCTTGTGTGATAAGGTCGAAGTTTGGCAAGAGTAAGAAAATGTATGCCAGACCGTACAGCAATGTGCATACAGTTCCACTTAATGAATGCATCATTGCCGCCCGTATCATTTGTCACTTCACCAAAAGTATTTATCGAAACTGCATATTACCATCATTTCCTCATGTATTGTTATAAATGAGGTACACATCGATAATTGAAGTACTCACTCAGAATCATTGCTATAATCATTGAAAAGTCAATTTGATAGTGAATAATGAAATTTCTATAATAATTATTGTCGACAATCTATTTGAGACGTATTTTGGAAATTATTGTCAACAAAATATTATATTTATTTTGCCTTAGCGTCAGTCTTCTGGTCCAATATTTTATTCAATAAAGCTGGTGTAAATTCACACCCTCCGACCTCACAAATAATACAGAATAATTTGTTAGACCAAACGTGGGTTCCGAAAAGAAAATATAATGTCAATTCATCATCTGTCAAATAGTTTACCCCCTCCCCTCCCACATGTTATAAATTTGAAATTAAAAAAGCATGACATATAATATTATCAAGAAATAATGCATAAGTCGTTTTAAGTCTTTTTCTTAGATTTAATTTTATATAGTGTTCGTGGTGTACTCGCAATGACCCACGTTTTGATATTAATCACATTTATGTCCTCACACATTATGATGTGTCATTCTTCTATGACCTAATGTTTGTATATTATGTTGATTACAATTGAGTGTAACCACTTTATTTATAAATCTGCAGTCCTATTCACCCTGTACGATGTTTTATGTTTTGCAGCAAATGTTCAAACAGGCCGATCTTTCTCGGGATGGTAAGATTAGTCTTGATGAATTCTTGGTTGCCATGGGTGCAGTCGGAGACCCTGCTGAACACCGGTGAGTTAATCAGTTGTATTTCTAAGATAGGGTAAATTGCAAGTAGGCCCCTAGTGATTCTTTTGAAGAAAACACTGAGCTCTATAGGTTGAACCCTAACCCACAGGCACCCACCTATTTGTGTGGTGCCTTCGCAATGTAATGTGAGCTACTGGGACTGTCGACCTCAATACTCTCAACAGGACAACTATGTTGTTTCCCCCTCCAAGTTGGGAAGAGAATGGAGCCCATAGTGAGAGCATAAATAAGAAATAGAAAAGGACCTAATAAAAAAAGGGGGGGAGAGAAAGAACTTGGTCACGGCATAAATAACCTCGAGTGTTCTATCATTTTTTGGTTGAATTGTTTTTATTGTGTTATAAAATATGTTTAATAATCTTTATACTTTCTTATATGAAAATACCCCAACCAACATTGTTTGTAACATAATCATCAAAATTGTCCCGCCTTATCCTTTAATTGTACTAATCAATTGTATTATTGTAGCTTACAATCTCCTTAAATAACGCGTTGTTTGTATTAATTAATTTTATAAAACAAAAAATACTGCATGTTTATGATTACACAATGTACCGTATTTGCTGACAGCAATAAATGACAATTGAAATTACTTACATCATACATGAAATCTATTAACCAAACTGTTATTTTTCTTCAGTCGTGTTGCAATGATGCAAGTATGCATGTCCTTCGACGTAAATAGTGATGGACACATTGATAAGGATGAATTGAAGAAAGCAATCAATGACGGAAGAGGAAACCAGGATCTAATGACTGATGACGAAGCCGACCGTTTGATGGAAATGGTAGATGCTGATCAATCTGGCTCCATTTCCTACAAGGAGTTATGCAACAAAGTCTTTGGTTATGACCTTAAAGACGAATAAACATTATTTTATCCTGGATCATCTATCACTTATTAAGACTTTTCCTTATGCTAAAATCGTTCAATAGAGGATGCAATAATCACCAGTTTGCCTTTTCCAGTATTGTCACTTGAATCAGTGATTATCACAATTGTATTACGGGATTTGCATCCGGAGAAAATATCTGTTAAATGTTCATCTAGAGATAAATATCTGTACTATTAAAAATGATAATGGGACTTCAATAATAATGAATTGAAAAGAAAAGGACCCTGTGATTTTGGAAATAGTCCAGATGCTTTGCAGTTACATCATAAAATGTTCGATGGTAATAATGTAGTCGTTGGGGAATTGCCAGATAACATCCATCTATGTGAGCACGGTATTGGTTCAATAGAAAAACACTCTGGAACATTCCTTAATAATGCTGAATATTTTTCATATTGCTCCTAACGTGCCTAGTATATCTTGTGTTGACCTTACATTGATATTGATCATTTTCATATTTATATCGCTGAAAAGGGTATTTTCCAATCTTTGATGGTTTCTTAATTGTTAGAAGAGGTCTCTAGATAGATGTGTATAATTTTGCATGCTTCTATAGAGCTGCCGTTTTGGTGATGCCATCATCTTTGGTTTCATATTTCCATTACTGCTTCTTGTGCGTGTCATCCACTTAGCTCGTAATACTACGAAGGTTATCAGGACATTGGAATTCAATTCTTTGGCCGATTGTCATGGTTTGTGCATTCAAGCGAAATATTCATATTTCGGACCTCATATTTCATATTGTTATAGAATTGTATCTGATAAATGGGACCAGTGTAGAAGTGTTAACACTGGACTAAAAATTGTTATGGTCTTCCAGCATATTGCAAAATTACCAGAGACAGTCTAATGAGCTTTAATATATTTTGGAATGACTTACTTCATCTATGATGTTTTGTTGCATTTTCTATCATGTTTGTCTCATTTTCCTCGCGTTTTTTCTACGAAAATGTCTAAAACTTGCCTATTGCAAATATTAAGATACAACAAATATTTGTATATATGTGCCTTTATATATGTAAAAGACCACTGACCATATTGTTCTGGTCAGGGTCTATTTTTTTAGGAAACAAAGATCATTGACAATGATGAATAATAAAGTGCGAAACAAAGCCAGTTGTAGTCTTTTTTTCCTTTTAATGACATTCATTCTTTCTTAAGTTTTCATGTTGTAACTTAGTAAGTACATTTTATAATCTTGTGATAAAGAAACGGTGGCGAACATGTACACCAAAATCAACATTATGTATATACTATATATAATATAATATATATAATGTATATAATATATATTCATTGCAATACACCTGCGACCGACTCCTTTATTATTTCAGTAATCAGCACAGCCAAAAGGCCCTTTATTCAGGTATTAATAGCAAAAAAAGAGAACTTATCTCGAACGTCTCTCTCTCTCGCCCGCCCGTTTGCAACTGAATAGTTCTTCTCGACCCAGTGATCCTGTCGGGATCCTATGACAAAATCAGGAAGAGTGGCGATATGCTAGCGCTGGCCTAAACGCATCTTTTTTCCTTTAGTAGTATTGATAGCCCATTGAGTATCGATGGGTAATTACGTGTAAAACATTATATGGATATGTACTTTCTCCTGCCTTTCCCCTCACCACCAAATCTCACCAACCACGCCAACCCACCCACCGCCCCTTTCGTGTAGAATGACATAGCATCTATGCGACCCAGAGATAAAAAAAATAATCCTGTGTGTCCCGGGTGAGCCTCGAACTTCCCACCATTCACTCTCAAGGCCAGTGCTCTATGCCTGGGCTATGTCCCTTGGGTGGAGCAGTGACTGAAGTTTGCCACTCATGTGAGCAGGGCCAACGCATGGCAGAGAAAGGGAAAACGTCCATTACTCCTTTGTTCATGCTATGATGACTGTGTTACTTTAAAACATCAATCTAGAGATGTTGAAGGGGCGTTCTGTGGCAACGGAAATGACTAGATATATCAGATCACTGTAAAAAGGAGTTTGTGTGCCATTTTGAGCATACATCCTTTCTCTAAAATAGAGACTGGGGCGACACCTGCAGGGAATTGATTGGAACCTGTGGTACCCCTTGGGGCCACAACTGAGTCATGTGACGTCAAGCGAGTGCATGGTGCTACCTGGTGCCTTCATTTATAACTAAATTACTTTCAGCAATGTACACCATTTTTCTATCTAACATTATAGTTATTTAGATTGTATCGAACCCTTATGATAGTACTATCACCACAAAATACACAAATTAAACATGGTTTTCTAATGTTGAACATACAAGAGGCTATTACTAACAAGAAATCGTGAGTTAACACCTATTATTACCCCACACAAGACAGACTGCTGAAGAAAACCATGAACTATCTATAGATAATATTAATTCTGTAAAAGAAAAGTGTAATACTCCATATCTCCTCTGAAACTGCTGCAGGGATTGCCGCAATTTTCGTGGTGGACAAGCTTTGGCATAGTGGGAACCCCTTTCACTGTGTTTTATGAGTGATTTCCTAGAAAATAAGGGTTTAATAAGGGTTTTAAATATACTTTACACCCACTTCTTTTATGACCACCTGTTTACGTTTGACTTTCCATAAGAAAGCAGTAACTAGACAACCAGTGAACGTGAGTCAAATAGGTTGAATTCTGGTCATAAGAAAACATGTATTGTCATAGCGCCCAGTGCCTCCAACATGAGCATCATAATTACTCTAATAGTAACCTCTTTCCATGTCTCTGTCTCCATATCTATATCTCTCAATGTCCCTGTCTCCCTCCGTGTCTCTATCTTCTCTTTTTTCAACCACATACATATTTATTCACTTTATTTGTCGCCATTATCTTTTCTTTCTTCATTATCTACACATCCTCCTGTATCTCCTACTCCAACTCCTCTGACCCATTGACTCTTCTTTGTCTGCCCCCCCCCCCCCCCCACACACACACACCTCTTTATACTTCTCACCTCCTCCTCTTCCACCATCTCGGCACATCTCTGTCTCCGTCAGTCTTTCTCACAGTCTTTCTCACTGTCCGGACCTCTCTCCCTGTCTCACCCTTGCTCTTTCTTAGTTTCAGTCTTCTTTATATCATTCTGTATATCACATTCCCTCTGAATCTGTCTCTATTGCACAACCAGTGACCAGAAACAGCATCTGAAAAGGGTTCAATTTGCGGCATGAATAGTATTTCAGGTACTAATTCTTAGAGAGAAGTTGAACGAGAAAGATGCTGGAAGGGGGAACCAGGAGAGATGAAGGTGTGGGCCCAACTGAACATATAAATTTACTAGTTACTATTATCAATTAAATAGCTTCATTACCAAATATGTAGGTATTAAGGTATAGATTATTTGTATAGGACTGCTTCCACGAAGCTCGTCCAAGGATAAAGTATTATAACATGTCATAGCCTCGGTGCATATGGTCTACACAAATATTAAACAGAAATAATAATTTAATTTTACTATGGTCACAAGGCCCCACGAGCTAAAAAAAAAAAAAAAAAAGTCGTCAAAATTGGTGGAATTGGCCATCAATTTCTGATAATGGCCCATGTGCGTCAGGATGCTCTATTGACATGTGCTTTAACACACAGTATTGTATTGTGCATCAGGATGCGCGTCTGAGATGCAAAGTTTGCATATCAACCCTTTTCCCATCAAGTAATGATTTCTATTTTTAAAATCATTTATATCATATTATATGTTGGGGGGACTTTGCTTTACCATTAATAATAATATATAACGAAGACAAGGTTTGGCCATGAACCCAGCGAAGCAAGGGTTTATCCTCACCCAATACATATCAATAATACATACAAGCAAAAACACATGTAAGAATACATGTATATACAGCACAAAAAAGGGTAAGATTAAACTATTTTCAAATAGCATGCACGTCTATGCAGCTCAGGTGCAGGCCGAATAATGGTCAAACTGTGCAGATAGAACGAGTCACGTAATAGTTGCGGGCCACTGATTGGTCCATATGATGCAGCCTGTGCATTACGTCATAATTAGTTGCTGTCAGCCCCAAATATAATCATCGATGGGTCGATTCCACATATTGCTGTTATTGTGCAACCCAGGCATGTCTAATTATATTTAGATAATGGCAGATTCATGACGGATTATATCATTAAGGTATCATATTGTGGATTAATTATCTTGGGTTAAATAGCGCCTCTTTAGTAGTACATAGATGGATATGATATCAATTTGCTTTTGTCTAAATATTGTGATAATGTTTTTCTTACGTGTACAGGATATTATGTCATTCACGAACCAATCTAAGTAGATCGTATTCTAATGTCTACTGCTAATGTGGGATGTATCAATGATTTGTTTTGAATTCTCTTGAAATTTGGTACATGTACATAACAACTTATGTATAGCTCTCAGCGACATTAGACTATGACTACAACAAGTTGTTAAGCGACAATTTTTTCTCCGTAACGTCACACTAAGGAATTTATTATTGTGTAGATTTTGAGACATCTTTTGATAAATGTATTGGTATATTGTAACCCTAACCCTAACGTCACACTAAGGAATATATTATTGTGTAGATCTTGAGACATCTTTTCGATAAATGTATTGGTATATTGTAACTGCATTATTCATTTTATGTACCCTTATTAATTGACTGTATTTAATATTTAATTTAATACTGGAGTGCCAATTCTATGGTCAATCAGGAAAAACTGCGAGTGGGCAGAGGGTATAACCCGTTCGAATTTAACTCCATGATGATGTAATTGTATAATCCTTATTTGAATAAAAGTATTATAATAATAATAACATGTATTGATGCTATACTGACAGCGCTAAGCACCCCAAAAATGAGAACATTCCATCAAAGATATGTTGTGAACAAATCACATGGGAAAATATCAATTTTACGACTTGTGTCTCACTTTCCTGTGATACATCACGATTATTCAGTTTTGCCCCTCGGGGGGCCACACACACACAGCTGTCAGAGCAGTCAATTAACCATGTTTTATTTTTGGATGAAAAGGGGAAAATGAGAGTTCGGGAGGGTTCGCTAAATGGCATGCCCTTTCTAATGGGTTCTAGGACATTCCCCCGCCAACATTCTCCCGCCGAAAATCTCCCCGACCCATTCTGCCTGCTGCATTCTCCCTGATATACATTTCCCCGCCATACATTCTCCCCGCCAAATGACAAGTGATACGTTTTCCTTAAGATTTGAGATATACAGACACCATAGAATCGTGAAAAATTGCTGAAATTCCCATATGTACACGGATATGTGGCTCTTGACTTGCTGAATATATAGATGAATACATAGATCCAACGCAGGTATGGCCTGAAACCACATAAACATATGGGATTTATTTCATCATAAACAGATACAATTTCATCATAAACAGATACAATAGTAAAGAAAAGATTTCTGACGTGCGTGCGGGTCAAGAGATTTGTATTGGGAATGGAAGGGCGTGGTCTATGGCGTAGCGTCAACAAGGCAGGGGTCGTGGTTACCGCATCAGTCACCAAGATCACGGCCAATATATACGGTAACGGGTCTTCATTTACTCGAGTTTCAGGACATTCTCTTTATAATAATAGATCAATTTAGTCAATTTCTACATAATTCTGTGGGGCAGTACAAGTTTGTAATATTGTTTATAATAGAAACCCTTCTACTAGAATGACTTTACATTTTCAAAGAGTATCATTACATTTTTGCTAGAAAATCTTTACATTTTTACATTTTGTAGCTATCCAACTTCACAGTTAGTCATTGATTTATACCAACAATTAATAGAAACTGGTAGCCGAAACGACAGGCACCTTGAAGTATAGATCTAAGTAAATAATGATTTAAATAAATCCTCCACTAGAATTTAGGGAGAAAGAATACTACAGTAAAGACTGTGTACATCAGTATTTCCACATTCCTGACATCGGTATAATATTAAACAGGTTTTTTTTTTTTTTTTTTTTTTATTAGGAGTGTTTATCAGCCAATACACATAAGATAACATTTCATCACAAACATTCAAACATATATAAACATGACAAGATAATGTGTTGGACAAGTGGGAAACAGCCTCAGTCTTAGACTAGCTAAGTCTGGTAAGATGGCTATTACCTTACAAATGCTTGACCTTTTTCATGTAGCTGAATAGTGAAAGAGACTATCTAAAGAGAACTAGGAGATAGCTAAGATGAAGGATGATAGATGAGGAATAGGAGCACATTGAATACATTTAAATATATAAGGGTAACAAGCTTTCGGCCTTGGTTAGGGCCTTAAAACGTTCATAAGAGTCAATATTTCTAGTTTCAGCATCTAGATTATTCCACAGTTTAGCTGTTTTACGCTGTATACAGTTTAAATCATAATTCACAGTGTTCGGTTTCTGGGATAAAAGGACTGGTCCATCCCATTGTCTTGTATTTCTTCTATTATTGTTTAAATATATATCTTTTTTGCTCCTCCTAAAGGCAAAATTTAAGATGTGAGCTGTTCTTCTATCTTCTAGCTTGGGTACATTGGCTAGTCTATGAATTAACAGGGTATCAGTGAGGATGGGAAGCTTTAAAGCTACTTTTATACACTTGTTTTGAAGGACCTGGAGAGCATTCAATTCATTTGCATTACAACCACTATAAATAATATCACCATAGTCAAACAATGGTAAGATATGACTTTTAAAAATTCTAAGTAAAACATATTGTGGCACAAGCCTTGATATTCTTCTTAAAAGGTATAGTTTATGGCTTACTGACCTGTGGGTTTGTCTAACCTGGGCTGAGAATTTTAAATGTGAGTCTAGGGTTATTCCTAGGTACTTATATTCTTCTACATTTTCTAGCATGGTATCATTTATATTAATATTAGGTTGAATATGTCCCACTCTTGACCTTTGTCCCCTAAGGTGCATGCATTTTGTTTTGGTTACATTTAGAGTCAGTTTGTTACTTTGACACCAACTCCAGAAATTCATTGTATCCTCTTGAACCTTCCTATTAAGATCAATAATATTTTTGTCATGACAATATATGACAGTATCATCAGCAAATAGCTTAATTTTACAATGTTTGAGACTATGCTCTGCATCATTTATATATATCAAAAATAGTAGAGGGCCAAGTATAGAGCCTTGGGGTACACCATAACTGATCTTTCTGACAGTGGAGATAACATTATTGCAAACAGTGACTTGAGTCCTGTCGGCTAAGTAATTTTCCAACAGGGCTAACAGATTTCCTTTAATACCATATTTGCTTAGTTTGGACAGTAGAATATTATGGTTCACAGTATCAAACGCTTTTTTCAGGTCAAAAAATACTGCAAATGAGGTCTCACCAATGTTCCTATTATTGAGTATATCGTCGGTTAAATCAGCTATTGTTTCTATTGTAGATTTCCCTTTTCTATACCCATTTTGTTTGTCAGAAATCACATTGTTGTTATCAAAAAATGCAATTAGTCTACTGTGTATAATCTTTTCCATCAGTTTGGCTTGTAGTGGAAGTTGTGTAATAGGTCTATAGTTAGACATCACAGATTGGTCTCCACCCTTGGGTAGAGGAGTAACACTTCCAGTCTTCCAAGAATCTGGTATTAAGTTAGAGGAGAATACTAAATTTAATATGTGACACAATACAGCAGGTATAGTCATAAAGACATCCTTGAACACTAGAGATTTGATATGCTTTATATTGCTAGACTTATTTAAATTGATTTCTCTGGCAATTTTTTGTATTTCTTCTGGTGAAGTAATTATATCTTCTAAGGAATTAATGCATTCATGGCCAATGAAGGTCCACTGAGCATTGATCTTATCGGCTAGTGATTCTCCTATAGATGCAAAAAATTCATTGAATTTGGTGGCTACTTCGGTGACAGGTACAGGTACGTTTGAGGTACTGTCAATAATATTTATTTCTTGGTCTTTGTTTTTTGATTTTTTCGGTAATAAATTGTCTACTAGCTTCCAGAATTTCTTATCATCATCAATACATTCATTACTCAATTGAGTTATATATTTCTTCTTTGCTTTTCTACAAAGTTTAGTAAGATTATTTCTAATTCTTTTAGCGTTTAGCCAGTCTTCATGTTTTTTCGATTTTTTTGCTTTTTGTAGGGCTTTATCTTTATCTCTAATCATTATTAACAGCTCATCTGTTAACCACTTCTCTCTTGGTGGGGTAATCTTTCTTTTTACAACAGGGCACATGTTGTCTAGAATATCACCTAACATAGATAACAATTTTTCCCATGCTTGTTGGGGGTCATTCATTTCAGTTATACAGTCCCAATTCATGTATCTAACAGCTGTAGTAAAATCCTGTGTACTATAATTTTTATAGTTTCTATATTCAACAATTTTACACCCTTTCTTTTCTGGTTTTTGCTTTTTGAGTGTTACAAAGGTCATTAGATGGTCAGCTACCCAGATATCAATCACACCACTTGAGCTTACATAATCCTCTTTACTGAGTATAAGGTCTATACAAGATTCAGAGGTGTTATCTCTATCTATTCTTATATCAAAACGTGTAGTATCTTTTATAAGTTGAGTAAGGCCAAATTCATGAGCTATGTCAGTAAGTGAGGTTACATGTCTACATTCAACATCAAACATATTTATGTTAAGGTCACCTGCTACAACAATATCACAATTATCATAATATAGTATCTGAGATGACAAGGTATCTTGTAGCTCCTGAAGAAATAAATTGCAATCACCATCAGGTGGTTTGTATACTCCTAACAGATGTAAGTTCCTCTTGCTCTCGAATAAAATGGTGCAACACATCAACTCAATGTTTGGATTAGACTTAGACATATTCTCTTGTATTTTATAGGTTAATCCATTTTTTATATAACATCCTACACCTCCACCTCCTTTAACTGAACCATCAGCATTTAATACAGCTCTGTCATTTCGAATTATGGTGTTGTATCCTTGTATTTCAAAATCAATTGACCTGTCATAGTTTGTCAGGAATGTTTCTGTACAGATTACAATTTCAGGGTTGAACTGAGATATTCCATTTTTGAGATTAAATAGATTAGTTTTTAGCCCTCTAACATTGACATTTATAATACTGAAACCTTTTTTGTCAAAACCATGCTGGTCACCCATTAATGATTATGTTAATTGAGATAACATTTAGTGAACTCCTATAATGATGAAGGTGATATAGATACATTATTGTATACCTAATGATGAATAGAATAGCGTAGATATTTGTAGAGAGACATGTAGCTCTCTACAACTCACTAGTGTTTTCACGAATATATAGACTAGAACAAGTAACATGCAACAATATTTACAAGACTAGAAGGATATGTGTACCAATATCATTGAACATGAAGTACCAGTAATAAGATATTTTTCACGCCAACATCCCTAAGTGAAATATAATAATATTTCCAGATGTGTCAAATTTTCATAAGGTGGGTTATCCGGGACTGAACCACTCAGATACCCATTACAAGAGATCACTAATTTTTCAACTCTTCCCGGGACTAAACCACTCAGGAAAGTAACCTGTGAATGAACCACGCACAAGAAAATTATCAATACATATATATGGCTGCTACCAAGGAGTCATTCTCCGTACATAACAAAGAATTATGATTAATACAAGTTGACATTCTCTTTACATAGATGTAGCGTTATCTTGACTGCTACCATGGAGTCATTCTCAGTACATTAAGTATTTCTAGTTGGAATGATAATTGATGTTGTTCAAGCTGCTCTTCCCGGGACTAAGCCACTCAGGAGTAATTCGCTCGGTTGGGTACAAGAAATCATTTTCAACACATGTATCACAACTGCTACCAAATAGTCATTCTCCGTACATACACCAAGGCATTTATGCTCTATATATATTTTTACCGCTACCAGTGAGCCATTCACCGTTAATTAAATATTTCTAGTTAGATTAATAATCATTGTTCAAACAGTTTCAGGTCGCCTCAGGCTTTCAGTAATATTGACGAAATAATTATTTTCCATGAAGTTCAGAATATTTGCCTCTAGGTTTCTCCATAATATGCAGCTTTGCTTGTCGATTAAGTCATTACATTGATGGATTCCATCCACTAGAAGGTGATAGTCATGTTTTACAAATCGACCATTCGTCATATGAATATTCCTGGAAATCCAGGGGGTTGTGATGTTATTTTCTAGGTTAATTTGTTGGACAAATCTGTTTATTTCAATAATAGCATCGTTCAAGATCTGTTGTTTGTCTGATCCCAAATCAGAGCAAAATTTCACTAGGTCTGCTGCTATGATAGGACATATAATTATTGGTGACCCTTGATGGAGCCTTCTCAGACGATCGGTATTTGTGGTTATTTCTATTTTCATATGAGATATAAGAGAGTCTGTAGACGACCATAAAAAGGTAAAAACATTCCTTCCCTGTTTGTTTCTTCCCTTGGTTGTGATATCGCAGATGCCAGCCATTAGGTAGACTATCGACGACCCATGTGTCGAGAGAAAATCAGCAGCCCTCTGACAAACAAACCCGAATTTAGCACCCGGGTATACTTCCGTATTGAATACAAAATCAGGAGATCTGTTTAGGTAGGTCCTATTTGGGTTGAGTTTGATTTTAAGCTTCCTCCCACGAGAGTCTGTGAAAAGGTTTGCAGCTATTTGTATTCCGTATGTCGGCGAGGTATCCATTTTGGCTTCTTGTTTACTTTTGTCATCAGAGAACTATCGAAGAACGGCCCTGACCTCCTCAAGCTTTCGCCCGAGTACGTTTCGGTAGCCTTCGGGTATTCCCGTAATTTCCTTAGCCTTTCGTAGGTCCTTTCCGACACCCCATATTTTATTTTCTGTGCATTCATAGAGATGCTTGTTGGCAGTGGAGACAAGGAAATCACGATGTTTTTTGTTTTGTTCGAATTTGGCCATCAAAACTCTCAACATTACATCTTCTTCCCTCGCCACCCACTGAGCATCATCCTTCGGCAAGTTCCGGGCGTGTTGTTTACATCGCCTCGGGTCTGCTTCGTTTGCTATGACGAGTGCCAAATCTGGGTCATCGAAATGCTTGGCTTTCTCTGCCTGAAACCATGCTTCTGCGCTTTTGTAGACATATCCCGAATCCGTATCTTCAATACGGCAAGGACTAAAGTTAGAGAGAAGAGCTCTCTCACCTTTGAATCCTATTCCACCGTCTCCAGTGACTTCGATAGCTGTGGCATTGAGATTTACATTTTGCGGAAGCCGATCCCACTCTCCCCACTTGATCTTCCTGTCATTGATCGTAAGCGTTAGACCCCTAACCTTAGCCGTCCTGTATCCAGCAACTTTCTTTGCAACGTATGCTAGACCACGGAGGTCACCTTGTTTGTTCCTGTCACTGATCGACAAGTCATCGTTTAGGAAAACACCATGGTATCCCTGCTTGAGCTTTTGTGCGTTTTTGAACATTGCCGACTTCTGATCGACATCTCTCAAGTGAATCATAAGGTTTCTGGGCCTATCAGCACCTGCACGCTTCTGACCAAGCCTGAAGGCACGAAGAGTATCTCTGCTCCGAAAATTAACCCCAAGGTGAGTTAGCAAATCATTTACTTTAGCCTCCAGATCTTCATTGTCTCCCTCTGCTAGGCCTGTCACTACCACGTTGAGCGACCTTTTAAGCCTGTCAGCATCGTCAACTCTATCCGCTACGGCTGTCAACTCCTTCTCCTCCCGATCCGATCTAGTTTCCAACTGCCTTAGCCTATTCCTGAGTTTAGTGTTGTCTTTCCTTTCCTTTCCAAAGCGTTTCGCAGGTAGTTTAACTCAGTACTATTATTTCTGACCAAATCGTCCAGAAATACTAGCTTCTTCCTGAGCAACTCGTTGCGAGATTTATCTGTTTTGGCACCAGCCGGCCAGTCGTCGAGTCCAAGCGGGTCGGCCATATTGGGTCCCCCAGCCTCCGTACCATCGTCGTTACGCGCGAAAAACATTTTGTTGAATACAACGTAAATGTATTAAGCAGAATAATATTCCAATGTCCAATGACTGCTAGAACAACTTATACGTTCGACAAGCCTGATCTGTAAGCAACAAACCAGCTGGTGCTCTATTTCAGTGAGCTATAATCGGAGCCTGATTGCAACTACATGTGATAGATTTATGAATACCGTAATACTTATCATAATAAGAGTTTACCGTTTTTATCAGTCTTACTTTCTCAGGCCTTACATGCCTTTGATGCTGTAAATTCTTTCGAATTAATAATACTACTACATTCTCGTGTAGTCTTACATTTATCAAATATTATTTGCGATGGTAGATATGAACGTATCGCTTTTTACTAAATTCTTTTCTCTTTGGCATGTCCCTGTTCCCAAATTGTTTAACTAATCTGAATCATTAAAGCAAGGATCAAAGTCATGGTGATATACATTCTTTAAATAAAGTCTGAAGTCCTTTTTTGGAATGGTTTCAGTTTTGTCAAGTAGCCTGTTCCAGAGTGTAGCTTTATAAAGACAAGATTTTTTGAAAGTTTCATTTTTAGGATGAGGGACTTTCATTTTCTTCCCTTTTGCTAGCCTTCTTAGGTTGACATTTTTTCTATCTATATGGTGGATATTACTGGAAGTAATATAGGTATAAATGGAGACACCAGGTGGCGCCACGGTATTTGAACATTAAAGCTGCCTGATCGGGAGGTAACTGATCAGTCGTGGGCAGACAAGCGAGAGGAGCAGACGTCTTGAAGAAAATTATTTTTCTCTCCTTGCGAGATACAAAAAAAGTGGAAAAGTTTCAAAATGTCTACCATCAACTGCACTCTCTGTGGTAAGAACCATAAACGACCAGCTTGTACTGCAAAAACTATGAAACAAGAAAAAGATGACTCACTTATCGGGGCTGTAGGAGGTGCACCGGCTGTCGAGCTAACACCGGACGAAGCCGCTTCTCTACTCGGCATGGAGGCTGATGACTTGCCGGCTCGCGATTCGGAAGATTACACGAAGGCCCTGGAGGCTTTCATCCATATATACTTCATTCAAAGCATCCAGTTCTACATGGATGTTTTTACTATTAGTGAGCTTTGGTGATTTTAATATAATTTTGAGACAAGAATTTTATAGTGCTTGTAACTGAAGATAAATCTGCGGGGATGAATCATAAAAAATGCCTCCATAGTCTATATGGGAGAGAATCATTGTTTTATAGAGTAGAAGCATTGTTTTGATACAGTTTTGATATTAAAGGCTTTTACTTTGACTCTGGGCATTTGTGACTTCTTTTCTAGGAATTTCCTGAAGTTGAGATTACTGTCCAGTTCAATGCCCAGATATTTGTAATAGCTCACCTTCTCGAGGGGTGACTGTGGCATTCTTAAAATCTTTAGGTAATATCGATGATTTAATAGACAAGTTTTGTCCGCATTGGTGAATAGCTAAGGCGGGATCATTGCCGGCAGGGCTCGACTCCCATCAACCCTCACTCACTCACCCACGCCACCTACCACCCACTATAATACCTCCGCCATTGCACCTTCCTCATTCACCTCTCTGCCATTGACTTATACGCACCCACCCACCCACACCTATCATCATCATCTCAATACTTCGATCATCTACTCCGCTCATCAATTTATTTTAACAAATCAAAAATCATTTATTCTACTATTCAACAATTTTTACCATACTTTTACCATCAAACAAAATCAAAATCAATTTTATCAATAATAAAATCAATTATAATTCCCAATTGCCATTGTTGAGTCCTTTGTCCGGTAATGATACAAATATGCAAATTGTTCGGTAAGGGCCAGCATATATGGTTTGAAGATTTTCGTCGGTAATAGCTCAATTCCCGATGCTTTATTATTGCCTTTTTTCTTTAAAGACAATTCTACCTGTACCCAGGTAATCTCATTGAATACAAAAGATTAGTCAGGGATTTCCGCTGATTTTGTTTGACTATTGGGATCTGACTGAGTGTCAGCCCCCATTTTTTTATCTATTATGTTAGCCAGTTGTGGCCCAACATTCACAAAAAAACTTGTTAAACTCATCTGGTACTTCTTTCCCCCAAAGTTTTGCACCGTCTGAGGAGATCAGTTTGATTTTTCTCTCCCTTATCCCCCACCTTATCTGGTGACATTAATGGTTTTATGATGTTCCAGAATTTATTGGGGTTTCCCTTATTCTCTCTTAATTATGTTCGTAGGAAGTTATTTTTTGCATTTTTAATTTCCTTGTTAATTTGACATCGTAAGTTCTTTGCTCTAACCCAATCCTCCTCCTTTTTTGTATGTTTGGCCCTTGCAAAAGCTTTACCCCTTTCTTTAGAGTGTTGTATGATTCGCTCATCGTACCATTCTGGTAATTTTCTGTTTAACTATTAACAAATTAAAATTTAACAAATTAAAATATTTCACCAAGACATCCTATCAACATATTTAATGATGAACGACATCCGCATAACCCACGCCACCTCCACATCCTCTATTTCATAATATTCTGTCCAGTCTAGGTTCTGTAGAATTTCTTTAAGTATTTTAATGTCTAATTAAGTATTTCGTATTTCTGGCCATGAATGACTCAGTGCAATATTCACTTCGTACTTTCTTTATTGTATGAATATCGGTAGATGGTCACTCACGTTAATATTAAGTGCACCACTCTTATTCATATAATTACTGTTTGTGTAGACACTGTTTGTATACTCCGCCACAATATCAGACACATTATTACTACTCCAATTGTATGGAGAAAAGTTGAGACTATAATATAATCTAACCTGTCTATATCAAATACAAAATAAAGGCAATGTTTTTTTTCATGTTTGCCAAACCCTTTTATTCAACATAACCTGCCTTCGAGACTTTTACAATGCTAAACATTAGAAAAACACAATAGCGGACTTTACATATCCCGTCACCAGTGCGTACCAGTGACTGCGGGATTAACTTTCACCACTGTGTGCATGCCCAGTCCAGCTGACATACCTGGCTATGCGGGCAGCCTCCACCCGGGCCCCCGCTGGACGAGATGTGACCGACCCGCCCTCTGTGGGCGGATAAGCCTACATCAACAATTTGTGACGTCACCCAACCCATCAGCGTCCACTCCCCATATAGACACGACCCATACTTATGGCCTTCTTTTTAACGTTTTCCCTGTAAGTGGCGACCTGTAATTCGTCTGAGAGAAGCTTGACTTAGTTAGCTACCCTTTTGGCTGGAAAAACTACTGCGTTCATGGTACAGAAATGCTATTGTTCCTCTACCTGTTGTCACTCAGTCCTGCCATGTTTACATAGCTTCAACCACCCCACACTACACACAGCCATAGGCATCAGCTCCCCGTACACACCACCGCACTGGCGTGATGTGTACGGGGACACTAACGGGGGGTGGGGGAGGGGGAGTGGGGAGGGGTGATAACAAACTTAATCTTACTAAAGTAACCCTGCAAAACGCTCTTCTATCCTTGTGCGGTCCTTTTCTGGACGTGCAGGGGTGTGTGTGTGCCTCTGACCACATGGCCGCTGACCCCCTGCAGCCCGTACACATATGCTTACTTGTTTTTGTTGATACACTGTTGCGAAAGTTGCCATATACTAAAATCTAGCGGATAAAATGTCCTGGTATCAAGCATGACCAATCTTAACATGTCATTTAATAATATTGGATAGCTTACAGTATTATGCAAAAGCTAAAATTCTGGGAGAAAAAGGAGAAAGTTAGAAGCCTATGGTTAATACATAAGGCTTCTGTGTGCCTGCCCGCCTAGCTCATAGTTTGGGTCGTTTCCGCCGCTCTCTGTATGGCGCTGCTGTTAATATGTAAAATACCCTATTGCACACTCAATGGAAAAGATTAGGATTTGTACCCACGATGACATACTGAAATCATTTTTGTCCCTTTTCACTAATCATATATGAATACATAAGACCGTAGAAGGGTTTTTTTGTTTTGAAGGATCAACACTATTTTAGTTCTCATTTATGATGACGAATATTTACATTTTGTTTATTATTTACACAACTTCTAAAGAATGGCAAGATAGCCCTAAATTTAGAGACCTAATACAACACCAACAATAAATTTATTAATACGTTTGCTTAATGAAATCATCATTTCATTCCTGGCCCACCCCGATATAAAGCGATGCTTCTCCCCTCTACAGTTTATTATTTAATTTTTCAGTAGTTGATACATCCTTTCTTCCTAATTAGTATTCTTGTAGTAGTATTTCTCTGTGCACAATATGGGACTTCTATGAACCCACCCTAAACCAGTACAGCTACATGTCACACATATGATACCTATAATTAAAACCCAGATTTACCCATGCAGCAGAGTGACACAACTGTGCGACGCTCACCCAGTCTACACATTGGTGCAGGTGTATGCTTAAGAGCAGAATTTATATTTAAGTACCTTCGGAGAGCAGAATTTATATTTAAAAGCTTATCTAGGCTTTTGAGTGAGTCGTTTTTTTGCGCACATTTCTATCGATTTCCGTCGACGCATCTTCGTAAACCCATTTGCCATTGTTTACCCACGTTCACTGGGAAAACCTCTCAATGGTCCATGTGTCCTAACACAGTTTTTAGAGTGTATAAGTCATACCATCACTTAAACATTGCAGATCTTCCATCCTGGCCCCCCATATGACACCATTGGTTGCAATATATTGTAGATGGCGCAGGAACTATGAGTGAACCCTTGAAAAACAAAAGTAAAACTATTTAGAAAATGGTAATTTTTACCCAGAAACATTGCAAACACTTATTTTAAACATTATCAAATTTAGTAAAAAAAAATGCTTATAACGTTTCGATCCACTTAATCCTATCTTTTCAAATATGAGAGTATCTCAAAATCCCCTTTTTTGCGACTTGTGTCACATCACACATTCATAAGCTCTGTGTCACTTTAAATAGAGTGAGCATAGAATTAGGAACTACATGTTCACCACCTTCCTTTTATCAAAGATGAAACACAAATAGTTAGTTCTCTGCCTTATACATGAAGATATAAGTTAACTTATTATTATTTTTAACCATTATTATTGTCAGAGAAAGATGATGAAAGACAAGAATTGATGACCACATTGTACGTTGTTTGCTTACTGAATTTATGAAAACTCATATTGAGACTCGACCTGGGTCAATGACTAAGGCGAGATTGTACTCTACATGAGGATATTGTATATATGGCCCCTTCCATAGTGTTCGATGAATGAAATAAAGGTTTTTCAAATTCAAATTCAATTTAGTGAATAATCATATCTCAGTAACTTATAACAGACTTCCCATCTTCTGCAGTCAGTGGGTGCGGGCCTAGTCTGTACCAATTGTGATGTGTTACAGTAAAATGGGTCACAAGTTGATTTATTAACAATATCGCTTTGTTGGAATGGTTTTATTCTTGAGAGTCTAGTCCTTGATGTGATATGAAAACCAAATTTCAAGACAGTAGACTAAATAATGTTATTCTTGCATTTCTAAGATCATCCTATAGAGTATATTTAGCTACTTTACTGTTAATTTTCCGCCCCGAAATATTGCAAACTCTTTTTCAAAAATAAGAACATCAAGGTGAAAATATAGGAATACTTTTTAGCTATCCTAATGTTTACCATCATTGGAATCGGCTTGAGCCCATCGTTTCAAATATGATGGTATCTCAAAATCGAATTATTGCGACTTGTAACACATTTTCCTCTGAAGTCTCCAATTCGTTCGAATAACAGCATAATCAATTACTGAGAGGGAAAGGCAGTAAGTTGTGAATATAGCTGCCATATACATAATATGAACACATGTGCATATATTTTACTCTATCATACTTTAAAACGTCATGTGTCATGGAATTTAATCAAGATAGGCCTACCCTTACCTTGGAGATTGATTATGCTTTCTTAATCTCCTTGTCCAAGTAATGAATCTTCATTTCCTTAATTCGCTAGAGAATCTGTAGATTGGTGCGGCAAATCAACATCACAAAGCATCAAACCATCAGTGTCCAACCAGGTTTTTAAAACATCCCTCTGGAGGTCCGACCGTATGATGACTCCCCAATGACTCCCACGAAATTGTAAGAGAAACACAGAATATTCATAAAGCACAGGTACTATAACCTAATCCTTAAAGCAGAAGTGGCCGTCCCACATTGAGACTAGTCCCGACAATCTTTTGCGTCTTGACATAGCATCTCCTAAGACAAGAGTCAAGGTGCTGAAGGGTTTCTCAGAAGCTTTTGTTTATATCTACACAAATACTGAAATGTGTTGTTTTTTTCAAGCAGAAGGGTAAGCAGGAAAAGAAAGAGGAAGAATCAATAAACTCGTGTAGCATGCTGTAGGACATCTTTTTATAAAGCTTTATATATTGAAATTGTTTTTCACTTTGTCCTAACTTAAGGACTGAATGAAAAAAGAACTCTCGTCTCCGGCAGAGATAGTTCTTCTGACGGGACCTTCTACAACTAACAAATAGTGATTGTTAGTAGACCTAGGCTTAATTATCTCAATGAAGGCTGAAGAATTTAAAGCCGAAGCAACTGAGCAAAAACGGCCGCCGGTGAGCGATAATGAGTGAAATCATCGCAAGTAACCAGCTCAGGTGGCGAAATATAGCGGAGAAGGGAATCGGCCAGGGGGCGGGGGGGGGGGGGGCAGCATATATGAATGTATGTATTCTCCCAGATTATCTAACCTGGCTCCTAATTTTCTTCAGTTGAGAGTTGGAGAGGGGGATCGGGGGGGGGGGGGGGGCATGAAGGGAGGGGGGAGGGGAGGGGCAGCATTAAAACATATTATTTTCCAGATTAGTTCAGAGTTGGAGAGGGTGGGGGATGATTGGTGGGGATGGCTGGTGGGGGTAGGGGTGGGGCGGAAACAGCAGCTGTGCCAGTATTATTAGGAGCACCGGCTGAAACAGTATTCTGCATCGGCAGCCTAAATTTTATCAGGATCTTGAAAGCCTTGCGAAAGCCTGGACTACGCCAGGCATATATGATTGGGTTTATCCAGAAGTTCACATCCACTGCATACAAGCTGATGCGGTAAGCCAGACCTACAGAAAATGACTTATCATATGTGTTTATAATGAGAGAAATAATGAACCAAAGGTATAGCATGAAGAAAACGCCTACAACCAAGGCTAACATTTTGGTGACTTGTATCTCTGTCTTCCTCTTCCTGATCTGAGCAGCAGTAGGGACTTCGCTAGTAGCAACGGAACCTCTCTTAAAGCAAATGTGAGCAATAAGGCAATAAAACACAATTGTCACAACCGTCGAAGTAAAGAATATCGCCAGAAAGATTCCAACATATGTATTCTGTATCACATTTGATGGTAGACACATAAACTTTAAGGCTGGATTTTTTTTCCAGAGAACAAATCCGAGGAGTGAGAATGATATCCCTACAAACCAACAGAACCCAACTGCCATGTAAGCTTTTTTCATGTCCCATGCGTTCCCACTTCCCAGAGCTGCCCTGAGTGAAAAGTACCTCTCTATGGATATGACACTAAAAGTAGTGAGCTGGATTACCAATGTTGTAGCTTCTAGCACAACCTGAACAAGGCAGATAATCATCCAAATGAAATGATCGGTGATGTTGTTCCCCAGTATGTAGCCTGTCAGAACTATAAGTCCATGTAGTAAATCCGACAGGGCCAAATTTAAAATGAGGACGTTAGCAGGAGACCAAAGAAAGCGGAACTTAATGATGCTTCCTATTGTTGCACCGTTAAATAATATGGCAAGTACATTTTGCAGCATTCGTACAGCCCCGATTAAATCAGATGTAGCCATGTTTTAGTAATAATATTATGTCTATTCAGCATAAATTATATTCCCACTCTCTATTTAGGATGAGTGCATACACATGGTATTGATATTTAAGGATATTTTTTTATTTTTGATAAAAAAAGAGAAAATATTTGGAATAATTTAATGGTTCACTTACATGTAGATTCAAGTAAAATTTGATTGTCCAATTCGTAACTCTAAACAAACCAATGGTAATTAATTTAAACTGAAATCAGAATAAACTGCAATGTAGCATGAAATATTCGATTGATCTAATGATTATATACAATTTAGTTCACAAAGCAAGTATTCAACAGATACTTATGAACAAACTATACAAGGCTTACTCAATTAGCATGTGCAATTTATGCAAACGGCTGGTTCGTCTTAACATTGAAGATCTGAGTAGATTAAACAAAATATTCACCAGGATTAATCAAACCCTCTGACTTGCTTTGGAACGCATTAGAAGCCTCAATTGACATGGTAAGCAGCTATTTCCATAAAGTTGGCAGTGAATTCCACCAATAAATGATATAGAGAAGTGATGAAGATAGCGGAAAGTTGGAACGGATCACTGTAGATCCATATAGAATCCAGGCAGCTGTGTATACTGGAAAAATAGGCCTAGATGAAGTTAGTGAAAACGTTGGAAATAAATGTGGAACGAATCAAAGTAGATCCATATAGAATACAATGTATAGGAGGTATTGCTACATTGATGGCGATGAACGATCTGGCCGCCCCTCTCCACCTACAACACCTGCACAAAATAAGTGACTGCAGCTCTTGCCTCATTAACAGATATTATGTCTGGGGAACGTGCGACGGATTCATTTTAAAGTATAGGGTATCTGCACCTGACACAAGACTTGATTGACACCTTCATGAACGCGTCCTCTTGCCTGAGGCCAAGACAATAATAAGGCCAAAAAATGGGCGTGTTTCCGACTTATATAGCTGAAACTACATGGGGAGGATGGTAACTTTTTTTAATTCTTTTTTTTTTAGAAACCAAATTTTCCCAAGAATTGATAGTCAGGTTCACTATATGTAATTTCGTTGGCTTTTTTGGAGATAAGTAAAACTATACATTTTTGGAAACTGCAGAACGCTAGCAACCATAAAATGGATGATGTCATTTGCGCCAAAGCTTATTTTGCGAATTATCAATGTTTTATAAAAATATGAAAAATATTATTTTTAATTAATAACAAAATCTAAATCATGGTACAAAACTAGTTTTTCATGGCATTTGCACTTTATAATGCACTGGCATGGTGGACTGAATTATACATTGACATCTTGTAAGATATTAAAGTGGCTAAGATCACTATGTTGACTTTATGTCATTTTAAATGTAATTGCGGATGTCCATGACTTGCATAGGTATGATCATTTGGGTGGATTATCAAAGTTATACATGTATTCATTAGACTATTTGAAATTTGCAAATATAGTTTGAGTGGAGTGGATTTGCTAGGTCCATTCAAATCAGAAGTAAGCAGCTCGTAGCTGCCAACTCACTATATGGTGGGGGTTTTGGTATCAGATAGGAGTCAGTCTGCTACCCACTACACTTACTCCAGTACCATCACCGTTAGCATGACCCATGCAAAGACTATTTATAGTACACACTTAGGTCAGCAACTGTCTGCTCCCTTGGACAGTTTACAGGGCCGGCGGCGAAATGAGAAACTGAGGTTTAAATCCTTAAATCCTCCAAATCCTCTTTTTCCTAGCATTAATCCTTCAGGGTATTGATTACTGACAAAATCATCTGGCACATATCGGAAATTGAAGCAAACCTTCGAAAAATCGGGAGCTCAGTGATGTGTCACTTTAAGGTCAAACGGATTACCCGGATTACCCATATAAACTAAGGTACAGTATTTGTTTAAAATTACAATTAAGTTGCAAATTATTATAATTGTTGTCATCATAGAAAACTAATGTAATATAGTATAGAAAACATACAAAAAAGACCACCTATTAGTTTTCCATGCATAAATGAAAAGTATGTCTTCAATTTCTGCTGAATTTTAAATATCAGCCTCATCCCCCTCACTGCCATCTGACAGTATGATGTCCTGAGAGTCTTCATCATTTTGGCAGTCAATGCTGCACTGACAAAGGTCTGTGCATGGTAGTTCCTTTGCTCTGGCTGAAATAACTTCTGGCTGAAAAACTCTGCCATACCAGAGCTCATGCCAGAGTGTCTTTGAGATGGGAATCCAGGTATTTGCAGGTGATGCTGCGCTCGGCGTCAAGAATGCCTCAGGATTATTGGTGACAACAACAGCCACAGCCCTTTGAACTCCTTTATTAAATTACCTGATTCCAACTCACTTGAAACCATACATAAACAAGTCAAAAATGCTATGATCCTATATTGATGTCAAGTCTTGGTCTTAGATTGCCGCCACTTATTCTGCTGTCGAAAATTGGGCACAATTTAAGAAATTTAGGAGGAAACTTGGAGATATTAACCCTGGTTTCTATTGTTCCCAAGGATTGCTGTCACAAATAGCATGGCCATATGGGGTGAAAGTAAACAATAGGTCGAATCTAGTCGGAGAGAGTGCTTGCACACTCGCATGTATATAATATACGTACACCTTTGTACGCCTTACTTGTACCTTATTCTTATCGTGTATTATGTACTCTATCATGTATTATGTACTCTGTACCCGACAACTTACTATAGTTTACTAGTCAACTGATATCACCAATTGCCATTATTGTATCAGTGTATATTCCAAAAACCGACGGGGTATTCGGAAGAGCTGTGACTATCACAGACAATATTCCTTTTCCATTCTTCTTCTTCTTTTAATTTAACTTGTACGATTGTATATGTGAAAAGGAAATAAAATCTTATAATTTACTAACTGTGTATATAATCGTCATAAAAATATTAATAAAGCCGTTTTTCATGATGAAGTGGATTAATATCATATTAATTTGGAGGGAGTGAATCATTGTTAGGTTGGGTTCAATCCAAAGGTACATTTATCAAGAATAAAATAGGTTTTTATTGTTTAATTACGCTTCAAACACAGAACTACTTTCTTGCGAACAACGCTCGCGTATGGATATGTGCACTACTTTCTGTTTCTTGTTTTTCCCGCTGTGTATAGGACTATTTCTGTCGCATTGAATGAGCCATCACTCAACTTTCCATTTGCTGATAAAGCTGTGAAACAACCAGACAAACAGAATATTGAATGCAGACCCAGCTTTTCTCCATACTAGATAATAGATAGATAATACTTGTACCGGCGTAGTAAGTAGAGAAGCAACTGCATGTGAAACATCTAAGCAAGTGTCACTGTCATTGTCAAGTGTAAACAAAACAAGTTTAAGTGAAGGCCACCACCGCAGCAAGCATAGGCCTAAGCTTAGGTGAAGGGACCTATGTTGACATCTGATTTTTATGCAGACATTCATAATAAGGCCTTACCTTTAAGTCCTAAATTGCAGGTAACATAATCCATTGTATCATCCTTTTGGTAAATCCAGGCACAGATATATCTCAACGATATAAAATAAATATTGAACAGTTGAAATCTCCATATGAAGCATAGCTGTAATCATGGACATCACGTAAACCTCCCTACTCATGCCTACTGCCTCATGTCTACTGCCTATTCAAATCGCCCATCCATGATATTTTCGAAATCTTTCTCAGTCAAATCTTAGTATATCACAGTCTCCATGTTCTTTTCTTGGTCGTTGATGAAGAATAATCCAATGACAGACAATTTAAGTAAGCAGAAGGCCATTTTCTCACTTCGGTGTCATCTCACGAAAAAAAGATCGGGCAGTGAGCATCGCCGTCCTGCCAGTGGAGTTGTCATTTCCGGTTTTGTACAATATGCAAATGAGCCTTGTTGCTGGGTCAACTTTGTATTTCCGCATGGTCCCGCCAAAAAGCAAAGAGAATATCGTCGTCCTCTTCCCTTGTCCACAAGTTCTGTTGTTCCTTAAAGTCTCCGAAGAAATGGTCTGTTTTCTGATAGGTGGAAGTAGCATAATTTGTTCAACATATGCAAAAAGAATTGACAAACTGAATATGTTAAAAATGTCCAAAGACTCGAAGAATTAGAAATGATGAATTGTATTATAGGCCTAGGCCTATGTAGAAGATATATTTTGCGATATGATGTGAGAAGCATGATATGTAACATATGAGAGTTAAAGGAATTCAATATTTAGGATATTTGTATAGGCAATGCATGGTTTTGATTTAATATTGTAAATGTATTGGCCTTTATTTGTACTAAAAAAACAAAAAACATGTGTGCAGGGGGCTAGGGGCTCCAAAAGATTATGGACATGTACTCTTTTTTTTCTCATCATTATCATTATAATTATATATACAGTTAGTGCGGTTCAACTTGTAATAATAATAATAATAATAATAATAATCTCACGATTACCATTATTTTCAAGCTCTAAATGTTGCTGAAATGTCGCTGACATTCATGAAGAATAGATTTCATTATATTAAACAATTATCATATGGGTATATATATATTCAGTTTTAATACTATTTGGTAACTGGTTTGATCTTAACATGTGCTTATCACCACAGAACATGATTTCAGATTTGGTTTAATTCACCTTCATTTTGTTAGATAATGACCATTTAAAAACTTCATCGGTTTCCTTAGATATCTTTTCGATAATCATCTCTAAATTAGCGCCACATATATATAAGCATAAAGTAAGATCTTGAATGTCCTGGGAATATTCGGTTGATCATTTCCATAAATATTGAATAATAATGGTCCTAAGATTGAACCTTGTATAATACCTGTATCTATACCAAGCACATCGGAGTGAGTCTGGCCCACCTTTACTTATTGCATTCTATTCTCCAGATAGCTTCTAAATAGGGTTATTGAATCATCGCTCACATTATTATAGTACAGAAGCTTCTCAAGTAAGATTGTATGGTTAACTGAATTAAAGGCAGTTTTAAAATCTATAAAACAGCATACTGTCATTTTATTATTATTACTTACAATGTTAATGTCCGAGATTAGATTACTAACCGCTTAAGCAGTTGAGCATTTTTTCCTGAATCCATTTTGATACAGTGACAAATGATTATTCGGCTAAAAAAATCAAGTCGATGGGAAGGGGGCTTGCTGTATATTGGGGTGGCCGAAGTATTTAATAGATGATGATTATGAAGAACATAATGAAGTTGGTGTTGATTTTATTAGTTTTCTCAAGCTTTCTGGTAATGTGGTCCTTCATTAGGAGGTTGAAAAAAACCAATCAGTCGATTATATAATAGGATTTCTAATAACTTGCCGCACATATGGATTTGATCTATAGGCCTTATATGTTTACACAGGGTGGTGTCTCCCTTTTTAGGAATAGGAGTGACAATTGTGGTTTTCCAACCTTGAGGGAAATCCTTACCCGACGGGCAAATGAGCGCGATTCTACGCGATTTTTAATGCGCAATCATTTCGTCATAGTTCTGTGATGAGCGTGGACGCTTTTCACGCAATAATTATTGCGCAATGATTGCGAGATTGTCACGCTAAGTGTATAACGTAATATTAGTGCAAAAATTAGTGAATTCTTGTAACTTTGAGCGTGATATTTGAGGGGTTATTATTCCCTGCAGATAGAATACAGAGAGTTTATACCAAGGTATGTTACCATGGGTTTGCATGGCAAAACATCAATTAATTCATCATTATTTCCATCCTGTTAGACAGCTGTAATGCCAAGCAGCACCCCTAGAAGGGTTATTGCAGTTACACACTATACCTTGGTGGACCAGTCTACTTGAGCTAATGAAGTATGCAACGATGGGGGGTGTTTTTATCAAAACATTTTTCCACATCAAACAACTGAATTAAACAGATAAACTATTGATGTATGTCACTTATAAAATACATGTACATGATGTGGAATATATATAGTGGTATAAATGCCACACAAATGTATTAGCTGCACTTTTATTGTAAGACAAATTGTAAATGCACCCCAGTTACCAGTTGCGCCACCTGCTGACTATGAAATAATGAGTATTTAGATGCGATTTTTAATGCGCATTATAAACGCAATTTAGATCACACCCAAAAATAGTTTCTACCTATGCACACATTTTTGTTATTCTCAATATACATAATAATATGGGAACCATACTTTCAAAGATCTCATGCCAGAATCTCTGCCGCTATTGCAACAAAAGTGCTTTTTCAGGCTAGAAAATAAGTAATAATTATGGAATTTGAATATAATACACAGTACAGACGCATTTAAAAAATATATTCTTTGTGCTGAGGAAAAATGGCCCCCCTCATCGCATGCCCAGCAACGGTGCTATACTATACTGTATATACTAGTACAACTTTGTAATATTGCATTTCACCAGGACAAAATCCAAGAAAATGAAGCCACAAGATATTACCATGCCTGACGATCACAGTCACCTGGGGTAGTGTGTAGGGGTTTCTATAAGTGGGTGTTAGGGAGGGGGTGTCAGATGTGCGACAAGGAGTAAGTGTGAATGCCAGCTGAGTATGACTGTCAGGTATTTGTGGTTTCGAGCATTGTGTTTTGTCACAATATGGTACTTATTACATCTTGGTTTGTTGCATTAACTACTTCCAGTGAGGCTGACAATGGAATTCATTTAATTTATATAATGAGTATTTAGACGCGATTTTGAATGCGCATTATATGCGCAATTGAGATCACACCCATAGGCCTATTATTTACTTTTGAAGAAAACATGTATTTGCAGATAAAATTGGTTAAGTAACATTATGTTTGATACAAAATTAAATGAATATGAATGAAAACTTGTTCTAACACAAGTGTGAAACGACCAACAACATAGGAGGAAATAAACGCAATGGATTTCACATAATGGTTGCTAATGGGATGTCCATTTCAGTGTGATTCAAAGCTATAAGTATCACACTTCACTGGTTTGCGGCCAATCACAAAATGATTGCAGTGCTATCACATTCAATTGCACTCAGTGCCTGTCGGGTAGTAGAAATACAGTGATTAAACAGCCTGGTAATTAATCGCAGTATGGTTAAGAGAATGATTTTGTAAAGTTTAGCAGGAATACTTTTGCACCCTGACTATTTTGTAATATCAATTGCTTTCAAAACCTGCACAATTTCATTGACCTCAAACGTGCCCTTTATTGTCAAAATAGGACCTTCAGCCTGTATCAATGTATCAATTGGTCTATCCTGACCCCTAAAATCAATATTACAGAAGAATCTATTTATATAATTAGCACTATCCTCCTCATTCAGTGCATTCCCATCATCATCCCACACATAGTTAATATTAGAACATCTGATGTGAGCCGGCAGGTGGCCTGGTAACGTCAGACCAAATGTTACTCCACAGGTGTGCATGTGTTTTTTTTTTATCAAGGTCAGTCTTTAAATAAGGCAGATATGAGAGAAACTTTTCAACAATAATTTAAACACATTATTGCGTTGTGGGAGGTACATCACGGAGATTTTACGCTCCCCTCAAAATACATTGCCAAAAGGTTTAAATTCAGAAAGAGCATACTTTTCTACCCCATATATGTAGTTAAGTCAACGTGTGTATCTAAATAAGGAAGATTATGAGGGAAGCTTTACTGTTATCAATAAACAATAATTTCAGACCACCCCCCCCCCCCCCCCCAAAAAAAATAAAAAAAATAATAATAATAATTTACTAACTGTATATATAATCGTCATAAAAATATTAATAACGCCGTTTTTCATGATAAAGTGGATTAATATGATATTAATTCGGAGGGAGGGAATGGTTGTTAGGTGGGATTCAATGCATATTTACATTTGATATACAACGTTAGTTGTACATCAAACACAGAACTACTTTCTTGCCGAACAACGCTCACGTAAGGATATGTGTACTACTTTCGGATTTTTGTTTTTCCCGCCGTGTAGACCTATGTACCACTGTTGCATAATATGCATATTATGTAGGCCTATAGGCTACAGCTCTGGCCTACGTGATCCCAATCCTTGGCTGGCATTTTTATACATCTACTGAATGAAGGGTTCAAATCGAATTAAGCCTAATATAATACAGATTTGATACACAAACATGTCAGAAGTACATCATAGGTTTACATGTAGGCCTACAGTACACGCCGGCTACACACCTTCAGGCTTCACTCAGTTCCCAGTCTATTATCTAGACCTCCGTAGCATGAAATGGGCCGTCACTCAACTTTCCATTTGCTGATAAAGTTGTAACACAACCAGACAAATAGAATATTGAATGCAGATCCAGTTTTTCTCCATACTAGAAAATAAATTGGGAAAACAAAATAAGTTTAAGTGGAGGCCACCACCGCAGCAAGCGTAGGCCTAAGGCTAAGCTTAGGTGAAGGGACCCATGTTGACATCTTATTTTTATGCAAACATTCATAACAAGGCCTTACCTTTAAGTCCTAATTTGCAGGTAACATAATCCATTGTATCATCCCTGTGGTATGTCCAGGCACAGATATATCTCAACGATAAAAATTAGATATTGAATAGTTGAAATCTCCATATGAAGCATAGCTGTAATCATGCCATGGACATCACAAGCCTCCCTACTCCCGGTCCCTACTCCATTCAAATCGTCCATCCACGATGTTTTTCAAAATCGTTCTCAGTCAAATCTTTGTATAGTACAATCCCCATGTCCTATTCTTGGTCGTTGATGACCAAGGATACTCCAATGACAAATGATTTGAATGAGGTGAAAACAACTTTTTCCCTTCGATATGACCCTCGCAAGAAAGGCCAGCTCCGCTGCTCAGTATATTTGCCATACGGCCAACAGTGACGTCATTTCCAGTCCAGTATGTAAATGAGCTTTGTTGCTGGGTGCATTTCCGCCCATTCCCGCCACAAGGCAACAGGTCTATGCACCCTTAGTTCTTGTCATTAACATTTTATATACAGTTAGTGCGGTTCAACTTGTAATAATAATTTACTAACTGTATATATAATCATCATAAAAATATTAATAATCACGTTTTTCATGATAAAGTGGATTAATATCATATTAATTTAGAAGGAATGAATCGTTGTTAGGTTGGGTTCAATACAAAAGAATAAAATAGGTTTATATTGTTTAATTATGCTTCGAACACAGAACTACTTTCTTGCCGAACAACGCTCGTGTATGGATATGTGTACTACTTTCGGATTCTCGTTTTTCCCGCTGTGTTTCAAAGGGCCTAGTTTTGTATTCCCAGACTCGTAATCGGCCGTTTTGCTCGATTTTCATATCGATATTCTAGCATAACTTTCACCAAAACATGTTCTCTCAACAACAACACTGATCAGGACGCAATATTTTAGGACGTAAGTCTGGTAGCGTACCAATGTATGCCAAGCGCACAGGGTGGACGGCATCGTAGTCTACTATGTCCGCCGCCATCTCTGCTGCTATTCCAGTAGCTGACTTCCTCCCACGTAGCTGTCAGTCAAACACAAGGTAACAGCATAGCACAAGCAGGGGGAGGGAGTGCGATAGTTGGAATAACCTACTGTATATTTCAAAGGACCTACAGACTCGTAATCGGCCGTTTTGCTCGAGCCTTTTTCGTACAACTGATCACTAAACAATCCACATCATCAGACTGAAAATCGTCCAAGCTTTAATTTGATATAAAATATGTTCCTGAATTCGTATTATTAGCCTTTCTGGCCTACCTTTCATCCAGACATTTTTGTCAACAACCATGCTGATGAGGATGCAATATTTTAGGACGTAACGTCACCTATTGCAACACATGTTAGTAACGCGTCCTTAACAACGCTTTTTCGCGCGGAAATGTGGGGGGGGGGGACATCATGAGGCCAACACAATGCTATTTCGTTTTATTTGAAAATGCAATGATAGATAAAACATGATTTATCCCATTGATCATTGAAACTATCCAAAGAACTTAATAATTTAATGGTTATTTGGCTGTAAATTTTCTTCCTGTTAGGGTATTGACACAAACTAAAATGGGTTCTGACCCTTATGTCAATTAAGTACAATAGATTTAGGACATTATCCGCACAGATATAGGCCTATATCAATTTCATTTCTAAACGAAATTCACATTTATAATGAATAATAAGTAACAATCCAGTTATGGATTATCGATGTAAAGTTATTAGACTGATGTTCTTATTATACACTCATGCACTTTCCTGTCATTTTATACAGTTAGTGCGGTTCAACTTGTAATAATAATAATAATAATAATAATAATAATAAATAAATAAATAAATAAATAAATAAATAAATAAATAAATGAATGAATGAATGAATGAATGAATGAATGAATGAATGAATAAATAAATAAATAAATAAATGAATAAATGAATAAATGAATAAATGAATAAATGAATAAATGAATAAATAAATAAATAAATAAATAAATAAATAAATAAATGATAATTTTCAGACTACTGACAAAAAAATCCGATGTCGTGCAAAACTGGGTTATCTAATATCGCATTTTAGGGATTAATATATATAAAATAATTGACTAACCCTATAGCCTACACCATTGGGGAGAAAAATGTTCAAGCTTGCATTTGGTTTATTTATTTCATTTACTTTCATTGATGGCGTGAGAGACCAAGGCAAACTTTATTTTGTTGGCGCAAAAGTCCACTTTTTCTCAGATGCCTGCCAGAACGCCATAAAATTACATTTGTGACCATGGAAATACGTGGTTGCTAAGCAACCAAGGCAGATAGAACAATTTGAATGACACCATTGAATTCCTTGAGGCCGATTTAGTTGGGGTAGGTGTCATTAAAATCAAAATATCTCTAAAACCCACTGAGATATTGACCGATTCCTTTTCAGCCAATCAGATTTCAGCTTATTTGCATAAATAAGGCCCAAAATGGCTGAAATATTGAAAGTAAAAAAGGCTGCACAATCTATAACATTTCGGCATCTCTAGAAAAGCGGATTCTCAATCAAGAAAAAAATAAAGTTGAATTTTATTCTAGACAAGCTATTGTATGTTGGATATAACTGACCAATCCCCTCCTCCAGAGGGGCTTATTGCTATACCATTTTCCACTACAGTGTACTAATGGTAACTAAGCAACCAATATATAAATAAAATTCAAATAACCAACCTCATTCTACCCTTTGGGACTAATATAGGTGGTGGATGCTAATAAAATACTATTTCTCAAATGAATTGACACAAAGGGCTCACTCTGCTTGGAATTGTATTTGTGACCATGGAAATACCTCGGTGCTATATAACTAAGGCAGATAGAACAATTTCAAGGTTATCATTGAATTTTTAGGGTTCAATTTAGTAGGGGTAGGTGTCATCAAAATCAAAATATCTCTAAAACTTACAGAAATATGGGCTGATTCCTTCCCAGCGAATCAGATTTCAGGTAATTTGCATAAAATAGGCCCAAAATAGCCGAAATATTGAAAATAAAAAATGCCACCCAATCTCATCGTTTTCAGCACCCTTGAAAACCCCTATAACAATCGAGGAAACAAAATAAACATTGATATTAAAAAAAACGGCCATAAGGTCCTAGACTATTGTGTTACTGAGCGAGGTTACACTGCGGCGCCCACAACGTATTACACCCGTATTACACCTGATGCTGGCTGGGGACCAGGGAGGTTTTAGCAACTGTACGAAAAATGGATGGTATCAGTTGTCACACCTGAGGGCAGCCGTCGTCACGCCTGACTGACGCACCCGTGGTTTCGCGTCCACTCTCTTGCCTGTAGACTGAGCGGCGCCCGCACCAGCTCTGTCCTTGAAATGGTCGGAAATTTGGGGGGGACGGCGGGGGTGTTATGGCCAGGATTTAGCAGATAATATTATTTAAATATTAGCTTTAATATCGTTCATTTATGCCCGATTTTACATGAATTATTGTCAGCAGAATTGAAACAAGTTAATGGTTATATTATATACAGTGTATTCCTTTATTATTCATTTCAAACACCAGTCACATATATATATATATATATCGTATTTTTTATTCTGATCCATTTATCAAACAGTTACATTATTCAGAACAAGGTTGTCGACCTCTGCTGTAGCAGATCTTCCTGGTGAAGCCAGTTAGCTCGTTACAAGTTTTACCTTTATAAGAACATATTGCGATGTGCACTGCTTATCTATCTGGATCACAAACATTAGTACAATATACAGTATATAGGTGATGATATAAAAATGGAACTCCCCCTTTCCCCAGCTCTTGATTTTATGCTTAATTATTATATTCTGCAATCGATAAATTACATATTCATGTTCATCATCGTCGTCACAATCAGTGTTGTGTTGCTCAATGTTCAATTGTCTTTTCAATTAAGTGTTCATTGTCCTTCCAGAAAATGAAGACACCACCCAGACACTCACATGTCAAGAAGAATCTAACCGAAGACGAAATACTAGCCCTCAAGGAATTACAAACTAACGATGACATAACAATCAAGCCTGCTGATAAAGGAGGGGCGATTGTTATACAGAATACCACTGACTATGTCCAGGAAGCTGAAAGACAGTTATTGAATAAAAATCACTACAAACCAGTCCTGTCTGATTGTAATGATAAAAATTACCACAGAATTAAAGATAGAATCATAGCACTCACCAGAGCAGGCATCCTTCCACCTGATGCCCCTCAGACTCTGGTACCAAGAATGCCCAAAACAGCACCCTTTTACACTCTCCACAAAATCCACAAAGAAGGCAACCCCGGCCGCCCTATCGTGGCTGGAATTGACTGCCCCACAGATAGAATCTCGGCAGTTGTAGACAATGTACTCAGACCTCTAGCAAAGAGAATCCCATCATTCATCCAAGACACACGCCATTTCCTCCAGATACTGGAGGAACATGGCCCACTACATGACAATGAAATCATGACCACCATCGACGTCTCCTCGCTCTACACATCCATACCACATACTGACGGAATAGCAGCAGTGGAATCCACTCTCTTTAACCGCCACAGTAATCCAATACCACCCAACATAGTATGCGAACTGATGGCCATGGTCCTTAAAATGAACACCATGAAATTCAATAACAAAACCTACCTACAAATACAGGGCACAGCCATGGGCACGAAAATGGCCCCCAGCTATGCCAACCTCTACATGCAAATGATCGAAGAAGATCTACTCTCTCACACAACCATCAGACCCGTATTATGGAAGAGATACATAGATGACATCTTTGCTGTGTTCAAATGCACCAACGATGAATTACAGGAATTCATCCAAGAAATAAACTCCTTCTATGACACCCTGAAATTCACAGCAGAATTCGACAGAAACGAAGTACACTTCCTGGACGTAACAGTATACAGGGGTGAGAATAACTCCATTGAAACCAAAGTATACATCAAACCTACTGACAAGGGCCAGTATTTACATGCTGAATCTTACCACCCGACCCACACCATAAAATCAATAGCATACAGCCAGTCTATCAGATTAAGATTAATCTGCTCGACTCTGGCCGAATTTGACACTGCAACCAACAGACTGCTACGCCTCCTCACACTGAGGAATCACAACCACAGAATAACCAAGACCACTATCAACAAAGTCAGAAGTATGGATAGAAATCTACTACTTCATCCAACCCCCAAAGAAAAGAGAAAGATCATTCCCTTCTCCATCCAATACACTCCATCCAACAGAAGGGTGGAAAACATCCTCAAAGAAGCAATTTCGTTCCTAACAAAAAAGAAAACCAACGAAAAATTCCTTCAGTACCGATGCATGGTCGCTTACCGCAAAGCACCAAACTGCAGGGATCTCCTTGTACACTCCGTGTTTCCACATGAAAAAAAGAAAAATATCAGCAAACCATGTGGCGATCCAATTACCAGCTATGTGAATACATCACAGAATGTCACACCATCTCATCTACCACCACGAACAAAGAATTCAAAATCACAGGTCACAATACCTGTGATACTTGCAACACCATCTACTGTATCACCTGCCCACTTCCCACCTGCAAGTTGCAATACATAGGAGAAACTGGGAGGAATATCCGAGACAGAATCAAGGAACACATGGGAGACATCAGACATAAAAGACGATTGAAACCAGTAGCCTATCACTTCCTAGATCATGATCTACAAGACAAGGACATACGAGTCACCATTATTGACTCATCGCCAAAGAATACCAACGACAGAAAAAGGCTTGAGGAAGCCTGGATCATCACGCTTAATACCATAACGCCCAATGGGCTCAACCAGCAGTATTAGGAAACCATGCGCGGGAAAAACCTCCACGATACACGAATAATGAACCGCTCCCCAGCCCTATGACGTCACTGACGGCAACGGGCCTAGAAACGCGCTCTAATTGGTTGAGCCTGTTCCAGGCACGACCCAGTTCAAAACAATAACACGACCTCGACGAACAGCCCCTTTCCGCTATTCCGATAGGAATAGCTCTGCTATGTTTCTCAAATCACGTGACCGGGGCACTGACCAAAGGGAGAAACGACGTATATACAGAAACTGCCCCTCATCGACCTGTTTTCATGCTTTATTTTTTTCTGGAACTTTCTAACCGATCCCAGAAGCTAGAGTCAGTCAAGGGTAGCCAAGTTCAAATGGGAACATGTGTTACTTACTGGATAATTAAAAAGTTATCGCTAACCGCAGATTCGAATCGAGAGCTGTCAACAATGGCCGCCATAACAAAATAGATGGAAGAAAGAGCCACTACGAGTCTAAGCCAATCATATCATCCGATTCGGTCACGTGACCATAGATACAATGACGTCATATATAGCGGCAGGTTGGGGAAGCCCTCCGATCAGAAAAACAAAGCTGACATAGCCTGTTGCAGGTAGAAAATCCGGGATTATCATTTATTCCATTAAAAAGGTAATGAAATATAGATTCTTCTGCTAAAATCTTAGTGTCTGCTGGTCGTTGGGTTGATGTAACCCATACGAACTGAGCAGACAAAATCAAAGCAAAATGTCTGAACGAGAACGGGACTCGGTAGCCATGCCGTAACTGGCGTGTGCCAAGCAGCTAGAAATAGTTTAGTAATCGGGATTCCCGGGCGGTTTGGGAGGGTCGTTTTCGCGACAATGCTTCATTTGTATATATAAAAACAATATTAGGCAGTCAGAAATATAACCAAACTATTAGAACAATCCAATTCAAGGCGGTACACTTTTCTGGATGTACACAGACACGAGTGCACTGCAGGAAGACTAATCTCGCTTACTTTAATTAGAAACTATGGGTGATATTAACAATGACACACCAGTCCAATGCCACATTTGCGGTATTTGGATGTCTAACCGAGGAGGAGGATATATTATAAGACACCTCAATCGTGACCACGGCAACTCAGACAATCGGGGTACCCTGGTCCTGTGTGCCCCATGTATTTCACAAGGAAACAAGAGTTCGAGGACCATAGCAAACGCAAACACGAGGGAAATGTCCCCCTCCCGATGCCTGTACTGGCCTCGGAAATTGAAAAACCACTCCAAAAACCGGTAGTTGATCTAAAAATCATAAAAACATTCACCACGTCCAAACCAAAAGCCCTGTTTCGAGTACTAGAAGGTAACAATTCACCATACGTTACAGGGAGAATACCAGCCAAGAAACGGACCAAGAACAAGATGATCCACCCGGAAAGCTACCCAATTATCAAGCCCCAGGAACGACTGGCCATGCAAAAGTCCTCATCCACCACCAACTCTCCACACACTGTCACAAACACCCGGCAAGAACCAACTGCCTCCACCTCGGACTACAATCCCACCATTAGGAAACAGAGGGTGCAACACACCCCGCCCACCCCTCAAGCTAAACCTCCGAGACTACAAAGCCCACCTCGCAGTGTTACTCAACCACAAGTAAAACCTATTTGCTCCAAACCTGTACCATCAACCAGTACACCTATCAAACCAGCCAGCCAACCTACATCATTTGTGGGATTATTTCCCCCGAATAAAGTGAAAGACACTGTACCTACAAACCTGGTATCACCTATTCCCCAACGATCCGAACAAGATAAGTGCAATGTAATTGACTTGGTAAATCATCTAACACCTAATCTCAGTGATAGTGACGAGGACACCACCTGCCTCGATGAACCAGCTACAAAGAAAGTCTGTATCTCAAAAAATTTCCCAACCACTACTAACTTATTGAAGGAACTGTCAGTCTCCAACACTTCAAGTGAATCCGATACCAACCTAGGTAATAAATCAAGGGCCATCCTAGAAGACCAGTACCCCCCCCCCCCCACGTCAGATGTGGCCACCAACACTTACCAGCCAACCAAGGATGTAGCTACAATGACAATAGTCCCTCGAGATATAATTAAAAAGGGACACATCCTCCATTGCATCCAAGAACTGCTGTATATCCTAGATGAGGGTATCTCAGCCAAATTTGAAGATATAATATCTAACCATCAGGATGCTTATCATCCACTATAAACATTCCTAATTATAGTCCATGACTTACAATAATACCAACTGACTCTTCACTTTTTTTTACTATTTACCCCGATCAGCTGTCCCACTATGATATTCACTGCGGTCAGTCAGACCACTCTGTAACACCACCACTACGTAAAATAGTACTTCAGACCTAGAAATGTACTTGTATAACCAACGACACCTGAAGAAGCCCAAGACCGGGCGAAAGCTTGTGTGAAAATAAAACCGATCAAACATCAACACTGGGTTTATTTCCATCCCAATAAGAACATCACTTATAAACCCAAACCGACATCCTTAGTATAATACGATCCCCCCTCACCTTCGTTTAAGATACAATTAATTTAGCAAAATTAATGCTTTAATTCCAGCACTTCCGACACCAAATGGATTATGCTATACATTTCTAAATATTATGAGCGGACTGGTAGCAGGCCTAGAATAACTTAAAGTAAATCATCAGAAATGAACACATTATGTATACAATTTTTTATAAAGGAGAATATTATCAAATCCCAACGAACCAAATGACGATTTTTAAAGTTGCTGTGTTTTATTACAATAATATTTACCAACGTTAAGGTGTCATTGCACCTTCATCATGGTAAATATTAGACTGAGGATCCATTTCCATTGGCCTAGGTAGATTGAAGGAAGGGCTAGGATTCCCGGTTAGGTAAATATAGTTTTAAGAGGTTCTCAGTTATAGTGATTCACAGACCGCAATGTGGTTGCCGAAACGCTATAAGTTTAAGCCATTGTAATGAAATCCTGGATTGTATGTGTTTGATGCACAAGTGGCCTGCCCTAATAATAGAAACGCTGCCTGTGTGAAAGCCAGACAACCGCACCACTGCAGAAACACCACCGTGACCTTAGTTGAACTATTATGCAATACCAAATATGCGCCAACACCCGTTTTCTCGGTCGCACCAGTAGCCAATACCCGTAAAGGCATCGCATCCGTTTATTAACTGATGTGGGCCATTTTAAAAAAAGCATCCGTCCCTATGCGGATGTTGGAAACATATTTCTGGGTGACAACCGTGTCCAGCATTCTGAGATCGGCAGTGTAAAGTTAGGACATAAATTCGTTTTTCTGATTATATGTAACTAGCAAAGTACCCGTCCACTGCACGGTCACCCTCTCTCCCCATACTTCCCCCTCTCCCTCTTCCCCCCCCCTCTTCTCTGTCTTTCATACCTGTTTTTCTCTGCCAACCCCATCTCCGATTCCCCCTGTCCCTCCCCTCTTCCTCATGCTCCCCCTCCCCACTTTCTCTCCTTCCCCTCTCCCTTCCCCTACATCCTCTCCCTCCCCTCCTTTCCCTACCCCTCTTCTTTCCCTCCCCTATTCTCCCACCCTCTCCCTTTTCTTCACTCTCCCCCTCCTACACCCTCTCCCTCCCCTGTTCTTCACTCTCCCACTCTTCTACATGTAGTTAGGTCCCCCTGGAAATGATGTAGTATACCGCAGGAGCTTTCCCAGGCTATAAATAGAGTGTGGGGATCCCAATTTAAAAAAGGCTTCAAAATCACATTTCCACCCCAGATACCTTCACAAACCACATAAAATGTCCTCCACACAGGGTCGACGGACCTGCAGAGACCAAAAAACCGATGTGGACATTCTAGATTCCCAGAACATGCATGATAAAAAACCCTTCTAGAGCTTTATATATTAGATAGGAAGCAATGCTATGGCTTTGTCGATATGCGTTTTTTTTGTTTTTTTTATAAAAAAGTGTAAATTTTTATGTATGATGGCCTAAAATGGGATACTGTAGTGATTTCCGTCTCACCATCCAAGTTTGATATCTCTTAATCCTAGCAAAGGGAAAGAAGACCAGACACACAGTTCTTTAGGTATCACAGGCTTTATGCCATGATAGCTGTGCGTATCCACAAAAACATGGCCAGATTAGACCATGGCATAAACATGCCTGGATTTCACTAGCGGAATCCGCTTTTCGAATGCAACCAATTTACTCCCGCTATTTTGATTGGTTACGTAATTCTAGCTGCGCCAATCAATGACGCTCATTTCATGACGCAACGTTGTAGGTGCTTGTTTTTGCCGAGTCAGAGGGTTGCGAGACATGAAATGAAGGTAAATAACTCTTAAATAACTCTTAAATATATATCATGGCATAAAAATATAACTAAACTTGAGCTGCATATGGGGCAACGCATTCACAAAACGCTTGTGCCTTTTGGTGAGTGTCTTTCACGCGTGCCTTCGGCACTTGTGAAAGACACTCACCAAAAGTCACTTGCGTTTTGTGAATACGTTGCCCCATATGCAGCTCAAGTTTAGTTATATCTTATTATTCTCCACACAAACCATGTCCGATAGTCGTTATCGGACCCAACAGAGGTGACCAGGTATTGGCCTCACAAGACAAGTGGCAACTTTGATACACAATCAATGTAAGTGTTTAGGGTACAAATGGTTGACATGGTTTAACATGAGAATAGTTAAGTATGATAACACAGAGTCTTGCCAGAACGTCAGGAAGTACTCCCACACATATTATGGTAAATAGTTTGACTAGATAAGGATTTGTCCAAGTAAGAAGGCGGGAATCTGAAAGGCTGTTTCTCAACCGGGACCACCTTCAGTTGAGGCGTGTGCACCCAATTATAGTAGCGCCCGGTCAAGCCAAGTATTCCTGGACTACTAAAACCCATATTCACTACAATATTATTTAAAAAAATGGTAAAAGGGTTCACCCTCGTTCAATAATGTCCAGGCAGGCCAACTTCAGTCTGACCAAGCCCCCTTCCGTCTGACCTTGCCCCAAGTAGAATAATGCCTTTCTTACTTGTAAATAGCAGACTTCCACTCCCTTCATTCCTTTTATGTTGCCAAAAGATATTTAAAATAATAATCAAGATCATTAGAAACATGCCATATGTATGCCTATTCCATGCATAGGCCATTACTAGAGAACTGGGAACTATCTTCCACTGTAGAAACGTTCATAATTTCACCAGAAAGATTACTTTCATGCATGGTTCCTTGTAGTATCCTTATCCTTAAATTGATATTGTCCCTCACATGATGCATATAACAATTGCTTAAACGTTGTTTGATATATGATAATTCGTAATCACCCCGTCATCATTTTCGTAATGGCCACTCTAGCCTGTATAAAATTTGCAATAGATGATTTTAAATCACTGAGTTCCAATTGAATCATATTATATTTGACACTCTAGGTGTGGGACTATATTTATTATCTATAGAAAATATGCAGGGAGGCTGTCTAAAAAACACGGAATACAATATTCTTTGATAGCAATGGAGGTTCAACTTTTAACCTGATTGAACCTGCCCTATGGCTTCATTACCCACCCTATGGTTTCATTAACTGCCCTATGGCTTCATTACCCACCCTGTGGCTTCACTACCCACCCTGTGTCTTCATTACACACCCTGTGGCTTCATTACCCACCCTATGGCTTCATTACCGATCCTGTGGCTTCACTACCCACCCTGTATCTTCATTACACACCCTGTGGCTTCATTACCCACCCTATGGTTTCATTAACTGCCCTATGGCTTCACTACCCACCCTGTGGCTTCATTACACACCCTGTGGCTTCATTAACGGCCTATGGTTTCATTAAATGCCCTATGGCTTCATTACCCACCCTGTGGCTTCACTACCCACCCTGTATCTTCATTACACACCCTGTGGCTTCATTACCCACCCTATGGCTTCATTACCCACCCTGTGGCTTCATTACCTGGGATAGCACTACAGGTTGTGGTGGTGGTGTACTGCATGAAGTGTGTACTGGGGGTGAGGGTGATTGTGGTAGAGTGATAGCACTACAGGTTGTGGTGGTGGTGTACTGCATGAAGTGTGTACTGGGGGTGAGGGTGATTGTGGTAGAGTGGTAGCACTATAGTTTGTGGTGGGGCAGTACTGCATGAAGTGTGTACTGGGGGTGAGGGTGATTGTGGTAGAGTGATAGCACTACAGGTTGTGGTGGGGCAGTACTGCATGAAGTGTGTACTGGGGGTGAGGGTGATTGTGGTAGAGTGGTAACACTATAGGTTGTGGTGGTGGTGTACTGCATGAAGTGTGTACTGGGGTGAGGGTGATTGTGGTAGAGTGGTAACACTATAGGTTGTGGTGGTGGTGTACTGCATGAAGTGTGTACTGGGGTGAGGGTGATTGTGGTAGAGTGGTAGCACTATAGGTTGTGGTGGGGCAGTACTGCATGAAGTGTGTACTGGGGGTGAGGGTGATTGTGGTAGAGTGGTAGCATTATAGGTTGTGGTGGGGTGTACTACATGAAGTGTGTACTGGGGGTGAGGGTGATTGTGGTAGAGTAATAGCACTTTAGGTTGTGGTGGTGCTAGGATTTACGAAATAAAAACAAGAATACTTTTTCCAGTGAGGGGGAGCGGAGAGATACTTGTGTAAAAACTTTTAGAATGTCACCGTCCTAAACTGTGTATTTTTCAATCAGTTCAATAATAATAATTAACCTTGCTATAGCTTTATTCACAGACCTATAGCTTCATTAATTGCACTGTGGTTGAATTGGGGCATTGTCAAAATCTAAAATCCATACTACATTAATACAAGCCTTAGCAGTCTCCAAAAGCATTGTAATGTGTAATGTTAATATGCATCCAAAAATTCATTTCATTCAATTCAATTCATTCATTTCATTTCCTGCCCCATGACTTCATTAACTGCTTATGGCTTCATTAGCTGTCCTAAGCATTTTGGGGTGTTGGTTATGTTTCCATGGAAACAGTGTCAAGCTACCATTTTAGAGACTAATATTTGCTGGAAATTGATTTGGGACGCCTGAATCCATAAAATAAAATGATTTTTATCCATCCGAATCTTGGTCGCCAAAGAAACCTTTATTATGTGTGAAAATCTTGATACTTGAAAAAAATACCCAAATTTAAAGGATTAAATATGTTTGACAATTGTGCAGTTATTTGCTGTCTTGAATGACATCCATTTTGAATTGTCAAACATTCCTAATAATACAAAGGAAACAAAAAAAAACCCTTATTCTTTGAAATTTCTCACCTCAGATAACCGTAGAATCACATTTTAAATAGTGCGTATAACCTCAAAAGTGATAAGGATATAGTCATTTTATGATGCTAGCGGCATTCATTTTGAAATCCAAGATGGCCGCCAAAACATTCCATTTAGGAAATTACTTATATATTGCACCTAGAAGAGTTTCAAAAGAAGTATTTGTTCTGAAAAATTAATGTGTATGATAAGTCATTACTTATATTTAACCAAATACTTTCACATACATATGAAAATATTGATATTTAAGACAAATAGAGCTACACTTTACAGGCCCTGGGCTGTTCCTGGACAATTATAAAGCCATTTTCTGTGTTGAGAAGCATCCATTTGGAATTGTCAGAGAGCTACCAAACTTTCCATATAGTAAGAATGAAGCATGATAAGCAATAAACACTTGCTATATTGAATCTCAAATTGAAAAAAAACCACACAATGAGATTTGAAACTTTGTTTTCATAACAAATACTATAAAAGGAATTGTCACTTTGTAGTGCTAAAAGCATTGAATTTGAAATCCAAGATGACCGCCAAACCATTCCATTTCTATAGTTGTTCATACATCTATCTTAAAGAGTATAAATGATCTGTGGCGCCTGACTCCATAAAATGAAATGATATTTATCCATCCTAATCTAGGTCGCCACGGAATCCTAATTTTGGTCAACCTGCCCCCCTAGTATAAGTATTAGTTAAGATAGTGACATTAGGATACTAAATTGTTGCAATACAAGCTAGGGAAATGTAGTTTAATGGAGAAATAAACTTCGAAAAAGAAAGGTTACAATATAAATTGGATTCAAATTTAATAATAATTTTAAAATTACCGACAGGCTGAATATTGGGGACCAAATCATGCTCTGCTCCCGCCCTCTATCTCTTTGTTGGAAGCCGTTTATTTTGGGGCATAACCAACCATAAATACATAATGTTGATATATACTTTAATAATATTTGATAAAGGAATAGTGTGCTAAATATCCTGTACCTAGTCTGCCTTAAATCATTTGATCAAATTATGAACTGAAAGTGGCATTTTGGTAAAAAAACAACTATTTTGAGGATCTCATTCCTGAAATACTCGGGGGGTGGGGGGCGGGGTTAATTCTCACTAATTGATAAATCTGCTAAGTTACAGGCTGGTAAAGATGGAAACGGGGATTGGACCCATTTCGTTAGAATTGCTCATATATTATATATATATATTGCAAATCCATTCGTATCTGAGGTGTAATAATAGAATTATTTTTTCACAATCTTGTCTTTGTTCAACGATATGTCCCCAGTTGGCAGCACATGTATCTTTGAATTCATAGACGTATCTATACATGTAGAACTGTGTATTATTTTATTGCAGTATGCCATGAATGGACATCTTCTATGTCTGCAAGTTTGGGTTTAGTGCTGGAACTCACTCCTGGAAAGCAAAATATATATAGGCTAGGTTCTGGATCAGTGTGTCGAAATGTTTATGGCATTTATTGAATCTAAAACACATCCTATGCTCGATTGATATTAAGGCCAATTTAAGAGAATTAACGTACTCGTAGCATGCAAGCATTTTCTGACCAATAATTATGTTGAAATATTATAAATCACACCACAGTTTAACAACGATATTAAATTATCTTACGGATGCTTTATATTCTCACATATCAATATATACCATATACATTGTTATACAACATCTAACTATGTTAAGTTATATTAATCCATTTTTTTCATAATTCGCTGACGCTGACCGCCGTTGATTCTTACGAAACCAACTATAATCCATCGAATCATTTAACCACAGATAATATAATGTGTATACACACATGTACATACACATTATGACCATAACCGATCATTTCATTAAAAGATAGAAGGAAGAGTTGGGGGAAATGAGTAGAGAGGAAATCAGTGAAAGGGGCGATAAATATTCAAAAACATGAAACATGAATACCAAGATAATAATATTATCTCGAAAGGGACAGATATTATGTAGTGAAACATATCATACGCAAACCTAAAGACACATACTTGGAAATAAGGCATCTTAAACTAGTGTGTTTGTGGGGAGGGGGGAGGGGAAGGGGGAGGGGGGGAATTGGCGGGGGGGGGGTCTGAACATCATTTGTTTGAAACGTGGCTTAAACCGGATATCTCAAGGACTGTGAAATACTAATTGAACCAACTACAACTAAATGTATGCCGACAATATAGACAGTCAAATGAAAGCAAATGCAACTGAGGAGGCAGCCTATAGCAGCTGATGTATATCGATAAGTAAATAAATATGTGTGTGAACCAGGATACATATCATTCTCTAAATAAACAAGACCCAGACATCATTAACACCTAAATCATAGAAGTGGTAATCACAAACACTAAGACAATATATAATATTTATAGTGGTCAATCTCAATGATAACAAAACCGCGAGACCAATGATTTTATTTAAGATTTACAGTACATACTTAGTACTTGTGAAATGTCTAGCATCATATACTCATACTTGGTAACTCATTAGCTTACAGGTTATCTAAGATCAGTTCAAAACTGCCTAGACGTGAACACGGACTACAAATATAATGGAAAACGTTATGGCGATACGAATTACCAATCACCTTTAAAGCCAGAGTAAACGTCAACTAAGCACAACAAACCCAACCTCATTCCCTTTGAAACCAGAAGACAATTTCACATTGCTACAATTTTTTTCAAATTTGCCCAAAATAATTAACCCGAGCCGTGAGAGCAACAAGGAACGTCAATGATCATAGAAAAAAACTGACATTTCGTAAATCATCAAGAAGAACCCAAAATTAATTGTACGGTACAGAAATGTAAACGACGTACCGCGTCTGTGGAATTACCTACCCACATATTATCTACATCAATACACTATGTATGTGTGAAACATAAATTACAAAATAGGCTTAAACACTTAAAATGCTGGAAGCCCGACACGTGTAATCAGGAACAAAGTTTAGAAACAAATAATACAACAAAAGAACTTACACAGTGTAGGCTCATGAGTTGAGGGATTCCCTTCAAACTGAGAGAACTCATCCCGCTCCAAATTGATTGCAAAATATCATTATAATCCCATTAGGAAGCCTATACTCTAGTGCGCAGTAGATGTCCAATCACTGACATGCCACTCTTATCTTATCTGAAAGGCTCTAAGCCTAGACTGTAATGCCCTCCCGATTCTTTATTCTTTTTAAACAATTATACAACACAACTGATATTGTGTGTGAACTAACTGATTATAAAAATAATCATAATAATATTATATACGATGATGGTATATAATGAAAGGATTATTCCCCTTAACGCTCATTGCGAACATAATGACGGAATTATTTACCTATCTATAGATACATCTAGTTATGAAAATAACAATCAAGGTCACACTGATAACTCTTTTGTTGAAATACTTTCCTCGTCCCCAGTCAGATGAAACCATAACATTCCGATATAGATTAGTGAGAGCAATCTGCTCGTCCTTGCGCCGTTCCTGTAACATTGACGATAAGAGAGAAAGAAGAACCACATAGACTTTATCTTGTTCTCTAGCAGGTTCGACCAAGATCCACATACATTCCCAGGTACCAAGAGCACTTCTATTTAGATCATAAAACAGAGAGCGCAAGACTAGCGGAGATTAGCGACCAAAAGTGTAGGACTACGTGTACGGAATACAACCCAGCAGCCGCCTGGTATTTAAACTTGATATTGTGCATTCGTGGCATAGAATCTTCTTCTTAACATCTATATACGAGGCACAATTAAGCTTACTTAGCATGGTATTATTCATACCAAGGATCGAAATTGAATGATTTAAATACCCTTTGAGAGATGTCCCTATACCTTAATTAAAACCACAAACTCTGTTTATTTCTTCCACTAATTAGAAATTTTGTAAGCTGAATGAGCACCAGGAGGACTTGAAAACCGTCCAGGTGTAGCCTATGGAGAATTCCTCCAATGTTGCTAGTAAATTACTAAGACATAATAAAGTTCATAAAATACAATATGAGCAATGGACAATGCTAGTTACAGCTAAATCTTTCTAATATTTTTTTAAATAGGCTAATTTGAATGGGCTGTCTCACGTAGTTGAACTTAAAGTAATGAGGGATCTCAAGAAGCAAAGAACCATCAGTTTTAGTGCTACGACAATTACAGTAGCGTTTAATATATAACCAGTCTTGTAATGTAAAGGTGACAAAATTACATTTAAAACAAGAATCACATATAATCAGACAAAGTTCGTAATGGAAAGTATGCTGGGGCCAGTTAGTGGATTTTACTGCATGGTAATCCATAAACGCGCCTTAATGTTATCCATCAATCGAAAGAGTTGCAATGATCGAAGCTCTTTAAATAACAACTTCGACTAAACCCTGGTCGAATTGATTAAATCACTTGGAACTCCAGGGACCATATGTTGAATTCATTTTTGTCATTACATTATATTCTTTCCATGGAAAATGAAGCAACGGTAGGCCTAAATATAGGTGTAACTTCCACGGTTAAATCCATGCCATGCATGGCTTATCATCGTTTACATGGGGCACATCCACACTCCACAATGTACCGATAGGTGGCATAGACAAATGGCGTTGTTTTGTTGGTACAGCGCATGCGTACAACCTTCATAACGGATAGTTTGTCCCGACACGTCTGGCCTCTGTAGCGGAAGGCATGAAGGAGAATGGGCTTAAAGGTGATTACAGGAACTGTCATAGATCGCCCACAGTATCCCTCACACCTTGTCAGTAAAATATGCTGCAACGATAATCAACAGAATATTAATAATATGTTTCCTTCCATATTTCATTATTTTAACGGAGCTCTTATTCGCATTAACTGCATGAGAATCCATGGTTGTGCGTGTCAAACAGATTTTTAAAAATGATGAAAATGTGCCATATCGTATAGGCCTACCATGGGAAAGATCAAAATTGAAAAAAGGTGGCAATTTTAGCTAGCTAATGGATAGAAGTAAAAAAACAAAATGAATATTTAAAATAGCATGAGAATGAAACGAACAAATATCTATTCAGTTATTATAAGTAGGCTATTGATGACATTGGACATTGACTTGACATAGCCTCGGAGAAAAATCGCAATACATAGCCTGGATCGTCTGTTTGTAAAGGTAACATTGTAAGATTATTTGGAGTAGCCTACCTTATTTTCACACTTCATCGTTGGGTGCAAAACTGTATGAACGTAGAAGTTCTTCATGCATCGAGAGGATTTTGAGATGGATTGTGGTGATTTCATTATGATCCCCGCAACAACCACAAGAAGAGTAAACGCGAATGAATGTTGGAAAAGCATCGTAGATTGTTTATTTCTCCTCCTATACACTTTTCCCAATCGTACGACTTTGTATAGCTGTCATCATCATGTCGAATTCTTTTATGCTTCCTGGGTTCTGCAAGGTAGCGAATATTGTTAGCTTAATAATGAAAATGATGACATTTAGCTCTTATACCGGTTAGATTTTAGCTGTAATCCAACCGAGAAGCATAGGTAGCTATAGGTCCGATTGGTAATATATCTTGCTTTTTCTGAGTATATCATGTCCATAGTGGATTGGTTTCTTAACAGCCTGAAATAAATATAAATTATTGCCTTAGTTCAATAAATGACCTATGTTCTCCATGAATCTAGGCAATGTTCTTATTGCAAAAGTATAGATCCACGTAAAGAAACCATGCAGCTATGCGTATTTGATATTCTATATATATGTACTTACCAATGGCATGAAACCTGACTGGGATCCGTCGGAATTCCACAGAAAACTCTGAGTTCCGTTTCCATCAGACAGGTGTCTCTTCTCAGGTGGGCGCATGCGTAGACATTATCAGCTCTTCCAGAATAGCTTACCATTAGTACTCAGTGCAAAAGGATGGAGAAGCATGCAATAGAGGTATTTTCTTGAGCGAACCTCTTCAATACTGAAGTAATATACGTCAATATTAGTGAAAATATAAGTAATGTGAATTCATCTATTTTTTTTATATTTTTTGTGTGCAAATCTTATCTTATTGCTGAAGGTCAACAGGTTATACAATGGTTATGTTTCAACAATAGAGATACGTTATTTTACTAAAGGTTCCCTAATAATTGGTTATTCATAGACACATGAGTCCAGCACTTTATTTAGCACCCCACGTGTTAACAAGGGATAATGTAGATACCCTGCATTTAGCACCCCACGTGTTAACAAGGGATAATGTAGATGAACTGCAATTATTTCCAAGACTGCATTAACAAATAATTTACTACAAATGGGGTATAGGCTAAATGGAAAACAATCATTATATTAGACCAACAAAAATTTAAACACTATAATTTCGACCATGGCAGAACATATCTTTATATCACCACTTCAAAAATACCAGAAAACAAAATATTCACTTTATCATAAAATTCCTGTATATTGCAATAAATTAAGTTCTGATATTCAAAATACTGCAACACCGAAATAATTCGCAATATTGGTATCAGAAGAAGTGATATGGGATGATACGCGTACACTTTAATATATACCCGATGCTTGACTCTATGATCAATATATTATGTGGTATACACATGGTGTAAGTAGTATGATTTAAAATTAAATGAAGCAATGGTAAACAAATAACTGAAATAATACAATGAATAAATCTGATTGTGGAACTAAAATTCCTAGGGACGTTTCAAATGCTTCTATCAAGGTTGTAATAGTTACTAGGGATATCATATATCTGTACTACAGACCTGTACGTTTTTATTAAATAAAAGAACCTATTGCGGCACCATTGTACTGACGGCGGTGCTATCTTTTAACGGATTCGACGTCAATCTCGTCAAAGGCAATTGACATTTCTTTCGACTATGCTGAAAATATAGTAAAATAAAATCATTTATCCCCACTAAGAAATAAAACATTTAATCGAATCTTTGTCATCCGTCTTATAAAGATGAATTTATATTATATAATCTTTTTGATATCGAAAGTTTAAAATTTAGTCAGCCTTTGGGAATTTTGAAGAAAATGGGGTTTTCTCTCAAAATTTCTAACTTCGAAATTTGAGGGAAAACAAAGAGACTGGAGGGACTCCTATAGCTTATACTCGTTGGTTCTAAGCACTTTTTTTATCGCGGTGGTGGACAAGCTATAGGCTTCTTCGGGAAATTCCGAGTATAATTTCCGCCGCGGGATTTCCGGATTGGTGGACACGGCCCTTAAATCGCAAGATCTACACTTAGCACCGCCAATTATTCTGTATATAATATATTATATACCCCACCTACTATTTAAGAGTATTGATTTTGGCATCCATAATTATAGGCCTGTTCACCTTAGGTAGGTATTGGAAGAACTGCCGCGGAGCACACATTTAATTTGCATCGGGTTTAAATAGTGATGACAGCAACAGCTAGCAAAGCAACCCAATAAAGATTAGAATATTAAACAGCACGCAATAAGATGTTCATGGTCTACCACATATCGGGGTGAAAACAGGGTCAGTGTTAGATCTACAGGTATCTATTGCATTATAAATCGGTACTCGCTGTGTCTATGTCCTCTGTTATCGTTATGGTTGGTTGGTGGTTACGAGGCTTTACAAGTTTTTTTTAAAAAATGCTTATAAATAGGCTTATCTGTGTATTTCCAGTTTCTTACAAATAACGTCTTTTCGTCACGACACATCGCAACATACACTTATTCTATCTAGGCACTTAAAACGGGATACCAATTTCTGCTTTAAAAGCTGTAGAAAATTATATTAGCAACTTACGAAGGGACATATTTAGTATAATCAATACCACGTGAGTATCGTTTAATTAGTTACATCAATTCTGAATGAATAAGTTTGCAAGTCGATTGCAATACGATTGTTTAACAAATTTAACACCATCATAGCATATAGCTATCCAAAATTCAGTTTTTATCACAATACGCATGGAACTGGAAGGGCACTATATAGGCTAATTTAAATTAAATGAGTTCATTAACAATGGGCTAATTAGGCCGGAATGACGTGCACTCTTGAGTTTTAAAAACAATATGGCCAGGTAACTTCTGTCGGCAGAACACATCCCAATATTCGCTTTTAAAATGCTTAGCCATTATAATAGAAATCTAAGATTATTGAAAAAATAGTGTACCAAATGGCAACAGTGTGCAGCGTAGTCTAATTATGAGATGTTTGACTATATATCAGGAATGTCAGTTGGGTTCTTTAAAAAAAGCCTGAACTGTCTGTTGGAAAGTAAATATTCCCATTATTTAGATCTCACTATCAGCTTTAGAGTCATGTATATTTATTATATGTGTAAATGTGTATTAAGCACATAACATGATAAAATATATAGGTGAAAACTGGAGTTTTTAAAATCTGAAATAAATAAAATGGGAATAAAAGTTCCCAAAACGATGGATATATGTAGAAATATTATCAGGACCAAAGGATCAATTGTATTCAAATTGCATGTAGTCTCGATATATGTTTTCTTTAATGTCCCACAGAAAGAACAGCAGTGTCAGAGCGTTGGCAATAGTAACTAAGCTGTAGGTCGTGGTTAATAATTATTTTGAACTGATATCCTGTTATTAAAGCACACCTAAAATTGGGACCCTGATTGGTTTTAATTAATTTTCATTCTGCCTCTCACTGGTAATTAACACAGTAGTACTTTCAGATCGAGGTTAACACTGCACTGGACCGAATCTTCACCATAGAAATGTACGAAAATGAGCCATATCGCCATGCATCATCTGTTTCTGGCAGTTCCATCTACATGAATGAAATGCCGAAATGGAAACTTCCTACTGTGCCTGAAGCACCCCCAGAGGTGCCTCCTCCAAGAACAACTAAGAAACATATGAAAGCAAAGAAGGACTCTTCACCAAGGGCAGTATCAAATGAAGAGATATATGCTAATGACTACTGCTTAGAGGAGAATACCAGCTTGTCAACTGCAGGGCAGAGGCCGACAGGGAGCGATGTGGAAAGCCCCTACAAAGGAGACAATGCCCAGATTACGGAAAGCACATGCAAGAAACAGCCGCATGGCTGTTTATTTACAATAGCCGGTGTTGTATTGATCCTGGCAATGGCAGGTGGATTTGCCCTTTTGTACTTCATGGTCCTTGCTCCAAGTAAGTATTTGGGTCGGGATTTTGGGTAGGTTTACCAGCAATTTAGAAATGCTTCGCAAAAAGTCAATTAATATACTTCTCCGAGACAAACAATTGTAGATCTATGGACCCACCACAGGTTGTTTTATCGAGAAACGAAAAAGATTAAGAATACCTATAGAATCTGAACAATCCAACTCGTATATATAATTATTTGAAAAAAGTAAATTAATTTCCTACTCGAGTCGCATTGTTTTATTGTTTTTAATAAACAGTCAAATCGTCTGATGAAGAAGCGACATCCCCCACTCCTACGATCCCTACAACCCCTAAAAGGCTGTTAAAACTCACAACATACTCAGGTAAGTGGCAATTTAAGGATGCAACAAACTATATGAATCTAAAGTTATACACACATGTTCAAGGGTATATGTTCAGGGGCGGATCGAGGATATATGTTGGGGTTTTTTTTTTGGGGGGGGGGGGGCGGCGGGGGCAAAGCCAGTGTTAGTAGTGGTAATTTCCTGCAGTGGCATAGCGACTGTTCTGAGCACCTCATGCGTGAAGCATATGTAGGGAGGTCTGGGGGCATGCCCCCCCTGGGAGAATTTCTAAAACTAGGAATGCATTCTGGGTGGGGGGGGGGGGGGCGTTGGGCATGGTACTTCGACTTGGGTTGACAGTGAAATCATATAAAGTGGAATACTGAACTATTTCATAATCAATTATAATCAAAAAATGATTTGTTCTTTTTGTTACTTTTCTAAATCTTGGCCAGTCAGGCGCACCCCCCCCCCCCTTCCCCAATGCGCCAGTGATATTCATCTTAAAGTGTAGTTAATATGATGGTGTTTCTCTTCCTACTTCAACAGCTTCTATGCTGAAGCAGTGCATAGTTCCATTTCCACGGGACAACAACCATGCAGTATATGATTTCTGCTGGATAGATGAAACAACAATATTGGGAATACAACCATATGCTCACAAGGTCATGCAAATTATCAACCTAACAACCAAATCTTGTGGATCACTGATCAGGCATCAGAATATCACAGTAACGGACATCAGTTGTGGCAACGGGCAAGCATATGTAACAACCAATTCTAGAGATGTCTATATTTTTAACAAGGATAGGTACACTTTGCCAACAATATGGCGTCCTTCGGAAATAACTAATGCTTCCTGCATAGCGGTAAATAATGATACAATTGTGCTCACAACGTCAGACGATGCCTATATATATATTTATAGCACATCTAGGCTATTCCAACGTACTCTTAGAATTGACGGAGAGAACCATAGCTATTTCGGAATATACCTCACCAATGGCGGTCTGTTTCTAGCGACAACGTTTCACTTTGGGCATCTCCTCCTCATGAAGAACTTGAGAGACAATAGTTTCCAAGCAGTTGGAGGTGCAGGGACTGGTAAGGGCAAGCTTTCCAGCCCATTTGGTGTCACAGAACTTGAGGACACCGTTTTGGTCACAGAACTGGGGAACCAAAGAATTAGCGTATTTTCTAAAGATGCAAAATTCCTTTACTATTTGAAAGAGAACATAAGAGATCCAAGCTCTATTTCTGTGCTTGAATGGCCATCCAAATCATATTTGATGGCAATGACCTCATCCCCTTGGAATAATGTCGGAATTTACATATTGAAATCTGAGGTTACTTCTTAGCTACAGACGAAAAAGACTCCAGAAAATCCAAACAATGTTTTCTTCATTTTTATTTTAATATCGAATAATTGCACAAATGTTTGATTCTATAGTACAAAATGCGTATATTTTTATATTTTACATGGAGCAATCATCAACTGCATGATGATGCCGCAGTATGATATATATGCGCACAGACTTCTTACATTGATGACTCTGAGAAGTCATGGTATCAATGGCTCTCATTTTATCATTTATAATTCGTAGCAGGTATATGACGGCGAATTCTTACGGCCTGTCATATACATTATATATATCACCAAGTCTTTGAAGTTCTCAGCTATTGAATGTAATGTGTCTATAACAGGTAGTTCAATCAGTGTTAAACGCGGTAGCAGAATACACAATGTATGTGAATGATTCCCAATGTGGGTGATACAATGACTTTTTCATATATATGTATATAGCACATGATAGCCCTAATACAATGTATCAGTGGACAGTATAACCTCAAACAGCTTTATGTCATACAGAACAAACATGACCTAAAGTGTAAGAAAACGGGTGTATACTTAATTATACACGTTACAGTACAAATTTGATGCAACTCGATGTACCTCATGAGTGACACTGTACAAGTGATAAGATTACACTACTCCCATGGAGATTGTAGTTCCAGGGGGAACAAATATGCAATGTAAAGATTAGAACTTAATATAACTTTATTTCATAAAATGTTTCAGACATTCTGTATGGATTTTTCTGTATTCTGACAGTATACATGTATAGGGAAACCACACACCTAGGGTAGGAGTGAAGATAACAAGTTGCAGAAAGAAAAAGAAGTGTCTATGTATATGGTTGGATTGGCTTGGTGTGTGCGGGGCGGGGGTGGGGTGGGTGGGGGGGGGGCGATGTTTTTACAATCATACATTCCACTCGTCATACAAGTGAAGTTTTAAACAATGACCTTGGGCATCGCTCATTAGCTAGCATTTCAGGTGTAGTACATAGCACACCAACTGAACATGATAATGCATACTAATTGTAATGTAAATATATTGTCATCATTATCAGGACGGAATAAATAAATAAATTAACTAATTAATAAATGAACATAATAAGAGGCGAACTTCACCTCCTGGCAAATAACTCATAGTCTTCGTCAGTATCGGAATCCTCGGTTGAGAAGAGGTCGACAATTTCAGCTTCCTCAGATTCACTTATAATAGGGGGATCCTCCATTAAGGGTTGCCTTCTAGTGGTGAATCTATGGTTACTCTGAGGGGCATGTCTGACTCCCTGCCAGTCACTGCGCTTGAAACCCATTATACAGTGAAGATTGCCGCTTTTCTTCTTAGTTTTCCTTAGCTGCACACCCCGCTCCAGTCGTCGGATGTCTAGATATTCAGGGTTTTGCATGTTCAGATCGGCACTCACGTCTTCCCACCTGAGATGATTGAAACAATACATGTAAAAAAATTCATAAACAAAAAACACCAACATTTTCTTCAGACCGAGCACAAGAGATAAAAGATATGTCGGTGTACGAATTGACACATAGTACTGTTTTATGATTGAAACATTTTAGTCCTTATGTTTGTTTGTAATGTTTTTTTATTCAGGCTGTGACATCTTAAGAATTAATATTTTTTAAACAGATGTTTTACATAAATGCACATCTTCAATAACTCGAATGTTATCATATGTCGCCTGTAATATACATATGTAAAGATAATAATAATTATATAGTTTAAACAATAGAGTTTACAACAATTACACATTACCAAATTCCTTACAGACAATATCCTTAGGTCATATACTGGGAGGAAAATATAAAAAACAATGAAAATCAGGCACTAGAAGTTTTAACTCACTATTTGCTGGATTATAATGAAGGATGAGCAGGGAGGAACTTACTTTTTGCAATGCATGCCGGGGTGTTTTCTACTGGGGTCGCTTATCAAGATCCACGTTTCCACTTCTTGTTGGCCCAAGTCAGTCCTGCAGAGGGAAACACGTACGCATGTATAGCAGTGGGCCGAAAACCATGGAATTATTAACTGAATATCTCACCCGAGAGCCTATATCACTATAACAGACCTATTTTGCACACCAGACATTGTACCTGTTACATGACTAGTTGTAAGCATGATTGTATTTTTTGATACGCTGTATAACTATCCTAAATTGAAATATATATATGTAATGGAGGAAGTAACAAGTGGGTCAAATGCGGCACATAGATATTATATCATGCATATATTAAGCATTATAAATAATTCAGTAGAATAGGTGTTGATGTACATAAGACCAGGGATGTATAATGAGGAAGCAGTCACGTCGCATTAGATGCAGACTCAAACGTTTTGCCATACCGGTACACATAAGGATCATATTGTTGAATTTTATACAATCACATGCAATATGAAGTTATTATTTGGAAACTGAATATCAAATTAGAAAAAAAGAATATCCGTAATATTCATATACTAATTGGTTGAAGGCTGAAGAGGAAACGATAATTCTCGTCTGATACTATCTAACCTAGATTGTTTGTTTACATTATGCATGAAAAAGATCAATTAAAGTAGTTGATAATATTGATAACCCTAACAGTCAGCATATTCAAAAGTTGAGCATACTAAAGTACAACTACTGAGGTATAAAAATGAATACATTATTTCTGAACTTCTGAGTGCATAGATCGGCGAGGGAAACGGAGTTTATAACGTGTGACCTACTCACTCTTCATAAACCTAGCTGATAGGACATACCTGTATGCATGTACAGCCTTGAGAGGTACGTCTTCATAACCTATGGGGCAAAAGTAGTGGTTCTGGCAGTGGTAGATGAAAGCAGTATCGTCTCCTTGCAGTCCTTCTTTTAACTTTTCTAATGCACGTTCTGGGGTTACACCGTGCGTGATATTCTTACCTGAAAACAAAAATATCTCTTTAATGAAAACTGTAATAGGAAACAAATACTACGTAACTCATAAGACTCGACTCACTTGGACATTGTTGAGTATCAGGAAAGACTTACACACTCATATTCCCATCCATATAACGTCGGATGTGACCAAATGAATAAACATGTACTTTATCTTTTTAGATAAATAAATTGCCAAAAGGGCTATCTATGAATAAAAAAACATAGCATGCTCGCCCCTCAGAGTGATCTTGATTCATCGATTTTACTAGTCAGGGAGATATTTTTTTATCCAGCTACGTTGTATGGATAAATCTACTATTCTCAGTGGTCCTGACTCAAATGGACTTCTATAAACTACAAGTTTAATAAGTTACTGAACTATGTAACTCAGATTCACATTATATTGTAACAAATTACTGATTTATGCCATTAAGGTTCATCTTGTACTCGGGACTCTTAATTCATTTTATCTGACAATTATAATAGTATTTCTAGTATTAATACATAATGATAAAAGGGATGATAACAAATCTTGATGGAAAAGGTCCTGAGGGCTGTTGCACAACGCCTGTTCGTTGCATATTCGTGGCTGTTTTTAGCCTTAGTGTTGCTTGTTGAAATTCGTAGAAATTCCTGTTCGTTCTTTGTGCAACGAACGAGAACCTGTTGCACAACCAATTCATAGATGCTCGTTCGTTTCCATTCATTATTTAATTAATTTAATCGTTGATACTAAAATAAAATTCCCTATCAAACCTAGACATGCCATACATAAAGTATTCTGAACTTTTGATGAAGATCAAGTGTATTATAACGACCATACAAGAAGGTTTGCTAATCAACATTTAAGATCATGAGTCCTGCTTGTTGCTTTTTCATTGATCCTAGGTTGCAATATCCCCTATGCATGAATGACGTCAATATATGAAATTACCCCTATTTTAACTAGGTAGTAGGTAACTTCTAGTAGGGTACACCTACGAATGAGCATGTATTTCAACGAACGTGCAGCCATATGAAATGTACAAGAGTGGGTTAATTATGTACATTTCTTTTGACTGGGCCCACAGCTCCTATGTTTAGTAGAGTACACCCACGAACATGAGGACAAACAACGAGGGAGGTTTAGGACGAGCCATTGTGCAACACAGTGCTAATTGTGTCTATTCTTGCTCGTTCTTAGACCCCTACGAGGAAGTTATCATGTTCGTTCGTTGAATTTCGTTGTGCAACAGCCCTCTGGTCTAGTATTAATACATAATGACAAAAGGGATGATAACAAATCTTGATGGAAAAGGTCCTGGAGGTGTTATTCCAGTGGTAGGTGGAAACAATTATATCTATTCGTAACACACTCACCATGTGGTTTGTATAGGAAAAATGCGCGACCACGGACACCATAGTATCTGTTTAGATCAAGGAACCATCTGAAACATACAACCAAACAGATATGATTATCAGGTACATGAATTGGCGGTCACTGATGCATATTTGATCCCTTATAGAAATAATTATTTAAAACTGCATTCTTCACTATTACATGACAACAAAAAATCACCAAATTAACTTATTGTTTGGCTTAGAATACTGAAGTTATCAATATTTTGTAGTTGTTAAATGTTTTTATAAAACAAAAAGTCAAAACGAGCGCGGGTGAGCGATGATGAGAGTAATCCCTGCGGCAAAGGATTCCGGTGGGTCACCAAAAAATAGAATGTGGACTTTTATGAAGCCCTGGGGCAAAAATACCCGGGTGGCATTCTCCAAAAATTTGGTCATACGACTTTCAGATCGGTAGGGACAAAATGGAACATTAGTAGAAAGTATGTCGCCCAAATTAAAAAGAAAGGAGGGGGCAAGAATATGCAAACGTACATGATCGATATAAAGAACTAACATTTAAGTATTATTTTGTACAAAAACTTATGCAACTTGAAAGGTAGATCCCTAAATTATTTAAACTTAATAAAGATTCTTCAGAAATGTTCGTATAGACTACAATGACGTCTCAGCCAGCTAAGTATTACATTTCACAACTGGATCGAAATGCACTTACCTCATTAGTGTCTTATTTCCAGTAAATGAACCAAATTTAATCTCATTAAACGGAGGTTTAAAGCCAAGAACACTGAGAGCTTCCTCTTGGCAAATGGGGGCGTGCCTATGGAGTAAAAGATTGTCACATAGTATAATGCACGTTTCCAGACCTGGGAATTTTTCAATGAACATAAATATGTACGTTTAAAATGAGAGATTGCAAGGTCGATTGAGATGTTAATAACGCATTTGTAAGGACTTAAAGAATTTTGGCAATGGTCATCATTAAGGAGTTCTATTTATCCAGGTCAAATGACAAGATGACGGCCTGATCAATGAGATTTACCCTCGGTGGAAAAGTGAATGAAGCTATTGTGATTGATGATTTAATGAGGGAAATTATTGAATGCGATTACCATCGAAATACTTTATAACCTGGAAACAATTTCTGAGCATGTACAGTAAAACCTCTATTTGTGGACACCTCCAGAATTGGAACACCTCGCTATTAAGGAGTTTGTGTCATTTCCTTTGCTGTTCATTTTCCTTAGAGTGACACCTATTTAATCAGGACATCTCGCCATTATAGAGTCACTTGGATGTCCGCAATAAGAGGTTTTACTGTATTTTCATTTAGACATCTACAGAGGGCCTTCTATAGTTTTTTCATTGGATGCATGTATACACCCTTTTAATTGTTTCAATAATAAGCGTGATAGATGACATCAGTGGAATATGTGTAATCGAGCCATCGATGGGAATATTTGGCCACGCCCTGGCCTGTCCTGCCTTGCCGTGCCACGCCCACCATTGTGACGTCACACCCAGTTATCATATGGACCAATCAGGAGGCACCTTCCTCCATGGATACCTCTGTACACATTTGTATTCTATTGCCCACTTTATTCCCAGCACCATTGAGGACGGCTGTGTCCCTGTATGTATAGATTTAAATTATATCATTTTTTTTCCGTTTTCTGTTATTGTTATGTTTATGGTGAATAAACCATTGTTTTACATGGTTCAGGCTAAACTAAGTCTTGATCTCTGCTTTGTTATGGACAGCCACGTGGACCAACATATATAGGGTGATACTTACGAGCCACGACCTAACGTAGAAAATAAATAATTCCAACATGATACCAAGGATGATAATCCACAGGACGTTTTATACTGGGGTCGACTCATGCAAAACCTGTAAGAAAATGAGTGAAGGAAATGTAGTGTGCATAATCTGTGAGTTCGCATGGGTATTGTCTTAATATATCATGAATGGAAATTAGTTATGGTGTCAACTTAGGTCAATAGATCCGAATTTCGGAGGACAATAACTGGCTAGCTCCATAGTCAATGCCCTACTAGCTTTCAAAAATAAGACAAAAACCCTTGGCATATTATAAATGTGAAAACAAAAGTTTGAATGGATGATCTGGATGTCCTTTAATAAATTGACCTCTAAGTATAAACACCTTCACAGCAGCTCTTTTACAGTATTAAAGGTAATTGAGATGAATACATATATAATATGGATTAATTCGAAGTAACGTCAGCAGTATTCAGATGTAACCTGAAACATTTCCTTACCATCGGTGCATGTCTAAAACCTTCATTTGAGCCATCGTTTCTGGAGTGGCAGTATTTCTTACGACCTCCTCTACGGACGCTTGCCTTCTTCGCCCTAGCAAATTAAGAATATATTTTTTTATCACCAAGGAATATTTTACTAGGTTGGTAACACCTTGAATTGGAAAAGAATATTTACCCCCCAAAAAGAAATAGAATGAATAAATAGATAACAAAAATATTCCTTGCTCAGACACAAAAAACATCTGAGAAAATAAAAGTGAACACAAACCTGATGGTGGTCGGGACCTTCTTTGCCGCTGGGGAGGGGAAAATTCGTCAAAGTCTACTTCCCAGGCAAGTCCACTCCTTGAGGACCCAGATGGCTTCAATAGTAAAAGGTGAGCAATACATAATATTTTTAAAAAGCAGCCTTGGATTTAAAAGTTATATTTAAATGGGCGTTTCTGGAACTCATCTCAAATATAACAAATTAAACAATATTATCATTAACAAAATTAAATTACCTTTGATATTTGGTAACAAATATTGGATTGGAAACATATTAATTCACATTGTTTTTGGAATATGGTCCAATACATTTTCTTTTCATTACAGGCGGGAATTACTATAATTTAATACTATTTTTTTATTAGAAAATTACTGCCATTTCTTGAGGATGCTCCTCTTTTCAGATCAGCAGGAAAACATTTTTTTACTTTTTTAAACTAAACTACAGTCTAAAGTAAATAGGATGAGATTTGTTGCAAAAGAGATACAAAATAAATGATGATTTGTTACTACTACTATCACAACCTTAGTCAGTTTAGGATTTCTACATTTGATTTGATTTGAAAAAAATACTATATTTAGCTCTATTCTTATCACACACATGCAGAGCCATATTGCATCCTTCTGGATGTGATATATATATAATAATAGCACTTGACGTAGTTTATATTTATTGATACATATCACACATTAACGTTATTTTAAGAATGCAATTTGGGGAATTATTACCAAATGGAGTTCAACTTCACAAAGAGTTATGATGAATCTTACCGTGATATCATCGGTGTCTGTAGCAGAACTGGATCTGAACGCTTGACGAGGTGGAGACTTCGGAGGTTTCTGGTGGAGAGCAACAGACTGACTGTATGGAGACTTGAGCACCGAGGCTTGTGCATAATGTTCAGGTGGAGATGTTGGGGAGGCGAGCGCAGATTTTAACCTATCAGCAAGAGCTTCATATCTGTCATATTTTCCTGAAACCATAGAAAAGACTTCAATTAATCGTCAATTCTTCAATGAATAAATATTAGAGAATATATCTATACTGAAAGTGGCATAAATAAAATAGCACGACACAAGCACTGTACGACTGATATATGATACGAAAAACAAGCGAAGTAAATATAAAATTAATGTTATAACATTATCTTATTTTGAAGCTATGCAGTAAATAATTTTGATTGGACAAACTGAGCGAAAAAGATGCAAGTACAAAGATCTACCATTTAGCGAGTAAATAAGATATAATAATATGTACATATATATGTTAAAAACCGATACAAGTCCCAATATGGTATAATGCATGAACAGAAATAAATAAATAAAAATAAATAATAAACAATAACATATATTATATACAAGTAAAATTACCTTCAGAGAAGAATTCGTCTACTAAGTAATCACCCCCCAGGTAGTAGTCTGTTTGGAGGGCTGGTCTAGCACTACTCGGCCTCGGGGGCTGGGCTTTCCTTGCACCGCTACTACTACTGCCGCTGCGCGCACTGCTAGGCCGTTTCTTTTTCTTCTTTTTCTTGCTTTTGCAAGCAGAGGGTTCACCTGTAGCATCGATCACGATGTACTCCTCATTATTCATGGCAGCCATTATAGCATTAAATACTCCGTCCATCCGCGACCTGCAGTCTTAGTTAGTGGCAAGCGGCCGTCCGTATGAACGCTTTAGGCCTCACCTTTCCCTTAAGAGCATTTGTTCTGAAAATGAATGATTTCTTGATTGCAATACAGGTAAGCTTAAGGAGCAATAAGGTAGCATAGCTGTAAGGCTGATGTATGTACAGAGCGGAAGGTTTGAATAAACATTTGTGTCCTGGAATAAAAATATTGACTTTTTCGGGAGCAATTGATTTTAGTATGCATGAGTGTTTTCCCTGACGCCCAAGGGAGATGGAGGGGGCTGGAGGACTTCATCGTCAGAGCAGTTATACAAATAATATTCAAGGTTGAATTGGGTCGAAAATGTACCAAGATCTGTAAGAGAGGCAGACAGAGATAGAGCCAGACAGACAGTCAGAGTGAGTGAGTGAGTAATATTTGTGTTATTTTCAATAACCAAAGTACCCACTGGGTCATCCCCCAAATGATTATAAATCAATTTAATCCCTTACTATTAATTGTATACGGTGAGAAAATGTGTGCCTCATCGAGTTCAACTAACCAACAAATCTTAATAATAAATCCTCGAGTTATTTAAAATCTGATCTGGTCACGGCCCACTGATCTTTATTCCCGTCTGAGTTCTTTATATCAACAGGATCACAAATTAAACGCTTGGTTCCAAAGAACACATAAGAACGGGCTTTATACAAACAGGTAGTAGACGACTTAGTTACACTATGGCGAATTGCCAGGGTATCAGACGAAAGACTTATCTGTGAATCAGTGCCAAAGTTTCAAAATACGGCAAAATCCTTCAAGAAAGTCTGGTCATAGCTAGACCGCCAGTTTTTCAAGAACAATTGGCTAAGAATGTAAGGTCACTATTTTGACTCTATCAGAGCTATATGTGTATGACTCTAACTATATATTATATCATTTGGAAATATGGTTGCAGTTTTACATGACTAGCATAGGTCAGGGCACATTTTTGTGTTGAATACCAGAGATATGTATTCTAAATTAGATTATTTGATATTTGTTAATGAAGTAGGCTATGTGTGGCAGAGATTCCATAGGCATAGGGAAATTCAAAATTGAGAGAAGGAACTACCTTTATAATAGGGTCCTGCCCTCACACTCCAAGCATGTTGGAGGGATGGGTAGGCCAAGATACAAAAGTAAACTCAGTAGAGAGTCGGCCTTAAATGCTCCAAATTTAATACACTTATTTGTAACATTTGTGCCCCAGGGTGTGGAATACCGACATAATGATCTTGCACATGGTTGGAATATAAGTAAACTTCTTTCAAATCAGGAACTCGATCAGCGAAAAGTGTCACTTAATTTAAAGGACCGATTTCAATTCCAGCAGAAAACTATTATCAGTATGGCCGACGGTATAACTCATTTCCATAAACCCTCCGTTTAATCAAGAAATAAACTAATCTTTGGTGAAGTTTATTTCGGGTTATGCAGAGCATCGTAGTCGTTATAGACGGTAGTACAGGGGAGATACATCACGCGTACCGATGACGTCACACTTTCCAGCCACGGTGAGGGGACTAAGTACTCGTTATAGATCCCCATAATTATCGATAATCCAATCGAATTATAGCAGAGTAGTACAGGTAGAAATTACAATTAATTTCTGGGAGGGAAGGGTGGGCCCCTGTACTACCGTCTATAACGACTACGATGCTCTGCATAACCCGAAATAAACTTCACCAAAGGTTAGTTTATTTCTTGATTATGCTTCGCATCTCCGTCGCTAGACGGTAGCACCGAGGAGACTTTCAAGTCTTAGTCACCAAACCCTCAATAACTATACTTTTTATAATAAAAATGACTCACAAGTCAAATTTACACCTTTTTTGGTTAGAGGTGAAAGGCTTAACCTCACTGTTTAATGAACAGTTCAACCATTACAAAGATCATTACAAAGATCAATCAAGTAAACCCTTAACAATCTTGGGTAATTACAGTACACCCAATTATAATTTTCCGGGTAAATAACAAACAGAGAGAATCCTCTCTGAATAACTCATGGTAACAATTAACTACCACCCAAATTACTTTCTACTTAGTAATTTATGTGCAATATCTTCTTCTGATATGACCTGTTTTCTGTAAAACTAAGTCAAAACTAAAATTCTTACAAACTCTTCAAAATCGCTCCCTTCGTATAATCACTAGAACAAATAGATTCCAAAACGCTGATGATTTCCATGGACAATTTGACCTGCTTCCACTAAAGCAGAGGAGGAGGCTCCACATTCTACAACAAGCATACAGAGTCAGAAATAATAATGAGTACAAAGTTGAAAAATCTCGTGCCACACGTCAGCATAACCCTGACAGACTCTCGCTTAAATGCCCTACCCCCAGACTTGAACTTATAAGGAGATTGATATTCTATAAACTCCCTCAATACTGGAATGCCCTTGAAACAGGCATCCAAAAAGCCGACACTGGCAAAAGATTTACCAGCCTAATAAGGCCCAACGTCATCTGGCCTGATGATAGTTTCCTATACTAGGCCTCTCCCACTTAATATTACCTTACTTTAGTCACTTATTGACACAGTACATGAAAATTGTAACAAAAAACCCCGCCTCCTCGAAATTTCCTCACTTTCACTTCTCAATATACCTATTGTTCCTTTCTACTAAGTAGATAATCTACTTTGCATTACTATAACTTTACCGTTGTTTTATGTGAATCTCACCACTGAATATATTTTATATTCTCTTGACAACTTAACAGTTAATCCTATTGTATCATTTTGATCTCGCTTAAATTTATTGTACCTATGTATATATCTTTGCATTCCTTGAAGTGCGCTATTCTGATCTTATAAATCTTATTGTTTGTTAGAGACCAGACTTAGTAAGGGCCACCTTGTGTATCGTCGACACCAAGGTGCATAGTTACCCTTACATAATAAAATAATTGTAATGTCCGGCAGGACTTGAAATCCTCCCTACGAAGGGAGATTAGATCCGCCGACATGGTCACTAATTGACTAATAAACGTCTCAACAACAACAACAACAAATCCGTCTGAACGTGTTTTCAGAGGCCCAACGACCTCTTTTCAATATTTCAGTAACAGATACGTCCATAGAAGCTAATTTTGAGACAGCCGCCGAGCGGGTACTGTGTGCTTTAAAGACACCAGTATCCACCCCACTGACTGCTAAGATCTCCTTGACCCACCTAGAAACCGTGTTCGTCAACACTGGTTTGTAAGGCGGAACATAGCTCAAGAGAAGTTGACCAATCTTCTTCCCCTCAGAGTTCTGATCTCTGAGTTCTTCAGTTCTAAGTAAATACTCCTTAGTAACCCTTACTAAGCAAACCCTAGGGTCTTCCAAAAATGATTTACTCGTGAAGACCTTCAGTGGTCTTCCAGGTTTTGAAGTTTTTAACAATTTGTTTATCACAAAAAGAACTTTGTTTTCTCTAAACAAAACATTCTCCGCCGCATCAATAGCTACAATCGTTTGCAACCTTTGTGCGTGGATTAACAAGAACAGGGTAACAAATTTCAACGTCAACCACTTCAGTGAAATACCCCTAATTGGAGAAAGTTCTCTCAGGTATTCAATGACGATATCAGTATCCCATGTCTCTACATAGCGACATGATGCTGGGCGTCTATTACCTATACCTCTGAGGATATGTCTTACAACACTATCTTTCCCGAAGGTTTTCCCCCCCTTTTCAAGCATAATAGCTGAAAGAGAACTTCTAGCTACATTCAACGAACTGTATGAATAGCCTAAGTCAAAGAGCATGGCCAAAAAATTTATGCCAACAGTAAAATCACAAGAGTGAGGATCTACTCCTTTCTCAAAACAGAAACATCTCCATTTCCGTAAAAATACATTGTACACTTTTTTAGTTTCAGGTCGCCAAGAGTACTCATATAATTCTCTAGCAGTCTTAGAAAGATTTAATCCAGAAATCTGGCGTTCCCACAAAGAGCGATTATCAGTTCTGTCTCTGTAAGATTGTCCTCTTGGGACTTGAAGGCCGGTATGAGGTTCATTCGCCCTCGCTTCACGATTCTGTACCTGCCTTGGCTTAGTTTTAACAGTTTTGGAAACCACACTTGGTTCGCCCATGCTGGTCCCACGACAATCGCTGTGGCTTGCTCTGCTTGGAGCTTTTGAAGGCACTTGCTCATCAAACTGAAAGGAGGAAATAAATAACATAAATTATATTCCGACCAAATCACAGAAAAAGCATCAACAAACGCGGCTTTAGGATCAGGTTTCCAACTCACAAACTTTTGAACTTTAGCATTCAAATGTGAAGCAAATAGATCAATTTCAGGTTTGCCAAAATCTTTACAAGCAGAGTAAAAAATCTTAGGATTTAATTCCCATTCGGTGTTATCGGTAAAATGTCTGCTCACATAATCAGCTTCAACATTCTCTACCCCCGGAATGTGACTGGCCAAGAACCACACTTGTCTTTCTTCTGCCCATAACCAGATATTTCTGGCTACGTCATTGCATTCCTTAGACCTGGTTCCACCACTTTTGTTAATGTAGGAGACCGTCGTACTGTTATCAGAAAGGATAAGAATTTTCTTCTTGTTTATGTCCCTCATGAGGCTATTGAGGCCGTTCAGAACTGCCTGCATTTCTAAAACATTGATATGTTTTCCCTCCATTAAGGAATCCCATCTATAACCTGTACTGGTATTGTTGTACACTGCTCCCCACCCTTGTAGGGACGCATCCATGGTTAACGTGAGTTCAGGGCCCCGAGGTCTGATTAATTGTGTAGCATAGACTACTCGACTGTACCACCATTCTAAGTCCACCCAAGCTTTCTTTGTGATATACATCATTCCATCAAACCCAGCTGGGCCTGCTCATCTAAGAGCTAGGATCTTTTCTACCTCGATTTGTTTATAATGCGCTAGCGCATAATCAAACCCTTTTGTTAGGTCTACCATAAGGCCCACTACCTTAGCTACTTCTCGAATTTTGTGTTCTTTGTTGGGTCTCAATTTGTCAATCCAATCCCTTAACCTTGCAATTTTTTCAGGGGTAGGTCTAACTGACATGTCAACCGAATTCAGAATATAGCCCAAAAACGTTAGTTCTTGTGATGGGACCTTTTGAGATTTTTCTTGGTGGATAAAAAATCCCAAACTGGTAATTACCTTCTCGATTCTTTCTACTCCGTCTGCACATTCTTTCCTCGTGCTCCCTAAAATAAAAATATCATCGATATAATTGAAGCACAGAATGCCCTCTCTTCTCAGAGAGGCAAACACAGGTTTGAGAATTTTCGTGAAAACCCTCGGAGCGGGCAAGAGACCAAATGGAACTGCATTGAACCGATAAACTCTACCTTTCCATTGGAAAGTAATGTAATCTCTAAATTCAGGGTCTAAATTAAGCGAATAATACGCTTCCTTAAGGTCCAGAGAAGCCATAAAGGCTCCTTCTTCTAACAGGTCAATCGTGGATTCAAGATTATCCATTTTGAAATGTTCTTTTCTTATGTAATGGTTCAAAACAGTCAGATCAATGATTAATCGCCATTTGCCATCCGGCTTGGGTCTAAGAAACACATTTGCAATAAATTTTGCCTGCTTAGCTCGAATTTGTGTGATTACACCTTTTTTTAAAAGTTTATCAACTTCTAATTGGAGAGCTTTACTCTGAATATCGTTCATTCTATATTCCCTAGGGACTGACTTCTGAACAGGAATTTTTTCAAATTCGAGTGTAACTCCTTCTACTTGAGATAGCACCCATTGATCAGTACAGATCTTCTCCCAGTTAGTCAAATAGAATCTAATATTTCCTGGAATAAATTTATTCACGATAGGGGACACAACAAAGGTTGAATCAAAACCAGTTGATACAGACCTGCCTCGTTGAGGCTCTATTCCTTTTGGCCGGCATCCCCCTTCCGAAAATCCGAAGACTTGCCTGATTTGTCTCCGTTCTTGGGGAACGACTTCTTGAATTTACCATTAAAATTCTTTCCCTTCCCCTTTCCTTTACCTTTGCCTTGGTTTTGGGGGAATTTGCCCTGTTTAGGTTTGCTCTTGTTGTCAGACCAAGATTTCTTCATATCTTCCATCTTTTTGGCCAGTCTGGCCACATGTTCGCTCTCTTTTAACGAACCCTCGAGATTGTCAGATAATAAGAAGGTAACACCAGGGGGGTTTGAGTCGTTGGCTAGTGTTTTGTACTCCGTAGGGAGGAAAGATCGTATGGCCTCATGTCTGTCCTTTACAAGTTTAAAACGACTAAAGTAGGAAGCCATAGCTACTGCATTGGCGATATCCTTCATAGGTTCTGTGACCCACTTAGCTTCAGGCTCTTTTTCTTTCAATTTCTGGGCGGCAGCCAAAACCGCAGTAATAATTCTCAAAAACAAGATCTCGTTGCGTTTCAACTTTTCATCATTCTCTTTCGCCTCCTTGGGCAAAGCATCACGAATCTTAGTATTGATTTGATGGGGCTGCATATACTCCAAATTGCTAGGCCTCCTATACTCATCCATTACCTTTTTAAGGCCATCCACAGATAGAGTAACTCTAAAACGTTTGTCAAGAAAGTTTTTGATAGCCTCATGAACCGGTGTGCTTACACGGTCTTCCTCTTCAATCTCTTCTGCGAGAGATTCCCAGATAGATTTAGACGTAGAATCAGAACTGGGGCCTGGGGTAGAGGCAGATGCTGTGGAAGTAGAAGGGATTGCCGGGGTAGGCTGACTCTTACCTGAGTGAGCGGTGCCAATGGACAAAGATCTCGCGAAATCGCTGTAGCGACTCACCCCGTCAAAACCTCCCAGATCAAGTGCGGTCTCAGCGTCCGAGAGCCAACCGTCATTTATGACGTCATCCAAGTCATCCGAGTCAGACGAGATTTGTTTCCTCTTTCTCGTTGGAGTTTTAGCTTTCACCAAATCAGCTTCAACTACTTCCATACGTTCTGATATTTTACCAACCGAGTCACTAAGCTTCTATAGAGATCGATTCTAAAAGTTTATCAGCAATATCCGAACTCACAGAGTGCGACGTTGATGACGACGATCCGTGTCGATGAGACGAGCTGCTGCTCTTGTCCTTGTCACTCTTCTCACTTTTGCTGCGCTTGTGGGAGCTGTGAGAGCTGTGAGACCGAGAATGAGAGTGAGAATGACTCTTCCCACTGCTACTGGAGCTTCTGTGACTGCTACCACTGCCTTTGGTATTAGAATCAGAGCTCTTCTCTCGAACTTCGGACACCTCCGTGGATGTCCAAGCTATCGGTGACTTGTCAGCACTGTCCGCCATCTTGGCTAAGTTCAGTGAATCAAAAACAACTTGGTTTTCTAAGTAAAGTTCAACCGTCAATCAAGATCCAGACTGATCAAGAAAGGTATTTAAGGTACTCGGACCTAAAGATAGAGAATTTGTAATCTTTCACTAGATTAATCTCCACTTAAAATCACCAAATCTGCACGGCCCGCGGCTTGCGTGTGATCGCTCGAAAAAGGCAACTAAAAGTGACGTCATCGATACGCGTGACGTATCTCCTCGGTGCTACTGTCTAGCGACAGAGATGCGAAGCATAACCAGATCTCTACATACATTGTATGAAGACCTCTGGTTTAACATGTGTGCCAGGGAGATTTGAGAAAAATGGAATCGATTCAGAGTGTACCTGCCTGTATGTTTAACCAGGGGGGTATACTAATTCTGGTTAAATATTGAACAAACAAATTATTCTACAACCATGAGAGATCTTTGGACTGATACAGCTGGCAGAAAATATACCGTACGCCCTCACGAGAACATCAAGAGTCGAGTTGTATGGTAGGCCTACTGGATTATAACTTTTTTTTTTAAAAAAAAAAGATGGATACCATACAGGCATACTCTACTAACTATAGTATACTATAGGCCTAGTCTAGTCTCTAGAACGTAGAAGGTTAGGCCTATAGTAGGCTAGGCCTATCACTATCAGTTAGGCCTAGCCGGTTCCTAGATAGGTCGGGCCACTCTGATGTCGGACCGTCGTATACTCGGACCGCCGTATACTCGACCCGGGTAAGGTCGGACCAGGGGGTTAGTGGACTCGGACCGAGGTAAACTCGGACCATGCTAAACTCGGACCATGATTGCTCAACTCAAAGAGCATTGTTACCATTACGCACTGTATTTTCATGTGTTTTATGAAGTGAAATGAGTACATGGATGGATACTGATGCTAACTATAACCCTAAACCTAACCTTAAATGTGTGGTCCTAGGTCAGTATAGGCAGTAGTTATACCCCACTAGCATCATGACAGCTAGTTTTTAGTTGATACCAACAACGAGAGTAACTTGAATTTAATATCATATCTGGTCCGAGTTCACAGTGGTCCGAGTTCACAGTGGTCCGAGTCTACCAACCCTGTGGTCCGAGTCCACTAACCCCGTGGTCCGACTCCACTAAGCCGCCCGGTCCGACATCACGGTGGTCCGTCTTCACCAGTCCTCTAGGCCTACTTTAGTTACTGTCTTTAGTTTAGTTTAGTGACTTTTACACCCTATTGACATGTTCTTCGTTACCCAACCTCACTGCTCAGGCTCAGACAAATGGTGCAGACTATCTTATTAAAGGGGAATCAATGAGGACTGGGGGATAACCCAAAGAAAACCCATCAGATCTATCTCTACACAATTACTAACGTTACTGAGCCTGCTCAGACAGAAAGATCGGTCCGCTTCGACCTGTGTTTGGTATATGCAACACATTGCATTATCGCTCATTCAAGACAAGATTGGAGTTATCTGATATATTTTCAAACAAACACACGTTTAATTGGCGGCCTAAGATAGGCACAAACATGAAGAAATGCTGGATAATAACAATGACCCGGTAAGATTATCACAGAAGGTATAATTACTTCTTGTTTCCTGAGGAACCCGTGTTGTTGAGCTCCAACGTTAATGTTGCTTCGCAAGGTATGCTGCGCAACCCGAAGCGGGTTTGTTTACTATCATTTGATTGGCTAACGGCGGAGTGCAGAAAATACAAGGGGATGGAAGGGAAAGAGGGAAGGAAGGGGTGAACATTGAATTAGACCAAAACCGAGTTGCCTGTTTTTATTTTTGGCATTTATTCTGCCTTCATATGTGAGAGTGGTATCGCAATATGTCTAATTAAATCGTTTTCATGTACGCGAAAAGGAAGGAATAAATTATAAGCCAAAGTAAAATTAGGCATAGGCCTAGATCTAGGCCTATACCAGTACGGTACAAAAAAAAGGACCATATAGGCCCCTAGGCCCTATACCTCCTTTTTAAAAGAAATAATGAAAATTCAGAATAACAAAACAAGTTAATCTCATGCAAAGGACCTGCAGACTAGGCCTAGGCCTATATGCTTATCATTGTCAATTACCTAGATCAAACATTTAACCCCTAGCTTTTTGAATGGAGGCCTAAATATAGACCTAGGCCAGTATTATTGGCGTTAATTAGCCTAAGCACTAGGCCTATAGTCCTACATAGGCTAGGCCTATATGCTACTCTTCCCAGTAAACACCTTATAGGGTAGCCCGGGCTCCCCAGACCTTAACCTATGGAGGTAGCGACCAGCAAAATAGAGAGGAGCCAGTCAGAATTTCTTGGGCTACTTATACACTGTCCTGAAAAAGCGTAGAACTATGGCGGGGCACCTTCAGAATAAGTGTAATTGGCCTTGGTTTTGTTCCCCCCTCACTTTGGGTAGATATACAGTGCAGCGCCGTAGATTAGCGCCCATGTGGGAAAGCTTGTGTAGCTTTTGTCTTAACCTATGGCTATATATATCACTAGCTATAACAAAGCATGAAGGTGTGGAAATGAATACACATTTCATTGTAGCATTGATGAACGAAAGAGCAGTGTCTGGCAAACTACATGTACACCATGAAGTAAAAAGGATATTTTTAAATGACTTTATTTTGCAATAAATACATAATCTAAATGAGAACCTTAATGATTAACTAATTTAGCTGTTTAACCCTACATCTTCTTTTTCCATTATTCCCCGAATGTTATTTTAACAATAACTTTTAAAAAATAGGTTTTAAACACATCACATGTAATTATATGCTGCTATCACTTGCAGAATTAAGCCTAACATATTCAACTTGCAGTCGTGGTGTAGTGGTTAACACACTGGCCTACAGAACAAGCTCTGAGGGCTCGAATCTCCCTCTGGCCTTACAGCTTTTTTTTTCATACTCTTGTAGCGGGATCTGAGCTACGCTACCATGAATTACACTTCCAGCTTCCTATGGCGCGGCCAGCTATGGCGCGGCCAGCTATGGCGCGGCCAGCTATGGCGCGGCCAGCTATGGCGCGGCCAGCTACGGGACAAGTGTAGATTTATGGCGGGGTGAATTACACATTTGAAACATGTGTTGCCGGCGCCGCGCCATAGTTTTACTTGCCCAACGAGGACAGTGTAGGGTAGACCGGGGTAAAAAGGACTTTTCTATTTTTTTCCTTCTAAAGCTAGGCTATCGATCTGCTGTAATTGGCCACTAGGGGCCTACTGCAATATAGGCCTAGGCCTACTAAGCCATGAATTACCTTTCTCTTCTCCCATTAGCTTTAAAAAGTGCAAAAAAAACCCAAATTAATGATGCCCCCACCCCCACCGCTAGGCTGAGCGAAATCCGGTATTATAACAACTGTAGGCCCTAACACTTAGCCTAGTGGATTCACACAAGTCCCATATTTTGCACACGGAAATGCTACGACAATGTAGGCCTATACAGATTACATTTGATTTGTTTGGGGTTTTTTCATTACAAACAAAGGCCATACATTTAATCATAATAATAAAGACGCATGTTGACGTGGTCAATGTTTTCCTGCGTTGCTTAGCATTATACAAGAAGAAATAGGCCTATACTAACTTAAACAGCAAAAGTTACTCATACTTATGATCCAACCAAAATACCACAGTTGGGAAAAAATCAATAGAACATCTCCAAACAATATCCAATTAGCCTAAGCATCAAGTTTCAAATTACAATAACTCTCCTTCTCACAGACTAACATAAAGTATACATTCAAACACATACATCAAACACATTTCAGGACACCCATCCTATCTGTTATAATATATTCAATTGTTCATCTACTTCGTCCATATTCACTTGCCTCATCCCCCATTTCAAAGTCATATTCATATTCTTTTGTAGAAAAAAACATCGCCTGGAGTCCTAATAAGGGCTAACAAATTATAAAAATTGCAGGACCGATAAAAAATAGAAATTATCTCCTAGATATTTATAATATGATTTGCAAAGCCTTCCTCTATCTTATCCCAGTAGACCTTTATCACTTTATGTGAGAAATCTTCACTATCTACACTCATTCTTATATTCACAGGTAAGGAATTCCACAAACACGGTCCCCTATAGAATTGACTTCTTAACATTCGGTCACTTTTAGGGGTAAAAGTTTTAAGGCGATATTTCTGCTCCCCTCTCAACCTTACAGCTCTTTCTTCCACTAGGTATTTCTCCCTTATGTTGTACAATAATTTCAACAATGCAATTTCATGACGCCATGCAAGGGGCATAATGCTTCCACATAAACATAGCTCATGCCTGGTTTGGTCCTTTCCAAAAGCCAGTCTTAGCGCTCTCAAAACCACCTTTTGTAATTTATTTAAAATTCCTCTATTACAACTCATAATGACAGGTGATGCATATTCAAGTACTGGCAACAGATAGGTCCTACACAGCAACCAGCATATCTTACCATTCATATATTTCCTGCGTCTGCTTATGTTCGCTAATGTCCCATATATATATATAAGCCTTCCTATACACATCACTAGCAAAAGGATTTAAGGACATTCTTTCGTCAATACTAATCCCAAGGTACTTAAATAAGAATACCCGATCAATTTGCTTGTCTCTGCATTTTAAAGTGATGTTATCATACTCCGGCCGTTTCCGTCTATAGAATAGCTGATATTTAGTCTTGTCAATATTTAACTGTAATCCATTTACCTCACACCAGGTATTGTACTTGTCGATATTTGAAAACGTTGATTAATTCCATAAGCTGGGTAGACGTAGATCTAACGTTACTGTATTTCTCCATTTTTTCGTCAGTATCAAAATGTTACCTATAATTTGCCAGAGCTAGGCCTATAGACTACAAGTAGTCAATTCTACTGTTGGGGAGAATTTTTCATAATGAGCAATAGGCTATCTTTTGCTCAAGTCTTTTCCAATAGTTTAACCATGATAGCTGAAATGAAGCTATCTGAAGCATAGGTGTAGGAATCGAAATATTTGCCACAGCCTTCCTATACTTCGCCTGCATTGTGCTGATATCCCTGATATACAGTTGCGCTCTAATCAAACACGTCATATTTTAGCGGAACGTACTGTGCGCTTCTAAAGAAGCGCAAATAGCAAATTTTAGGAGCGTATAGAAATTAGAAAGCGCAGTATAACCGATTCCATTAAACCGCTACGTTTTCGCTTCATCTTTGCTTGCTAGGCGCTCGGGGGAATACAAAGAGCGGGTCATGAGCGGATCAAAAGAGCGATCCAGTGGATCACAGCTTTAAAGAATGGAAGTGGTGCAGGTTTAATGGGCATATGGTTAACCATAGAATTATGTTGTTGAAAATCTTATTCGCTGAATACATTTAGGCCTATTTATCGTGCAAACAGTTATGTAGGCCTCACACATACTTTCAATTTTATTTTTATTCCTTTGTGAATGTTTAATGCATTCCCTTGTGTATGTCTTTGTGGATTAGGTCCACTGAGATTTTTTTATTCATTTATTTATTTATGGAATTTGGTCTTTTGGTGTTTTGTTTTTTAATATCTGATATTTAAATTAGAATGTATGTTTCATAAAATTATTTGTATAAAAACAAATTATATTGCATGGTACATTTTGCTACAGCTATAAGATCTCTAACCTATAATCTAAATTCGCTAAGGCTTTTTAAAGTTGTTGCAAGGTGCATATGGCACTCTTGACTTATACCAAGAAAGGAATGGGCTCGAATTGTTTCCCTAAGCCTCCCACGCAGTCCCCCATCAACTTTGCAACAAAATGCTAATATGGTATGTCCACACGCATATTTATATTGATAGTAGCGATTACTCTGAACCATCTGCTCAACGTCTGCTCAACCAGGAGTAGTTGCTGGGGCATAACACATTGAGCAGCTGGTAAGGCTGGTGCCGGAAAAACGCTTGTAGCAGCAGCAGCGTCATCTTGCCCTAGCCGCACAGTGACAGGGCTGTCAGTGTACTTGCTTTCTCCAGCACTTGGGACACAGTCACCAGCACAGCCATTCTAAACGCTATATAACCAAGCAGCCAAACATTCCTGCCGTTGCACCACCCCAACTTCCCAGTAAACACCTACTTCTACCATTGCCAGAATACCAACCAGCCAGTCAACATACTCTCATCGTATCCACCTACTACTACCACCACCACCATTTAATTAGCGAACCATCTCACATCCATGCTTGCAACAGCCTCTGGAGCTTGTTTCCGTATTTTCACTGCACACGCGGCGATCCAGCCTCTGTTCAGGAAGCTCGAACAAATAATCTCTTCCTGAGAAGGGACGTATTGGGTGACTAACTGCAGTCCATCACAATGTCGGTTATACTAACGGCGGGGAAGAAGGCTATCAAGCCCAAGAGCGCTAAGCCGAAACGAAAGAAGCAAAGGTGAGTTGCATCTTGCAAAATGATTACTCACTTCGCCATGGTAACAGTTTGAATAGAATGAAAGCCGCATATTGGTGCATTGGCAGCGGCAATGCATTGATGGCTTATATCACTCTTGTAGAGCCAGTTTTATGTTCAGGCTGTTTTGTCAATATACTTAATGATACATGTGTAATATACGTGGGAAAAGATTATTGCATCGTTCTACATGTCAGATATTCATAACGAAAAACTTGAAATATCCCATTGACAATGTATTATTTTGGCATTTAATCTTTAAAATAATTCCTATAATTATTCTGTTTGACACAGTGCAAAACTGTGTAGTTGAACATTTGAAGCATTATTTTTATCTGGTGGCCCAATTCTGGACCATTAGCTGATTATATTTCATCGGCATAACTGCCGGTATATTTCCCGGTGTTATGTATACTTCCATCATAATTATTATAAGGAAATGTTGTAACCAGTTCTGTACAGTTGCGTGATACAATCCAATAATATAACCAATACAACAATGCAACAACCTATTAAATGTACCTACAACAATTAAATGGTGCATTGAAACCTTTCGGATAAATGATTGAAGAGTGCCATTTTCGCACATAAGGCAATAGGCCTACATTCAATAATCATGATTGTCATATCCATGAATACTTAATTCCTGTATAGACACATTCCTATGGGTCAAACCGTAGTTCTATAATTTCATAGAAATACGTAACGAACCAGACATTTCCCACCAGTACAACCAAAGCTAATATATGAATGCATACATTCGCATAGAATTAAGGTCCAAAAATCGATTTCTAGTTTGTCATAATAAATCAAATAAGGTAACTTTCATCTAGTGTTACGACAAGGATTTGGTCATCGCCGGGTCCTACGCACATGTCCAAATATTTATGGATTTCTTGGGATCGATATTGCAAACATCGCAATCGATTGATACAATATTCCTTGGTATCCATCAGGGTCAGCCAGGAGAGGGAAACCCTTCAGCGCTACAACTTCTCACCTCCGTTCTAATTCAGTTACCTTGCATCAAAAGTTATAAATCATCCACCCTTATACTCTGATGATTTCTAAGGAATGAATGTTAATTTATTCATGTTGGCATTTCTTCCAGTTCAATGTTATCTCTAGTGAAGAAGAATTTATGACTGCATGTTATTAACGCAACTCGCGTGCAAATACAGCCTCCTACTACTCTTGATGTTCTATTGATGATTGTGGACATATAATATTACGTTCAGAGCTGTAAATTTCATTTCGATTGTTTTCATCGACAAAGTTGGTTATTTTTATCATCTATTGAAATGATTATTGTAACTATCAGAAAATGCACCTTAGTAACTTCCAGTTCTGTCGATCAAATAAAACCATGCGAAGTACATTAATTAAAGTGTCTTCAACTGTGCATCATATTGAATAGACATTATAATTATTTCCAGGAAATTTGAATTCCAAATAGCAAGAGTTTGATATTTTGAATGAACTTTTTCCCACCCTTCTGTTTGAATGTCAAATTCCAAACCGTTATTATATATATGCGGGCTTCGTATGTTGGCCAGAGTGTATACACCACACTATAGAACATGCAGTTATGCATGTTGTGCTATGGAACTGATCCATAAACTTCAGCTAGTTTGACTAGGACTGGTCACACAATACCTTCATAGGCACCATCTTGTGTGCATAGCATCTTTGTTGATCACACACCAAGGAATCAATAAGGAACAGTGCAGTCTCCGTTGTCCAGCAACAAAGCCTATTTTGTATGTACTACTTGCATGGTAAGCAAAGGCATGCCCGAGCATGTGGCCCCTTTTTTGCTACTACTAGTTGATTCCCGTCGCTAAAATTGCAATAGCGCATAACTTGCAGTTTTTAACAATTGAATGATCCTTCAGTCCCCATCATCTCATTAATTGCCACTTCATTAGGCAGGGGATAATTGCAATCTTCATTAGCAGAAAAGTTCACACTCAATCGTTTTGGGGCGGGTGTGATCTGTTTATCCATACCGTGTAGATTTATCGGGGCGTTCCACTGAATGTAACGACACAATGGGTCATAATCGGAGAATGTTTAGCAAGTTTTCCCCTTGAACTCATATTAGGGTTTTCAAAGAAAATGACCGATGTGCCAAGGATTTGATAAACTGTTCAGATCCAATTGAAGTCCAGTTGAAAGAATGCGTTAGAATGCATAGAAAACCCAGTCTGGATAACTACTCGGACTTTCGTCCAAGGTGTCATGAATTATAAGCCCTGTGAAAACAAACGATGGAAACAAACAGGTCGAATCCATATTCCAATAGTTAGCAAACCAATCATTGCGATCCGACTCACTAACCCCCTGGAAAAACTTTCAGTTCGCAATCGGCCTTTTGAAAAAAAGTAATTAAGAGGAAGGGAAAACACAGGAGTTTCTTCTTAGACTATTTCCAACGTTTCTACCTCTATCGGTCTCATTCGGGGAAACCACAACTTTAAAAACCGTTTGTCATTCCGTCTGGTGGAGCACCCCATTAGTTCTTTCTATGTTCGTACTTTTCCAGAGAGATCGACCGGCAGAAAGCTCTACTATTATATGAGGATAAATGTACATGATATTATAGTGGTTCATGTGTAAACTCAATAATAAACATTTGTTAACATGAGTTCTCAGCATAGACAGATAGTAAAATACAAAATAGACATGGCTGTACACAGTCAGTAATATCATGGGACGCTTCTCTGGGAGGACAATATGTCATCAACCAAAACTCATTTTGAGATTATGCTGGCAGAATTCAGCAGTAGGCCAATAAATTCAACACTCATGTTTTGAGTGGAATCCTCCTGTACGTTTTGGGGTCAAGCTAGTTCTACAGCTCTATCACACTATAATTCAGCAAAGTATAGATTTCTGCATTTTTCAATGCAAGTTCAATATTATGATCTTTTTGCAGATATCAACATTAGCCTTGAAAGTGAGGGTAATATTAGACTTTCAGTTTCTGATTTAGCTTCCAGGCGACTTCCTAATATTCCAAGGTGCTTAGCTGTGTTAACTTCTTTCAGTGTTTGTAAGATAGAATGCTTGTCCGCTAAAATTAAGTTATTAGGATTTCGCGTGTAACCCGAAGAAAAATGAACATAATGGTTTTGTTCGGTATTTATGGAGATTTTGTTATAGAGGTTTTGACATTACATCGGGTGTGATGCTGTTCTCAGCAAAATTGAAAAAGCTTAATTCCTGTAAAAGGGAAATGGACCTCTACAGTCACTATCGCTACTGTATGCCGATACCGAATTGATTATTATTGTAAATGGTATTGGTATTGTTTACTGCTTTAACACTGTAAGGAAAATATAAAAGGCTTGAAAACCTCCCAAGCTGCTGGAGAAATGCCTTCTCATTTGCAATCAATATTGATTAATAAACCGTTTAAATACAAAAAATACAAAATCACTTACGTATGGTCGCTGATAGACCAGTTCTGTTGTCGCTTCAGTATTGAAGCCATGAGAAACAGTTCCTATTACAAATATTTATCTTTATTTGATACTAGCAAAGTACTCGTCCTCCGGACGGTCACCCTCTCTCCCCACACTTCCCCCTCTCTCTCGTTTCCCTCCCCCTCTTCTCATACCTGTTTTTCTGTCCCAACCCCATCTCTGATTTCCCCCCCCCCTCTCACTCCCCTCTTTCTCAATTTCCCCCTCCCCTCTCTCCCTTCCCCATCATCCTCTCCCTTGCCTCTTTCCCCTTGTTCTTTCCCTCCCCATCGATTCCCCTCTCCTATTTCCCCCACCCTTTCTTTTCTTAACTCTCCTCCTCCTACACCCTCTCCATCCCCTCTCTCTCTCCAATACCCCCACCCTCTTGCTCCCCTCTTCTTCACTCCCCCACTCCTCTGCATGTAGTTAGGTCCCCCTGAAAGGTTGTGGGAAATTGCGTATAGTGTCACAGGGGCTTTCCCAGGCTATACATAGAGTGTAGAGATCCTAAGTTAAAAAAGGCTTCAAAATCACATTTTTACCCCAGATACCTTCACAAATCACATATAATGTCCTCCAGACAGGGTTGACTGACCTGTAGAGACCAACAAAGTAGATGAGGAGACCCCAAAGAACCCCCCTTTTCGACCTCTTTTGGTAAAAATCAATCTACCCATATATTATATGGATTAGGAATAAAGCCAGTTCACATGCAATACTTCAACCTTTGGTCATATTATTGTGACTCCTGACAATAGGCTAGATCTATGCGGGATGGTCATATAATTTTATTCATTTTACAACATTGGTGCATTAAAATACTACACAATACCATTCCATTCAATACAATATCCTTTGACCCAGATTGGTGCAGAGGTCAATCGAACAAGCAATATTCTTTACATTGCATTTAATTTTAAGAACAATTCAATAGTTTTGATTCATTCCGATCAAGGTGCATGGAGGCAACCACAACACATTGATATTTGGGTGGATCTGATGAAGATAGGGCCCTGCAACCCACCAACCTTCCAACTCACCTCCACCTCCAACTTGAAATGTTTTGGATGCAGGCTCGATCATTGTCTGTTTATTACTTCCGCTTTCCTAACTAGGGCGATGTCATTTATAATCTAAACCCAAACTTCTGGTTTTTCTAAACCTCTTGGGAAATTACAGAAATTCGCGGACATGGGCAAACTGAAAGCGAGCGATTATATTGTAGATCGCTTCACCGCGGTAAAGGCCGACACAATTTTCAAGCAATTGGAATATAGACCCCTGTGAAGATGCACAGATTTATTGCGTCTGTCAAGGAAATCTCTTAGATCTTTTTGCTACACTGAATCAGATTTGGCATGCATTATCTGGCCATTCAAACCCCCAGAATAAATGCTTATGCGCACCACTTCATTCGCCATCGTGTCCATCCCCCCCAAAAAAAGCCCCACGTACCAAACAACTTGGGATGGAGATATTGGGAGAACATAGAGATATTGGGAGAACGTTGCAACACCGTTTACCCATGGCTAGTATATCTGGAGAGCAATGGAACGCATCACTTATGCTGTATTTGCATTGCCCAGATCAATCTGAAAACGAGACTATTCGGCCTATTACATTACCCCATCAATTGTTCAAGGTGTTTGTATAGTGCCGGGGGTTGGGGAATGTTTCTTGAATTAGGGTCACAAAAAAATAAGTCTAGCACTGGATGGCGTATGGCAGACGGATATGATAGTAAAGGCGTGCAGATAGGTATTGTCGCCAGGAAGGGGATGTACGTACAATCAATCTATTTGCTGGCAGTGTGGGATAAAATCGCTATGCACATAATATACTTTACTTATTCTATTGCTTGCCTATCACAGAAAAGCTAATTTTCCAGTCCTTGAGTAAGTATATTGGAATTCTAGGGCTTCTATTTTGACAACATTTATTCTTCTTTAAATATTGAATCATGACACCAACGATAAAACGCGTTATAATGTCAGGGATCCAGTTCCTATGGTTTTATATAAAATCCCTCCATTCTGGAATTAACAAAATGATGACATAGTGTGTGACGCCATGATTCATGAGAGAAGTTTTCTTTTGTGACAATATGTGATACATGAGAACAACTATAGTCACTCGAACACCACCATATATATATATATGGATCATAATATTTTGAATACTTCCATACAATATTATGGAATAAGTTCAAAGACAGGTGCGCATAAGTGGTAATATTTCGGGTGGTATTTTTAGGATGTTAGTTACCGAATGAATACCTTCCTGACACCTGATGAATGAACGCTCATCCTTATTTCCTTAATTCCTTATTTATGATTATGATTCTCACTTTGAACGTATTCATGTAGTGGTAATGATTTATATTGAATCACGAATCATGCATGTCTTGCACTTTAATAGGCCTACATTCTCTTTGGTGTAGTTAGAGGCTTGGCCGTATGTTATGATAATTATTCGTGATGCATTTTAGGCTGGGTTTCTTCGTAGTGAGATATTTGTGCAGCATAGTTTGAACTTAGATGTATATAATTTCAAAGAGTTCAAAGTGAGAGACCCGATTAGTGTTTTCGGAGAATAATTACATCTTGATAGATCAGATAAAAATGTGTTCGGATAATGGCTATTCTTGACAAGTGAGAGCTATAGACAGATATTGATTGTCTTAACAATTACATCTATAGGTAGGCTAGATTGATGTAGATAAACATCAATCTAAAAAGAGAATCTGTTGTTGATTTTGATATCAGCAGATGAAATCAGTGTCATGCTGGTAATGGCTGGGAGGGGGAGGGCATGGAGTTTAGGTGTGAATTAAAGGGACAAGTTGACAAATAAGATACATTATATGCAAAGGTGTTAAAGAGACCAAAAGAATTACATGGAGTGACCAGGTATTATAGGGGTATATATGGGTCCCATTTTTTATGTCTGTGTCTGAGTGTCGCACGATAAGACATTTTTCCATGTCCCATGTCACTTTTTAAAACAATTCAATGATGTCTCGTGTCACTTTTTAAGCAATACATTATATATATTAACGGTCGTTACAATGTCGTGTGTCGCCTGTTAAATAAATCACTGTGTCCCGTGTCCTTTTTTTATACATTTCTGGATGTCTCATGTCGAATTTTATCAGCCTTTTGGGAGCTGTGTGTGTCGCACGTTAAGGGGAGCGTGTCGCCGTGTCGCCCGCGATTTAGCGGCCGTGTCGCGTGTCAATCGTGTCGAATTTTACCCATATGTACCCATTATTATGGGAAATGGATTTCTTGTTGTTTTCTCTCTCCCCTTCTTCTTCCTCCTACTATCCCTCCCTCTCCTCTCCCCATCCCTCTTCTCTTCCCTCTCCTACTCCTCTCTTCCCTCTCTTCCACCTCCTCCCTCCCTCGTCTTTATCCCTCCTTGTCTTTATCCCCCCTTGTCTCTATCCCCTCTCCCTCTTTTTAGAACAATATTAGGTGAACATTCTCAGCTTCTGTTCACACCTACCAATTTTGTTGTGCCTCATTTTTTTTCAACATTCTGTTTACCTTCATATTTCTGGAATTATTTAAAAGTCAATATAATCAAGTAGTACCTTGGGTTTTACACTTTTAGTTTACAGGAAATCTCATTCAACATAAATTGATTTAATGATTTGTGTGACTTTACATTTAACTGACATCAATCTTCATTTCCCTTGGAAACGCAATCTTCTGCATGAACCGGAAATAAATGAATGTAAACTGTTAGCTGTATTAGGCATAATAAGTAACAATTATATTGTACTCGTGAATAAGAGCGGAACAGCTTCATATCTACCAACTTTGTTGCTATGAGGCATTTTTTTTTATCTCAAATCCAACAGCAGCAACGGTTTTAAATGTTTGCATATTGGTCGCATGGCCTCAGCAATTGCGTTCAATTATGGAGAATATTTATATTCTCAGTGTAAGCAATCCTCTAGGCAACGAAAACATTGTTTTTCAACATTTAAATATACCCTCGATGTCCCATTTGCTGCTGTCGGATCAACCGACGGAAGTGACGTCGTCGAAATGTCATACACGTCTGCCGCAGTGAATCGAGACACCGGACCGCCTATGTCAACATGAAAGCTTTAACGGCTATCGATTTTTCACATCCGGAGATTGCTCGCATTGGTTGTCGTCTAGAATCCTCTGCTAAGTAAAATGGAAAAAACGTCTGAGAGGCTTAGTCAATTTGGCAGAGGAAAACACCCATTTCATTTTATAATCTAGATATATAGATATGAGCAATATCGTGGTTAGAACATGTAAAGGTGATTAATTAGTTAAAACGAGTTCTTTTATATCATAGGCCTACTGGAAGTTCATTATTGTTTTAGTGAGGTAATTTGCTTGTTTTGTTATTTTCAAAGTCTCGGGCATGGTTTGAAGATACACACCTGCCTTAAACATTTCTACATAGGCCTATTCAAGGGATAGTATGTTTAAAGACGCTGACATAAACCGAAGATATGAATACCTTGAATGACTAACAATCGAGTTCTAGGCCTACCTGTATGTATGTAGACATGTTTGCCATTAATTGGTAGGAATGGAGGAGAATCAGAACGAGAGATATAGACATGGGTTAAGCTGCGAATGATTTGTTAGCCTACATGTTAAGGAATTCCATTGGAAAATTTCCAGTACTACATCATCTACATTCAAAATCAATAATACAAATAAATAGAATGAATTCATGAATAAGAAAATTATAAAAGCAATACTGCCATTTTGTTTCTATCAGTTGCCATAGGAGCTCTAGTTCGGCTGGAGAGGTCATTCCCTCCTACCATCGGTGCGGTTCTAGGCACGCCCCGGTTAAAAGTTGACGAATTTGTTCGTAAATGCGTTGCATGAGAGAGAATTCAAAGATCGATGTCATAATAACACGCAATGCATTTGAAATTCATTATCATATAGCATACCAGAGGACGCATGGATAATTTATATGAGGAAAAAAACCGATCTAAATTGATACCAATATACTAAAAACAATCCTATCAGTATAGTTTGGTTCCACTTTGTGAACTGGTTCAGGTTGGCTGCATTTCAAGTCAGGATTTCCAGTGGAATAATGCCAAGAATTCTCTATAATTACTCAGAGAACTCTAGCTTTGACAAGCATCTATGCCCAGCCAGCCAAAATGCCGGTCAAAATACCAAAGCCAAATCTAACCATTCGTTTTCACTTCTATGGTTTGATGCCTTTTATTATCAATTTGTTCTACCCGATAGGCCCAATGCATGGCGACATTACCCAGCCACTAATTCACACATAAAAATAGTGACTAAGTTAAATTGCAGTTATTGGCTTGGCCAAATTCCACCGACGTTTCTTCCTTATTATATAACGTTATATATAATGTAATAGAAAATGGCAATAGTTCATTTCAAGTGATATTTGTTTTTGTATAAAGACTACCTGGTACTTCAAATTTCACTTTCGAGTTTCGAATTAAAAGGACGTTAAGAAAATGCAGCATCAGCAGTTCCTAAAATGTTTATCTAATGGCAACCCAGTAATGATATTTATACCATTGGAAATGGCCCAGTTCGATTTTAGCCACCATAAGGAATGTGGTGGAAGTACCAGTTGGATGCACATATTATGTAGATTTATTGGTATTGGTCTTTCTGAGGGATACTATCTAGTTTTGTATGTGTATTACCCTTGTCTACTGCCATTGGTCTCTCATCTAGTGGTGTTATAGTCAGATGTAGTAACATAAATGGGGCTGATGGCTTACTTGTACATGACCCTCTCGTACTTGACCATAGCAAAGCTCATACTGATAACGATAGAAGCTAGAAGATTAGGTCTACAGAGTAGATGCAGCTGGCAGGTATACGTCAAGCCTACTGAGGTCAGGCTACGGCAGGGTCAAGTGTGCCTCAAGGGTATCTGTTGACCGCTCCTACTTAGTGGGAAGACTTTAATGGTATTGGCAAGCTCTGACAATAGCATTTCTGTTTTAAGGGGCAAATTTAGGAGCCAACTCCTATTTTCAGCTTAGTTAAACATATGTGTACACACTGAGTTACGTTTACAACCTTGGCTGAACTAGACAACGATTGCAAACAATCAACCAGCCCATCAAAGACTCAGTCACCCATTATTGGAAAAATCCAATCGTCGCTGACGGAATGGGAAGACTGGATGCATTAAGTACAATTGAATTGAATAAACGTTTATTTGATAGAAATCTTTAACAATACAATAACTTATAGTTCAGCTATTTATTAGCGGACACAGGCCTTTAGGGGCAATCATAACCGAAAGTTTCCCAAATGACAGTAAATCAACCAACGGCAACCAAAGATCATCTAATTAATGGACTTTGTCAGTGGTTTAACAAGTTATAAGTTTATTAAGTTAATCAATCATTTAATGAACTATTTTTCAATGGCTATTTTTCAATGGCTAGATTATGAATATCAGACATACTGTAATCTGAAATGCCTCGAATGTCTGTATTAGAAGAACACAGGAGTGGAAGTAAAATTCAGTTTATTAACAACTAGGAAAGTTGCACGCTCCCTGTTTACAAAGGCAGTTGGATAAACATGAAAGTACAATGCAAGGGAATTAGACATAAGACATCAAACAACATATTGTAATCTAATAATACACAATTGTCTTTTAGTCTTTGCAATTCTGAGCTTGTCTGTCTCCAAGACTTGAAACCAAGAAATCCCAAAGGGTGTAGTAGGTGTAGATCACTCAGATTCAGTCATGGGTGGTCCTCTCTAAATGGGTTCCTCTCTAAACCTATACAGTGGCCTTAAGTGGCAACTTGTCAATCAAACCAAGATAGCCAATAGAATACAACAAATGTCAACCAATAGGATGTCACACTGGCCTTCAGGGATTTACTGCAGAGATGGTAGAAGGTTGTCAATCAAGCAGTCCTTGCATAAGTGCAAAGTTAGTAGTGTTGGCGTGAATTACATCACACAGAGATGGGCATCCAGATATCCTCCCAGATAAGTGTCCACACTCCTCACACCAATCCTCAACCAACACCTCAAAATGTATCACATGAACTTGCTACTCAGGATGATTGACAGAATGGTACCCAATTCACTAACATTCACGAATTTTGTTTTAAAAAAAATACCGTAGAATGTAAAAACAGATCGAATCATTTCCAAAGATAGGCCTACAGTTCTACGACGGTACCAATGTCATGCCTCCGTAGTTGAGTTGAGTTGAGACCATCTATCTATTGCTAGCTTATAATGGCTTCTCTCAGTTTTCAAAACTAATATACAATTATTATGGACCAAACCTAATAAAACACGTCAAGTACATGCAAAACCCGATAAGTAAGGACTCGGAGAGGGACATGTGCACACACATATTATAGGGTTTGTGACTATAATGTCAAACGCACGTATCATTAGGTCTGGGAGATGGCTACAGTATACCATTCGAGCTGGAGTCCCGATGAAAATCTCCGCAGAGGCCTGGCCCAGTATGGGCAAAACGTTGTTCTGTATGAGACAGCAATGACCTCTTGTGTGATACATTAGTGTATGGTGCCGGGCATTATGTGATATACACACTTGGCCATATATCTTTATATGCAGTAATTAGGGGCGTAAAGTTTGACGCTATGTATCTGGTGTACTGCGGAAGCCCAGAATGTTCACCTTTATTCGCTATAATACAAAAATGCGCATATCCGAAGAAACATTTGTCAATAAACATGTTACTGGACCCTCAGTTAGAGTAATTTAGGAAAGGAAAGCTTCACAATCTATAGGCCTGATTAAATCAATAAATGAGGCAATATCTCTAAGAGTAATATCAGTGGAATTGTTTTCTGGCGATGAATATAAAACACTCTATAGATTGCAAATCTTGTCTGGCGATATTTGAGGCTTCATTTCGCAAGAACATAATAGCTCCGATATTGCATGACCCATCAATATCCATTAAATCTATAGACCATCCGGGTGCTGTGGGCATTTTTTAATTTCGTTTCCATGTACCAAAACAAATGGCTTGTTTTCTCGCGGGCCATAGTTGGGCATTCCATATTCATACCATCACCCAATATCAGCTGGGAAACTTAGATGGAACATTATTCCATCAGGATGACGAGGGGCATGTGTCGCGTTAAATGTTTACCCAATCCAATAAATAGCTCATTGCCTGCAAGGGATATTTGTCTGGCGAATCAATCTTTCATAAAGCCTTTGGTTGTGTACGTCGTTTTTTATGGCGTTTGCTATTTATCTACCAATCTAAAGCTTGACACATATTCGTCCGATATTCTGAATCATTTAAAGGTTTGCATTGTCATTGGAGGTAAGTACGTACAATGGTAGTCGGACATTGTTATAGTGTAATGACCTGGGGCCTGTTGTATAATAAATCATTACTTCAAATATTCGTTGCTCCGCTATTTTTCCTCGCTGAGGTAGAACATTCCTATTGTAGGAATAAAACCTATTATTGTCTGTATAGCCGAGTTCCAATACCAGCTGTTTAGCAAGGAAATGTTGCTAAGGAAGGTAAATATTAAGGCAAGATGTGTTATGCAACGGGCCCCTGGACATCTAGGAAGGTCCTAGTGCTAATAGTTATGTCCTGGTGAAGAATTGTGGTAAATATGTTGACTAGTACTCTGGTAAACAGTCTCAGGATCATGGAAATGCAAATAGCGTTTTCCCCTTTTCTCCAGAACTTGATATCTCATAATTTTCTCTTGCAGTGCCCCACCAGTTGCAGCTTCTGGCAGGTTGGAATATAATGTTCAGAATTTATGATCTATTCAGATCTTTTTAGTTCCAATCGCTTTCAGAACATCTTGCTCTCACAAACCTGTCCATGGCAACTGCCTTAACACTCCATTTCAGCTTCCAGCTACTTTCAACGATGTTATAATAATAACAAACCCTTGTTTCAAGAGTTAGGACTTTCTAGTACTTTAGTGCGAATAGCCATCCAGCTTTCCTGGACTTCGTTTCTTTAGCGGTACTTAAAACCTATTTAGTCTCGGTTTGTACCATGGTAGTGAAGCTTCCTACAATATTGTCTTAGACTCTAATCTTGTAAAACCTCTGCTTAGAAGATGTATTTCAACCTTTTAAATGAAACTAAAACACTTCTCCGTTTGGTCTGATGCCTATTCTAAATCCCCAGCTCTTGCTTTAGAAGAACTTGCCTATATTTTATCGATAACTCTACCCTTGTTTAATATAAGCTTGTATATATAGATTTGTTATTGTGCACTTATATATATAGTTCCATGAGCAACAAAGGCTCATCGTTGAATGATCTTTTCATATTATAGGGGCAAGACGCCAATATGGCTTTCACTTGGTGTTCCTTCAGGAAAAAGTTCCCAATTTGATGGATACGAAGCCTAAGCATATATGCTGCTCTAATAGTTCGACCTCTCTCCATATTTAATCCTTTGAAAGTATTTTTGGAACTACACAATCAACTTACTATTTCTGTTCATTTCACCATTCATGGATAGATTAAAAGATACACCTGATAATGGTCCAACAGTCCAGGTGGAATGAGTGACGTAATAGTTGCGGGCCACTGATTGGTCCATATATATGATGCAGGTGCATTACGTCATAATTAGATGCTGCGTCAGCCCCAAATATAATCATCGATGGCTCGATTCCACTTAAAGGATAGTTCCCTACACAGATTGAGTGTTGAGAAGATTAATACTATAGCTGATTGTAAACTTAAGCTATATCTCCATACGGCATAAATAGGGCATAATATATTTGGCTGGAGATGGCTCGATGAAACTTATATTTGTAGAAAGATGGAGAGCCAATTTACACGCTTATCTCCTGAACAGGCCATATTCATAACCAGGCAATGATTAAATTCTGTTGAACGATTTTGATAAACCAAAAACCATTTACCCTCACCGCTCGGGCGCACTACATCACCATACGTAACATCGGTTGCCTGTCCCGATCGACTGAACCTTCAAGCCACAAACTTTATTTTTAGCAATTTCACATCGATGTAGCTATCTAGGCATGGCTTACATTCATTCGAACGCAGTGCTTCGCACTTGTGCGACATAGTACATGACGTCATTGACTATTATTTATAGGTTTCTCATGTCGATATCTATTACCTAATCATGGGGTGTTGGAGTCCGTAGGTGTGTAACAAAACAACGTTATTTAAAATGCACCAAATCAAGGTACCTTGATTTCATACTAAAATCAACTCAGCCCACTATTTAAGCTCCCGCCCACTGGTCCATAGACAGTGTCTGTGGGCTGGGAGGGGAGGGCGGGGGATTAAAATTCAAGATACCGTCTAACAACCAATGCCAACATTTATGGGAAGCTTAATTCATCCTTCATCTAGGAATTGTCAAGTTGGAAATTGAATATTAGTGCATTTAATTGAATTTGCTCCTCTAAAAGATTGCACTTGCTTCTAAAGATTAAAAGTGTAGTGACAAAGATGTCATTTATTTTACTTATGATTAATGTAAAAGGATACTTCAAGAAAGAAATACTTAAAAGTAAACGTCTCTAATATCGGATATTCGATTTTGATTCGCAATGGCTCCCCGGAGTAGTATACGAGATCAAATCTAATGAAAACTAATTGTTTACATGGATAATCAATATTCCCAATAATAACATCTGTATTATACATGTTATGTCTTCACATTAACCTTCATGTATTTGGATTTCATTGATCTACTAGCTAAAAAGTCAAAGGAAAACAATTATAGTGTCCAACTTTTGATACAGATGATGCTAAGTATAAATTGCTTATCAGATATGGACTGAATCCATCCATCCCAGCATGCACTGTAAGAGACATGATCAGTGGCACATGCGAGTCCCCTATTGTGCAATCCCTGATTGAATAAAATTTGTCTCACGATCTGAATAAATGAATTACTGCTTATAAATGCCAGTATCCCTGTGGAAAATAGAATACCCTATACTTTATAAACTACTTTAATACTAATTGATTTGTTGTATTTATATCGCATGTATTTTACCCAGTAAATATATTCAATCGATGGAATCAACCTGAAGGGAATCGAATGGGTCTCCCTAGCTCACACAGCTCTGCATATCAATATCAGAACAGAGATATGGACACATGACTCCGCACAATGGTGCAGAATACTAGGAGCTGTATTGTCTGCCTAGCCAAACTTTTGCCGAGAAATATTTATAACGGCCAACTCATCCATGCATGCACAGATCTCTAGATAGCGGTGTCTGTCTAATAAGGAACGCCTGCTGCGTCTGAGATCGATATCATTTTATCATTTGAAAGCAGAGTCAATTTGACCATGTTTTATCGGCCAACTACATGGTGCGTGACCGAGGTACTGAGACAGTGATAGCACTCTGGCTTCCATCGCTATGAGTTTTATAAGCTTCGTTCCTTGGAGCCACTGCGTACATTGCACCACACAATTGTCTCTTCTAAACCTATTGCCTTATAATTTCACTCGCTACTTCCTAAATTAAGTATATTTAGTACTTTCTTTAGCATATAAATGTGCCGCTAATTTTTTGTTGGGATTTTTGTTCATCCTATTACATAATTATTTCGCAATATTTGTAATATTTCATAAGGTATATATGTCTGGCATTTACTGCTGACATTTGTAGGGATAACCATGAAAAGAACATCAGGGAACATGCCAAATATGAGGAGGAAATTTGAACCCACTCAACTGTAGTTTGAATGAAGTAAAATTAGATAATATGAAGGTACTGCCAGATCTATATGTATGCAGTTAAATTATTCGGCGCCAGTATTGCACATTTTGTAGGATACAAGGGGAAAACCATTTAACGTACATACAGAATTGGCATACTATCGGACAAAATGGTATTGATTGTTTCATAAATATTACATGAGTACACAAAATGAACATATTATCTCTTTCTGAAAATGTATTGATCGTGACTAATATAGAATATGTTTTAACCAAATCAATTACTTCCCTCTAGTGCCTGCCCATTCAGATATCAATTCAATATTTATTATGTCGATCAGTTTTGTTCAGGAAAAAGACTTCTGCATCTCGTCACATGTATTGATATATATACTATATTCGCGGTCCTTGCCGATAATATATCATTGATATTGATGATATAATCCTTCATTCTATGATTGAGTAATTCGTTGACTTTCATTCAAGTTAAAGCCTAACTTACACATTCTCATGAGATAAGATAAGATAAGATAAGAGATTTTTAATTTGTCAATATAAATTATGCATACAAAGTGCACTGAATTTGGAATCCAAATCCTTTGGCATATTAATTCACTGTTAATAATCATTTAGCTGCCTGCTGTAGTTTGTAAAAGGTGTGGGTCATTGAAAAATCATTCCTACGATTCTGATTCTGTCGTAAAAGCTCGCTTCCTGCATGGAAGTCCCTTCTGCTCGCCGAAATACATGCAGTGCTTTTGTTTCATCTTATGTGAAGTAATGGTTGAGAATAACACAGAGGGTAGCATACAAGAACATGAGACTGCTAAGGGATCAATAAAATAAATAAGCGATGGCAAACACTGTGTGCGACACCATCCCTTTAGTAAATATTCCATGTACTCCGCTTCACGAAAGTGGCACTCTTGGAAAATGCCTCCAACGACGCTTGTTGGGGCAGGCTCATTAGTATATTCCACAGTATTTGGAGAACATCTATAAAGATGACGATGTGATAAATGATGATTGGAGATGCTAACGGTTGAGTGTTAAATGTGTGTGGTAGTGTACAATGGTTGTCATGGTGTCGTAGAAAAAACAGATACAATTAAATCAAATATGCAAATCCACCCACAGCATGATTATGATGATAATATTATAGACTCAGTTCAATGACCGACATTGTATTGTTTTAATTGAAACATCAAATCTCATGTCATGCTCCACCTACGCAAGATACCAGTTTATCTTCATCCTTTATCCCCGCTGATGAAAACATACCAATTACTTTGGGTTACTTTCTCTCCGATTTATCAATTCCACATGTAGACAACTAATTATTAGTGCTGCTATGTGTCTATGTCCCTCTATCTCTTCGACATTTTCCCCAATCACACATATTTATTTCCTCATCTATTCTCTTGTTTCAGTAAACAAACGTTTGACCCAACGCCTCCGCTCTCAACACCAGAGACTACGGTTTGGCATTGGATGCTGGATGGCATGCCAACAACCATTATGTTCAGTAAGTTAAAGTTATAGAAGGTCAGACAGGTCGTCAGAATGTGTACCATAGGTCTATATGTGGTATGAGAATGTTGTGGCTTCAGACCCATGCGCAACAGCAAGTTTCAACTACAAAATAACTTACAATGCATCGACACATGATGCAAAATAAATAAGATCTCAATGAACGTCAGTAAAACACAATTTATCAATTTCTGAACTAGAAAACAAAAGGCAAATCAACAAAATACAACTCAAAATTTAGCTCTAGGAAATTTAACCCAAACTAAACAATACAAATACGTGGGTCTGATTATTTATTGGGGGGGGGGGGGGACTCACATTCAAGGATCATATGAAATTAACAAAGTTAGATGGAATGTCGACATACTAATTGAAATTCAAGCCACATGTTAAATAAAAAGGTCAAAACTGATATTGTGAAATACCGACTATGGAGATGTTTTTTTATTCATCTTCATCGACAAAACCATTGAAAAGACTTAGTTAAATTCCTCAGTAAGGTCAATCGTAAATGTAAACTAGAGGACCAATGTTGAGAACGAGATGACAGATCTGGAAATATTACCAAACGAAACAAGAAGGCAAATTCATATTCTGAAAAAGTGCTTACCACCTAGCCGAGTCAGATAAAGACATTAGACCAAACGACCCTGAAAAGTCATGCAAAAAAAGGGGAAGTCTAATAATCAATCGCCCGAAATCGTCACTCTCTCAAACGAGTTGTCTCTATAAAGCCAAAACAGCATGGTACATACTATACCTACAGAGGATTGAAACCAAAACAAAATCCCGAAACTATTTAGAAAATAAAGTTCCATATTATTAGATACTCCTGTCAACTTCAACAAATTTATAAACAGCTGAAGACATCTCTCAACATGATATCATATTATTATATTGAACAGTGTAATCCAGTGTTTTATATTTTGTCCTTCACATATTTACGTACGGTAGTTTATCTTTAAAGCCTTTTCATAATTTCTTTCTTCTTCATTTCTTCAAGACAAAGCTGACCAGTCTGTGTGGTGCAACGGATGTTTTCTTGAACCAGAGGTAGGCCATGAAACTACATGCGTCATATTGCACTTTCCTGAATAAAAATGAGTTTTAAAAAAAAAAAAAAAATGATATTCCGCGATATCGCCTTCTATCTGTGCATGCTGGGCAAAGAGACTATAAAATGATGTCATCAGGTTCGCATTTTGAAACTATGTAATGAAGTGTGACTTCCATAACTGTCATCCTATAACTCTTCTATTCATACATCAGTATTATGCATCAAAGATAATTAAATCATTTCTTTGGCTATTGGGAGTATAAATGGAGTCAATAATTCGTCCGTCATCACAATAGGTACTCTTCCCAGGAGACGGCGACGACGATGGGGTCACATTCGAATTTAGATTGGAGGTCAAAGGTGGCGTCGAACACCAAGCTACAATCAAGGTGTGGTATAGATCTATGGCCTTATAAATGTTATGTCCCTACTTGCTACCTTTCAATAATGGATGTGAAGGAATTAATCAATAGCGGGCAGTGTTTTCATCTGCTCCACTCATAATAAGCCAGCGAGTGTGCCATTTTGTACAGTTTTCCCTTTCTGCTTCCGTTTTTTGCCTCATTTACATATGTATGAAGGCCTACAGACTAATTTACATACCTTTTTTGGGGCATGCGCAATGTGACACAACAGGTCAGCACGCCATGTGTTCAATCAGAGATGACTATAGAACACATTTGCTGGTAAAAAAAATCAACCAGTTCTCTGTGTATTGTGCACATCCTCTCCCGAGAATCTACCGTAAGCATCACAAAATGTTACTGATTAAGGACACATATATATTCGATGGGCATTGCTTGAGTTTTCAGTCTCTACAAACTAGAGAGCTGTAAACTTATGTCTGCGTTAATTGCATGGCTACCATACACTGTACTGTAATTGCATATCAATTATACATCCGTTGCTACATGTTACATTATATTATATCATATTATAGCATAACGCTATGTTCATTTTCGTAACTAATTACCCATCATCATTAATTATTGCAGAGGCTAGCCGTTGCTGGTAAGAAAGATGCCCTAGCCTACCAACTCTTTGTTGACCACTACATGATTCTGGAACACTCGTCAAAACAGCCAGTGTACCCTTCACCCGAAGCATTAGGAGCCATAGCTGACCCTCCGGCATATTACGAGGATCCTCCAAGTTATGACGACGTAAGCACTAAAAAGAAGAACTAAGTTGACTAGATAAATTACTGCACCAACAAGCTCCTGGCATACCCCATTATAGTCCCAGGTTCTTCTGTATCTCTGAATCGTGAAACAGTGGATAATTTGCAAACGCATTCAAAGCTTCCACATAAAGGTTACAACAGCGGAGCTCTGGCTTCTTTGTGTTATACCAAAAAGTGGACATCAGGAATGCATGCTGAAGTAAACAATTCAATTGACTGTGCTAGATAGATTTCCTCTATACTCTCCACAGACGGTACTGCTGGTAAACCTCATTGTGTTTTTCCTGTGTGGTCATCCATCATTGACAAGCAAGAGCAGTGTTCTATTCAATTTCCAAAGAACCTGACCTTCGCCCAGCTGCCGGACTGTGAAACCGGGAACTCCTCAGACTTTGTTTGTCTCTGTGTAGACCATATATATTCATATATCTGATAATCTAAGACAAAAATAATTGCCTTTGCATGAACAGATAAAATGCAATAAACCTTTAAATTAGTGTTAACTCCGAGATGAAAGTAACATTCCTGTCCACTGTGGGGTCTTATTGTCCAACATTTGATTGCGAGTTAAAGAAACACACTTGACTCATTAAAAAGTGACCTGCCTACTTGAAAGTCAAAATGTCTTCATGGCCAATTATGTAAAGTGATTCAGGCATATTCAGGTCGGTTTAATGTATATACCGATTAGGCCAGAATATATTTTACTGTTATTGGCATATTGGGTCCTTTCGTGAAGGCTTGCCGTTGGAGAGGGGATTTGAAGCAGCGCAAAAAAAGGAAATATTAATTAAAAGTCTATCAGGGCAATGTATGGTATTCTGGTCGAATAAAAAAAACTCACTTGTAAACATACTCTAGACAGGGCTAATGTAGGCCTATGATAGATTTCAATATCATTTGATATTGCTTATAATGATTTCCCTGGCCTTATTGCACTCTCCATAAAAAAACTTGAACACTGTATGTACAACGAATCTCTATTCACAACCTATGCATTCTATGCACTAAATATTATATACCTGGAAGTAATATGGAACGAGAGAGTTTGATTTACGTATGCATGCATATATGTATATCCGGAAATCTTACGAGAGCCTTCTTTATGTACATATCTCATCAGGCGTAGATCTTTACCCTCGTTCAGGAACTTTGAATCGTCCTCACAGAAATCCAGGGATACTTATTGAAACTTGGTATTAATCTTGTTCCATGTTAACAGCTAATCGAAAGGTGCAAGCTAACCATACCTATAGCATTGCCTGTTCTGTAACTGGAAGTTAGTTGTCCTAGACAATGACAAAGACTTATCATTGAACACCGCCATTACCTAGGGAATTGCTTCTACTCCTAGGTCTATTTCATTTACTGCTTACCTGAACATCTGTCAAGCTGTAAGTTGCATGTAGGATTTCATTTAGGATCAGAGCTTCGAGCGCGCTGAAATACAAATCATGTCCGTTAATTGGTGTGGTCTTCTGATGGCTGCATTCCAAAAATAGGATTTGTTCAGATGCAGTTGATACAGCAAAAATCTAACCAACTCCATCTACTTCCCCCAGCTTCTGCTACAGTTGATGTTTAAGGACGGTCTAAAAGCCATTTTGAGGCTAAAAGGTAGCATGTTGGTTCACTGCATTACTCACGACTCATTTTTAGGTTTTACTGAGCTAAAACTTGTTAAAGGGATGACACATTAATAAAAGATTAATGTTATCTCTCACAGGTGGCTCTGGTTGTTAAGCTGTGTTGGTAAAGTTCTGTGATAGCATTAGAAAGACCATACTTTATATGATATAGCCATGGAACAGTCATAGTCCTTAACACATTTGGAATTCTCAATTCCATTCCAAATGCCCACAAATTAAATGTTGTATTACTATATTTCATAGATGACTCAATTACAAGATGTAAGCGCTTTCTACAGATAAAAAGAAACTTTTCTCCGTGTTCGTATGTTGCTGATAGTTATATTTGTAATATCTCTGGCGTGAGTAAAGAATATTTTTATACTACCAGTTTCCATACCTTAACTTCAGAATTGCTTGATATTATTAGTTGGAAATTCTCACGATACTCAATATCAGGGCTATGTCACTATTCATAAACAATCACGAAGTATCAGAATACCTCTCAATATACACTGTTCGTCCTAATACTACGTCATGGAATAAATCAACTTGTGTATGTACTAAGTTTGAACCCTTTAAATGATTTTGGTTTTGTAACAACTCAGTGGGGTTTTGATGAACGATTCCCCAGCAAGACAATTAGGATCACTCATAATATTATGTTGTTCAATCTGAAGGAATGCGATTATAATACATTCTTGTTAATTACCATGTTGTTTTTCAAAGTTTCTACGTGAATAAAACCATCCGTAAAATATTTCCTGTTAGCCTTTTCTAATTTATACTGCATTTTGTTATGATTAGTTCATACATATTCAATACAACACGTTTACTCTTCTTTGGATAAGTATAATATTAGTATTTTCACGTTTCATTCAACTGCAGAGTTGAAATAACTTTATTAGCTTTGTCCCATAAGGGGTTTTTGAAATGATGTCTCATCACTAAGTATGTTCTTTAAGAACGTGCTTTGTTGTGTATAATAATTATCTTCAATAGTATGGGTATTTATGACCTCTGCACTTGTTCCCCAGTCGAATTAGTTATACTATCAAGGATTTGGGAGTAGGAAATGATAGCCAATAATATTCTGTAGATCACACATGATTGTACAATAATACCATTTAGTTACATACGGCGCTCTAAAATGCCGGAAATAAATGTTAACTTTACCGCATTGACTCCACTTGTAAGTTTTCTTTGGATCCTTAGCACATTTGGAATTCTGAATTCAATTCCAAATACCCCAAATACTGTATTTACTATATTTCTTAGATGACTCAATTGCAAGATGTAAGCATATTCTAAAGACAATTGAAATTTTCTCCGTGTTCGTATGTTGTTGCTAATTGCCAATCCTTTCCTAAAATTCTGATATAATCATGAATCCTATAGCTAATAATTTCAATACATATTGCTCTAACTTCGTTAATTTTTGGAACAGTATAAAATGGGCGATGATTGATAAGAATCCCCTTCATTACTTGCGATACCACACTGAAAACATTTCATAGCCTATACAATCTCTGCAATCTCACTAACGATAGCAACATAAATTGGCTGAAATGCAGGGTGTCATTCATTATTATGACATTCAGCAAATATTCAAAAAGAGATGTAGGTGTTTTATTGCCGGTTTCAGTGCACGGTACTTCAGTGAACATGCATGTATTTGCCTGCCTTTAAGTGTTTGAGGAATTACCAATGTCCCCTCTAATGTGGAGCAGGGTAAGTTGGTTGGTTGGGGTCAGGGTTAGCTGCCACCCTGAGAAGAGGAGGGTTTGTGCAGGAGGCTATTGTTTCATTCATTGGTGAGGTTAAAGATGCATTACCAGCTGTGGAAGATCCTGAAATGAAATGACTATCCTTGAGATAAACACTCTAAAGCTATCATATGTCCTGGAGAAACAATTTAAATGAAGAAAAACTGATTAAAAGTAGCAAATTCGGTATCGGTTTTTGCTTTGCATACCACTGCATGACTGGCCTGTAAATGCCCATTCAAGACAGGAGGGGTAGTGGGGAACCCCTAGTCACATGAATGCGTGTGCGCAGGGTCTTTGTGTAGGATAGATCCTCCTACTCCAACTGTTTGTTGTTATTGAAACTTCAATTGTTAGTTATTATTGAGTAGACCCAATGTCCCTCCCACCCAACTACCCTCCCACCTGACAACAACTGCCTGATCAGTGAGTGGGATTGCTTCGAAGTATATGGTCCTATATATTAGGAAATTTCTCACTCTCACTGATACATACCTTATGGCCGCATGTTTATGAGAGAACAATGAAAGAAGAATCCATCATAGTATTGAAACCCATACTTATATTATATGAATACTTAGTAAAACTACACCTTTTTGAACTTGATAGATGTCAGTCCTGACCAATCCTACCAGGTTATTATTATTTACACGTTTGAATAGTTAATTACTCCCACCTCTTTTGCTATATACCAATACATTACTAATGCCTCTCCTTTCCCCATCCCCCGACCCCCACCCTCATCTCATTAATATCCCATCCCTGTCTGACTCTGAAATTGACTACACTTGAACTGTAAGAATACATGACTCACACACTTCTTTATTGTTAAATTGAATTGGAGGATAATATTATTTAGAAACAAACAAACAGGCCCATCAGGTTTGTGCTTCAATGAGCAATGAATCACCAGTAGGGACATAATTATAGACATGTATAAATGACTATGGTCTGACGATTGGCCCTTAAAATTCAACTGAGATCATTAGCATATAGTGCGCCCTCATTTCCAATATATGACGTATGCTAACAAGGGAGAAATCCCTGTCAAATCTCTGGGTGAGAGACGATCCAATACACGTTAATACGGTGCGCACTGATTGAATAATTCGCCACTTCTTTTGTTATTTACATGCTTTTAATGAGTTCGGAATTCTTAGATATTCGGGGACATGTTTGGATTCATCTTATACTTGGTGTATGTGACAAAAGGAAAAAATGCGCAGATTTGCGCATCCATAGCTGGTAATGCATTTTTAAGGTGGGAAGTCAGTACCTGTGTCTTTCTCAGGTGAGCAACCAGCGCCTTTACCGTCTGAGCTATGTCGTCCCCCTGGAGAATGGTAACGAACTGATTCTGTCTTCATCTATGCACTAAACCATTACACTAGGTGGAGCCATAGTTTGCACCTTTGACGCCTACCAACATGAGGAAGGTATATGTATACCATAATATGGGGTAGAGTTTTCATTTGTGCTAAATTGCAGAAATGGAGGTTTTCTGACTATATATCGATAAATAGAGCTACTATCTTGTATATTTCATTGGATTCCTGCCAACCTCAGCTTTCATTCCAACCACACTTTAATATATGTGGAGTCAATATTTTTTACAATAAAGTTGTTTTTTTGCCTTTTTTGAGTATAAAATAGATAAGAATACAAACTTCAACATTTGTTATTTTGATTTACCTGTCTTCATTTTCCCCCTGTCTCCTGGCCCATTCAATTTTTCCAACTAAAAGCATACCATCCATAGGCGTCCATATACTCGTGTGATAGATATATAGGAAAAACAACTAGGAAATTACTCTGTATATAGTTTTGTATACAGGTATGGAATCCAGTTAGTTTATTAAGGGGGTTTAGAATCGTTTGATCTTCATTCCCCCCATATAGCCTGGCCATTAATACGTTACTTATGACCTGCCTGCAGTTGGAGGTGACCCGTAGCTAAAGGGGGGTCTCCACCACCCTTTATTCTCATTGTTTATTTTTTTTATCTGTCTTTGAAGGACGGTAATCAATTTCAAATATTTATCTATAGACCGCCTCAGGGAGAAATTGTGGGAGCTATTGATGAAATAGAAACTGTTCTTGGGAAAATTAACTCCTCTAAAGATACAATTATGTTAGGAGACTTTAATTATGATACGAAAAATATAACAGATAGTAACTCAGAAGGGGCAGAGAGATTCAGGGTGATGCTTCACGGGCACAATCTTCAGCAAGTTATCAATGTTAACACCAGGATAAGTAAGTTCTCGGCCTCAGCAACCGACCACATCTACACTAATAGTAAAATAGCAAATAAGAGTGGAGCACTTAATATCAATCTAAGTGACCACCTCCCAGTATTTATACAATTAAAAAAGATTCGTAACAAATAAACCTACGCAACCTTTACAGCAAGAAATACCAAGCACTTGGACATAAAGATTTTAAAAGAAATTTTGAAAAATCTAGATTGGACGGAATTCTACATTCTAAAGATGTGTGGACGAGGCCTGGGACCTACTGTTCGCTAATATTGATAGATACGTGGGCAGAATGAGTCCGGTGAAATGTTTTTAAAATGTACGCAAATTATCGTCCTGGTATGATAGAGACATTATAATGTTGGGTAAAAACAGGGACAAAGCATATAAAAAAGCCAAGCGAACAGGGCTAATTGAAAATTGGCAGGTCGCGTCTAAAGCCAGAGGTTCAGTCAATAAAGCTATAAAAAACGCCAAAGATAAATATCTGAGAAATAAACTTATTGAAAACAAAGGAGATCCCCACAAATTTTGGAAAATATTAAAACCTATAATGTCAGATAATCAAAACAAGGAGACGATTGTAATTTAAAACTAGAGGATGAGAAAATGATTGGAATTGAATTTAGATTCAAACCTATCACAGACATTGCAGTGGAGATGGCCCTAAAAAAATAGGGAATTATAAAGCATCAGGTATCCAATTACAATTATTAATATCTCTTGTATTTCTTTACCGGCGAAAATATCGGAGAGTTGTGTTCAGAATCAGATATCTTTCTACTTCAATGAAAACCTGATTCTACATGATAACCAGTTTGGCTTTAGAACAGGTAAATCTATAGTAGATGCCCATGATCACTTACTGGAAAAAGTATATAATAACATAAACAAAAAAAGAATTACAGATTTAATATTTTTAGACTTCCGAGAGGCATTTGACACTGTCAACCACAAAATTGTATTACAAAAGCTTTCTCAATACGGGATAAGGGGTCCTGAACTAGAGTGGTTTCAAAATTTATTCCTCAGAATACAGATGGTCATCTTCACAGTGTCTATAATGAAACCAATATATTGAGTTGAAGTAGCAGCTGATGTTATTTTGGACCATTCAATATAGAAACCCATGTCTCGAAGGCAATATATCAAAACGAGTAAATCCTTGTTCACTTTTTCCCTGCTTTTTCCAACCAAGCAAAAATCGTCAATGTAGGAGATGCAACAAATTCCCCTGCGACGAAGCATACAACACACTGCATCAGTCACCCTGGTAAATATGAAAGGAGCTGCTCAAGCGCTAAAACATATATAATCATCCACCAAAAAACAGTCAGTACCATCAAGCTTCCATTTTAATCCAAAGAATTGGTGATTACTGGGGTGAATAAGCAAGGAATGATAAGCACTTTTAATGTCTAGGGTAGCAAGAAAATCGCCTGGTTGGACATCATCGATTTTGGTGGAGGAAAACATTGAAAATACATCATTTATGAAATTATTCACTGAACATAGTAGGGGGCGACGACAGTCCGTGATTGGCCTGATTTTTCCATTTGTCTTTTCTATCGCACCCAAGGTGTGTATACAGGTGGGCAGATCAGTAACAACAGATATTTTACCTTGTGAAACCTCCAGAGAAATAATATAGTTCATCCCCTTCTCCACATTGCCTGTGAAACATGAATCATAATATGACAATAATATGGTTGAATAGGTGCCTCTGTATCAACAAGGCAAAACCCATTGGTAATACCGTCTAGTATAAAATGAGCATCAACGTCCCATTCAAAGTAAAAAAACACTTTGCCCACTTGGATGGATTCATTTGCCGAACAACACCTTCGAGTTCATCACAATTATTAATTCTGGATCCTTTTTCACATAACAAGGCAAAATTTAAATCTGTTAGAACCGATTTACTGATTTGCTTTAGGCCAAGGTTGGAAGACTCGCCCACCTGTCTGCAATGACACCTCTATTCTTGATTTTCTACCTCCGTGTACGGGAGAGTTTCACTATGCCTTCCGGTATCACGCTCGCCCGCCTTTTTATGAATATCATCCACACGATGGTTAAGCCCACAAATTACACAAATATGCTGCGATAGCAAGGATAATGACAGGTTTGCATTCTAGATGGCATATTCCATACCCAACACATACCCAACACACGTCCCGTGGCCACATATTGAAATCCCACAGATCCACATTATCATTCTTCACCTTGCTACCTGAATTTGAGCCGCCATTGTTGTAAACATTGCTAGAACGATATGAGCGGTGACTTAAAGGTTGTTGTGGCTGTACATGAAACTCGGGGTCCAAGAAAAGTGAATTTGCCTCTGCATCCAAACCAGACCAGTCTGCAATTTCATTTTTAATGACTGTTGAGGTGACATTTCTCTTGTACATAATTATACCCAATGGACTGAACTGCCTGGTAAAAGCCTTGTAGTTAATAAGCTAAATGGTCTATATAGCCGTCTACTTCTACATCTTCACGTGCCAAATGCTGAACAACTTTAGAGCATCCATAAAGGAGTTCCAGGATTGTCAAATGATCATATCGTTTAGTCAATAAACAGTAATATTCAAACCGAATCTTACCCATATCATCCACAAAATCTTCCAAGCACACTAGGCATAGCAGAGGCAGCCGGCGAAACAGGCAAATGAACCAAGGTCAACCTTACCAATGGAGGCGAGGTGACGAGTCATCTCTATGATTTCCAACTCCAAGTTTAATCATCTCTTGGGCAGCTTCCGTTTGCTTATGATGGGCCTCCACAAGTTTCTTCTCCTCGTCTTTCTATGTAACAGTCATCCCTTCAGCAACTCCTCATACTCCAGAGTGCCCCGTTTAGGCAGCTTGTCTTCCTGCGGACCCAACCAATGCATAAAAAAATAGCCGGTGACACCGCCATTGCGGAGTTGACCTTGACCTTGGCTATAGGTGAGTGAACATCCTTCTTTATATTCTTATTCGCAGCTGATTTGGCCATTTCCACCAATTTGACAACATTTGGGCCCCTAGACACCCCCAGAATACCAAAAAATAATTTTTACTTTTATCAGTTGATTTTTTATTTTCTATCAACCTCATATATATGCACATTAAACTGTCAAGTTTGGAACCATTCTGATTATTAGTAATTTTTCTACAGGGGGGTCGAAAAATAGATCCCAAATATGAAAAAAATGCCCAAAATAGCATGTCGAATAATGGTACATATTTCTACATAAATGAGGATTTAAATTATAAATAGATAAAACAAATATGCACATAATGCATTGAACTATTTTGTACTTGATAGGTCTCGATATAAGGATCATAACACCTTTTATTTGGTGAAAATATTCTAACTAGAAGAAAAGTTACAGCCAAATAACCATTCTGTAATGGTAATGATAATGGCAGCAGCAAGCGTGACAGGTCATTGACCCTCTGCCCACATTATTATGCATGTATACACATTATATAACTCATTATATTTAGAATATATATAACATTCATTACCCTCGTTTACCTTTTGAAGTTGACTTGAATACTTGTATTGATTGTTCCTGTTCTGTTCAAGTATTTAGACGCAAAATTTTTAAGGATAAAAGTTCTAATATTATATATGTGTTTGGGATACAATTTGTGACATTTTGTGACGGCAGATGTGACGTAGACGATGTGACGAAGACGACAAAAGCGTGAAGAAGACGACAAAAGCAATTTGCAGTAAAAATCATGAAAAAACTACTCAGAAATTATTAATTTTGGTCTACATAGATTGCTATTAAGCCAAGTTAATAATAAATGTCAAATTTAAAGTTTGTTATCAAATTTATACCTTATAAGGCTCTAAAAACCCTATAAAAGGTGTGACGAAGACGACATGGGCTAGGGTACCCACCACCTTTTGAAGCCATGCTATTTCTCTGCTATGATTAAAGAAAAAATCAAATCAATACATTTGATGTTCTATACATATATAATCCCATGCATTCTATCATTATTCATCAAAATTTGACATTTTTATCACAATATCACAACATATTAAAAAAAAAGTTCAATTTTGAAGATTATTTAGAAATTTAGCAATTCCACGGACTCATGGCTGTTAAAAAAAACGATTTTTGCCTCCAAAATAATCAAAACAATCAAAAAAAGATATCAAATTAATGATAATTAACTTGATTTAAGCCCATTTTACCCCTTTCCATGGTTTGGGGCCAAATGTTGTCAAATTGGTGGAATTGGCCATTTACAGCTTGGTCGAACATGTCATCCACCGCAGCCAGAGCAGTTGATAGGTTTCTTAGCAGGCATTAATTTCTTACGATTTTTTGATCGACTATCCCGACAAGAAAAAAATTTCTGTCCTCTGCCGAAGGTTTTCTCTATGCCCGACACCGCTGGCCGACGATTGTACACTGATTCACCTTGGGCCTTCAAGCCCTGCTAGCCTATGAGCATAGGTGCTGCCATCTGTCGTTTTAATTCATAAAGACATTCAACACTGTACAATATATATAATATAAGGTGTAACTAGAGCATTATAACATAAGCATAAACATTAGAATAGAGCAACATCAAGGAATGGATAGACAACAGTAAGAACAGCTAAGGCAAAAAAAAAATATAGGTGTGTTTCCGGTTTACCTCTCACCCCCACTACCTAGAAAAACCTACTCCTACCTAAGAAAAACAAAATGTTTGACCATACCTGATTTTTGTTTACCATACCTTACTATTGTTTGGATTTTTGGACAAAAATGTTATTAAAAGCAGGAAAACAGGTGATGTATGCATTTTCAGTGTTAAGAGTACTAGAGAGTAAAACTATATTATATACATGACTCAATAACAATTAAGCATAAACCATGCCATACCCATCGTAAATTAAATTAATATTTCAAATGGAAATTGACTTCTTGACTTTAATAGTTATTAGACATAGAAAAACCAGACAGACCCAGCTAATATTTGAGACCTCCGGCTTATATTAGAGAGAAGCTTTTATTGTTTTAAGGGGCCCCAAATACCCGGCCTGTATTCAAGATATGCTTTTAACTCATTGAGGACGGGGGCAGTTTACACATGATTTGCCTGGCTGACGGGGGCTCTTTTCCCCCTTTTGGGGCTTCAGGACGGGTGTTTAACATGAGGTTTAGGGTATAAAAACACTTTAAGAATATTTTCTTCAAATAATATGTGTCATATGTACATCGTTTAATAGGTGTAAACAGTTATTGATCATATATTTTTTCATAATTTCTAGAATTTGGTCTTCAATAATTAAAATAATGGGTCTCAATTGGGTGCAATATGGCGGCAACCTTGCTCCAAATTCACTTTCCAGCATTTACGTATGTTAGTTATGACGTCATCATTATTGTCTCCATGACAACATACCTATAAAGATATTTCTAGTATGTTTGTATACATATATTTTAAATTTCATCAAAATCCGTTTATTTTTTATTAAGTTATGCCCCCTTCAATTTATATAAAAAATTGCTGCCTTGAGGCATCACCCCGTCCTTAATGGAGAGATGTCATGCTGCCTGCAGGCAGCATCCCGTCCCCAACACCATTTTGAAAATGCTGCCTTGAGGCAGCATCCCATCCTTAATGAGCTAAACAGGGCCCGGCTTATAAACGGGCCACTACGGTATCCGTATAATGTATGGGTAGAGCGATTTCTACGAAAAGAGGTAAAAAAGAGGGGTTTCTTTGTGTCGGATGTTCTCGGAATATGGGGTCTCCCCATCTACTTTGTTGATCTCTACAGGTCAGTCAACCCTGTCTGGAGGACATTATATGTGGTTTGTGAAAGTATCTGGGGTGAAAATGTGGTTTTGAAGCCTTTTTTAAATTGGGATCTCTACACTCTATTTATAGCCTGAGAAAGCCCCTATGAGACACTACACAATTTCCCACAACCTTTCAGGGGGACCTAACTACATGCAGAGGAGTGGGAGAGTGAAGAAGAGGGGAGGGAGAGGGTGGGGGTATTGGGGAGAGGGAGGGGATGGAGAGGGTGTAGGAGGGGAAGAGTTAAGAAAAGGGAGGGTGGGGGAATAGGAGAGGGGGATCAAGCGAGAGGGAAAGAACAGGAGAAAAGAGGCGAGGGAGAGGATGTAGGGGAAGGGAGAGAGGGGAGGGGGAGCATGAGGAAGAGGGGAGGGAGAGGGGGGGAATCAGAGATGGGGTTGGGAGAGAAAAACAGGTATGAAAGACAGAGAAGAGGGGGAGGGAAACAAGAGAGAAGGGGAAGTGTGGGAGAGAGGGTGACCATCCGGAGGACGGGTACTTTGCTAGTATATATAGACTACGGGGATGTTTTTTATGGTTCAGCAGCGCAAGTGTATTTAAGGAGACTGCAGTCATTACAGAACTCAGCATTTAAAATAATATTGAAACTTCCTAGGTTGACAAGTACCAGGCAAATTCATGTTGAGTTAAATATGCCAACACTTCAAACAAGGAGAGATATGCATATATTGATATATTGGGGAGGGCATTTACTAGAATAGAGCATGGGGCGAACATTGATAAACAAAATGTACATCTAAGGAGTCTTACAAATGGTAAAAATATGATGATACCGCTGTCGTATAACAAATTGTATAAAAAGTTGTATCTTTATGAAATGCCGAAGCTAGGGAATGAGCTATCTGACAGCACACAACTTATAAACAATAAGAAGGATTTCCAGAAGTACATTAGGCAAATATGTAGTACTGAGAATGATCAGTATCTGAGTGGCCAGGAAAAATATAACAAAAATAAATGATTATAGATTGTCGGTAGATTTCGATTTTATAGACTTGCACAGATTATGCGGATCTATGTCAGTACACTTATGGGTAGATGACCGTAGCTATTGTATTATATTTGTACATGTATCTATACAATAACATCTGAGGTGTATAATACCTTTTAATAAGATTGAAATATCAATGGGATGAATTTTTAGGGGAAGGTAGGGGAGGTAGGGGACTCTTGTTCAAGAGTAGTATAATTCCAATGTATTACTTTCAGCCTATATATTGTAAGTACTATTTCACCGAAACTATATCAATTCCTTGTAAAGTAAACAATAACAATTTACCTAAATGTAGGGTTGACATGTCTAATAAGTACTTGTAGTATAAATATCATTAGAATTAAGTTCTCTTAAAAATCTTCCATCTTGATAAAGGTTTTATATAGTAACACTTAATGGATATTTTCAATGTATGAATATGTTTAATTGTATAGAATTACATGTTTTCATGCTCTGAGCAATGGTAATATGTACGATGTCAATAATTTCAAACTCTGTTACGTGATTAATGTCAGCAATGGTCTAGGGCCGGATGGAAGAACTAACTTTAGGACGTAAATCTAATCTTAGAGTGTCATGTCCTCTTCATGTACCTGGCAAAACTATTTAAATAAAAATTCTATATGATATATAATATATATATTGTTGGCATATAAGGGTAGCTATCCATGGGTAAAAGGGTGGTCCCCCTACCTCTCTCCCACTGCTGTGTCTTATCGGAATTCTATGAGTGTTAGTAATTGTATAACTGTTAAACCATCCATGCCACGGATTGCATATTTAATTAGGGTTTGCTTGGGTATAAAAGAGTAGCCCGCCTCTTTGTAGAGAGAAGCTAGGACTACTGTGCGCTGACAACATTTACTGGGCCGAGATTAAGCGAGCGAGGATGTAGAGAATAAAGGATTACATAGCGTCACTACCTGGCTTGGTTGTTACTTAGCACGTTGCACGCTGGCCTAATAGGGTTCACTGGACATCAGGGTGGAGAAAGAAAGGGGACCAGAGGCATATTGGGGCTGGCTATGGCTTCTGCATTATCGGACGCTACCACATCCAGAGAAGCGATAGTGCACCCCATATTAATTGCTATCTGGAGAGAGTAATTAGCCCCCCTGATCCGAGTTCCCTTGATAACGCGACTGATGCTTTCAATATATATCTTGATGTTGTACTTTTCTATGATATTATTGGATACAGCTGTACTGAGAATAGTGTATATTGCACAATGCATTTGCTGGATAAAACTATTAAAACAAACCTGACAATAACAAGTATTAAGTTAGGTAAGTATTAAGTTAAGTAATGATATAATCAACTTTTAATCTATTTAACTTTACAATTAGTGTCAATTTAATGTATATAATATCTGCATTTCAAAGGAAACAGTCTCTCAGGATCAAATACTTGTGTCCGATGTAAATTTATAGTTACTGCAATTTTGTCATGACTGAAAAATTGTTTGAATGTATTAGTTCTTTTTTAAAGCGTTGCCTTGCTATAGATCTTCTAGTATTGAGTACAGAGGTAACTTAAACACTAATTTAATGAAAGAACACTTTATTTCAAAGCCAGATTGCTACTGCTATAGCAAGAGCCAGAGAAAGAAAGAGAGATTGGGGTAATGGGTGAAGGCAAGGGAGGGAGGGAGGGAGGGACAGAGCTGGAAGGCAAGGGAGGGATAGAGCCACAATGTCAGTGTGCACCCAACCATGACTGGGTAAGGGTGAGGGTTATTACATAATAACTAGAGGGGGGCAATATGGTGCATGGAGCATGTGCCAGAGTGGAGTGCAGTGGAGTATGGTGGAGGTGAGAAATGGGTGTTGCATGGGTGGAGCAGAAATGTATGACTGATCAAGTGGAATAGATAAGGCAGGTGAACTGATGTCATATCTGAGCTCACACACAGCTCACACACATTATCAGATTACCAGATATCAGTGATTGGCACTTTTGACAGTGAATCAATTGTCTCTCAGGCTCTATCCTGAGAGACAAAAATGACATGACAGGAAAGGATTGTCAGTTCTTCCAGCATGCATGCTCCTAGAACCCTAGCTACATGCCTATAGAATGTTCTACTGATTACACAAGGTATACTAAATCATAACAGTGTACAGTAAATGTACATAGAATCCCGTTTAACCTGTTGTAATATGTACATAGTTTGAGACCTTGTTATGAGATATTTCGATTAAGGCATGGTATCACTTGAATAACTTTTCAAAGCATCAGTTCATCCCACGACCGAGCCCAGAGAACAATACGAAAGAATGGGTGTCACAAAACATAGCTATATCAAATAGATATATATCAGTCTTGAATTCGTTACACTGTCACCATCGTTGTGTGTTATGAATTTAAGGATTTACATCTCAGTATTTCGGGTGGCAGATTCACCAAAACAATATTATCTTGGCAGAATGACTGTTTTGAAGTTGTCGCAAAATGTAAAAGCATCTCTGGCTTTATAAAATAGTTTTGTATGAGTACTGACCTTGTCTGTAATTTCACATACATCAGATGTCAAAAGAGCAAGGATGGAGGATGGAGAGTTAAATGCGCATATTTTAATCGATTCCAATGTTGTATTCCCATTTATATATATATTGAATTTTTATTCATGTTTCAATAACAATTACAGAAGGTAGACAATTCTCCATAATAGGTCTTCCATTGATTCCTGAATAATATTAAATTAACATATCATAAAGTTTACGCATATAATTACACATGAGTTGCGCTCCTTGATCACAATTTTCAGTTTTCACATACTAGGAAGGTACTTTAGCAGTACTTACGTCTGTGGTGTACTCCAAGACATTTTCATTTACAATCATACAATCGCTATAGTAATGATACCATAATTCCTTAATAACAACCTTAACCATAGCAGTTATGGTGAGTGAAACAATTAGGTACTTCCTGTATTATGGTTACATATTATGTACCACATTTTGTATGGATGAAGTTTTGTCAAGGCCATAATTACCTGGCTTCTTCATAATATTTTGTAGAGCATTGATAACAACTAGATAACATAACTTCGACTCGTTTTAAATTTGACCTTTAAAAAAAGATCACCCCACCATCCTACCCTAATATGACTATTTGACTACCCTATCGTATGAATGCACAATATATAGGCATCCCTATACTTGACCTTTTCAGTTTTCTGGCCAAAACAAGTCCCAAAAGCTTAGACACCCCCGTTTCCTCTAGCCCTAGAGCATTGTTTTGTTTGACCGACCTCGGCCTTCGGCCTTCATAGAACTGTTAACTAACCAGCCAATGCTGCATGGAAAAATAAAACAGTCATTACACAGGAATGTTTATAAGATCTAATTAAAATACTGGGCAACTATAAGCCAATTGTGTAGTGCGGGAGAGGTTTTTGCGCTAGAGAAAAGGACATTTCAATATTCATAGACCAGTGAAGGTCATAGTGTTAAGCATTTCGAAACCTTTGGAGCTTTTAAGTTGAATATTATTGCACAATACAATACGTTAGTTGGCATAAATTTGTCAAAACATACCAAGGGCAAGGCAATCTAGACACAGTGATGACTCTTCCTAAATGATATTTAACACTACCATTCTACCAATACCATACTTTTCCCTATACACCTCCCACACAATGCCTTTTTCCTATGCTTATATGTTCCTTCGACTTGTCTCTCTCTTCTCTCTCTCTCTCTCTCTTTCTCTCTCTCTTTCCATCTTATCTCTCTGTCCCTTCCTCTCTTCGTCCACCCACTCACTCCAATCAGTACACATCATCAATTAATTCCCGATCGCTATCATCATTTTATTCAGATCTAAATACGACATAAAATGCTATTTTACAACATTGCATCTCATAAATAAAAGACACAACAATATGGAAATAGTATCTACAAAACTGTCCTTGTTTAGTGTCAATAGTGCTGAATGTCTGCGCACACGCTGCACGCACTTCATCTCAAACTAGATCATCGCCTATACACCAACACTACTTCGTTAAAATAATCAAAAAAAGCTTATTCTCTCGTATTCTATTTTCATAGAGCATCGATAAAATAGTTATTTTTCGGCCTCTCACAGCTGAAACTTAAAATAGTTGTTTTAATGGATTACTTCGACTTATATATATAAGTTCTCGTGATCCTAGACGATTTCTCCAGTCTGTATGACGTCTGTCTCAGGTCAAATGTCAAGGTTTCCCCCGATAGTGATTATATTTCAGCACACCGTGAAAGATGACCCAGACAGTGGACAAAGTGCTGCCTTTAATATCTTTGTCACGCAGGTTGTAGGATACGTATCCTAGTGTACGAGGAGCTCGGAGCATATTGCAAACTATATGTTCAAAACACCATACCATTGCTTATGGTATTCTCTTAAAGAAGAAAACAATTTTTGCCCCAAATTTTCCGAATCCCAGGATGGTAATATTTTAAAGACGATCCAACAAAAATCCAGGACATGCCACGTGCTACACGTCAGGCGGAAGGTATAAACCTAATTCAAACTAACCCAAGATCTGAGAAATTATTGAGGTCACCACACACACAAGGGCTGAGAGAGTGGAAATGCTTTCGTGACCGAAACTGAAACAACATCTGAAAGAGGTAGAATTAAATGTGGGTTGAGACTGTAGAATTGTAAGCTGTCGACTGGGAAATCAAAATAGGTCTAGGAATTGTTACTGGATGGATAGTGAATAATATGAGAGTATGAAGGCTGTTAAACAGCCAAAAATCGGTGTTGCCAGTAGAAATACTTGTTTTTATTGTACTGCGAACAAATCATATGCATTGTTTTGATTCATTTTGAGGCAAAAAATACAAAAAAAATAATAGTGTATGTATGTAATAAGCGATGACCGAATGAAGAAGTCATTGTAGTATTGATGAAAGGCTGAATAAGATCTAAGGCGTAGATAATTAACCTTGTACTGTACTTAAATGTTTAAATGTATATTATACTACGACTGAATGGGTTATTCACGTTGAGCAGGAAGAATACGCCCATTTAATAGTTTGTTCATTTCTGTACACGTTGAATAAAGAGGGCGTGGCCGCCGATGTAAACTCGTTTTTGATTGGCCAGAAATGGTCAGTATGGTGACGTCATCGCCGCGTTGACCAATCAGAGACGACCTTACGCCATAATTCGGCATGATCAAAACAAAGATGGTGCACGTCTTAGACATGCGGCCAGCCTAACAGCGTAAGAATGGCGTTTTTTTTTAAATATTTCCAAGTCGTAGTAGCCTATAAAGAAAGAACTGTACTCAAGGTTGGAACTACTCGTGTAATTCAATGGCTCTTGTTAAAACGTTCTTTTGTATCCAACGCGCGACCTGCGGCCGCTTGTTGGATACAAAAGAAAGTTTTAACTTGAGCCATTGAATCACACTTGTAGTTCCAACCTTGCGTACAGTTCTATCTAAATGTTTTGTATTGATCAGTTAAATATCATTTTCACTTGGGGATGAGACGTATCACTGTTGTGAATATCTACCAATAAAATTGTTTAAAAAAAAATATTGATTGACCTTATGTCCTGCTTGACCTATACCAGATTACATGAGGGTAGCAATTGACCACACTCCTTCCTTCATAGAGGTGGTGTTGTGACACTGATGGCTTCTGCATCTATTTCTGAAATACTTAGAAATAACTGCAGTTGTTTTCCCTGTCAGGTCTGCATTAAATATTTGATTTCTACCACCGAGTTCCATTCGCTCTTCATTATATGCCCTAAACAATAAAAATATGGTTATATAAAACTTTTAAAGTACAAAGATTAAAAGAAAAACAAATTCGATTTGTTAATGTTACGTGTACAATAAGAACTTATATTACAACCCAGTTATTGCACCTCTCATTCAGCATGGGCATAGAATAATTACTGGGACATCACAATGGAATAACAATTACAATAAGAAAATCTTGAAGCATCCACCGTTGATGTATACCCAGCTAGGAAGTGAGCTCATGTAGATCTCACTATGAGCTCAAAAACTTCTCACACATGTGATATCAGAACGGTGAGGTCTGGGTGAGGTTTTTGTGATCTTGCATATGTGATCTCACATGAATGGTTTCAGTGTGATCTCAGTGTGAGTTCACAAGTTCTAGCTCACATTTAGCTAAAAAATGTGATATCTCAGTGAGCTCAGAAACTTCTCATGGATGTGAGATCAGAACGGTGAGGTCTGGGTGAGATTTTTGTGATCTTGCATATGTGATCTCACATGAATGGTTTCAGTGTGATCTCAGTGTGAGGTCACAAGTTCTAGCTCACATTTAGCTAAAAACTGTGATATCTCTGTGAGCTCAGAAACTTCTCATAGATGTGAGATCAGTACTATGAGGTCTGGGTGAGATGTTTGTGATCTTGCATATGTGATCTGACTTGAATGATTTGTCAGATTTTTGGACATTTCCAAAAAACGGAATGGTCGATTTGACCAACTTTTAGGCCAGCTAGGGCTTAGCTGTTGGAGTATGAGATGCAGAGGGCCCTGTTATACCCGGGTGCCAAAGGAAATTCTATTCCAAGCAATCCTTCATTTTCCAAACAAAGGATTTGTTTGACATTGCAAAGTGGGTTGCAAGAATTACATTTTTAGGCACATCTCTATGGCAAAAATGTTGACTTTTTTCTGGCAGCCCCTAGAAATTTTGTGAGATGTTGACCTAGTCTAGTTTTTTCTCCTCTTTTCAAATCTGGCCTCCAATTCCTTCTATTGGCATTATTGGCGGCGTAATTGGCAATCCGACTGTTCTCACCAGGTGGCAGTACCATAGAACTTGGTTTTCACTAGGTGGCACCAAAGGTTACTGCATTACATTTACACTTTCTATTAGAACAAAAGTCTCACTAGTAATACTTATATGAAGCATTTATACTTCATAGATACTACACATCATTAACTTGGGAATATTGAAAGCAATGAACTTGATAGTTTATTTGGATAACTTACCTGCTTGATGTTGAAAAATGTTGTGAAGAAAGCACCCTTATAATTCTAATGTTATTACTATGAGTACTACTGAAGTACCCAGATTGTCAAACACCAAGTTGCAATGGATACCTATGTCAGCTGCAGGAGAGGATTGTATTACGGGTAAGTTTAAGTGATGGAAATGGATGAGAAACTCTGAAAAAGTCAAGCAAAGGGACTGCATATAATATGCAGTCTCTCCTTGAATGCTCTTGGGCAAAATGCTTCTGTGGAGAAACTTTCTACCTTAGCACTGAGCACAAATCTGCTGTTTAGAAGCTGATCAGTAGTGCATAAAACAAGTCTAGTCTTGTCATCTTATTGATTAATAAGAGTGAGATTGTGTAAGAGTATACTGTTAGTTCACATTATGAGGCCATTGTGACATTAGATATTGACCTCACCATGAGATCATAGTATGAGTATTCTGTGAGGTCACATTGAGAGATCATATTGATGCCACTGTGAAGTTACACTTTGACCTCACCCGTGAGGTCATACTATGACCTCACAATGAGATCATACTTATGACCTCACAGTGAGATCATAGTATGAGTATACTGTGAGGTCACATGTGAGGTCGCATTTTGATGCCACTGTGAAGTTACACTTTGACCTCACCCGTGAGGTCATAGTATGAGCTCACTGTGATAAATATTGTGAGCTCTCAGTGAGCTCACTGTGATCACACATTCTTAGCTGGGTAGGCCTAAGTGTAGTTGTATTTTAAAGTTAATATAAAAAGGGGTTTATGCCAACTACTCTCTCAAATATATAAAATACGACGTACATTTTTGGAGAATAATAGTTATTTGTTGTTATCTCTTCATTTTTAAGTTAATAAGATGTATATCTACCAAGATTGTCTCATGAAACGCTACAACTTCAGTGATACCATCTAGCAAAGGGTAATAATAATAAAAAGATTAAGGTTGGATTTGTTGTAATACTTCAAGATGCTTTTGGGAGGACAGGCATAAAGCGATTATAACTGACCAAACAAAATCTATCCCAAAGGACCGTGCGTGTTCTATGGTCGTCAAGATAGCATTAAAGTGGGACACCGCCCATACAACCTCTTCCGGTTGTCGTCAACCAATCCAAGGCGGTGGAACTGAGATTGATGTTGTGTAGCGAGATGTCATTGTGTTCCCCAGGGAATGGCATTATCAAGAATTGTTTGAGACCTACCAGTTTGCCTTGACCATACCCCACTGCGTTGTTACCAGGAACTGACCCACAATAGAAACACGCCTTCATACAATATACAGTCCATCTATGGGGCATTTGAAGCAGCGAAATAGGACTTTGATAAACTAGGGTAGAGTTCCTGATACATTCTCAGACATGTATCTTCATGTAAAGGCTATGTAGCATCACGTTGGAATGGTGGCTAAAGATTCGGGTAGAAAATATCATAATTATTTAATATATTATATAATGAAGGCTATTCCAGATTCACATTTTATCATACAAAAGCAGATAACTCTTAAATTTGTAATCGTTGATTACGATTCATTATCGGCACGATTAATACTAATTAACAGATTTCAGACCCTGCTCTCAACCCACAGACGCCACTCTAAAGTGCCTGCCTCCTTTGTATCCACTATTTTCTAAGACATGTTCATTAATACCCAGACAAGACCTTAACACCACTACTGCGTCTGATGAATTTGATATAGATTTGAAAAGAGGTGGAGGGACGATGACATCAGAAATGGAAATTCAACCGACAGGGAGTATGATGTACTGAACTTTTGAAAGCAAAATCCTCATTTAAAACCTACTAGACAGAGCTTAATCCCATATTGCAACGTGCGACAAATCGAATCAGTCTGTCTGCTGGAATAACAACCCTGATAGACGTTGGTTGGTAAAATCCACAGAGATTAATTCATTCGAAGACCTTGGAGAATAAAGTGTAAGAAAATATTTCAAATTTTTAACCGTCCTAGGAAACAACTTTTATTTTCCAACACCGATTCTGTTTATGCATTGACCAGAAATTCATTTATTTCATCCGCGTCCCTCTCCTGCCCACCCAAAGCCTCCATAATAAAGTTATTTCTCGCATATGAGATTTATCCCTGTGTGGTGCGAATGCAGGACTTTTTATATGGCCAGGCAATGACAAATGGATGATTCCTCCCGGCTCAGGCTCCCCATCACGGATTGAATCCCGAAGATGGATGTCCTGGACCAACCCTCATGCATAGAAAAGGTGCCTCTGATAGACGGAGAGTGGGTGTGGTCGCTACCAAGTGGTCTTCTACAGTGTTTAAATAGGCAAGTCTGCCCCTCAGGGACCAACAGGTCTTAAAGTGAAGAGGAGCGGAGACTCCCATGATAAGAATCCCGATGTATAAATTCAGAATTATATCAATAAGGATATCGTCTCTTTTACTCGCAGGCCGTGTAAATAAAAGATGTTTCATGCATATATTCATAAGTGTGTTTTGAAATAAAGCCTATATCATTGTAATGTATAGCAACGACGATGCAGTCTGAATAATATTTCACGAAGGTATCAATAGCTGATGCACCCATACCCGCCATGTATCATATTTCCTGATGCGACTGTGACTTATATTATTGGACTCATGAATACATCAGAAAAGTTAGGACTCCGGTTAGCTGTATACGAGTGTGGGTGTGTGTGTGTGGGGGGGGGGGATTACTTTACTTTACTTCACTTTACTTTACTATGCTTTTTTGCTTTACTTTTTATGCTTAAAATAGTTTTGGTTCGATGCCAAGACAATTATTCCTCTACACTAAAGAAAATAGTGATATATTCAGTGCCTTTTGATATAATGCATTGTATATTAAGGTTGATTGATTCATGTATTAATATTTGAACTTTTGTAAGTTTGTCATCATGCACACGATTTTAATCATCATCGGACATAACCCCAAATGGAAGAGACTCGAGATATAGGGTCAGCGCTAAATTCTTCTCCCAGAACCTATTCAATCTTTTTGCTTTACTTTTTATGATTAAAATAGTTTTGGTTCGATACCAAGACAATCATTCCTCTACACTAAGAACAATAGTGATATATTCAATGCCTGTCTATATAATGTATTGTCTATTAAGGTTGATTGATTCATGTATTAATAATTTGAACTTTTGTAAGTTCGTCATCATGTACATGATTTTAATCATCATCGGACACGACCCCAAATGGAAGAGACTCAAGATATAGGGTCAGCGCTAAACCCTTCTCCCAGGACCTATTCAATCTCTCTCTTGTCCTGCCGAGCAGTTCTGTATCATGAGTGTTGGGGATCACGTGTCCACTTGATTTTGGCCTGTTCCACTCCGGGGCGCTGCGATAGCTTTTACGTGGAGATTAGGACCGTTCATCTTGGCGACCAATAGGCGGAGCAGGCTCTCCCAGTCAGCCTCTGATAACAAAATCACCATCTACCTCCAACTTCAATATCCGCTCATAGGGGGCTCTGATTCAATTGTAATTCAGAGTACACTCTGAAGAGGGCTCTGCATTGCCCTCTCGGCCTCGTTTGCATCTCGCGCGGCGTTCATTCAGCACATAAGAGCGACTCGTGTACACGATGCACAAACTCGTGGGTGCCCCAACACTACACGAGGATGGTTTTGCCCACTTTTTACTTTATCACTGATCACCAGAGGGCAAAATCCAGAGCTAATGCTCACGCTGAAAAGGCTTAAACATCTAAGTTCAACAAGAAGGGAAAATCTTGTGACTTCCCCTTCCAAATGCCTTCAAAATTTCTCCAATTGAGTCTTCTGTAGGCAGACAAGTTACTTAATCCCGATTCCTAACAATCCACACTCTCCCGCGCACCGTACCCGGGCGATACGGAGCAGCGAGCTTTTTCGTCTTCAGTGTGACGATTTTTGTCTACCGAGCACCACGAACGCTACTGGTGAACTGTGGTGACGAAATTGCGTGAACTTCTGATACGAAAAACGGTGGTTTGAATCACAAAGACGAAATATGATATGCTCCGTATTCGCGCTCCGTTTTTCGTATTGAGTTTTGAGAACTACATAGGTGCAGAAATGTCTAAAGATTTTTTTAGAAAAAATAAAATTCATTGAATCTCTACAATCGTTGGTGTACATATAGCAGGGTATATGAGCATAATGCATGTGAAGTTTGGGAAGGCTGGGACTAATATTTCGACTCCTACACCTATGTTTATATAATAATGATATAAAATGCATTTTATATCGGTTCGAACGACTTGATGCGGCCGACGGAACTAATTATTTACGAAGAAAGTAATAGCCTGATTATAAATCTGAAAACATGGCTGTCTTCCTGACATTCATGGGGTTCGGGGATAATTTTTATATTCAGATCGGACGCATTTTGAGGGAGTTATGAGCTATCTAAAGCAGAAAGAAATATTGTTGAGTTTTTTTTCTATTCTGGCACATTTTCCTGTAACTCATCACACATATACCTGGATATATTCAATATATATTCATGAAAAAAAACATTCCCTGCTCTTCCTCTCCTTTCCCGCCCATCTCTTTCTTACTTTCTTTCAATTGCAATCCTCCTGTCTGCCTCTCCCCTCTTTCTCTTTCTGTCCTTGTCTGCATTTCTCTCTCCCTCTCTCTCACACACACTATTATCATCCAGAGTGATTCCTTGAGGACCAACTTACAGCTGGTTCTGTGGTGTAGTGGTTAGGATGCTCGCTTGTGAATCCCAAGGTTCTTAGATCGAACCCAAGCATAGGTAAGTTTTTTCTCTGTTTGGCATCAGTGGTTCTACACTAGTGGCCGTCATGCACTAATGGTCATGCCAGTTTGTCTGGCACTGGCCGGCCAGCCTAATCCTAATCCTTTAGCTTTCCCAGGTCCCCGTCGCAGGTACGAAAAACGCCGCGCGAATACGCTGAGACGAAAAAAATCGTATCAAAAGTGGGTACAAGAAATTCGTATTCATTTTCGTATCGCGCGGATACGTTGCGCGGGACAGTGCACTTGTCAAAGGAGAAGGTTTCCATTGGTATTCCCACCACAGATGTATTTGGATTAGGCTCATTGATAAACATAATTATAGGTTCTGTCTGAAGATTAAAGGCGAAACACAGAGTGTACACATATTATGATATATCAAAATATATTCCGATTTGCAAGTATATATGACTGAGCATCCTTTTTGAATCTACACTTAGCTCTTCTGATCATTCGTTGTTTCTTGGTTCAGTTCGAAAAGCGCAAAGCGGCCTATTTGAATTATAGGCATTTGGATGAACTTTCTTCATTGATATTAACAGCCATAATTAATCAAAGTTAAGGATCTAAAACGGTCTTGCCTTGGGTAATTACTTTTGGGTATTCATGTTCATTTTTCTATCGCTTCCCAAACTGTGGTTGCAGGTCTAGTCAAATAAATCAAAATATGATTAGGTATATCCCAAAATAGTTACAGATATCTTCATGGTTCCAACCTTTGATCATATTTTCGACTACCAAGAACTACCATTACGGTTACAAGTGGTGAATGCATTTTTTTCAATATGCCTCAGTGAGTATTAACTTAAAACCCCAGGGCTTCAATGTCCTCAGATAACTACCTTAGTTTAACAAGTCCATTTGCAGGTAATCAAGTCATAACGAGGTAATTAGGGAAGGGATGACAGGACAAGAATAATTTTGGGAATTAAAATGAGAGTTGTTCCTTAAACCTGATTTTAATACCAGATTAAGCCCAGATATGAGGTGAATTATAGATCAAAGGGAAGGCCTTGAGATTAGGCAAATACCGGAAGACCAGAAAAATTACCCCTAGGGTAATCCAGATAATTATTCGGTAAAATTAAAATAAATTATTGATCAACGAGCAAGGATCCCCTCGTCATGCACACGGGTGACCAGTAGAGTAGCAGCAAAGCTGGCTCATCCGGGACCACGAGCAGAGAGAAGTAATCTAAATGAGTCCCACCTGAGCTCGGAGTAATTTAAAACTGTAAGAGACGTTTTTATCACTCAGCTTCGAACATTAGAGTTAGCTTCAAGCAGAGGGAGAAGATGGTATGAACAGAGAGGTTCTTATCGGGCCCTGTGCTTCGTTAGGCTTCCACTCGCACCTGCTCGCGCCATCTGGCTCGCAATGACTTCTTTTCCTCAAGAAAGTCTTCCTATCCGAATGCTACGACAACCATCAAGACCCCCATGCACTCCATCGTATAGCTTGATAGTCATGTGTGCAATGAATATATATACTAACATATGAAGTCAGTAATTGCTCAAAATAGTATCTTCAGAATGATGTAATTTTCTAATACAATGTGTGCTTAACATCCTATCGGTGATTTGACGTGTTCCTCTCCTCACAGACAACCCTATTTATATAAGCATTGGAATGTGAGTCAAGGCTATACACTCTATACTCGACCTGTTGGCAGTAAACATCAAAGCTAGCTATGATAAACCCTATGCGGCGCTGCGGCCAACAGGACGAGTATAGAGTGTAGGAAGGAATTGACCAACATGACGAGTTATCAAGACAAGTAATCTAGTCTTATATAGTTCCTACAGGTATTTACCTGGCATAATGATTCTTCGTCCAAAATGCCCAGAAATCTGTAGCTAACTGAATTTTCAATAATCGCTTAAGCTATTCCTTTCAGACAGAATCAATTCATTAATAAGCCATGGTTGTAAGTTATGTAACCCCTCCCTAATAAAACGTCCCACTGGGCCGAACATATTAGATTCCAAGGTTCCTTTCCAATCAATTCACGAGGGTTGAACCAAATCCATGATCATTAATCCATTACTGTCAGCATCCAAGGCCATTGGCGTCAACTCTCATTAGCATTGTTTTGACAACCCAAAAGGTCAGATCAGCCGGAGACAGAGTATCCATGGTTGAACCACAACCATTAATTTGATATTCGTTGAATTAGAGGAGAAAATGCCTTGTGAGTTGTAGATTGCTTTAAGCAAAATAATGCAGAATTATTTTAAGTCAGGCATAAAACAATATTCCATCTTAATACTAGACAATAATACCACCAATCATTCTCAATACAGGTTTCATCCCGCCTTAGGCTTACCATTATGTCACTTGTTTTCGCCAGGTGGGGGTACTTTTTTATATACATTACATTATTTTTATACGTTATATATTCCTCATCATGTGCTTAGAAACATTACAAGTAATATCTTACAATAGCTCATGAGTGTAATTTATCTTTTTGATTTTAAAATCGGTCATAATCAAAACATGCCCTGTAACTGTATACAGAAATAGTATGGGTGCATTGAACGCCCTGTGTCAGTTGTACAAGTGCACACACACTAACATGAGCTATGGGTGGGAAACCCCGCTGTGATGGTGGATGGTGACAGCCACTGGTGACAGCAAACTGATGTAAAACTAAGGAGGATGAAAGTAACAAATTTGGCTGCTCCCTTCTGAACAATGGGAATGATTAAAACTTGTATTTTTCCTAGTTTATTTTAAGAATTGTTCTCAAGGCAGCTTAAGTATACTTGCAATGGAGCAGCAATGAAAGTGCTGCCCTGAGGGCATCAAAACTGTATAATTACACCTGGTACTGAGTGCATTGTTGAGAGCATCAGAACTGCATTTCTTTAAAGCTTTTATTCGTGAAGCCTGCATTTCTAAATCGAGTCCATAGAGCATTGTCAAGTTAAGAGACTCCTAACCTGTTATGATTTGAACTAGTAAAGCACCAGGTCAGTATCAGGTCAAATCTTCGAGGTCAAAACTTTCCTTTCCATCGTAAGTCGGTGTCAAATAGGCTATCAATAATTGACTGGGCGTGTTTTTGCCTCCCTTCAAATTGACAGTATTCTAAGTGTAGCACGAGTAATATTGAGACCTACCAGTCAGATGTCTTCTGTCCATTGCCACATTCACTACTTATATTTGATCAGGCTAAATCCTATTTATTCAGTTGTCCTGGGTGTGGACACTCCATTAGGAACTTTGGCTCGGAATACCGCACTATGGCCAAGCCAATCACTTCTTTAGCTAAATAGGGCCGAGGCTCTCAACCTAGTAGATTCTTTGAGTGTAGTGGAAATAATGTTTTTACGGTGTGCCTTAAAAGAACTAAATCTCATTATTTAGGGCCGAGTTGGTGTCTGTATTCAAATGTGGGCTCTGAAGACATATATGATGAATAATCTCATTGATTTGAAGCTTCATGACATGTAGGCCTACCTAGTCCAACCATGTACAATCCAATAATTAGCTATGAAAGGCATTCTATGTTTTCTGTTTCGGATATACATGACAAATAAGGTTGACTACTTCACATCCTATGAACATAAATTAGGTACAGATGCGACGCCAATTTCTCACCCGTCAGGAAGTTTCACAATTTTCACGATCTCTGGGCACAACTTCATGCAGGCGTTCGAGGCGAGTTTTTGACACCACACGACACTGACATCCCAACATCACATGACTCATTGGCCTTAGCAGGTTTATTTCCCATCCATTCTTCTATATCCCAATATGACTTTGAGGCGCTACAATTATCCGTGACAGCGTAGACAAGAAGAAACTGAGAAAGCTGTATCCATCCGTCTATCAACATAGAATCCTCCTAAAATTGATACATTCATTTTTCATGGAGCAATGAGTAGGGGGAGAAACTTCTGAAGGATCATTTTACATGGAAGGTATTCGGCCAGTATTCTGACTGCTCCTTCATATCTGTATCATTGTGCAGCCAATTTCATACCAGGGTGCACAACAGACTAGTTTCTTTCTATTTCATGCTAACCCAATAATACTAATACTCACATCCTATTCACGTCGTCCAGTCGCATGTAATAATTATCAAATAATATTAAAGTACGATAACACATTTAATCAATGATTTTATCAAAATAGCTATGATATCTCTTAGTCATCCCGTTCGGCGTCGTATCAACGCCCTTCTATTTAGAATATCCTTACAGACAGAAATAAAGTTGCAAAGATCGAGTGTATTTCATAGATGGATCGAGCTTGGGAGGGTGAGCTAGTAGTTCAAGAGCCCCATCTCATTAGACCTAATAACTATGCATTCCATATGGATAGTTCTGACAAAACATTGCGATGTGGAAATGTACACTCATTATAATGCATGATTAGTATTATTTATGATACAGCCTTTCGAGCATTGATAGCGATGTCAACTAGAAAGATCAACTCGAGGTCTCATTGGACATACTTAGACCATATATATATGGAAACCATAGAGCATTCCATAAACTGTCAATATTTCCAAACTAATGTTTTTGATAGGCACTAACTACCCTGTTTACGGTTCCATCACAACCACTTTTATGCGAGTTTTCGCATCATCTTTAACTGTAATATATACCTGAGTTCGATGCAATGCCATGACTAGGGCAGGACCATAGCCAAGTTGCCATAAACACTGATATGGGGACCACCAACGTCATGACACTTCCGGTAAGTGTCCATTACCTGCTACAACGGGTTCCATTTAGTTGTATTTTTATACGCCATTGAGGTTGCGGCGAGATGGTACCCAGTCATGCTACTGGGCGATAACGATTCTCAGCGATGTCATACAGCGATGACACGGGTGGCGAATTTATACTGGATACCGTAAGTACACATGCATGAACACCCCTAGTCTTGGAATGACCAGGGAGAAAATAATCAATTTCTTCGAGAAAACAGAAAAAGAGATGGGCAACTAACAGTGAATATAAATGATATTTATAATAAAGATATGAAGAGAAATTATTCACATGTGTAAAGATGGCTCAATCACACATTTATGGGATAGCTTGGGATTTCCTGGCATACTAATCTTGGGATATGGTTCCCAAACCTGAAATAGAACAACCGTGACAAGTCACAATGTGTGACTTGATACATCTTCTCGGATACCATTCCTTTATCAGTCAATCCTCCTCTTCGCTTCCCTCTCAGGTGTCTTAGGTCCTTGGCGTCGTCACCTTTTGACCACAGATCTGCGTATATATTTTCTCCCACCTGAATATTTCATGAAAACACAGAGAATGCATAATGGGGAAAGCAAGGCAGTACTTCAACATCAAAAGGTAGGATTTCCCGAGGTCGTGCCTTTTGGGATTATTCTACACAGGGGTTAGCCGCTAGGGGGCTATGTAACCAATATGGCAATAGAATATCAAATTAGTATCTCGTGTATCCCCTTCGATCCCACATAGTTTTGCCGTCGTATATGTTGTAAAATAATATACATCTATATATACAAGTAGCCTTTCACGTATACGAAATTCAAGTAGCGGACCTTGATCAGATTTCAACCCGTTTTTATTTGATTAAAACTTTTCTATAATATTTCATATCTCTGTTTTACCAATGGCTCATAATCAAACGCTGTGTTGATATTTCCTATTATGACCGCATATGTTGTCCTTCACAACGTTTCCTGCACGGTAATGTACAAGCTAGAATGATTTGGTTTCTCTTAATCGGGGGCGCACAGCTGAACACAAGTCCATGGTATATATTTTTTTCATCTTTTGCACCATTACTATAACAGCACACTATTCCTATAGCTAGCTATTAAAAATTGGATTTCAAGTCACAGTACCATACTAGGCTATGTGCTGGAACTATGCATACTTTCCACTAGCTGGCTGCTAGCATTGAACTGTCAAAATAGATCAAGCCAACGTAGTAAGTGCAAAGCAAATAACCCAACAAAGTAACTAATTACGCCCAGAAATAGAGGCGGTGATAAACGAAAAGCGGTATATAGGTGGAACTGCAGGGGGAGGTGCATTAGCCTCATAGAGGAAGTTCCCGAGCCTTGAGCGACTCAGAGTCAATCCCCGAGCCTTAATGAGGTCAACAAAACTCGGCCCAGTCTCGCTAAGTGAATTACCTTTACGAGAAGTAACGAGATTCTAAGGTTTCCAGAGTAGGTGAAAGGAGGTGGGCATTGTGTCAAAGGATGTATGTTTACTTGGCTGTGTTGAAAGGAAGGTGCAGGGTAGCGATGGGCTGGGGCGGGACCCGAGTCGAAACCGAGTCGAAAATGGAAAGGAGGAGACCATAAGCAGGTACAAATAAAATATAGGAGGCAGAAATGCTCCAGGGAAGTGAGGTGCGGTAAACAGAGGTAAGTGAAAAAAGATCCAGGAACTGCAAAATACCTTGATTAAATTATCCCTAGAAGGAGGAAAAAACGATGCAAACGCAGACCTTAAATCAGCGTTCCACACCCTGAGGTTTAAGGGTGGCCTCCACTGGCTGCGGTAAGCTCTGCGGTAAGCCATTCCCCTCCACCTACAGAACCAGCACACACTATCGCAAGGCTTACCGCAGAGCTTACTGCAGCCAGTGGAGACCACCCTTTATTTGTTTATGCAATTAATCAATTATCAAATTAGCATTAAGTTAGTATATATCGACACGTGGGTGGCTACCAGTCATAATTGCTAACCATGTCATCCTAAAAAAATCTCTTTTTATTTTCTGTATTTGGAGGGAGGGCGCCTGGAGTTTTTTGTGTTCACGTCCGAGGTTTCGTCATCTGTGGGGAATTATCTTTTTATCACAGTTTATAATTCAATACATGGATACGACTGATTTCTGGAAAAGGAAGGTAGAGAAATTCACATAACAAATTATATTTATGATTCAGTCAGAAATGGCTAAGTACATATTATGTGGCAAGGGAAAATTTTTGGCTTGAGAGTATAAACCTTTGCTGACGTGGATGAAGACTATAAAGATTCGATAGGGAAATGGAAAGTATCAGTTGCAAGGACATCGGCCATCATAGAAAGCGATTGAAGCCTGAATACAACTATTCATCAACACAGTTTAATTTCATATATATGCTGAATTCACTGTTCGGGTAAACACGAACAGAATAAGACCAGAGAAAGACTGCGCAGGATGAACCGACGCTGGAAATGGATGCCAACGTAATTAGTTGGTTGTAAAGGTGTGCTGGACACCGCACCTTTGCTTCCCTTTATAGATGATTGGCAAAATAAGACCGGGCAGGTGCACCCAGTGAGGCAGGTTCGGATGACTAACCCGGCACAGAGGTGGGAGGCTTGGAGGTAGTGGGGCGGAGTGGAGCTATTTATAATAGGAAGGTGGGGGCTATGTGCGCATGAACAGAAAAGAGCAATGATAATTCAAGGCATCTAAAAGATCCAACACAACAATCCTTTTGTGCAATAGAAGAGCCTGCCCTTTAAATGTTACACGAAGTGCATATTTCAAGGCACTATTTGTCTGTTTCCAATGATATATCATTAGATCATTCCTTATAATGGGAGTATAATATTTTTAAAGATATAGTTCCAGCTAAATCAACCACAAAAATCTATTCGTTCTTCCTCTGATCCGTAGCACTGTAAAATGTAAGTTATATATACAGAAAATGAGATTAAAACTTGCATTGAGTTCCTCGAGTTTTCAACAATTTCACTAAGGATGCCCTATCTTTAAGAAGATGGAAGAGAGTCATAGTGAAAAATGTGGTTTCGGTGAATAATTCAGGGAATATGAATATGAATAATTCAGGGAATGATTTGCATCTTTTTACAGAGCAGAACATGCCTAAATCCTTAATATTCTACCTTAGTGACTTGCAGATGATTTGGGAATGAATATACCACCAAACAAAGTTATTATCTAGTTTTTCTAAGAGAATTTACTTGGAATACAGCTTTAAATGTGTCAAAAGTGACCAGGATAAATAACCCTCTGTAAGATGATCTAACTATAAACTTCTATTAAGATGACAACATTATTCCTAACGTATGTTATCAACCAACCTTCCAGAAGGACAGGCCGGGGAATGTGTACGCTTCGAAAACACCACCATAATTCATGTAATATATTGTATTACCCTCAGATGATCTCAAGCATATAAATCTTTCGGATCACGCAGGAAAAACATCAACCCACGTTGAATGATGTATAGAGAGCTTGATACCTCAAGGTCTAGGTCCATCACTTGCCTTGACTCCTGACCTAAGATTCGCTAATCAATCAAGAAGACGATAATGCCAATATATTTTTCATTAGCTCATTACGCCATTAAGCTTCTCGAAGGGTCCTGGCTGATTACTTAAACTTTGCTAATCAGTTAGCGATAGATTTTAGCTCGCTGTGTGGAAGGAAATCGATTCGCAATCAGGGATGTGTTACTAGTACATGTGTTAATATCTAGCTCTATTAATGCATGACCCTCCAGTGTTATTACTCACGCACCTTGTGTGCGAGTGTTTTATATGCAGTTACTCAACATTTGACGTAGCCTTGCATGAGACAACACAAGTTGGTGCTTTATTAGTATAATTTACATGGTTCTCAAAGCAAATGTATCACTATATGGAGGCAAAAATAGAACTAAAATAAAAAAGGCCAACATTTTAAGATAAGAGAGCCATACATAGATGGAAATAATTAATTGATTCCAGGTTCACTGCCTGTACTTATGTAGATATTTTGTGTTAGGTTTTATTCTTATGAATGTTAGAAGTTTATTTTAGCTCCTAGTGCAAAGTTAAGATCCATGGCATTTAGGATGAGTCAGGTGATTTTTACGAAAACATAAAATAAGAGGCCGTGATAAAAGCAGATCAAGGCAGGATAGAATCATCCACAGCAGAATGATAAAAGAAAACTATGGCATCACTCTCGGTGTTAAAATGTTGCATTTTATGGTGAGCTCGTGACAGCTATGGGGCGATTCCAGATACCCCACGCGCCACATTATGGGGCCAAAAGTGGACGATAATATAAGTGCATCTGGTTTTCCCATTTTGGCATGGATATAGGGGCAATAATCATAACACAGTGACAGCAGAAGTTGCCCTCTCGTCCATCGGCCCCATCGAACCAGAGCTCGGGTAAACTATATCTCCCACGTATCCACACCAACACAACACGATGGAGAGGCAGTGTTGAATTCTTTATAAATGGAATATAGATATAAGGGCTTCTATTTCACCGTTGAAAAAGGCCATGCACCAACTGATGCTTTGAGTATGGGCTTTTGCTAATAATATTCTGGCGGTCCATAGTTTATACGAGAATAAAAGGATAGTGAGGGCTGAGAAGGTGTTATGTATGCCACTGGTGCATGCCTGATGATAATGTAGTCAGGATTAGAGGCACGATTATGACAACGCCTATACATTAGTAATAACATAAGCCGACAAGCAAAGAATCCCTTTCCTACTACGGTAGAGCAATGAATTGTAGTAAACGTGAATGTAGTAGCAGGGCACGAGGGGAGGCACAGTAGGTCTACACAGTGGCGAGATAGTGACATAATATAATGGATGACTAATCTTCAATCGGGAGAAATGTTAATGTTATATATTTTAAGTACTATGAGAAGATAATGTATGCTTCTTACTTAACTTTACCTAACTAGAGCTGAAACAGATAATGCTAAAGATTGAATTAAAAGCAATGTACTAATTTCATTTCATCTGAGCAATGTTGGGAGCACAACATACAAGAGCATCCATCTGATTTATGTGCATTTTCCCAGCCTTAAAACCTAGGCAAGCTAAGTGTTCATCGCTGATGCATAAAAAGTAAATAAGGAAATATGGAGAATCAGTATATCAATTTGCATATGCTTCCCCAGGAGTCTCCTGATAATGTGTAGCAGTTTCCTGGGAGTGGATCCATGCATAGCATTTCCTTTAAACCATCATCAATTTTGTAGGCAGGACGGAGCCTGTATACATGAGGGTGCAGATGAAATAATATAATAGAACTGACAGCTGAAAAGTATGGAGAATGAATTATTAAAAGGCTGGGTCATAAACTAGGAACACATATCGTCTGTAACCACAAATAGACGGCGACAAGGTCATGCCCCTCACAGCAGCATTACCAGATCAAAAAGAATTCGTACATTACTTCCCATTATATCATACACGTCATCGTTTTGTCTGTTGTCTCGTTTGTCTATATAAGCAGGGCTACACAAATAACGAAACTAATGCTCAGTGGGTATCATAAGTGTAGTTTTTGATCTTCTCATAGTATATATGTTCAATTTATAGCATCGATCTCTATATCCAACCTAAGGGACAGGTGTTCAGTACTCAAAAGCCTCACACCTCTAGGTTTGGATGTCAAAGGTGAGAATGATGGATGCCATGGGGCCGACCCTCAGAGCCCCAACTGAGTGGCAGCTTATTTAGCCACTGTAACAGGATGGTAAAGAGGTTAAAAAAGGAAACATTTAAGGATGCTTGTACTATCAGCAGGATATTCCATTCCTGATGTTGCTCCATCAGTAGGATATGCCACTCCTGAGGTTGCTCAATCAGCAGGATATGCCACTCCTGAGGTTGCTCCATCAGCAGGATATTCCACTCCTGAGGTTGCTCCATCAGCAGGATATGATACTCCTGATGTTGCTCCATCAGCAGGATATTCCACTCCTGAGGTTGCTCCATCAGCAGGATATGATACTCCTGAGGTTGCTCAATCAGCAGGATATGCCACTTCGAGGTAGCTCAATCAGCAAGATATGCCACTCTTGAGGTTGCTCAATCAGCAGGATATGCCACTCCTGAGGTTGCTCAATCAGCAGGATATTCCACTCCTACAGTTGCTCAAATCCTGCAATCGTCATCCTAGTATATTACAATGAAACCATCAAGTCTTATTACAGAAAGATGCCCGTCATGTGAGAGAATACAGTGTCCTCATATGTTTCTACACTTTAATCCACAGAAATCTAAATTCTTATAGGATTTGTTGTTGTCGACAAATTGATTAATCCTCAAACACAATTTAACAAATTGTTAATCAAATAATGTTATATAGATTCCTTATAATATATTAAATTTATTCTATTGAGAATAATCTTGGCTCAGTATTCCAATTTCTCCCCCAAATCCAGGTTGCTGGTTTGTGTGAATCATAAGGCAAGAGAAGTTCTCTGTGTGAGGTAATGAACTCAATGCATCAAATGGCAGCTATCATTTTTTAAACTGATTTTATTGAAAAACGATTGATTTTAGTCTAGGAACACCAAAACCATGAGTCAGCAACTTCTGATGTTGTAAGTTTTATTGAAGTTTTGTAAGTTGGTACATTCGATTCCTATATATGAACTATTCAATATTTGAACTTTGTTGGTACATTCGATTCCTTTATTGAAAAACCTTCACATATTTTTCGTGTTATTCTCAGTTGTCTAGATGAAAAGACGCATAACTGAAGGTTGATTTTATAGTGCTATATATATGCAATTCTCATGTGAAATATGAAGCTAGGAAAGGACAAAATGCAAACAAATGTTTGGTATGTTGCCGGCCTTAGGATGAATTAACAGAGATCAGCAGTTCAACAGAACTTACGGTAAAGATATTGAAATACACCCGTTTGTATTCTGGGGCAATCTGTCAATTTGTATCTATTTGTAGCTTAAAAGATGTTCATTCTAAGTTTAAAAAATGCTGTGACTGTTCTCCTCAAATAAACAAGGTTAAAGGCTTAAAAGGTATGTTCAACATACCCTAGGGATAGGTGTTGATGAAAATTGAATTTAAACTACGTCGATTCTTTGGAGGCCCACTGAACTTGAGAAAGCGTATGTAGAATGAATGGGCCGATGATATAGGATAGACCATATTTCTAAATGCAGAATGGCTCATTAAATCATATTGCTATAGTCCGTATTGCTGATTTAAAGACTATTTGTATAGATTAGTGAGTTCCCAGATGCCAAATTCCTTTAGCAGATGTGTGTGTGTGCTCTCACCTGTCTAGCCTTGATTTGATATAGTAGGTGCCTTGAGGTGTCCTTCGTGTCCTAGAACTGGGTATAGTGGTTTCTCCTCTTTGTTCTCTTTGCCGTTACGTCCGGTTACAATATTGTCGTTAATCAAAATCGATTGACCATGGAAACCTGCTTATATACATAATTGAAAAAGACAATGAATTGTACTCGACCCCTCCCGTTGCAAGCGATGTATTCTACTCATCAACACATTAACACTATTGTTCTTTGTGGAGACAATACTCAATACTTTACCTCAGCCACAATAAGGGATCTGGCGAAATGGTCCTTCGGTCCCCTCTAGCCTATCTATGCCCTATATCCATCCATATCAATAAAGCCTTTAATAATTCAAAGCGCCCCCTAGGGACATGGCCTTCTGCTACCCCCTAGCGCCAAGATTAAGTTACACACTGATGAATCCAGCTCCTAACTATGTGATATCCAACACATATCCCATCATCTTCCAATATGCCCAAACGTGCCATTGAATTACGTCATTGCATGTCTGTATCTATTCTATTGTAACTCGTATACCGTATCCATTCTATATGATATCGTTTACTCAGATTGATGACTTATCTATGTCTGTTCATCGCTTTCTTTTTCTCTTCGAATCACGTGATATGATTGGTAATATATTGAAGAATTGGCGTTGGATATATTTCAGGATTCACGAGCACTATATAAAGTCTTATAGAAAGAAAATACTTGTTCAAGCTGTATGTGGTACGGCGTTATTTGCAGTATTTCTTTCTTTTCATTATAAAGCCTCAATCTATGACAAACTGGTGAGGTGAAATTAAAGATTAACAAGTAACAGAGACAGTTACTTGGATTGGTAACGGGTTCTAGTGGAGGAAAATCTTTAATTGGTCTGGTGGTTGGAGGAATTTTCTCCGGACTCTTGCTCATTTTAAATATGCCGGGTCCCATTCTGGAACCCTTGAGTAAATTCAGTTATCGACGTTTGAAGAACTAAGTTAAGATATTAAATTTAATGATAAAGCTTCCAATAGAATAGACATTTCCCATTATTTGTAGAGGGAGCAGTGTTCTTATGCACAGAACACATTTACATACCGGTATTTATAAAGATAATAATATAGAATTTCATAAATGGAATCCTTGTGACCTTTCAAGGTTATCTAATAAAGGTAAATGTTCAAGGTTATGGAACACTATAATTTGTATAAAGCTCACATTTTAATGCCCAAACTATTGCTGAATATCTCCTTGCTCAAAGTACATTTCCTAAAAACTACACGTCACGGCACGACAACATTATTGTTTCGAGGTTTTGTTCCAAATGTTTTGTAAGCAATGACTTATTGTACGGGGAATATATATGAGCCAATGCTATGATAGTTTATATCCATTACAATATTTGAACATTAACATAATTGTGTCACAAGTTATATTATCCTCCTTCCCCTCTGAATGCGGTGCCCCTTTCTGGAACCCACATCATAATTACGTTATTAGTAACCCAACAAAAACAATATTCTTTTGTTAAGGGAGAATCTTTGAGTAACTTAGAAATTAGTTCAAGAAAAGCACTAATATATAGAGTTTATTAACTACAAGAGAACTCGGTTGACTCCAAAAGGATGTGTATGTATTTGCTACAAAGTATGAAAGCCATTTATAAATAGAAGCACAAAATGTTATGCTGGATACACACATCTGCAACTGGCTCAATTATAGTCGCCAACTCTGGAGGTATGGGCCAGCAAGAACTTCCCATATTTATGTCATAATGTACTGTAAACTAATAAAAACATTTATCCATCTATCAGTCTATCCATCCATCTTTCCATCCATCTGCTGATCTGTCATCCGAATACCTTAAACAGTAGATCTATATATAGCAATGAACAAGTTTAAAAATGATGTAAAAGAACATACTTCATAATCAATACAAAATGAATATCATATTAAACAATATTGATCCTTTTCATACATATTATCTAGGGAGCGTTTGTATACATGTAACACCTCTTTTCTATGCCAGTATACTATTATCAACTGAACTCTGGCAATGAAAACTTCCATCAGTACCAACGAGTGTGTAATAGATTCAATGATGGATACACACTCTGCGATGTTCCTAAGTGCTCCATGAATAATTCATTCAAAATTGTATCAATAATATCTTCATAAAATATACGAAGGTGGCACGTGAACCAAAGAGATGTTTAAAAAAACAGCACGTTGTAAGAGTGTACTGTAGCTCATGAACCTGAAACCGTATAGGTTATCTTTTCATCCGCAACATCCGACGGTTTTCGTAGAGCAATAACACATTTCCAATATCTTTGATATAAAATGAAGGCCCGATGTATTTCTTTGGGTAACCTGATGAGTGTCGCGAAAAAGCCATAGCCTTTCAAGTCTTCGTACCTTCCCATCTCCCCTCGCTCCATCCTTTTCTCCATGTTCACCCTATCATTTCTTTGTGAAAAACCCAGCCACAAAATGGCTCTATATATCACTAAGAGCTGCCCCACCACTACAAAGACAAACAGTAATTGCAAAGCGCCAAGAAAAAAATAGGATCTCATTCAGGTCAAGAAGACCTGAGCCATAGGCTATTTTTACTCTATTAGTCTGGCAAAAGCATCGTTTCATTTTGGGGGGGTTTGTCTTATAGGCAAGTGTTAGAGTGTAGATGCAACACAGTATTACTTTGTTATTACTGTTCCCTTTGAGTTGCTTAGTAATTATGGTACTATAGTAATGACCACCTAAAACATAAGTCACGATATTTCTGAATGTAAAGAGCCTCACATGTATATAATTATGCTGTATTTATAAGAGGCTTGATGGTTATATTACCATTCTCTAATGTTTATTTTCAATGGCATTATTATTCACTACACCCCCAGCACATTTATTTTTGTTTTGACAAATACATTGTTTGATACCATGAGAAGTACCCTTTCTACACTAGAATCAATCAGAACTAAAGATTCTTATCCGCCACAATCTGAGGAGAATATCGCCCTGCGTTAGGAGCAGGTTATTAAATAATTTACCCTAACTATTTACCTTAACTAGTAACTAATGTGTCATAGAAGTAATTATACCCTAACCGTCACCCTCAACAAATGAATTGATTCTTTCTGTTTGATCATCTAAAATTCAACATCATCATATCTCCAAAATGCGAATTACGTTGAAAGGGGCAGGTGATTACAGTCACCATCCTATTGTCAGAAATTAAAAGTAAAAGATACTTAGAAGATACTAGAGAAATAGCTTCACAATCGCCCCGAGGAAATAGAATAAAAATATCCAAATAGCGAATACAGTTACCAAGGTCGCCTTTTTGTTGTCCCCTTGATACAGTGTTGATTCCCCATCTGGGAATAAACAAAGGCTCCTCCGAGGTCATCTCAGGAGGATTTACCAGAGTAAATCAGCCTATATCATTCAATCCCACCCATAGGGACCGTTGTACAGCGCTCCTTACTGTACACGCTTGAATTAAGCTGATTGGCTAAAACACGCAAGAATGGCATTACCGATCAGGCAACGTGACGGTCGTGGTCTAAATGGCGACACAGCCCAGTATCAAGTCATTCCAAGAATACCCACTTTGATTAATCATGGGTAGTACCCACAGTTTTCGGTCATACTATGAGGGAAGTCAGATATAACCTACTCCATGGAGGTTGGATAAATTAGAGACCTTTTTGATACACTTGGGTACGACTGTGAGATGTTCAGCCAAAAGCATCGGCTAAGATGAGACACAAAGAAAAGATAAATAACCAAATATGTTTAGAGGTTTTATAGATATTGAACCATATAATATATTCATTCAAAATTGGAACAAGTTTTGAGGTTTCAGATACCTGATATTTCCCGCTGCTAGGTTTAGCAGCTATAAGTACCCCCACGACATGTTCTCTCTAGATGATATACATTATAGAGGCCTTTATTAGTCTACAAACCATTCTGCATTCCAGGAGGCTTTGAGATCCAACTCCAGAACCTTGACCAGAGATGTGTGCCTATAATCCATATGTAATGACCTCAGGTAGCGTTGAGGAGGAGAAATAATAACAGAACTATCAAAGCCTATTAATTATTAATCTGAATTTTTTCAGAAGTCTGAGAGAAATATCAGAATATTGTACAAACAGATCAATAGGTTTGGTACATGATCAGGTATTAAAGAGATAAAGAAAAAGTAGTAAACATACTACTTTATTGTAATTATCTCTACCTTGTCGAAAGTATTTTGAACATAAGATGTGCCCATTAGGGACTGTTCATACTTAACCAGTGGGGGAGATAGGATAATTTGCGACTCGACTCCCCCCCCCCCCCCCCCACTTAAAGTCTTGTGCAAAATCTCTTGCCCCCCCCCCCACACACACACACATACCTTGAAAGTTTGTGCATAATTCCATGACAGCCCTCCCCCTACATCATTGTAGTTCTGAGTCTGTGCAAAGAAAGGTACCCCCCACCCTTCAGAGTCCGTGCAAAAATGATGCCCCCCCCCTTCAGAATCTGCACCAAAAAGGTTGGCCCCGCCTCTGCAAATTCTCCTCTCCTGGGGTTAAAAATGAACAGTCCCTTAGTAAATTTTGCGCGCAGCATGCACACACATTTATAACAGTAGTGCAAAATCTATATTCGTCTAAGGGTACATTGCAATATATATACGATTGTGTGGTAAACCGCTCTTAGAGGTCTCGCAACTCCCTCTTATTATAGCCTGTATATTGTATTAAAAAGCCCTCATATTTCTGTTCCATTCTACATCTTCTATAACCAGATTCAGTTTTCATAAATATTTTTTTTCACAAATCGTGGTATGGTAAATCTCTCTCTATCCTCTCTTTATCCTCTCTCTATCCTCTCTCTATCTTCTCTTTCGGTTTGAATTTTCGGCTGACTTTTCTCTCCCTCTGTCACTGTTAAGGTATGATGGAAGCGATTTTAGTAATGAGATAATATAATTAATAGGTGATAATTGATAGATAATGAGGTTACACAATGTTACGTAATGTTACATAACATCACTCTCCCTCCGCCTACTCTGTCCATCTAACCGTGCCTTTTTATTACTTAACAGAAAATAACAAAGGCGCATGTCTGCCTTGCAGATGTATCCTTGCGTTGCTCAATAGGATGTTATAACTAGAAATAATCATTAAATGTCTTAATGTTTACTATCATTGGACTCCACTTGATCTCATCGCTTCAACTATGATGGTATCTCAAAATCCTTCTTTTGCAACTTGTGACTCATTTTCCTGAAGCACATTAAGGAGAGGCCGGACTGGCAGACTGGTGGGTCGACGGCCCTGCTGGTGGACATGCGTGGCCGCCAAGGGTCTGGCGAGAATTATCATTGAGTCGGCCCCTGTCGCTGACGTGCCTTAAGACGATTGTATTCACCCAATCGTCTTATGAGCCGACTCCTCCGTCTCCTTAATGGACACCCCGCTTTACTAGCTACAGAATGGAACAGGTGGATATAGATCTCAATACAATTACAATGCCAAGTCATTTTAGCAGTTATACTTTGACCGATATGAATCACTGCGTATTACTTATTTATATGAATATCATTAAAGATATGATTAGTGTAGATAATGTGCAAGAGTGAACACAGGCAAAAAACACAGTAAACACAGATTATTGCTATACACAAAGAGTTATACAAACGGTTAGAACTACTTTAGATGGATTGTGGGGGATAAATTACGTCCTCACAGGGCCAAATTATTTTGTAGAGTGCGATCTGTGATAGCCATATCAGTGCCAGTTTCGCACATTTTGTTACTAGTTTAAACTGTTCTTGGATTGTTGAATAAAGGGGAGTTATGAATATCTAACACCAACCAGCCAGCGTGTGTACATAAGCCTCCTCTCAGCCTCAGAGTAATGATTAATTTTACATGTCAACGTTTCATTCAAAGGTTTGCTGTGCTTCTACTTTTGAACAAAGCAAACTGTTTGTTGGTAAACTCAAGAAGCATTGTAGCCTATCCATCATATGCGATGATGCCAAAGAAGTCGAGGAAAAATAATAAAGGTAAAACATTACCTAAAACAAAGCTGACAGAAACGTGTAATTGGGAAGCAGAAATAGTCTTTTTTTAAATTTAGATAATGTAAGCTATTACCTGGGGAACACATGGAGTACCTTCCATATAATTACTTAAAGATGTTGCAAAGCAATTTTTTTCAAGCCGCACGATTATATTGTTATGAACCCCATCGATGTTCTTTAGTGGGGAGTTTTCTCGTCTGGGAAAGGTCAAGTTCGCTCATTAATTCAAGATCGTTTGGAAAATGTACAAATAGCTGTAATGAAACAAAGAACATAGAACGGAGCAAGGGGGTTGGGTGGTAGTGTGTGTGTGTGTGTTGGGGGATGTGTGGCGTTGTATTTACTCTTGGCATCATGGATGTCATTTTGCTCCAGATATTATATACTACCCTGAGTCTAATTGTCAAACAGAATTATATAACCTGTAGTGGTTTACTGAGTCTCATCATTCTGTCTGGTCCGCCCCCCCCCCCCCCTCACCACGCCTGAATTCCCTGCTCATATTATGCATCATATACTGATACAAGACATGCAATATATTATGAAGTCACAAATAGAATGTGTGATGTGTTAAAGTGACACTTGTCGACACATTTGCTTGAATTTCAACCATGCTCTAGATCATTATACCATTAACCAATATCTGGGAGCATTAATGTATGAAATGCATGTAGTTGGAATATTTAATAGTTTAAAACTCCCATTTTCTATCGAGCCTGCGGGTCAATGTTTTCTCTGAGACACAACAGTTGAACTTGCAAAGTCCCCGCCATCTCTTATCATAATTGGTTGACTAATACCACCTGGACGGGACAGGGTATATATATGCCACTATGTACCTCCTGCCTCGCTCCTACTTCACATCCCTTCACCAGGAACTGAGGGCAGCACTCATTTGTCAAGGTACTTCTCTCCCAAATATGAATTCTCCAATAGCACCTCTACCACACATACTTCATTAACGAAATATCAAATAATCTAATGAATATATATACAGCGTTGGTATTCCACACAAATATCCCTACTTAAGCAGGTTATCATAGTTCAAATTTAATAGTGATCTTAACCACTTTAAGAGATGGAATGAGATCATTCTTAGTCCATTAATGATTTGATTCTTTATTAGAGCATGAGCAATAATATTTCCTTATCAGAATGGTTTAGCAATTACCGAAAGCATCAATGAAATGGGGTATGGCATAATTGTCATCAAGGTTTCTACATGTATTCGAGAATAATTCACACCCATACCCAGGTATACGTTGAGGCTGAAACCATGTATTCATATCACATGTGTGTATTCTCTGGTAGAAGAACACATTAGACTTCAGGGTGTGGGCCACGCAGTCAGCAATATGCTGTCCACACATTTTGCGGAGTCACGTAGACAGGAAGTGTGTTGTGTCATGATGGAAATGACGAAATATAGCGATGGTGGTATTGTCAATAACGCGTTGATACAGGTTGGAGGAGGAAGGGTGCACTTGGGTATAAAAGAATCGATATGCTCTAATGTCACCATGCTTAATACAGTGGGGCTGTTTGGGATGGAGGCACGAGGCTTGGGACCACTTACAATTTCAGTGATTTGCCTATACCGATGATATATTATCCTGTGACAAAGAAGAAATGTATGACAGTGAGTGACTCATACAACAATGGTTTCAGATATAACAGGTTAATAAAACGTGTTGAATTGTGCATGACTTATAGAATTCTAGGACAAATTACGATTTCTATTTCTAAATGAAATATTATTTGCTAACCATGCATGTCATCTTCAGTAGTTTTGAATGCAAATGTTTATAAATCAATATGTGTAATACTTTCTTTAGTCCAGTGGTCAACAATTGGAGGACATCTAACGGTCTTCTGTTAAATGGTAAAAATATCCCAGCTTCAGGTTACGGTTACCAAATCAGCTATGGCGACTGTAAAACGGCAATATAAGGTTTCTGGATTTCAAAATCGATAGATTTGTTCATGAACAATCATATGAACAGGTTAAAACTTCGGTGTTACACAAAATCTCGCAAATTCGAAAAATCAGGGTATATTTAACTAGAGACATGGTCAAAACGATCTTAAAATCCCATATAATATCAATCCTCGAATATGGAATCATTTTCTTAAGCGTGGGTAATGCCAATATTCGAAATAAATGGGAAAGATTGGTAATAAAGGCCATTACAATCGTATACCTTAATGATCAAAGAAGTCTTCTAGAGCTGCGACAGGAGTGTAAAGTTGACTGAATAGGAAAAAGAGGAAAAATAGCCTTACTCGGGATTATGTTTATCAAAAATAATACTCCCCATTTTCATGAATCATGAATGCCCTGACAAAAAATAGACTTGATGTATTGTATTTTTATACTCGTGTGCAATTTTATTAATTTTATAAATTTGGATGCATGATGGCATGATGTCCTAATAGCTATATGGGATGCATGACCCTTCTTCTGCCGACCACAATGTTTAGTTCTATACCTTGTTCGCCAGTGCTTTTTTCCCGCACCCTTTTTCCCCACGTGCCTTTCTCTGGGCTAAATTGGAGTCAGAAGGCCGTGCACCGTGTACCACTCTACCAAGCCTGACGCTTCAACCCCCGTCCGTGCTATCATGTTTCGGATTGTATCTCAAGAACTATTATATATTCTTTCATAATTTAAATTGCACTAACTAGCTGCACATATTCGTTCTAATCTGTGAAGTTGTTATCATTATAGAGCTCTAATTCTTCTAGATTTCTTCTTGATCGTCACATGGACACTATAGTATCATGTTTCAAAAGTGCAGAACACCTTCCGCCGAAATAATTGGTCTACATGTTTCACCTTGTATCTTAAAAATGATCCGAGATTTTTTTTCAAAATGTACACTGTATTACTTAGGCATATAACATATCTATTCGAAGCTGTGAAGATTTCTATACTATAGCTCTAATTTGTTTCTGCATATGATATGTCCGGAGATTAGGAAGATCTGCTATCTAGTATAAGGCTCGTAAGAACTAACACATCCACGATGGTTGAAGGTTAGCTTAAAAGTGATTTTTTAAAAATTTATTTCGATGTAAGGAAGGCTTTTAATTCTGTGCCACATGCCTTGTTAATAAGAAAGCTGCAGAATATAGGAATTGGTCCGACTTACGTAAACATTATATCGAATTTCTTGAATAATCGATTACAGTTTTTGAGACCAACTATGTTCCACTAAACAGGTAGTAGTGAATGGGGTACCTCAGGGGAGTATATTGGGACCATTACTCTATAACATCTTCTGTAATGACTTAAATAAAATGAATTTTGAGGGAAAATTGATAGCATACGCAGATGATGCGGTTATCACGATTGTAGGATGTGAAGCCAAATTACTACAACAAAAGGGGCAAGGTGTGATAGCTAAATATAAGGAGTGGTGTATCACGAATGGCTTAGAGTTAAATGTGAATAAGACCAAATACCAACTTTTTTTTATAAAGGTAATAAGCCTGAAGTAGATAAGATTACTCTCAAATGTGATGGAAAAATGATAACTCGATCTCCAACCTTTAATTACTTAGGGGTTACTATAGATGACAGATTATCAATGAACCCATGTGCAAACCTGACTTATAATAAAGCCTGCGGATCGCTTGCTAGCATTGGAAAACGAAGAAAATATATGAATGAAAATATATCTTGGCTGTTGTGCAAAACTTATACTCTACCAATTTTGGACTATGCCGGTCCTTGCATGATGTCATGTAGTAAAAAAGCATTGAACAAACTTCAAAAGGTAATGGTACGAGCCCTCCGAATGTCTTTCGGCAGAAATCTGACCAGAAAAGAATTGTATATCAAAGGTAGGATACTCCCACTATCAATGAGGAGAGAGGTAGCACTGTTGAAGATGTTGTTTAATATACAGGATAAATATAGCAATAAGAATGATCTGCGAAACCTACATGACAATTAATATAGGTACGAAATTCTGTACATTCATCCCTAAGAGTGAGAGAATGCGGAGAAGCCCATTTTATAAAGGGCCAAAGCTATGGAATAGTCTGCCAAATGAGATAAGAAAATGTGAAGAAAAGGATGAGTTTGCCTCAAAATTGTTAAGTTACTACTGGTCGAAGGTTGAGGAGTGTGTTGATGAAAACATATTGGAGATATAACTGTATTACGAATTGTTTTATCGGTCCCACATGTTTTAATCCAAAGTAAATGCCCTTATCAGGGTTAGGCGATAATTTTCAGACAAAATATCATAAGACAGCCTTGTTGTGTTTGCAGATATAAACAAAGAATTGTACAATTATATGATGCCAGATTGTGTGGATAATAATGAAAATGTTTTGGAATGTGCAGTAACAGAGGGAGATAATGTTAATCAAAGAGTGATAGGTATATTGATAATGAACCGTAATGTTTAATTTTCCTAGTGGTAGAAGATGAATCAGATTTCTATAAACATTGTGATAGCAACGCAACAAAACATTGACAGAGTCGACACGCGTATTTTTGATATGATTATTAAATGTAATTGGCTTAATTTTGAAATAAAAAAAATTAAAATAATACAGTACATTGCCTAATCCCTATTGGCTAAGAGACCTGGCGGTTTTGCACCTCCTCCTCCTATAGGTCGGCATCCTAACATAACCCATGTATTTTTAAAATTCTTCGAGATTTTTCCAATATTCAATTTGCATTGGAGAGCATATAGATATAAATTGACACAACACAAGGAAAAGGCAAGTCGTGATTCGTAGTATGCTATCTTTAGGACGTATAGGAGTTTTTTTCACTCACAATCCCCCAACTTGTATTTTTAAGGAAAAACAAAAAAACAACCAGCGAAGAAAGAAAAACACACTGGAAAAGTCTGTAGCTCTGTCTGACCCACTCTGCTGTCATATCCGGCCTTGTATGATTACGCAACAAGGCATAACCTTAATTAATATGATTTATGAATATAAATAACTAATGATTATAATAAACATAATAATGAAGGTGCCCCTGGTTTAAAAAAACAGTTAGGTTAGTCGGTCATCCGATGAAGTTACATTCCAAGCTAGCTCCTTGTTATTTGTGTTATTAATTAACGAATAAGTCTTAGATGAATATCCAGACTGATCTATTGTGTATATTACTTATAAGCAATATTGTTGTCGAATCTATTATACCATGGCATAAATAATTGATAAACATAGCTATGTGGCCATCGCCCTCCATAACAATATATTCATAGAGCTTGGCAACGTTGACCTCTCATATCCCTCAGAAAAGCAATAGAAAACACACATAAGGACAAAAATAACCAGTAAATAAAACCCCTCTCTTCAGGGAGGAAAAGAAATCGTTATAGCAGAAAAACGACAACTTCAAGTCCTATTATTATAGGCAGAACTACTGTTTACTTAGATCGTAGTTTACGTATCACTTACTTGTCACGATTTAATCCTGTACTGGATTGATATGTTTTACACCTTATATTGTTAATTACTACTCAAATTTTATTAGGTACTTTGTATTAGTTTATCCCATAAATGTCAAGGGAACGGTCGGAAGATCTGGGTATAAATCCTTAATGGTACCCAGAGGCCTGTCGACCTATTCGTCACAATAATTGTAAACCCTTGGTGAATAAAATAATCATAATGTGGGCGGGTAGATGTTCTACACAATTAACAGTCCAAAAAGGTTTACAACTTTAATATGTCGCCTGAAACAAAATGCCACCAACATGCAACTCTACATTCGAGACTCCATATACTGCACCCCTAAGAATGAATTGTTTGATCAACCTACTGACATTTTCTTCAAATAGAGGGGTCCTCTTGGGGCGCTATTGAAATTCCAAACTACTACTACAAATATATAATGCATAGATCTATAGACGGTCACCCTCTTAGGAAAACCTAGATATGTTATGCTCAGGAATCTGGTGCTAACTTTTCAGGCGCTACTTTGTTAATCATAATGCAAGTCCTTTCTGTAACTAGTCTTCGATGTAATCTTGACACACTATTTCATAAGTTTATATTTATTCCTTCTCTGTTTTGACTGTATGTTTTTCGGTCAATAAACGGCAGCCTGAAGGCGCCATGAAACGAATAAAACCTAGATCACAGAAAAGTCCAAGGGTTTGTACCACATCTCACATGTAAGATAATTTAATGGAAGAGTTGTCCCTTAGACCTTTTCTTAGATATTCTTCAGAAAGATGTATTCTGGTCAACGCTTGTCATTTTGATTCGGAATGTTCAACACTCAATCTAGTATAGTTGTAATGACCTGAGGTAGCGTTGAAGAGGGAGAGGAAATAACGAAGACACGCATCTACTATTATCATTATTATTCTCTTTAAAAAACACTGCACTGGGACATAAGCCAGATCTGCAAGACATGATAACTGCCAGAGCAAGGATTCCCGAGTATGTGCGCAAGAAATGACTCGTCATACGAGACAGGCTCTTGGGCCAAATCTACAAATTCCGAAAAATATAGAAAATCCCCGCACATACAAGGGCCCACAATGTGGAATAAGTTGCCACCTCAGGTAAAAAATAAATCTTGGCCTGAGATAAAAAGTTATTTCAAATCATCCAGGTACGATGCCAGTATGAAGAAGAGGATGAGCTAATTATTATTATTATTGTCATTATAATTAGACCCGCACCCTGGTACAAAAGAACATTGAACTCGATTTACCAAAACCAACATGGTGACATTGTATTGTTCAACATTAGTAGTTTTACCACTTGCGGATAATATTATGTATTGTTTTTAGTCGGCAAAGAGTTTTTTTAAAATGCTATGTAATTCGAGTATTTATAGTTGTAAACGAACTGTCGAAATGATTTTTTTAACAAATTATATTGAGCAAAATCCCACAATTGCGATTTTAAACGCAATATTTTTAGCTTGACCAAAATGCATGTGAATGATAGGTGAACCGTGTCACATTGTGTGAAATTCTGACCAATAAAATCTGAGACAGTATGTCATTGAGGTAAGACACAGTGGAGGTAAGACGTGCACAGGGTCCACAAGGGCTCCAATCCTTGGATACATATATTCATAAAGAAATAACCTATATCTAAACGGCCATTACGAAAGGACAAGTAACAAGGATCATTTTGAGTTAAGAATCAGTGAAATCAATGTACCATGGACTGTGATTTTGATTGAAATCTCAGAGCAAAACTACGCCAACAGAAAACCGACGAGCGGCACCATGGATGATAATGATAGACACTCCCGACTATCACTCACCTGGTAGGCATTATAAACAATCATATTCACCTGCCCAAAACTAACTCAATGAACCCACATAATGCTTTTAAGTTTTTATTTAATACTTGGACCAAGTCACATGCTCGTAGATATATAGGACATGGTCAATCTGTCCAAACTAAATCGCCCAAAATCAAGTCAAAGAGTAGGCGGAAAAGTAAGGCAAATCCTGATTACTCAACCGTCCCAAATGTTTGCATAGACTTGCAGGTCCCACACGCTTCCAGAGAAAAGGGCCGTTCCCCTCCTAAACAAACAAAAACCGACGAGGTTGGAAACGGAATTAGCAACCTAGAAAAACCTACACATGAGGGTTGGACTGTCAACGACAGAGACCTGAGAACATGGGTGAAATGCTACTTTAAACATTTTAATATTGAGCGTGATGTACGATGATGGCAGTGTATGGCATGAAAGAGGAGGAAAACTTTGCCGGGCCACTGAAGCCTAATAGATATTAAGCTGCCGAATTCCGCAGTATTACAGCTGAGTATTATGGTAATATGTACAAGAAAAATCAGCAATATATCAACAATTTTTTCAACTGCATTTCGTGAAAATGACTACTTTTCATGAAAATCGGTCATATAAGTGTTATGCGTAGAACAAACTAACAAAAGAATCGAGAAAAAAAATACTAGGATTTTGGTGTTGATGTGACACTTTTGGAAAGAAGATTGAATTACCCTTAAATATTGGTTAGACGAATACTCTTTTATTCCAGTTGTTAGAGCTTTGTTGTGTGTATATTGTTACTATTTTTATTTAATGATTTCCCTGGACGATTTGCCCAGCAGAGGGAATGACTATTTATCCATATTGATTTTAAATGCAACTAAAATTATTATATATTTACTATGTGACTAGATATGAAATGAATGATACGTTGAGTACAAACATATATAATGTAACCATTGTTTTGTCTTCTCTTGCTTTAGTTCCACTGACAATAAATCACCTTGTACATACACAGCATTGTACAGTACAGTAGTTACCATGTAAAATTGGGCATAAATGAACTATATTAAATTCCATAGTAAAAGTTTTGTAAATTTAACTATTCTAGGAATCAAGTCGTTTTTAAGTATCTTATATCATGAAAGTATTTTCATAGGATTTTCTTTACATAAGATGTCATCTTGTACATTAGGGTAATTAAATATCTCCTGAGAGTTTTTTGTTTGCGGGTTGTGGGGGGGGGGGCACAAAACTGTATGTAGTAATACTTATAGAATAACACTGATGATTAGTTATTAGTTATTTTTCACAGGCTTCATAATCTAATTAAGTTTATTATTTCCCCTCCCCTCTCCTAATTGTTCACAAGCATGAATAAGGGATTAATCTAGGCATGGAGTACTACACAACATTATAGGACCCAATTACAAGGTTAAAAAAATATGTTTTTCTGATCCTCAACTCATTATTTTAATCAAACTGCGACGTATAACATATGTAATGTAACAGCCAACTCTAGAGTTCAGATCCTATAGAATATTGACAGATGATTAATGATTATCAAAGCTATGAATGCATTGAATGGTTTTAATATGAAGCAGACGTTGGCAGGCACCCAAACTGTCCAGTGTTATTCTATGGCCTCAGGCCCCCCGGACCTCTAGGCAGGGGGCCTACTGACTATAAGTCTAGGCAGTGATTTATGTTCATGTTTTACGTCTTGAGCTCCAGCCATGTTCTGATGAGATTGCGTGAAAGAATCTAATAAATAGCACCTCAAAACATGATCTGTCACAGATAAATCATTACTAAGTTGGAAAGAATGAATTTAACAAATGTAACAAAAGAAGTTTAAAACCTGGTGAGTATTCTATTCTCCATTGGTTTGAAGAAAACATATTGTGATGGAGGATTACTAGAAAGGTGCTGAATGTACTCGTTTGGATGACCTCAAGGTATAGGGAAGGTATAGTTAGTCTCTTTAAACGCCATTATCAATGCAAAGATTACCTGTCCAAACCGTCCACCACCTGACCCTAGAAGAGGACCAATCATTCTCAAAGCAGCCATCTCAATATGGTTGCCTCCAAACATCATAATAACAAGCTTTTCTTCTCCATATTGATTAGGCCAGTGACACTGTATCTGTTTGGCCACTGCATATAAGTTAATCAACAGTAATATGACTTATATGGCAGGCAGACCATGTGATAACTCTTGTGCTATCTACATCTTCTGTGACACTAACTAGCTCAAGTCATTCCAAATGAGGACCAAGGTCAAGTTGTGGAAGGCAGGCTACTTGATCAGTTAAGCAGTCAACTTAAGGAGGAAGAGGGTTCTTGAGGAAGATGAACAACACAGGGGAAATGTTTATATATCCATCTGGAAATCTGAGTCTTGATTAGCCTGAATAGGGGTGGGTCATGTCTTCCAACAGCATTATCTGGAGTGGGATGTTGGTACATAGAAATACTGGCTCCATACAAAGATGTGGCTTTTGAGGCAAAAAAACCAGCCATTTTGGAAAATGGTGGTCATCGTGAAATATCAAGTGCCAAGATAGTACATATGGCCTCGTAAAAAAATGATCCAATGTCAAAGTCATTCAAACTAAACTATTCCATATGACATTTCCAGGGCAAATCAGGCATCCATCTTAGTAAAAGGTGGCCATCTTGAAATTTCAAGTATCCTGGGATTACAAATATGGCCACTACATTGGTAAAAAGGTATGATTCAATGTCAAAATTATTCAAATGGGAAGCCAAACTATGGCAAAAATAGCATTTTCAGGGCAATAAAAGTGGCCATCTTGGAAAATGGTGGCCATCTTGAAATTTCAAGTGGCTCAGGAATACAAATAGGGCCACTTCATTAGTAAAAATGTATGATTCAATGTCAAGATCGTTCGAATCGGACTATTGTAGCCAATTCTATGGCAAAAATAGCATTTTCAGGGCAAAAAAGGTGGCCATCTTGGAAAATGGCGGCCATCTTGAATTTTAAGTGGTTCAGGAATACAAATATGGCCTCTACAATGGCAAAAAAGTATGATTCAGTGTAAAGATCATTCAAATCGAACTCTTCTAGCCAATTCTGTGTCAAAAATAGCATTTTCAGGCCTCAAATGGCGGCCATCTTGAAAAAATGGTGGCCATCTTGAAATTTCAGGTGGCCAACAGGCATTTGTTTGAAAGGTTATGTGTGAGAAACATTTGTGCCAATTTTGGTGCTTGCCTCTTCATTTGAATGATTACCCCAAAAAACCCACTTTATCTGCCCCACTAGAAGTATCAATTTATCAAAGGCTGTTGTCATGGCAACATGTATCTAGCATAGTTTTTAAATGACTGGGGGTCTGTCATATGTCTTGTACAAGGTTGCTGGAGTCTGACTTGTAAAAATAACCACATTGGAACATTCAGCATGTAACAACACAACTTCAAATGTCTAAAAATGCCAATTTTTGGTGTTTGACCTTGAACTGACCTTGACTTTGACCTCAAATGACCTTTTTTTTTTTTTTTTTTGACGATTTTATTTTGACAGCTTCTCCAGCGTTGGACGCGAGAACAGGCGTCTTACAAAACGTACAAGGTTTTCGTCCTGCTGCTGTATACTAAACTACTGAATATTAGAGAAGATTTACCAAATACAAATACAAATACAAGCAAAGATACAAATACAGGTGCAAATATAAATACCAATACCAATACCAAATACAAATATGAGTACAAATCAATCATATATATAAATGTTATTATAGTGTGTTACAGATCCGAGGACAATATAGGCGCGTATCAGTAGCGCATAAGATCATATACTTCACTTTGTGTTTAGAGTGAGTATTACGAGTAATGAGTAATGAGTATCCCTAACACCAGTACAGGTGCAGGGGGTTTATGAGGATATGAGTCTAATGGTTTGGGGGAGGTCGGGGGTGGGGGGGGGGGAGGTGGGGGGGGGGGGCATGGGGGGGAGGGGGAGTGGGTATGCTAGTTGACAATGTTTTTGAGCCTATTTTTCAGGGAGGCTTTCATTGTTAATTCCTTCACATCATTTGGAAGGCTGTTCCATGTGGTTCCACCCAGATAACCCGGTGATTTTTTCAATACTTCCAGGTTTGGGTTTGTGATTTGCAGATTAAAAGGGGATTGGGTTCTGGTTACTCTCTTGTTCTCTGGGGCTACTCTGGCCTTTTGTTTCTTCTTTGGCCTTTTTCTTTGGGTCGGTTTGGGTTCAGGTGTTTTAGGTGTGTTGGATCGGGTAGAGGTGGAGTGTGCTCTGTTGTGAGCTATCAATAGGAGCTGGATTTTCCTCCTTTTTTCTAGTGAATCAATTTTGTGGTTAATCATTGGAATGCAGACATTCTCCCTCCTCTTGAGGAGTGCTGCTATTCTGACTCCTTTATTCAGGGACCTATCAAGTTTTTTCTGGGAAATGGCTGAGGCAAAGTTTAAGAAACAAGAATTGAACTCTAGATGAGGGATAAGTATGGATTTAAGTACTTTGAAGGCTGTATCTTCTGATAGGAAGCTTCTGACTCTCGCCAGTGTGGCAAGTGCAATGTTGGCCTTTTTGATTGATGAGTCTACTTGTGGGCGGGCAGTTAATTGGGAGTCTAAAATGGTACCTAAATATTTGTACTCCTCTACAATTTCTATGGGGGTGCCTGGTCAGGTGTTCATCTGATAGCACGTACCAGGTTACATATGTGTGGTCACTTGAATCAAGTTTATATCATTTTTATTTCCAGAGATATGCAAAATTCTAAAATCCCCGTTTTCATGGTTGGTTGCCATGGAAACGGATTTTATTAAAAATGCTAGTCCAGTAGAACTTGGGGGGAAGTGTGACTTGGAGTACTACTACAATTTTTTTGCTGAAATGGATCCAGCAGGTGGTCTGGTTCAAGAAACTGATCCATGCCAAGCTGGCATGGTTGAGCATTTTTAATAAAATCCGTTTCCATGGCAACCAACCATGAAAATGGGGATTTTAGAATTTTGCATATCTCTGGAAATAAAAATGATATAAACTTGATTCAAGTGACCACACATATGTAACCTGGTACGTGCTATCAGATGAACACCTGACCAAGGTCATTTGAGGTCAAGGTCAAGGTCAGTTCAAGGTCAAACACCAAAAATTGGCATTTTTAGACATTTGAAGTTGTGTTGTTACATGATGAATGTTCCAATGTGGTTATTTTACAAGTCAGACTCCAGCAACCTTGCCCTAGAATTTCAGAGGCAAATTTGCCATTCACAAATATAATAGGGAGTTCTCTTTGATGTCCAACTTGCTCTCATTCTCAAGACTAACGTCTACCTGCCAGAAATTGAACCAGAGGCTGATGTCATTTTTGTGGATGGTTCTGCTTTACTGAGATCACTGTCTCTCACACTGCTAAGACCCTTAGGAAATATGCAAGAATAGATTGCTGCCCTCCATCCAGGTGTATTTGTCTATATTCCAGAGAACAGATATGATCTTGGATGCAGTTTGAGAAGATTCCCAAAATTCCCAACAACTGGCAGAGCTTTTTGGCAGAGCCATGGATGATAAGTAAGAGTTGTACACCTTCCTAGCTGAATAGATCATTGAAATGTGTACATCAGGAACTAAGAGAGAACATACTGTCCACAACAACTTATTTGTCAAGGAATGTATGAAGAGGCAGACAGACACATATTTGTATATGCAAAACATGCAGCCTTAGAAGGGAAAATAAATGCCATGATCATTGGGGTCAGTGTCTTGCTGTAAGTCAAAAGGCTTTGTGTGCACAAGCTGTGGATGACTTTTAGTCATGGGAAACATCTAAGCTATATTCCTGTACAGGCTCTTGGGCGAGTCAGGGCTCTCAGTCAGGCTCTTGGGCCGGAGAAAACAAAAGACATCCTGTTCTTCCATGGCTTCCCAGGTTGTAATAGTTATATCTGCCTTCAGGGGAAGAGGAACCATATTTAAATATGCTTTCAGACAATATCACCCACTCAAGCATCCTTGAGAATCTGAAATGTGCCACCTACCAGGGAGGCTACATTTGGGCCAATCTAGATTGCCTACCAGAAATCTCAAGCCTTAATGATTGGGGGTGAATGGATGCTGATGGTTAGTGGCAAGTCCTTTGGACATCACTACCACCTGTAGTTTTGGCGATTTGATTTGAGAACATAGTGCACAGGGGATCTTACCTAGTGTTCCGCTTATAGATAATTGTTTTGGGAATGGTTATTGTAATCATCATTAATCATCATTTTCCAGTATGTCTAGTATTACATATTCTTAAAACTGTTCTGTAGGTTTAAGTGCAAGGGGGATAAATGGTTGAGGTATTTAGATAGGTCAGATCTGATATTAGCAAGCCTGAAAGCATATTTTCTATCTGTCATCTTGCTGATGAATATAAATACGAAAATGATTCATACAAATCTGTTCTAAGAAAATGTGGTTATTTCTTTTCTTAAAAAATAGTGGACATTTGGGAAAATATCATACATTTTGAAAAACAGCAACTACCTTCTCACTGTAAGTAGATCAGGAATATAAATTTGACTACATTATGATCATTCAAATGAGTCAAGTGATATAAACTTATCAAATTTCATGGCAAAAATTGGTAGCCATCTTGGTACATTGAGTAGCTATGGAATACAAATATGGCCTCTACATATGATGACATATGGCAAATACATATGATATGACTTCAAGATCATTAAAAACAGATTATTCTACCCAATTCTCGTACAGGCTGGCCGAGGGGCGGCCAGTCGTCTATATCAAGCTTTAAATCATTCTCATTATCAGAAAATTGAAATAAAACGTTGACATGATCGAAACCCTAGACGCAAGTTCTAGAAAGCAAAATCTTCGACGTTGTACCTATGAAAAACCAAGAAAATACCGGAAAACGAGTTATTTATTACGCGCGTAGAACGAGTAGCACAAGTTTATTCGTATATAATATGTGCCTATAATATGTTGTAAAAAGTAAATCTATATTTCCCTTCTTTTTGATGTTTTAAATCTGAAATACGTTGCTTTCAAGCTGAATGTTCCATATGAGAACAAAAATGAACACAAGCGTAGGCTGATTGTAGCTCTGTAGGCTAGCACCGCGGGAGCCGGAGTATATAGGCTGGTCAAATTAACATGTAAACAATCAACAGATTATGCGGAAACATTTAGTTCACATTGGTAAAAGCATGGTGTTCTTGTATATCTGACTGTCATCTTTTGCATACTTTCATTGCTCCACCTGTTACCAGATGAATTAAAACGATAGTCGATACAGGTTTATTTACAGTGTCTGCGGCGTAACGTCATAAAAAAAGTCCCGTCGATGTAGAACGAATCCTATATCAATTCACAGATGAGGAACTGTGTGATGTAGAATACGCATATAATTTATACTAATTATATTTATTGTACAGCAATTTGGGAATCCCGTTTCTGTTGTTTTCAAGGTGCTTCCATTGTTTGGGAATGTATCACACATGGCCTTTGTGGGTATTCCGGAGCCTAAAATTATGGAAAAATATTCTCCTAGCCACGTATGCAATGATAATGTTCTTTGCCCTGTTCAACTCATGTTCCCGATGTCAGACAGTGATCATTGATATGAACAAGGAGCAGATGTTTCCAGGCTTGGAGATACCAAAAGGAACGCCATGTAGGCCCAATCTGAATGCCCTAGGTATGTAGAACATAGCTTATTTTTCCTTGAATTTTCATTTCTAGATTAGATATTTACACCCATGAATATGATAGGTGGGGGCCTTCTTCAGAAGTTCGATTGAATGAATAATACTGTCAGAATGTAGAAGAGAGATTTATGTTTTCTTGTTTTAATGATTCCACGCTAACAGCCCGAAAATAAGTTTAATTTTAATTGTATTGGGGCATGATAATAGTAGAACTACCCATGATTACTGACTGATATTATATTTGTTGAATATTGTTTGATTAGAAAAATTGATATTGTTGTCCTGGTTCTGTAGGTGGAGAGGGGTGGCGAGATCCTCCCTGCATGTTTCACTGGCCTATTGGTTTTTGGTTAGAACCTTAATTTAAAAAAAGTAAAAGTAGCCAAAAGGGAGGTGGTTTACTTCCAGTCACACGTCCTATATCTGTATGGGTGTGTATTTGGATTGAATGTTTGAATAATAGAATTTAAGCAATGCATGAAAGTAACCGGTTTTCTGGTTATGCATATTTTTCTTTCAGAAATTTTATACAAAATAATATTATTTAATTAACAAGTATAATGTTAAATAACTAAACCCTAAATATAAATATTTTCAACAAGAACATATTCTATGCCTAAATAATGAACACTTTCTCTAATTAAAGGACCCCCAAATGGGAGTTTCCATCTACAGCTATACTGCTGTGGGGCGAAGGAAGTATCATGAATGAGAATATGAATTTCAAGTGAGATTTTGCACCATATAATTATACACATGTATACACACATATCATAATAACATGCATGGTACCCGGAGCTCATTCCTGATAGAAGTACCTCATTTTTTTATATTTTATTAGTTATTGTTATTTGAACCACTTCCATGTATTACATTACAGGGCTGGTCAGCATCGATATGTCGACTCCAAACATCACCAAGATGGAAGAGTCAAATAATAAGGTATATCCCGGAGGACATTGGTCACCACACGACTGCAGTCCCTGGCAACATGTAGCAATAATCGTGCCTTACCGAGATAGATGGAATCATTTACTCCTATTGTTGCGCAGACTTCACCCCATGCTACAAAAACAAAAAGTCAGCTACCGAATCTTTGTCATCGAACAGGCATGTATCCCCCATGGTAGCCTGCAATTGTCAGCACGCACCATCGCATGTTATACTTTAGATGCTATAATATATCTTTGTGACTTCGAAGGCAGTACTAATGTAGTCCTAGTGAAGACTTCTATGATATCAAGCATTCGTCGTTAACGTCCCCCTGTGATTTCTCCTAATTGAATTCATGGATTATTTCTGCGCACAGTAGGTGGAGCCACGTCCACAAGAGAATAGTATACTCCATGTACCCGTTGCATAAAAATCTGCGAGTTTAATATTAACACTGAAAAAAGCTATTCACAGATTGTTGTGCAACGGGGGCCATGCTCACCACCACCCACATAAGAAATATTGCTCTCACATGGAATAGATATTAACAGTAACTATAAATAAACGCATTCATATAACATGTGTGCTGCGAAAGACAGATTCAAAAGATCTTAACCTTGAGAGATCGTAAAATAAATAGTATGCATTCAAAGCAGTATAATCTTGTATATCTGATAATATATGCAAGTCAGTTGAACACTTGGTTCATTAAACTCATCGTTCCTCTCAGACTAATTAACTCCATTTCCTTTTCCAGGCTGGTTCTGAAGCATTTAATCGAGGAAAACTAAAGAACATTGGTGCAGTCGAGGCAAGGAAACATGGGGCATTCGATTGCGTTATATTCCACGACGTCGATCTCCTACCTGAAAATTATAAAAATATATATTTTTGCGATAAGCATGTTCTTCAATTGTCTTCCGCAATAGACGAGATGAGATATCAGTAGGTATTCAGCCATATTCCAGGTGGCTTTCACCATTGGCAATTATGTTTTAATCTTAAGCGCATCTTTACTTTAGTATATAACCAAATACAAGTACCAATGTGTATTGTATCTCTGCGCTTAGATTTCTATAACAGATAACTTCTATAGCTGTTAGTAAAACGCGATTATGGTATTTGTATCTATTTTGTTAGATTAGTTGCCTTTTTGTATTGCTCGAGGAGCTTGTTCTTCCTTGGTTTACATCTGTATGATTTACCGGTCTGGTGCCCAAAGTATTTGGTTTCATTTTAAGTTCCATGTATAACAACGCGGCTGGTGGAGTGGTTGCTTTGAACTACGAAAACATAATTCGAGTTAACGGCTACTCAAATGTATACTGGGGCTGGGGAAATGAGGACGACGACCTCTCTGCAAGGTATGTAATGATTCTTTCTGGTCTATCCCAAAAGGAAAGGTTTTAAACTTTCACCCATGTTTGCTCTTCAAAGGCATATCGATGTCTTTGAATGACTCATCTTGCAATCATAATGAAAACATCAAGGTAATGACAATTAAAACCATACACCCCTGGACACCCCTGACAAAGGCAACCGACCTTTTGCCGAAACGGGTAGACTTCGCCAATTTAAATATTAACTTACTACGAACTGCAGGGGTCTTTATTTGTTCGAAGATGTATCCTTTATCAATTTTTTAAAAAAAAGAGATGTAATGAAAAACAGCAGCAATGAATAGGTCAGTATTTTATCATTATTTTCTTCTTGCCGGCTTTCTACATAGGACAATGGAAGAAGGTCTGCTGATTTCTCGGCCTCCCAACCACATTGGCCGATTTAAGATGCTACGTCACCAGAAGGACAACAGAGCTGTTAGTGGGCGAGTAAAATTCGTTAAAGTCTTGTCATATTTTTACTACTCTTTTATTCATATAATACTATGAACATTAGGAAACAGTTTATGGCTAGCTATATTCTCCCTCCACCTTTGTAGGTATGATTTACTGTTGACATGGAGGTCAAGATGGAAACACGACGGCATCAATGCCTTAAACCCATCTACCTTCACAGTTTTGACCACAGAAAAGCATCGTCTCTATACTAAGATAGTGGTCGACGTTGGCCAGGCACCTTTATCCGCACCAGATCTTAGCGGAGTTCCGAGAGAATCTATACTATGGTAAGCTTTATTTTGTCCGTTAGGATATTAGAAAAGCTCTGGTATTCATTGAATATAAATTAAGTGCGAGTTGAAACCTAAATTTACATAACATTTGGGAGCATGCCATTTCTGAAAGTGCGTTCATATAATATACCGCTAGGCGGGCGGGGGGGGGGGGGTAGCTCTATGGGGATCACCATTTCAGTGTTAAGCAAAAAAAACTCGATTCCACCAGTGCAAGTGGCTGTGATCATTTGTGGAGAGTTTTATAAATATTAGTTTCTAACCAATCATTATGACATTAGAATTAATGTTTAATATTTCATGTCCCTAATTATTACCTTTAAGATATTGGATGGAAGCTTTTAATCCTCAGTAGACAATGTTTTCATTGGCTCCAAAAGAAACAGAGCTACGGCGCCATTTTCTAACATATTCCGTTTCCGCTGAAGTGGAAAATAAACCCCTACATATAGGGGTTCTAACACGGCCCCATAGGTTATACACTATATATTGTTGTAGCTGCGACCTTGTTACTGTTTTTAGACATACTTTGCACCGTTTTGGGGGGGCTTATTTACATACTCGTTATGCATGCATAATCGATGTGGCATAACATGTGAGGGCGCCATGTTTTCAATTGCGGAGATGACTAGAACTATAGATGTATTAATACAAAAACGACCAGTTCTGTATCTTCTGCACATCCTCCCTCAGGAATATACCGTATCTAAAACATAAAGAAAAGTTATAGATTAAGGATACATAGTTTCATAGGCCTTGGTTAAGTATTATATCGCCCAAGAGGTAAAGAACTTTGAAGTGCCCCGATTTTATCTATAGGGTAACAGACGACCCTATATTCAATATAAAATATGGGGGTAGTTTCTGTTAGCTATGGAGGGCCAATAGATATTCATTAAGTGAACAGTCATATATTATATATGCACCAGATACTTCACATGAATTTCACAGTATTTATAATATTCAATCTTCATTTTCAGGTTATTTACATTCTACTTTCCATGAACGCCGTGGAAAATACCTTGATCTTCTACCACTAAATGACAAATCAACAGTATACAGAGTTGAATCGTCTCCCAGTGTGCCTCGAGAATTAATACAGTGCCACATTGTATTCAGATGCCAAGTAGCATTCTGAGAGAAGCCATGCATTCGGTATATATATAATTCGAGTAGAAAAATAAGTTAGGTGATCAAGGTTCATACAATGCCTTATATAGGCCATTTGGGACGTTTCAAATGATGGTAATATAGTCACTGTGAACGTTATTGTTTGGAACATAAACCATTCTTTATCGCGAAGGATCATGCCGTGAATGTAAAAATGGTATTTTAGTTTAATTGGAGGTGATATTTTATAAATTCATTGTGTATGAAGAATAAAATATGACTCTAACTATTTTATATTCGAACCATGACCATTTCCCCTAGGAATCCCTGAAAGAGTTATAATCCTTCTGTTCCACACATAGATGTAGCCCTAAACATGACTACAATTTTCTACAAAGAACGACAGAAACGGGACAAGAGGCCGAGTCAAAACGCCCACATGATATTTCTTTCCTTGTCTCCTACTGAGTCTGGTATGATAAATATTCATTTTTATATATTTTCTTTTCAATTTATTTATGTTTTAATATATCAGTATCAATGAAACGGGAATGAGCCATGAAACCTTTTTAAACTGCTTCCCGTGTGGTGGTGTGCTTCCATTCACCGTTGAGGTAATTTGCTGGTAAAAAGCTATCGAGAGATATTTCCTATAATGAGCATCAGATGGAGGGAATTACATTCACTCCGCCTGGCTTTCCGATTGTAAGGTTTCTCCTCTTAATTTAATTAACAAGGGGATTAATTCTATCAACCTTATCTAATATTAATGTGAGAGGAGTTACTATATAAATCTTTGATCTAATGTAAAGTGAAGTCTTACTGTATAACTCTTTCAGGGATTCCTAGGGGAAATGGTCAGTAATTTATTGTGCAGGTCGACATTGTATCAAACTTTTGTATACTTTATTTGCTGGTTATGTGTTTCTTTTAAATTCTCGCAAGCAAATTGTTTTATGTTATATAAAGTGCCCCACATGGGATGTGCCGTTTTTCATTCATGCGGGGTGGAGGGTCTGGATTGATTTCTTTTCTTTTACTGAGTTAATTAGTGTATTAGTAATGAATTGTATGAGGATGAGATAAATCAATTACAGGTGTATAGTTTGTTGTAATGTTGAAAAAGAACACTTAACTGAATTGTTAAGAGTTTTATTAAGTCAAACCTCCTACTGCGCGCTTTTATATGAATGACAAAGGTAAATACAAGAAACAATACATCACAATTAAACATTATGTTGAAGTAAGAGCCTCGATAACAAACGTTATGTTGAATGATAATGAAGTAACTCGATTATAATAAGCATTGCGCTAATAAGTCACAAACTTATTCCTCACTATTGTCCTTTTGTGAGTCAGTGAATTCCCTTGCGTACCTGAGAGATCTCTTAGATCCTTATCAAAGGTGCTTTTGTTTGCAATTAACCTGATCTCAACTGCGAATACGATCCAAGCAGTTGCTGATTTGTATGATAAACTTCAATGGTATTTGATGTGTCGGATATTTGGTTATCAGTACTCTGGAAATGCAATGCTTAGGAAATTCAATTGACTGAGGCACAATACGAAGTAGACCATTAAATGACTAGTCATGCAATCTCGTTAAACTCTTTCAGTGTAATCATATAGGATAGATCTGACAATATCTGAAGTAGAAATCTCTAACTTTGTGTTTTCATTCATCAATTCTTGAATAAGTGTAATGAATGGACAAGAAGCATACCGATTTCAGATAACTGAGTAAAGGTTTCAGCCACCATAAGGTGCTGCCCCCACACCAAAAATGGGGAGAAAAGAAACTAATTTCTGTCTTCTTGACCAATCACTACCCTGTATCAATGACCACACCCCAAAATAGAACCAGTGTCCTGGGCCCCGCCCAGGAGTTGCATAACTCCAGAGATCCAGAAGATTGAGTAAAGATTCTGTTACTCATGAAACAAGGCCAGAACAGTGAGAAATGTTTTGTCCCCAAACTGTCAGGATAAAAATGTGTCATAGTAAATATCCAACATATCCAACATTTTTCTTTTTCAAATATCATTTTCCTTTTCTAAGATATTCCAACTCATAATCAACATGACTTATGGATATCCTAGTATCCGAAGAGATACTTTCTTTTCTTTCTCTCACAGAGATATACACATAGCCATCTTTCTTATGCCAGAGTCAGTTGCTCATTTTCATATACTACTATGTGGTGTCTGAATAGTGGCTAGTAGACTAGCACTGAGTTCCTTAGGCTATTCTCATAGACCAGAAATCCGACCAAAGTAAAATTGGTTATTATATGACATATTTCATTTCTGTAAAAGAATAATTAGTTTAATAATTGTTTTGTAGCTAATGCCCAAGAAATAGTGGTTGTGTGGGGATAAATTGCATTTATTTGTATATATTGATATTATTTAGATTACAAAAATAATCGAGGTGCTCAAGTCTATCCATGATGCTTAGGAAAGGAGCAAAAGAGGAAGAAATCTTCACTGTCATATTTTAAAAGCTATTTTTGACACTACTCCTGATGAAGGGCAAGTAAGCCCGAAAGACTTGAGTTCAATAATAAACAACATCAACTTTATTTAAAGAACTTCTCTATTTCATCATCCATTCCACCCTCGGTTCCCCCGATATAAAGCGATCTACCTTCCCCCTACATATTTTAAAAGCACCAAGTGCAATGTGTAATAGCAGCAGATGACACAGGTCATAGGTAATATATAGGGGAGTGGTAATAGTAAAAGGACTTCTTGTAATGGGAGAAAAGATCTCAGTTATGAAGAAATAGTCAGTGCCATGAAACTATTTGTTCCAGAAATAGGAATATCTGGTCAGTAATAGGAAAAGGTGTCTTAGTAATGTACTTTGGCTATGCGCTATATGTGCAAAAAAAGAGGAAAAGTCTGTAATATTACATATATCGACCAGATGACGACTCTGGGACACAACAAGAAGAGTCACTTTAAAATAGATCTATGCTCTGAACCATTCCTAGCTACGTAATTACATTGATATTACTGGGTCGAATAATAAACCTTGTTTTGTTTCAGAAGCATACGTATTCCGTTGTAATTAGTGGGAATGGGGTCATAAAATAGAAGAACTAAAGGAGAGCTACATATGCGATGGCATATTCACAAAACACAAACTTGTGGCATTTCATGCATGTTTTTCACAAGTGCCGAAGCAAGCGTGAAAGACATGCACCAAAAGACACAAGCGTTTTGTGAATGCGTTGGGCTAATCTGGCCCTCTTTTTGTGGATACGCACACCTAGCATGACATAAAGTCCCTATTATTAACCAAGGAGTCTGGTTATATAAGAGTAAATAGTACTTAAAGAGATTTTGAATGCATGACTCGAATATCCTCATTATCGTATTAAGTTCCTGACATAGACACAGGACAAAGGCAGACAGCGATATTGAATCGCTTGTTATTGGAACTTCATATCTATATAAATAATTGGTAACTATTGCGTACATTATTAAGGTCTCCACTGGCTGCGGTAAGCTCTGCGGTAAGCCTTGCGATGGTTTGTGCTGGTTCTGTAGGTGGTGAGGAATGACGAAGTCCTTGCCTACATGGTTAGTGAATCATGTACTCAGGAACTTGCCACTTCTCACCAACACAGAACCATTGCAAGGCTTACCGCAGAGCTTACCGCAGCCAGTGGAGACGAACCTTTACTCTATTTTATAAACAAAACAACTTTAACGTGATCACATAACGATTCTTACTGGGATTTATTGGAAATTGAAATTATTTAAATGAAAGGACCAACCCTAACGGTGAGTGAAGGGTTTGTATGCTTATAGCTAGGCCATGCTCTTATACGTAGATCCTTTGAAAAGTTGCAAGGATCAACCTCCATCGCAGATAAGATACTTTATTGAGGCTAATGCCGGTAATACATCAGGATGGACGCTGCTTAATCACCGACGCACTACCCACTTATCTTTCATCTTGAAAGCTGAGAGATTACACATTGATAAGCTAATTGAGGAAGGGACGTCAGGCCAATGTTGATGTTCTGTAAATCTCTAATGTCAAGGTACAAGTTTTGATGCCATGAAAACCTACTGCACAAAGGTGGTCCACGAGCTGCAGCGACAGGTCATACCATAACCTTCCGCGCATATATATGTCATTGGAAAGTGGTCAACAGATTCCATACGATGCATGCAGTCCAAATCGTTCTCGCAGAGTCTATTATGTCACTACCGTAGGGAGAATCACTGTTTTTTAAAACTCGCCCATGAAGAGCACTATATAACTGAATTGAAAGCTTCAAAACGTGGGCAGGATGAATGAGGTGAAGCGTTGGTGACTGGTGGCATGAATGAATATATGGATGACGATTATCGTTGGCATTGCCTTCTATCACTTTTGTTACATAATTTGCATTTGAGCATCATTAAAGAACTTGCGTTTCGACCTTTTGATTATATATATTCACTGTTTCATTATCTCCTCCTCTAATACCATGAGATGGATGAATAAATTCAATGACGGTAAATACCCTGTGGGTGAGAGGCATTGCAATGACAAATATATATGTATGACTTGGGAAAAGGCGAAGAACCTGCTGAGAAGAAATTTCACTTCGCATCTAAGTAGAGTAGTAGGTGTCGGCATTAGTCGTAAATCCGAGAAGGGATTGGAGTAAGTACGCCTGCACCTTTAGGAACCTGTCACATATTGTCGATGAAGATCACACATATAGGACAGCATGACTCATTAAGCAAATATTTGTATTGAGTTCCCCACTGCACCCATTCTTCCCTTTTGTTCGTGAGGGACTTTGTCAAAGTACACCATACTGCGTTTCATCAGAAGTCTGAGCAGTTGTGTTGGCGTGAAATTAGCTTAAGACTTGCGCTATATGAATTAAAATCTAGAACGTATTAAAGTCTTGACTGATAACCCATTTTGAAAGGCTGGCGTGAAAGCAAAATGCTGGAAATTCAAATCTGGATGTTTGTAATTAATTTAAAACCTTTACATCACTATTTCCACGACATGTTTATAAGAAGGTCTTACAGGTTTGCCTTGCAATATTCGATTAATACCAGATTTATAGTTACCCATAACATCTCGACATCATTGTTCCTAATGTCACACTATATATTCAAACAAAACATCTTACTTTTTTATTTTGACACTATCCCTCTAAGCCTTGTTCAATTCATAATGGACTTGTGCTGTCCCAACGTGCTAGGCGCAGAATCCTTCTAAATCACCTCACTTAATCGTTCATCACGGCCTTTGGCATGTCAAACATTAAATCCTCATTTTTAAACACGGTGAAATATCTCTTAATGGATTGGCACCATTATGTGTCGCACTTTTCCCACCATTGACAGCCATTTCACTCCCAATTCCAATCGATTAATTCCACTACACCATGCATCGCTGGAACCAGATGACGCCAGACACACATTGCGTCCTCATCCACCACCTCCGCAAACACTGAATAGATTTTTAAGATTTTCGTCAATGAATTCTATTGGATTTGCTTTGTAGCACCGTGAAGGTTGGGTGTAATCTACGATGCAAAGCTACTGTTAATAAAGACATGCCTGTTCCATTCTGTTAAGCTTCGGGCCAATATTTGAATCTATTGTCAGCTGGAATAGCTAGCAACGAGAAGCTCTCGTCATCCGAGCCAATATTCCACAGGGGAGGAAGTTTAGGAATTGAGCTCATTGATTATAAATTGATGTCTACATGTTTACACTCCTTTGTAATGGGGTAGTTGGGTATCAAGGACTGAGTTGTTACTTACATTATATACGATATTTTTCTATCGTAAGTGTAGGGGGTTTGGGTAATATGTATGGGACATGAAATGTTCCCTTCCTGATGTTGTGTGGTGCTTTCCGCTGAGGTTGGTACACCTGTACTAATCCAGTGGGCAGTACCAGTTCATATTACCACATATACGATTTTATGTGAGTCTTTCTTCTCTCTATTCATATTTACCCTTCTGTATGTTACCTTTTATATGTTCACCAAATAACTGACTACTGTATTTGCATCGTTGATCTTGACTACTTTTACCACCCGTATTACCATCGTATACAGCATGTTTGTACCAAGTCTTAGACACCATATTTGTGTTGGTGGGAAAGGCTATAGGTGGCTGGTCCACCTCTACCATGACAAGTCGCTGGGGGAGCTTGTCCCAAGAAGCGTAATAAACAGATAGTGCAAAAGGTCTTTCCTTGTCGTGTGTCTTTTATTACCATAGCTGAGCGGATCGAATCCGAAGATCACTACAGTCAGTATATATTATGTAGTTCAAATGGTGTTTAAAAGGAATTCCTTAAAATTACACTAACGAAAGCGCATATATATACTTAATTCTCATGAATGCAATATTATTTTTACATTTGGTCTCATTTCCCATCTAGAAGGTTTTGCCAGGTTTAAAGATCTAAAATATTCAACGGATATATATGTAGTGATTTCCGGGGCTAACACATTAATTGTGTTTCCTGTTACTCTCCCCAACAAAGCAACGAAGTATTATCAGCCCTTCACTAACTCGGTTCGATCTGCTTTCTCTGAAAATGAGGGATACATAATACCAGACTCTTAGTTTCACATAATCTCTGTTTATTTCACCCGATCTTATGGTGAATCAGACTCATATATCCGACGGTAGAGCAAGTAAAGGTCATATCAAATATAAGAAATGTAAGAAAGTGTTTCCATGATCATAGCGCATTGTTAGGTCCCTGGAGAAAGGAATATCAAATACAAATATCTCAGTAGATATTGCAATAAAATCTACACATTAGAGTATTTGAGATAAAGTTTAGTAAAATACCTGAGGAGGAATAGCATCATGAAGGAAACATAGAATATGATATTGAACTCGTCTGATTTCGATCTGCAATGTATTTGACAATATATCTAAATAGCCTATAGATAGCTAAAATACCCATCATAGTATTTGAGATAAAAGTTGAACAAAGTTTAGCTGCGTTTACTATGTTTACTACATATATACATTTATGGATAGACATATTTCCCCATTCCACAGGCGGGTGATTGAGAAAACCAGGCGTCGTTGGTTGAGGTGCACGCAATCAGTTACCTACAACAGATTGAAGGCGGTGCCAACGATCCAACTTGACACCTCCGTGTCATGCAATGGAGCACCAAATTCACGACCACAAATATGAGAATATCACGCCCCGTCCACAGTTCAAGCGGGAGATCAAGAAAGATTCACTAAGTTAATTGGCTGGTGACGCCAATGACAGATCCTTGAATACGCTCCACAAACGGTTACACCGTGAAATTAATATGTGCGCTTTCCCTTAACGTTGTATTCGATGCCGAGACCCTCATCCACTCTCTTTCCTTCAGCCCGACCTTATGCCCTCATCCTTGAGCTAATAAAGAACTTGGAACAATGTACGTTGAAAACCTCTATCACAATTGTGCTATTATAATGTGGTGTATAGCGTTTAAACCCATGCTAATCTACCTTCCTTAAGTCTTTGGTTGAACAATGCCTAAAGCATTGTGTCACTCGATATTGAGTTTGATCAAACCAGCATAAGTACATGTAATGGCCAAGTGACAGGCGTATGCCAAGTATCTGGCAAAGCTATATTATTTTATTACCGTAACCACTATACTGAACGCGCCCCTCCCCCTTAAAAGTACCCCCCCCCCCCCCGTTTTTTCTGTGATGTTATAACACGCAATCGAAACTTCGCCAATTTAACATCGCCACCAGACATTCACATGAGCGAAAACATAAGGAACGGTTAGGGTGAAAATGATGCACCAATGCAGTTTTCGGGCTCATATTTGTTAAGCGCACTCTGCATGTATTACGGTAGGTTAGATCACATCCGAATTATGATACGTACTGTAGGTCAATGCTGAGAACAACATGCTATATTGATGTAATGATCTGGACTACTTAATGCACAAATAAAGAACGATGATGCAGTATTAATGCCTACTATTACTATCTATCATTTTGTATTAATTGCTATTTATTATTTCATATTGTTTTCCCGTGGATGTCAGTAGGCCAGTGAACCATGTAGGGAGGATCTCGCCACCCCATATAGAACCAGGACAACAATCAGACGTCAGTACACGGTGGATTTGGTGGACTATTTACTATACTGGACCACCTCGGTAGCCGGTGGTTGCTCTGCCAGTGCCAGTTCCAGTTTTTTTCCGGCGCCCGGACACCATCTTAGATGCTGTGAAAACTGTTTTACCATAGGCTAGAGGGACCACCGATATGCGGAATACTAGGTATGTGATGAATACTAATCAATCAAAACGTTTTATAGTTATTTCATTATTATCCATTAAATTGACTCTTTTCATTAAATTGGCTCATTAAATTCAGTAGTCATGACATCTCTTGGAACATTTTCTCTTGAATCATATAGGATAGGTAATATGTAACATTAGAAGGTCAGAGGGCCAATATTGAGTTTTCATTAAATAATCCTTGAATGAGTTAATTAATGGGCCAGAAGGCTAACTACATCACTACCAATTTCAAATAACATAGAAAAGGGTTGAGCCGCGATAGGATCACTACCCTGTATTTTCAAATGACCTCAATTCAAATTAGGCCTGGGATTTCATCACCCCAAACTGTCCCCAGACCATGGATTTCTGCTGGTTCGCATACATTTTTCAGAGGATCTTGCACTCAACTTATCTTTAAAATCAATGACCTAATAGAATTGCACATTTACTGATAGAATAAAGTGGTAGCACATTATCATCTGTGAAAATTGAGAAGAGAAACTCGACTAGATGTGAAAATAGCGTAAAGTAAGGGCCACTTTAAGCCATACCAAACGATGAACATCAGATGTAATTATGGATCTTCGCGACTGTGCACCTGAATTACGATTGGAGCCTTTGCTTTATGGCCCAAAACAATAGGTTTATCAGTCTTTATTACAAGTAAATACATTATCCAACGCTCCATGCACATCAAGCCATATTTACTCACGCAATGTTTTCATTAGCATGTTGACTTCAAAACCAATATTAGGATTCCGTAATAGCTTTGCATGTCTTAATCACAGTTGTAAATATCGGGAATTCGAAAGTTGCCACAACTTCCCTCGATATTCATCTATGGATGCTGCTACATGTAATACATGTATGATCATTTCGGACGCATCTTCCGTTAGTATTGCCAGACTTGGGGATACTCTCTTGTATAAAATAATTAAGGTTTTAGCACGGTCCAATCTGCAGGATTCATTTTTGCTTTCCCATCAGTACGAAGGCAATTTATTTTGGTAAATACTCCGACCGAAATAGACCAATTTAACGGAAAACAACACATAAAATACAGCCAACAGAGTATTAAATGAATCCTACTATTATTTTCACTACTCTTTATAGGTCAATATAACATGTTAACTGGTGCCAATAATGTTCTTCTGATGATATGCTTGATTTAAATGTGATCGATATAATTGTCTTTGCTATTTTTAGTCCCATCAATGATCCCATTTATTATCAGGCACTACATGCATCAATTTTAAAGGAACCATTTGGCATCGGATCTATGGGTTTATTGTTAGGACTAGAGAAAGATTCGGGTTACAGCAATTAGGGATTAGGAAGAATCTGTTTCTCATTACCCTATGCTTTGAATTCCATTGACTATATGATTATGGAATTTTCATCAAATTGAATGTATAAATTACTCATGTCTTCAGAGTTATTACTACGTTTTGTTGACTGGTCTAATTAATCGTTTGCTGTTGTCTCAATGTTTAAAGTATACAACGATTTCATATATCATATTCTCCAGGAATCCACTATCAGTTCAAATGTATTTGCCGCAGCAAAATGAGAACTTGCATGAATAATATATTGAAGCAATGATACGTTCCATTGACACTACATCCATTAGGTCGTAACGCTGGACATAATATCAGAGAGTGATCATAAAATATGCCGAGAGTGTGAAGCAAACATCTAAGTTGCTTCATGAGAATGCAATGTAATGTTAATTGCATGTCATTGGTTACTGTCTCACTCCCATACTACTTTTATCTTGGCCATCAACTAAGCCCATCAATTGACAAATTACATAAGACAGGTCACTGAATCGGGTATCAACGCCTAAGTCCCAAACGCCATGCATGCCCTTAACCCAGCAAATCGGGAAAGGGATACTCACGCTAAATCTCAGTACATCTGCGTGAGAGTGAGAGAGAGTGAAAAGATAAAAGATTGCGAGATAAATGAATGCCACACAGGCGCTCAGCGCGGGAAAAATCTGATTTAAAGGATTGCACAGAAAGTTCAGCCACTCAATTTATCCATCACTCCAATTAAAGCCCTCGAAAAGCACTTCTTCTGCGACTGCATTTAAAAGTATGACCCTTATCTTTAGCAGCAACGAAACATGTCTTGCAATTGGCCAAAGTCAGGATCTTTCGTTTGTTGGAAATGGCAGAGCAGACATTAGATTGCCGATCAGAATTGCACCGACATCCTTCCTGGTCTATTGGTATCTTGGGACCCCATGCCTGGCGCCATGCACCATCCCACGGCTATCCTCACAGCACACGGTCCATCAGCGGAATGGGCCCCGAGAAAGACATGGATTCCCTGCCCGGACTGTGGCTCACATAAGACAATCGGTTTATGTTGCACTCATATTTAGTTCGGGTGCATCCGTGTATAAGTATCTCAGTTATCGTCTATATGAAAACCCTTGAAGCAGGAATTACAGTGCGAAACGTCTGTTTAACAATTAAATGGAAAAAAATTAACACCATGCAGCATGAAATCCAGCTTTTGGGGGTTTCAATTTTTCAACTACTTATTGTCATACTTCTGAATGTGGTTGTCATAATGGGCAATATCATTATTGCTTGCAATATCTTGCGCTTGTGATCATGGCGTATATCGTTTAACGACCGTAACAAACTGCATCTGTATTCATGGTAATGATATTAACTGTGATGGGTTTGCAGTGCAATATTGAGGATCCCGTTTTGATAATATAATCTGCAGGCGACACTGCTTTCTTCTGATACTGTACAAGCCTGCACGCGAGGTTGCACGCCGACATTTCCATGCAGTACCAGCCTAGTGGTACTCTCAATTCCCAATCAAGATACAAGCCAATGCAAATATTGAATAGTTATAATAACAAGTCGCTTTCATTAGAATTGTATTTGCCTGTATGGACATTGTCTTAAGTATTTGAATAAGATTCCAACTCCTGGAAGGTCATTTGAAATTGCATGGGTATTCTTGAAGTTGCATGGGTATGTAAATGAATATTGCTTCGAATAAAATGTGGACAGCTATCATGCAGGTTATCATTTTTGACTTGTGAAAGACATTGAGAGTCAGTTGATTGCGTTGATAAAGGCAAATGTTGCAGATATTAAGATTGTGAGTAATAAATCCTCACGTGGGAATGAGAGAGAAAGGAGAGACAGATAAGAATATAAAAAGTATGGGAAAATGTCCTGTAAGCATAATATAACTGTACATTCTGAAATCAACACATTCATTTGGATTACCCCATTCTGTAATTATCTCCATCCGACTTATCATCAGGTATATCTATACATCCCAATCTCCTTTTTTGCATCACCGAAGAGATGAATTTGTTACGTCGATCGCATCACATATTAACACGTATGAAATGGGTATTTCTCGACATCGGATTAGCCAAGATGTCCAGCTTCATTCTCCTTGCATGGGTTTTAAGTAACATTTAATGCCATCTATTCACGTTTCATACTCTTCTTAACCTTATTTACCACTTCCTCATCCTTTCCTCTCGTTTTACAGTATCAATCCCTTCGCTGTCTGCTCGCATGCTTCTATAAAGTGTGGCGTTTGTACGTTGGATGGTCGCCGGATGTGCGCTTGGTTGGCCCGTTGTTAACCAAGCGATCAATCTGTCGCTGATAACATGCGATCACCATCCATCAGCGTCAGATAGAAAGGCAAGGTTGGGGAAGCAATCCTCCCATAGAAATAACATAATCTCTGCTGGAATAGCCACCCCGATACTCAGCACAGTCAGTCGACCCATTCGCCGAGTATTCCTTATATCCACTTTATATATTCCTGGATATTTCCTTCTCAGCTGAAAAGATATTGATGTCGTCTTGAGGTAATCAGAATAACAACTGACAGGTTATTCAGCAATATTATTGTCATAGGATGAGGCCGGATAAGGAAATGGATCGCTTGGATTCGCGGCATGCCTGTATCGGATGAAACAATCTGTATGGCATGAAATATAATAAATATAAAACAATTTAGACGTATAATACACGTCTGAATTTATAAGATTTATAACATGTTCTGAATCCCAAGAGAAAACCCATGCAGAGGTAAACAATTTCTGATAATTGCTATGCATACAGAAACGTGTTTCTAATGACCTAGACAGACATGGCTGCTTTTGGTAAACTCCTGTAGTATGAACAGGAACAGAAAGTAATTAATATCTGGTAAATACACATTCGTTATCTCACCTGAGGAAAAACTATTTAACTATTTAAAACTATAGCTTTTTAAAGAAAGTTCCATAATTCTAATGGCTTTAAAATGTTTCTTTTTAGATTCTTAAAGACATATATAATAATCGGTTATCTACAGTTTGGTTTCACTCGCTTAGAATATCACACTTATTGATACGCAACCAGTGTGATATATTATATCACGATACAATAACTAGACCTGTGTCATATTATATCTCAGTGTAAATCAAGTTTCTCAAAATGACTAGGGAAATATGAACTTCTGAGTTGACTTCATCACTGAAAGGAAAGATGTGTTTCATTTGCCCATACTCTGTATTACAAAACGCAATCTTAATATTCAACTGTTGAGAATAACGTCTAGATTTAATCCATTATCTCTCAGATCAGAAAGACCGGATTAGCTCTGTGTTGCTATAACAACAAGGCCTTTTATTAGTGTTTTTCCCAAACAGGGCACCATGGGCCTCAATATTTCATCGCGGGTTGAGCATGGGAACAGACAGCTGAAATGACAATTTCTATTAAAAAGTAGTTTTCAAAAATAGAGGGGAGCAGAGGGAGCAGAATACTGGGAGTGAAAATAAAAAGACCATCACTCCAGGCGTCCCCAAGTAACTCCGCTGAGGCTTTAGTTTGAATTCGTATTTTCTGAAGATTCTCATCCAGTTCATATGATATCTTTTGATCTCAAGTCAAAGGTTGAAGGCCTTCGGTAAGTGATTGACAAAATACAGTAAGGAAATATTCCCCCTTATGAATACGAGATTGCTATGCACAGGTTAAAATATTTAGCATAAGTTAATGTTTAAGATAATTATACATGTCTAGAAACGTTGTCCACATTATTATATACATATAAAAAATGTAAATTATACCTGTCATGAAGATCTGAGCCGATAATTCCTAATGGTGGGATGACATTGAACTTGTTTCCTTCTTACAAAGTCACACGGTCTCCATCTATAGTCACATCTTTATCATCTACAGGCTGTTGGGTTCTTTATTCAGACAACTTGTTCTACAGGTAATGAGAAAGAAGTTGGCACTACATCTTTAGGTAGTCCTTTAGACACTGCTAATGTTCCCGGCAAAAAGATGATACAGATCCTTAGGCAGGCAAGATGAAAAGGAAACACAAGTTTAGCATTATCTAGGATGTCAAAGTCTGCATGTGTATTGAAACTGAAATCGAACTGTTCTACCTGGCTGAGAATTTCGCGTATACAAATTTTTATGAGTTCGTGTGGGCTCGTTCTAAAAGGCTAAAACTGATTCAATGACTGGAAGGTTATGCATAAGTTTATCAACATAATTTTATAAACATCGACAGCGTCTGTCCATAAGAATTAAGGCCTACTATGATGTCCTTTTCTATCTTAATTACAGTGATATGATATGGATAAAATATAATATGATAAAATATTCAAGAATGATAAAACTGTGATACTCTATAATGTTCTTTTTAGACATTTCAGGTTTTTCCACGCATATTTAAAACTTCATATGTGAAATTATGGTACGGTGAGGTGGAGCTTTTCTCCAATTGCAAAATATGGCTTTTTAAATGTGAATTTATCACTGGCGAGTTAAGCAATCAGCGGGAACTCCTCCAAGCAACTTTAAGATCGTTCGACGAAAGCGAGTACCTTCCCTGTCTTCACTCGCGGAAGTGTTCGCCTCCGGAAATTGGCAAAGAAAGAGCCCGAAAAGACGCGCCTTGAAACATGCACTATCACGCCGTACAACGTAGTATTGTTTACATCCTTAATGACGGGGTCGTGCATATATTCTCTGCCCTATTCTTACCCTTTAGGGGGCAAACAATACATGTCTTATAGAGGCAGCTGCTTAAAACAATTAATTACGCACCTCTGGTAATAAGAGCTACTCTTCCCTCAAAGCATCGCTCGATAAACGTATAACACCAAGGTGCTGAATCATCACCCAGTAAAACATTGGTATTTGAAAATTCATTATAAGGTGTATGACCACATTAGCGACTGGAAACTAAAAGGAACAAGTGGTTTGCATCGCTTTTCACAATCAGAAAACTATGCATTAAACACATTGCATTAAATTGGCGACGTGAGTTATAATGTTCAAAACCTACTAAAAGGCAATACAACAAATGAGCAGGTAAATAAATGGGGCTAATGAAGCCGATAATAACTGACAATCTGGTTGATCATACACCTGTATATAATTAATCTGATATTACAATCCTCCGTTCCCCTTTTATCCTGAATGAAAGGCAATGCCATGCGCGTATTTGGTTCCGACAGCTATCACATCCTAGCTCATGACGAGGACTCATTCTACCCACATTTGAATAGTGCCCCCGTTGTATGAGTTCACTGCTTTTGGTAAAATGTTGGATACCATAAATGCAATCGTGCCACACTTAAAAGACTTCATGCATGTACTTCACAATGGAAGACATAATCAATGTGTTGCTATACAAGTATGGATCTTCGTGATGGGCTGTTTGATCAACCATGTTTGTGAATAATCCTTGTTATATATAATTATGGCTTGTACGCTGGAATTGATCTATATGAATAAGTTGATAGAAGACGAGGAATGGCCTGAACCATCCAATAAACCAGGGTTTTATTCATCAATAAACATAAATACATGTACGAACAATAATATAAAGAAAATAGTTCTAGTGTGTGCAGCTGGGTTGGTGGCGTTAACGAATGGATTGTTTTGATATGAGGAGGGCGTAGGCACTTTGACGTGTCGGAATCTGATTTGACGTTAATATATAGTTTCCGGGTCACTTAACATATATTTGAACGTGTATACATATGAGAGATACATGTCGTTATATAAATACCCTGGTTTATTTTAGACATTAAGGTTAAAACAAAACTTGAGGAACTTTACTTAAATTTACTGTACATCTCCTCTCGAGAAAAGCAGGTGCTTCGAAAGCTTAAAAAGCAGCTCGAATTTCCATTTGAAGCGGAACTCTACATAGTTCGAAGCATTAGCCAAAGAAAAAAATCCACCTGGTCATGACAATATAGGGATGATTCGGAACAATCCATGTAATTGCTTTTTGGTCTTTTTAATCTAGAATACAATGGTGCGCCTATAACGCATGAACATATTTAAATATATGCAACGCTTAAAATTAATAAAAACATTTCATATGAAAATAATCGTTGCATAACATTTTATCTTTTGAACCGATGGTCTGGTGTTATGCCAGAGAGGCAGGTGCTGTCATGAGCGCCAGCAGGAAGAAGAGAGGGAGAAAGAGAGGAGACGTGGAATCAATGTGTCGCATACAGGCGCTTCAGATGAACAAACCTCTCTGTATGGCAGTATGTCGGCGTGGCTTCATCCCTGGCTTCGACTACCGGAGTCAAAGCCAGTGTCTGAAAGGTAGTATGGCTCAGCCATAACCTGAGCTAGTCGGCAAGATGTTTCCAGAAGAAAGAAAATGATTGAAGAGGTGAATATTAAGTGTCTGGTTACGTTTCGCATGGATGTGGTGGTAGTGTTGATGGCGCTCCGAAGCCACTATTACGGATGGATGGATATCTGGACACAGATATATGCTGGGAGTAATCTTTATTGACTAACATTGCATTGTTATTATCGATGTAAAAAAAGCTTTATAACAGGAAATGGAAGGGTGTTTCAATAGTAATCTCTCATAACAAGATACCAAAAAAAACCCATCCCACGTACATATTGATCGTGTATTTTCTTCGCCTCGTGTGTGTCCTTTGAGGAAGATGAATTGCAGGTAAACCGTGGTCTTCGAGGCAATACAGAAAGGTAACCATTTAAAGAGAGAGCTCTGTGAGTCACACCGTTTGTTTAATAATCGCACGAAGACGTCGATACCTCCTTCTGATGTGGTGATATTAAAGCAAGCAACTTCGTAAACTACTTCTATCATGAAGGTGCTGGGTGGTACCCTCCCTTTTGATAATGACGAAATCATTCTAATAAATTGTATCCAGGCACGAATACGAAATACCTTTATGCTTCTAATGATACCAAATTGTGTTAAACAAAATTGAACATGAAATAACAATTGTGGTTGTTTCTTCTCTTTTCTTCTCAAAAGAGAAGAAAGATTAATATGGTCCACTCTAATAGAAGATATCTCAGACTGTCGAGAAGCTAAAGAAGTAACCGTTTAATATAGCAGTAGTGGTGTGTAGTAAATGAACGAAACAGCGACAGAAAATATCAGAAGTTTTATTTGTCAAAAGATTATGACTCAGCGGTGAGACGAACCCTCGACGAATAAAACTATGTCGCAAAAACAAAACAAAAAATTGTGGTTGTTTTCTTGTAGTTTGATCATAGTAGCCCAGAAAATCTGGGGGGCAATTATTGTTATTTTGTTGATTAAATCTCCGAGAAAATCATGAAATAGGTATAGCTACATTATCTCACATGTAAATAACTTATTCACAATCCTTAACCTAATTTGTTATTGACCGTTTCATAAGGTAATTGCAAATCGTAAGATATCATCTCGAATTTAAGATGTATCATAAATGTTTACGATATCTTAAACCCATATAACCCTCTTAAATTTAAGAATAGGTCGTACAACCTTTTTATGAAACACCCCCCTGATGTCTTGGTAAATTCCTACGTTTTAACCTCTCCTTAACTATAACTTAACTTTATTTTTTAATTCATCCTTTTCTATGATATTGCCCCAGCTAGAGGAAAACAAATAGTTTGTCTTATGCCTCGTCTACCTATTCTAACTTAACTGTAGCTTTTAAAGAGGGTATGACAGGAATTTTAGGTTTGAATGGTAGGTTGGAGAATATTGAGTTATATTAATTGAAATATAATAGTAATTGATTTAAGACCAAAACTAATTAAGTGATTAATTATTCATTAAAGTTAATCGATAATCAAATAGATAAAAAGGTCAAATTGATAAAAGGAAATGAAGAAACTGGAAAAAAAGGAAATTAAATGTCAGGAGAGGAAATGAGAGGGTGGGGTTTAAGAATGCAATGGTGTTGTGTGTTGATCTGCCTGTTGTCCGAGCAAAACTAAAGGTGATGGGATGGCTTTGAATGTGTGTAGGTGTTGTATGGAGGTTATGTGTGAGTGAAAGTGTGTGAGTGTGTTCCCCGTGTGATAGCAATAACCCATCATGAGGCAGAGCATCATGACAGAACACATGGTACTTCAAGAGTTAATTGAGGCACCGACGTCCGTCTATTTCTTGCAAATTTTTTGGCTAGTGTAATGCTACTTGGCATGTGGACAATTCAGATCTACTGGTGATGTATTATGCATTATGGCTTTGAGGATTAATCTGTATTTGGTCGACTATACTAGGCAATGCTGGGGTCTGGTAACCACATACAAATAAATAAGGTACAAATTTATGATTGATGGTTCGGCAATGATCTTCAGATATAATATGCTTAAAGAGATAAACCACCACCATACGCAGTTCGGCGAACTAATGCATGAAAAATGAGGATTGACAATATTTTTTTCGAACTTTGTCTTGAAAAATCTCACCATATCTTCTTTTTCATTTTAGGGACTACCAAACTTTACTATTGAAGTCTGTGGGGAAAATGGATATTTCCTCAGTTTTTCCACGATTTCAGACAGATGAATCACATTTTTCGGTTGAAAATCCTTCTAAACATAGTTATCAAGGAGGTTTTTCCTCATACATGAAAGAACAGGGTATCAGCATATTTTGAAAGATATTATTTAGCTTTGAAAATCTTCAATATTCCTGTATTTAACTCATCAGGATGCAAATTCAACCGAATTATTTTTGCAAAAACCTGGTGACCCCCCTTTTCTTTTGGCTTGTAAGGGTAAAGCAATATGTCAGCTATGTATACAGAGATTTTTAAGAGAAAGCTATTTTTCGTTATTTTCATACTGGAAAAACGGGGGAAAATGTCCTTTTCCCCATAGACTTCTATAGTAAACTATAATAGATTTCAGGGCTCCCTGAAATGAAAAATAACCTGGTGACATGTTGTTTTTATTGGCTTTTCTGGAATCACTTAACCATATTCATTCATGAGGCAAAGCTTAAACAAAATGTTATTTTCCGGGTTTTTTTCTGTTGAACTGTGGTCCATCTCTTTAAAAGCATGCAATCGTTATCCTCGAAACTAGTTTGTGAGCAAGGTTGCCTAGGAAATATCCCACCTCTATGCCGTATACATGTATGAAGTGTGTACCAGCCAGTGTATAGAGAATAAGCCTAACTAGATTATGTGTGCATTGTTCTTCGTATTGAAACCCAGGAGCAGTTTGCGGACGGGGTCAATACGCAATGACAAATGAAAAGATGATATGGGTCTTTCCCTGGACTGTCGCCAGTGACATTTAGCCTTTGATTCCAAGCCTTGCCATAGGTTATGCTTACCTGTTTGCCGGCGGTATGGGATTATTGACATGTGGCATACATGCAGTCACATACTGCTATACTGTCTTCATTGTGAGACTTCGTTTGTGTATAAGGCAAGATGTGTATTTTGCCACCCTATTTTCGGCTTTTATCATTGAATTGAGACTAAATAGTGGGTAATCATATTTTATATTATCCTGACATTATTGTTAGAAAATTCACGTTGCAATAAGTACCTAGTCAAATTTAAGAGTTACGACGGTGATTGGTGACTTGAATGGGGATGCCGTTACTCTAAGAAACAACTTGGGTTCGTGTAAGTAAATGTTAATGTTAATGATATAAATGTATCTTTTATTTGCATTACCTACTTCCATATTTTATATGAGGGGAGACAAGGCAGATGGTACCTTACCTGTGCGACCGCAGCAAAGAAATAATGATTAGTTTTCACAAATTCTTTCAAATAACCAAAATCCTGAACAAAAACCAGGTTCAAAATGCATCAACATCACCAAACAGAACTTTTGATTAAATGCCAAATATTATAATCAAATGTTCTAGTATTTATCATTTTTCAGCCTAATTTAGTGTGGTGGTCCATGTAATCAAGTCTGGTTGGAGTGGTGGGCCTTGAGAATCAGTCAACCTCGGTTGTGTAATGGTGCACGAGAAAGTCCGCTCGGAATACGGGAGATCCAAGTTTGAGTCTTGGTTAAGGAAGACATTTGGTTATTGCAATTACTTACCTTTAAATATAACGTGTCACCGCCAACTAAAGTGGCTGATATTTGTGTCAGGGAGAAACAGTTCTAAGCAAAACTAGACCTCGTGATAACTACATTTTTATTCAACAGGGATGAAAAAGTTGGAAAAGTATGTATGTTCAAAAGACATAAATGTTTCAGAATTTTATATAAGGAGTTTTAGTTAATGTTTTTCTGGGTGAAAATCTCTGCTATTATGGTATTTTTTAGACAGATTTTCAGGATGGTAAGTGATGAAGTATCAATCTCCTGACAGTATTTGGCCAAAGGAAGTTATTGCACAAAAAACCCCAAGGCCCGCCATCATAGTGTTAAGTAATACAAGTTCCGCTCATACTAACCTGGTGCTACTATAGCCATCTGCAAGCCTTAAAGAGGCCGATGGACCAACCAGTAGAATGAGATTTCTTTCTGATAGTTTCAGTCTCTTGTGTTTCTTTCCCTCCCTGATTATCAGACTTCGCTTTTAGTTATTACTACTATAGCATATAACTGGAACTAATTCTTGTAAGGTAGAGTATATTCCTCTCACAATAACCCAAGATCCTGTTTTGGAAAGAGAACAATGGGACTATCGATGAACACATGAAATAATGTTATTTTTCCTGTGAAGTATTTTAATTCAACGAAATACTCAGATATAATGCTAAAAAATGCATGGAACATAATGTAGGTTATCAAAACGCCCGGTCTCCTATTGCGGGTAAATGTATTTTAGCCTTGCCTGACGCGCGAGAAGAAAACCATTGGCGATTTAGGTCCCAACACAATACACGAATACGTCTCAATTCTCCTCTCCAAATGACAAAATAACAGGTCCTATCCAAACACCTTTCTTCTGAATTTCCATTAAAATAAAATTCCCAAAAGGACCAGGGAGTCTGAAATTGGACACCTCCGAACATTTTATTGGCATTTCTTCTTCCCATTTCATTCTTCCCCTGGAGATGATTGTCAAATTATTGAGGAATCTCGCAGAGATCCATTACTATATTAAAGACCGGGATTTCTTTTGAAAAGTGAGAAGGCTGGCCATTACATCTAGCACCACAGAGCAGGAATGTGCTAGAACATTTTTTTGCTATTTTTCAAACTGAAATTGATATGCTTCCTTCCCAGAGGACGAGAAATCCCAGCACTTATCTAGGAATTTAATGGACTCGTACCAATGCGGTGTCTATGATTTCCCTACGTCATTGCTAGGCAGGACTGTATCTTAATACCAAGTATTAACGATTAAATAAAGAACATTTAATATGCATAGTTCGACCACATATATGAGAAATTGTCACCGCTATTAAAAGAAAAAACTGATAACCTTTGCATATAGCACCCTTTGTCCATTACCACGGCCGCCTGATGTACGTCTGGTGTACCTGCATCGCACGGCAAACACCATAATGTTAAAGTATCATAGTCGGCCAGCTGGCCATATAGGTATGTGTAAATGGACATCCATGGGCTTTGAATGTTTAGCAATAATGGTTTTTAATTAATTAATTTTAACTAACAGAAGTACATGTTAAGGTAACCATCAGGTGTAGATGCATGCTCACCATTACCACCTACTATAGAATAAGGCCATGAATGAATATTTCCACACAAAAACAGTCGAAGAAATTTGGATCGGTTTGTACTGCACGTAAATAGTCCATAACCATAAGTGCATTGCGTCGTAGCTGCCCTGTAATCCTCCACCAACAAGTTTTGTGGATGGAATGGTAGGGATGGTATACCATTAAGACGTTAATATGATTGTATTACGGATGTGTGTGTGGGAAAATGCTTATATTCTGTGTGTAAATGTCTTTGTACATGTATATTCAGTAAATCATTCATTTATTCAAACGAATACATATTTTCACACAGAAACAGTCGGAGGAACTTGGATTGGTTTGCACTGCATGCAAATAGTGCAGAGCCATATGTACATTGTGTCGTAGGTGCCAAGCAATCCTCCAACAACAGAACGATTCATTCATTTATTCCAACGACAATTGAGATATTTTATTGCTCACAATGATCGAGCATGTTCTGTTACGAAACATTCGTACACATATACAACAAAGTCCTTAGAATTAGGAACGAAGGTAGAACAATAGACAGTGAGGAATTAGGATAATTCAGATTACCAACTGGACGTTATGCAATCATGGTTCAGGTGCATTACACAATGAAAATAATTTATTTAACTAAAATCTAATGCCTTTCCTTTCTGTTTTAAAACGGAATGTTCCACAGGGATGCCTACGCGGCATTATTTGGATTTTTGTTTTAAGATTTAAAACCGGAGAATTTCACAAGTGTGTAATACTTTTCATTTTGAGAACAAAAATTTGATAACGCTTAAGGTGCGATTCCACTGGATCACTCTTTTAGCCCGCTCTTCATCCGCTCTTTTATTTTCCCAGAGCGCCTAACAAGCGAAGTCAGAGCGAAACGAAAACGGTCTAATAGATTCGGTAACTACGCTCTCTATACGCTCTTAAAAACTGCTATGTGCGCTTCTTTGGGAGAGCGCAGGACATTGCGCTCATATCTGACGCGCAGTGAGAGCGCACAAACGCATTTGCTATTGATTTCATATAGGAAACAAGCACAGCAGTAGAATCCTAGTAGAATCGCTCTGCGCTTGTATTGCGCTAAAAATATTAGCGGATGAAGAGCGAATGACAAGCGCACTATAAACAAGCGCAGCAAGAGCGAGCCATGAACACATATATAAGCGAACCAGTGGAATCGGACCTTTACAATTTCAACAATTTAACTTTCTCATAACCTTTATTCCTATTACATATATAATCGATTCTCTATAATTGATATAGGATTATAGGCCAAGTGCCTCCATACCTACTATATACTAACAAAACAGCTAGGTTGTATACTGGACATCAGACCATACTCTACTTAGATTTCCGTTCCTGCCTTTGGACAGACATGTATCTAATATCTGCGTTGATTGAATAAAATAATAAATAAAGTATGTGTTGTGCTTAGCAAAATACTACGTGCTGATGAGAGTCAATTATCATATTCAGAAGAGATACACAGAGAAAAATTCAGTACTGAGAGACATTCGTGTACATAACACATGACCTTTGCATACCAATATCGAATTTTAACTAATTATCATAAAATGATCTTTTGATACATAGTAGGCGTTTCATTTTTTGGCAGAATCTTAAAGCTTTTGTCTGGTTGCTACTGTTCTGGTACAAAGCTGGCCATCTAACAATAGAATGAAATGTCTTCTTCCAGTGTTACAATGGCATAGTATATGCAGCATCGATGCATATTTAGATAGAACTGAACAAGAGGTTAGAACTACAAGTGTGACTCAATGGCTCGAGTTTATACTTAATTTTGTACAAGTGGCCAGAGGTTGCGTGTCGATGCAAAATTAAGTGTAAACAAGAGCCATTGAATTACATTAGTAGTTCTTAACCTTGAGTACAGTTCTTTCTTTATACTATGACTTGGAAAAAATAGAAAATTGTCATTCTTACGCTTGTATTAGGCTGACAGAAGCAGTTAACGACAGCCATGTTTTCCTTAATGTGCCTTGCAGCTGAGTAAGCTCATCTCTGATTGGTCTGACATCATCAATGACGGGGATATAGACCAATCACAGACGTTTCAGACAGAAAAGAATGATACAATAATTATACTGTCATATATTCCTGACAATTTACACAACTGCATTCGACTTCATGTTCACTTCTGTATTTCAGCATATAATATACTCAGGCTGAATATGTAATTTACCATCAAGAAATAATTTGATTCATTTACAGAACTACCCGAATTTGAGGCGGGAGTGAATATTCACTGATGACGGTCAAGGGGCGGTAGCCCCGCGACCATCATATTTGCTCGCTTGATTCACTTATCCTACACTTGCTGTGGTTCCCCTATTCCCCAGCATTGGCTTGGGCGGACTCCCATGCTTGAAGAGTACAGTCCTGTATTCCAGGTGTACTCTTTGAGCCTTCTGAGCGGACTCTTTAATGAAAGAGTCCGCTCCTAAGAGTCCTCTCAGATGCCTGGACGGACTCTTTCATTAAAGAGTCCGCTCAGGTATCTGTTGCAAATAATTTTGAACTAGGATTGGCCTGGATTCGAACCCAGGACCTCTCACATAAGTATAGGCTGGCAGGTAGAGTTGAAGGCTCTACCCACTCAGCCACACAGGCTCAGATAGGATCTGTTGTATATAGCATAGTATGATTCCTGAAATAGAAAATGTGATGTGTCACAGGAGAATGAGTCAAGCGGAGTCCAATGATGGTAAACAGTGGTGAGAAATATATCTTATTTAACCAGTTGTAATTGTGTGTAGTTATATAACTATATAACTATGAACATACACTGAGTTAAAAAATGAGGAATAAAAAAACAAATAATTAATCAAAAGATAATTGGAATTTAGAGAGTAAATATCAATGTTACCAATTATATCAAACCCATCTTGGTGTTGAGAAGTTAGAAAAGTGTAATATGGATCAGATATATTTATTATATTACTTTAACAACATTGTCATAACTAACAGATACTCAGTATTTGAGACTTGGGTGTACCCGAAATGGGAGAGAGCCAGGTCCATCAATTTGTCAGAGGAGGAATTGAATGAATTATTCTTCATTCATTGTTCTCCCATAAACATGCAGCCATGTATCAGTGAGAGTGAGGAATTGTCCAATATATAGGACCATGTATCTCCTAGCAATCCCGCTCACTGATCAGGCAGTCATTGTTGAGTGGTAGGGTGGTAGGGTGGTAGGGAGATTGGATCACCTCAATAACTAACAATTGAGGTTTCAATAACAACAAACAAGTGAAGTTGTAGGATAAGCATGCTAGAGGACTCAACTCTGTTCTCTCAGTGAATATAATTGTCCGTGGCCTGACGGCCTTGGACAATTATATTCACTAAGAGAACAGTGTCTTGTCCTCTATCCTACACTTAGTTCCATGACATAGCCTCAAAGAAGGCTTTGCCTCAAGCTGATGTATTCATACGCTGATATTCCAAGTCATGTGAAACGGCCCGGCAACTCCACGCAACATAGATTAAAACACGTCCGAGAACTGGATGTTTTTCTGATTTTTATTTCATCCCGCACATTTAAATAATGTTAGATTAACATGATCTACAACGATTTTGAGGAATAAATAATTAACTATTTATTTCTTTAGCTTGATTTGCTCCATAACCAAGGCCTCAAATAAGATCCCTGAGGCCGGAAAACGTGAATGCGCACAGTGTACCAAGAGCCGGCATACTTCACCCTTACTGAAGGGGGAATAGATAGTACCGAATGAGAATGTGGTACGAGGGACACTTTCACACTGGCCGAGATGTTTGTTTTTTTGTTGCCCGGTTACGAAGTTGCCCGGTTACGAAGAAAAACAAACATCGAGGCCAGTGTGAAAGTGTCCCGAGTACCACATTCGAATTTAGGTGCTATATTTACTCCCACGTTGCTATGTTCAAGTATATTAAAGAATAACGAAGGTATTTTACTTACAAAAAACAAATACAGCCATTGATCATGACTTGACTTACGTTTGGACTAGCCGCCCAAAACCCAGGAGAAAGCTGTGATCTGATTGGTTGATAACAACGATATGATCAGGTGACTGTATCAACCAATGGGAGCCCTTGTTACTACCTGCATCCTTCATGCGTGAATTTCACGATAGATTACCACACTCACTCCCGCCCATACAAACAGCGTGTGGTACATACACCAACGTGGAGTAAAATGGCTTTTTACCCGACGGGCAAATGAACGCGATTCTACGCCATTTTTAATGCGCAATCATCTCGCCATAGTTCTGTGATGAGTGTGGACGCTTTTTGCGCAATAGTTATTGCGCAATGATTGCGAGATGGTCATGCTAAGAGTATAACGCAATATTGGTGCAAAAATTAGCAAATTCTCAGGGCATTTTGGCGAGATATTTCATGCACAATTTTCACCTTATTGTAATACTTTTTTGTACAATATTATCATTCGGAATTACCGATAATTAATTATCCATGGTAATACATGAATTATTTGACATCATTTTCGTCATCTCTTTCCAATTCACCATGAGAGCAGGCTTAGCTGCCTGTAGGTGTGTGTGAGCTTGAACAACAGTGCACTCATAGCACCCATAGCATTTCTGTATACAGTTATATGGGGTGTTTTGAGTATTACCTGTTTCAAAATTAAAAAAATAAATTAGACTAATGAACTATTTTAAGATATTACTTGTAATGTTTCTAATCAAATAGTTAGGAACATTTATAATATATAAATGCGACATAAGTGTATTAGCGGCACTTTTATTATAAAAGAAATTGTAAATGCACCTCAGTTACCAGTGCACCACCTGGTGAAAACAGTAGCGCCACCCACCTGGTGAGAACAAGTGGCATAATGGTAAACCTATGAAGAGATGCAACCTGGATTAAAAATGATTAGGGGTAGTATTGTGTAGTATTAAGATGGAATGTTTCTTTATGCCTGCCTTATAATACTTCATCATTATTTTATATGCTTTGTTGTGCCGCATTGCACTAGTACTAGGAGGCGGGAGCAGATGATTAGTTGCAGTGATATACTCATACTATACTTCAGAGTCTGAGTGTCCATCAGAGTCCGAGTGTCCTTCAAGGGACGATAGTTTAAAAATTATAAAATTATTATTCCTGTATAGGGTGATTCCCATTAAATGTCGACAGGGCCCTATTTGCATGTGGAAACAAAATATAAAAGTCTATGCGTCATATTTCTTTTGATAGATAAAATAGTTATATAACCATACAAATTTAGGAAAGTCAAATAGGCATGTCAGGATATTCAATGTTTCTGAAATTTTGTAAAAATCTGAAATAGTTGCCGAGGTATAAGGATACATATTCACTGCATTCAGGTATAACAATATTATTTCGCCGAAAGACAGGATTATTACCGCCTTGTTTTACTATAGTTACTAGCAGTGAGTAAGACAATCAGTAGAAATAATATTCATATAATCTTTAAATGTATTTATACATGAGGAGGGTGTTCCTAAGAAGGTGTTCAATTTAAACTTTAATATGTTGGAATAAGTTTGAAAGCAGCCCGACGGCCAAATGAACGCGATTCTATGCGATTTTTAATTATTTCTTCAACATCACTCATTATCATGAAATACAGGTCTAGGAATTCTGTCAACGTTTCATGAGAAGTGCCCATATATTATATATATGAGTTTGAATGAATTCAGAAAGAAAGATTCCTGTACAGAAAGTACCTGATATAAGATATAGATTAACGTGAGCTATAAAGTTCTTAGTAAGTAACATCATTTAATTTCATATGAAAAAACAGGGTGAGAATTATAAAAGGTGAGTAAATCAAGTATTTTTTTTAGTAATATGGAGCGAGCCATACATTATTTAGCTTTGTGTGTAGGGGTTTCTTGATTTGGTATCACAGAGTGAGTATGAGTGTCAGAATCACACCCTCGTCACCTACGACCTCAACTGCAGTTACCAGCATTCAAAATGGCGGAAGGTGGGTTCCCATTAGAACAAACAATGTTGGTTTTTACCTAACAAAAGCCGATTTCAGTAGCTGTCATGTTCTGTGGGTGTTTACTATAGTTGCATTTAGGTTCGAGTGTTATCAGATACATGTATCTGACTTATACTCCAGTGTAATCTAGGTGAAAAACATTGAGTGGTATACCTGTAACTGCATTATACAGTTACGGTCATAGTGGAGATCAGTTGGGGTCATACAGCGTGTTATTCCAAGTACAAAATACAAGTAAACTTCAACCCTGGTACATTATTTGAACCCATCACAATGGTGTCATACCTAAAAGGAAGAGATCTATCGATTCAGTTTATTATATAAAGTATTTTTAAGCACGATTTCAAAGAAAATCATCAGTGCCAACAACAACAACAATGCTGGTAACTGCAGTTGGGGTCGCAGGTGCCGAGGGTGTGAGAATGGCGAGTCAGATGTGCGACAGTAAGTGTGAATGCTAGGTGAGTGAGCGGTGCCAGGTATTGCGTCCAGTTGTGGTTGCATTATGATGAGTATTTAGACACAATGTTGAATGCGCATTATATGCGCAATTGAGACCACACTCATATGATAGATTCTTGAAGAAAACATGTATTCACAGATACAATTGTTTGAGTAACACATGTTTAATTCAAACATAAATGAATATGAATGAGAACCTGGTGCAACACAAGTGTGAGACCGCCAACAAAATAGGAGGAAATGGACACAATGGTTTTCACATAATGGTTGCTAATGGGATGTCCATTTCACTGTGATTCAATGCCATAAGTATCACATTTCACTAGTTTGCGGTCAGTCACAAAATGATTGCATTGCTATCACACTCAATTGCACTCAGTGCCTGTCGGGTACATCCTTTACATCATTTGTCATTTGATTAATCGTCATCAACGACCAAGAATAGAACATGGAGGTTCTACTACAAGAGGATTTGACTGTAGAAGACTCGAAAATACCTTGGTTTGTTGATTTGAATAGCAAAACATTTGACGGTTCTGAAGGATATTATGCACGGAATTTTGTGTTTAGTGAATTACGTCTCCTGTGGATCTTAACTGGAGCTAAGTCAACTTTCTACGAACATTGACAGACATGACAGGACAGGGCCTGCCTCGATCTCCTGTTTGTCTGCTTGTTTCAATATTAACCTGGGCAGCAAACAGAATATTGAGTCAAGGTCTTAGTCTTTACTTCAAATTGTTTTAATCAATGGCAATATCTGCTTGGTGACAATGTTTTATTCCTCCATGTCAAGTTCTAGCAGAATTCTGCTTCTGTGCCAGAACTACTTTCAGTCTGACCCAGAAATCTGATTTTATGCAATCAAAACAATAGAAACTAGGTTGACTGTGTATTGCCCGCAGGCAATATCACATCAGTTACTGACCAGCTAAACAATATTCAGAGCCTATGTTATTTCTAAGGGCTGAGCATATCGAGGGTGAAATAAAGCTCATTATTGCCTATATGAATGTGACTGAGTACATACAAACTTGTCAAAATGGTAACACCTAATGTATCACGCCATGAAGTTCGCGGCTGAATGAACTAAAGCCCAAATAGCTCACTACAGATACCGATATGTTCTTATCATAACATTAAAGAGCTTGAAAGATGAAAGCAAAAATACATTAGTGCAAAGCCATTATGCCTGCATCAAAGGTGATCAAAGGTGACTGGGTGTTTGATATGGGATTTGTCTTAACATCTGCTCTTAGATCATACTTGTGCAATAGGTACAACCGTATAGATGTAACGCCACTGATGGATATTCAAAAAGATCAATGATTAAAACATAGATAGGTGCTCTGTCATCAGTTCTTTGGTTCTGTGGTGATCGTTTGCCCCACAAATGATGCAAATATCGCCCTGGAGATTATTAATCCTTTGTGAGCTAAACTATTTTTAGTTCCCTTTGTTTCTAGAACATTGTATCGACATGAGATACTGCGAGTCAAAAAAGATGTTGAATGCATGGGGTGAAATGATTTAATACAGGAGACGCACTTTATGTTATCATGTTTTATTTTTTTCTGTTCTTACATCATCATGTTCTAAGCACACTGGGACCACAAGAACATATCATTGAAATATTTACACAAAACCTTACAGTTGAAACCATTCACAATATACACAAGATTATTTACTGCCGATGTACTAGGGTTTTATCCTTGGTGGCTATGATATAGAACACGGAAATTGTACAGCTGACGAGGAGATTTTGTCATTGTAGGGAACTTCAAAAGTTTTCCTGGACGGTTGTCAACGAATTCTCCAAAAATAACAAGATAATGTATGTATAAAAGAAGAAATATATTTCCAGGTAGAATCCTCGTTACTGCACGTTGAATTTCAAAATCTACAACCGCATGCACTATACCATTTAATTCATTGCAATTCTCTATGAATATTAAGTGAAGCCTTTGGGTAATCAATATACACCAAGAAACCTTTCAGTTGTGGATCCTATTGAATAAACACCAAGTAGCACGGAATGTGGGGATTAGAATTCCATTAACCATTGCGCTTCCCCATGTTAAAACTACATTCTCAGCTTAATTTTACATGGATCAAAAACTAGTTTTTTACTTTTTGCTCCCTTCTTTCCCTACCCATCTGAAAGTCCTTTGACTGAAACATTGGAGGATCTTACCCTGTTGTTTTTGCTGCAGTGCTTCATGAAAGTCTACATTTATCTCTTCGCTACAGCTGTTTCACTTATTATCGTTCAGCTTCTCGTTTTTTATCCGGCCGATTAAACAAATTCTTATATAAACATGTAACAGCAGCAAATTATTGATGATTTCAGTCCTGTGTGTCAAACAAGGAATGAATTTAGTAAGATATATTGTGTTGTAATTGCTGGGAATAGAGCATTAAACAATTAGTAGTATACTTACGAGTTGATTAAGTAAGCGAACAGTCTAGGCTCACAGCCTCTTAGATCTGATAAGAATGGTAAGTCAGTGATTGGACGCTACTGCGCTAATGGCTTTCCTAGCCCTGGAGTAGGCGTCCTAATTGCATTTAAATGACAATTTGCGGTTTGGAGTGAAAGGCTTTCCCTCAGTTTGGAGGAACTATATCTCAACTTTGAGCCTAGACTGGCGAACATCATTTCCAATCATTTACCATCTCTTCTATTATGATCATCCAGGCATACTTTCTTGCTTCTATCTTTTTAACGTTGATAACCATATTCCCAAGAATATCAAGATGTTGCAAAAACCAAATGGTTTTAATTGTACTCAAACTCTCTTTAATGACCATGTATACACAGGAAAGTAAATTAACGAAAAGTAAATTAAAAAGAATTTTCACCCCTAATTTTATGAAGAAAATTGATATACGTGATGTGGAACCCAAATAATGCCTAAATGGGAAGTTTGGCAGAGTCTGTATCTCTCCTGTTACGAAATATTTCCGAAGAAGAAAAATTAAATCATAAATGTTTTCACCGGAAAACCCATCGGATTTTGGCATACTTTATGGTTTTGCCAGTTCTACCCCGGAACAAAATATCGGAGAAAGTTCACCATAATTTAATCCTCATGACACTTTAAGCCTAAATATAAAAAAAGGTTTCATATTCGCACACTGCAAATGAAAAGTTAATTGGCCTTATTTGATGAATGATGGATGACATTTAATTCCTTTCAAACCTAAATGAGGATTGGCGCTTTCAGGTTAATGATTTTTAATTTCAGAGTACAAATTAATTCCTCTGATGCAGGACAGCGAATGATGAGCATTCCAAAGCAATGGTGTCAAAAATCAACTGACGACGAACAAAGTGACAGATTAAACTATACCCGTCTAGTTTATGGATAAAAGCTTCCACTATATGGATGCAATGGAAACGAATAACAATCTAATGCGCTATTGACATCTCATTCCTTACATTATGAAACCTTCTCCCGGTAAAAATGGTTTCTCTAAAAAATACCACTTCGCCGTTCCTTCTTAATATGTTATAGGGGGAGCAAGTATAGTCGCCGGTAGTGAGTTCTAGAGTGACGTCACTGCACCATTTGTTGACCGGAAGTGCAGCATTATCATCACTCCAAGAGATCTAAGAATTCTGACAGCCAGATATGCGTCTATAATGACAAATCATATCAATCGTGACTGCCATAATATTTAAACCTCTAATGGGGTGATGAAGAGAGTGAGTATTTATTCATGTCCACAATGCTAAGTCAATGGGCATTGTTTATTTCCGGTCAACAGAGTGGTACAAGTGCACGCCTCGATTACTTTAAATCGCTCACCACTACCATTACACCTTGCGCGCTCTCTTTTAACATCAGAGGACAATTTTTCTTTAGGCGTTATCCTTTATTATCCGATTCGTTTGTATGTAAGTCCTAAAACACCACCAGAAGGGATTGTGTATTTTAATAGGCCCTACAATTCCTATTTCATTGGAAAGAGGAAAGGTAATTGAGCACGAACATAACAAAATAAATTTTCTGATTAGTTCGGTTTTCTTTCTGCACCAATTTTACCATTGTCAATTGGACTTTGAAATGGGAGAACCTGACAATAGGCCGGGTGACATTTGATCACTTGGCGACGTTTTGTGTTGAACTTCAACCTAAGATTTCTTCCCAATGGTCCATAAGACCAGTTTTCTTTTGAGATAATCATGCTATTCGCGCGCATACACCCATTTTAAAAGCCAAAGCAGTTTTTCCATCAATGTATTAATCTCAGACGCACATTTATAAAACAGATATAGTCTTTTTCACAACGCTAGGTTCTTATCACTAAGTTGATGCTCAGCAATTGATTGGCCGAGCAGAAAGAAGGTAACTTACTCTTGACCGTTTAAAAGCTTGCAACATTTAAATATCTGAATATAATTATTTACAAGATCCTAATGACAAATGCGCAATTATCACAAGTTCAAATTACTCAAAAATCAGTATACATTCTGCGTAAAAATAATTCTAGATTGCAGATAATATATAAACCCAGCTTGCAGTTATTCACACAATTAACCATTCATTCCCTGCAACCACTTGCTGAATGGTATAGACTTCACAGAGAGGAGGAGGAAAAGTTGAGTGTAGATAGTGTAGTGTAGAAATATCTAGTCTTTATCATGAGTAGCCAGGTAAGAGTGGAATATCTAAGAAGTGATAAAGAGTTTGTTTTAATTCGAATGCAGTCATAGATAAGGTATCTAATCGGTTCCTAATTCTTGACATGTGCTCTTCTGTTTGCCCGTCATGGCCTGTCAATAAATTACTGAAGAACAAACGATGGAAATTGTCCAGGTTTTTAATGGCGTTATACCCTGGGCATATACCTGCGATGCATTTTAAATTAAAGCCACACACATTGGCAGGTGTTCTTTGCCCTTTAAGATCAACTTCCGGCCCTGAATTGGGCTGACACGTTGGCTCTAGACTTGTGACGTCGTCAAGATCTGTGAGCTTGATTCTTCCATCCTTAAGGAGGAAATGAGCATCCTTAAAATCAGATATGCGTAGTGAACCTAGTGGCGAATGTTGGAGGTAGTCGAGGAGATCGGCCAACTCGATGGCCGTCTTAATACGCAGTTGCCATGGCCACTCACGTAAGTTTGAAACGTAAAAACGTAATCCATACTCATATACGGCTACAATGCCATGCTCTTGTAATGAAGTGGAGTCAGTCTCTTCACTTCGCACACAGTAACCTTGGAGACGGAGGAGATTTGGATGATTAAGCTGATTGAGAAGTAAGATTTCCTTCATTAACTTCATGTTAGGCAAGGTATAGCACTTGTGTTTCTCTCCAGGGAGTGTGGAAGGATCTGGCGTTTCGCGACGTAACTTCTTCATGCAAGATAAAACGTCTATGACGTTGCGCGTCACCATTTTTACAGCGACCTTCTGACCTTGATAAAGTCCCAGGTACACTTGTTTGGTGACACCTTGACCCAGTTTTCTCTTGATATTGATCATATGTATATTGCCACATGTGAACTTGTAGCGCATGTGGTGAGGGTTTGTGGAATCATCCCTCGTTCTGTACCCTGAAGCAACACCTAATGACCCTGGCATGCCCCCACCTTCATCTCCAACTCCTGGGCCTCCTCCTCCTTTCCCCAGTGTATCACTGCCTCCTCCTCCAGCCACGCCCCCATCTACCACCTGGTGGCCTTGTGACATACTAGCGACATCAGACGACGCCCTACCGCCACCATCAGCATCTAACATCTGGTTGCTATGGTGATTTTGTGGCGACGGAGATAAGCTGGAGGAAAGCATATATGGGCTGGCCGTATGGCCTGCATCAATTGATTTCACTGGGATTGCCTCGTGTCTGACCAACGGCCCAGATTTCTGTCCCGTCCATTGGAGCTGTCTTGCATTAATGGTTTCCATGACTACCTTCTCGCCAGGCACCCCAGCGGGGGATAGGGGACCAGATAGAGGATCTTCTCCTCCTGGGCCCTGTCGTAATCCCTCTCCTCCTTTCACCTGCTTATAAACGAATGCTTCAGCAGTAGGGGCACTTAACCCTAAAACGGGTCTATTATCGCTCACTATATTTATAGATTTGTCTAAGTTTTGCAAGTCAACTTTAGCTTTAAATTGCTCTTGTTTTAAGTTGGGGTGACTATGATGAAATTCTAGATGATGAATGGGATCGTTATGATTATAAGTGTTATGCATATTCTGTGGTGAGAGTTCTGTCGCCCCCACAAACACATCAGAGGGCGTAACATATTGTTCTATCCTATCTCTGTCATCTCCAGCCCTTGACCTTTCTTTTGGCTGACTCTCCGCCGCCCCAACCTGGCCTCTAGGGGCTACATCAGACATCTCTTGATCCATGAAGCTCTTAGGGACTTTAAGTGACCTCCTTCCTATCCACTGTTCACAGGCTATGGCCATGTCAGGTAAAGGTCCGCCACTTTCTCCAGGCTCCCAGTTACTGGAATAACCGCCAGCATTTGGTGCCACTGCATACTGGAACACTACATGTATACCAAGTAGTGTTAACATAAAGGAATAGCAAGCAAAATGCCTCCAATAGTAGACCCTCATGGTGATAAAATGCACGTGGCGTGCTGGTCTGGGCTGCTGCTGTGGCCGCTGCCGCAGTCTCCCACTCATTCGCAGGGGCAGCATTGACAACTTCCCACCAAGCCCTGAATTAAATATTTACACCTGTATGTATATGAAGGTGGGACTGTAGCTGGAGCGAACCAACGGGTCTGCTCTGGCCATCTACTGGGAACTCCGCTCCTAATGTGTGTATCGTTCAACAACCAGTTATTCACTGAAGTACGAATTGCACACAATCAACCAGCCCGCATGCCATGAAAATATTATATCAATCACTTTCCAAATGGGCATGAAGATGTCAGCAATAGAACAGCAGGTTGTTGTGATATTTTTGGTGCGTTAGACGAGAAAATGTTGCGGGTGTTTAAAATGGCTCCAGAAGGGGAATGACTTTGATGGAGTATCTAGTGACACTAAGTAGATTGGATTTGGTATGTGCAGCACCTGAGTACTCGTCCCTCCCTTCTTTCAGCATCTGTGTAAATGAATATCTGGCCTGAGCATCTGCAAATCAACAACGGGAGCTGACGTTATTGACATACATGCGGGGTTAGTGCAGATTCAGTATCCAGAATGAACATACCCCAACACACATCTTTATGTGCTGTGGGTATAGAGGTCACTGATGGCCATCCCCAAATCCTCAGCTCATAAATAATGTCACGTGAGCTTTTGAAAGGATAGACTGTTAGTATGCCACAAGGGTCCCACAGTTCCTATTGTTCGACAATGTATGGATTTCGCCTATTATCACTCTTCTATTGGCTTCGCATACATCCTTAATAGTATCTAACCTTGGCCTTGTTAATTATTCATGCTTTGCTTTTCCTAGCCTCCTTAATGGTACGGACTTAGTGGGTGCGAGGCAAGAAGGAAACAATCTCCTGCTTTTAAAATCCTTGGGATCCTCCCTAATCCAAATCCGTCTGTTCCAATGGATTATGAGCACGTCTACTTTGGTTTTATGCTGAACTTGTGAGATTGTCAATTACAATGTTGTAAATAACCCTTCACCAGTTTGATCTTGACTTTTAGTGTTCTTCGTTACATCCTGTGTAGTATCAATAAGTCACCATAATGTCTACAACATTAGAGATGGTCACAATTGCTTTTCTTTAGTTCAAACGTATTGTACGACAAGGTTATGCGTAATGCTATAACATACTATAGCATACGTCAATGATATATATAGCAAATGTTTTGCAGGACCTTGAAAAGGATATTAACCCAGATTCATTGATTAATCCTTATCCAGTGTTTCTATACACTGAAGGGAGATCGAGCCTCTGGCTATTTGCTGATAAGCGATAGAAAGGCAATAAAACCTTTCTTATCCATACGACTGGGTCGTTCCAATAGACTATAAATACAGAAAACATTTGCTGGAGATTCTCATAATGAATGGAAGCTGATTACTGCCATTGAGGTAGCGTCAGCTTCTCAGATGTATTTCCTTATTTTCCAGTGCTTGGTATCATCAAATCTTCTGTCTATTACCTCTTATTGGCAATCGGGCCTATTGTCTAAGTTCCATCAATATCCTTAACAATTTTCTTGAGATTCGTCGACCGAACGTTGATATCATTCAGTTGTTTTCTTTAATTTGTACTATTTACGTTCATACATTGAGCTTATCAATGCCACAAATAACAGAAGGTATTGCAAGGTAAATAAAACACTAGTTGGCTTGTATAAAACTATGATTTTTGTGTGTTACAAGCCGGTGTATTTCTCCAGTTTAGAAAAAGCCTTTCATCTGAGTTGATTAAATGTATTTCTTGGCAGTTGGGAGAGCTGCAACATCACGTTATGACGTCAAACGACGTGACATGCATGTTAATGTACGTTATAGTAGCCGAAGGACATAACTCTGTCGGTGGGAAAGAACCACTTTAGTGTCTTCATACTCTTCTGCGATGGAGGTGCATATAACCCGTATCTAAGCCTCTCATCAATACTTCCGACTTGCGCACGCATCATTGAACCCAAGGTTAGTTCAGGAATCGTATCATATTTGTCAGTTAATCCAGACTGCTGAGTCTACTCACATAAATAATTCACCAGTCTATTTCTTTCTCAGCGACTAGTCCTTGTTTAATTCAATAACGAATTATTGCTGTATCACCTCATAAATTGTGTACCGGATTGCCAAAGAAAGTAACAACACAATGGTTCCTCTGAACTGGAATTTCTTCATTCAAAAGATGCTGTTGTCCTTTGCTATTGTCATATCTCAGTAATTAATAGGCAACAGAGGAACTCTTCTCAATCAAGAGTAACATTTTCTTGACTCACAGCATCAGAAGTCTCTCAGTGTGAGAAGCTCGGGTGCGATTCATATTGATAGCCACATCCCTAATATTTGGTCGGCGCAATTATTGCTGATGTATCGGAAGTCACATATATTTACTTCCTGTAGGTGGCACCCTCCCGCGCATGCTCATTGGAGTAAATCCTTCCTTTATACAGTAGTGTATCAGGGAATGTCAGATGGTGTATTGCCAGTCACATCCTTGAGGCATTCACCTCGCCACAAACAACAGGGCCGGCTCCCCGTCTACCTAGATTGAGACCTTCCCGAGCGGACCTGCTCCAAACGCTTGTGTGAGTGACTCGGAAAGTCGCTCTATTGGGTGTACAATTATGCTTTGTCACTAAGTATCACAATGGGAGAGATGTTTCACAATGTCCCCAGGCGCTCGGTGTTACATTAGGAGTCTGATGTTGTGGCTCTTCTACGCCCGCATATATATTGGCTTTGGGTTTTAGGCTTTCAGGGTGTCCCTTAGAATGGGCAAAGCCTAAGCAAACGCACACATACACACCTGCCTTAGCCTTTATATTTTTAACAATAGCCAAGAGACTTTGCCACGGTCAGTGCAATTTACTTATATAGTCTCTGGCATGAGTTTGTCTTTATCCCAACTTGTTTCCACCTGTACACTGACAGGTGATATTCCCATTAATGTAGTCAAACGACGCGCCTGTATTGAATCATTTTTCAAATATTTCATCCATTTGCAAAGGCTCCTTCACAGTTATTCCTAAGCAGAGACAAATTGCACATAGTGTCCTCTAAACCGAATGCAGTTTTGATAGATCTGTGAATAAAACATATGTATACCCTATTCGTATGTTTATCTTCCCCCTCTACTCTATCACATTGGATGGGGTCAGCTCAAAACATGTCATAACGTATACGAGGGGAGCAAGGCAGGCAGTATGCTGATGGTAAATACATTAGACTTGTATCACCATGCCCTCAGTAATGCAATAGAATATTTTTCCGAAAACATCCTAGGGCCCCTCTCAAGCCTTTAGAAGCCTGTGTGCATTGGAGAAAAGTGATGGGGAATTCAGGGGTGGTGATAGAAAACTGAATCAGTGCTCCCACAGAAGGGTTTTCTTTTCCTACTTAACAGAAGCTTGCTTTATAAAGAAAGATCTTTTTCCCTCTTGGCAAATGATCAATCATTCCATCCACGAACATGATCAAGTACACATGTCTTCCATGCTATTGATTTTCTGAAGGTGTTTTCATTACTCATATATAGGAATCTTAATTAGATTTATTGATTGCCTTGGTTCGACGCAATATTGGAATAGTCCCTATGTAGGTCAACCTGGTGCTTCCTTCTAGTCTTAATCCCTCATTTCGATTAATGGTTAACTTTGAATGAATCCATTCCAAGCAGGATCCCTCAGCAGATTGCCCCAGGAGAGATGATCTTTTTTAAATCTTGGTTTATCCTAAAGATAATTATGCTTCTTTTCTATTACCTCATCCCCCACTATCCTGGGATGAGGCAGATTCCGGCCAGTGAATATTGAACAGAGTTGTTGAATAACACACCGTCTCCAATCCTGTTGAAATATGACAGCTTCCCAGTAGATGACTTGAAGGTTCTACATAACAACTGCATGACTCCTAAACCAGGCAATCCTGAGGGGTTATTTGGAGAGACTGGCGAATACAACACTGCGAGCCTCGGGAATACAATCCTTAGTATAACACTGGTACACAGCAAACACCTAGCTTCAAAGACTCCCATGAATCATAGGCTGAATTAATATTTCAGGCGTGGCCATATCCTCAAAGGAGAGTTTTGCTATCCGGGGACTATTTTCTCCATGTATCTAAATATGCGTAAGAATGTATCCTTGAGCGCGAGCCAACATATATCGCCTTCATCAGCCGCGTAGATCAACGCATATGAATTAGTCACCTGGCCTGCACTCTTTTGAGGGATTCCCTCTCCACATGTATAATCGCCGTCCTTGTGGACGGAATCACCAGCGTTTGAGATCAGAGAGAAATGCGACCTTTCTTGTTGTATCTGACCTTTTATTCTCAAAATCTGAAGTACAGAAGTGCTTCTCTGTAACGTATTGATGCCAGTGGTAGAGCTTTTAGTGGGGAGCATGCGTACTCGAGTTTGTGTTTATTTGATGTTTTACTCTGCTGCCAATATCTCGTCATCACCTCTCGCTCCTGGCGATATTTGATGAGGCGAGAGATTTGGATTAATGCATTACTGGTATCATTGATGCGAGGCCGCTTGTGTACCTGAAAAGATCAAAGAGAGATTCGTTTTAATAAATTATATGGATAAGCTAAATTAGATGCACGGCTGATGCGATGCTGATGGGAAAGAAAGGAGAACAAGGGGGAATCGGCTAGACTAAAGGACCCACAAGTATTAAATGGGAAGGATTGCGAAATGCACTTAGTGTTGATATACGAGAGATATATTCCAATACTTTTTTCCAATACAATGAAAACAATTTTTGCATTTGCATTAATGTGTTACATGGCATGATGAATTATTCAACATTATCGGGGACATACTGACGGGAAGTGTTCATATCATGCTTGAGTCATAATGAAACATGCACATATACAACCTAAATCCCAGTAAATGCTTGAAATAACTCATAATTAATTTCCTAATGCACAAAGTAAAACCATACTTTGTCGATACATATGAATAGGTTTATTTCTGCAGATTCATTATATCCAAGATAATTTCCAGGGTTGAACCCTACGTATACAAAGCTTAACTTTCATAAATCGTCATCATTATAAGGTAGAAATGAATGTCACGTTACGATCCAGAAGAGTAGCATTTACCTAATTACAAGCATAACTCAACTTGATGTGTGATAATATTTAATTGAACCAATGTTATTGTGAGTACCATTTGCAATATTTTTCATTACATTTCTACCTCCATTCCCATTGAAATTACTTCATCACATTAACTGTAATAAGTTGGACAAAGTGTGAATGGTATTTTAACGCGATAACCTTTGATATCATCTATTCATAATAGTATTTCCCAGTGTATACTTGAGATATTGCACATATGACAGGGCCTTTTAGAGTGATACTTTGTAAAACAGACACATTTACTTTATAGATATGAATTTATCGTAGTGGAAATTTTCACTAAGCATCTCAATAAAGCCGCAGGAAGGCAGGATGTGAACAACTAAATCTCCAAAAGTAATGTAATTTCGAGTCCCCATTCACTACTTCGGATATCACCCACAAAATTAGTATGATGATTCCGTCGCATAACAATGTGGCGAAGTGATTTTCCATACTTTGGATCCTTCTTGTATTGTTGTATTTGCCATGAGGAGGTACTGAGCAATTATTCATCAGAGAGGAGAAAATGCCCAAAACCTTTCCAATATAGATATGCATGGGAAAACAATTGCGTCGGCTTTCATGAAACGAAGCATACGAAAAACTCTATTTCGGTTGATGGAAGACATTGACCTTGAAACCATAATAAGAACTGTGATTAGGGAATGCTGCATCATACTGTAGTACATTTTCTTCTATAAAAAATACTAATTAAAAGCATATTTCTTTCGATTAGCTCATACAGAGAGACTTTATGCATTATTTAGCAATGGAAAAAAGCAAATTGAATATTTAGAAAACATTTGATTAGCTAGCCTCCGTGCCTGGTCACCATAAGTTTCTGTCTTCTCTAATGTATATGCACTCACACGCAAACGTCCACGATTCTGAACACATCTGTCTGCGCCTATCATGCGTTCCATGGTGAATATAGCGTCTTATCCATCTGCAGTTCCCAACATTAAGGTGTATGATGTAGAGAGACTGCACCTCAGTCGACATGAAGTACTATGCCATGATAGACAGTCGTTAAATCTATCCTACATTTTAGCGAATACAATAGAAGGCGATCTAGTCTATGTATCACTAGACTAGAGCTGTGGTGTGTGTGATTTGTCTTATTTCAGACTTGTTATTTGACTGATGTTTCTGTATTGAGTCATTTGAAACAGGCAGTCGTAAGCCCCACAGTCCTGCAAGATCCTTAAATATTGGGTAGACAGAAAAACACCCTATGCTCAAATATATTTCTTGACAATTCCAAGCAGATTTCCCTAATAATTACTACTTCATTCTCTCCAAGCGTCAATCTTACAGCTTAATTAGATTACTGAATATGCATACAATCACCTTTTCAATAATAATAATTTGTATAATCCACTGAAATAGTTATGCTCAACAAACGGAAGATGAAAATCATTACAAGTATTATTTTGCCTTTCATAATATATTTTCCCTCCTCCCGAGTCTCATACCTTCTTATTAACTCTGTGCCTATTTCTGTCTGATGTTGATAAGTGTGAGATATCAGTGACTTGCCAAGAGTAATCCACTCAAGCAGAGAATAGAATAACAAGTTTTTAGTAACTTTGGGTATTATTTGCTTGTGTAAGTTGATCTATCTGCACAACTTCGATATCCTGCCCACAAGGCATGTTTAGTCCTCCGTGCTGTCTTGAGTATGTTTTGAGTGATGTTAAATAGAGCACTGGTATTACTGCTGCTTCACCACCAACATCCTCAGCCATGGCCATCCTTCATTGTGCGTTTTGACCCCTAGCTTGGTATGCTCTCAAGATTGGGTTCCACAGTGATGATCAGTCACTGCGCATTGGCAGTGGGCCTCCGTGTCCAGGCACTGGTGTCCCTTCTCATCCACCCCTGCATGATGCACACTAACTGTAAGGAACCCTCTGCAACTTACCTCCACTGGATAGCGCCATGCTTGCCATCCTCTTTCTCTACACTCCTCCAGCAGTGTCTCATATGGTCTTCTTCCTCTCGTGAGCTTCGCTGCGATGATTGTATTTGCCCAATCCTGTTCGCCGGATGTCAAACGCAATGATAAACCTTGCCAGTTGCTGGGTGGCCAAGCGTGTCCACTAGCAGGACCTGTCGACCCACAAGTATGGCAGTCTGGTGTCTCCTTAGTCAGCTTGATGATGATGATCCTTTTTGAACCTGGTGACCACAACACTATATCTGGCCTGAGATTGGTTGGTATTATCTATGGGAATTTCAGTTGCCTGTCAGGTCCAATGCAAGCTTCCAGTCTCCTGCTTGATTTAGGATGCTCCAAGCCCTGTGCACCTTCTTGGCTCCTGTCTCTCCGTCCCTCACATATGTATTAGTTTCTGTTTTGGTTGTCTTGCCTTGCTCTTGACGTGAAGAGAGGATGTGCCCTAAAGTTCCTCTCTTCCCAAACAGGGGGCAATCTGGCGTCCAAGGTCCCATCTTTGCAAGTGTTAGCCGTACATCATTGATACATTTAAATAGATTGAAGGAGAAACTGTAGTTGGAACTGTGGGTACCTCCATATTTCAGGCCAGGTCAGCACTCGCTGCTCTATTTGCAACATTGTCAATGTTCCTTGGCAACCCATTTCTACCTCTTTGACTGTCGTGTTCTCTTCCTCTTTGGCTTTCTTTCCTTTTGCATGGACAATGCCCCACCTCTCAGCTGCCTCTGTGTTCTTCCAGTAGCAGCCTTTTGTGGTACCCAGGCCTTGTCGTTCTTTGGCTACACTTCCTACGATGTCCTTATGCTTCACTCTACTCTCAGGCTCATCCACCACCTTGGAGCTGAAGCTTGGCAGTCCAGCTGTAGAGGCCTACTGAAGTGAAGCTTGGGTACTTCTACTTTTGGAGGTTCTTGTTGATGGTCCGCTCCAGCTTCTCTATAGTTGACATGGTGATTTTATAAAGCATCCAGGGCCAAGGTAACTATATAGTAGGACTTTATGGTGGCACACCCATGCTTTCACTTTTCCCAGGAGACCTGTTTTGCAAATGGTCCTCATCCAAGTGTCTCATTGAACCACTTGTCTAAACATTTGATTGGGTTCCCATTCACATTAAAAATGCTCTATGTACTAATATGTTATTTTAAAATGTTGTCACCTGTTATCTACTAAAGGCATCTGAAAATATGGAACAGATGTGGCAAAGTCCAAAGGATAAAATGACTTTACCTTGCAACATTTATCATTAAACATTTATCATTAAACGAATAAGAAAGTATCTTAAAAAAGACTATTTTGGAGCTAAACAATGATTAACACTGGAATCGCGTGGTGTGACTGCTTACGAAAAGTTACTGATATAAATCATTTATGTATTTTTCAGTCCACATTCTCCCATGAGGAATTAATGAATACAAATATGCTATCGCTCACTGTGTATTCTAATAATTGTTCAATGTTTTTGACTTACAATGAATCTGTTGTGGCTTTCTCATATGATTCTCGAGTGGCCAGGGAACTAAAAAAACACTTCAAAATTCTGAACAGTATCTATTGCTTCCTTGTATTCATGAGTCATTTTCTTTTGATGCTATGATTCTTGCATACCGCTAGAGATGCAAGTGCCATCAGTCATTTATTATACAGCTGTGTTTATTCATTCACTAGAGGCATATCCTAAGCATAATGAAAGTAAAACTAATAGTGAATAGATCTGTCACTAAAACACTGCAGTGCATAATATCAATAATTCCATTGACAAGTGTTATTGTGTTCTTCAGTGAACACCGTGATCAGAAGGTTTTACACTCTTCACAAATGCCAGCATATAGAAATAAATTCCCAATTTCTATGCACGCACCACGCGTTCTGTAGGCAGTATAGTGGGGGCATTTGTGCAACGTCAGGAGGAATAAGATATATGGGTCAGATTTCCAGAAAATGTACAATTGGCAGCTCTACAGATTGTTTAAAGTCTGCTAAATTAGACTGAAAAGTGATGAATACCGGGAATGTCTGCGTACAGTTGGTGTCGCGTTGTTTTATAGTATCTGTTCTGCTATGTTAAACTGTATTTTGAACCTTATTTTTGTCTTAAATTAGGGTTATTTGAGAGGATTTGTGAAGGCGAATTGTATATTTTCTGACAATCTGACCCATAAAGGAAGCATGGTCTCCTGACCTCTTGATTGACTCAGAGTAGCCCACTCTTGCTGTACATTGTATACAGGAAATTGAACATGTCTCAGACGATTACTTGGCAAGAAGGGCCACCGTCAAAGCTGGTCACCACTTCAAAGATGGTGTAAGCAAGGGCAGCAGTGCAGTGAGTATTAAGTACTCGGATGTTCTTTAAATGGATTGTGGCCAGCATGTCATCATGGCCTGTTTTATGGCATAGCCTCGGGGAACATAGCTCCCAAAATAGCATTGACCTTATTGGGCTGCTGGTAGGTATGTACCGTAAATGACATTTTAGAATATTGACTGTAAAGTTCTCAATTGTTTGTCACTCATTATTTGCTACTTTTGCATTCTATGCTAGCCCCAACATTGATGGAATCTCGAGTGGATTTCAGTTGAAAGGATATATAATTTTATTCATGCATATATATAGGTTCTTATATTGATAGACAGAGATGAATACCTGAACGCCCTGATACTACTTTGTTGGGTTGGTGGGAGGGGGGTGGGGTTAATTCATTAATGGTAAAATCAATTTAAATACATAGTTACAAAGAGACACGTTAACCATCATGGATTCAAGCGTTGCCAGCAAAGTTATGAGAACATTATTGAAACATTTCCGGAAAGACATTCGACAGATAAAAACAAAAAAAGGTCGTGCTAGCTCAGCAAGTCTCTATCCTTTTCCGTCCTTGCCAGAAGGTTTGGACCTGACTGGATGGAAATAGGAAATGCTCTAACTATGGTACTTGAGCTAGATTGCTCATATAACCAGAGCTATAACCATGAATAAGTAATGTGGGTTTTACCGCATGAAGTCGGAGCATACATCAAGTTTTTATTTCCATTTGCGTCGCCCTAAGAAAACAACGATAGATCCTCACTGGGTCCCTTCCCCCTGTGCTCATAAAGATATACATATATACAGCTTCAATTGATTCCCTTGATGATATGTTTGCATACGTAAATATAAACATACAGACGGTGGTTGACGCCTTTCCAGGTAGGCTATGACTTGGTATATGGTGTCAATGCCAAGGTCTCTGCCAATATATCAGCAGTAAAGTGATTTCAATTAGGAGAAGTTAAGGCTGAATTTCATTATAAATAAACAATATATATTTCCTATGCATATCCTCGTGACCGATTCTTGTTGGTAGCCAAAGTATCATACATCAATATTCATGCTTTACAGTTAGTGAAATCAACATAGCTTACTATAGCAATATTGCAGTTATATATTATGATAGCAGGACATAGATATATGGCCAATTCCACCAATTTGACAACATTTGGCCCCCAATCGTGGAAAGTGATAAAATGGGCTTAAATCAAATTAATTATTATTAATTTGATAATTTTTTTTGATAGGATGGTTCTACCAACCTGTGGAACCACATTTTTGGCATTTTTAGCCCAATATTTTTTTTATTTTTTTTTCAAAATCCCGTTTTGGAGGCAAAAATCGTTTTTTTAAACTGCCATTAGTCCGTGGAATAGCTAAATTTCTAAATAATCTTGAAAATTGAACATTCTTTTTTATATGTTGTGATAGTAGGTTATGTGAACATGATCTGCATAAAAAGAAATTGCAAAAAAAATATTTTTTCGCCAAAAGCCATCAAAAACCAATTGTTTTTGGTGTGGGGCACCCCCCATGTCGTGTGCGGTCACGCAGTGTGCCTAAGGTGGATTTTTTTTTTTTTTTTTTTTAAATTATATCAAATTATGATGAATAATGATAAATGCATGGGATTATACATATATGGAACATCAAATGTTGTGATTTGTGTCTTTCATGAATTGTAGCAGAGAAATAACATGATGGCAAAAGGTGGTGGGTACCCTAGCTCCTGTCGTGTGCCGTCACGCCTATTTTAGGGGTTTTAGAGCCTTATAAGGCACAACTTCAATAATAAACTTTAAATTTGACATTTATTATTGACTTTGCTTGGTACCAATCTATGTAGATTGAAATTGATGATTTCCGAGTTGTTTTTACATGATTTTACATGCAAAATGCTTTAAAAATTTGCCGTCACGTTGTGTCGTGTGCCGTCACGCCTGCCGTCGTGTGCCGTCACGCCTGCTGTCACATAATATCAGAAATTATATCTCTAACATATATACATAATATTAGAACGTTTATCCTTGAAGATTTTGCCTCTAAATACTTAAACAGAACAGGAACATTAAATACAAGTATTTGAGTCAACTTAACAAACTGAACAAGGGTTATGAATGTTATATATATTCTAAATATAATGAGTTATATATTGTGTATAAATACATTATAATGTGGGCAGAGGGTCAATGACCTATCACCCTTGCCACTGCCATTATCATTACCATTACTGAATGCTTATTTGGCTGTAACTTTTTTTCTAGTTAGAATATTTTCACCAAATGAAAGGTGTTATGATCCTTATGTCGAGACCTATCAAGTACAAAATAGTTCAATACATTATGTGCATATTTGTTTTATCTATTTCTAATTTAAATCCTCATTCATGTAGAAATTTGTACCATTATTCGTCGAGCTATTTTTAGCATTTTTTTTCATATTTGGGATCTATTTTCGACCCCCCTGTAAACAAATTCCTAATTATCAGAATGGTTCCAAACTTGGCAGTTTAATGTGCATATATATAAGGTTGATAGAAAATAAAAAATCAACTGATAAATGTAAAAATTATTTTTGGGTACTCAGGGGGTGTCTAGGGGCCCAAATGTTGTCAAATTGGTGGAAATGGCCATATGATATATTCTCAGTACCTAAGATGTATATTCTGCCACATGCTATCAGAATTAGAAGAGGTATAAAAACCGATAATTGCCACAAACGAGGTAACATACGTATGGTTATCTTATCTATTCATATTACTTCTGTACCTCCAAACCTTGCGTCCGTTCCATTTCCATTGAAAAAAGGAAATTCACCTCTTTACCCAGTGCATCTGATTTTCAGAAGAATCCTCCCTCTTTGTTTTTCTATTTTCTCCAATTCGCCCCCCACAAGTGCCACTTTAAAACGTCCCCCATCAATCATTCACCATTCCTTGATTAGATCAAAGCACTCATCTCCTACCAAAAGGAAACCTGCAGCATGTCGGCTGGGTCTGCTCTTCATCACCGACAATTCCTCAACAACCCAAATTGGCTGACCTCGTGCTGTAATGGCAGCCAGACCCAGAGAAGGCAAATATTGCTTGCTTACAGGAAGCAGGAGATGAAAAATGATCAGGAAAGGATCTGTGGGTCAACTGCTTCCCTAAACGCTTCTAGAAGCTATTAGCTTCCAATACTGGGTGCGCTATCACCATGGGTGGCTGCAAGTATTCCTCTTGTTATGTATGTGACATGTTCTGCTGTACAGAATGAAGGTTGAAATTGCCTTGTATGCTAAACCCTAATTCCTGTGGGTAATTTGGAATATCAGGTTATTTATCCTTCCTCGTAAAGGGATCTCATTATCATTCGCAGCGTTCTTCGGACATTGCGGTGCGACCACAAGGGAATTTGCCCTGATAAGTGATCTAATAATCAGTGGGTTGTGTTTTTATTCATAATCATCCGAGTCAATGCCTCTAGTGTATGCAGTGGTGACAATAATGCAAAAACGCATCTATAACGCAGACATGAATTCTATGATGGAGGAAAAGCTGGATTGTGTCATAAAATGAATTACTGTATGTAAACCCTTCTTATAGATATCTATAGGATTCCCTTTGTGAAGGTGTAACTGTGGAGTTGAAGAATATGCATCAGAATCGTTGCCAACTTGCTTTCCTAGCCCAGACTTCAGTGTCAAGTCTTCCGTTGCATTAAGTTTATCCGATGCTGAAGGATTCTTTCCAATGGAACACATCATCATCATATTGCATCATGTTAAACTGATATCCACTGTGTTACAAGATTTGTTTGCCTCTCGTAGGTGATGCTTAGTCAAAGAAATGGAACACACGTAATGGAACACATTTGAATCTAACACATTAGATGATAATATTTTTCATGATAACACTTCAGCAAATATTCTTTGGCAGACTTCGGAAAAACACCCTCCTCTTTGCTCCTAATATTCTCTATCTGTGATTTCATACAACGAGAGAGGTTATTATTAAAACGTTTCAAATCGAGTGGTGAGCTTTAAATAATAGCCTAAATCACATTTGCGGTTCGAAATTCGGGGCCTTGGTTTCATACTTTCCACAGACTAACACCTAACATACATTTCAAAGGCATGGCAGATAGCAAGGTAGCAAGTGGCGGTAAGGTTATCATGTAACACTAATGAATCCCCTTAGGTCGCGGGGAAAGGATGGATACTGTATCGGCGCTAGCAATTAATGGATCGATAACAATCAAACATTGTATTTAGCGTACGGAATCGCATCGCTTTGGTGTCTCACATCAAGAATGGCCCAGGTTGAAATTATGAGTTTGGTGTTTTCTGCTTTTTGGAGTGTATAGATCTTGCAACAGTAGCCTTTGAAATCTTTAGGAGACAATCTACGAGTGAATTGAATGCATCAAGCTTTGATGATATGGTACAATTAAGCCCTGGACACTTACCATGCAACTAATGCTTTACACCGAATCAGAATCTTTAATTTTATGACCCTACTAGCAAAGTACCCGTCCTCCGGACGGTCACTCTCTCTCCCCACACTTCCTCCTCTCCCTGTTTTCCCTCCCCCTCTTCTCTGTCTTTCATACCTGTTTTTCCCTCCCAACCACATCTCCGATTTCCCACCGCCCTTTCGCCTCCCCCATCTCCCTCCCCTCTTCCTCATTATTATCATTATAGAACTTTTATTTCTCATTAAGCATACAGTTACATAAAAGAGAAAAAGGGGATAGCATATGATCTGTCAGCACTACTCTGAACTTGCCTGATATATTTTTTATTACATTTTGTTTTATTTTTTATGATGAAGTTGCTGTTACATAATATTTTCTATATTTTACATTTGTTTTAAATTTGGTAGAGTGGTAGAGACTTTTTTAATTATATATTCAAGTTTGATTAGAAAATCATGCTCCCCCTCCCCTCTCCGATGCCCCCCCCCCCCCCCACACACACACACTCTCCGTCCCCTCTTCATCATGCTCCCCCTAGTATCCCAGAGCCTGGGGATCCCAGAAAGGCTCTCCAGAAGGCTTCCCCAGGCTAAAAACAGTTGTATAGAACACAACTAAAAAACTAAAAAGGGCTTCAAAATCACATTTCCACCCCAGATATCCTCTTGTCCCTGACCCTATCCGATTTCTCCCACCCTATCCTTATGCTTCCTTAATTTTTTCTCATTCCCTCTCCCGCCCTTTCCCTCCCTCCCTCTTGAACTCTTCTTCCCTCTACCTCCAGTTGCTAGGGAATCCCACGTTGCCACAGATGGTGGGAGAGGCATGACGTCAATCTCTTTTACTTTCTAACAGGGGCTTTCCCGTGCTAAAAATAGTTGTATAAAAAAATGAATAAAAAGGGCTTCAAAATCACATTCCCACCCCAAATACCTTCACAAACCACATATGACGACATCCAGAGAGGGGGGACAGACCTCTACAGATGAGTAAAGTGGTTTGTAAAACAACAAATTCCGAGAACATTCTGGACAAAGAAAACCTTCTTTCTACCATTTCTTTTCTACCTCCTTTCCTAGAAATCGCTCTAGCAGTATATTATATGGATATGGAAATACAGAATTAAAGTCTCTTTTCCTGCACAATAGATAGCGATCACGACCTCTCTGTGTTTGCTGCATGTGCACGCAAGACCTCTAAAAGCACATGACACACACAGCCTCACTTTGGAATGCCTACCAGAGGGCACCTGTCTCAGTCAGACGCTATTGGTAATCTGCGTCACGTTCAGGTGCTTCACCAGGATGACCTCACACCTTAGTTTCTGGTCCTGTCATGACCTTGGTGTGACCTCAGCGAGACCAGTTTGTGACTGACTGACAGTCGTCTCCTCTGCTGTCAGTGAAAATGGTGGTAGTGAATACTTCTGGGATACAGGAGGAAGCAAAGGCTAAGGAGCAATGATCGATTGAAAGGCCTGTGTATAGGATTAACTTAATTTGCATATTTTCGGGGGTGGAGCACACATTGGCCAATCGCGAATTAAGTATAAAACCTTTTGCCTTACGGAGGTAAACGGTAAACGGTAAAGGGACCTATTGACCGTGATAAAAAAAAATTGCTCCATTATTTGTTTTCGTCCCCCTTATTGTCCTGGCTTTTCTGTTTTCTATGGCTTTCCTGTTTTAGGAAGATGGCCAACATTGACTGAATAAAAAACCACCCATGATAAATGTCCGGATCGTACTTCAGTGAACTCGTCGATAGATTTCCACGGCCTCATTTAGTTTTAAGTCACAGCTGGGAAATAGAAAACTGATTGTTTTGTCCATATTTTTACTCGGGATCTGTGAGTTGTCTGATCAAAGATTCAGAGCATGTTGGTTGTCGGCGAATAAATTCATGATATCTGTCAGGAATGATGAATGATGGAATCCACCCTACCGCCCTAAATGCCACCTCGTTCAGCTATAGATCAGTAAGACATAACGAGAGCATTTATCAGCAGTTATGACATGTGCCAAAGATAAGCTTGGCAGGGCAAATTTTTCTGTAATGGATACACCTGTCAGGAGAGGGCCACATGGATGATTTGGCAATACGATATTCTGATCCTTCCAGAATTAATTTCCATTGTCGACAACTTCTATTGGAGGGATGAATCCACAGCTTTATTCGACACACACGGCTTTTGACATGAGTTCAATTATAATCACAATGCACACGTTCAATAACAGTCCTATTCACGCATTACTGTTCAATTTATTTCGTTGGAACAGACATGAAGGAATTGTGAATAAGAGGTTTTTAAAAATTACATTAGATTCAAAAGGCAATTCAGCAAAGCAATCAAGGAGATTAAAGAGTTTACCCATCAGCAGCATTACTTTCTTTTAGACAAAGGCGCTTTGGCAAACACGTAATTTTATCAGAAAGCACATCACAGCAAGTAACCCAAGACTTCCCCATGTTTCTTAACCCATGCCTGATGGTACAACAAACAATTATAACCCACCGGCATTATAGGTTACGTGGGGGCCTGATACATAATACTGGATATCTCACAAAACAAGTGGAGAGTTAGCGATAGACATGATCTTCAAAAGGCATTCATTCCAAGTGGTTGCCTAGTTCCTTTTATACCGTAATCGCCCCTTGTACTTAGCGTAGTAGTAAACAACCCTTAATTCGATGTTTTTATACACAATGACATTAATTACGTGTTGTTTTTCTTTGGGTTCATTTCCTTGTCAAAGTCCCTCTTAAGTAGGCAATCTCGTTTTAAACGTAAAGGTCGCTGTTGGGTAGTTTGACTTTCATTTACCGAGCAGAGATAGCTCCGCACCTCTGCACTCTGTGGTGAAAGGAGGGCAGAGAGTTTGTACTTTATGACACCATAGCCTTTTCCGGGCTCTGTATCGCATCCTCCGGCTGCATGTATTTCAACAGCCGTTCACCAATTGGATAAATAATTATGATAATTATTATTATTTAGCCAAGGACAAGGAATCGAAAAACCTTCTCTTCTCAACTAAGCATTTTATTCAGGTTGAAAAATGATCATAAAAAGTAGTTCCTGTGTAGTATTTAATGATCAGGTAATTTTAATTATTTTATAGAATTCTTTCGGGGAGTACGGAAGAACATTCATTTCGTGACTCTCCAGCCATCAGTAGGCTTTTTTCCGTTGCCAAATCTTTTGAGGCATGATGTGTTTACTTTGGGCGTTTTTTACAGATGGGGTGGGCATGTCCATGCTTATAAGATCGTAAAAACAAGATGGCGAGTGTGCACATCATCAATGAAGCGTGCATACATAAGTCTATGGCAATCTTCCTTCCTCAGCTCATGTAAATGATTAAGAGAAACCCCTAAATCCCTCCAGTTTGCATGACTAAACTAACAAGTACGGTGAGCTATAGAGGTGGAGAGATGTGCTAGAACACTGCACCATGGCTGGAGTAGGGACTGAAGAGCCCCACTTATGAGTTGTAATGAGCACGCACAGGGACTATGGGCAGTCATGATAGCCAGGCTCTATAACGCTAATATAAATGGGATCATCAATTAATCTAGGGAGGAAATAACATTACATAAGGCACAATATAATTATTAGTTGAGGGTACTCTAAGCTACTGGAAAGTCATGCAAACAAGATTGGGGAAAGATGTTGTTTTCAAGGCTTCATGTTCTTGAGGACCTCACCTAAACTTTCATCATTCATCCTAAGAGTCATTGAACACATCCATGCCATATTAGGCCTCATATGTCATTCTCAATAGCTAGAATGCCCCAACAAGCGCCTTTTCCAATTTCTATCAGTTCCCCTTGAGGTTGTGCAGTTGATGATGGTCAATGCTTTATAAAGACATCCGTATATAGTTCTTTTTGTCTGTGTGCATGATGCCTAAGCATTTGAAGAGAAGAAAGGAATAAACATAATTGCTATTGTTATTCTGTTTAAGGATCAGAATAACTGGAGAAGAAGGATAAAGCTGGTTATACATAAGCGTGGTGTGATATGATATATTGGGATATAAAGTTCATTATGAACAGAAGCTCCACCTAGTGGTCCTAATCTTTACCATTTCGTATAGGTTAATAGGGTATATTAACCTTGTGTGCCCTTGCGCGCGCAGTGTGGGCGGAAATCATAGACAAATGTTTCGCGTACATAGAGCTATACAAAGCTAAAGAGAGCAGTATAAGGAAAGTGTTATTTGAATCTGGTGATACTTATAAACCAATATGAGAGGGCTAAGTTATGCTAAAGGTGGAAAATGAGGTACATATATAAAATAATAAAGATACATCATGTTTCCTAAGCTTCATACTTCTGACATGTCACAAGCACTAGGTATGATAATATCATACCTAGTGCTTGTGACCTGTCAGAAGTATGATAAAACATACATCTGTATAAAAAGCCAGAATACAGGACATTGGACGGTTTTAAATAAGTTGTCATGTGTGGCTCCGATATAGCCTTTTGTTACATATATCTGCCCACTTGATAAGGCAATCACCAGTGATACGTATGCATTGCTTGAGGGGAAAATCGTTGTTCTCAGGCTTTTATTGCTAGTTTTGACGAAGGTAACATTTGCCCTCGGTGGTCCCAATTCATTCCGCTTGTAGGTAAGTTCTATGTAATGACAGGTCATGTTTTATTATACTGGTATCGGGTTTAAGTTGCCATTACCTATTCATGATCAGAGAGCTACCAGCTGTTGTCTCACAAGGACTTTATTTATGAGGGGGTTGGCTCTTATGCCCGATATTACACAACACCTGGGAGATGCCTATTTGATATGCGTACTTTTCCACTCCATTCTAGCTGATGGCTACTGCCGAATATTCATGGGGCCTGGTCGCATTTGCTGGAAATTGGGGATATGAACTGGAGATGAGAAAAATCAGAATAAAATAGGGAGAAGTGTCCCATCCAAACTTCCATTGATCTCTCTGGATGTGGGCTTTGAATATTGCTTCATAAAAATATTAAAAGTATGATTTTGACGTTCTGTGCTAGGCCATACTGAAAAAGGAATAATTAATGTGCAGCGTACAGCTGAACAAAAAGATTAAAACTGAAACTTCTGTATACATGAAGAGAACATTAATCACATACATATCCGTCAGAGAATCGGTTTTGACGCCTACTTGTAGGCATATAATATATATACAGAAAGAGAAAATAACCAATATTTATTAGTTGCACTTTAAGCAAAACGATTCCGATTTTCGAAATACATTTCGGAGCTTGCTGGTTCTTTTTACCAATTCGAACTTGGGCGAGTGTTTTGTTTCGTCTCCGCCAAAGAAAAAAAAGAACATTTATTTAGACTTTTTTTTAGCTCTGACACCATAACAATACCTCGGGTAACTGAACGCCCACGTCCAAGAGGAATTTTAGTTCGACCAATTCCAACACAGTTGGGTTCCCTATCAATGTTATAACAGATTTTGACTTGTCTATCATTACAAAAAGGCGTACCTATTTGAACCCTAAACCATATGGGACAGGATTACTGTTATTGGTATTGCTTCAACTTGATTGATTTATTTTATTCTCTAGTTTTAGCCAGTGCAGAATGACTGAGATATTATATACGGTAGTTACCTGTTCATCTCAAGTGTCTTAAGTCACAACAATTAAGACTGTAACTTAGATAATCAATTTCACATTTTGTAAATAAAAGTATCATTAGACACAAACAAAGGGTCGAAATGAGACTGCAAAAGGAACTGAACATTAAATAGTGGCGGTAGAGTTTCCTGAACAATAAATGTCATTTCTGTATTGTACTAGCAATTTAAATAGATTAGTTTGTAGAATGTACATTATAATCTGATTTAAATTAAATTTCATAGTTCACCCGTCCTACTAATTAATTTACTAAGATAGAAAATAAGGCTTAAGGAATGTCTGCGATTCCGTAGTGTACGTAGTTTCAAGGTTAAAATTGAAACTGGAAAAAACAATGAAGTAGTTGTTAGAAATATAAAGGTCGTGTTGTAATTTAATTTTAACTACATGTAATGATAGATTTTATACACAGTGAGAGTTGCTTGAAACAATCGATGGATGGTTAAAAAAAATAAGGAATTATCTTGTCATTTACTTCAATTGGGCCTCCATTTTTGTTTTGTTTTAGTAAGTGGTATACCCAGGGTAATATTTGTACTACCAAATAATGAACATAGGTCTGCAGATGTTTTATTACATGAAAACTCAACTACACTCTACTATTGGAAGTTGTCTAAAAATATTGTATAAAATATTAAATTTTGTAAAAGTCAGCTACTGCTGAAAAAAGTGTACTCGTTACATAATGTTTTTTGATGAATAAAAATATTTAAATACAAATACGTCATTGGGTCTGCGAGCAGGCCGGCAATCCATCGATGATGATGTCCATTTAAATGCACTCAAATTAATAGTTAAACCCATCGTAGAGAAACATACCTTACATGCTTTTAGAGCTCTTGTACTTAGCTTTCCGAATGTCTACCGTATGTAGATATGTTTTATTGGGAAATAGCCATTTCTGCCGATCGTCGTAATCGACGACGGCCTAATTTCTGATAATTTCATGATAAGTTAATAATTAACAGAGTTTGGGCTTAAAACAGATTTAGTTCTTCGAATAACCTCGTTAGTTATCACTTTTTTAACAACTCTAGGATGATTACCGTAGATCTTAGTAAATGATTAATAATCAATCAGTTGTTATAAAACGCCGTGGGTGGTTGTTTGCACAGCTATATAAATTTGTTACGTCCAACATCTAAAGAACTGATGATAGGATCCTTATTGCTATAATGTTTGAAACCAGGAACTTCACGATGGGGGAAACCTGATTACCATGGTCGTTCGATATTTTGTGGAAATGCGATTTGGTACATTTTTTATCTAGGATAGGGAAAGCACATCCTGAAGTGCTGTAGGTACATTTTAACAGGAACAGACTGAAATAAGACTACACCTGTTTCACTGTACAACATATTGTATTAGCAATATAGTTTAGTCGGATTTATTTCTTTTATTTATTCGACGCCAGTAATATATTTAATAGTTACAGAAAAGAACATACTATTCATCACGGATGTTTTCAGATGTTGCCTCAATATTATGAAATTACTTTCTCCCATCATCACATCAGATAACTACAAATAGATATAATGTTATCCCAATCAAACATGCAATCTCTGCTAAATTTACCAAACATTATTTTTTTCGAATTCCCCCTTTCTTGGATCCCTAGAGCTGTAAAAGGCTAGATTTGATGTTTCGCCTTTTCACGAATCTTTTCATAATTTTGTCTTTTTGCTGATATACAGAGACAATTTGGGCTTAATATAAGATTAATTATGCCACATGTTAGCCTATTGATACGCCTATCTGGACAGTGCTACCTTATCATTGCCACTTTTATTTGAGGACTGTTTAATAAGGTGAAAGAGGATCATATTGAAAGAAAGCAGGACTTTGATAGGTCCCCGTAAAGAATAATTCGAGAATTAATGAGGTTTTACACCAAGAAGAACGGGTCCAAATCCACTAATATGTTATCTTGGTGGCATTCAAATGGGCTGGGAATGAATAGACGACAAACTATAGCAACACTTCTTTTGGCGGATAATTATCTAGGGTATTGCAGCAGCTAAAAATAGAATAATAGTCAGCATAGGATGTTCACCAACCGCATGATTATATCGGTTAGGTATGTATCTGCGAATATAAAAGGGAAATAGGCCTGTTTGATTTTTTTACTTGTGTATATAAGGTCAAGATTCTCTCTGATTCAGACGTCTGGCATGCGCTCATTAATTTGTAAACTCAGCCATTGGAAATGTCATATGTGCAGTAACCAGGTATAGTGCTATTAAGGTAATAAGGTTGAATGAATATTTCCCCCAAAGAACATATATTCTCAGTATATTATGATCTTCTTTGAGATTGCAATGTGACGATAACTTTAAGTGTGTATAACACGGCATTGCATTTCTAATTGACGCGCATTCCCGTCAGAATATGGCCGTTTTAGAGTGCTGTTACCGACGATATATATAAGTATCACCGCGGGATCAACATCCATCTAAAAAGCTTCATGTCCGAAATATGGAACTTCGTCGCGGCAGTTCGCCTGTAAAATGAGTATCTAGCACTATATTTAGTATGAAAGATAGATTACCACTTATAGACCTTGAAATCATGTTAGGTCAGTTCTAACGACTGTTACTATGAAGATATGATACATGCTGTAGAAGTGGAATTCAAGGGAAAAGAATATGTTTTTTAAATGTCAAGAAATAACTATCATAAATCAATCCTGATGCTGATGATACAAACTGAACTGAATTACAGTGTGAACTAAACAGATTGTAATACGCGGAATATGGCGTTGGAATGCGATTTAATGAAGTATTCTAGTCAACGAGCATTTGACTGGTCGTTTATATGGAGCGACCGATCGCTTAATTATGTGGATTGTGGGGCTCAAGAAAATCTCGATGCAATATGGATTTTATCTACATTTTTTGCTCAAAGAAGCTTTTCGAGAGAGGAAAAAGTAACTGATAAAAACGATGCACAGATTTTAGGAATAAAAACGATGATCATCTGAGAGTGGGTTTAATAAGATTTAACTGCCACTAAAAATAAAAATGCGATTCAAAACGATCGTGTTACTTTTTATGGGAATACGAGCCAATCCACTCGATTTCAAGTCATTACCAAGAACACACTTGTCCGTGCAATTGACAATCTATGTCAATGGTCATATTTTGTGCTTAGGGAAGCTCCTTTCAATTTGGCGAGGTTCATATCACTTTTTAAAATTCTTGTCCATCTCAATTATCTACGTTTGACACCTCACGTCGGGAGAAAATACAATAGATAAAAAACTTTAATTATGTATCAATGAGGACCTTTCGCAATGATTAGAAAAACAAGGTAAGAAAACCTACAATGCTTATAGCTCTTCTGACACAAGGTTGCGAGACCGTTTTTGAGTGATGTTGGCCCAATTTCTCTCGTTTTCGTAAAAAGAACAAACTCCGATAGTTTTTCCACAAAACCAATGGTTCAAAAATGTTTTAAACAGAGAGGAGTATTATTCAATGCATGTTTCTTGAATCCGTGCAAGGTGTTTTTTCATTCACGAGGATTTCATGAATTGAGGATTCTCCACTCACATGCAAATATAGTAGATCGACAATGATTTAAGCAGTTGGAACCACATTTCGTGCAGTGCACCATGAACGGCGCACTGAATCTCCTCGGATAAGGAACAATGTCTTAGTTTGTGTTAGTACAAATCCTTAGTACACGTTACTACAAAAAATGAAAACAGAACTTTCTATAACAAGGACCATTAACTTCATTCAAGCTAAAGGGCCTTGTTCACTAAGCCGGTTCTCATGATATTCTCACGGAATTTAGTGGAAAAGGGTCCTCTGTGGCGCAAACTCGCATGAAAATCGGTCTAGTCAATGTAATGTTAGCTTTTAGGGTAATGTTTGATCTGGGGTCACCTGATATGATTTAAAATCTTCTGTATGAGGATTTGAGATGAAAGTTCGTCCTCGACCTCACTTTCATGTCAAATATTGAAGGTAGTTATCAAGGCCTTTGGTTGGAAACCTTCATGTCACTAATGTTAGCGTGTTCAAGGACAAAGGTATTAACATCGTTCTTAACTCGGATTGCCTTAAATTATTCATGATGTTTCACATAAAAATCGTGAACACATCATTTGACCTAGGGCCTTACCAAATAGTAAGTGTGATTCGATTCTCTGCTAAAATTAATTACTTACTTTATATTTAGGAACCTCCATGGCAATTCCCCGAACCTGGGAAAGATATTTGTTCACTGTAGTGTAGTTGATGTCTTCCCTTCCTTAACTCATTAAATAATGAATTATAGTTCTAAGCACAAACGCTCAGCTCCAGACATGATAAACATAGTCTGACAGCCAAAGTAAATTGTGTTGCATTAGGAACCCATGGGGTAACATTAAATTTTAGTAGGCGTCCATCTATTTATTCGACAATTGTATAGCACATCGCCTCGCTAACAGCCTTTCATTCTTATCGTCCTCATCAATACTCATCTATTCTCTATACAAATACCATTACTCGCGAGCTAACACTTTTTTACAGCCTCCCACCAAATAAGAGCTCAAACATCTCCCTCCTCTAACCCCATTACTTACAAATACCAGCAGAGAACACACCTCTCCATGTAACCGTCCGGTGCGCTGCAGTCAATTACCCCCCCTGCTCCTATGTCTATATTTATGAGGGCACTTACGGCTAATTGTCCCAGTGTGTCTCATTACTTATACGTCAGATGGTGCCCTTAACTGCGCATGTGCGATAGGCCCCAACATACGAGACGTCATGAGTCTTGTCGCAGATCGGGCTCAGGTCAACCAGTGGAATACGTCATGGGTGTATGCTATGTGTAAAACGTCATCGGCTTATGCGGTGGCGTATCAATCTTTGTTCTTTTACTGACGGGCACAAGCATAGCGAAAGTATAAGCAGTCTGTTTCTGATGTGGAAACTAAGCAGTATAGAAATATTATGCACATGTATGTAAAACATTCTGTTTCGCTCGATGGGGAATCAATATATAGTCTACTTGGCTTCTTTTTTCAAATAAATTTAGATTTAGTTGGTAAAATGTTTTCCTCGTGTTTCCTGTGCACTTGATTTACGTGCACAGGTGTACTTTGATATTGCTGGGTTCATTGCGAGAGGATGGAGACGGTATGTGTATCTGCAAGAACACTGATATAGGGGACTATCAAAGAGGTGTATGTTAGTACAGGGACTGGACTTCGGATTTCTGGACAAGAGATCGTCTCTGTATTTGGACCCAGGTGAACGTATGCTCAGATTCCAACTGTCACGCATCGGCACATACTCTTTTCAAGCCTCCTCAGGATCAAGGCATTGTCTAATGTTTACACTTGAATCCTTCACAGAAGGACATATATACAGTATACCAATGGAGCCAAGATGTCGATTTATGTTGCTGATGCGTTGCGTGTCTATTTTAGTCTGTGGTTGAACCATCAAAGGGCGCTTTTGGCCCGAAGAACTGTTGAGCACTGCCAACAAAGGAATCGCAGAATGTAGCAAATCGCCCTTTCCCGATTCAGCATCTCTAAAGCGGTGTCAGATGTGTAAAAAGAAGACTGAACATACTTCTTAGTTCACTAGATGTGCCACATGACATCATCATCATATTATAGTAATCTGTATCTATGCGTTATGACACTTCATACTTCATTCAAGAGCACGATAAGTTCTTAAATTGCGGACATGTGTGTCGATGCAATTCAAATTGAAACCGACAGGTGATGATTTGGGTATGATGCACTTAACATTAAACGTTTTGTTAACATCTTTCCAACACAACACGCATTTTCATAAATACTTTCAAAACCATACATATATAAAAAGATGGCATGTCTTTGTCTCATTTCCTAAAGGATAGATGTGACGCAAAAGGATTTTAAGATTTTAAATTCTTTTTTTATGTGACCGCTATTTATTATAAAATGCCGATCATACTATTATAGCACAATTTAAGACTCGGACACAATGCTCTAAAGTCAGCGTTATAACTCTAGACCCCGGCAGAGAATAAAACATTGCCCTCTGTCTTTGTTAATTTATTCCCTCGAGCAACAATGGGATATGACGTAAAATGAAACTGACGTCGGCATGGAAAGAATGACCTAGGGACGTTACAATACCTGAAGCTTCGAGGTCATAGATGTCACAGCCTCTTCTATCAGCCCAGGGTCTATATTGTAGGAAGCGAGGAATACTCTGGTTGAGCTTTGTTACTTTTCTTCGCATTGTCCTATGTAAGGATCTCTTTATATAGAATGGCGTATGCAATTTTCAAGAAGCTCTTGTAAAGTTAATACAGGCTCCAGTCTCTGAAGCCCCACTGGATATCTGTCATCAATTCCAGAGTGACTCAGATGACTGCTACTCATATCATACAGTTTAGTTCTCCCTTAAAGAATTGTATCGTGATTCCCCTTATGAGTTTTGTAGAGGATATCATATTAAACGTACATCGTTTTCGTGTGTATCAGAAATCCTAGTTCTTCACAGGTCATCCGATACTGCGACAAACAAGCAGCATTCGACTGCATATCCATTTATTCTTGATCAATGAAATGATGTATTTTATATCTTCATACATTAACGCTATATTCCCGATGTACAAGAACGATTTTCTACCTTCCTGTACCTTGGTTCGCCTTCAGTGATATTTCTTTCAGTGTCTGTTTACAGAAAAGAATTTACTTGTATCGAATTCATAGAAAATTCATATTATTGTGAACTAAAGAGTACTGCCAGGGTATATTGTACAATGACCAATGGTTCCACAATCCTGATACTGTAGGATTCGACCAGTTCTTTTTTAAAAGATTTGATGGGATATAATGATAAAAACGTTATTGTATAAATTCAGGAGATTCCAACTAGATACCGAAAGATTGTCGATTTCGATTGGATATTATGGTAAAGAAATCTTATCACACGTTTAGGCTCCTTATGTGCAAGAATTACATGGATTTTTCGTGATATGGAATCGCTGAAAATACAATAATCAGAGACAGAGGTATTAGCATGCAATAGGGGCGTTAGAGCATGCAATCACAAATCAAAGTTGTCAATTCCGATCGGAAATTATATATATGATAACAAAAATTATTGTATATATGAATCCGGAATAGCTAGCAGATCAAATATTCTTGTTATCAATTTAATATATCTTTACTATTTTCCCTAACGACCAAACATTGCCATGACAATAATAATGTGTCATATTAATATAATACTAGAGAAGTGAGCTACGTGCATTTTAAAGTATGCATACATCTTCTTGCATGCGCCTGTGTGTGATTACATTATATCATTATTACATAATATGGATGATACATCGACACGACTTAGTTTTTTAGTCAAACAACCATAATCAAGACTGCCCTCATGTGAGTTATGCCTATTGTAATATGTTTAATGTGTATATAATATTATGCCTACAGATGTTGCAATTGGAAATCGGGTACCCTACTGTACTGTGAGATTCAAAGTCAAATATAAAATTAAATTAAATGAATCGTTTAATGTAAATCTTTCGTCGGATTCCTATACTGTAATATAGGTAATTATAACAGTGGTGTGAACGTCATACACCAACAAATATAGGTTATTCCTTTTAATATTATTTTTGTAAAATCATTCTCAGATGATCATAGATAGTAGATACCAGTTAACGTCTTCTTAATAATTTATTATATCTCTTCCCTACAACAGTGAGTATCATGAGGCATGGAATTATTTCCTTTTTTCATATGTACGATTTGGATTGAATCCTTATATTCCATCCACATCTTGTGGACTAAAACGTAAATCACTCAGTTTCCATTTGTGCATTACCTAGAATTGACGGGTTATTTATTTACCATCATCACAATTAAACGCATTCACCCTCTCAAAGTCTACTTCCTCGGCTTTCCTCTACAAGCGTTGCATTTTATTATTTATCTTTCCTCGTACCTCTATATCTCCCTAACTGCCAATCAATCAACCATCTCCCGCTCTCCCCGCCGTCTCTACAGCTATTTCCTTTACTGAAACCAAGACTTTTCCACCAGTGATAAATAATTCACAGCATTTCCTCACACAGTAAAATAACTCACCTGCTGTTACGGCTCAAAAGATCTATTCTTGGAAACTGTCCAGTAGTGCACTCGGAATCTAAAGTAAAACGATAAAAAGAGTTTAGCCACCCAATAAATGTAGTGATCGTAGATCTCTTCACTAGTAAGCATACCCGTCTTTGACCTGTTTTCTCTTCGAAAAACATGTAATTGTGATTGCAATCTATTGCCAAAACGTCCATAAGACAATAATAAAATAAAATTGTCTGCATACATTTTATAATGATGCTCTCTTTTAAGTAATGATGGTTATGATGGAAGGGCTTTATTAAACAGAAACCTTAGTGCCTCAGGAGAGCCCCACACTGACACACTCATGAGGCATTGGAGGGGAGACATAAAGTAGGTCTGATTGCAGAAACGAGTTCCTGACTCATCAAAGGCCATTGTGAGTGAGTAGGAGACACGGTGTTTATTACTCTGAAAGCATTCAAACCGAAGGGTGGAAGGAAGACCTCGTGAAAGTAAATCTGCACAAAATGGAAAAGAGTAGAATAACTTGTTGGTTTCATGGCTCCCATGTGTGGAAATGCTTTGACCCAGCGACAGACTCGGACAAATCTAACAGATGTAGGCCTATCGCCAGGCATTTAGTCTTAAAGCGCGTGAATCCTTTCGGACTAATCTAGTTATCGCCGTGCAATTTTTCCCTCACCATAACTGTGGAAGATCTTAACACATGACCGATATCGTAGGGAACAAAATCTTACAATCTATTAAACACTTTCTACCTCAAAGATAAAATCCGAAAGCTACTAAGTGAAAGAGACCCATCGATTAGAGACATTATCGAAGTGTAAAACAGTGTACAATTAATACTGAGCGTATTTTCATGCAGTGATGGAATACAGTGGCTCGGCCTCGTACACCCCAGAACAGTTTAATGGCCTCTAGAGCGTTTTTGTCTTTAAAAATTTTAACTCAATTTTCTGGGAAAGCAAGGGAGGCCCACTAAGTAGGAATACACAGGGGTACTAAGGTATCGCATTACTAATTTAAGCTGACAAGCATAGGTTGTTGTACTCTTGAAAGGAACCTCCTCTCGTTTTTAAAGGTATTTTCGGTTGAATACAGTCCTATTGAATGCAGTTCTGTTGAATACGTTGAACAGAATTCTACAGAACTCGGGCGTACACATGCCGTCAAGATCTACTTTTGAATTGAATAGTCCTACTTTTGAATTGGATTCACTCGTGAATCAATCCCTGCCTGCTCTTTGTCCGATAGTAACATACAATCATAGATAGCCCGACGTTGGACAAAATCATCTCAATCAATGTTATCAAGCCAGATTTATGAATTACCTTTTTATGTTGACTAAGCCAAATGAACTCCTTATAACGGTGCGAAATATAATTCCTTACATATTTCATGGGAGGAATTTACTGTAAATAAGCTAGCTTTAACTTAACATGTTTTGTATGGTTAGTTCACATTATTTCAATTGTCCGTGTCTAAGCACCTTCTGATAAAAACCATTATCAAATAGCACACAACTACTTGTGATACATTTAATATGATTACTCATCGATTGGCTAAATGTCCATGTTGCAACTAAACCCGGCCGTATGGATGGATCAAACTTAATGCATCTAATGACGTGTGTAGGTCTCAGTAAATGTTTTTTTATATATAAATGGATCTTAACAATTGTTCCATGAACAAAACCCTGGCACAAGTTGGAAAGTGCTGGTTCAGCGATATTCACACTGGAACTGTCAAAGCGGGTTAGATGATTAATTTAACACGTTACCCAACAAAGATTCTCCCTTAGCGGGAATCAAGAATTCTATTACAGTAACACGTTGTTATCTAGCCGCTGTGCCATAGGGATATCCGCATAGGCCCGCGGCGTTTTAGAGTTGACCAAACGTTCCATGGCAGACTCCGATATGAATTTTTCACTAGTAAATATACGCCTCATGCATTTATACCTAATATCTGTATAAATTACCTACATTCTGGCCATGTGGATAAATTGGGTCATATATAATATATCTTTTAATCAGAGGGTTCATGTTTATATGGCCATAAAAAGTATTGTATAAGAGCTATGGACAGTTGTAAAGGCTGGGTGGAAGGGATCAGATTGTGTTCTCGATGCATAAAGGATAGCAGGTATTATGTTCAAGTCTACACGATTAAAACGGATCGTTCTGTGTATCAATACACTTACTGGATTGTATTAGTGAGCAGGGAATACACACCGACCATATTCCCAAATGGCGTAACCCAACCGTTGCTATTATAACCTGTAAATGTAAAAACTGTAATTGTTTTCCCTCTATTTTTTCGATTTTCCATTATGGCAAAATGGACAGCCTACTTTTTGAGATACACATTTGGACATATATAGACACTGTACTCTCGTATTGGTTTATTTCGAGATTATCCATGATAATGATTGTGAAATGTAATACAAACATACCTCTGTCTGCATCTAATCAAAACCCGCAAAAAAGAAGAAATCATTGTAGAGCACATATATACTTCCGCCTCACCTTATTCTAACGAACGCAACATGTAGGACCACAGGCTTTTATTTATAGGAGATGCGAAACCCGGCGGATCATTTTATAATCAGTCATTGACTTTAATCTCTGAGGATATGCAGGTGTAAATGCCTATGTAAAAGCTTTCCTATCATTTTACTTTCACGATCAATTACGTGTACCTGATCGAAGGCTGCCTGTACATCATCTCTTGATGCCTGTATTTCCTTCCTCCAAGTATGTTAGACAGTATGGATTCTGGAATCACTCAAATGCATGTGTGCAGCTACAAGGGTTATATCATGCAATGGCCTGCTTGAAAATTATCATCCACTGCATCATTCATTCCCTCGCACCACCTTACATATATGGCCAAGTATGATTATGTATGATGATATGTATGATTAATCTTTGAAAATTGTACGAAAGTGTCTGTTTGAATGATACTTTATATTAAGCCAAGTGCAAGAAAATATTGAATGGTTCGCCTCCATATCTTATATAATTCAGACCACTTAATCATATACCGGGGTACCTGTCACAGGTATTAAGTATATGGAGCGGAGCATGATTTGATTGAACTCCCTTTGCATTAATACCTAATAGGTTTGACCCTGGTCAGAAACGCTGATTTATTATGCTCGAGTGCACGAGAGACTAGCATGGTGTAAGGATCCCTACTCTAAGGTGTTATTGCTCTGGGATATAAATCGATACCTCAATAATTAATTTATATAAATATCCCAAGGATCGATTGCGGTATGGTCATTGTCTCTCCCTGAAAATTAAAATTATCATTTTATCATTTAGTAATTATCAACCAATGTCTGTCCTGAGTCGGAGGCGAATTCACTTTTCAAACGCGATTTCAATATGCATCGATATCGTGTGATGTTCGGGAATGAGCTTCAGTTAACTGAAAGGCTACTGTTTTGACTGTGAGATCATAGGAAACAGTATCAAGTTCAATTAGGACTTTTTCAATGTCTTTCATCTGCAATGATGATTATTACAGAAGAGTTTGTGTGACCCAATTCTTGCTTGAATTGTCAAAAATCAATCTACTTTTAATTCTTTTGTCCTCTTTGCGATCTGGATGAGAGCTAATGCTAAATGCGTAAGTCTGGTCCAAAAGATCTCAGCAGGAGAGGGAAAAGATTATTTTTTTATGAATGTACATGGGACGCAATTCTCAAGTAATTTGGTCCTATCTTCATCCATTGATCTCCAAAGGTCTGGAGAAAAAATGATTTCAAAATTAAATAATAGTTTCGTTTCAATACTGGGTGTGTATTAAAGCAAACTCCATCGGTACTTTGCGCTATTGGTTTTGTGAGAACCACATGGCCTAAATACCCAAGGATGCTCCTATTCCCTATGATATCGATGTTCCAAACATTAAATCATAATATTCACCACTTTAGTCACAACGGGAGGCAGAAGTGGGACACGGAAAGCCAATTCACCAGAGGTAAATCTTCACTAGCCTCGCAAATAGATTGTCTGCGGCTATCGTCACTTATCGTACACATATATAGGCATACTTATATATGCAGATGCTAAAATGCTTGAGATAAGGTCAGATGAAGGGCCGGAGTATGCCTGTAACCTTTTCATCCGTATTATGTTATCATGTTTTCTTAGTAGAAAAGATAAAATGTCTCTCAGAATGTACAGACGCTTCAATATAATGCATGACCTATGGCCATCTGGCATATGACATTCATGATGTATTGAAGGTAGTTCCATTATGCACATTTCGTCCCTGGATGGTGGTTTTTATTGAGAGATCCCTTGAGCTGTGAGTTAAATAGGGGACTGATGTTTCATGAATGTAAGTCAATATTATTCCTGAGTTTGTATGCTACGCACAGTTTCATCTACATATGGTAATATTGTGGCTGATTATATGGAAGGATTTTAAGCGAACCAATTCGTGAATATTGTATTCGCTCTCGGGTGTAATTTGCGGTTCTATTCTCTAACCGTATTCTCTAGCCTACAGTAGATAAGTGCGGGAACCAAAGCCTTTGGACATAATATGTATTTGTAGTAATACATATTAATCATTATTCACATATCTATGTTTTTATACTATACATATTATGCCCCAATTTATTTTTCAGCTTCAACTGGAAGGTGCTCAGTTCATTCATAGTTCTAATATAGCAGCTGAAGGCGGTGCCTTTTGAAGCCATCGCCAATAGAAGGGTAGGGTAGCAAAAGCATCTGATGCCTGGGGTGATATTTTGATCCATTAATCTCCATGGTTGTGTATTTGTGGTTAATTTATATGTGATTAACACATGTACCCACCCTTATCACCATCAATCAATACCACAGTATGATTAAATTACACATTCAGCCTTCCATATGGCAGTCTGCCATATCAAACATTACTCTTGGCTGCCCTCAGAGGAGTAATTGAATGCATTATATATTTATGGATAGCCGTTCATAACACTTTCACCTTCCCTGCTCCTATGTTGTTGTATCCCCATGGATAGAATATAGGAAATGCTATCCTGGCCTAGTCTAAATTTACAACTCAATTGTGGCGCTTCTCGTCGAAAAGTTGGGAATTTTTAAGCCAACGTAAGTAGCAAATATAGCAAACTACACACAATTCATGATACTATAGATGATAGATTAATAGGTTAAATTAGATTAGAAATCATCACAATACACGACATAAATCTATATTTTAATATGTATATATATATAGAACTATAACTTAATCTCTATGATTTATAGGTCGGCATATGAGGGAATAGACATGTATGACAGCCACTTTGTTGTTGGATTAGTTAATGAGCTGGGCTCTCAGAGTTAATTAATGCTGCTGATCAGCCAAGAGCTTCTACTTGATTTAATAAAGAAGCTTCTGTAATAGTCCCAATGTCATGGGGTGCGTTCATTCCAAAAGCTAGCACTTTTGCAAAGTAGTGACTTATCACCTCATCTAGTTTAGAATCTATATTGTTTCAGCTGGGTGTTTCATTATTACGAGTCTTTTTGACCGGTGGAGTTCTATGTTCATAACATCTTGCTCTCCTGATGCTTGGATGCATAGGTGTGTCATTCCTCTGTTTTCAAGCGTTGGAATTAGTACTCTAGTTTGTTGAGGACGTACTTTCTCGTAGGGGGAGGGCTGGTGACTTTAGTTTGCAAGATAACGCAACAAAATTGCAAATCAATGGTATTTGTAGGAGCATGTGGTGAAGGCAAGAGTCGATCAGCGTTCAGGTGGTGTCTAAAAGCCTGGTATACTTGACCCATCACGAGTAAGCACCCTCCCTCACCCTAGCTATATGGCTAGGCACCATGAGCATGTTGTATAAACTAATGAAAGGGCTTTTCTGTGTGAATTTCGTCACCTGAAAGAAAATAATTCTTCCTTATATGCCATTCCCAGCTGGTAGGAATAGCCTATACACACAATGCATTATTATTCTATACCCACTGAAGAAGACGGGTAGGAATTCACACACAATTTTCCTTTCCCTAGTTTATACAAAAGACACCAGGAAACCCAACTACATTTGTATATAAATATACATGCCGTGAAAGATTAGATCCCCATAGTCACCGTAAGGGAGTACTTGGTAAATCTTCAGTGCAATCCTATCTGTAATCAACTGTATCTGGTCTTCTGTATTAGATCAATTTAATGGGAGACCAGTTTAATTGTTTGCTTCAAATGTGGTTTGATGGATCACTTGTCATCAATCAATATTCCATATTTGTATTGTTTTTACTGCGGCTAAAGACACCCCATTCAGCTTTAATTTATGTGTGCATCTATTACATTTATTTCTTCTCATGGAGAACAGCATTGCCTTGGTTTTGGTTGTGTTAAGTACGAAATTATTCATTGATTACTAGCTCTCTAAATTATGCACGTCACTCTGCATTCCATGATAGATATCATCTAAGTCTTCACCATCATTGTTTAATAACTTTTCATCAGCATGCAGGACTATTGTCCTAATGCTATTGATTAATATGAGGAAGAGCAATGGACCCAGTATGGATCCTTGGGGTACACCTGTGACAATTTGAACGTTCCTAAAAATTATGTTGTTACCATTGTTGTCTGTTTGAGAAAAGACAGGTACAATTGACAAAATACAATTTAAATTCACGGCGATGAAAAAGAAATATACATCTAGACTTACATCAATTTCAATATATTCAAAATTATCTCTAATGTTTTCCTCTTTCTGCCCCTGATTTTTTTTTATTTAACGAAGAAAGGGGATTTCAGCATTTTTAAAATACCCAAACTCCTCATCATTAGTTTTAATCTCGTTTCTTGAACCTTGATTACTTGTGAGCTCTACACCCTGGTATATGCCCTGTTCTGTTTGCCTCAAGGCTTTCCTATATCTATCATTCTTCTCACAATATCAGCCCCATACCACAACCCTCGACCACAACCCACCAGTCTTTCTCCAATATTTTAATTTATATTTCTCCTCAGAAAAATATTTTTCTCGTTGTGTTTCAAGGCATTTTTATTGTTCATTATTGTCTCCTTAACCCATTTGCGTATTTCAAGGGTTACATGGAAAATCCTTGAGTGAAAATGGGAATAGGCATTATGGAGTAGCGAAATTGAGTTCCAAACGGTCAATCCATAAAAAACGTTTCACCAGAACCAAACTATGGTATCGAACATAAATGTCTACCGTAAAACCTTGCAGCATTCTAAACACTAAAATCCCATTAATATCTCCTTCAATCCACCATTGTCTAATAACAATGGATGATCAATATGCTCTACGATATAATGCCATTCTTCGATACAATCTGAATTGACCTAATTTAGCGATAGCGATCCATAGTTGGTACAGCCATAGTTGCTATGCTTGGGGCGATAGGATGCCATATACTCTGGATTCTATAGATGCTTAGAATGATTGATGAGTGAAAAATCAATTAAAAGGACATAGATTACTTTTTTGAGTAATTGAAACCATTCTCTATATCTCCAGCCTTGAACCTAGTATATATATCCAGTGTTTAAAAGCCCCGTGTTCCAAATATACAACACAGATTCATCATCCGTCATTCTTGATCAAGTAAAAGTGGTGCCTTTCATCATGAACAAAAACAATGCCCTGAGGGAATGAAAATGTTGCCAGAGCTGAAGAACAATAACTATTACATGCACGAAGAGCAACGTCTTAAATTATTCATGCGATTGAACTGTCAGTGTTGAGTGGCCTTGAGTAAAAACCTTCCCTACTGCATTCTGAAACCCTACGATTTAGTCTAAGTTCTCAAATACTAAACGTTGATGAAACTTTCTCTGAAAAGCTAATTCATAGGAGAGCCCTTCACTTTGATCTTGGACCCCTGTGATATTCACCGGGGGCTAGTAACAATAGCAAGTATGTGACTAGGCTCTGTACAGAATATCACAAGGGATCACCGGACCGACCAGAAGCTATTTAATGAGCGGCAAGAACCGCATGTCTTTGAGAAATCCTCTCATTGTTAAGTGAACCCTAACCTCCGCTTTCCTCGCATAATCGGGATCATTTTCGTGGCATATGACTAGACTTTTCGCCCTGGATCCTTTACGATATATATATTAATCGTATACTTAAATAGATATTCAAGTAGTTGGTTGGTTGGTAAGGGGTTTGTGCAATTGTATAAGGTGCACTGTCCCTTTGGGATTTGCTCCTATGGGGAGAGGTTGGGCAGGGGAATGAAATGTGTCATTCCTTGGACAGATGTGGGTCTAAATGGTTGAACTCAGCAGGCCTTCAGCTAGTCATGAAATAATAGATCATGATTAAATGGCGGACCAGAGAACACAGGAGATAGTTGTGAATGGAAGAATAGGCGAACCGAGGAAATGTTGAATGCATGTTATGCTGTTATGCTGAATGCTGGTTACATGTATTTCTGATATTTTTCGTAGTATAGCAATAAGTGAAATAGAAAGAAATGTATAATTATGTGGGTTGGTGGATCTCCGATAAAAAGAGGTTTCTATTTCCATATCTTTGCCTAATATCCTTAATAGGTATGCTTGCAACCGATAAACCTTCACCTAGACAACTATTCATTACAGAAAATACTATCAAGTTCTGGATAAAGTTCCAGGAATTGCCCAGGTATTCGATATTCACCTGTACTGGATGCAGGTGTTGTTTATATATCCTGTATTCTCACATCGGGAGGCGACCTTGGAAAGGGATACACCTGGACACCATGATCAACCTTGTTCTCAGGTGTTCCGCCTTGATGTCAATACGTATATAAAATGGGATTAAACGCAAGCTCACCTCATCTCACGAACAGACCCAGAGATAGAACTCTGTTCGACCTAGTTCAGTCAAGATCTAGTGTGGAGAGAAAATGAGTTGCTCTGTGTACTATTTATTCTCTTAGGGAGAAATGCAACAGGGAGCCACATTCTTAGCTAATTAGATAATCGATTAATGATTAAGATTTTCTGCTTTTTTGTTCCGTTCTTTTCCTAATTATCTAGCAGTCATTAACCTAAATTTCGGAGCGCTTCACCCTGTTGTTTTTGCTGTTGGTTATGCTGTGCTTCATAACAATCCACATTAATATTTCGGCGGCCCATCAAAATCCTTTGCTACGGTGGATTCACTTATCACTCACCAGCGCTATTTTTCGCTAGGCCAATTCGACTTCAAATGTTTGTATGATATAGCAGCTGCAAAATATTGATAGCTTTAGTCCTTTAATACACACGTGAGCAGTTAGAAAGGTGCAGTTTGGGGGTGCAGTTCAGTTGACCCAAACTGCACATGTGATTAGTTCAGGCAAAGACGCAATCTCATTGGCACAGCATAGGCCTGACCTACAAAGCAGTTAGAAATGACGTTGTCCTGACCGCATAACTTAGGCCTACAAATTGCGGTGAATCAAACCTCCTCATGCTAAACTAAAGGGCTATACAAGTTAAATTTACTTTTTAACATCCAAATAGAGTGTGTAATGAATAGATCATGCAATCGGTAAAATCAGTAAAAACATTTCGTCGTGATAAGTGAGAATGCAGCCTTTCTCAGGAATATTTGGATGACTTATCTAATCCACAACAAGTACTAAAGTGCAGTGACTGGAAGACCTGCTTGCAGAATCTCATTGTCATATGCCTCGCAATGTTTATTGGGATAAAAATCATTATAATATATAAGAATTAGTCATAAAAAAACGAAAAAACTCTGATATAACCAGTACCAATGTATGATGGGCAGCACAAAGAAGACTATAATCATGACGTTATCATATAGATTCCTCACCAATAACTTATCTTATGAGGCAATACTTTGATATCATCATGATAAAACATCCTGGCCATCCACATTTTATGGTGATCCCCAATAAGATATAATCCTTCTGGATGTATCATACTCTGGGATTATGCTATTTATATTGCGATAAGTCAATCTCGTTTCATGAAATTGAATAGTAGCTTAACGTTGAGAAGTCAACATCAAAATTGACGCCAAAATGTTAACGTTGCAATATTAACCTTTCATTTACGTTAATCGATGTTGTGTTAACGTCAATTGTTACCTGGGCATTATGCACTTGTCAATTGCCCCCAACCCACCACCCCCGGGGATGTGGGGGAATGGTAGGGGAATGTCTGAGAAACATTGCCCCACCCAGGCAGAGATTTCCCTTAGTTTACAGCAATATCAACTGGAGGGGTGGGGGAATGTCCGCCAGTGCCCACTCTATACCTTGGTTCCCAAGAGAGTTTTGGCAGTTCTCAGCGGGCATGGGCTTTGCTAGGCTAAGATCTAAAGTTACAAACCTCCCCCAATATATACACAAAGAGTGTCATCTTTGAACCTAACAGGGATTTAGCACCCCCTATATAGTGTTTCAACAGTGTTAGATCTGAACATGACTTTCTGAACATGACTTGCTGAACTAGATGGGGAACTCTAGAAATGTCAAGATCCTTTAGTGTTGGGATTAGGGTTAGGGTATGGGGTTCAGAGGGGTTGTTATTGAGGGGGAGGGCTCATGGGAGGGGGTTGTTGAGGGGGTTAGGGTTACCGGGGTGATGGGGGGGGGGGGGTATATGTCACAAGTCTCCTATAGATATATGTGTGCCCCCCTGAAAAAGATTTCATGAATTTTTTTTTCATCAATGGTGTCTATCTAGGCTCTCTTTTGATGATAGAAAGTATACTGCAAATGATAATCCTCCTCCTCCACCTCCTCATGGATGTATGAATGTATGCATGGATGCATGGATGTATGTATACATGAGTATACATGTATGAATGTATGCATGGTGTATGAATGTATACATAGGTGATTGGGGTATTTATGCCCCACGCTTAAGCCCCTGCCTGTCCTATGATGATACAAGTACAATCATTTTATATGATCATATGAATACATTGATGTGGATCCAATTATATTCTATTTTTATTATGAATACATATAATTAAATATGAAGCATATATGTGCCCTAAAGACTGTTGTGTCATATTGTGACATAGATTTGATGGACAAGATATTTAGGCTGAGTTCAGTGAGAATTTAAATATCAAGAGAGGAATTCTTCCTTTTTTCATGATTTAAGTATATATATTCTATTGGTTTATGATGGTTTTTAATATTTTTTTTTAAAAAATACTGTTATCTTTTTACAGCTGCAAATACGGACATACTATTTCAGGGTGGGTCTCCTTACTTACCCCTCAAGTGTCCATTGACCCGACCCTCAGAGATATACTCATGATGTTTAGAATTCATATCTGATTAATGAAATTTCAAAAAAATATTTTCTCCAGTTCTACAGAGCTATGTCAACCAAAAACACCATTTGCAAGACTTTCTAAGAATGGCCCTTATTTCGGATTGGGGTTGCAATTGACAAGTGCATTAGATATTCGAAAGTTATGAAAGACTGAAAGTCAATGTTAGAACTACTATTGTAAGACTTGTGAGATTGAATACTCCTTTGTGATGATATTTTACGCATTAGTAGGCCTATATTAATTAACAAAATTAATATTAAATTTAAGTTTGAAGCTTGTCAGATAAATCTATACAATCACTCATAACTGTTTTACGCCCAGGGGGATATACGAGACTTGTATATCAGTAGTAATCCGCTACCCTAAAAGATATAGATTTGATTTGAGTAATTTCAATTATTTTTGTATTTTCTTCATGAGAGAGGATTGATCCTTTGATAGATACCAGGGTATATATGGCTTAAGGTCTACGTCCGGATTGGTTCAACAATGCCAAAGCTAGTATTTATTTCAACAACAAATGTCCCAATATTCGTTCAAAGTGAAATTTACTTATTGATGTGGGTTCTTTATGGCTCTCCTTAGTACCAGTCAAGAAAAGCATACATCTCTCAGCCACCCTCTGATGTAGGTATCGCCTGACCGGGAAGCGAGGCGTCCCGAGAAAAGCTCATGCAATGTTAAACGCTAGACCACCTGACCACACGCAAGAATTCATGAGAAACAGCGAGAGATGGCGAGAAGTAGGCCATCCGAGGCTTGTCACGTGTTAACTCTTCTCTTTCTGTCTTCCGGATTCGCTTCTTAAGCAGGTAATCCCAGCTCAAAAAGATGAAGAGGCGCGGATTGTTTTCCCTTGTGCTTCTAGATGTTAACTCTTTCACGATGCTAGCTTTTCCTCAACGGGAAATAACTATAAACACCGAAAAGAATTTGAGCAGTAATGGGAGGACATGATACTGCTCGATACATGACCGTGGAGAAAATTTGGACAGGTTTGTATATTCACATTCTATTGTATAAATTAAAGAAACATCCTCCAGGAATAATAGATCAAAGAACAAGAGCACAGTTATATCTTAAGTTGGCCTTGTAATATGTGTGTTTGAGATGTTTAACTTCAAAGAAGACGCTCCGTTGCTGGCTTTGCCTTGCCATCTTGAGATTCATTTCAGTTCAGGCAGCAGGCTTCAGAATATAATGTTCCATACTTGGGCTTTTGGTTCTGTTCATTTACCTGCCTGCTGAATTTTCCTTTGTAAGGAAATGTTTCTGCTATCATGCTTCATCAACTCCTGAGTACAGATTGTCGGGAAGGGGTTTAACACAATTGAGGAACATCTAGAATAATTACCAAATGGATTTTATCAGTTGTATATGATATATACCATCCCGTACGTTTTGCTGATTTTACAATGATATTCATTCCCTAATTGGATGGTCTGACACGTGCAAATTTTAGGCTGGTGCCGATTGATGTGTACAAGAAAGAGGATCTAAGATAACAGAATATCCATGTAATTATGTGGATCAACGAAGAACCACATGTCATTATCAGTTGAGATAAAAACATACATCGAACATCTAAAGCATTGTAGAGATAATGAATGAGTGGGAGGGATCGGCTAATATGGCATAATTACCGACCCACACAATAGATGAACGTTCTCGTCATTGTGTATACATATTGACGTCGTGGGCAAATCTGTAATTCCGCAGTCAGCGCTCATAATAATATTATTATCTAGATAAAAATGGTAGGTATAATCGAAAATGAAAATGTCTCCTGTGAAAGAAAATATAAAATGTCTCATACGACAGGGAATAAATAGTGCATTATGATATTTCCATGATTAGGATAAATACTGTCTAAATGGGAAACCGAAAGATGATAACATTCGATGTCCCATATTCGATGTTTAAGTTAAACGCTGCCCTGTTCAAAATTAGCCCTGTAGATCTACCCTCTTAGATTCCGACATAATCTCCAACAAAGATGGGGAAAGGATGAATACACAGTAATTTAATCCATACATATATTATATGTCAGATCGGTCAATATAAACATTATAATTATAAATAGATTTGATTAACCCCTCTCCATAATAAATTCTGGTGATCCATATAATATACGGGAAGAGCGATTTCTACGAAAAGAGGTAGAAAAGAGGGGTTTCTATTGGTGGAAAAGAGGGGTTTCTTGGTCTCACATGTTCTCAGAATTTATTGTTTTACAAACCGTTTTATTCATCTGTAGAGTTCTGTCCACCCTCTCTGGAGGACGTCGTATGTGGTTTGTGAAGGTATCTGGGGTGGAAATGGGATTTTGAAGCCTTTATTAAATTGGGATCTACACACTCTATTTATAGCCTGGGAAAGCCCCTGTGAGATACTACGTCATTTCCCATAAGCTAAGTTTAGAAAAAGGAGGGTAGGGGAATAAGAGAGGGGGAGGGAAAGAGGAAGGGAGGAAGAGGATGTAGGGAAAGGGAGAGAGAGGAGGGAGAGAAAGCGGGGAGGGGGAGCATGAGGAAGAGGGGAGGGAGAGGGGGGAATCGGAGATGGGGTTGGGAGAGAAAAACAGGTATGAAAGACAGAGAAGAGGGGGAGGGAAAATGGGGAGTAGGGGAAGTGTGGGGAGAGAGGGTGACCTCCGAAGGACGGGTACTTTGCTAGTGAAGAAAATAAAATAATACTCTTGTCAATAAATGAAAGATTTTGCTATCAAGAGAAGAACTTTTCAGATAAGAAACACAAGGAAATCCTGCAATTTGATCTCTTCCTTATAGGCATGTATTCCAGTTTTAATTAGCTATATTTTCCCGTGTCCAATTTCTTCTGAGCAAATGGCCTTGAGTTGGCAAGCACCTTCAGTTGCATTTGTATGCTACCATTTGCCTTATAAGCCTTGAAATGATACACGAGAAAAATTCAATCCTTCTATATCAAACTGAAGTACTCTGCGTGCTATAGTGCTATCCCATATACCGGGACTCATAAATAACTAAGCAAATCTCATCAAAATTCAATCTGATAGAGCTCATGAGTCATGAAGTTTCAGATCGATATTGCTCTTTTCATGAAAGCACTGCTGCTAAGTCGCCATGCATATAGATGCCGTCTGTTTGTCTCGAGTTACCAGATTGTAAAAAATGTATGATATAAACTTGACAACATTCACAGGTTAATAGCTTCGGAGGATTTCTTCTTGTTCTGATTGTATTTTACGAATTGCGTTATGCTGACATCTTATGAGTGCATTCAGAAATAAAATGGAATGCCCTTTATCGTGTGATTCATGTAAGGGATTCGGGGAACATGTTAGTGTATAGGTCAATCATTGGTATTCTAAGTTAAAGCTGCACTATATATATATAGTATGACTATCAAAATCTTCCCAAAATTACTCATATCATAGGATTGGATACATCAGTATTCTGCAATTGTTATATTTGTATACACGCATTTTAAGCAGAATTGGTCGAGCAAAAACAGCCACCAGTGGGCAATAACAAGTGAAGTCATCATAAGAAAGGATTCGGGCGGGTCCTCCAAATACAGCTGAGGACGTTTTAGAAACCCTGTAAAAACAATTCGACAGAATCCTCCAAAAGTTCGGTCAAATGACTTATTATTACTATAATACTTTTATCTTATAGATGAGTTGGAAAAGAACTGAACAAAAATTAGAATACCTTGCGTTTTTTACCGACGTTAGCTTAGAGTGAAGCTTCAATGAACAAAGGTTTCCTTGAACGGTCATTGACAGGATGAAACTAGGACAACCATACTGTGACATCCAACATACTCAGATTAACCATTTCCAGTGTTATATTTTACCACAATTACAACATGGATGAAATTGAGAAGCGTGTCTTTAGTAATAATAGTCTGGTGGGCTAAGTGTCTGCTTCCTGATAGGTAGGATCGGAAATGGGATGCAAGCAACGCCATTGCGTGATTAAATGCTATCAGCGATTGCTCATGTTTCTGCGTTGTTCCCTTTACCGAGATATTCCCCTCTTTGAAAGGCGTTTCGGATTCTGAATCAACAACGACTGTGGTCCAGATCTAAAAAGCGAAATTTAGTCATGCCGGTGACGTACACGTATTCTGTATTCGCAACCATTTGGTCACCATATATGATCAATCCACACAGTAAACGAGCCAACTTTCGTGCAGTAGCTCTACCCTGCAATCTAGGGTGGTGCTTCTGATCTAAGGGAAGCTATGTATTCTCCCCATGTATAGAGACATATGAAAAAGTACTGACACAGAACTAGACGTTCCATAGGCTAGCTTAGAAATAGGAGTTCCAGGTTATCGTGTTTCTTTGAAATATAATACGATTATGTCGCATGAAGAGAACGTAGTACGGCACTTGTTTGTTCTTTCCTACAAATTCTCAAATTATACAAGGCATATTGATGGCAAGGGGCTATGCTTGTGTATACATTGTATAGAAAGACTGAGCCACTTCCTTTTACTGTCAGCTTTCTTTGGTATATCATATTTCAATGCCTCTCCTGTCTGAATAGAATAATGCTGATTCACCACGGCCTACGACAACACACTTGTGTAGAAGGAACGCTGATAGAAACTACATATTTTGATATTTCGAATTTGAGATCCACCTAAAGAATTATACGAATAATAACTCGGCTTTTGATATACGAGACTGATCGGATTACTACATCTACGGAATTTTATATAAAAGATTTTAAAAAATAGAAATAATTTTCTTCCTCATTAACAGCATTAAACAAAGAACTCATAAGCCTTGATAGGCAACCTCTTTAGCTTGTCATGCACAAACGATGCAAACCATAAAGAAATTCAAGAAGGTTGTCTCTGTTTAAGCCCAGTCAAGGGTGTGGTCTTGTGCTGGATGAATCCCTACGTGATTTTACCATTTTCCTTCTGCATCTTCTTCCCTCTGTGATTCTTCACTTTAATCTACAAATCCACTGTATGTCAGTGTCGTTTGTCAAACTTGATTCATGTGGTGACGAAGAATATTAAAAAGACCCAGCGAAAGTCATCTGATTGCTTTAAAAAAACATATATAGTACAAACGTATAGATTTTTGAAAAGCCAACAGTCCCAACGTATAGGTTCAAAGCACAATATTCATGTCAGATGTGTCAGAACATGTTTCAGAACATTATTTTACTTTTCATATGGATGGATGTAAAATTTACCCTTGCATATATTATAATGTTTTGGGAGACCTCATATTATATGATTTCACATATACAGTGGAACCTCTCTATTGAGACCACCTTTGGGACTGACTGATTTGTGGTCCCATAGTGAGGTGGTCTCATTAGCGGGGCTAATCTGGTAAGAAGAAAGCAATCAATTCAGGACTGACAGAAACTGGTCTTAATAGATGGGTGGTCTCTATAGAGAGGTGGTCTTTATGCGAGGTTCCACTGTATACAGGTATATTGTCAGAGGACCGCATTGATGCAGAAAAGTAGATGTTTCCTGATTGCTAGGTTGTTGAATATTTGTTGTTTAAAACGAATATCAGAATGGTCATTCAATAGGTCATAATGATGGGGGATAGGGTGTTCTGAAATATAATGTCATATATATATATATGACTACGGTATAGCAATGAGTGAACTACCTTCGTGAAGGGCTCTGTGAAGGATGGTAGTGATGCAGTAACAGTCGGACTTAATGAAAGAAAATATGCCATAAATGAGAAGGGTTCAATGCTTATATAGAGGGTGGGTGGAGAACCACCAGTAATGGGAACTAGAGAACGCTATTCCTTTGCATTCTACAAATAGAAATAGGACGATGACTCTAAAGGGAGACCTATCTCAGGGACAACCACCTATTAGGTCTATACTCCATGAATTCCCATCCACACAGATCCCCACCTATACGGAAACAGCATGGGACGCCTCTGATGAAGAATGTCAACGTTCGGGGAGTGTGACATTTGAGAGAAAATCCAGACATGGCTGGCCCTGTGATATTAAAATTTGAATGAAAGTTGAAACGTTAAAAGGAAATTTTAGTCTCTATAGGTAAATGCTGAAAGGGGCGGCATCAAATGCCTTGAGGTATTCCCAAAGAGGAGGTCATGTTTTATTGGTCAGCTCAAGGGGTGTTGATTTGTTCACTTCAGATATCTGAGCTCGTTCTCAGACGAAATATCGCGCATTCAGATGTTACCATCCAGCGTCCCAAGCTTGATTTGTATCCTTGTGTTCGGTAAATATGTACCTCGGAGAAAAACTCCAGTGCCCCACACTCTCAACTCTAACAAGTAGTGAGGCATTACCAACCAGTCCAAGTGCTCTCTGTCTATCAAAGTTAAAGCACCTGAATAAAATAGCAACAACAACCAAGGGACCTGGAAGTGGAATGCGTAACCTCGGTGAGCCCTGTTTTAAGGATAATGCCATGAAAATAATTCATTCGCGTGTTACAATAGAGTTGTGTTGTGTTGTGTCGTTATTTCCATGTCTTTTCACATTTTATCGCAGTAGAGAACATTCATTTGATATGTGTAGCATTCACCTTTACCTCAATAATGTTCGATGTTCGAGGATAAATTTGGTAAATTCATTCTTCTTAATGGTGGCAGAGTTTGCATTTATGTTTAATCGAAATATTAAATACCTCACAATAGGCTATTTCTAAATTGAAAGTAAAATTGCACCCATATCGACAGAAATATGTCATTTTATATCGGTTATTAATTCCGCATGTCAGAGTTATTCTAGATTAGTATCGAGAATTACATCAATGTACATGTTTAGCTCAGAATTAGGCGTTCAGTGAGTCACGAGTGACCAAGGTACACTATATAGGCTACTACCACCAGCACCAGGAAGTAGTCGGTGCAAACCCATATACAATTACTGCAATCAAATATTTAAAACATTTCCTGGTCTATCTCAGATGTTAAGCTGTCACATTTAACAAAAAGATAATATCACTTCATAGAACAGGAAAAAAAATTCATGTATATTGTTGACTCCTTAGCAAAATACTGTTACAATTAAATGCTTATCGTTTTATATTACATCATTCTCTCACCTGATAATTTCCAATCAACGTTATTGTACTGATCCATTTGAGTTTAATCCATATAGCCACTATTGACCGATGAAATGCATTCAAAAGGGAGTCTACCTCGTTTTAGCTGCGCTATATTCAATCTCAAATCTCATCTGTCATCGTTTCAGTACTGCAATATCAGTATAACATGATGCTTTTTGGACCTGGGAGGGATCACCGTGTATTGTATCACGAGGCGCAAAGCTCTAGCTTCTTAGGTTTGCAGGCAGCTTATAAAATCTGCTGGTTTCCTCTTTCATTTCAGTCCTAGGACCTGTCTTGGTACAGATCATTCTGTCGTTTATATACAGCGTCCAAAGGTTGCATTTCAGATTTCCCTTGAGGCAAAACCTTTTATGTACATATAGTAAGAGTTATTTAGCGTCGGGATCCTTTTTTCCATTGCTCAAGTTACAATTTAGAATCCTTATTTGGAGCAATGATGCGCATTACAAAGGTGTATCCAGAATCGGTCTCTTTGTATAGAGTGTCATGTCAATTGGTCCCGAGCAGATGGGACCTCTGCATTGAATGGTAGAGAGTGGCTCTGTCTCATTCAACCACCTCCTCCTCTTCCTTCTCCTCGGTGCCCGCTCCTCTCTCACGGTGCGCGAGAGTCTATGTGAGAGGTCCGAAACGTGCGACAACCCGCCTGAGAATGCGAGAGGAAGGTAGATAGCGTTCGGGTGTTGTTGTAGTAGTGGTAGTAGTAGCAGAAGCAGGAACAGCGGTGCAGGTAGTGAGAGGTTGCATCCTGCGTACCTGCCCATATGCGTGTGTGCGTGTGTGTGGTGGTGGGTGGTGGGGGCGGCGCTGGGGTAAGGTTCTGTGTTACTAGTGAGATAGGGTGTGTTGAGGTGGATGGTGGTGTGGTGGTGGTGGTAGTAGTGTGGCGGTGGTGACTGTGGTGGCCGTATTCTGTCTGTTTCTCTTCCACCCCGCACTTCGGACACTCGTCTGTATCAGATTGCTGGAGATTGCGAAAGAACTGAGTGAGGTTGGTGGGATAGATTGGCCGATACTGAAGTAGGAGGCCAGTGGCGTATTGTTAAATGCTAATTAAGAACGAGAAAAATAATTAATCATCGGTTAAAAAGAATTAACAAGATTGAGCCGAACCGGTGGATAGACAATACAATGCCTCCTAAGCAAAAAGTAAACTAGATATTTCTGTTACCTCCAAACACCTTCTTTCATTATTTTGTACGGTAGATGAAAACGTCTCTCATTTTGTGAGGCCAATGTATTTCCAATGTAGGGCTTTGTCTTGGTATCCTCCTTTCAACAGGCCATGAAGAATACAACTACACCAGCATAGATTTGTATCTCTGAGACAGTTGTTACTAGTTGGTCTTCCCTCTGCAGCAATTAGAATGATATCTGCAGCTACTTTTCTATTTTTCATGCTCATTGCGCTATTCCATCGAGGATCTCAGGACATCAAAAATAGATTTACTAATCCTCTTGAGTACCACCTAGTGCCAGACATATGGGATTGAGCATTATCTATGTAATGTCCGACCCTATGATTAGTTATGAACATTATACCTTTGCTAATTTGATTTCATGGGACAGTTTTTGCCAAGGATATACTGTAAGCTATTGTTTTTATTTTACAAAGAAGTAAGTGAGGTTAAAACTATTGCAAAACATCTAGGAGGTATACATATCATACCTATCAAAGAATATAGTGCATATCAGTGTCTTGAATTCACTTGGCCATACTGCTTGGGATTTCCCAGGGCACGCATACGATGCTTTTCATGGCTCTATTACGAGGATATCCTAGTAATAATCGAACATGGGCTAGCTTGATTTTGCATACGTATATGTATGCAAAAACAAGCTGGCCCATGTTCGATTATTACTAGTGCATAAGAAGCGCTCATTCTTATAGGGACTATAGGAGTTAATGATAACATACAGGTTTATGTAGATATGACATTGTGGTTATCTGCCTTGCCGAGATGCTAATAGAAAAATGCCTAGTTGGTAGGCCGGTCACGTCTACAAGAGAGGGCATTATTCGAATACCCACTTTCAAGATTCAACTTGGGATTGTATGAACATACATGGTAGGCAGGCTATGAGTGCTATGCGGTCATGTTGAAGTCAGCTCTAGAGAGATGCTGGATGCTTGCAGGGCCACAATCACTCACAATACCACACACTCATTCACTACTATATTGGCTTACGGCGTATTGGTGACTGATGCAAGGGCAGTGCGTTTCGGGGGCAGCGCATCATGCACTCATGTACATCGGGCATTCGCCTACCTCGATACACTAAATTCTCAAAGATGCATATATATAAAAAGGCAAATGATTGCTTGTATGAAATCAGTGATTCATTTTTTCGTGGTAGTTAGTTGGTTTTTTTAAAAGATTTTATTGACAAAAAAAGCTCACATGGAGGGATATGTTTCATTGGCCAACATAAAAGGCAATATCTATCCTGATTGGTACTAATTGATATGCCATCCATTTAATATAATTATATATGTGTATTACAAGTTAAATACCGAAGTGTATGTTGTTTCATTCATATATAACCAAGCCCGTCTCTTATCCCATAATTACTGATTCTTCGATTTTGATGGATGTATTCTATGACAATACTGTCAACTCAGCCACCTGCCTGTGTAGTGTACTATACTGAATGCCCTCAAAATATCCGCCTGAGAATAGGGCCATTCTGGGTTATGAGAGGACGTCCATTTTCTGAAAGTAGAATAACTTACGCTACATTTGATGCTTTACAAAAGTTGAATGAAAGGAAATAGGGTGTGATCAAAAGGTACACTTTCAGCATAAACAAGAACCAATATCTGACTCCGCTGATGGATACTCAACGTGTCACTCAGGTATACACTGGGCTAAGATTAAGAATTCGATTAAAGCTGCAGTATTCTCAGCTATTACGACACAAATTCCTAAAGTATTGACCGCTATATTAAGAAGCTTATGTTGCGATATGATGTATTTCCCATAGCCTGAAAAGGCTATGGTCGTTATGATATTTTAATACTGGTCCGGAAAACGAAAAGTCTTTTAAACTAAGACCACGACAGGTTCTACGTGTTTCTGCAGTTTCCTTTTTTCAATGCCAGATTTTCAAAGGGAGTTGCCTTTCAGGTTTCAAGAGAAGGTAAACAGAAAAAGGCGATTCAAATTTCAAAGAAAAAGGCAAGGGGAAATTGCAGTATAAGGAAGACCTTTAATTATGCGAGGCAGGTGGTGGTTGATGGGTGTTGAAAGTACCTGCCGTCCTGTGGCAGCACGTTTAAAAGGTCCTTCTGCAATCCGTTTTCCACTGAGTCCTTACAGAGTATGATGGAGGGACTGGTAGGTCTTTGCCATTGCTTTGAAAGAAATGGTCGCAAAACACTTTTCCAGCTATCAAAGCTATTTCGTGAAAACATTCATAATTTATCAATACAAAAACCGTAAGAAAGACGATGTCAAGTAGCATTTATTCATGTGTGACCAACGTTTCGGAGTGCATCAGAAGCGAAGCATACAACACCATGCCGTTGAGTGGCATGGCTGTATACTGAATCGTATTTGCTATGTTATTCTTAGTTGGAACTGAACATATGCAAATAGAATAGAATATTAAATGCGATACAGGAACATATATGTGAGGTTTAATAAATATAGTGGGCTTTATCAAATGTGAACAAGCTGCATGTAAGCATGCAAGAACTGCCACAAATCCTTGTTGGTGGAAAGGAATGTCCAGGACTGTCTTAGCTTATGCTATTCCGTCGGCAGTGGCTAAATGTGTACAACCGCTACAATTAAACCCTTTATTTATGGCTTTTACAATCGCAAGGTAACATGCAATCACTGACAAGCAGTAAATATGGGCTGTTATACCAGGCCACTCAGAGACATGGGCGTTAACAGTGGAGATCAAATCTCACAGCTATAAAAGCTATATATTCGGGAGGCAATCAATAACCCATACCCTTCAAAGCAATAGGAAAGACATTTCAGAGAAATGTACTTATAAAAACGTAGAATTACTTCCAGAGCTCAAATTTGATGAGGGAATTTGAGTAATTGGCAGATGAGATTTCCTGATAGACTTTATTGCGTTTTGTATATTTTAATGGGCGCTTTCCAGATTTCTGTCCTCTACATCGGCATATATATATTGGATTTCTGGAAGACCTATATGGTTGTAACAGAAGGGTGACACCTATTTCCAGGAATAACATTATTTGTTGCAACATATCTGGTTCCTGTGCATGGAGAGAGAGCATATTGATGAACTGAAAATAAACAATGGACCAATCAGGAGGCACCTTCCTCCATGGACACCTCTGTACACATTTGTATTCTATTACCCACTTTATTCCCAGCACCATTGAGGACGGTTGTGTCCCTGTATAAATTATAGAATTTTCTTTTCTTTTTCTGTTATTGTTATGTCTATGGTGAATAACCCATTGTTTTACATGGTTCAGGCCAAACTATGTCTTGATCTCTGCTTTGTTATGGACAGGCACGTTACGGAGACCAACATATGTATACTGTATACATAATTTGGGTTTGGCAGTTCACTGCAGACTGAAGTAACCTCTGTTTACGAGTTATACTTCGTATGAGGTACACATGAGGTACACAACTAAAAGTCAATAAGACTATTAGCGGGTTAAGCTGAGCAATATGAAGATATCTCAAAGAGTGACTCAGGCCTGTGATAAGCACTGAGTGAGTGGGAGACAGTGATATGGGAAAGGCGGACGAAATCCGAGGAGAAAGGAACAAATGGTTTATCGAAAATAATCAGGAAATACAACAAACTGATCCAATAGCACAAAGAAGTTTGAAGAAATACTCGTGTGCACATTTACTTGTTCAAGGCGAGATTTTCTTCAACGCTATACGGTATATAAAAACCAATAAAGGCAAAGGACACTATGCAAGGCCGTCTGTCGTTCAAAGGTTTATAAGTATAATAAATGGCCTCAAGTGACATCGGGCAAAGCTGTGTGGATATTGTATTGGCTATTATATGCAACACCATATAAACCAATGGTCGCCATTTCGGAAAGCAATGACAGACCAATAGAAATAGTAAGGTATTGGGAATAATAGATGTCATAGAACATCGAATTATAATAATCATTCAGTCATTCAAATTCTCAATATATCAATCTATCTATCTCTAACTCGGCCTTCTCAATTTTCTCTATACCTTTCCAAACTAGTTCCATAAGCCGTCATTTCTCCTATAAAACCCACAACAATCCCATCCCATCAGCTTACTCTTTGTTAACGCTTCAGTTACGACCCGATACACCTTTTCCAGGACTACGATCGTAGGCCAGGATTAGGCCATAGGTGTAATTTACAATCTTTAATTCCAACGATTAATTGCTATTCTAACAATTTTCCGGCAGTCCTATCCTTTAATATTGATTTCCACAATCTACATTTCACCTCCTGCCCCTTTTCTCCCACTCAGAATCAATATCCAACAGAAGTGTCCACCCAACGCCACTTATTTTAATGACTGACTCGGAACCCTCAAATCCACCATGACACCATTAGGACAATTTGGTCGATTGCTGTTGCTATCAGAAAAACTAATCTTAGATGTGCGTATGTATGTCTGTACAGAACTTAATGCTTTGCCATACTCCCAAGAGCTACATCCGAGCAGAGCTGATGCCTATCTATAAGAAAGCACTGATTGCTACTGTAATCTATCAACATGGTGCAATGGACATGATCATCACTTATAATTTAAGATGTTCCTCCATTTACGTATATATAATATATGTCTTTTATTCAATATTGATATAGTAGTGTTTAACATTTGAATCGGCCTCGTGACTACATCAATTTTTCAGAATTGTCTAGATTGTGAGGCCAGTTTAGACGCCCACCCATCTTTCATTTGTTATACATTTTACTCAACGCCTTCTTAACTTCGATCACTCGTTTTCTCATTGCCTTCTTAAAAGCTGACACCCTATCTGCCACTCTGCAGCTCGTCTTCCATCTCCCTCTCCCTCTCCCACCTCTTTCTCCCCTCCCCACCGCCCCCTCTCTCCCATTCACCTCATCAATTATTTGTGATTACCTTACGTAAAGTTACGCCCTATCATTAGTGTCCATTAATGAATAGTAAATCAGTCTTTACACCAAACCCTCATGGGAATCTCCGCGTCTGGGACTCACAATTGTTGAAAACATTTCTAGGGTGCATCAACGTAATATCAATACCATTGCCCTTCTATTATCGTGCTTGTATTCAACTTCCACATAGTCTCAAGGGGAGCTGGATTCAGACATAGTGAGGGGCCTCCCATTATATTGAATCACACTGCAATACCACAGCCAATACCTTACGACTTAATGAAGTGTGTGCGTGGAACAATCCGCCCCTGTGGAAGGCATGATTTCGTGCAGTGAAAGTTCTGGAAGACCTCTAAAACAGGCACAATTACATAGGCTCTGTCTTTTTAAATAGACAAGTTCCTTTATAGCTCTGAAGGAAGATTTAATATCGAATGGGCCCTTCCACCTCTATTCTTGACAATGAACAATATTTCTATTGAAACTATTCTAGGCCCACTTTTAGCTTAGCCCTTTCAAAGTTGTTTACTTCCTCGGGGACCCTTCAGTGATATCACCGGCTAGAATTACAAGAGGCCTGCATGGCAATATTATTGATAATTCGGCGGTTCCCTTTTACCATTAGATTTCTATCCACCCATTTTAACAGTATGCTTCGCCATGCTTCTATACGCTTTACAGGTTGGACATTTGTGTCTTCCAGATGGAACGTTTACAGAATCAGAAAATCGAAAATACACAGGCATAAAACACTGGGAGTATGATTTGCAGGCACCGGGTCGGAACACGAATATGTTTTCTCCTCTATTATATTCAATATCTCCCTAGGAACAGGTCTAGGGTGCCTTATTCGGCGTCATAAGCATTACATCCTTTATTGGCATCTTTTTCATTCTTGCATTGCTTTCCCTGTTCCTGGTTCAATGTATTTTGTCATGCTGTTCTTGGATTCTTTTATTATTGCATACATATGTTCCATTTGTTATTTGTGTAATAGGCTGAATTATGTACGTCCCCCTACTCACCTTTGAAAGACTCACCTAAAACACCAAATGTTATTAATTATCTTGTACCATCCAACCCAATAATATATTTTTTTTATAATGGTGATGGATAAACGGTGTTTAGTTTAGGTTCATTAGTAAGTATTTCTTTTTCTGTTTCTCCATTAAATGCTAGAAAATGCACTGGTTTAGATACATGTACTCCTTTCTGGTAAGATGGCTAGCAGTAAAAACTGTGAATGGAATTACTTGATAACACAATGGCGTTAACGAGGTATTTCCCTTGAAAAATAAAGTAAATGCCTTTCTATCTGAATATCTGACTTCCCTTTTTCTTGCAATTCGTTTTCAATTGCCCTAATCCCTACTGTAGTTGCCTTTAGGTGGTATATATAGCTTTTTATAATGTTCTCTCACTACTACTTAATGACTTACATATATAGTAGATGAGCTATTGTTGAGAAAGGATCAGACCATTGCTTATACATTAGTAACAATGCATAATTTACCATAATGATACATCTGCAGATCATTAACGGTCCTTTGAATACGGTGTTAAATGAGTGAAGTTCTTTCACTTTAGCCTTATCAACTCACATATAGTATACAATATATATTTATTCCTAACTTTTTTGACGCCTCTCTGGCCAAGAAAAGGTAATGTCAGAATGCGCTTCATAAACGGACACACGAATACCAGTAAATTAGACGTCACTAGATCGTATAAGCACCCCCGCAACAGATAGAAACATTAATCCGTCGATAATTGCACAACTTCTTTTAATGTCAACTGGAATTGACTTATAGTAGTGTATTTATAGTGGGCGCACAAATAGGCGAAATTAAATACCCCTGCCCTTCCTAGGGATAATGATTGATTTACATTAAAATAGTACCACAATGGAGCCGTCGGTCTAGGCTATAAATGATTCAGAATAAGCCTGCCCATGACCCACCACCCACACTCCTATAGATAGATCTGAAGGCAGAAAAAAGACAGAATCTTTGCGCAAGCTAACCTATTTCTTCCTTCTCCATTGGTTGTGCCTGCTTTGACTTAGGTTTGTGCTAGAGAGTTGTACTAGGAGGAACTTTGCTGCCTTGGACCGATTTTCCTATATTTCACACTGGATATGTTATTTCTTGCGATAAGTAGACATATATCACCACTGCATGCGATCCTTTATATGGATGCCCAGGTCAACCCACTCGTATCGAATTCAACTGCCAGGACCGATAGTCATCTGATACGGACCAGAGAATGCTATAAAAAAAGATATATAAGCCAAGATATTGAGAACACAATAGTAGTTCCATCATGATAACCAACACGTTTACCTAATAACCTTTCAGCTATTTATTATGCTTAAAGCTATTACATATAAACAATTACAATTCTAATGGATCATTGTTCAATAGCTAGCTTGCACCGAGTTCTGTAGCCTTCAATATACCAAACAATTATTGGACGAGCTGCCCATTTCGACTTACATTTGTGAAGGTGACACAGTAATAACGGAGAGAGCCAAGTTATATAATATGATTCTAGTTTAGCTACTAAGTTGGTATCACATGGATTTCACTGATCTCCCTCTAACGTGAGGTACACACATTACTTCCCGGTTCTATCCAGTAGGAATGAGTGTTCATCACGTGAGGGTCATATGACAGTCATGTGATCAATGTGCACCTGTGGAATCATTAGCTGAACTAACTGTTGGTGTAAACAACGTGAGAATCTGCTTTATATTTGCTAGATTTGATTAATGCTCTTATTCTAACAGGGATGATAGTCACTCGGCTATATTACTGTTCCTTTATAATTTCTTGTGAATATTTTCTGTTTTATAATTAGCATTAGCATTATTCTGCATAATGCCATGGTCCCTAGAGATGTGTCATCTCATGTTCGTCAAGTGCCATTTATTAATATATTGATATATACCCCCTTGATAAACCCTTTGTTAACAAGGCTATCGACAGGCCATAGGAGCTTACTGGAGGCATTTAATGCCTCCAGTAAGCTCCTATGGCCTGTCGATAGCATTATGTATAGGTAATTTTGTACCCGGAGATTGACGCTCAGAGAAGCATATCTTTGCTTTATAGATACGTCATCATACTAAGGTTATTGGTACATGGGTACAGGCTGATGGGTTGTGGTCAATATCCACATAGTGGAAGAAAATCAATAGAGAATTACGCCAAAAGAAATACCTCGATATAGATGCCGCCCAGGACATTACACTTCTGTCCGAGTTTCTGATAAATATCTATAGATTTATCGATTTTGCGAAAAGTGATAACAATCAACCGACCTCATCTCAACGTTTCTTGTTACCTTCTTTGAGTGTCTCTGGAGATTTTCCAGGTTCTCACGAGTCCATTCCCATCGAAATCATACAAATATAAGCATAGATTTTAACCCTTACAAGGCATCCAGCTTCATATTAGATGCCAATCCTGAAGCTCTTGAGAATAAGTTTTTTTTTTCCTTTTAAAAAATCATATTGATTCCTGTGGGACGGATTTATACACCAGGGCAGTTTATAAGCTTTTACATCTGACAGGTTTATGGAAAGTTTCCCCGTTTTGATACGACCTGGTCAATATCTCCATAATGTGCCCTTTGACTGGCCTTTAGAATCCCCATCTTAAGTGCTTCCTCTCTCACATCTAACTGCTATATTTTCACCATGTGTACAAATATGCTGAAGGCTGAGGAAATAAAAAAAAATGTTATAAAATGAACGTTTCTGTTTGACATGTGATGGATTGTTTCTTGATTTTATCTTAAAACATAGGAACTAGTGACTCATTAGACCCAATTTGATCTCAGAAACAGTTTATAATAAATCTATACATAGTGGCGGACAACTCCCATTCAGCATTATTAGGCTTATACCCCATTTTGATTGATATTGCTGCGTCCAATTAACGTTCCCCTAAACATACGTCTCTAAATATATATTGTAGACCATATTTGTATGTCTGCATAAAGTATTTGCTTAAGATCAAGTCATGTGTTATATATTAATGAAATTAAACTAATTTTTAACATCTTATTTTAAATGTACTTAGTGTAATTGAACTGCTGTCTATCATAAAGGTAAAATTAAGAATAAGGTTAAAAGATATAAATTGATGATTATGTAGCACCAACTTTTCGACAAATGAGAATTATCACTGTGTGAAGTTTTGTCAATAAAATTTATTAAAAAAAATACACATGTCATCAGTTCATATAGATCGTGATTAGAAGAAACAATATTAAATTAAATATTTCTGTTCATTTCAAAGTGTTAAGGTAATGAATATCAAATAGCATAGGTCCACGAGCGTTACGACAAGCTAGGAAGTCACGCAAAGGTCCACCATTTTACATTGCCCTGCTTGTCTTCATCCGATAACCTTTCTCGCCAAGCTGTACCGTTCAAGTTGAACTCTCCGGCGCGAGCGGCATTTTGAGTGACGTCAAGAGACTGGTCACGTGATATGGCACATGTCAAGGTCAGGTGTTGGGGTCAGATGGAGGGCACCCAAAGCTGTAATCATCGTCGATGTTTGATGTTTGACTACGGCTGTTTGCGTTCGCAATTGCAGTATCTAAAAGGGCGTTTAGGGACCGGGGGATGATTCCAATGGATGAGAGACATTAATGACCTTTGTATTCAATGCTTCTTCATGTGATCATGCTCTGTGATCTGTGGTTTTCTACACAAATTTGAAAGACATGGGTCTTTAATCTTGAGCCCGGGATCTCATTATAAGGTTGTCAAAGTGGCATTTCGGCAGAGCCAGCCAGTTCCAACAATTCAAGTCTGAATCATTTCCAGTATAAAATACTTTTAATGTCATCCATGTTTCTTTATTTCTTATTTCATTTAAACGTATTCATAGGTAGAAATAACATATTGTACCATTTAGATTAGACTAACTAAAATGAACGGCATTATGTAAAATTGCTTTCACCAGTCATCTAAATGATTCTTCTCAAAAGGGAACAACTGATCAAAGAGAAAATAGAATCTAGCAGGCGTTTCATAATGTGTGTCTAGTGTCTGGAACAAAGGTTACAGTGAGGCTGATATAACGATAATGGTTCCTTTATACTGTCCCCCGTGACCACGGGATAGATAGCTGAGGGTTTCCACCCTAAGAAGGACAGTCTAATAGCATTCCACCAATATGTCCTATATTTTAAGCCAGGCTGTTTTTCATTCACTTTTCTATTCACTTTAGAGTTTAAAGGGCAATAGGGCAAGTTGTTGTAGCAATACCTGAACTTTCATGCAACTTAGACTTCAGTATTTAGGTCATTCATGGCGACATACAAGAATTCCATAACCTTTCACTTTTCCCCATTTCCATGTACTACTTGTCTCGCTCAATTCTCTTGTAGTAGGCGTATGGGCCTGCCCCAAAACCCACTTTCCGTGTACTACTCACATCATTATTTGTATTCTCATTTTGAAGCAGGAGCGCAGGAGGAGCTTCATTTGTTTTCTTAAAGGGCCCAGTTCACTAAGCCGATTCTCATGCGCTTCTCATGGAAAAGGGTCCTCTGCGGCGCAAAATCGCATGAAAATCGGCTTAGTGGACTAGAGCCTTAAGTTCGTCCGTACAGGCTAAAATACTGCCTATTCACGAAATACTATAACCTCGATGAAATAAAGCTTCGCCAGTTGAAAGATAGCTTTGAATGGTGTAATAACAATAAGAGTATAATGTTACATGATATGGCATTTTTACTTTACTTTTTGCAGGTAGGCTATATAGGACAAATGCATTACACTTGATTCACCTGTAATGTAGTTCCTTAAACTCCTATAGTGTCTGATGCATCTTAACTTATCTAACTATATATGCCTGGTGAAAATTATGTAATCCATATATTAAAAGCTATTTGGACACAATAGATGAAGGTTAAAACTTGGCCCAAAAGCGCCAGTTGGTTTGGCATCTGGAATTATGTAACCCCAGGTCACTCTATCTATTTTGGGGTATGGTCATTGGAAATATACAGGGTGGTGATTGGACAATCGAGATAAAAATCAGTTAATCTTCTGTCAACTTGGATATGGAGGCGGCATTCTATCATGGCTTAACCCTTTCCTCTGTGGTGTGTAATGGGAATCGAGGTGCTGTATAGCTTCTGACCTATTCATTACACTTATTCAAGAATTATTGAATGGAAACACAATGTTGGCCCTCTGCCCATCAGATATTACATGCCACTTGAATAACTGGCTTTTGTTAAGACTTTATCCAACGGACGGTCTACGACAACTTGTTGGATATGGAATAAAGTCTTAACTCGAGCCATTGAATCACGAGAGAAGTTCTAACCTCTCGTCCAATTCTATCTAAAGATTCCGATCAAAGAGTTTGACTTGAAACTAGAAATTGAAGTGAGCAGTGCTGAGCAGCATACAGGCATATCGAAGTTGGATATGTTAGAAGTCATTTTAGGAAGTATATTGACTTCATAGCGTAAAGGGGTACAGACATTATAGGATAGGTGCCCAGATCCTGGATACTGGTGTGGCTGTCCAAGCTTTTTCGCCTCAAAACCAAGGCCATGAGTGGATATAGGAATTGTGAAGAGGGCCAATAATGTTGTGCTTCCTATACTGTTCAAACACAACAGCCACTCGATAGGGAGATTATTTAGACCCACTGATTGATAAATCCGCAGGAATGATAACTTAATGCTCCAATAGTGTTGATACTACTACATTTGGTCAGGGTATCTTTTCGTCATTTTTAATTCTTTGCTATGAAAGGGACCACAAAATGGCACAACTGCCTCTTTGAGATTACAGAACAGCGCGAAATTGATATGGGAGCATGCACGAAAGATGATATCGAGGCACCTGAAAATCTATCCATTAACCTCATGCATTGTAGAGTAAACATCTCACAAAATTGCAGTTGGATATGGGGAATACATGTATACATAAGTCATTTTATTTCCATTACAATGTGAACATTACATGTATAGGCCTACATTTAATTGTATCACACTCCTTTTGATATCGCTGGCATATAATCCCTCATTTGATAAATAATAAAGCCAAAATAATAAGACAGTGAAAGGAGAGGATGCATTTAATTACATCATCAAAGTGAAAATTGCAGCTTCTCATTGAAGTCACTGTATTTTCTTATCTAAGCCGACACTTTAGAATCTCTCTATGGGTTCTTATAACCTTCAAGATTGCATTCTCACCTCTTTCAAGGAAGGCAAATGGCTATTTAAAGAATCAGCATTCCTTTAGTTTTAAAGCAGGCTTTTTCCCAAACGCAGATATAACCCTTTGTGTACCTAGGACCAAACTAAAATAGCACGCCATAATTCTACTTTAATGCCCCTTTAACTGCCGCTCACACAAGGTTGAACTCTTCCATCTAGCCTCCTCATACCCCCAAGGGCACATGACCCATTCCAACGTTTCCGAAGGTGGGAAAACTATTTTCTACTCCCCGAAGTTGCGCAGCCCAATTATCGCCCTTTGAAGCATTTGTATATTCCTAGGGTGAGTCAGAAGCGGCTGTTGTTGCCTTTACGTATTCTTCCAGAATGAATCTATATTTGCGTTGCTTGACCAATAGAGCGACCTTGACATTAAGAATCTCCGTTAACATTTTCGGATCTAAAGATATGAATCTAGGTATACTATTTATATGAAACCATGGGAATGTGCATCAAATGTTAGGTATTTTTTAATCGATATTCTTTTAGCATTTCAAACTGCAGCTGAAAGTAACAAGTATCATACCGTTTTTTGTTAGATGGATTTGGTCTGTATGACCAGGAACTTAAAGAACAAAATGACTGAAATAGTAGCATGCGCTTTCAATAATGATGAACAACGATGAGAAAATAGCTCTGAATATCGAATCACCATTACCATCCATATATATTATATATAAGGCTATAAATGCACTCAGTTCTCCTATTTAAACGTACAGGGTTCCTCGTTAAGCAACTAGTCTTGGCTTCTTGAAAGGCGAATCCCTCTGACAGTCTGCGGAGACCCACTAGCATACTCCTCCACCTATGGCTTCAGGTTTTCCAACAGAGGCAGAAATAATTTAAGTAATCCCTCGCTCCTCAGCCCCTGAAACATTAAACACCCTGTCTAAGCTACTTACTCACATGTGATATTTTAGCTATCACCAGTGAGCCCTATATTCCATCTAGACGAGGCTAAGCTACAGGTTAGAATAAACAAACTCAATTATGTATAAGAGTCTATCCACCAATCTTTCGTCATAAGGCTTCAAAACAAGTCAAATTTAGAAGTGCTTATTTCATCCCGAATTTTTGTTGCAATATAACCAATGTCTTTGGCAACATTTATGCGAAATTTGGGAAAATGATATTAAAAATCCTCAATTCTATGATATTTTCAATCTGGGAAGTTAAGTTACTATGTAAGCGACCGAGTGCATGCATTATTAATTCCTCAAACATCATTGTAGTAATATTTACACGCTTTTTATACAAGTTTATGTATAGTTATGTTAGGATACATACTGCTAATGATAATGCAATTCTTTTTTTTAAAGTTAGAGGTATTTGTATTTAAAGGTATCTTGCTTCATTTTTTAAGTAATAACGACATGTTAATTCTAGATAAGATCTTTAATAATATGCTTTGGATATAAGAATTCTGTGTGGTTCATTTAAAAGGTCAAGTACTATTTGATGAAAATAAAATAGAAAGTTGATGATATTCGAAATATTTTAAAGTTAGGGATGAATAAACTATGTAGCACGGTCGCTTACATTTAAAGCATTTCTGGCCCATGTATGAACAAACTATGTATGTAAGTGTAATATTTATATAATGATGTATGGATATATATACATGTTATATGTATGTATATATATATATATACATGTTACATATTATGTGTATGTGTACATACATGTATATGAACATGCATATATACTAATTAATTGTACATGTACCTATAATGATCTGTGTATGCAAACCATGTTATATTTTACATGCATGTATACATAGATGTATCATGTATACATGTAATATATGTGTACATGTATTATATACAAGTATATGCATGTGTATGCATACATTGTACATACATTGTGTGTATACATTGTACTACATGTGAGAACATGCATGTACATACTTATACGTATGAACATGTATACATACATGCATACATACCCATTTATTATACATGACTGTACATACATGTATAATGCATGTACATACATGTGTGTATACATGAATACATACATGTGTGTATACATGAATACAATTCCATGTCAATTCAGGGATTAATGTACAATATAGTTTTTCAATCTCAATTCAGTCTTCAATTTCTACTGCATGAAACAATGCCGAAATGTAGGCTGATTGTGCAATGTATTTAAATCTGTCGGGAACCAATGTATTTTAATCTGTCAGGAACCAATGGAGCATCAATTGAAGAATTTTTCATAAGAATTCTATTACAGAATTGCATATGAACTAAAGAATAACAGTGAACTATTTAAATCAATCATACATAGAGAACTACTGGACCGATTCTGTTGGAATAAACTTTTCCTGAAAGCCTAAAATCAATATTTTTTTATACACAGATTAAAACATATATATTGGATATTACTACTTGCTAAATATTATGAAAACAAATCCATTTGAATTTTTCCCCACAGTCGCTTACAGCATACGGTTGCTTACATATACACATAAATATTGAATATGAGAAAAAGATAGGCTCTTTTATAAATATAAATGAGTTGAATTGGTTCCTTATAATGAGGGACATATTTTCACTAAAAATATTCTTTAAGGAAATAAATGGGGAAAAATTATGGTTGTTCATATATGGCACGGTCGCTTACACTGAAAGGTGCCCATGCCCATTTTTTAGGCAATAAATATGATGCTATATTAAAGATATCCAATGAATATCAAAAAAATGTTTTCCATGGCCAAGATGATATAAAATTCGTCTATTTAACATAGGAGCAAATGCCCAATTCATGTTATGTTATTTTCTACAATTGTTTTAAACAGTTGTAGCACGGTCGCTTACATCTTCCTACCCCACAACAAATTCTGAGTCTACAACTATAGAGGGTTTTCTTATCAAGATTTATTTTTATGAAATTATTTTTCATATATTTTCACATGTTTCAATGTATCAAATTAGTAATATGAAGCCATATTATATATTCTATGTGCATTCAAAAATGGAGAAGTCAGATTTTTAAAGCAATTTATGCATATAAAACACACATTATCCACCCTAGAAGAACCATATATACATATAAATGTGGTATACCATTGACAGCTCTTGAAGAGGGGAATACATTTATACTAATATTGCATTTGAATACACAAGAATAACATCACTATGGAACAAAAGTCATATGACGAAGGTTTGGTGGATAGACTCATAAATATATATACGATATATAGTACTATAATGTGTTAAAGGAAAATGAGTCACAAGTAAGTCACAAAATTGATATCTTCAAAGTGTTTTATTCACAAGATATCTTTGTCGAGATGTTTTCATTTTGGGGTGCTTAAAGTTGTTTTTAGCATGAATACATTTATCAAATTTCAAAACAGTGTATTAGATATATCCATGCATATCTGAGGTCATCTTAAAAAGTCTATTTAGCTACTTTACTATACTCTGTCCAATAAGTAGTTGACACTGCGTAAACAGGTTCTTTAAGAGGAGAGAAAAGTGGGGGACTTTTAACTTCAAACCTTTGCCCCTGAGTCGCCGTTTGCGAACGACCATGGCCGTTTGCGACCGACCATGGCCAAATATACAGCTGTACTGTATTGCTCAGTCTTTGTTCCATGTGCAGCAGCTGTTGTTTTGCTAAGTTGGAAGGAAGAGATGGTTATACTGACTCTGTTTCCCCATGGTTGATTGCAAAGAGCGGCTCGCTTGGAAAGGGTTGACAGGTCCTTGTCATAAATAGAAGTCAAAACTCATTTTTGGACAGAGTATAGTAACTTTTTCCAAAATAAAAATATCAAACTTAAAATATAGAAATACGTATTAGATATCCAAGTGTTTACTCTCATTGGAATCTGCTTGATCTCATCTTCTCAAATAATGATGATACCTCAAAATCCATTTTTTGCGACTTGTGACTCATTTTCCTGAAACACGTTACATATCTATAAAGTTGGTCATCCTCATTCACAAGGGACGATCACACAACAACATGTAGTAGATCGACAATCCCCAATGCGCAGCCTACCATTATAAGGGGTTGGTGCACCTGTTTACCACTAGAGGTGCCTCTCTAACTGGGGCTTGTTTCTCTTATGCGTTCAATTAAATTAGCTCTTTTATACCCTTCCAAATCGAGTAAAGGGCCTAGTCCACTAAGCCGTTTCTCATGCGATTTTGCGCCGCAGAGGACTCTTTTGCATTAACTTTTGTGAGAATCGCATGACAATCGGCTTAGTGGACTAGGCCCTTAAGGCTTGCACAATTGTTTTTTCTCGTTTGGCATCTTGTATGATTTATTTCTTCCGTCCACGGACACCATGCTACCCTTATTTATCATTATGATCCTCATTTACTCTGTACCATGCTACACCATGTTGGCTATAAGTATATAGTCATTCCTTTACTCATACTGGGACTAAAGACTCAGGGCCGTTGATTCGGACAGAATAATACTACAAGAAGAGATAAGGCTTAATTTTGTTGTCCATGGCTTTGTTTATTCGTAGCGTGGAGAGAGCGAAATCACTACATATAATAGTATTTTCATTGACATGACAACGCACATATTGCCGCACGTGGCTATGTTTACATCGCACCTATGACGTCATGGCGGGCTCGACTAATCAGAAGTGTCGTGCCCCGCCCAACCGTATATATGTCCTCATATTGGATAAGTCTTCTCTATTCATCTATACACCGTCCTCGAATATCCACGTCTGTCGCACATATCTCAGGTATATAAAAGTATCATGACATTCAGAATCTATGTGACTAATATTTTATTGATTCCATTCAAATTCAATCGAATAATCTTATAATGAATGACTTGAGGCTAAGGATATTACATAAAAAATGGTATGTTGTCTTAACTTGATCTCTCCCAACGTAACTAAAATGTTTATTATATCGATGATGTGTCGAACTCCTGTTTTTAGTAAGGTTGATGGTAACTATGTGCACCCACATGCCGTAGTAAGTTCACTAAAGATCTCTATACATCGCACACTGTACGAGAAGCAGTCACGATGACCGACCCTAAAGGGATTATCATGTATTCGCTTTTATCTTATTTGCCCGAATATTTATTTCATGTTTTACTCCGTCTATTTGTGAAGGCTACCCCCTTTGTATCTGATGTATTTACATCCTTCTCAAGAGTTTGCCAAGAAATGATACCAAATCTAGTTCAAATTACACCAAATGGCATCGGATAAAGTAGAAGAGGTAGTAAAGAGGAAAGGTATTAACATTATCTCACTCAATGTAAGATCAATTAGGAACAAAATGTTGGAAGTAAGCGACAGATTCCTGAGAAACAATGTTAAAATCCTAGCCATACAAGAAAGTTGGTTAACGACTACTGATTTAGACTCCCAGCTGATGTTCAACGGGAACTATAATCTGTTTAGAGTAGACAGAGGTAATCGGGAAGATGGTAGCATTATCCATGGTGGAGGACTATGTACCTTCATATCTAGAGATTATACTGTAGATCCCTGGATTTTGGAAGATAGAAATATTAGCAACGATCACATAGAACTTCAGGTCATTAAGATCAAACCAGGTAATCGAAAAAAACTAATTTTCCTAAATAGCTACCGGCCCCCGGCAGGAAATAAGCAGATGTATATAAACGAACTGAACGAAGCTGTAGAGTTTATTAGTACAAACTACCAAAATCACCACATCATACTCTGCGGTGACTTGAACCTCGATTTGTTGACTAAAGGTGACGATCATGTAGATAACCTTAAGCATTGTCTGAATGATTTCAATATGAAACAATATATCTCTGTTGTTACAAGACAAGGTAAACAAAGGGCAAGCCTACTGGATATAATGGCCACTAATCATAATTATGTTCAGTCATCAGGCACTCTCGATGTTAGTCTCTCTGATCATTATCCAACATTTCTCGTAATTAAGAAAACTACCTGCCCCCGAACGAAAACTGTAGAAAAAAGCAGGTATTTTGATAGAATAAACTGGGACGAGTTAGGTGATTTCATTTCACAACAAGTGACAGAAAATTCGATTTTTCCTCAAGGGAAGTTCAATGCGAATGATAGCTGGAATCGGCTCAAGCATATCCTTTGTAGACACTTAGACGTAGTATGTCCAATTCAGAACCGTAAGATAGTGCATAGAGGCAAACTTTTCTTGAGTAGGGAAATATTGGGAGAAATACGTACCAGAGACTCCTTATTTACTCGTGCAAAACTGACAAACTCAGCCAATGATTGGGAAGAGGCTAAAATCGCCAGAAGAAAGGTGTCCAGGCTCATACGCCAGGCAAAAAAAAGGAAAATTAGCACTCTATTGCAAAATTGTGAAGGCAATAGTAAGAAGTTTTGGGCAGAGTTGAACAAATTAATTGGCAAGGGAAATAGATCACTGCCAGAATCTTTTGTACACGAAGGATCAGTAATTGAAGGAATTGAGGCCAGCAACAAGCTGAATGTATTTTTTAAAGAGATGGGAAATACGGGTATTGAACTCAATGAGGAAGGTTACAACGATTATCTGTCAGAACATGTTGATATCAAGGTCGGAACACGGATCAATGTTGATCTAAAAGAGGTAGAAAGACTTATTAGAGGTATTGATTGTAATAAGAATTCAGGGTTTGACTGGGTTAATAGCTCAATTCTGAAGTTTGTATTCAGCCACAAGAGTTATATCCTGTATAAACTGTTGAAACTATGTATATCGTCACAAGAAATACCTTCTGAATGGAAAGAATATACGACCATTCCTATACCCAAGTCTGGTAATCTTAGACATTTTAACAACTTACGACCGATCGCCATAGTGCCAATAACATCAAAATTGCTTGAACATTTTATTTGTCTGTCCTTAAAAAACCACATGGACATGAATAATCTATTTACAAGCTCGCAAGGAGGTTTTAGAAGCGAACATTCTACAAATCGATCACTCTATGAATTTCTAGATCCATTGTTAGCAGGTATTGACCAGGGAAAGTTGAGTCTTGCGATGTATTTCGACGTGGCCAAGGCCTTTAACAGTATTAATCATAAAATATTACTACACAAGCTAAGGTACTACCAGGTTAATAATAAAATTATAAAAATAATTGAGAATTATCTTACAGGCAGAAGACAAAAAACATGCTTGAATAAGACAACTTCGGATCCAATAGACATATCGATAGGTATTCCACAAGGAAGTTTGATAGGTCCTCTGATATTTATTATATACGTTAATGACCTGCCAAATTGTCTCAATGATCTTACCAATAATACTCAAACCAAGGTTAATATGACGATCTACGCTGACGACACCTCAGTATCTGTAACAGGCTCAAATGTTAATGATTTATTAAGAGTGTCTCAGTTTGCTTCCAACAATGTCATAAACTGGATGTACAAAAATAAGCTTAAGGTAAATGCAAAGAAATGTCAGGCACAACTGATAGGTTCGAAAATTAGGCTAAGACGAATAGGAATACATGGAGGTGCATTAGGTAACATCTATGTTAACGGATTTCCATTAACATTTGAGAGAACTGTAAAGTATCTGGGATTCACGATTGACGATTCTCGCAGCTTCACCAATCATTTCAAACAGATGAGAGGTAAGCTGCAGGCAAAAATGAACCAATTCACTCGAGTGAGAAATTATCTCGACACTAATATTGCAATACGAATAAAAAATCCCATGTGCTGTCTCTTAGCGAATACGGTTTAATTGTATACGACTTAGTTAACTGCTCTGAAACTAGAAAACTGCAGAGTGTAATTAATAGAGGTATACGAGTCATCTATCAAAATCGCAATCATACACCTATGCAAGAACTTCATAGAGAATTAAACATAGACCCCATGTATAAAAGAGCAAAAATATGTATTTTGGGTTTAATGTTTATTCGTAAAAATGACATTAATAATATACAGCAGATGCCCAGACCGACCAGACTCGCAGACGGTACAAATTTAATAGTTCCACAACACAGATCGGACAAACTGAGTAGATCTCCGCATGTACAAGGTCCTATTATATGGAATAGACTGCCTGCAGTAGAAAAAGCAAAAACATGGGTTAATCTAAAGAAATATTTAAAAATGTCAAACAACTGGTTGTAATCCCAAAGAAATAATGTGAGTTAACAAGTATTATATGATAGACTTTGTCTATGGTGTGACGGAGCTAATATAGGACAAATTAGCAAAGACTAAATGTTTTTTATACACGACGGATCAACTCTGTAATTTTGTATTTCATTATGTTTTTAGTAGGGCATACAAAAATTTGTTATGAAAACTGAGAGACGATAAGGTAATTTTGTTATAACAAACTCGACAGCGAATTAAACGAGAGGTAATGGCACGCAACTGAAATAAATATCATCTAAAGCTGCCAAAGTCGAGATAAGATTTAAACAGAAATTGTAAGATTTATACCCGATGGTTTGCTTTAAAAGAATCAAATAGAATGCAAGCACTGTTAATATGTTTAAATAACCATAAACAAACGCGGAACTGATGTAATTATCATTTAATCTAGTAAATCTGTATGAGCTTATGCATCTGTAATATTTTTCACGACATGAAACCTATCATGAATGTGAAATTGTCAATAAAATTTGTTAAAAAAAAAATGGGGGAAAACCCCTGTAGCCTTCCGATATCATTCCTTGTCTAGAAGTCCATTCCAGTCTATGGGATGATTCTGTATTTTGTCTTTTCTCTGAAAAGAACTTTATTCTCTCTCACATCAGAAAGTCTTTCCATCTTGCAGAACCCAAGTCAATTTCCACTTTTCCATTTACTGGCCATTCCAAGGACCATTCAGGAACTTCATGGTAGAAGTTAAAATAGCCGCCAGAACGCTAGTTCTCAACTTGTCAAATATTTTTACCCACTCTGGAAATGCCAGCTCTCAGGAACCGGCAGTAATATTGAAGACGAATGATCAAATTATCCTTCCCATAACCTTTCGAGTGATTTCTTTCAAGAGGTAATTGAAATATCAGGAAATATCAGACACCAAATAAGTTCGATCAGTGCTAATCATATTTTGTTCATTTTACGACCCATCATGTAATTAATGGAAGTGGGGCTTTATCCAATTACAACGCTGCAACTATTTCTTTCATCTGCAATGATTGAAACTATCCTGTTAAGACCTTTGATTTTCGACGGCTCTCATGTTGTGGGTTACGACATTGGTCTGGACTAATCAGGGGATTCTAGGCACATAGAAAGAATGTGAAACACAATCCGAGTTTGCAAGAAATACAGTAGGCCTATCTATCATTTCTTAATTACACATAATCTAAAATATAAATATGCCTTATTCGCTTGAAATAGTATATTCAATGGCTCGAGTTTTAGATGTATTTAGATAAAAAGGTATCCATAATATTTCTCTGAAGTTTAATCTAAGGTTTCTCATACATATCACCCGATTCAATATATGATGTTCATCCAGATATCAAGGCTGCAGTAATACGGGTTCACTTTTCACACACAAAGGTTGCCAACATCATTTCTACACAATTCCCGCCAGATCGGTATTACTTTGCGTATGAGGAAGATTAGTCCCAAAGCGATCAAAAAAGCACCAAGAAAACAGTCCGTGTCAGCGAAGGCCAATATAGAATATGTATAATCTATAGATCGTTTTCCTCGATTTATCATACCATTATCACAGATATTGATTCAAAGAAAGTAATATTTTCCACTACGTATGAATATGTTAATAGTATATTCTTTCCAAATTAATGGGTAAAGTACAAGTTCACATTTCATCGATATATTCTACACTTTTTCACCAATTCATGCCCATGTATATCATCATGTTTCAAGACGTCCGTCCAATTAACCATTCAGTTATATCCTCTTCTCGATCATTTGCTCAAGCGAAAAATAGACCGTATTAAAGATCAAAACTTCTGAACAAAAGCAAAAATGCTAGCTTGTATTATTGATTCAAAACCCTTTTAATATGCCTTATATATGCATGATGTGGCAGCGCCATGTTCTGCTCGGATCTTTTTGTCTATGTGTCCAAGACTTTTGGCTCCCTATTGTTCATCTTTGTTCACCAAGAAGTCCTTGAAGTGGGGTCTGCTGATAAAAAGAAAATATTGTCTCGCCCGTCTTGGGGCCCCTTGAAGTCCAGACATCAGTAGAATGCGCATTGTAGCATTCTATCTTGGTACAAAGTACACATGTCTGGAGGAAATGTAACATGTTACTTCAGATGGAGATATGGCTAAGAGGTGCGGGTCAGGATTGGCATTTATTGCATTTGTTTGATAGGTCAATGTCTTTTTGGCGTGAATTCCTGGACAGTAAAGGTGGCATGGCCGGTGAAAATATTAACACCTTAGGCACGTTGGACAAAAGAGGTTCATGACGTCACAGACGCCTCTATGACCTTGATCCCTGAAGCAGGCTTTCTCCTACCTGATCGCCAATCCTATTACGACACTATCGGACTGGTCACAAGTCTATCTGTCATCTATTTTTATGACTTTGGAGGGGGAATCCTTTTTTATAAGTAGTAATAATATGTATTTGTGTTATTAATCATATATGTTTGTCCTCAGACTATATTGTATGTTAATAATAGCTAATATTAATTGAAACCCTTTTACATATGGCATCGCATGCAGGATTATGCGTTTTTAAATAACTATTAAATGTATTTGTTTAAGAAAAACGTCAGTAATGTTCACACCCCGTTTATCAGACCATACGTATACATCCGCATTTTGGAGCTTTTGTTCTATGCAGCATAGAAGGGTTGACTCGCCTTAGCCAATAGCTATCCCAAACATGAGACCTGTCAAGATAACCACGATATGTATAATTTTGATATATATGATGGAATAATTTATATCGTTACGTTTGCTGAACTCTTTTCCATGGCATGCTACATTTCAAACTAAGACTGCAACAACTGTCAATCGAGGAATATATTAGTGAGGAAAATACTGTGGGCAACGCAAAGATGACAGTAACCATGGCATCATTATGTAGTATTGTCATGCACATTTGTAGGACAGTAAATAGGCTTTGGAAATTGTGACTATTCGTTCGATTTCTATGAAACATGAAAATACATTTTCGGGGATTATGTCCTATAATAATAAGTTCTTCCCTGTAGAGTCAATGTCGAGATTTAATATAATATAATCTGCACCCCCTTCCTATATATAGTATAACCAGTCCTGGTTAGTCTCCGCAATCTTTATCACTAAGCATGCAGTTTTTCTCAGGGAATCCCCCATTCAGATGTTCAAACCTGGGCCATTAGTTATCGACATTATTCTTCTTTGCATGTCTCGGGACAGCGGTATCCACATGCACAACGCACAAAATATGAATATTATTGTCCTTTCATCCAGCGCTGAATAAGGATAGATGTATTTAAGGGGAAAACTACGAAAAAAAGCTACGAAAAAATGTTGTTTTGCACCTTTTGAACGGAGAAACAAAGAAGCTGTTCATTGGAACCTATAGTGTTGTGTACTACGATTTTGACACGTTGGTGTAGGCCTATGGTGGGATATGAAAGAGCAAGTGGCAAAGCCTATATTTTTTTTGAAAGTATAAAAACAGACTCGACTCCCTTTGAATAATCGGCTCCCTTTGAATAATCATGGAATTCACTAAATCATACGAGAATGCATGTACGTCCGCGCCGCGGATCTGGGAAGATTCATGAATTAGTGAATATTGTCTGCTCTACAAAGACAAGTGCCTGACAGAATGTTTCCTCAAGTATCTTCTTCTACTGTTACAAAGTAAATGATATATTCATGCTCAACCTATCAAGCGCGTGTCAAGGCTTGTTGCAATGCCTCCTGTCTTCTTTGGCGTAGCTATGGCATGTACGTAGGACTAACAAGTTGTAACATTCACTTAGAAAAAATGTGTTTACGCTCAAATCCTATCACTAGGTGTAGTAGCCATTACAGGATTTGGGAAGGAGTACAGTGTATACAACATATGAGTAATTCTCCCAAACGGGCAGCATTTGATTTCCGTAGGCCATTTTTTTAGAAAAAATAAAATTCGTTGAATCTCTACAATCTTTCGTTTATATATAGCAGGGAATATCAGCATAATGCAGGTGAAGTTTGGGAAGGCTGGAGCAAATATTTCGATTCCTACAGCTATGTTTCAAATACCTGTATTTTCCCTATTATTTTGCCTTATTTCGGCCTTATTAAACCTGATTAATCAAATATTTAGTGTAAGAATAAGGTAAATTACCCACTAATTCGTCTGGCAAAATTAAATGAAAAGTCAGAGATAGAGAATGTAGGTTGGCCGGCAAAAGAAAGCCTTGGTTCTCACCAGAAGTTTGACTTGATTTTGGAAAAGAATATCCAATTTATTACCATAAAATCACCGTTTGAATAGGAGGGTCTCTTTATTTTTAATAATTATGGCGTAACGGCGACGCCTATGTCGTAACGGCGACATTACTACACAAGCTGGTCTCAATATCAAACCATTTGTATTCATTCATATTTCTATTTTTCACCAACTTCAAGCAGGCCTAAAGAATAATTAGTTAGGCCGAAATTACATGAAAATGTTTTTTAGGAAAAATATTGGAGATATTTTACATGTCGTAACGCGACCTTAAATATTCCCACACCAGTTCAAGGAATTTTATGTGAGGTGATATAAGATTTCAGGGATATCATGGGCTATTACCTTTTCTTTTTATCTAACTATACATACATATACATCCTCCCTATACAAAAAAATAAATGCAATTCAATATTAATCATTACTCTTGGAGTATTTGATTGTGTTGAAGCCAGTATATGTCGTAACGGCGACACAAATATTCCAAAATGATATTTTCCTTCTCTAAATCAGTATAAATGAGTGATTACATAAAAATGGTGTTTTTTCATAATAATGAACCAGCGTGCATGTGTAGAAACCATTCTTTTCAGCAGAAGTAAAATATTTTCCAAATGCGCCTGTGTATTATATTCAAATTCCATAATCATTACTTATTTTCCAGCCTGAAATAGCCCTTTTATCCCAATAGCAGCGAAGATGTTGGTATAAGAACTTTGAAAGTAGGGTTCCCACGGCCTAATTTTGGCCAAAGAATTCAAATAAAATGGTTATGAACATGTGTGGTTATCCTAAATACAAGTTGTAGAAACCCTAGGCTGGAAAACCAAATGATGCCCTATTGGGAGAATTACCCATATATGCAAACCGATTGAAATTATAAAAAGAACACATCTTTTTGTTCTTATTGTTTGATTTTATCTCTAGATTATTATAATTTTTTTAAGGTTTCCCCTGCCGAAGGCGGTTTGAGCGCCAAAGGCGCTTGTACTGGGAAACCATATCTATGTTCCAGTTTGTGCCTGCTGTAGCAACGTCGGCGTTAGGGGTATAAATAGAAAATACAACTCAGCATCCTGCCACCTGAATTTCAGATGCATTCGCGTACACATCTCGGGGAAATTACGCTCCCGCAAAATAATAAAAATCGCTATTTCTACCTTGAAATACATTGCCAAAAAGATGAAATTTAGAAAGTAAACAATAAAAAGATGGCCAAACTCAAAGACAAAGTAGTCCTACATTATTGCGTAGTAGCTGGCATGGGGAATAATTCCGGCGAAGTAATAAAAAAAGCTATTTCTCCTCAAAATACATTACCAAGTATTAAGGCCAATACAATATTTAATTTTTATAGAAAAAAACGCACTATCCCTCAGGGGTGTTTTCACATGGTGCCTGTAGCTATGTAGTTTTATAAACACTTGAATTTAAATAAGAAAGATATGACGAAAACTTATAGGCCCAATGCTCTGCCTCTGGGGGCAAGGGGACGGATACTTTGTCTAGCCTAAGCCTAGCCTACAGTTCTGTTAAGGTAAGGGATATATTTAATTCAATACACGAAAATCACCCTGCATGCACACACACACAAACGTCTAGCATCTCATTATCCTTAAGGGATAGATATTGACAGATACAGGCGAGATTAAAGGTGAGGGCCCCGATGTCTTTTTGTCAACACCAGATATTGTATCGGTTGTTGTGAGGTCTTCTATTTTCGTTAGTAAAGCGCATTGTACTTAACTTTAAGCAACTGACCCGCCCTCTAGAGGGCGGAATTAACCCACCTCTAAACCTCCTTACGTTGCCCAAACAATCAGTGTCATTTCCCTCTTATACAAGACCCGCACATATGGCCCTGTTTTCTATGTATTTCCATGTAAATGGGCACGATTACATCATCTTGTGTATAATATGGTAAAGGAAACTAGCAATTTTAGATATAAAAAGTGGCGCCCAATTTGTGTTGAGTCCCACCCCTCTCAGACCTCCTCCCCTCTAGTACACGCTTGTCTCTCTGCCTGCACACAGTACCAGCCGATGGCGGTAGGCCTACTGTGTGCAGCAGGTATTACACACTAACACTAACAAGGAAGAGAGAGTGGTGGAATGAGGGTAGGGTGGTGGGCAGTCATTAAAAGTGAGACAACTATAAGAACAAAACAGAAAAAAAAATAATACCTCTAGCGGGATAAATTTCTGGACAACGATTTTTCCCGCGCGTGTGTGTTGGGGTTGGATCAAGGTCAGTAGAATTAGTCGGGGGAAACCATTTTCTCCTTGGTCACAACCAAAATTTCTTGTTATTTGATTTCCTATTAAGGTTTCCACACCTCGTACGAGCACAAAAAGCGCTTGTAATGGAAAACCTAATAGGTTCCACTTTTTTCATGGGTGCGGTCATTAAGGTAGACTCCCTTACACGTCCGCGCTCTGTCTATAAAAACAAAAACAAAGTCTGTGTCTTCCCACCTGAATTTCATATGCACTCACATACACATCACGTGGAATATATGCTCCCGCGAGGTAATAAAAAAAATGCTAATTTTACTCAAAATACATTGCCAAGAGCATGCTTTTCTACCCCCAAATATGCATTTCTATCAACACTTGTATTTCATTAAGAAAGATATGATGGAAACTTTACTGTTGCATAGGCCAAGTAAACAATAATTGGATTACCAATGATTGTAAACAAAATCAGGGATTGTAAACAAAAGCTGCTTAAGCTGCAAAGTTTTTTCTAACCAGGAATGAAATTGGTTGCATGTAGGATAGTAGAACTAGCTAGTAAGAAAACATAACTCATGAATGGAATTAGAGTGGCTAATTCGTTTCATCTAATTTCTACGAAAAGTATATAAATTCTTTCTGAACACCCTTCAGTTGAAATTGACAAATTAGAAGAAGAAATGTGGAGTAAGAAGAGTGATCTGGCTTTGACATAATTCATTACTCAACTGTCGGTTACAAAACCTATACATCCTGATAGAGTTTCCCCTCAGTAACAGGTAGTCGGTGGCTTCCCTGACTAGAATATTATCTTGTTTGTTTGTTGGTGCGTATCCTATATAAATATTAGTCAACATAGATTCTTCTATCGATATAACACAACTTGAAATAAGGCATGTGGGATGGATTTGGGGTTGTGCATATTATTACGATGGACTCCCAAAGAAATGCTGCACATTTGGCTCATGAGAAAAAACATCACTTCTTCGATAGAGTAGCTCGCTTAGATTTGAATCATGTTTTTTATGGTTCCCACTTATCTGATAAAACATACAGGTATATTTCCCTGAGTAGAGAAATGCGTCATAGAGGCTGACAATATATGCTGGGTGGTAGCCTATATATATATATGTACTCCCCTCATCTGCTTATCATACGTGCAGCAGTACACAAGGACACGTTATCGATAGAACAAGCCATGCGAAGGACATCGATGTGCTGTGTTAGCGATATAAAGAAACTATGACCTATCTTTAACAAAGAAAAGAGATACTAGGTCTACCATATAAATGCATCAGCCCACACATGCTGCCCATGCCTTCTATCTCATATACATCTAAAGGTGTCAAGATAAAGGAATCAAATATAGTAAATGTACTCAATAATTGAATGGCTAATTGTATATGCGGGATACATTCACTAAATGAACTGTGTCGATGAGCAGCAAAACTACAGAAAAAGAGACTTCTCTAAGGAGCGTAGTAAACAAGTGGTAACTAATAGAGAAATGGGAGTTTGAAAGAAGAGGAAGCCTTGCTCTGCAGGGACAGATTGACGCTCCTTGGTGATTATTACAGCGTTTAGCCATCTACTGGCTTCAAGACCGGCAAGTTAATAAGGCTGTTCTAGAAGATCGGCCATGGCTAGATACCGCCAATGGTATTATTGGGCCTTTCCTGGTATTATATGGTATTCTAATACATGTATTTCTGCTGCATATATATATAATACTATAGTTTTCTTATAGTATAGTTAAGTATGTACGTGAACCATACGTTCTTTCTGCTTCTGATGAAACTGGTAATTGTTTTTTATTACTAGAAAATATGTAATACAGGACTTAGGATGTAGTATGAGGATTGAGTTGTGATGATGAATTGTCTACTTCAGTAGTAGCTGAGAAGAGCAATTGTACCTGTTGTAATGCTGTGGTCGCTGAATAAACATATTTCAAACTATAAAAGAAACTAGTAGATTATATTTATATTTAGCTTCTCCCTTCTGAATGCCTAATAACTTGGACATGATGTGGAGCCCAAAGTGATTACAATCTGAGTAATGATTGACGATTAAACTGAAAACAGTTGTTTTGATAATTGGTCATATCTAGGGTGATAAAATAAATATATGGAACATATCGCTCCGCCTAGTCTCTGTACAAAAATGTACATTTATGCAAGGATTTGCAATGGAAGAAAAAGGCGTCTCGTGTTGATACCGTCGGTCTCCTCCCTTTTGCGACCTCTGATCCCCTCTTTCTTATATTGCCCTTTCTCCTTTAAAGGGAGCTCTTCTAAACCAGATTCCCAGAAGGGTGATACATCACAGTCTCGCTGTCAGAAACCAACAAGTGCGTGCAGATACATTTCTAGGTACATCGACGGTAAATTGTTCTCTCGTCCAACGTTACTTTGAGGGGAAAAAGCCATGCCAGACGGAGAAACATAGCTGAGACGATATCACCCTGTGAATCGCCTTTGAAATGTAGATAAGAATCTACTTCTGCATACATATATATCCTAAATATCAGACATGATTATATCCATAGTCATATGTTGGAGTCCTTCTAGTGTAATGTAGTGAGATTATTCTTAGTCGGGATTAGCCTTGATTGAATATCCCATTCTCCACGAACATCAGCCTCTCCCAACTCTTATCTTGTGTCTTTCCTGCAACTTATGATATCTATCTAGATGCCGCATTCGGTCCAATCAGAGCTCAGCATGCATAGCCTAACTCATTTGCCATTTGCATATATCTGTCCCGCCGAAATCCCCATATCCCTATGTCCTTCATCAAATTCATGCATAGGAATACAGCCATTTTCATGACAGCGAAAAATCAGACTGGCCCATTAGCCTGCCGAGGCCAGCATGGGATTCTGCCTTCCGTCTAGCCGCTCATTGCCGGCGATATTGATATTTGCGACGTCGCATCGCGGGATTAGGAACAATGTGCTTGGACTGCGGATCTATGCTTTTATGGGAGCACAAGACGGCTTGAGTAGTGAAGTCATGAATAATAAATAGGCCTATAGGACCGTATTTCTTTACCAACGCACAACAGGAGACCTAGAAATAATCATTTTTATTCCACACTTCTGACAGAGCCGTGACATCCCTCTATAATTATTCATTCTTTCATTAAACTATTGCCTGATTAATATCTATGTAGTTATATTATATATATTACGAGTGAGACATAACTATTCATTTGAAGTACTCGTGTTTGAACTGACTGTTTGAGATATAATATGAATTCAACAGAGTTTTATATATTCCACTCGCTAAGGACATTGACATTGAGGGAATCAATTTTCTAAATTGAAGCTCAATGCTCCTCACCACTGATTACCTTTGTGGATGAAGCTTTTTTAATAATCTCAGACGAGGGATGTTTACGGAAATGTATTGTGTAGAATGGTAAGAGAAAATGCATATGAAATAAAAGGTATTAGATTCGTAGCTAGAACAAAGAGACATTTTAATTATATACAATGGAAACTGCTTCTGTCTCTTCTCGACTATTGGGTTGAAGACGAATGACACGAGAAAAGATTATTGCCTCCGGATGAAATTGACGGCTCACAACATTTCAAACCTTTAAACACATACAATGCAATGACACTATCTCTCTCAGAACGTGCAAGAAATATTGATAGAAGTTGTATTAGAGATTGTTTTTTTATGAACGATAGAACTGATACTATATAACTTCAACGTTTTATTTAACAGGGGTAAGAGAGTGTTTAGCAAAAGATGAAGGATTTGGAGAAGAATGAGAACTACACACCCACAGATTAGCGACTGAAATGAAGGAGGGCAGAAGATTACTTGAAGCTTATATCTTAATGAACTTTTCAGTTTCAGACTGACAATACCGACTTGGGAATTTAGACCAGGATGTGCTCAAATGAACGAGTGAGAGAAAGGTATTCCATTCTGCATCGGCTCGATGACACTGTCTCATCTCAAATAAAAGACCCAATGAAGTATATTGCATTAAAAAGTCCAGCAAAACACCATTCACCACGCTGTATATTATATATGGTAACACAATTAAAGACTGTTATTGACTGTTTCCTAATGAAAAGTGGACTTAAAGTATAAATGTTGATAAAAGTATAGGGAGTTTGCATGGCTTCATACATATTCATGTTTATTACCTATTAAATCGTGCTATTATTTTGAATGTAGTAAAGATGAAACTTCTGAATAAGGACGCTCCATACTTTGTTGAAGGAAGACGTCATTAGTGCTTCATTTAAAAAATATTTATGTCTCATTGAACATATAGCCGGCGGCTTGTGTCTTTGGAACAGAATTTCTAGCGTTATGTGTGTTTATCGCTGCATTGTGAGATAAATCCTAAGGCTTTTTGTATCGTTCATCTGGTCTAAATGCACTAAATCTGAGTAGATTATGGGTGGTGTGGTGAGGAGAGACAATCAGGTAATTGCGTATGGCATTTAATTATGGCAGGCCTGCTGCGAATTAATTCTAGAGATTCTGCTCTACCGTAAACACTCCGCTAGACCAACGATAAGTACTGCCTTCAGCAGCATAGAAAGAGTTGCACGGATAGCAAGAAAAGCAAACATGTTGAATATAAGGTGTTATATTAATAATGCTATTGGTAATTATATCTGATTCAACCAAATGCCACGAGAACCACATTATTTTAAAACATCGTTTCTCGAGAAGTATGTATAATGAATAGAACAGATTATGTTTTGTAATACATGTATGTACTGGTAGCTAGTTGAAAACTTGGTCTTTTATAAATGAACACATTTGTATTTGTTTTTATTCTGAGGCGAATTTCTATTGTAAAATCTAACTTAGAGTTGGCATCGCTATATATTTATCTGAGAGTATTAGTTTCGAAATTGTATATGTTAATCTAATGGAGTAATAGTTAGAACCGTAAAGAAGTCATGTACTGTTATTTTCCGAATTTATATGATTTGTTGATAATTTATTTCTCGTGATGAAAAGTATCACAATTGTGAAATTCTCGGGAATAAAATTCTTTTTAAAAAATCGTTTGCATAATTATATTGTGGACTCTGTTACTTTATTGGCCCAATACGCATAGGCGTTGTTTGTAAATCCCTATACCATGATTAAATCTAAAGTGAATATAAGACTTTGTTAGAAGGAATCTGGTCATATCATATGCCTGGTACATTACTAAGGGTATAGAGAGAAAAGTTACAGTGACAAGTTATATTCCCAGAGAGAGATTGGCGCAGACAAATCATTCCTGGTGTCATATATATGTAGATCTATAATATGTACATGCATCCATTGCAACCACATGCTGTGTTCATGGATATGTTTCCATTTCCTCCAATGTACACATAATTCACACTCCCTCATGAGCTCCGTTCTTATACAATAATAACACTGTCGTGGATCATTTCGCTTCGTTGTTCTGTAAATACCGCCTGATAGTTTGAGTGGAATGGTATTATTATTGCCGAGATTTCAGTCAGGTATACGTTGTTGGTGCAATATTAGTTATACATACCATATAGCCAGAGATGATGTCTAGTGTGATCCATAATGTATGGCGATGGGAATTGGCGCTGTACCTTTGTAGATGGGTGTAGTGGTTGGAATTACTTGATCATTCCTGGTGTATGTGCTACATTATGTTACCATCCAGATTCTTAGATCTTTCCATGGCGAAAAAGAAAAACATGCAGCTTCAAAGTCTTTCGCCTCAGTGACTATTTATTAGTCTATTTTAAAACCATTTGATTATTTTGTGCCGCCCTTCGATATACCAGCAATCTTCTTCCACCCCATCGAATCCCGCCAATAAAAATAATAGGCCTGTTATTTATGTCTGTTTTAATGTACTATTAGCTATAAGATCACAACATATATCTGCAATCCCACTAGACTCGGGGAAGTCAATAGGGACCCAATGAAGAGGGGTAACTGGACACCTAGATGGTATATGTCTGTGGGCCTTATCGTGTATTTTTGTTTTACTTCATTTTTCTCCATTCGGAACACATTAATGCTTATTGGGTGTAATGTAGGACCCGCTTTTCCCAATTCCCACATTGATGTACACATTGCTGCTCGTTTTAGTACGAGATATCGAGACTTTGTCTTTGCATCGAACACTCCTTGGCTTTATGGTGACTTCTTTATGTGACCAAACCCAACGTGTGGCCTTTTTTTATTGTGTACCGTATAGAGGGCTTGGATGCGAGAAGTCAATGTTTATATGCTACTGGTTTTTCGATGTAGATCTTCGGATCTACTTGGACCAATCCCAAATCCAGTTGGCAATAGATTTCAATGCTTGGAAGATGCTAAAACCTTTAAATGCTCCTAACACAACCTACAGCCTAGATGACATAAATTACCACATAAAGGTCTGGTTTCTTTTGTCATACTTGTTTGTGTTGCCTGATTGAATAAATGGTAGATTGAGTTGTGATAGAGCAGACATTAAGTAACTATAATTCTCCAATCTCTCGATGGGTGTCATGTTTGGTTGTATGGAAAATGTATGTTATTCCAAATAGTGTCTAAACTGTTTTGACCATGAGTGTCTTTAACAACACATAATATGTTACATTTTCATATCAAGTCATTGGTACAATTTATATTTGTTACATTTAGTTCAGGTACGTTTGCATTGAAACCAGAATTTAAAAAAAAGTAAAGCTGAATTATGATATATATGTGATAGGATACATGAGCAACGTCATACACGGAAAAGCCAACCCACCCTGAATACCATGAGGCTTTCCCACTTATTCTTTGTGTGTTTGTGAAATATCGACAGGGAGGAATATACATGTTTCCTATTGGGGTAAATGCGGCTGGTAAGGTGGATAAATTTGTAAAAATGAAACTGGTGAAAAATATAGTCCAAATTAATGGAATTTGAGGATTTGACTAGTAGTATTAAGTTGCATAAATTTCCCCCTTGAAGTCAATGTTTTCGTTTCTTGTAGAAATTTCACAAAATGGGCCAATTTGGGTCAGCTGATTTCCACAATCTCTATTTTTGTCATTTTATAAACATTTTATAAACAAAACGTACTACATTTAGCTTCATAAAAACTCACAACACCAGAGAACTATAAGTGTGGATTATTGTTAGGTTAAGACAATTTAATCCCGGGTAAAGAGCATGCTTGGTAGTATGTGAAGGACTAAATCTTGAACTTCACTACTTTGGGAGGAAATCAAGACGTTGTCCTTCAAATACATGACCTTGCCAGTCCCTTTGATGCTTGTTGAGATTATAATTAGGTGTTGACATCAGTTGAATTTATAAGCATTATGTAAAAGACTAGGAAAACCATATGGTAGCACTGTAAATAAAATTCTAATGAAGTACTAAAGGTATAGTACCCAGTTTCTCTATTAATGTTTAGCTATTCTTGCTAAGTTATACTACCTGAAGCCATGATTACACTTAATTTCTTATTTATATAATGAAATCTCTTAGCTAAGCGGCATGCTATTATGCTGTCATGTCAGCTTATAAAAGTGAATAACGCCATCATATTATATTTCAACGAATTTGCCAAATAGGGACCACTATTGAGGCGTCAACTCAATGGTGGATTGTGTCCTTATTTCATTTGTAAACCGCAGTTGTTCCGGTCGGGCTTGAAATCCTCCCATTGGAAGGGAGTTAGACCCACTGGCATGTCTCTCCTATTTGACAATAAAAGTTAAACAAACAACAACAAACAATATAGATATACAAGTAAGGCAAATGTATACACATAATGCTGAACAGGATACCTCCCAGTAAGGAGCTGCGCAGGCCAACCATCTTCTTATTTCCCTCCCTCCCTGGATGAGTCTTAGCATATATATACCCCTGTGTTGTAGATATAGGTGCCTCTGATCATTTTCCCCTGGTATACTGGACGCCAGTAGGCAACAAAAATCTCTCCCCTACTGGCAGACAAGTTTAGCTTCTTCTGTCCATTATCCGAGTAAATCATTAATGTCACCGTCAATACCACACTCCTATTTCGCCCTTGATTGTGTCTTTCAATGAAGTATCCCCAGCTGTCCACCTATATTCCCTCTCAATCCGTCTACACTCCACCAATCATACCTCAGACCCCTCAACAACCGTCCATCCCAACAACCGGATATTGACATATTACCCGACATGCACCGCGATGGATGCTTTCTTTCTCCACTTCCCTTACCCAGACGTCCTATTACACGGCTAAACTCACCAGTCATGGATATGTTCCTTCTACCGAAAACATTAGGTCAACCAAAATAAAACAATCTAGACAGAGAAATGCTTTTTTCTCCGCTGGTATATTTTCATTTTTTACTTCCACCTTTGCTTGAAAGCTTTCATACACTCCTACAAATCCACGTATAACGACCGGCCTTTTGCGACACTCAACTGTTTAAACTGCCCCATTACTCCCTCTATCAATGCTGTAGAGAACTATTCCAGCGACCAAATCCAGTAATTGGTATTTCTAGCGGAGAGCGCCCTTTCGCGATGGGTCTCAACGTTCTCGGACCAATTGCTCCTATTGGGAATGTCTCCTACTCCTTGCCTTATGAAATATAGGCCCAGGCTAGGCCGGAGATATATGAAATGAAGTATTGAAGGAGCACTGGACGTAATATGCTTGTTTCCGTCGTATTTATAGACCCCAGGGCCGCTTCCATTTCTTTGACCAATAAGAGAGCTATCTTACATCGACCGACTGACTTCTTATGCTCTTTTCCTCCTCTGCAGCAGACGTGGGCAGCTATAGCTTTGTGTTGCTAAATTACATAGAATTTACTCTCTTCCTATCCCGCAGGCTTTCCTGATTTGTCATGCGGCTATGTGAAAGGCCACAAAAAGTATTCCTGCTCTCTGGATATATTCAAAGCTAATCAAATATTACATAATATATCAGCGGTGTACCTACCTCTTCAGCTAGTCAATTAAGGAATATAAAAGAATGCAACAACAAAGTCACAACTCACTCAAATGTGGTGCGGAGTGTTCATGTGATGAAAAGAGCAATTTTGTTTTATTTTCAAAAAAGAAAATCATTTTCGTTTCCAAAGTCATTGTGCATCTCATTTAAAAAATAAAATCACTTTCGTTTTTCGTTTTAACTTTCGTTTCAAAATCACAAGCCACTATTGTTTTAATTTTCGTTTCAACATCACATGTCACTATCGTTTTGATCTCCGTTGTGCTGCACTCTAATGTGCTGAATTAAAATTCTAATATGCTACATAGTGCTGCACTCTCAAGTGCTGCCTAGTTCTGAACTCTAAAATGCTGCACAGTGCTGAGCAGTACAGTGCTACACTCTAATGTGCTGAATTAACATTCTAATATGCTGTATAGTTTTGCACTCTCAAGTGCTGCACAGCACAGAGCAGTGCTGCAATAAACAGTGCTAGACATTGGTGCACTAAACAGAGCTGCACTAAACAGCGCTGCACTAAACAGTTCTGAACATTGCTGTGCTGCACAGTGCTGCACTGAACAGTTCTGCGCTGAAGAGTGCTGCACTATATAGCGCTGCACATTGCTGAGCTGCATAATGCTGCATTGGACATTGGGCATCATGAGCAGCATTATGCTGTAGGATAAGGAGCATAACCAAGCCAATATCATGGCAAAATGGCGGCGCCCATAGGCGGCGCCATTTTGCCAGTGAGATTTCATGAGATCTCTTCTCGTTTAAAATCTCGCGAGAATTACACTGTCTTGAAATCAAATTCAAAATGGAAATGAAAACGCTCTTGAAATGTTCTCGCGAGATCTAGATTGTCTTGAAATCAAATGCAAAACAGAAATGAAAACGTCTGTGACTCTGAAACATACGCTAAAAGAAAAGGGATCTTAGTTTTTAAATGAGATGGAAAAATGATTTTGAAATTCAAAATGATTTTGGAAATGAAAATGATTTTCTATTTAAAAAATGAAACAAAAAGTTACTTTTCATGCGTGAGCACTCTCTTCTTAATTCGTAGTACGGACCTTGTTGTAAAAGTAGCTTTTAAAGTAGCCTTTAAAGTTCAACTCTTTATTACGACTCATCTAGGACCGAAAGCATGGAAAGTAAAAGTTGCTTATGGAAATGTCTCGATGGTTTTGTCGCCTTGGGAGAAAAAGGACCACCCTGAAAGCATTCAGTTTGTGAAGGCTTAAAGATTCCCTTTAGTATCCCACAGAGAATCTTCATCGGTACTGATTCTGACAAACGAATGCGACTTTCTCACAAGGGAAGTCACCCAAAACTGACCCCAGCAAAGGCTGGACAAAAACATTAACACAAACAGCCCTGCCATCGTTATTGAATTTTCCATCACAGGAACAAAAAATGATTAGTTTTCCATTCTGAGTAACTTTATTATCCAAAAGTGCTTTGGATGGACATGTTCAAAATTTGATGTTATCGCTCAATGGGTCCCAGAGTGAGAGCTTGTGTCATATTCTGGTTGTTTTAGTGCTTAAATGTATCAGCTGTGTTCACCAGTCCCAAGGCCCGGGTTTATGCGCCAGTAAATTAGGTGCATATTCTATGGCTCCATAAATTAACAAAACGTTGACCGTCTATTGTCGTTTGATGTGGAGGTAATGTTTCGGTAGTTACCGCGAGGCGAAATGAAATTCATTGTATAGTGGCATTTTATTGAAGTCCGATTAGCAATGCGAGTATATCTCATTAGTATGTAACGGAGGACATCGAACAAAGTTTAAAAACTGGCATCGGCGGATCTAGTTGGACTATTGCAAGTGGTTATATGCCACAGAGTATTGGTTGTTGATTTAGATGTATGACCTGTGGTGCCTAAACGATACGACGTGTTGATTGTTAGGCAGATATGGTGTGAAAGGGAAATCTAAAACATTGAAGTGTTTTAATGTTGGCGTACTTTCACCCATTTCTATGATATTTTGCTCGAGGTATCTAATTATTTAACGTATTGTGGAAAACACAAACAAATCCCTTCTGTGTCGACTAACTTCTGAAGTGTGAACGGTCGTAAATATATAGAATGTCTGCATGTTACAAAAGTAGTCTATATCTAAATTTATGCGTCCAATAATGGATTTGCCCCGCACAGAAATTCAATTACGAGCTATAGGTTTTTCTGAGCATAAATCCTTAAACATGACTTTATCAATATGCATAAAAGTTGATCAAAAGTAGAAATAATGGAATACCGAGGATTGCAGCTAAATGATATTAATTTTGTTTTCTAACATACTTTAATTATTTGATGCATCAAAATATTTTCAAACTCGGCTTAGGTATCATTCAAATTTCACCTTTTGTTACTGACGCTGACTAAAACAAGATTGGCACGAAGCAGTCTATGGCCCATCGCTTTTTTTTATTGTAAGCATCCCGACTTTTTACCTCTACGTCTCCAGTAGGACGTACTCAGAAAAACACAAGGCGCAGGGAAACATAATGCGTGTGAAATAAATGAATATGAAAAATTTTCTTTCCATTGTTAAAGCTTTATTCTTAGCTCTTCCCACACAAATTTCATCAAAATTTGTATACTCATTCATTGAACTATAGAGCTGGGTATTGTTTCATAATGAATGAGACATAGCAAGATTTATTTTGGAAATTTGCGAATGGTGTTCAAATGTTACAAAGAATGTCTCGGCCTGGCGTTTCATAATGTAGGACATTCACGGGAACATTCATATTCGCACTGACATTCGCAGCTCTTCCCATTCACGAGATATAGGCCGGTGACGGGATTGGCCGTGCGTGTTGTCTCATTACATAATAACCATAATAACAGACAGAGAGGCGCCATGGGCTGAGAGGGATAGAGAGTGTATTATACATTGCCAGGATTTGCTGCGAATGTACTCAAAGTTGCTTCGAATGTTCTCAAAGTCACTACGAATGTTCTCAATGTCACTGGGAATCTTAGCAACTCTGATAAGATTCTCATCTTTGATTATGAAATGGAATTTGTCCTAAATGGGATGTTTTTCTACTTAATTCCTATGTTCCCAATTTTGAAACAGGGCCCAGAAGTCTACTGGTACAAGAATTTTGAAGTCGAGCCGACCATAATACCGAGCACACACATTCAGGAACTCAGCAGGCGGGCACATAAAGGAGAGACAATTAAAACGAGACAATTTTTAGCAGATCTAGACAATATCGCGCTCATAAAAAAATGTGTCCTTATAGCTATCCTTAGGCACTTTTGTCTCGAAATGTTGAAGTTTTGTCTTTAAATTCATAATTTGGAGACAATTTTGCCATAGATTTAAATTTAACCTGGGCAAACAAGTAAGTAATTGTTGATGAATATAGGTTTTTTGAAACTTTTGAGACTCCAATTCGTAGGGAAAATATTTGCCCACACTCTACTGAATTCAGAGCCAAATTGGTGCTACGAAAATTCTTAAGAGCACTTTCCAATTCGTATGAATTAGAGTAAATTCTTATGTTATATTAAGACAAATATTTTTTTCGTAGACCACTCTAAGACAATTCTTTATGCCCTTAAAACAATCGAATATACCTGAAAGTTTTAAGAGATTCTACGATTTGACCAAAAATGTTAGTAATTTTGAGAGGCAGGTAAATTAGGAAGTCTGTAAAATCCCTAAATTTTGGAGTATCAACAATTTTATTTTCACTTTTATAATGCTCATTTCCCCTTCTGTACATCCTCGACATGTTTTTATTTTTTTTTAATTTTAATTTTTTTTTACATGTGATGTGTCACAGGAAAATGAGTTCATGAAATCGTAACTCCTTAAGAAAAGTGCTAAGACAATTTGTAAGACAATTCGGGAATGTGTGGGCCATGTGTGGGCCACAAAAGACTAACACAAATTCATACGAATTGGCCAATTTTGTTAAGAATTCATCTACGAATTGTTGTGAGACCCCAATTTGTACGAATTGTGGCTTCTTGAATGTGTGGGCCCAGCATAAGAAAACAAGCTATAGCGTTGGTGAGCGATAATAAGTGAACTCACTGCAGCAAAGACACAGATATATAAATGTGGATATCTGAAATCCTGCATCAAAACCAACAATGTAATATCGTCCAAACTTTTGGTCAAATAACTTTCAGATGTGTAGAAAGGGAAAAGAAGCAAATCTTTGGTATCAGGGCCCTCAATCATCAGGGACATAGGAATTAAGTAGAAAAACATCCCATTTGGGACAAATTCCATTTCATAATCAAAATTGACAATCTTATCAGAGTTGATAAGATTCACGGTCACATTCGAACATTCGTAGCGACTTTGAGAACATTCGTAGCGACTTTGAGTACATTCGCAGCAAGCAGTTAATGTACACGCTCTATCCCTCTCAGCCTATGGAGCCTGGCACCTCCCTGTCTGAGTTTATGGTTATTACGTCATAAGACAACACGCACGGCCAGTCCCGTCAACGAATGTTCCCGCGAATATGAATGTTCCCGTGAATGTCCTAGATTATGAAACACCAGGCAGGGACATTTTTTGGAACATTTGAACATAATTCGCAAATTTTCAAAATAAATCTTGCTATGTCTCATTCATTATGAAACAGTACCCTGATCGATGTTAACTGAGATGCAGCTTTAAAATGTTGTTTGTTTTAAGATTTTAATTCGGCATGACATTGTGTAATACCACACTCAGTACAAGCTGTCTACAAAATGTTTTAAATCGTACTAAAATAGAGGATAGAGAAAAATGCACATAGAAATGTGAGGTCCATTAATATCTTCATAGATTGACGCGACAGTGATTTCCTGGATGAGCCAGATTGCACAACTTATTAAAGTTGCATCTACAGATGGCAAAATATTCGCAAATAACAGTAGTCGATATTATACCCAATAATACTCTCTTGAGATTTATACACTTAATCCTATTACCTGGGCAAGAACGCGAGTTATAAATAGAACACTGTTTTGAATGATAGTAGAGAAGATCCAGCATTCTGTGAAAATGTTGACACTGCGGATACGGTACATATTGATAGTATCAAGAGTTTCGAGGAAATCTTGATAATCTTCAACCACTACTAAGGTCATACAGTCGACTCCAATGCATGAATAACAAGTATTCCTTAATCAAGAATTGTTCCCTTCCTCTTCCCATGCAGCGTTTGTCATTCAAGTGCCATGCGCTAAGAAATTGCTAATTGAGACTAGCATATCCCAACGATTCAATTCCAACGATTCAATTTCCAATTCTCAGTTAAAGGAACATTTGTTCAGGGTAATCCAGCATCAGCCGATGCATTTATGTTGACGCGCCATCACATCTTACATATATGTATAAACTTGGAAATACATCGGAAATTCTCTAAGGAAAGACAAGACATCGTGTTCTAAAATATTATATGTTAGCAGTAAGGAAAGAGGATTACATTATATATATAGTCATCTAGCCACTTTGAAACACAAAGAATACTATCTTGAAAATCTCTCAAGATTTTAGTAATTAAGTTTAGATTTCTCGCTTGCACATTATCTCGAAGCAATTTCTAAATCCATGGCATTGCAATAATGGAAAAGATCATTGTTTATATGCCATGTGAAGGTGTGAACAAAAAATGATAGGACAAGGATTAATATTATTCTAGTCTACAACTAAAAGAGCTATGTAGATGATAAGTGAAGACATCATAGGAAAGGATGTTATTTTTTTTATTTTCATTTTGTTTCAGGCCAATACAAATAATTAAAGCAAATCATCCAATGATTCCAAATACAAATGAGGACATTTTAGAAACTGTTGCAAAACAACCTGACAAAATCCGCCAAAGTTTTGATGCAATGACTTTTAGATGGGTTGGAAAAGAATGGAACAAAAAGTACAAAATGTTTAGTCCTTTTCAAACAGGGGAGTAATTCATTCCAATATTCTGTAGACGTATACCTAATGATATAATATTCAATTTTAATGATCTTCTATCTTTTTCGGTTCTATAAAATTTAGTAAAGATGTTTATAGTTGGTGCGGCATTTTCTCTAGTATTTCTATGGTCAATTTCTTCTTGTTTACTATTGTATGCCATTTATCAATAAGTATTTTTTAGATTAAAACTGATATATTACTTTTTCATTTTCTGGCAAATAATCAAGTATCTACCATAGCATTTCCACCCTGGACGAATGCCCGCTTATTATCTAGTACAATAAAACGGATTAGACTAACTTTGGGCTAAAATGTAGAATTGTTTAAATTGTACATGAGTTCCTCAGTTATGTATGAGATGAAGGTTGTTTGCCTGGTGATGAGCAATTTCTACTATAACATACTTTCCCTCCTTTTTATTGAAATAAGGGACGATGATTCTTTATTTGTCATAATAGGTGTAAAGTTAACAGAAAAATGTTGTGAACTTCTCAAATACGAGTTCTTCCAGTACCCTGGAAAAGGGTTGGGAGGACTTATGTGAAAAGATCAATGAATTAAAAGGTTAAAAATTACCTTACAAATCTTCATCGATACGTTTCTGTTCTCTTTTGTTTATACCTATGTTTTCTAATGAATAAAAATCCGATGTTGGACAAAAGAAAATGATCTTGAGTGACTAGAGACTCCAGCATCAGCAGGCGTGCACATAAAGAAGAGACAATTAAAACGAGACAATTTTTAGCTAATCTAGACAAAACCGCGCTCATGAAAAAATTGTCCTTATAGCCATTCTCAGGCAGTTTTGTCTCGAAATATTGAAGTTTTGTTTCTAAATTCATAATTTGGAGACAGTGTTGCCGTAGATTTGAATTTAACCTGGGCAATCAAGTAAGTAATCAGTGATGAATAAAGGTTTTTTGAAACTTTCAAGACTTTAGACAATGTCTAGGCAAAAATCTTCAATAAAATCCTCAGCTTCAAGGATAATCTCCAAAGGTGTGCACATAAAGTCAGATCGTCCTTGTCCTTGAAGCCTGATTTTGTATTTGTCCCCGGTCTCTTAAAATTAGACGCTATATTGTCTTTTCAATTTTTGTCCTTATTTGCGGTAGCTTTCTGGCAGTTGGCGGTAGTTTTTCATGGGGTTTATTTTTAGAGGCAACATTTAACTTCCTCTCTTTTTGCGCACGCTTTCCATTTTGTTTATATGGCATTTCCGCTATGTCACATTGGTGACATCCCATCAGAAAACAATCTGTCCCATATTAACCTAATTTGACTCTCAGAGCACTCTTAGTGCTGTCGTATAGTTAAGAATTCAACAGGTACATAGCATATGGTATCTGTCACCATGGAAATGGGATTATTGCCAATTTTTAAAACTTGTATATATGGTCAAATCTCACGAAATGGGGGCAGGGGGTTGGTTTCAGAAGTCATTTATTCCAACCATCTCAAAATTTTGATTTTCTTTACATACTTTGGAAATATATAATCGCAAATATTAACCAACCATGCTGCCTTCCACCCCCCCAACCCCCCTTATTCTCACCCTCACTCCCCTCACAAATTTGTTAATAAATATGCAGAATATGGAATATGTATGTTTCGATGTTTAGTTTTTTGTCATTAGGCCTCAAAAATGCCTTCGAGACAAAAGACAAAGTGAAACACAATGTAAAACAACCAAAATTGTCTCCAAACTGTGAATTTAGAGACAAAACTCCAACATTTCAAGACAAAACCACCTAAGGACAGCTATCTGAGTTGTCCTTATTTCTTTTTTCTTTCAGCCTTAAAATTGTCCCAGAGAAAATAGAATTGTCCCAGAGACAATAGATGAACTGCATTCAATGTAAAACAACCAGAATTGTCTCAGATTGTCTCCAAATTGTGAATTTAGTGACAAAACTCCAACATTTCAAGACAAAACCACCTAAGGACAGCTATTGGAGCTGTCCTTAGTTTTTGGTCTTTTGGCCTCCTAATTGTCACAGAGACTGCAAAATTGTCCCAGAGACAATAGACAAACTGCTTTATGAACACGGTATATATTGTCTAGAACTACTTAAAATTGTCTCGTTTTGATTGTCTCTCCATTATCTGTGCACCTGCTGCAAATCTTACAAAATAGCATGTATCTCTATGCAAAAAACTACCGCCAGCCACCAGAAAACTACCGCAAATAAGGACAAAATTTTTAGAGTCAATTACATTGTCTAATTTTCAGAGACTGGAGACAAAAACAAAATCAGATTTCAAGATTGTCCTTGAAGCCGTGGATTTTATGGAAGATTTTCGCCTAGACATTGTCAAAAGTCTAGTTTTTTATGTGCGCGGGCCCAGGTCAATAATTCTATAGGCTTAATAAACGAACTGCTTTGGAGGCGAAACGCTTGTTTCCGGAGACTTTGCAAAATTTTAATGTGCATACCCACCCTACCCCCATGCTGGGTTGAGTGGCGGAACTATCGCTAGCCTCTGGTGACGTCTAGAAGTCGGAAAGTACATGGTCCATGACATTTTCCCCCATTTTATCCGCAACATCACAATAATTACATGGGTCTAATAAAGCATATTAATTTTCTTTCTTTTTTTTGAACGAATTTTATTCAGGTTAATAACTGGCATGGCCATAGTTAATGCAGTTCGGGTCAGACACGGTCCTCCCCCGCACCCTGAATTTTTAGGGTTTACATCTAGGAAAAATAATTAGTGTGTGTGATCATAAGCTTTCATTTCACATACAATTCTTCTTAGGGAAGCGATGATTAATGAAGATGTATGATAGTGGTTGGTAAGGGATGGATGATAACAAAAAAGATAGTTTGGATATTTGAAAATTGGATAAACATGTTATGCATAGTTATATAGTTCTCTGACTCGGGTCGTGTACAATCTATATTTGCACCAGAATATGAGGCAATGGTATGACATTACCCAATAAATCACTTTTCAGCTTTTGTTTAAATGCCAATTAACAGACATCTCACTGTTTTCACCACGTTCGGGTAAAACCATACATGTTTGCTGATTAAACAATGTTTATTATTCTACATGTCGTAGCATTGTATGAGCCTAGAGGGCAGGATATTGGAAATATAAGGAATTGTAAAAACAAAAATAAAAGAGTTCTTCCAGTCCATACCCAGCTTGCTTACCTTATCATAGAACTACTTTACAGTTATGTCTCTCTGACTCCAATTGTTGTATACTATATTGCTACTCTGAACAATGACGAGAGGCGTTTCTGCCCTTATCTATATTATCCAAATTTACCTTTGTCAAAAATGACACGAAGTATTAAATTTTGTAGAGATAGGCGGTTTCTTCTCTACTAAATAATTTGGCCCAGAGACATGAATAAAGTCGCAGTCATCCAGATGTGAGGGGATAGCCAAAGCACTGATTTCTGACCCAGGGTCATTATGTTAGTGTTGCGGTATAATATATCACTTTGACATTGGAACATCTGCCATAAGAAATCGTTTCCAATCAGAACATTTTCCCCACCTACATGGCCTAGCTATTTAAGCATGATTCATGATTGTTGTTGTGGAAATACGAATTAGGCTACATACTAAATCAGACATTTTTTGAATGGATATACAAAACCTGGATGGAAGGATGGGCGGACGGATTATGACATCGTGGTATAGTATATACTCCTTGCCATACGATAAATCATATATAAACATTTACTAAATCAGGGATTGACTGTTAAACACATGCTTGGGCATTCAACCCTTTGGTATGATACATTTTCGTCACCGAAAATGTTGTATCAGATGCCTTGTAATTCCTGTCTTCCGATTCCTTGCCATTTGAGCTCGTGCCACACTGTGACCAAAGGGAGAAAAGACAATATAACGGAGGCATCCAATACCAGACACTCTATTAACCTTGATATAAAGCAACGCATACAATATTGTTATATTACATGGGAAAAAAGTCTATAAATGAAACAATCTCTCTGACTTTAAATTGCTGATTCAAATAGCCTATGTCTCGTTTTTATATCCGTCCGTATGGAGCTATTGTGATACGATTTCTTGATGTCACTTCACAGGATCGCAGGACAGAGAGAGCAAGAACATACATATATGACTGAGACCAACAATAGCTTACCAAAATTAGCTTGTATAGGAAGGGGTAACTGCCGTCCCTCTTGAGCGAGTGATGGGAAATCTTCCTCTTTCATTTAGCCTAGAAGACCAGACCTCAAATACCTATAGAGACATGGATTCCAAGTCTCACTTTGTGAGGATATGTGGATATGAATAGACTGATATAGACTGACAGATCTACCGTCATAAAGATTGTAAGACATCTATTTTAGATTCATGACAGCCAGACATGGATAATGATTCTAATACAAATGTCGATTCTTATCTCTCTCATTTCAGTATCTGCCCAGAAGTAGAAGAGAATGCAAGATGTCAATCTAGATATCCATTTTTTTAATGAATATTTTTGGATCTTCCCATACATAACTTAGAAATCCCCCAGATATTTCAAAGGGTTTCATAAGTATCATGCATATAGTTGTGACACTCCTTATATATATGGACCACATAATACTGTTGGCATCCTTATATCAATGTATATCATAACTCATATCATTTTGAAGCCCAGAAAAAATAGTTAAATGAATAAATCAGAAATACGAGTCTTTTAAGTGTATTCATTGACTGCTCACTAAATAACCTACAGACTCGAACCACTCACAGCTTACTCATTATTTTGGAGTTGGCTTCTATCAGAGAAATCAAATAAATGATTAAATAATGTCCACCCCAGTGTCTCCGCAGTATCTATCACAGGGATGAGTCCTTTTGTTATGAGCTAAAGTGTCTCTACTTTATACCATAAATAGCCATTATCCTTTTCTTGTTTGAATTATTCATCTTCATGGGTGCCGCACACAATAGGGTATCCCTAGTAAGATCCGCTAGGGGAAATATGCGGATGCTTCACATAATCATTTTACCCCACATGACTGATTACATCCACCTTGACCTACCGATAAGAATCGCTTGACGAGCACTCGATCGCTTAGTACCTCCGCGAAGAAGCCCATACAATTATAATGTTATGTATGAATTTTCAAAAGCAAAGGCTATTCAGAAATTTGGCCGAGGCCACTCAGGAGACGGGCAGCGGGGTTAGACCACCAATTGTATGGACTCTAAATGTAAATCATATCATCAATAATCCAGGGCGAAGTGCCGCTTCATGGACATGTTATGAACTCCATTGAAGACTAGCCAAGAGTTTTGGCTTGGCCGCGGCGCCTAGAAGCGATGCAACTTAAAGATGAAATCTATATAAAAGTCAAGGCCTGGAGAAGCTCTTCATCAGGACTTCCTTATTAAATCCCTATCCCTCTATAACCTGGGAAGGAAGTACATACTTGGTACCACTTTGGAAAACGAATTTATATAGTCTCTCTCTGGTAAGGCTAGAGAGAGAAGGAACGTAGGAATATTGGCAGTTAGGCTGCGAATAGAACTATACATGTACATGTATACCCTAAAAGGTTTTCAAAATCCATACCTATTTTGCTTTATAGTGTAGATGATTGCACAACTTAATTAGATTGTATGTAAGTGCTTTAGGTAATAGTGATCCCCACTCATAGTCTTTGCTTCTATATACTATATTTTGCTTTGACAATTTGAGAATCTTGGCGAACCACTGACCTTTGCGAATCTTGACGAACCACTGACATATTTCATCGTCATTTGAAGCAAATTCATTAAAACATTCTCTCTTCAACTGTTGTGTTGATCGATCTTTAGTTTTATCCGTGCTTATATATAATAATTGCTAACTTTGGTTCCGAATTTATATCTAAATATTGATATTAGGTATGATATGCGTATAAAACCACCTGGTGTTCAATGCATTAAGGCAGGACACCAGGGACAAGAAATGAAGGATTGACCTAACTATTTTCTTCAAGGACGAAGGCCCGTGGGACATATCTATGCAGCACTCCTCAATGCATCACACCGTTTTTTTCCACTCAGTAAAACACACGCCAATAAGGGAACTGAATTAATCTACCATACTTGTTTTTACAGGCATTAACGTAAGTGTTTAGTATGGAGTTATATCCAACAAAGAACTATAAGGTAAACATCTATTGATTCATAATACTTCTCTTCAAACCTAGAAAGTACGGACTAAGAGTAGGAATATTACCATGGAATTGGACTTACAGTGACTATGACGATATTTATTTGTTTATTTGTTTTTTCTATCATTAAACTGTCATCGCAGTCTGAGAATAGTTTATTTAACAAGACCTATATAAGGCTGAATAAAAACTTTAAAACAAAACAATAAAAGAAACAATATTACACACTCAAAGAGTATTTACCAGGGAAGTCTGTACGTTGAAGGTACTCTGTTGGAAGGTATGTATGAGAATAGAATATATATGTAACGAATAGAATATATAAGTGCTGTATATTCTATACTCTCAGATTTTATTTGAAAATGATGGTTTACATGTGGCATATTTTATACTGATTCATGCAGTGTGATCTGTCATTTGTAACATCAATGTCCTCATTTGTAGAGGAATATCGCCCTAGTCCCTCAATGAATTTTTTTCAGGCACTAAAGCCACAGCCTGTAGTGCTGATGTCCACACCTTGCTTGTCATCAGGGGCTTAGGTTCCATTTAGCTTAGGATCATTTAGAACTCGTCACAAGCGTTCACAAGGGAGTATTTTGTGTGGAATGGGCTCTATCCACTGTGTGTGTACATACTCCATCATTCCATATGAACCTAGTGGGACTAGCTAAGACACCTCCCACCAACATCCAGGCAAACATCCCTTGACTTTATCAACCATCCTGAATTTAGATCTCCCTTATAAAAGAAAAATAAGTAATACAAGGGTTTATATGGCTTGACTTTTCAGTTATTTTCAGTTGTTGATATTTTTTTCCAAACAAAACTATTGCATTTTTATTTAACCTGACCTATATAATGTATTTAAAGTAATTTATCGTTGGATTAAAAGAACTATATGGATAACAATTATAGTTATGAATGCATTTGTATTTCATTTCTAATATCAGCATGGATATAGAAGATTTGCGTCTACCGTCAGAAAAGATAAAAAAAAGTCATTGCAGCACTGAAATGGTTGATATAGAGAATTTGGGGGAAACAACATTGGAACTGATCAATACAACTCGTATAATGGAGCGCTTGACACACACTCTCCGCCATTGTAAGATGCATGCGTTTGCTCAGCTAATGCTATTCGTAAAATGTATGACAAAGTGTCTTTCAAAACCCAGCGTGCTAAATCATGACCGGGACCTTTACATAATTTGCCTGCTTTTCATGGTCAGTCCGACAGCCTTGGCTAAACTATTGTTGAAACGGGCCTGCTACATCCATCACTAATGTAATACACCCGTGAGAGATGACAATCTCTCTGTGGGGAACGGTCAGCAAACACCCACCACACTTAAATGGGTCCGTGGAGTAGGACAGGCCTGGTTAGACAAGAACGAAAAGAGGAACAGAGATGTCCTGTACTTCACATAGACGAGTTTACTTTATACGTATAAAGCATACGAGTAGACTTCTTACGCGCTTCAAGTATGCCAATTTGTATTTCGGAAGGCCTGTGGTTGACTGCAGAAATCTCCTTTAAGGACAAGAAGTGCTCTGGTGGGAAACAAAGTTAAAAAATGAAACTTATATGAGAAGCATATGAAATATGCTCATTATATTTTCATCATTTATATTCATAGTTTTAATCTGAAGAACCACCATATCAGTCGAAATTGTACAACCACAATAATCTGACAGGTCAGATTTCTCATTTAATATGTTTAGTGTCTACTCTGTACCACCTTTTGAGATGAACAGTTATATCATGGTATCGCAGACGTCGAAGTGATATAGTTTCTCCAACCTACAGAAAATGAATAGTACCTGGAGCAATATTATGGTGGGGATACAAACGGACGCTAAAGAATAATCGTATATTTGAGTCAACCTGATCATATAAATTAGCCCGTGATCCATTGAGTGAGTTCATCACATATCTAAAATGTTTTATGACTAGGACATGTTTTGCACTGCGGGAGTGCATACTAAAAGACAATGTACCTGCAGGGGCGGGGCTCTTTCATGCAGTGCCAAAAATCTTGCGTGGGTCCACGATTGTACTCAAAGAACCATTTGAAAGACGACGTTCAGCACGACATCATTTATGTGCATGATGTAGAGACTCCATTCCCATCTGTCCGATTCGTTTCTTAGATGTAGAGCTTTAGTATAATTCTACCTCTATCATTAAATCATCTCCGTATTTGTTATGCTAACAGCTGTGTATAATCTACATATATATATATAGCAACATGTTTTACTCATCCAATACATTTATATTCTTCTCGCCTACTCACCGCGATATACATGTAGGAAGACCCTTTTTAAACTTCCCATTCGAGTCAAAAGTTAATGTCTGACTGGAATCGCGACATAGGATTAGTACCTTGAATTATTCATTGAATGCCGATCCTAATGCGAATGCTTTAATCTTCGCAGAATAAAGAATTAGTTTCTAAACAAGATGTAACCTTTCTTAATCCCAGTTCACGAAATTGATCCTATGGCTTCCTATTTCTCGTTAATTTGGATTTGGATTACTTTGTCGTTCTCAGAGCTGAATACGGGTTTATAGTGTGTGTATTGCCTTATGAATTGATGAAAATGATCTTCAAATTGCCCAGTATAAGATTGATTTGAAGATGATTGCTTCAAACGGTTAAATAGAATGGGTTGTCCGCAACCAATAATGCAGCCATTCATATTATTCCATTCTTAGATTAGAAGTTAGATATGACCCGAAGTAACATTGGTAGAATTGGTACCAGTTCATCATGTTTTAATTCAAACATCTGGATTTTACTATTGGATAAGCTTGTCTTAATACATGTAGCAGCATGATATTCTCATGGGTCATGGCGTCAGAAAATGTACAATCGGCAATCAGCTCTTCACATTTAGTCAATTCTGCTAAATTAGGGTGAAAATGTGTTATGTAACATTACGTAACATTGTGTAACCTCATTATATTTATATTAGTAAGTATCTGTGTATATTGGGGGTTGCGTTGATTTAAAAGATCTGTTCGACTCTGCTGCACGCTATACTATTTTGAATTTAATTTTGTCTTAGATCTGGGTTATTCGAGAGGACTGGTGAAGGCGAAGTGTACATTTTCAGGCGACTTCACCCTCACCTATGCCTATAATTCTAATGCTGTGGTGGTCTCTCCTGCTCAGCTCATAAAATGACCTCTGCAGCTTGGACTTGGACCACTCCCTATAACGATGCCGCATAAGTTGAGACACTCCAGAGAAAAACTTCAAAATATCTATTCCCTTTACAATTGATGGCTGAACTTAGTTTCATATGATGAGACGCAGCCACACTTAAATTCTGCGATGGATTGAGAACATAACCTCCTTCTTTTAGAAGTACAATACGTACGGAGCAGGGATATTTTTACAAATGTCAGAAGCAGCAATCCGAAAGTTTGGACCAATCTCAGGTCATAGGAAACATCATCTTTCCTTACATAGCTTTTGAAAGAATAAGATTTCAAAGAAATAAATCATAGATGTAACCTGAATATCGATTACTTTAAGTACAATTCGCCACTTTCCCATGTGCCAGCATGAATTTTAGTGTCCTTCTTGCAGCTGACAACTTCTCGGTCGATGCTCCCAAACCCTTGTTACTGCCACACACCCGTGGCAAACCATTAGTTCTACGTCAACTTCAAGAATTACTACAGATGGAAATGCTGACAATAGCATCTACAATCGGGACCATTCCTACGATCGCCTGGAGTATGCATACTAGATAGTATGAATTTAGATTTATTTCTACTCATTTTGTGTGTCATGCATTCATTGAAAAATTCATTTTTCTTAGACCCTAGAATCTCTTTATTCAGTGTCATTATTAGCACAAATAGTATTATCATCATCAGCGCCTCAATATAAGACTATACAACTAGCAGTGGACTACATATTCCCAGCGGAGTACTCGTTCAATGGCGATAGGAAATTATCTGTTTGATACATGATGGTTCTAAAGATCCAGCTCTGCTAAAGCTCAACATCAAATAGGGACGTAGTTGTTATGTCACTATAATAAACGTTGTTCCATTTCTGGTTTTTGTAGTGCTTCCACGAGTAGATTAAACATATACTATAGTATATGTTGTACACAAACTTAATGATCGTGCATAGTAGTGTGTATATGGATAATCATGCATGCTCCCTGATATGTATCTTCTTTGATAAATATCAGGTTCTTCTCTTTTGGAAGGAGAATTGCATTCCTCCTTATAACTCAACACTCTATTTTAATTCTATATGGACAACTCGTTTTCATGGGATACCTGAAATACCCTTTATTTTTCCAGGTCACGTTTTAATTTTCTCTCATTCAAACAATAAGCACATTCTCACTTTAATCGATAATATACCTCCATAGCTACACAAACAGTCGGCACACATGTATTTGTAACCACATTGCCACATTATGTGAGAGAGATTACAATCAAAGGAATAATCACAGAAATTAATATTAAACAGGTTTCGGTATTTTAGAATTAAGCTGTTTCCATTCTGGCACTCAGAATAATTATTACATTAATCACAACATTCACAGACTTGCAACATTCCCCTTCCCTTTATCATCAACTATTCCAGGAAGCTCCCCACACGCAGACAGTAACTCCAGAACCTATTGTAAGTTCTCGCATGTTACAGTTTCCACAGTGAACAGCTTAATTCAAAACCCTAAATTGATTGTCTAAAACAGGATGAGGCCCCCAATGGAATGATTAATACATTTAATTTCAGTAATTCCTCTCGTTGTTAAAAGAGTACCTAACTTGAGTTCTGATGGAGAGTAACCAGTGTACTAAAAGCTACCGCCACGCCAACAACACCACTACTTCCACCACCCATCTCCCCGAGCAATTGAAATGAAAAACTTCAATAGCGGTGCAAGCGAGAGTAGCTCTTGAATCGACAGTGGAGGCAATGTCAATGTAATAACATTACCTTAATGCGCCCCTTTTCTTCTTTTTTTCCTGCACTTCTGCCTTTGAATTGAGCATTAGGACGGTTTCAACTGGAAGGCTTTGAAAAAAGGCCTTGGAAGTGCCTGCAATAGAGCAGTATTACTCCAGACCGTTAGTGGATGGGCAAGGAAGTTTTTTTATCAAGAAAACCTGTAACAAAATGGAGGACAAAGAGAAAAGTGATATGTATTTAATGTGCAGTTACACGGCTAATTAATTTTAAACAAAGGATATCATTAGAGGATAAGTTACCAATATATCACTATAGAATACATCTGTAATTAAATGTTTGAAATTAGAATAATGCCTAGAAATAAAAGCTTTCCCTAGCTGCGATAGATGGGGGGACATCTGATGAACGCTTAGTCAGCAATCATGGGATAACTTGATGTGGATACGTGTGTTCCAAATAGCGTCACGACGATAATGATTGATCTAAAGAGAATATTCCGTTTCCTCGTTTTAGAATAGATTTCTCATCTTGTTTCATATGAAAGACGTGAAGAAAATGGCAAATTGATTCCGGTATTAAATGAACGATCTAGGCATTTGAAACAGTCGACGATGTAAATTGACTAAATCAAACTTTACTTGATTAATACTCGCTACGAAGATGAATTAGTACTTGGAGAGAAAAACTGTACGTCATACAATGCTATTCGATATCAGTCGCATCTTACGTGTACGTGAATTCGTAGATGGATCTCGGTGGATAATTGATTAGCGAATCAATGATATTTCACTACGTATTAGGGGGAGGTCTTATCAAAAAAGAATATATAGGATTATTATCTACGTCCGTAAGTATGCCATCATATCCATTTAATTTCTATACGTGACGCTGGCATTTGATACTGTTTGGATTGACTTGATACATGTACCTGAAAGGTGGGGCACTAATCCCAGTCCATGTCATTTGTACATAAATAAACTAGGTCTTCTGTAGGTTGAAACCGTCGTGGGTGCTGTATCATTACTCTACTGAGGTACAACATTGTATCTCCTACTGTGGTCCCGAGAGATTTATTCTGCTTTGCATCAATAACCCATAATAAAGAAGAGAGTGTTTCGCTCAATACATCATCCCCTCACTGAAACATAAAAGCCACACTGTGGAATGTATTTATTCTAATGTATTTACGCAGAGTTCCAATGGGGCTGGAACCTGCGCAGAAACATTATTGCAGTACAATGGTGCGATCGAAACAAGGTCAGGGTATATAATTACTGAAAACCCTTGACACGGCAGGGACGGCAGTTTTAGAGAAGTATAATGTTATTGGGTAATTAAAATGATTAAGGATGAATGGATGAATGAATTTATTAAGAAAAGTAAATATAATTATATCATTTTAATCAATGACTATATAATGTGTTAGGAGGAGTATAGAGTATGAGAGAAGAGAAAATAGAGTGAGTGGGTGGGGTCAAGAAAAAATGACGTGTCTGTCACTGGGGTCAGAGAAGAAGTGGACAAGGGGACGGAAAAGGAAGTGGGTATTGGTCAGTTAGTCTGTTGGGGTAGTAATAATTCCTCCAGATGTCAGCTATAACCCGCCATCCAGCCATGGCCTCATGGCCAGACAATGCACATGTAGTAATGAATACACACAAATTCTGACTGAACACTGGTTCCTGTATTGAAAATGTAAACTAGTAATATTTATATAGAGAGAAATAGTGATCATAGCATAACATATAGTTATTTAACTTGGGTATTTATGTTCACAAACAAAACCCATGAAAAACTTGTCCGTATCGATCTCTCCATGCTATCCTTTAAAGTGCAATAATCGTCAATAAAAGCCACATCTGTAGAACCAGACCGTGAATATTCTCATGAAGTGTCACTTAAAAAAACACCTCCGAGACAGTCTAAACTAAGATTTCTCCGACGACTCGAACAGCCAAGTTCTCCTTACAATACAAAGCAGATCGGAGAGTCCATCAGAGCCACTGCTGCAGTGTGCCAGGGACACCTCTTGTCTCCTGTGGTGTTAATCATATTCTTGGAAAACAGATGCCAGTTCTGGCTTCCAAACTGTCCTTATCCATCAACAGACGACCATCCTGCAACCTCAAATTTGCTGATGACATCGACCTCATGGGAGGTTTCGAGCAAGAACTTCAAGACCTCACCACCAGACCAGAAGAGGAAGAAGAAGCCTCTCGAATGGAAGCCAGCCCAGATGAGCAAAATCATTGTCACTAGCAGCAGAAAGCAGGCAGCAACCAAAATCATGCTAAATAGACAACAACTCTATAAGAGGTGTCCGTTTTCAGTTTCGTTGGAATCCACTGTATATCACAATGGATGGCAGCCCAACACAAAAGATTCCAGAATATGTTTCATCCTGGCCCTATATACCTGCTATGACAAAATTCAATATAATGTGGAGCTAGCCTCCCAGTTAGGATTAGGCTCTACAAGTCAGTGGTGATCTCCACTCTCTTGCATGGATGTGAGAGCTGGACGGTGAGCACAGACACTAAAAGACGGATCAAGGCATTCGAGCACAAGTGTTACAAGAAGCTACTGCATATCTGCTACACTGAGCACATCACCAATGGATACATCAGGTGATAGATCGACACCCTTGGAGGCAGGCAAGACCCACTTCGGCTAGCTGTGGTTAGGCAAGAAAGCTTTCATGGTGCGGACATGTTAATCGTCATGACTCTCTGACCAAAACTATCCCCCAGGGCACAGTAGAGGGTAAGCGCTGAAGAGGCCGACAAGGCAGCCTTGCTAGATGACATCAATGAGTAACCGGGCCTAAAAGCCATTGCCCTTCTGTTGAAAAAAAGCTGAGGACATGAGAACGATGGAGATGACAACTCTTTACATACTTAGTTATATTAGTTCCTTTTATGCCAATTGTGTATTGTCTTCAACCTCGTAGTGAAATCAATCTATAGGCTATAAGTCTTTAAAGTATCTCCAAACTTAGGGAAAGTCTCTTGCCCCAAACCGGAAAATGCCATTATAATCCCATTAGAACGCCTACCCCAGGGGCAGGAACTACATTAGCGCAGTAGGCGTCCAATCACTGATATATACCATTCTTATCTGATCTGAGAGGTTGTGAGCCTAGACTGGAACTTATTGTATACATATAATGCTAATCCAATCACTATTATACTGAAGGTTTTTTGCCAATGTATACCCAATCGGTAAGCGGGGGCAATTGAATAACCCAGGGCAGTTGTTTTACCCAATAGAAATGAAACCTTTCAAGATAAATGTTATTCCCATTCCCTTAGACAACAACTTTTGTCAAGGATTCTCTTAAAACTCATTGAAATAGTATCTGCATTATTAACGAAGATTGCCAGCATAGGTAAGTTGTCGTGCCAGCTCATTTAGACTGAATAGTTAAATTGAGTTTGTCCATGTAGGCAAATATTAGATCCAGTTCTGCAAGGGGTCTTAAGCTAAGGCGCTTCATCTTACCCAGATGACATTGAATTAGTTAAAACCCCCTTCAGTATTGCCTCCTTTCCAAACCAACCAATCAACTTCTCTCACTTCTTCTATTGCCCACATTCCCATCTGCTCGGCCTCTGGAGTATTTTAACAACGACAATCTCTCTTGGCAAATTAGCCCATCATCATTGAAAGAATTAAATCATTACTGACAAATCGTGAAAGTGACAAACCACATCCCTTCCGTATACATAGTTAATGATTTGTGCTATCCACTGACAATCCCTAGGTAGATGAAAATATGGAGGCTAAAGAATGTGGAAGGGGCAGTTTCTGTTATAACAACTACAAGACTCTTAAGGAAAATGTCAATGGCCATTTTAGCCATTATAATTTAAGTTCCTCTTCGCCTATTTATATATGCATCGCTTAGATTCTCCTGCGATTTTATTACTAAATAGGAGATCATAACACATTAGTTTCTATACTCTAACTAAGATAGAGATTAATGTCTTGTAATGCTTTAATCACCTCTTCATCTAGATATTTGGGATACCAATGTTTTCTTGGTGTAATATTTACATGTCAAAACATCAGATAGGCATATCTATCGCATGTACGGTGTATATAAATAGAGGATGCTGTGCTAAAAGTACTCAGTAGTCAGTACACAGATGAATAATGGAACTTTATTTGGAAGTTAGTAGGTACTCGTGGAGAGGTGCATCGCTTATGCAGAGGATTTTGACGCCTTCTCTAAAAAGACTCGGTGAATAATTCACTAAGAACCTTTCCCGCATTCATTTACCCTAATTAGGTCCTAACCGATTCTCAAGAAGGATTCTAGTTGACGAATAATTGGGTTTGTCGAGAAAGAAGATAATTTATTCTCTCTCATTCTCTTCAAATTGGTCTGGAACATGGCTTCCCGTGGCCCCAGTCTCGGGTGGAGTGGTTGTTAAATATTGGTTAAAAATACATGAGGTCTACCATGGTGGCCAAGTAGCAAGAGGACTTCATAAAATATAGATTGTCTGGTGCCAGTGGAGTGAAGGGTCCGAAAATCCAAGGTCTTCAGTAGTAGATTATAGTCGCACAGATGCAATGTGTAGAAACGAAGGCGAAAGTATTAATGTATAAATTAACTCCCTGTGTAATGGGAAGTTGATTTTATTAATGGACATTTTATTTCTATCAAGGCAAAATTAACATTTTATTTCTATCAAGGCTATATCTAAGGTATCCCTATATTAAAGAGAATAACGAAGATTCATTCGGAGCTGTTACACACTTACATGTCAATATTGTATAGCTAAATGTCACCCTAAAAGGGAAATTGCAGCATTGTAATTTCTGTCCTCCTTTCTTGGACTCACATTGCCATACCCAACGTCAGTGTCTTCATCTTCTGCGTAGATCGTCTACCAAAGTGAATATTTTCCTTTTGAGACCAGAAGCAACATTAAGAATATACATGTGTGTGCCCATGCAACTATCAAATTAAGGAGGCCGCATGTGTTATAATTTCTTTTTTTTTAGACATAAGACATTTCACAAACTCTAATACATAATATTAACTTAACTATTCAGAAAAGGCAAAATGCGAACTCTTGTAAACATGGAAAATTCCTTCGTGGGACATTGTATTGACCTCCCACCATTGTTCTCCTCAACGCCTCTGATAGAAGCCCGCTGAAATCGTCAGTGCAGATATTAAGATTATTGATTTTTGCCTTTGTGGATGATGTGAGAAATCGTGTCCCCAACACCTGTTCGTCGCCCGTTTGGAAAGTATATCCTTAAATCTACGACAGGATTCGGATTCAGCCGAGGACGAAGGCAAATTTTACAATCAACTAAAAAAAACTAAGAACTAAGATGGGATATCATCCGTGATTCTACTATTAGGAAAAGGGACATGGGGCGCAATGTGAGGAGATAAGACTTCTATGAACGCGAATCATTCCTATGTGTTTTAATTTCAAAACTGAAAGTAAGGACGCCTTGGCAACAAACAAAACCGTGCACAAACAACGCCAATTATTTCTTTTATTCTATGAATGTATCACCTATATAAATAATCACTCGTGTACATGTTAGTTCTTGTGTCAAAACACATTTGTTCATGCCAATCCGACTCATGAATGAAAATCTAGCGAACTTTTACCCTTGTTTACGAGTGTCCACCCACTACAGAGAAAATGTCCCCTGGGAAATGGCATCATGAAATATTAAATGGTGTCTAAAAGGGAATTTGACCATCGATCAAAGTGTAGTTGAAATAATGTCATGCCCACCCAGTCATAAAGGGGAACATCACCCGAAGTCAAGCGGAAAACCGTCCCCGGGGATTCTTTAGGGCGAGAGGGGTGAATTTCCTGTCGCATTTTCTTTAAACCTGTTGTTATGACAGGCGGGCGAATTCCTTTTTTTAGTAGACCCATGAAGATAATTCTTTTTTATTCTCAATCTGAATTCTGAGCTAGTCTACAACAAATATAAATCGGTAAACTTGATTACTTCTCCTCATTATTATAATCATGGCATTTCCAATCCTCTTTCTATATGGCGAAAAGCCGCCTGCTCCTTTGTGTCGTCACCAAGTTATTGATTGGTCGCTAGGGACCACGTGAGAGGGTTATGCATTAATCAGTGACACCATGCTCCGAAGATTTCAGGGTTTTGGTATCCAAGATCCATTAGGAGCAATCAATGAGTAATCACCTCGGGCGGTATTGTTGATTTCGAGCTGTCCGATTGTTTTATTTCTTCTGTTGCATTCGTGCTGAATAATGCAAAGTGTATGCATGCAATGACGCCTAATTCGACGCCTATATCCATGTAATATAAAGACACTCATATTTTATCGATAATCTATATATATATGTCATCGTTCGTGTATATATGCATTAATGACTTCGTAGCATTCCTGTCCAATAATGAATTACCAACCCATGCTCTTCAATTTATAGGAGCAATGCATCACATAGCATGCGTTTCATCGGTTATAGATTGCTGACGCTGGATATGAGAATGCGAATGATCCGTGGAAGATATAACGCTTAGCGCCTTACCCTGATGAACCATTTACCGCGGCAGCGTTTCTTAGATTTTACAACAAATTTGAGAAAATATTTCGAATGAAACAATTTGTACAGGACCATAACCATGATATATTGCACTGTTTCGAAATGCTATTTATTCCTATACTGTTATAATATAAGTTATACTTCCATCACGACCTTGTTCTCATAATAAAAGGTCACACTTCATATTGTTTTGAAAGCACGGTGGGTGATAACTATAAAGCTTTATGTATAGGATATTCACTCAAATGGTCCCCACTATAAGTGTTATTCATATATAGTGGCACACCAAATGCAATGAGAGTGTATGGTGACCGGTTTGACGAGACACATTCATTTTAGTATTTGTGACATTCAAAGGATATTTATAAAAATATGAACATGAATGAAGTAATTACCTATACATAATATGGCACGCACGGATAGTTTTTGTCGATCTCTTTGAAGAAGATCCCATTGTGTCCTATATTTATGATAAATTTTCTTTAAGCCATAGATCTGAGCAATTCCACCAATTGGTCGTCATTTGGCCATCCAGGGCTGAACATTCTTACTTTTTTAAAAATTGCTTCTATTGAATTATTTCTTTTTCGTACATAAACTAGACATATTGCTGCTAATATAGGCGAAATTGGGAACGTTAATCATGAATATTGTGGTCAGGGTAGCTTGGCAAAGACTGTGACTTGTACTCTGAAGATAAGGGCACAGGAGAATGGTACATACTTCTTCACAAATGAGGATCTAAATCAGAAACGAATAAAATGATATACATAATGTTTTAAAACTATATTGCACTTGATAGGTCTTGACGCTAGGGTGATAACATATTTTACTTTGTGGAAATATTGCAACTAGAAGGAAATTTATAGCCAAATAACCATTCCAGTAATGGTAATGATAATAGCAGCGGCAAGGGTGACAGAGTCATTGACCCTGTGCCCATATATAGAATCCATTATTTTTAGAATACATATACAAAAGTATATAACATTGATTCCCATTGTTTACTTTTTAAGTTGACTTGAATATTTGTATTGGTTTTTCATGAAAATAAATGTGCATACTGTTTAAATATTTAGGGGCAAAATCTTTGAGGATAAAGCTTCTCTTTATGTCCCAACAACACAGTATGTCAGTGTCATTGTCAGTATCAGCATTAAGGCTGGGTTCCACTGGCCGACTACTTCTCCCGCTGCTGCTCCAACTTCTTTGCTCCCGCTACTTTAGAAGTAACGAGAAGTAACGGGTAGTAACAGGAAGTAACAGGAAGTAACGGGAAGTAACAGGAAGTAGTGGTTTCAAATCAAACATGTTTGAATTGAAGTGGCTACCTCCCACTACTTGCTCTCGCTTCTAAAAGTAGCGGGAGCAAAGAAGCGGGAGCAGTAGCGGGAGAAGTAGCCGGCCAGTGGAACCCAGCCTTTAGTATTATGCTGGGCCCACATATTCAAGAACTCACAATTCGTATGAATTGGGGTCTTACGACAATTCATGGACGAATTCTTAACAAAATTGGCCAATTCTTATGAATTTTTGTTAGTTTTTCGTGGCCCACACATTCCCGAATTGCCTTACGAATTGTCTTAGCTTTTTTCTTAAGGAATTACGATTTTGTGGACTCATTTTCCTGTGACACATCACATGTAAAAAAATTTAAAAATATCAGGGATTTACAGAAGGGGAAATGAACATCATAAAAGTGAAAAAGAAATTGTTGATATTCCAAAATTTAGTGATGTTACAGACTCCCAAATTGCCTGCCTCTCAAAATTACTAACATTTTTGGTCAAATCGTAGAATCTCTTAAAACTTTCGGATATATTTGATTGTTTTAAGGGCCTTAAGAATTGTTTGTGGTCTACGAAAAAAAAAATTTGTCTTAGGACTTCACTCTAAATCGTACGAATTCCTAAGTGCTCTTAAGAATGATCTTAGGACCAATTCGGCTCTGAATTCGGTACAGTGTGGGCCAAAATTTTGCCTACGAATTGTCTTAATGACCCACGATTTGTTGTACGAATTCGTAAGAAAGCCCACACATTACCAAACTCACGAATGTTCCCTAAAGAATGATTTTGAATTTATACGACTTGTCTTAAGGCCCAATTCGGCTCTGAGTTCTTGAATGTGTAGGCCCGGCTTTAGCGTCAGCATCAGTGTCAGCGTCACGTGGGGAATACACACGTGACGCTGACACATTTTCCACACTACCTTCCTATCAAGGAGAACCTGGGTGTATTCATGTTTTTTTAATGAAGTATGTGCGACATGCCTAAATTCTTACGAAACCTATGTAAATCGGGGGTATTTCTGATGTATTTCGGGCAGGCGGACATGATAAAACTATTGAAAAATGTGTCCCATCATTCTTTTCCATTCAAACAAGCACAAGACGATCAAATGACGATCAGATGGTGGAATTGCTCAGATACTTTGCTATCTTTACTTAAAGATCTTTACTTGTTTGCTGTAGTTATTGCATTTTGATAATCAAATGGGGTAAGCTATTTTAACTTGAAATCATAGGGACTTTGATGTTAATGTTCAAAAATCTCTAGTAAAGACTTCGCTATGAATCAAAATCGCATGTTACCTCTTTCTTGTTGTCTGTAGTCAATGTATTAATCAAATGGACGAAGCTATTTAAAGAGCGTCTTCTCCTAAAGAGACGTTATTTATTAGTACACCCAAGTAAAATTTCATTCACTGATTTCAAGCCATGCCTTATCAAGGACCTCCGTGTTCTCATGTTCCTGCCAGAAGTTGAGCGTGCAAAACACAAACTATTTATTGCAAAATATCTTAATTCAGAACTAATCAATTCAGCATAATCCTCGTCTTCATGGAGGCTTCTGTAGAAGGTAACAACATACTCCTGTGTATTAGAAGCAGGCAAAAACTTTCCTGGAACATATGTCCCCATGTAACAAAAATTGCATATATGCCGCTGTGGTTTCAGGCTTCCACTAACTTGCATCTAGATGTATCATATATATATATTTATGTTACTTCCCTTGCCCTTCGACCAATATACCCGAGATTACCAGAGCCTAATGTACCCACTCCTCGTATCCCTCCGCGGAGGATCCTCCGCAACGAGAAAAGAGTCCAACGTTTTTCTACAAGAAATACAAACACAGATTCCATCTCTGGCTTAATGGTAGGGCGTATGTGCGTCAGGCTCGATTTCAGTATCAAAATATTATCCCAGAATGCATGGCTTCTCGGAGTGGAACCATTTCTGGATGACAGTGAGTTATCTGGCACTCGTGTTGCAGTGCACCAACACTGGTCGTCCATTAAGTAAATGACATTTTAGAGTCGGTGCCAAAAGGGGGTGCTGATGTGCTTAGGAGGAGGAATGCCCGCATGTTTTATTATTCAATTGTAAAGGCTAACTCGCGTTTCTCCCCATTTAGAGATTAAAAGATGTAGACTTGTTGGGACAGCTGTCACAACTATCTTATTATATATGCAGTTAGATTTCACTGGCCTAAAACTGAGTTAATCCTCCATGCAGTCGCTGCACAGTAGGTTGTCTCTAAATTGTCATGAAGTGATTCGCAAACACGGAGAACGGAGAGGCAATACAATCTGAAATCAAATTTCTCCTCGGAGCAATGCTATAATGCGCATATAAGTGTCGTGTAACAGGTGCGTATTTGTCTAGTTATGTTGGTATGAAATTGTAGAATAATTGTCAATAGAAAGGATAATATCAGGTGTTCTATTAAAGTATTTCCCCCTGAACCATCATAAATTTGAATGAAATCTCAACATTCTAAACGGGAATGGGTGAAATTTGAAGTGAACCGTTCTATGTTATTATAAAATTGCACACCCAAGGCAATAACTACATATTCAATAGAGGAGTATACATCCAAGTACAAAATAGATATCGGGTCATTTTTTAAAATGAACAAAACATGCATGAGCATCAATTGATGATTTTATATCATAGTTTGACAGGCTGATTCTTCTATCTCATGAACTAGAACGTATATCAAATGACGATTCCCTATATTGCCTCGCGAGATCAGCATTTGGGTGATACATATAAGTGGGTGTATAGGTGCATTCATGGGTTAAACTGTCAACTATACGTGGTACCACAGATAGAATTCTGCTTCTAAGTAGGCAATCTCCTTAAAACAATAGACGATGAATAAGGCACATACGAACACCGCCTACGGGTGTCTAGACAAGGGCAAGGTGAAGAACCAAAGAACAAATGCAAATTAATGCTTTTATATACGTTGCATGCTAATACCTATTCATTAAAACAATCTGCATATATCACGTTCCTGTGACTAACCATAATGCGCTTCAGGGCCGTTTTACTGTTTATCCTATCCTTACGATTGTTTTTTGATAGCCCTTAAATCGTGGCTCATCTTTCCACCATTATGTGTCTTTGTGCTCTGTTGCCTTGAATCTGAATTTCTTTAGATTACTCTGCAGCCCCAACCCAAGAACTGCAGGCGCAGATGCATAGCTTCCTCTTTTCCAACCTTCATTCCCACAATACCTGCACCTGCATTGCCGCAATGCAACACTCTAGACAATAAAGCAGCACCTGCTTCTTCGTCCCCGAATGGATCATTATCTAACAAAAACGATTTCTCCTGTTACCATTTTCCATTTAATCTTTAGAAATCTCCCAGCCAATCTTCCCGACAGATAATATTGACATTTTACTTTTCCCAATACCACACATATTATCCGCGAAGATTATCGGTTTCTATGGTAACAATTTATGGGCGTCAGAGATGGCACGATGACGAAGATGTGAAGCTCTGGCAATGTCCTTGAGAGAGGATACAAAATAAAATGGCATACGATTGTTTAAAAGTGTCTCTTTATATCGCCTTATCCATGCTTAATCTATTAAAAGGGAAGGAACAATGTGTCGTCGAAGGTACCCAGATGAATATTGGATTCAGACAGATCAAAGGGACTGAAAGGAATGTTGGAAAATGTCTGTAAAGCTCTCAGAGGAGCTGAAGCCTCACAGATATCTTAAAGTATCTTCAGCAGTAATTATAAAAAAAGTTTCGATGTATCGCAATTGTCTTGGATGTCACAGAATTATAGAAGTGGTTTAGTTTTCTTTTAGAGATAAAGTTTTCCTACACCTCCATGCACGGAACACTGCCGAATAAACTACACGAAATATGTTATGAACGGGCTTAACGCTATCATAGAATGAATTGAAAATGATACAGAAGGCATTTAATTTAACAAGATTTAATATCAACAGCATGGCCATTTTTCGTCCAAAACACACAAAAATACATAAAATTGAATGGCAATATATGTAAATCGATTTCTGAATATTGTATGAACTATGAGGCAACGTATGAGGTCTGTTTAAATGTGTCTATTAGCCTGAAATGAATAAAAAAAAATTGGCTCTGTTGATATGCGTCTTTTCTAACTTATTAAATGTACAATGGCCTGAAATGCAATAAAACAATATTGATGATTGACTTTTCTTATAGTGATTCTTCGGAAAGGTAAATAGTGGCCGACATTATTAGGATCGACCAACAACGTACAATTGTAATTAAAGAGGAGGTATTTTGAGGAGTACATTTGATTAAATCTTATCATGTTAAAATGATATTATAAACTTTTAATACATTAGCGATAAAGTTGGTTCTGATTATTTGTGATAATAGTATAGTGAAAACAATGTAAATTAATTTAGATTAACCCCATTTCTTAAAATAAATTGTATTTGTCAATACATGTATGGATGTTCTCATGAATGATCAAGGCTGGTATAGTGAAATTGTTGGAGATTAATTGTTATGTTGAAATGGCTTGGTTGACGATAGCAATATACTCTGGTCCCTGAAACATATGTTGGGTATATATATATAACTAGCAGCACTCTAAAGCCAATTTAGTTAAGTCGATTGTTTGAGAAACCGGAATGGAAGAATTAGCTATACAATAACGTCCGATTTTACATATATCTTCCATCGGCACATTGGGAACGGCATGGTTATATTCTGAAAATCGATGTATGTATAGTGACATCCAAATACGTAGAATGCGAAAAAGAAGAAATAGTCATATTAGGAAGATGTATGTACATCCCTTTCTTTCCCACATATCTTGTATTCAATCATATTCGCCCCGTATGGAGCTCCTGTGATATTTCAGAAGTTGCTTGGTATGATTTACACAAATAAGTAAATTCTATTGGTATAAAACTTAATTCTATTCAAACGCTATAAATGACACAATCATAAACAATTTCAGGACAATTCATTCAAATAGATATCAGAGACTATCGAGGATGGTTCTATTATCTGAAACTGTCAAAGATCGATGGTTCTATGAGTTTCTGTCTGTGAACAGCTTGAAACAGCAGGGTATAATTTCCTCCTAAAGACCTTCCCTTCCCAACCATTAAGTCTGTCCATCCCCTACCCTAGGCAACAACACTAACTTGATTACAGATAGTTCTCTACATTAGATGTGACAGCGCCAACTTTAATGTGGGCGATAATAGAGAAGCAATATCATAAAATGCTATGTGCTTGTAGGGAATGTTCGTGCGATTATGCCTCATTAAATGAACTAGAGCACCATTTAGGATTCTCCCTCTCCTATAAAACGTACCCAGTATCCCACTTCCGGCACTCCTTGTGATAATTACTTTAATCAATATTGAGGATATTCCCAAGACCAAGACCATAGGCAACAGTTGCTTTTGCACTAGCTGTAAATATGTATATAATATATAATACAAATGGAATTGATTCAAATATTTACTTCCGCTATTCCATCCACAATTATTGTAATTATACTAATGGGTGGATAAGACTGTTGTGATAACCAGGTTGTGTTGTCTCTTATCTGCTTTGCCTCTTTGAAATGAATGGATTTGCTCGCACCAGAAATCCATGTATACGTATAGTGTTTTGTCATATATATTGTACTGTAAATTCTGGGCAGACCTGACCAACAAGTCGTAAACCGCAGACGGTAACAAGAGATGCTTTCATTATGCTTTCATTATGGGATCTTTACATACTTGGAACACCTGCTTATCAGCCCCTTAAACTTGTAGTGAACCTGATCTTTCAGATCCCAGCAAAAACAATATACATGTAAGATCTTAAGGTGTTCCAAATGCTGAGTGATAAATTAAATAAGTTTTCATCTGCTTGCAACAGAATCATCAGGTTTGAATCATTTTAAATGTTTAGGATTGGAAATTGTTGGTATACTTTTAGATATCGAACTACAACTATGTTATATATATACATGTAAAGGGACACAGATGTAGCGTTATAGCTGTTTTCATGTGTTTTCTTTTTCTATCGGGGTCTTAATGGCTATATCGCCTTTTGGGGGAAATTGGCTAAATGGGTAAAAAGCAAAGAGAGGACATTAATTCTAGAGCTCTATTACAGCGGGTGCACTAAAGAAGGATCAGACAATAACCCTTTAAACGATAAAATGCAGCAGTCCTGTACTGAACATCTGTTTGAATGTTACCATTCCATTGGAAAGCAAGCCAAATGTGGGTCTGAGGAGGGAAAGCCTCATATATCGTTCAATGCAATAGTGCAAATCGATGGCAGGGCACATACATATATACACATGTGAGGACGAACGCTTGCACAATGCACTTAACTACAGGGATTTTTATGTGCAGTCAGTCACCAGTGCATGGCATCTGGCCAAATATATCTTACACTGCAGTGATCCGGTTCTAAGACATAAAAACACTGCATGTATCTCATCCTTAAAGGTTGATGCAAGTAAATCAGTCTAAACCTAAACGGCTAGCGTTAGGTTTCATTGCTTCATCCATAGAAAAGATAAGAATTTGTTCCTGAGACCACTTGAGAAGCCCTCAAGGAAGAGATACATAAAGAAGCATACATACGGTATTCAAAAACATATAATACTATAGCCATATATAGCTTGCTCAATTTACCACCAGTCCATCAACTACTGAATGTCCTCGCGTCTGTTAAATTAAGCCTGGTTAATGTTTATTGCAAAAAAAACGATGATACTTTGGAGCACTGCGTGGTCAACGTGTATCCAGGAAACAGTAATGCATGAATCCATCATCTTCCTTTGGAAACATATTTTCAGCAAGGTTTATAATGTGAGTCAAATGAATTTGCGATTTACTTCGACTTCGAGTGTCCATCGCTTTTTCTAGTCAAGATAATAATGTGTTGATGGTCATAAAACCATCGTTGAGCGTCTTTGTGGGAGCTTTACTGGCTTTTTCTGGCGTTCTATATTTGGACCTCCTTTCCTCTATTTTAGTCACTTAGTTTACAACCTCCTCACAACAAGGTTGGTTTGATCCTAGGGATGCCTCTAAATGCCGTCGTCACAAGCTCAAGCAGACCGGAAGTGATCCTAGACTGACCCCTGTTGGCGGGATAGTGTACGATAAAAGTGGAGCGTAGCGGTTGGTTAGTGTGCTGTCAAGTGTAATAGATATACATGTAGGGATGCGGAGACCGCGTCTTATACACTTAAGCAAAGGTCAAAAAGCATAATACTAAGCCCTTGCTTCATTTACATGCAGCATGCTAGAAAGAACTTTATATCTGCAGCGAAAGCCATCTTACCAAAAAATAAAGCAATTTGCTTTAGGAGGGATACTCGAATTGTCATTAAGGTTGGGAATTTCCTTATTTAATATCCTTTTCTCAATCACAAGACCAGGTTTTGCTACTCTGAACCCTGAAGAAATACTTTTGAAGAAGATCATTCATAGCTATTGAGAAAAAGTCATAATTACCATATTAAGTTAATTACAGGATGACATCAACGAAAGAAATATTCCAGTTGGATAAATTGGTTGACTCGATGAAGAAATTCCAAAAGAAATCTAAAAAAGAATCAACTTAAAAACATCCTGAAAGGAACTGGAGAAAGTGGATATTTTTGATAGCCCTTAACATTTCATCGCTATAATTTAAAATCCAGTCCCGTATGATTATTCCTTTGAAAATCTGTGTGTGTTGCATAGCATTGCAAGGGTCAACATCTCCAGGAATCCAAGTTTGCTCTCTAAGTGGTCCTTAATCCTCAGAAACAGGAGTTGCCATGGAAACAATTTAGCAGGAAATCTCCAGGAGAAAGTATTGAAGAGTATGAGTCATTTATCGTGATTTTGGTAGGCAAGGTCTGTCGCAGCTATACTAATAAAAGATGCGTCTATGGCCCATTAATATCCAACCTTACTATATACATATTATATTCGTCCTAGAAATATGACTGCTGCAGCAAATATCATTTTTTATAGTTAAGGCAGGGCAGCATCGTAAATTTATAGAGGCACATGGAAAGTTGGAATATACCATAGCCTCTAATGCCTCTTTGCGCCTTTGTATACTATATTCATGCAGGTATATCCCGTTGGGCATGATGTGCAATGCTGTGTGCAATATATCTGCAATACATCCGCAATAGACCGCAATGCAAAATCTGTTGCACATGTATTGCGGATCCATTGCAGACATGAGAAAAAATGACTGCAAAATTATTTGCAAAATCTTTTGCACTTTTTTTATTTTGGAGAAAATAAGGACTGAAAAAACGATACATTATTCATACTCTTAAGTTCCTTTTGGTTGATATAAAAATCAATATCCGGCCTGCTTGTATCAGTGCTTAACACACAATACTGCAAAACATCTGTATATTTTGAGTGCAAGTTTTGCGCAATGATCTTTGCTTATTCATTGCACGATATTATGATAGAAAGAATAACTGCAAAGTAATTGTGAAACAATGGTGTATGTTGTATGTAGATAAATTCCTTCCAAATATTAATATCTGGCGTTAGTGTATCAGACAAACTGCAAAATGTTTATATATATTCAGCGCAATTTTTGCGGTTGGTTTTTGCTGTTTAATTGCACTATATATCATATAACAAATTACATCGAACTTAGAAAAAAAATCTGCCTAATTATTTTGGAATCTTTTGCACTTTTAACCACTTGCTCATTCTTAAGGAAGAATAACTACTGACGCAATGATTTAATACCCATGAAGTGAAGTTCCTTTTGTTTCATATAAATAAATCTCTGGTATCTTTGTACCAGTGCCAAACGCAATATATACAAATATTTTTAGCGCAAAATGTGCGCAATGTTCCTTGTTGTTTCATTGCACTAAATAACTACTGAAGCAATGATATAATACGCATGAATTAAGTGGAATTCCATTTGTTTCATAAGAATAAATCTCTGGTATCTTTGTACCAGTGCCAAACGCAATATATACAAATATTTTTAGCGCAAAATGTGCGCAATGTTCCTTGTTGTTTCATTGCACTAAATAACTACTGAAGCAATGATATAAGACGCATGACCGTTCCCCACATCTAATAGAAACTCAGAGTTTCCTGTATAAAGAGCGATTAATAAATCCCCTAAGTGCAAGATCAAATAACCAAGACCCATGCAGTAGAGCGAATTGGCTCCCCGGATTATCTCTATCATAACTAGCTTTCCCTAGCTAGGAAATACGGGGGCATGTGCGGGGCCAGGTACAACGCACCCCAACGCCCTCCCTCCCTCCAGAATGACTGGAGGTGAATGCGTGCGGTTACGTCTCCTGTGTATGGTATATCGGCGGGTCATAGACAGTGACCGTTAATTTTTGAAGCATCAGGAGCATGCATATCGTTTTAGACTTACATCGTGTCCGCATGTCTGGCTCTATCTAGTGGAATCAAGACACCACCACACGTGTATCTCAAGCCGATCTTAAGCTACATTGCATTTAGAACACCAAAGAAACGTCAAGGTAAGAACTTTCCCTATTCCCTAACTGATTTGTAACTTTTAATGTTGAAGATTGGTGCATTAATCTGAGGGAAACGTTAAGTCATTTGAATAGCTACTTCAAACTTATGAATGGCACTTCTTGTCGATGTGGCATAGGTGCCCCGTCATCTGATAGCTCTTGGAGTAGATATCATAAATCTAATCCATATCCATCATGGTGTAGTATTGTATAATTTTGATCAAATGCCAACTCTAAAGCCTGAGCCACCGGTATTAGATGATCCCTGTATCATTGTTTTTTTTTGTTTGTTTGAAATTGAGGGATTGTAGTTGCGTAAATATTACTTACGTAAATATTAGACCTTGCATAATCTGAAACTGAGACTGTTGTTTTACGTAGCCTAGGCCGGGAGAATCCCCCGGCTTCATCTGCATTATCTGGATGATAATAGTGCGTGAGAGAGAGAGGGAGAGAGAAACTTTCAAAACGCAAGGATATATTCAATGCAATGTCTTGAGATTTGATACACATATTCATATGACTTGAAGCAATAAGCCCTCTAAAAATAGGAACAATCCACCAAAGAAATCTAGTAAATGAATCACTTTCGCGCGCGTGAATTTAAATCCTGTGCGAACCTATAATTATTACATGAACAAAGTGTGAGGCTTCCTTGCTGTGCGAATTTAAATCCGCGCGAAAAGGTGTCAAAGTACTTAGTGCGCGAAAATTTATCCGCGCGAAAATAAATACGTTTATATTACAGTATGATACACCGGCGGATTTAGAAAATATGTTACTTCTCCTAGAAAAAAGCTGTTCTACACATGCACACATGTTCATTATTATTACGTTTTGAAGCTCATTTCTGTCTTAAATGTGGGCTATTCGAGAGGATTGGTGAAGGCGAATTGTACATTTTCTGAAAATCTGACCCATATATTCCCTGCGATATGTACACCAAAGATTGTAGAGATTCAACGAATTTTATTTTTTCTAAAAAAATGGCCTCCTGAAATCAAATGCTGCCCGTTTGGGAGAATTACTCATATACAATGCTGTGGCTTGCTGTGACATCACCAGCCTGAGCGACAAGGGTTTTCCAAAAGTGCGTCGCCCAAAATAGGTGGAATGGGGGTTCCCAGCGGCGAGTTTTGAGTGAATAAACGCCACAAATTTTTGCCGCGCTTAACTGATCGTCGCTCATTTCAAAGTGCAAATATCAAAATACCATTTACACCATGAGAAAGCTGAGAAATATAGCTTGAAAACCATATAAATCTTTTTTTTGTGAAGCGATTTTAACTATCAATTTGAGTGAGTTGAAGTGAACATAAAATATTCGCGCACAGTGACGGGAGTAGCACGACTGTCAAATATAGAGGAGCGGTGGTGTGGTAATGCTATATACATGGATATATTCCATATATATTCCTGAAAAAAATATTCCCTGCACTTTCTCCAGGAATATGTGTCACAAGTCGCAAAAATAACAAACACTTTGCGATATCATCTTATATTATATCATGCATTGAATATATCCTTGCGTTTTTAAGGTTATCGTATAGAGTACATTACTTTGTTAGTAATTGTCATGAATAAATCGGTCATGGAATATAGAATAATAACATAATTTGATTTAATTCCTGGTAGGATATTCTTCGAGCTTGGAGGCCTCTTAGAAATCCTGCAGCATGGCATTCTTGAGTGATTGCCTAATCCCTGAATTCCATTTAGCCAATGCCTTGTAGTGGGTAGAATTAAAATTACGCAATGCACATGACACGCTACGCAATTTCATCCTATATCTAAGGATATTTCTTAGTGTGTGTCCCACCACCCTGGTCCCGCTATTATTGATGAAGGACAATTAAAGCCTCATTAATTTTTGTCATCCTTGTTTTTTTCTATTTCCAAGTAGCCAAATCATGTATATGATTGTTTTGCTAAATATTAGAGTACGTTATATTATTAATTGTGATTTATTCCACCCAATCCATATAAGACGGAAGATGGGGAAAACAAGGCAAGCCAATTATGCCAGAAGAGCCCGGAGGACAAAGAAATACATACAACTGATTAACCAGAAGGACACAGAAACCAGCAATGTGTCACATAATGAGCCAATGGCAGAAGAAGAACAAAGTAGTGGAGATGAACATGGGGAAATACCTGAATATCATGGGCATTACCAATTTGTTGAAAGTAGTGAGGATAACGACAGCAGTTCTGATGAAACACAAGATGTCAATTACCAACAGATTGAAGAGTGGTATGAGATACTTCAGTCTTATGATGCTCAAAGGTTATTCTGTGATGACCTTGCAGAATGGGCAGTCATGAGCAATATTCCAAGAATAGCTATAACAGCTCTTTTGAAGATCATCAATAAAAGATTACCATTTGTACCAAAGGATGCCAGGACTCTGAAGAAAACAATGAAAAAGGTTTCTGTGCAAGAGGTAGCAGGGGGTGAATATGTATATCTGACGATAAGAAGAGCACTACAGGAATATTTGGAGTACCAAAAGCCAAATGATAATTTGTTTAAACTTGTTGTCAATGTAGATGGTATTCCATTAAAAAAGAGTAGCAAAAAGCAGCTTTGGCCAATCTTAGCAACTATCAATGGTGGTCCCCCTTTCTCAGTGGCGCAGTGGTTGGGAAATTCAAAGCCGAATAGTGTTGCCAGCTTTCTGAGTGATTTTATCCAAGAAGTTGGAGAACTCTCAGAAAATGGAATTTCACATTCAGGGGAACAATTCAGGGTTGAGATACAAGCCTTTGTCTGTGATGCACCAGCACGTTCCTTCCTAAAATGCACCACGGGTCACACAGGATATGCAAGCTGTGAACGCTGTATTGTGCATGGGGAGTTTATTGGTTCAGTTCGTCTTCTTGACTTAAATGCTTCCCTGCGGACAGACAGTGACTTCAAGGAATGCCTCTATGAAAACCATCAGCATGGCTTATCCCCACTAGCTTCGACTCATTTGGGCATTAACATGATAGATGACTTCATCCTTGATTACATGCACCTAGTCTGTTTGGGTGTTGTGCGCCGTCTCCTTTTTGGTTGGAAGTCAAAAAGTGGACCAAACAAGTTAAGCAGGGTTGGAATCAATGCTGTGTCCTCTAGTTTAGTAAGCATGAGACCATATGTTCCATCATCGTTCCAAAGACGTCCAAGGGGATTAGATGAGGTGGAACATTGGAAGGCCACCGAACTGAGGTTTTTCATCTTATATGGTGGTATTGTTGCCCTTAAGGACGTAGTACCTGCAACCCAGTATGAACACATCACAGGACTGTGCATAGCTATGCGCATTCTCTTATCAGAAAAGATGATTCAAAACAAGGATAAAGTGAACTATGCCAAGTCTCTTCTGGTATGGTTTGTTGAGAAGAGTGTAGAAATTTATGGTCCTGAATTCATGACATACAATGTCCACAGCCTCATACACATTGCAGACGACGTGACCCATCATCATTTGCCTCTTGACAAACTGTCAGCTTTCCCATTTGAGAATTACCTGGGACACCTAAAATCCTTAATTCATGGGTCAGTCTGGCCTATCCGTCAAATAGTTAAGAGACTTGATGAAAAATGGCAGCTTAGTAAACACAACTACTTTCAAGATAAGATCAAAATGCCCACCACTAAGAAGCAGGACCGCGTTTACCTATTAGAGAATGGTAACTTTGCAATTGTTGAGGAGATCCTAGGTAACAATGCAAATTGTAAAGTTATAAAGAAAGAGAGAACAAATGATTGGTTCACAATCCCTATGCAGTCAAGCCAATTAGACATACGACATACTGTTACTTTGTCACATGCTAAAATGGTTACAATGCCTTTATCTCATTTGAAAAAATCGGCTATGATGTTACCTGTAAGTGGGGATGAAGAAGGTTACATTTTCCTTCCATTGGTGCACTCACAGAATTAACGGAAAAATAAAAGGTCTGAGGGAAGCATTTGAAGTCATTTCCAGAGGTAGGATCCTCTTACAACTTGAGGTGCCTATGTTTTAGGCAGTTCTCACATTATGATTTGTGAATAAGACTTACGCTCACATCAAAACTTGGTCATCATTAAAATTTCAATATTATCATGAGAATGTCATCGACACAAAAGATCTTGATTGTTATATGTAACCACACTTGTAGCACTATCATGAAACGAGCCTGCAATAATTCAATCTAAGCTATTGTTAAATGTTTGTGCACAATCTAAATGTTAGCATTTCACTTTCAGAATGGCAGAAAAACCATATCAAAAAGTGGTGTGGCGTGAAAAGGGTAAGAAAGTTTGCCGGATAGTACCCACAAACTGGATAAATGAATTGTCCAATGGCGACGCCTTTGTGAGTTGGCCAGCCAAAAGAGATGCAACAAAATATCTAACCCAGAGGACCTCTCCTGGCCAAAATTGGATTCACAACAAAGTTGTGAAACTGAAGAAGACCTATGGTAAGTCAAATAAAAGAAAAAGAGTTTTACATAGATTGGCTATATCATCGAAATATGATCACTTAAGAAAACTAGATTATTTACCTGCTTTTTTAAATTACAGGAATGGAAAATTAAATCAAAACGCCCCTCATCTATATAACAAATATTGTACCAATATCATCTCTGCATTCTTTACCCAATGTGATTCTCACACCAACACACAGAGCTAATGTTGCATAAAAATATATGTATGAGAATCACTTCTCAACTCGTACATTTAATATGTCAGGTATCAGATCAGTAAATAATTATTTTATTAATATCCATTATGTTATTTTCAGAAGGTATTTGACATGAATGCCAAAGTTGATTGAAATATCATATATATATTGTATGTTTCATGTACTTTAATAGAGAACTTGGCCTCAGATGACTCGTCTGATGAAGTAACCACTGAGCAGGAAGCACCTAAGGAAATCAGCCAAAGCAGACCAGTCCGAAGGAAGAAAGTTATTGAAAAAATTGATTGTAAGTATTAAGGACTTTATATTTTAGGTTATTTTGGATTGAATAGCTGTGTGATTAGCAGTTCATTTCTACAGGGTGCACCAAGAATGATATTAAGAGGGAATGTTTCGAGCATTAGATCTGGACATATGTATCTTATAGTTACAAGTTTTTACTGTGTTGAGAATCCACGAGAAGCTGAAGCATCATGATATAAAGGAACAGAAGCCTTCCTGACATATACATTGCACATGTCTTACCATAAAAATAACCCTAGTAATGTAATTCCTTTTGCCATTCATTCTGCCATGATTTTCGAATGCTAAGAACTGAATCATTTATCAAGCAATAATGATTTACACGAATTGTTATGTTAATATTTACAGCATCATCATTGGCAGAAATTCGTAGGTTACTCACGAAGAAATCAGAAGGCACTATGAGAAGTAAGTATATACATGGAAGGAATATAATATGTATTGTGTATAATATTATTAAAGGAAATTGAAACACAATCTGAGGAAACTGGCTACATTTACCAGTTATGTAAATTTCTTAAGATAGTCATATGAATTATGGTTTATATGAAACAAATGCATTTATTGAAAATATTTGATATAATGAAATGGTAAATAACATAGTGAGTGAAAGCTCTATCGACTTATGTCCAAGAGAAATTGCATGTGGTGAGAGACTTGAAAGAATGTTCAGCCTAAGTTCATGAATGCACTTGCTTCCACAGATTCGGATACCCCATCAGTACCATCAGTATTTGGACCAGATCAGGCCAACAAGGACTCAGATGAGGAAAGTAACGGGGTAGGGTCCAGTTTGGATGATGCAGAATTGTCATCGCCTTTAGACACCGATACTGATGAAGAGGCAAAAGACAAAAGAACATTGTCTAAAAAACGGAAAAGAATTGATAGCAGTGATGAAGAGAGTGAAGTGAGTGAAGTGCACAAAGGAACACCTCCATTGGCTAAAAAGCCTAGACCAACGACTCCTAGCTCACATCAGGGAAAGGATACTCCAAAATCAAGTGCCAATATGCTTAGGAGCATGGGTAGGAGTCAGACTGAGTCTCCTATGCTAACCTCATCACGTCAAGGAAATGATACTCCAAAATCAACCAGTGCCAATATGCTTAGGGGCATGGGTAGGAGTCAGACTGAGTCTCCTATGCTAACGTCATCAAGTGAGTGGATTATATTGTTGGACAGTAGTTCTATATTAATGAAGTTATATTCAAACAGTTTTTCAGATATTACATGACAAGTCAGTGCTCAGGCAACGTTCATAAGTGCCACCATGCTTGGTGATATTATAAGAGAACCATATAGTTAATAGCTTACGACTGATGACTTAATGGGAGTAACACATGATACGACTCAATGATTTATGATTCATCCCTGATTCAGAATTCCAGCATCAATGTCTGGATTTCTTCACCCGTATGGACGAGAAATTCGATATTCTAACAAGGCGGGTAGAAACTCTGGCAAAACGGATTAATGACAAGGAGGGGGGCTACACAAAAGGGCATGATCTTTGTCCAGCTCCCTTGAAGACGAAAGAAAGTGTGGATGAGCTAGAGGAGAAGATAGCTGACAAGGAGCTAAGAACAGCTTTGGTATGTACATGATATTTAAGTATTTATATGATATATCCTAAAGTAAGATGATAAGGGATTAAAATCTTCCTAATTATAAACTTTGTAACATTGTTGTTATACACTGTGAAGTCGTTATACATGCAAAAATATAGTAATATGATCTAAAGCAGTTTCAATGAAAATGCAGCTCCACATTTACTATGTAAATTACTAAAATAACTGGTGACTTTCCTTTATGCTCCAAGTACTTAAGCATTACACTCATCATATTTTCAGGTGGAACTCTTGTCTCACTGTGGAGGTGACAACCCCAGCAAGGCAGTCCATAGAATCCTTAATCGGTTACTCGACCCACTGGCAGCTCAGTGTTTTAACATACGGGGCACAGATACGAAAATCTCTTTTTATCCATATAAGCTCTATGGAGTTGTTGTAGGTGAGTAAAATACCAGATATCATGGATATCGAACAACTGAACTTATCCTTATGCGACTAAATGAGAACACTGTTAGTGTGATAATAAATTCAAAATATAAGATGAATTTGACTCAGCAAAATATGTAATAAAAAGTAAAATCTTGGTAGAAACACTGACCTTTTCAGTAATATTTTGTATGATAAATGTATTTGCTTATACAATATCACTTGTATTTAACTTGTGTAATAATTGTATTGTATTGCATTGTAATTGTATAATGTATTAAAATAATTAATTAAAGCTGATTTCTTTCATAGATGCTGTGAAAAGGCAGTTCCCAAAAGAAGCGGGTAACATAAAGATGATCAACAAGGCTATCAGTGAGAACCTTCGAGCTGCCAAGGGGAAACAAACCCTCAAAGAGAAGGCTGCCAATAGAATGGATGGGCGACGGGAGCAGGCAGAACGCCACATTGAAGAAATTCAAAATGGCAATCGAGATGCAGCAGTAACTAATTAATTGCCATGTGTTCTATATTTGTTGCGTAATATATTTCAACATCACCTAATGAGCATAACCTTTTTCATTTCACCTCACTTGAGCTGTATGTTACGATTACCATTTAAGCATTCTATTTACATAAAATCTATTTACATTCAAGTGGATTTTCATCGAGAACTATCATTTTAATATGGTTAAGAGAAATTGTAATATTTATGATGTCAGTATCAATGGCACTTCAGGAGTCTAAATTGTATTTTACCTCATCCAATAATATTCTATAACACAATAATCTAATCATTATGCAGCCAGCTATAATGTGAATAATTCATTTGTGTTAACAATGGTTTATTGGGATATAGTAGACGTGTGAATTACATATTGAGTCCTTCTGCTGCTAGTCCTTGACTTCATAGTTTAATATATTATCTTATGAAATATGTGAAATATGAATGAAATAACTCAATTACTATTCAATCATATAATGAAAATGAAAATGTAGTACGTCGACCAAGACCTTTCAACATCTGCTATGTAGTTTAAAATATTATCTTATGAAATATGAATGAAATAACTCAATTAATACTCCATCATAATGATGAAAATGTAGTACGTCAACCAGGACCTTTCAACATCTGTTATCATAATGCATATGTGGAAGCCTTATATAACATAGACACATCACAAATGTCAATGTTTATACTTTTGATTAAGGAAAGCCATGAATATTAGTATATAGTATGCATGATAATTACCTTCAAACTGAAACAATTACATATTTATAAATATGTGCTGAGTGTTTTATGTATTTGAATGAAGACTACCTGCCTGTTTTGAAATAAAAGGAAATAAATCAACCATTTTTCTCCACTTTTGTATACGATATGGTCCCAGATTTCAACAATTATATATAATACTGATTCGCAATAAAAACGCAATATATATGCCATAATAATCCGCAATAAAACCGCATTATACTTTCGAGAAATATACGCATAAAATGCGCATATATATTTGCTATAGAAATGCGCATTTCATACGCAAAAAAGCATGCGCAATTTATGCGTTTTTTACTGCAATTAAAATTGCGCAAAAAATGTAAACTCTCATCTCAGAATTATTGCGCATCCAGTTGCACATATATTATTGCGCAGAAATTGCGCTATAATGCCCATCGGGATGGTGATGCATAGTATATTGTATCATTTACATAGAGAAATATATAGACAGAACTACCCGGAATTCGAGGCGGGAGTGAATATTCACCGATGACGGTCAAGGGGCAGTAGCCCCGCGACCGTCATGGGTGAATATTCACGACGCCGAGAATTTAAGGGTTGTTCTGTGTTTATTTCACCCCGCACACTAAACTCATGTTAAATTAACATGATGTACAGCGATTTTGAGAAATAAATCGTTGAATAATTAGTTCTTTAGCTTGATTCGCTTCGAAAACATCTCTCCGAAAAAGGACCGGAACTGGCGAAGATCAGAAAGCACGCATGCGCACAGTGTACAATTACTGACCAGCTATCAGTTACTGACCAGCTAAACAATATCCAGAGTCTATGTTATCTCTATGGGCTGAGCATATCGAGGGTGAAATAAATATATTTATCGCTTATAAAACCTGTTGCCATTATAGTCCAGGTCATGTATGTGCCATATACGCATAGAGCTTAATTTAAGGCACAAATCTATAGAGAGTACATGGCCATTTCCACCAATTTGACAACATTTGGGCCCCTAGACCCCCCCTGGGTACCTAAAATTATTTTTTACATTAATCAGTTACATTAATCAGTTGATTTGTTGTTTTCTATCAACCTTATATATATGCCCATTAAACTGCCAAGTTTGGAACCATTCTGATTATTAGTAATTTTTTTACAGGGGGGTCGAAAATTAGCTCCCAAAATGCCCAAAATAGCATGTCTCTTGCCGTCACGCTATGTGAATAAGAACATAAAAAACCAAGTAAAGTTAATATTCTTGTTTTATTTGCCGCCATATCATATAATTATGTATAGAAAAAGACTTCGAAACAATATAAAATGAATAATGACAGTATATGTGTATAAATCCATCACAAATCGAGCTAGGAAACAAGGATATATTTTCTGTTTCACTTATGTGCATAGCCTGACATAAGCAACATAAATGTAAATATAAATAGTGTGAAGAAACATTTGATTTAAAAAGTGATAATATTTCACCAGACACTAATATTGTTTCCCAGTAACTTCACAATATCTAAAACTTCACAATATATTAATTCTAAATACTATAAACACAATAATATTAATTTCAGGGAGCTCTCATAGATAAACACTGCTATGAAGAGAAAATGTCTCTTGCCGTCACAAAATCATGAAAAATCGGGAAAAATAAGCGATTTTAAACCTGTCTGCTTTCTGCTCTGTAAGGTTAATCATTACTTATCTATTAAGGTTTTATTATTTCTAGATACTTACAGAGGGGTAAAATTGGTTTTTTAGATCTTAAAATTTAGATTTTTTATGAGTAACCCTAAGGGTTGTAGGAGAAAATGGCAAATTAATTACTATATAGAAAATCGAAATACAACCATTCAGCACTGAATTATGGATATGGCGATAAAAAAGGTGTACGGTAAGGGTCAAAGGGGGTGTGGCCACAGTGCGATAGAGCATAAGGTGAAATGTTTGGACCGGAGGGTTTGCTTATCACGGCAATGTCAATCGTATAAGTAGAAGTAGTTCTTTGATTGTGTGTTGTGTACGGTATGGGTCAAAGTGGGAGGAGTCACGGTTTCTGGTGACCCATATCGTCATGTTTGGACTAAACTATCGCCACACCCACTTGGCCGTATTAAAAGTTCTAGACGAAATAATCATAACTATCAAGCTCAGCAGGAGGAGAGGTATATGTAAATCTAGATGTCGATATGCCTGGTAAAACGAAGGATTTGTTGACATATTGAATAAAGTTGATGTAAAACAAACAAACAAAAAAAAATGATATTTTCCCTGGATAAAATCATAGCACGAAACATGGAATGTCACATATAGGTAGCAATATCAAAAGCAAATCACATTCAATGAAATAAACGCAAACTTTCCTCTTGTTGAAATGATATACACAACCTATGTTCATAATCTTCAAATTACCTCTATATTTCAGAAATACATACATGATGAGCAGAGGGTACGATGTGAAAACAATGTGATCGACCCCAAGATAGAGGGTGGTTATTTGTTGACAGACTGAATACAATTTTTCAAGAAAAGAAAAGTATAGATATCATTTTTGAATCAAACAGACTTGAAATAATTAAATGTATTTACTTTAGCATTGTAAAGCCAAGAAGGCAGGATGTTTTCTTGAATAAAAATCGATTTTATGAAAAGAACCAACAAAATTGTTAATTTATAAATCTTGTCCTTTTGGGATATATCACAGATGTATGAATCCTGGAACGTATATAATATATCTACAGAATGGATTATCACATAGGAATAATAAATAATCACATGGAATGAGGATGCAGATAAAGTATCAACATTTAGAAAAATATATCACGGATGTATTAATCTTGGAATGTATATAACAATGAAACATATCAAGCCCTTTTCTCGCCTATGTCAGCTAGAATTCAATTCCATAGCAAATATCATTTTATATTTTTGGCCAGAGCACTCTAATAAGGACTGGGCGGTCCAAACAGTGAAAGCTTCAGTCATCTCGTTAGGACCGCACTGTTTCAGAAAGTATAAAAGCTTGATCATTTTCTTGCCACTTTTTAGTGTCTAGTGGAGAGCCCAGCAGGCAACATCGATTATAAACGTTCCTGCTTAACTTTATAATTTTAAAACTTCCCTAAAGTAGCTATGAAATTGAATCAGAAATCATTATTATTCTACAAACTGGGCTAGGCGGGGAAGGCATAGGAGACTAATTATATATGTTATAATGTTTTATACATATATTATGAATCCTGGAAAACAATGTATCACAGGTGTTTTGATCGTGGAACATATGTACAATATATCACATGGGACGAGGCAGATAAAGTATAAACATTAAAGAGAAATATATCACGAATGTTGAAATCCTGGAATGTTTATAATACATTTACAACATGGGATATCATTATGAACTATAAATAATCGCATGAAGCGAAGTATAAATATTATTTTACATATCACAGATGTATGAATCCTGGAACGTATATAATATATTTACATGGACTACATAGAAATGATAAATAATGGCATGGAAGGAGGAAGCAGATAAAGTATAAACATTAAAAAGGAATGTATCACGGATGTATTAACCCTGGATCATAATTATGTACAATATATTTACAGCATGGAAAATCATATTTCGGTGGAAATAATCGCATGGCAGTGTAAGGAGGCAGATAAAGTATAAACATTAAAGAGAAATGTACCACGGATGTATAAATACTGGAACATATGTACAATATATCTACAACATGGAAAATCCCATAGAAATAATCACATGAAGCGAAGCAGTTGATAAAGGAATACTTTTTTTAAGTATATCACGGATGTATAAATCATGTAACATATATGCATTTTGTCATAATTACAATAAGTATAATATATGAATAAATATCTGCCTCCAAAAAAAACCTCTATCCAAGCCTCAAAGGATAATAATGAACATTCAGAATGTAAGTTTCCTTATTAATATCTTGACTATTATCATCACAGAACCTAGTTGTTTCTGAGAATTACTAGCATAATAAAAAGCTACCGCGCTGGATATTTATTATTATGCCAATGTATTTTATAGATTAATTTAAGAAGGGCAAGCTTGTAAACCTCCCATATGCCGGAGAAAGGTTTCCTGATAGTGACATGTTCAAGAATAAAAGTTTCTAAATCTAAATCTAAAGTTTCCTTATTTGCCACTAGCTGTCTCTCGTATATGTAAAGTACTGTGATCGTGGCGCCATCTGTTGGCTTATAGTTAAAACTCACTGTCTACCGCTAAAGCATTACCGAATCAATAATAACTGGAAAAGTTGGCATAAATGAACCTAAATATCTCTTCTTCAACATCAAAATAGATTTTCCTAGTAATTTAAAGTCTTCCGGAGGTAGTCCCTTAATTTAAAGCCTCCACAATTTTTTTTTCGTAATTAGATTAAAGATCAAAAATATTCACTTTTATTTTCTCAAAAAAAAAGTTTCTGCTCGCTTAGAGGCCATTCTGTCGAACAATAATAAATACATGAGAAGAGATGTCTACAGTAACGACCATATATGAGGCTTGGATAGAGGCTTCGTTGATACCCTTTCTTACAACCAGAGAGTCATTTGAACATGTTATATATACTATTGGGGTCTGAAATCATAATTTTGAAAGAACTCTGCTTATTTTCCATAATGAAAATGATTCGTACTTGCAAAAATGATATATAAATGAACAATACTTTATTTTTACAAATTAATTCAAGTGCATAAAAAAGGTTGCTCTAGATCTGCCGAGCCTCGACGACTTCCTCCTCTTCCCTCCCTCTCCGTTTACTCTTTTATCACCCTTCCCTTGTTTCCTCTCTTCTGGCTGAACACTGGTTTCTTCCCCTGGAATAACATTATTAATATTATTATTATTCTCCTGTTCCTGTCCAGCATCTGTTAGATTTTCCTCCTCCCCATCCTCGATCCCTTCCCCACCATCCCCTTCATCTTCACTGTTAGACCCATAACATTCAGCCAATTCTACTTCAACCAACGCTGTTTGGTGCTCTTTACTTATTATTAAAATATTTTCATCCTCCGGGATTTCTTCCATCAAGGCCTCATTTTTTAATGCAGATATTTTCAACTTTTCCCAACCGTCACATTTGGGAAGATGATTCTTTAAAATAGAGCAGCCATCACAAAAGCAGGAAACATTGCGAACATACAAATGACCATTGAAGGGACATAGCATATGCTGTTTCATTAATCCAACCACAGGCGAGACATGCCATTTTTCTATTTTTGCTCTGCTTTTTTCAATATGTTTTGCAGACACGTACACAATTTCTGTACAAATCCCTGACGACTTGAGGACCTTGGCTAATGTTTTAGCATCACTCATTATGACTCCTGTCTTTACCAGATTTTCCGCCTTACTCTTCAAAGAACCTCCCACCCCATCACAAGCTGACTTCCCATGGCCACTCTCATGGTAGGACCATGTGAGAGTCACACCAAATAACTTTGGAGCCAGGGATACAAGATGTGCAATGTATCTATTCCTGAACTGTGATGATGGGGAGTCACTAAAAATATGGACAATAGTTATCTCCGGATTAAATTCACAGATCATTGGAATAATATGTGACAAAAATGAAAAAGTAGTAGGAGCAGCGTGTTTCATCTCCTCAGAAATGCCTCCTATGCTCTTAGTCACATTTTCACCATCTCTCTTGAATGTTGCTACGCTTGAGAAGATGGTAGCCTGTGGTCTGGAATAATAAATAGAACTAGGCTCATCTTGGTAGATAAAACCATAGTTCTCAGCATAATCAATCTCCAGAATACATTCTGTAATAGAAATATTCTGTTTGACCTCCCTGGCAGTCTTTGCTTGGTGACGATAGCGACTGACATGGCTCAAATATGCAGTGTGTGATGATATGAGCAGCTCCATGAATTCTTCCTTCCTCAGCGTTTTCTTGACTGGCATGTCATTCATGAAGGTACTCCCATTTAGACAAACCTCCTGCCTCTCCCAAAAAATAAAAGTAACCACTTTTTTAGCCCTGAGATTGATCCCAGCCCTATCCTCGACCTCCTCAGTCTCCATATCCTTCAAAAAATTCAAACCTGCTGCTAAGCCTAACCGGGACATGTGCTGGCACTTGTTGCACATACAATCACGCCTTTTTGTTTCTTTCAGAAGCTTTATTTTCTTACTGTCCCTTGAGCGGAAGAAGAAGCTCTTACCGATTTTCACTGATGGATATTCTTTACAGAAATCGTTAAACAACTCTGTCATGGTATTGGTTAGACCATACCTTTCTCCCAAACTATTGTCCTTACTGGAAGGGAGCCTGGCGGAATTCTCAGCACGCATCAGAAAATCGTTAATCATTGCTTTCTTGGCCGACCACTCTACCCTCTTTGGCTGCCTAATCCTAGGTTTACCTAAAAGCTGTCGACTTACCCCAACCTCTTGAGCAACCTTTGATTTCTGACCCCTTGGAATTTTCTTGCCGAAATCAGATCCAGAATCTGTAGAAAAAATACTTTTTTTGGCCGAAACAGTAGAAGATTTAATTGACTCTCTGATGGTAAGTAAGGGTATCAACCTACCCATGTCATGTTGAGCAATAATTTCTTCAGCTTCCTCCTCCAGGGTTTTTTCAGTAGTCCCGTCCATTTCTTTCTGAAGTGCTTGTAGTCGTTTCTCATTGGATGCCAGCTGTTCTCTGAGGTCGGACATCGCCCTGTTCTGTTCCAAGATGAAGGTGTTCCTCTCCTCGATGGTCTTGGCCTGCTGGCGTTTTAGCTTTTAATCTACTAGGGCATCTTACTGAAGGGAATGCGTATCTGCAGTGTGCTGAAAAAAAACCCAGAATATAATTGATTAAAAATAATCATAATTCCAGATCATTATGACAGAATCAACAGATTAATCAATTTTGTAATAGTCCAGGTTGTAAGATTGTGAAAAATTATATTTCGGTGGGCACCACCTATCGAATTATAGCTTCACTTCTGCGATTTAATTAAATGAGACCGTAATAAAATACATTATTACTTTATTATTATTCTATTATAACATGAGATACCTCCTAGATGCACAGTTGTGCTGTACTGCTCGACAAACTACTCTTTAGTTATTTACAAATAAAAAACATCTTATCTCATCTTATACAACACTCGACTGGCTATTAAAACAATCCTAAAATTACTTCTGGCTATTGTCTTATTGAGGGTAATCCGCTATCATTTTAATTATTATTATTATTACCATTATTCAAAATTAATGTATAACAATGGCCAGTTGTAAGTCGTTCATATGTACAGTACAGTACGATACGATCTGATACTACAAATCATTTACATGTAGTATTTGAAAGAGTGGCCAGATATTCCCTATAAATACAGGAAACAAATGACAACCGTAATAAAATACATTATTACTTTATTATTATTCTATTATAACCTGAGATACCTCCTAGATGCACTGTCGCGCTGTACTGCTCGACAAACTATTATTATTATTATCACAAAATGTATATCATTGTCATAAAATATATTTAGAATACTTAGCTCTACTCTCTGCAAATAAAAACAATATATTTTCATTTGAACAACTTATCATTAGGGGCTTTTTGTCCCTCGGCACCACTCTTTGTTGACTCATATCGAATCCTGAAATAGACATAATTATTATAACCTTCAAGAAATATTGATTCTTTTTTAGTACAGATTTCACATGGATAATCACCTCCATAGAAATACAAATTTAAAAGATAATTTCATTGTTTTTAGTACAAGTTTCACATGGACGATCACTTCCATGGAAATACATTCTTAAAATACAAGTTGATTTGGGGAATTCTGTCTCATAATCAGGTAATCACATCCTAATTAGAGAAACTTTTCTTAGTCTATCAAATGAATATTAATCGTACCTTAATGGTGCAGGTGTACGGTTAGGAACGGGAACAGGAGCAGGAACAGGAGCGGGGACAGGAGCGGGAACAGGAATGGGGACAGGAGCAGCGACAGGAGCGGGGACAGGAGCAGCCACAGGAGCAACCACAGGAGCAGCCACAGGAGCGGGGACAGGCGTTGGTATGCTGGCTTCTCCAGTAGGGAGGGCAGCCACAGTCTCACTGCCAACTGAAGCGGCAGCTGTAAATTAAAAAAGAAAATATTATTAAAACAATAATCACATAATATCTTCTTGTGTTGTATAAGGCTTATTTTTGTGTTGGGACTGTGTACGTATGGTCACTATATTTCATTATTTTTATTTATTAGTGGAGATGAGAAAAAACAGATACACTGGAACCCACCCCTATGCTATATGTCAAATCTTACTGAATTTGTTTGTTTTTTGCAACACATATTATTATTTTCATATGAAAACATTTCTATTCTGATTTAGCAAACTGCCAACTTGCCAAGGACTGCGTTACTAAGCCACCCATTCGCCCAACTGGCTAAGCTGCTAAACAATCGCATCTGCTTGCATTGGGTCTGCATCGGTTTACTAAGCATAACAACTGCTAAGCGACAGCTAGTTTGCAGTGCTTTGCAGTCAGGTTACCAAGGTGCAAAAGCTTTGCAGCATCTTGGCAGTGGCAGCAAGGTTAATAAATAAAATAAATAAATACCTTTTTATTCCAAAAGTTGCTCAGAATCGCATCCTTTTTTATTTTTCTAGATTTATTTATTTTTAGTGTTATTTCTATGGGGAGGCAAATTCTGCCAGTCGTTTATATTTTAATGTTAGAACAAGCGACCATACCTCCTTCTAACATTGGGAGCGTCAGCCCCGTGTCTCCCACTGGGGCGATGCTTTAACACTGGTGCGAAGCCTATATTATAAGGTAAAAGCGCGGACGTCAGAGGAAGCCCTGTCCGACTTGTGCAGTATTGAACTCTATGGGAAGGTGACAACGTTTGTCCAAATCGATCACTGTATATTGGTTTATTGAAAATTTGATTGCGATTTTACTGGATTTTGAATGTTTTGTGTATTGAAACTTATAGTTGGATGAATGTACTATCTGTGTAGAGATTTTGTAACGATTTGAGTCACGATTGATTGGATATATCAATGATTTATGGGGAAACATGTATATCAGGTCTGACTCTTTTATTAGCAACTACAAGATACTTAGTGTCCGGTCCAAGCAGTTAATGTAGATGACGTCAAAGTCGATTATGTTTGAACCAAACACCTGAGCACACCATGACCGACTATATAAAGAAAATCAAACTGTTGTCACCCCAGCTGTAGTACTGCTACTAAGCTATTATCATGTATGTTTAACATTTATTTTTTTCACCTATAATTTATTGATTGCATACCTTTCTGTCTCAACCTGAAATCCTGCTTCCATGCTGCTCTCTTTTCTTTGAGTTGTAGCTTCTGTTCATCCGTGATCTTTGCTTTTTTCAGATGATAGTATTTCTAGAATTAATATAATGTGTACATCAAATATATATCTATATGATCAGAATATTATCTATCTAATAATAATAACTCAAACCGATTATAATATTTGGTTCTTTTAATTTTTCATTTAATTTCTCCGACATTTTCCCCAAAGATGGGCTTCCTGATATTATTTATCTTCATTAGCAATTATACTACGTTTTGTTGAAGTGTGCACAATATTTCAAGCTATCACAGAATAAATGATCAGAATTACTTTTAACATAAATTAGATATTATAGACTTGTACCTGCCACGGATAATGATTTTCAACATCACATATGCTATACATATGCGTACTGTACATATGCTATGGTGTTTACGTCGTTGTCAATGCCAGTGGCCTGAGATATTGCTTCGGATTTTTTTTTGTTGAAATATGGTGAATACTTTTCGCACAGGGACTTTCAATTGAACTACAGTAGTCTATAACAAGAGATCTGTTTGTATCAACATAAAAATGACATATTTTTCACTTAAATACCTACCAGAAATCAATTTAAGCTGCTTGGAAGAGTCCTTCAACACAGCCTTAGTTGAAGTTTCGTCTGCTTCAAAACTTCCGGTTGTTTCAAGCGTTTACGCTAGACGGCTACGAAGTTAGTTGGGTTTTTCTCCACAAGGTGACGGCAAGAGACATTTGCGTGACGGCAAGAGACATTTGCGTAACGGCAAACTCTTCAAGCATTTTGCCGTACGAATCATGTAAAAACTACTCAGAATTTATGTATATCGATCTACATAGGCTGCTAATAAGCAAAGTCGATAATAAATGTCAAAATTAAAGTTTATCATTAAAATTATGCCTTTTATGGCTCTAAAAACCCTAAAAGTGCGTGACGGCAAGAGACATTACCCCCCGTTTCCACCAGTTTTTGCCGCCATGCTTTTTCTCTGCTAGTATTCAAGAAAAACTCTAACCAATACAGTTGATGGTCCATATAATATTATATTAAATCCTAAGAGTTTTATCATTATTCATCATAATTGGATGTTTTAATTTTTTTTTTATTTTTTTATTCCACCTTAAGCACAGTGCGTGACAGCAAGAGACATCAGGGGTACCCACTTTAAAAAAAATCTGTTTTTTTTGGATTTTGGCCAAAAGATAATTTTTTTGCAATTTTTTTTTTACACAGATCATGTTCACGTAACCTACTATCACAACATATAAAAAAAAATGTCCAATTTTGAAGATTATTTAGAAATTTAGCAATTCCACGGACTATTGGCACTTAAAAAAAAACGATTTTTGCCCCCAAAATGTGATTTTGAAATAAAAAAAAAAAAAATTGGGCTAAAAATGCCAAAAATGTGGTTCCACAGGTTGGTAGAACCATCCAATCAAAAAAAATCAAATTGATAGTAAATAATTTGATTTAAGCCCATTTTAACACTTTCCACGGTTGGGGCCCAAATGTTGTCAAATTGGTGGAATTGGCCACATGTATATTGTGATAGATGTCAACGCAAATCGTGACTATATTATAAAGTAATTAAAGTGACACTTCTCACTGTTCTGGCCTTCATTCACGAGTAACGAAATTTCTACTCAATTTTCTGAATCTGGTACTTCATAACCTTCCTAATTAATCCCTGGTGATATTAAAACTTTGCAATCCATAGTATATGAGATATTTGGTGAAAATAGTGAGTAAATTCATTTCAGCTTGCTAGCCAAAATCCAAAGTGCCAGTTGGCTTGTCAGGTCAGAGCCCATGTGAGGATTGGTCAATAAAATGGAAATTAGTTTCTTTCCCGTCCACTTGGAGCAATGAGGGCAGCACCTTCTGGTGGCTAGACCATTTCCTCTGGGATTTGAAATGAGAAGAGGCTTCTGACCCATTCATTACACATATTCAATACTCATTGAATGAAAACACAATGTTGGTACTCAATACTTCAGATACTCCTATACCTATCATATATGATTACACTGAAAAAGATTTACAAGATGTCATGGCTACATATTTGAACTATCTTAGCCAATTTAAGATATTGAGATAACGGGATATAATTCAAATATATGTCATGTGTACTATATGATTTGAGTTGAGTGCGCGGTTGGATGTTTATATACACAGAAATCAATCACCAACAATTGTTAATCCTCTATTGCTTCTCTATTTAGCGATAATGTTCATCATACAAAACCAATAGCGAAACCTAGCCAATATGATAATAACGTGTGGAGATAATGCACCGTATTAGGGACTCGATATGAAAAAAGAGTCTTGCTTATCCCATTGTATTTCTTTTGCACACTATCGCCAGGCAGGGAATTCCTTGGGTAGATGAAATCTGTTCTCAACCTTTTATCGAGTTCTAATATCTTATCTCCATAATAAGAAACGAAATGATTGAGCTTCTCGTGCCCTGAAACCAATCATCGTCCATCCCGAGGGAACTCCTGTTGTGTATCCTCGGGGCTGATCATTGCCAGTGTCCCTATGCCTCACTTACGATCAATGATGACCCGGGTGAAGTAATTGGGTTCAACAGAAACTAAGCTCTAGCTAGAAAAATTGGAGCTAAAATCTTTATAATATTCAGGGGCCAGTCGTCCGGGCAATATAGTGGTAGGTATAGCAAAATGAGATATTTAAATTTGAAGCTTAAGTCATGATCAGATTCGTTTGGGACTGTTAATTGTTAATAATAAAGCTCTTATAACTAGCAATTCATTGGACTCTATATTCTAATCGTTTATTATACTCACTCTGATTTCCATTCCGAACTCAGTTTTATCATGCATGTAGATAGTTATTCCTCGCGTTTGGGACGGTAAGCTTCTTGAAGCTTATTGTTCTATTAATTTGTCCTTAATTAATGAGAGTTTTCAAAATGTCATCATTACATTTATATTTTTGTTCTTGTTGTGAATATGAGTTATTGTGGGAGATTTTTTGCTTTATGTTACGAAATATCTGGAAATTGTCCAAATGTATGGTGTAGACAAACATACTAGAATGGCGTTCGCATTGCACCTCACAAAGAGACTGTTGCTACAAAATAATGTTGACATAAGTTTGTCTTATTCACATTTGGCATTTCCTTAAAACGAGTTCATTGTCCTTTGGTTATAGCCAATAACCGTCATTAGAAAGAATATCTTGGCAATTGATTCACCTAAACGGGAGATGGTTGTTTTATCCCACCTGTGTCAGTTGACCTTTACGGCTTATACAGAACCAGAACAAAATCTTATATTCTTGTTATATCAAATTGTACTGCGAGAGAATTCCTATGTGAATTAAAATCCTGGGATTCATAAGGGTACAAAATTATTGTTCCTTCTGTCTTTAGTTATGTTTTCATCGCCATGTATATGCATGCTTATATGAGCAATTCCACCAATTGGTCGTCATTTGACCATCCAGGGCTGAAAATTCTTAATTTTTTAAAATTGCTTCTATTGATTTATTCTTTTTCGTCCATAAACTAGATATATTGCTGCTAATATAGAAGAAATTGGGAAAGTTAATAATGAATATTGTAGTCATGGTAGCTTGGTAGAGACTGGAATGAAACTCTGTTGATAAGGGCACAGGAGAATGGTACCTATTTCTACATAAATGAGGAATTATATTAGAAATAATTAAAAAAGATATGCATATAATGTTATGAATCATTGTGTAATTCATTGGTCCCAATATAAGGCTCATAACGCTTTTTAGTTTGTGAAAATATTCCAAATAGAAGAAAAGTTACAGCCAAAAAACGATTCAGTAATGGTAATGGTAATGGCAGCGGTAAGGGTCACAGTGCATTGACCCTCTGTCCATATACACATATAATCCAATATATTTAGAATTTATACAAAAATGTGTCACATTCTTCACCTAGTTTGCCTGTTGAGATGACTAGAATACTTGTATTGGTTGTTTATGAAGGTAAATATGAATTCTGTTTAAGTATTTACAGGCAAAATTATTAGGAAAAATGTTCTCTTTATGTCCCAACAACACATGTTAGTGTCATTGTCAGTGTCAGTATCAGTGTCAGCGTCAGTGTCAGCGTCACGTGTGGAATACTCACGTGACGCTGACACATTTCCTATCCTAACTTTCTTTTAAGGAGAACCTGGGTGAATTCATTGTTTTTGAAATGAAGTATGTGCAACATCTCATCTATATGGATATTATAAATTATTAATTCCTAATATTTATTAAATGCGTCAGGATGATAATGCTCACGTGACGCTGACAGTAGAGCTGCCCAACTTATAAATTAAGTACTTTAGTACCTAAAAATCCAAAGTATGAACATATATCTGAACAGATTTATTTTTAATATTTCAAGTCTATGTACAATTAACAAAATTAGCACATATTGTTCACTTCAAGTTTTTAATTTTTTTCCTAGCCTGGATTTCAAATTCCACACGTGACGCTGACATTTAGAATTCCCAACATATTTTTTCACTTTTACTATGTCAAATTTCCACAGTAAACAAATAAAAAATAGATCATGGAATAGTCAGGGTCAAGGCTAAATGGTAAAATAAGTTTAAACTTATGTTTGACTATATATTTTTATTTATTTCCAGCATTTAATTAGGCCACCCTTGGATTTTCTTCACTTTTGAGGCCCTAAAATCCTGTTTTTTCACCCCCATGCCTAAATTCTTAGGAAAAACTATGTAAATAGGGGGTATTTCTGATGTATTTTGGGTGGGCGGACACGATAAAACTATTGAAAAATGTCTCCCATCATTTTTTTCCATTCAAATAAGCAAAAGACGATTTTAGGGTCAAATGAAGACCAAATGGTGGATTTGCTCATATATATATGTGCGTCCTGATATATTCAGATAGACTTATTTATGTTTCTTCTGATATCAGCGTAATGATCCAGTAACCTCGGGAGCAGGTTTACTTTCTTCCTTCATCAAAAGCCGGTCACGTAAACATTGGTCGTAGAGAGGGTCATTGATAACACATCAACCATATTCTTGTAACCCTTTCTTACACGCAAACACGTAACCTCGTAATGTACGAGGATCCGAAGAGACTTCTCGAGATTTGCGAGTCAGGAGATCGCTACAGCTACCGGAAGTTGATAGACCTCAATAATCCCATTGTTGGGGCACCATGGTGGCGCCCCCATCATGTGAGCAGACGAGGTATGGCTGGGGTTAATCGCATCTCAACGCCATTATTTCTCCTCGTGGTGAATTCATATCATTGCCAACGCACCACAAATAAGATTACCCCCGAATCAATAGCGATCGCATCCCATGACCTGCCGGCAACACACGTGACAGGGAAAGTAATGGCTAAGAATTCGCCTTCTATGATTGGAGAGTTCCAGTGCATGTCTGATCAATTTAGGACTGTGGATTGTGAGAAGGAGGCTAGAGCGGGGAGAAGGCCAAGGCCAAGCGGAGGGAAAGGTGTTTATAGCACGCCCCTGAGAGGAAGCTACAAGAACTGGCCATTCAGGCTAAATACCCCGGAGGGCGAACTTCATATGGAATAAAATGATCAAATTGGGGACTGGTCAGAATATAAATGGGGGTACGGTTCGTATAAATCTCATAACCGGATATGAATTGAGAGGCTCAGATCATGATGGTATTAAGTCATGAACATTTTATTAGAAATACTCCCCATATACCCTTATATCAATGGAAGAAGATGGCCACACAATACTATGTCCTATTACACTTGATATAATAGAGAACTTGATTATATAAATGCTTTAATATAACTGGGTAGAGCATTCTCTAATTGATAAAATTTGCTAGAAAACGCTGTAGGTTCTAGCGATTATGTTATACAGTTTAAATTCATGATTTATCGCATTCATTTTGTAGATTGAAATCTACTGTAGTATTGACACTAAGCACCCAAATATGCCCTGATGGGTAGCAAAGTAAAAAGTCATGAAGTCGAAAAGTAACGAAAATGAACACATACTACCAACTTTGATTCCAAAGTTTCTCTCTCACACTCTTTCTCTCTCGGCAGGGCCATCAGGAATTTAATCTTGCAGCCAACGCCATCACTTGTTGATGCCTTTAATGGACGCTCGCTGTAAGTGGAGTCCCCTGGTGTCGTTTTGTTCAAACACTCTACAGGATGACACCTGGAGGTAATGGGGTATACGAAGGTAACTCCACCTCTTAAGAGACACTTGGGAACTAAAGTACATCGGTGTCCTGTTTTATTTCAGCTGTGCGAGAAATGCCAATTAAACGATTTTGTTTCTTTTAACTGGCTTTCCGTTGTGTGAGTCTGAAAAGTAGACAAAGCTCCTATTAAACTAGTGGTTTCAGTTTTGCTTACTGGTGGTTCCAGTCTTGCTTATTAGCGCGGGCTAGATCTGTAATTGCTTTATCATAATTACTCTCTGCCCACAGATAATCTACTTGGTATTTTTTAGTATCTGTCTATGCTCAACACTCATGCGTAACAACTGTTTATTATTTACTTATTATTTGATGTAAATCTGTTTAATTGAACCGGTTAGTGTTAACCACTGTACATGTACATTCTCTGCAGGAAGAAGCAAGAAACGAAAGTTTCAAAAAATGTAAAACTCTCAGATCCCAGGGAGCTTTTATAATTCTTAATAACCAGTTTTTATAGTAGTTGGAATAATGCATTAAAGCTGTTTGATGTTTATTTAAAAAAATGTATTCAATGTATAACAACTATGCAAAATAAGAGTGTGTCTGTAATCACTGAGAATAACATCAATTTAATGTGATGCGTTTCTCCAGAATAAACTCGATCCATCAACTAGTTGGCGTTTTGACACAATCGTCCGCAACTCGAGGACTGCTTTCGTGCAGTAAAAGACCGCGCATGTGGCGGTCTCGCTTGTTGTTTGTGGATCTAGACGTCGCCGTTCTAAATTTACTCATATTTTTGTGTCATATTCATTTCATAATCACGATGACACCTTTCTTGACGGGTGCATCTTGCTTCATTAAATATGTAAGACCATTGTTGTCGGCACTCTATTTAATGCCTGCTCATAACCAGACTTGGCATCCACTCTAGCGGTTCCCTACGACCAACTACCTCCTCAGAGAAATATCGTCCAGTCGCCATTTCGACCCGCTTCTCGCCTCTCTACTACCTCCCCCTACTGCAAAATGAAGACGTATCAAGCACAATCGTGACTGACACTCAGAGAAAATAAAATTTGATGGAGTTCACTTTATCCTGCCTCCCAAGAGAGCCTCACAGCGCATGCGCTGAAAGGGAATGCTTCTTGTCGCCTTCTCGAGGAAGCGTTTAGGAAATGGCCGCGTGAATAGGATTTAGTGCTTGCCGTAACGTAAGGTCTTACGACCCCGTTCCGGATCTTCAATGCCCTTAACGAGGCTATCAGTCTATCAATTTTCTCCTCACTCGGAACCAACGTAAATGGTGCCCGACTATTCTTAGAGGGAGAAGCAGCATCTCACCAGTAGTTAACTATTGTAGTGAAGTATTGTAGAAAAGTTGGGAGGAGATTTTTTTAGTTCTGATGATCTGAATTGGAGTCAAGGCCAGACGTAGACATAACTGAGCATATGAATGTAGAATGTTCTTAATCAAATCACATTCAATCTGTCAAGATGGAGATCTAATCATTCCTTGACAATGCCGCCTGGGGTATTTTTGTTTTTAAAGTCATTCCACGTGCATTGTGAATATTACATTATCCAATCCAATATGATTAAAGATCAGAATGAAGAGATCATGCAAGGTTTCTTAAATTATTATGTGCAATGCAATTTCATCAGGCCTTTCTCTCCGCACCAGATTCTCCGCCTCATCATTCTTTCACAGGAAAGTAATTACCTCGTATCAAACCTTTGACCAAGACAGATTAGCCTGTGTTTGATTAAGAGAGGGATCTTGAAGGAGCACGCGCCAGATAACCCAAATAAATGAACCAGAGAATTTCAGAACTTTGGCGTCGGTTTTACTTTCTCCTGTAGTTTTCAGAGAAACTCTACCAATAATGAATATGCATCATTAAACTACATTGCATGTACCATGACACATTTGGACGCAAACTTTTATAAATATCTATATAAAGGCGACAGAATTTCCGAGGAAGACCAGCACAAGGCAGCGCGAGGAATCTGCATCTGAAATGACAGATCATCTTCCAGACAGTAAAAACTAATCATCATTACTCAAACGACAATTCACGTGGACTGCACCGACTGATAGTCGTCCGCCAGAGCTAAATGATGATAAAATGACCTAGATACGACCTTCAGATGAATTGGACCCCAGCTCGATCGGTAGTGTGAGTTCCTGATTGCGAGCTGAAACCTTGGCCTTGCCATGAAAGAGACTCTATTGGCACAGGCCAGTGGTAAGCTTTCTTCACAAAGGGGATAATGACCTTGGTATCAGCTAGATCATACAAAGTGTATAGCATAACCTCTCCCAGGTGTCAGTCCCAGGCGATATTTCCTGATTGGTCTTTGCACTTCTATTGCAAAATTGATGCCGAAGTGAAAGAGGCTGCTGAAACCCCTCCAGTTAGTCTGTGCTGGTATTTTATATCTCTTGAGATGATCTATTGTGTGTATGATAACGCTACACATATGCTAATTCGCGGCTGATCCCACTGGTCCAGCACCTGTTGCCTTGTTCATTTGGTTATCGTATCTATAACTGTTTGTGTTTCTAGAAACCGCTTGCTTTATCTAAGAATATTTTTTACCCAAGATTAAAGATCATAATTTCCCCCAAACCTTTGGGGATGATGATTGTATTTAAGCCGATGCATGGTACTTGTTACCCCTTCCGAATCCTTACATTGTCCTCGTATACAATATTATATAAAAAAGCATTACATCCAATTGATCGATAGCTATATATATATTCCAAATTTTTGCGAAAGCATTTATAGAATTGTTTTAATTGTCTTTTGCCATTAATGCTAGTTCTTAGGTGTTTAACATCAACAGAGCGACCCTTATGAGTTTCTTTACATTCCAATTTCAATACTAATCGCTTATTCACAAACATAGCACATGTTCACATTCGTCTTAGGGGTAAATCAACCCAACTGGTAGTCATTAAAATGAGTGTACGCAAATGGCATTGAATCTTCATCAAAGGTCGGGTATATATTGCCTTTCTCTGAACATATGTACATATTCCATGTATACATACATGGGGAGAATGACTGTGCTTGTTCCCCTCGCAGGGTGTCAACCGAGGGTGATATGTTCTCAAAGAAAAACTTTCAATATCCTGCGTAAAAAAGAATGCTTTTTTCAAAGCAAAATTGTGAATATGAATAGAACCTTGGAAACGTGCCCAACTTCTTTCACGGGCGTGGAACTTATTCAAATGATATTAAAAAATTCTTTGCAGGCATGATTTAAAAACTAGTGTAAATGCCCACACATCATGTAAATCGGAGTCATCCATTTTTCTAACAATGCAGTTGCCTAAAATATTTCAATGCTTCGCAAAAACTTTAATTTTCTTTCTCCTCTTAAACTAAAACCTTTGTAAATCGAGGGCGTATCCCACAATCCGCATTATGATCCTCTATATTTGACGATTTCTTGTCAAGTCATGGATAATAGTAGAGAGGATCACGTATTAAAGTTAAACTGAAAGGAAGACGATTCAAATCATCGTTCTAAAAAGCTAAACAAAATGATAACTATAGTTGTGCTCTCAGGGAATGACCGCCCATTCTAATTCCAATATGATAAACCACATGGTATCATTATTGTGAATATTATTTATAGTATATCAAATCGAACTTTCAATTTATACTTAGAATTAATGAATGGGAATGTTGTTGCATTTGTGTGTAAAGGTTCAACATAAATATTCAAAGTACAGATTCATGGAGTAGATAGATTAATGCAATAGAAAAAATAAAAGAGGAGGGTTCATTGGCTGTTTTTAAAGTAAGAAAACATAGTCTGCGGCACACGTCAATAGCTTGAAATTAGTTCGAGCAAAACGTCGAGGGTCTATGTCGTAGTTTTGCTAAACTTGTATGCCAATATCATTAATACTCGTAGTACGATATCGCAGTATGAATATATTCCAACATTTTGTTTCGGCTCATGGGTGCAAATTTCTTTATTTATATAATATGCATTGGTAGAATTATTTACTTCATCAACAATAAAAGCGATCCTCTTTTTATATCAATACAATTCGATTTAATTCAAAGTACGTCGACAAGAGTCCAATTTCGTCTATATTTGAATTTCGGGAAGGGAACGAGTGAAATTAAGTATGCGACGACTGGTTCCAAACGTGTCCCATCCTTTCTCAAACTATATAGATATCTGAAATCTGCAAAACTGGCCAATCCAAGGATTATGAATTCCATGCGCACATAGGAAACCTCAATGACAAATATCCACCGGTAGTATAAGTTTGTTTTCTGGGAGTTAGTGAAGGGTAATTGTGAATGGTTTGAATAGGCGAGCGTCTTTATGTAGCACTTCAGAACATCTCAGATTACCCAGAATAAATAAGGATCTACTTACGATATTAATCATTTCTTTCATATTATGCGCGGTCTATTCATGTGAAGATAAAAAACAAATAAAATAATTCAACAACTTACAATGAGAGATCCTCTCATTTCACATTAGACTTTATTAGAATATATAATATGTTTGTAGGGAGCAAGCAGGCTGGTAGATATGGTAAATGAAGAACATCCCAAACGATATCTTAGTTTTCTTAAAATTGAGGTATTTTATGGCATATGGTATCATACCAAAGCTAACGACGATTTCGCTTGATACACAACCAGTTGGGGATTACACCTCCTTCTAATTCTGGATCCCGTGCCCGTGGGTACACACACAAGTTTATTTAGTGCTATCGTTCTCAACATGTTAATGTCGAAAATTTTTAACGAACTACTTTTTGTGAACGATTATAAAACGGTTCATGCAACGGAAGTGATGCACATCGCGCGATGTATGGTGGGACCTTTCACGTGGAATGGTTGTTAGAACCATGGTAAACATTACCTCTGAGAGTGTTGTCAATGATGTAAATAATGACCTGATTCCTTTGTCCCTTTGCGAAAAAGAAGAAGATTGTGTAAACTTTGAATATGTTTTCACATGTTGTAGAAACTAGATAATACAAGAGTTCGGGTGCCGTGGTTCGCGCCCCTCCGAGGCATACGTGCCAGGTTTTTAGTTTTGCTTCTTTTGCGCTTGAACGGATTTCTTTCTGCTATAACATTAATACTGATATTACTATCATTGATATCTAACTTTATTATGATGGTACCGATATATTTTTAAAGGGGGAATAAAGATAGCGCTGAATGTCGAAGTTCGACATCCTTGTGTATTAGTTAATCCATGGATTTCCCCTCACAATTGATAATTTGCTTATTGGTTTACTTATTAGAGGTATAGCAATCTAACTGTTTCGTGGTAACAATAGGCCATGGGGACATTTGGTACAGGATTCAAGGCATTCTAGGTGTTGCCCTTCAGAAGAAAGCTATTATATAGTCAACCTTCAGCATAGGTTGTTTTTGTTTGTTTAAATGCTTTTATTCAGGAAACGGCATTACAAACCAAGTTTGCTTTCCTCAGAAGATCATGACATCTCAAATACTGTTATAGCTATCATATACCAATTGTTCATGCACATCAAGAAGAAAACATTAAAACAAGCTAGGATTGAAGGTTGTCAACATAACACCTAAAATCACTCCATTAATCTCATATTACCCCATCGTGAAACAGACAAAAAACATCATTGTTTTTGTTATGTGTTCTTACTTTTTTTTTTGTAAAATGTTCTCTCACAAACTACACAAGGGTGCTGCGTGCACTCTGCCTATAGATACAACTTGTTTATCTTCACAGACCATTATGAACAAGTAAAATCCGGACTCCATTTTGTGTCCTCAGTAATTTGTACAATGGCAGCTACCATATTGTAATTAAAACATCATTTCTAGTATGATTGTATTGTGGGATTAATAACCTTGGGAAGCTATATATAATTATATATTCTCAAATTGCCGTGTCCCGTGCAAAAATTGTAGCCAACACCTCTTTTTCATTTCAAGCTTGACACTGCCATATTCTTCAAGAAGCCTTAATCTTTTGGCAAGTCAGTTCCTTAGTCGATTCCCCTAACTGATTAAGGAGATAAGTATGAAGTTTGTTTAACACCTTATAAGTTTGGTGTGAGGAGCACATCAATGGACACCGTACTCCTGAAGCTCGTTTTATCATTACATGTATCAGGTGATTAGATCTTTCAAGCTGCATACACAATTGTGTTATACACCTATTGTGGCATCACTAAACTAAGTTAATAGAAGGCCAATCATATATATAAATAGATTTTATTTCCTTTTTGTACAAGTACATCGAAACAAAGTTCAACAGAGTCTACAACATTTAGGTCTTCCTACTGGACTTATACAATATATTGTGATTTGTGAGAAATAAATGAAAATAACACATTTTACATCATGGAACTAGGGGGGAGAATAGGGAATGTATTTATAACTGCACCGAGCTTTAAATACTGTGTGGTGAAGCAATCCACTCATACAAAAATATGAGAACGATCAGGCCCAAGATCTAGGAAATTCATTAAATTAGTTTCTGATAGATATGATGAGTGACTACTGAATAATATATAGCTTTGGCTTTCCTTTGGACCTTTTAAGTGTTTGTCTTTCAACTAGAGTAAAGTATATGTTATACATATCCACCTCCAGGAAAATGTGTGAAACGATATACCACCGCCCACCTAGTGATGTTTGTACGCAGGTGAAGTGCATGTTCGGATAATACAAGTACTTCAAGGGATCTTTTTATGACATCTTATTCATATTGACATTATCTATGGAGAGGGGAGGATAAACCCAGACAGAAATCGGGAAATATTAGAAGACGGGTTGTGCAGGGGGGGGGGCAACTTGGACGATCAACAATATCCTTATGATAAATGAATGTGAAAAGCGTTGATACATTTTCAGAAAATTGTTCAGATATCGTTGTTTTCATTTCCTTCCAGAAATTACCCCTCTTCTTAAACAATAGTGTTGATATATACCCGATTTCTCGGTTTCCTAATAATAAAAGTGTGGATATGAAATATTCTCAGACTATTGTTCAGAAATAACTTTTAATTGTTTATATCCTTCCAGGAGTGTGGATATATAAAATATTTTTAGATTACCAGATTCCCTGATGATAACACATAGAATATGTTCAGATTAATGTTCAGAAATAACTGTTTTCCTTTCCACCGGGGTGGGATAGCCCCTCCTCTTCACATAACAGTGAAGGTTGGGCCCTTAACGGAGCCACATACCATTTGTTTGCTATACTTCTTTTTTCCTTTGGCTGCCGGAGTTTATAAAGTCCCTTACAATCCGTGGTAAAGGAATACCCATGATATGAAGGGGGAAAGTGGATGTGGAATTTCCAATGTTCGGATCATACAGAGGTACAGGACAGGAGTACGTTCATGGCCAGAGGACCCTGATTGAAGAATACTTGATCCTTTCCATCGACTGGTAAGATTTTCTAATTCCATTACTGGTTATAAGATTTTCTAATGATATATGTGTCCAATTAAACAAAATTCTGCTCATCACAGCGTTTAAGAAATATGACCTTCTGTATCAATTACTCGTCAGTAAAAGTTTACAAGGAATTCTTGAAAATGTCTTGAAGTAGAAGAAAGTATTATTTTGGTATGGCAAGTGGGGACGGTGCAGAATACCATGTATATAATGCAACAATCGACTTGGAAATTCACTATAGATAAACTCTCTGGAACACTTTTCTTCAAAAGAATCCGTGCGCACTGCCCGCAAAATATTCTACTCAAGAGTAGTTTGAATGTCATAAGGGCTTCCTTTCGAGAATATACTTTTAATTTAATTCAAAGAATGTACATGTATAATTGCTACAAATGTTATAATAGTTTGGATCCCTATAGGGTAGCTAGAATACCATATTAAGTTACTGGTTTCAGAACGGTTTTATATCCAGCTATTTCATACCAAATTTAGTTCAAGATTAGACTTCATGAAAAAATCAGAAATGTAGGCGAATAAGTCTTGTATAGGTTTTTGTATGTGATTGCTACATACGATGAGTGACATGACATGTATTTAGAAGAGTACTGTTGGTGTGACATTGCTTAGCGTGATGCGCACAATAGATGTTACGTCTAAGCTAAGTTTTGCTGGTACAAGTGTTCCAGATTTACAGATACTTTACAAAACCTTCTCGACGTACTATTTACTTATAGAAGAATTCTATTTTGTTTGTCCCTCCCCAGAGATATACATTTTATAAAGACTTAGCAGAGTGTAAATCTAAAGGCGTTGGTCGACACTAGCCTCTGTTAGATAAACATCATGACAAACATGGTTCAAAGAAATATTGTCTGGGTGTAGTTTAGGCACGTATAGTTTTGGAAAGAATAACACTAGTAAAAATGGTTATGCGAACAGGCGCATTGGTCCGAAGAAGACACGCCTAAAGCAGTGTGTGTACATGCAATGTTCACTGATACTGAGCAAGGTGGTCTAATAATTCCCTAACTCTATATGACTAACTCATTGTTTATCAATACTATTACGATGAATGATCAGACATGCAATGAAGAGTTAAGAGATTAATTATTTTGTCCATACTCAGTATACATACAATCCACTAGAGCTGCAGTATGTATGTTTATTATAAGGAATACCACACTTATTTTTTTGCAGTGTTACACAATTGATATTACCAGCAATTATATATTCTCTTAATTTACTTGTATCCTCGTTCCATGTGAGTTTAGAATGCCCGAACAAGATTAATATGGAGTCTATCATGAGGTTCCCAGATAGCAGTTCTTGGCTATCACTATCATTTTTTAATATATCTATTACGAATATGTGATGATACTTTGATTGCCAGTTGATACACACAAATAATGTAAATTAGGGGTAGGACAATTCAAGGCAAGAGTCTATAATGGACTATAATATATGCTGTGGACCACCTGTGTAACGTTAGCTTCTTTTACCGTTAGATAACCAACACATCCTAATTGCTTTCGACAAATCAGTATTGATGTGTACCAGTAATGAACTGTATGGGTTCTCTATTCCAGATCGCGTTCATTCTGGCCAAATAATACCGTCTCAGAAGGAGCCATGCTGAGTGATACAGCACGTGTCATATTAGTGGCACTAGGGTCGGCGGCTGGCCTTGCTTTGCTCATCTTCGTGATTGCCTGCATATGTATTGGGCTTTGCGGAAGGGCTCCCATACAACGCCGGGGAGGAGTGTGGGCAGAATCGGAAAGTGAAAGACACGCAAAGGTCTGTTGTTGGATGCACTGTCCAAATTGCATCAATTTAAACAAGAAAGTTGAACATGAGGACGAAGAAGAGACTCCATACTATGGAAGAAGAGGGTCGTCTACGAGGAGAGACAGCAACACTGGAAGGAAAGAAAACAATGCTGATAGGAGGGATAGTAATGGAGGAAGGAGAGAGAGCAATAGTGGAAGAAGAGAAAGCAATACTGGAAGAAGAGAAAGCAACGCAGGACGAAGAGAAAGCAATGCAGACAGAAGGGAAAGTAATGCTGGCAGGAAAGAAAGCAATGCAGGAAGACGGGAAAGTAATACTGGTAGAAAAGAAAGCAATGCTGGAAGAAAGGAAAGTAATGCTGGTAGAAGGGAGAGCAATGGTGTCAGAAAAGAAAGCAATGCAAGAAGAGAAAGCCATGGTGGACGAAAGGAAAGCAATGCTGGGAGAAGAGAAAGTAATGCTGATAGAAGAGAAAGCAATGCTGACAGGAGAGAAAGCAATGTTGATCGCAGGGAAAGCTACGCAGAAAGGAGAGAAAGTCATACAGGTAGAAAAGAAAGCAATGCAGACAGACATGAGTATCACGGCGGAAGAAGAGAAATCAACTCTGCTAGGAAAGACAGCAACGCAGGGCATAGAGAACACAATGCAGATAGACGAGAGAGTCATGGTGAGAGAAGGGAGAGCAATGCTGAAAGACATGCCGTTAGGAAAACTAGTACAAGTAGTAGAAAGTTGAGTAGTAGTAGTTGGGTGGAAATACCCACAGGAAGGAGAGAAAGCGTCCAGAGTAGAACTCTGTATGAAACCAATGCAGGTCATAAAGCCCAAATGTTAGCTGAAGAAGAAATTAATATAGACATTCTAGAAGATGACACCTATCTGGCAAGCGATAAAGCTATAACTAAAATTATACAAATATAAAAAGGGTTAACCATAAACTACTGAGCTTTAATACATTCTTGCGTCATTATAATTGTATCGCAATATATCTAAACACTTGCATATAAAAGTATTAATTGAAGTCTTCCAATTAAGAAACTGAATTAGGGTTAATGTCTCCAAAATATTTTACCTCCCGTTGCATAAGCTTCTTTGTAGTTTGCACTTATGCAAAGGGCGTCAGGACGATTCCAGCGGACTGAATTTAATGGAAAAGTCTCATAGGATTGAACTGAGGGGCGGGGTGGCCCACCCAAGGTAGCATACTAAAACCGATTTTGTTGTGTACATGTATATATATAAATGAAATGATTGACTGCAATGTCCATGGCGATACCGTCCTCTCAGTCTAGGCTAGGAGTTGAGAGAGTCCCTCTAAACTGAGGGAAAGCCTCTCGCTTCAAACTGCAAAATGTCATTAAAATCCCGTTAGGACGCCTACCCCTGACTGGGAAAGCTATTAGCGCAGTAGGCGTCCAATCACTGACTCACATGCCATTCTTATCTGAGAGGCAGTGCGCCTAGACTGCTTTGTGCTAATGATTGTGATATTCTGATACTTTTGTTCAATAGAATCTCTATCAAATTAGTTGAGGGAAACATGGCCAAATTTAATCGGTTATTCTCAATGGAGTAAAAGCTATAATTGCTAAGAAAACTAAGATTCAGATTTTTGTAAGGGGACAAAACAATCCTAGATGGATCCCTACAGTCACTCATGACCATGGATTTCTGCCGGCTCTTCATTCATCTGACTCTCAAATATATTTAAAACCCCTGAAGATTGTTTACTGATAGGATTATGTGGTAGTACACTACCATCTGTGGAATTGGGAAGAGAAATTCCACTAATGGTTAAAATAGCGAATAACTTGAATGTTTATAAGCAATTAGGCGTGAACTGCGATGTTGCAAGCAGTTATTTAAGAAAACTTACTAGTAAGATTTTGTTCTCGATTATTAGGTGTGTTTACAAATTTACAAGACTTTAATTCATCCTACCCACTGTTTAAAATGCGGAACGAAAATCTCTTATTTGAAACTTTAAAAGGTTCATCACATTCAAAATCCTGCATGAAAAGGTGTTTGACATCTCTCATCTCTAAAAGTGTATTGCCAGCTAATTTCTCTCGGAAAATGTCCTTTCCATTTTGTGGTCTATTTACTCTCGAGTCAAGGTTGAAAATGAGAAAGCATTATTAAAAAGTCCTATAGAATAAGATATACCATTTGCATCAACATGGCCATGGGTTAAACAGGAGCTCCTTCTCCTATCCTAATTGCCATCTAGTGAGAATGGGCGGAACGAAATAGATGTTCAGCTTCACCAGAATATTTGCAATAAACTGGTTTTACCATCTCTTTTAATATGTGACAGATGAAATACTTAATGAAATTATATGTTTTGTGTATATCGTATAGATGTAATTACGCTTCTAAAATGCCAATATTTTAATCAGTTATCAATGTTGCAAGAGGGTTTCAATCCTACACTATACAAAATGATCTACAATTGTACTCATATTACGTCTATCATACGTTTTCTTTTTCTGAATTCCGTGAATTCAGAATGAGCAAAACATCGTACGGACGAAGGAATGGAACCAAATGATATCTACATTAAGATCAGAATACATTCAACATTATGAAGAATGGTAGGCCATATTTGGGTTGTCAGATAGATGATAAATGATGCTCTCATGCGCATTGCATGCACTGACCTAGGCAAGGCAGGCCATGTGACATCGCAGGTCAAGTGAATATGGCATATCTTCAGGCAGTCTGTGCCGACCCACAGACATAACAAATGAGCCAATGTTCTGACTGCACCATTCATGATCGCTCATCTTATGATGTTATCTTTTAACATCATAACTACAGCTATTTCAATGTAGGTAAAAGGTTCTGTTACAGATACAGAATTCAAATTCAAAAACTCTTTTCTTGCAGATGTTTTTTACAATCAGGTTGGCCAGTTCTGCCTTATCCAGACTGGTCTTCCTATGACTGCCTTCCTTCAGAGCTTTGAATTGATAGTTGTACAGAAATTTGCTATAACAAATATTGGGAAAATAAATGGCTTAAAAGCTAACAGTAGTTGGAAATTGTTATGAGATGAATAACTACAATGGACAATAATGAATGAAAGCAGTGGCTACGACATAAGTGTGACCGACCTACTGGGTCAGTAACTGTGTCTGAAGGGATTAAATTCTTTTGTTTGGGTTGGAGTTATATTTGTGTATAATTTCTCCTTATCCTGGTGCATGAACAAAGTAATTTCAGTAAATGTATCTGCTTATATACAGTATATTGCTGTCAACTTGACAGGAGGTAAGGTTATGTGCCTGAGAAACATCGGTGTGGAATATGGCAATTAACAGGGACACCCCCAACTAACGTACTTGATTTAATATGAAATTGTATCTACCCCTTCTAGAGTAGGTGCTTTTATTGACAGTATCAATTCATAGAAAATATAATCATTCAGGAACATTGCTAATCATTAGGTTTTATTAGTGAGTAGAATCCGGATTAAATAAGTACCAATTTGTGTTATTATTGTAGCCAGTATACTTATGTTTATATCACAAAGCATGGCCGAAAGATGTTTACATAATTATTTTGTAGCAAGAAAGAAAAAAATGTCCTCAGGATTGATGATTGTGTTTCTATGGCAACTATTTAGGAGATGTGTAAACTTGTATGTTTTATAAGATATTTCAAATAATCGTGGATTAAGTGCAACATACTGCAAGTGTAACAACTAAATATGTGACGACCCAATGATGGGTTCTGTTATCCGGCATACTGTACTTAAAATTACAGAACATGCCCCCAAACCCCGTGATTGTTCTACTACATAGGTGCAGGTCACGTATGTAACAAAATGTGTTTTAGTATTCATAAACAAGGTGCCAAAAATACCGAAAATTGTCGTTAATGATATGAAGGGGGATGATTATTGAGGAACTACTACCTGTAATGAGTGTAAAACCGATTTAAAAGACAACTATTTGATGATCAAGAAAAAAACATCAATTTTTAATAATCTTTTTTTTTTATTATTTTTATAAATTTCGACGAGGTCTGTTCAATCAGAATTTTGAGATTAATTCTCAGTTTTGACGAAATTGGCAATAAATAGTAGAAGATTGACAATTTGTTTAAGTTTCCCAGAATACTTATTTCAGTAGAGACACCGAAGACTTGCATCTCTGTCGGCTCAGAATGAATTTCTTGGCCAAATCAACGAGTTTTAAATGAAGATTTACTCTCGTTGGCTAAAGAAATTGACTGGAGGCGTTATTTCGAAATTAATAACTTTCACTATTGATTCAGACCACGAGTAAATTTACCTAGCACGATCTTGTAGCTGCGTCATTGTAGAAGTTTGTGCTCTCAGTTTTTAGTATAATTATCTGTATCATGAAATACTATTCTATTGGGTGAAATAGCTAGGTTCCTGTATCCAAATTATTCATCGGCAGACGAATAGATGTGTCAGGTGGGTCATTGGTGATTCAGTGTACCGATTCCTCAATAAAAGAATCTTTCTATCCCGTTCGATGTGTTATGTTATCTTTATGATATAAGTATATCTAATGTTTATATAGCCACTCAATAGATGTATACATGGAATAGGAAAGGACTACTTTTCCTACATATAAACCAACATAACCGTTTGGATATGATAACTGAACCCTTGTTTCATTTTAGGACTACCGAGATATTACTCTACGCAAAACAACGCATTAGCCCAAGACAATAGCTTTCAATGATATATTTTATTTCTACAGAAAGAAAGTACTCACAAATGACACACAGTAGACAAATTAAAGTACATGTTACAATTCTATACAGATCTCGTTCTTTTAAAAGATTCGTTTCTTACATCATTGCAATAGGACGTCGGACTCAACGATAAAATATCTGACCCTATAATTCATATTAGGGAAAACACATAAAATCAAAGCATAGATGGCAGACTTCAGAAGGGTTAAATTACCCTGGGTAGAGACAACAAAATTATTTTCAACACGCATGGAAATGCAAAAATATACCTCGGTAACGTTGTGCTTCCAACATAGAGCATTTTAAAGTTCGTGACCTAAAAATACGAATATCTGGAAACATTTCTTCAGAGACCAATGATGGAGACGAATCATACCATAGTCCCATCAACTATAAAGTATATCGTTTAACAGAAAAAGAAATATAGAAAGATTGCCTGAAGTGAAATAGTACAACTTTGTGATTTAGAAAGATTGCCTGAAGTGAAATAGTACAACTTTGTGATTTTAAATTGATTTATTTGAAATATTTAATAAAATTAACTGGATTAAAATAGGTTCACCATATCTGGAAACGTAAGGTTATCGGTAATAATGCTACTTGTAAAAAAAGCTTATCGGCAATGATGTCATGGTCGAGCAAACACATGATTGAGGACTTTCCCCATTCTTCTCGCTTTCTGCATTTGGAAGACTCGATATTTCAAGTGTACCACGGGGTAACGGTAATGTGATAAAATTGTTACCTACATAAGATGCCATTTACAGAAGCATAATAATGTGGTATTAATTTTAGATACAACATTAAAATTATTCACAGATGACTTGCAAGATCTGAACCGTAATGCTATTCCTGTTTTGAGACAGATTTGGTTTACCATCATATGATACCACACATGCATTTCCTACAGCTCGGGCTATAATAACGAATGGCATATAAAAGGAGCGGAGTGGTAAAGCAAGAGATTCTAACAAAACGAGGGTTCTGATGCTGCCACCTGGACATAAGTTGGTTAACCAACGTTTGAATCTGTTACATGCCACAAGGAGCAGCACAGACGAGAGAATGAAGAAGTCTATATTGAGTGTTGTTACTGGGTCTAAAACTTTTTGCAAGAAATGATTAAAAAGCATCTATTGAGGATGTCAGTGGGTGGTCTCCCAACTTATTGCCACAAAATAGTTTACTATGGTCATTTCGATTTATTGAATACTTGGATCTTTGTCAGGAACTTAAATCCTGCTCTTAATCAACCAATAGCCTAATTCAATAGGAGGAGGAGGATGGATAGGTTCAATATTTTACTATTCAAGCGTATCAGATCGAAAGTTGTTGAAGCCATGCACATAGAAAGTCTTTTAAATCCACACAAACGCAGGGTACAAATAAATGACACAAGGTCATACACGGGGGAGCTTTCCTTCACATGATACTTAACTAAAGGGGTTCGTTATGGACAAATGTGTCTTCCAGTTATACCCTTTACAAGTATATTTACACAAACTTTTTACAAGACAAATATAGGTAGAGAAAATAATGGACACCGTTGTCCATACTTTACAAAGCGGCCTATAGCACACTACCAAGGAATAATGTCTTTTCCTACAAGCACCTTAGAGCTAAATTCATATACAAGTAAAGTTTTAAAGAATTGCTTAAGCTGGACACGACTCATTATAAACATGAAGCAAAATTACATAGCCTGGAGAAATTGTTCAGCTGTATTATGGCTGAATATGTTCCATGTACAAAATAAAACAAAAGCTAGTAAAATATAGAACAGCTGGTGTGTTAATCTCCTCTGTTCTCCATATGACATTGTTTTGGTACAAAAAAATATCCAACACTTATTATACACTAAACCAGAGTTTTTTATACAAGAGAGTGGAACAGAGTTGAATCCTATCGAAATTTCACAATGTTATACAAATTTTGTCTTTGGGCTAGATATGTCCATGTGCAAAGAAGGTCCAAGAAAGTGGGATACAAAGAAACCTCCATTTTTAATGGTTTTATCTAAGCTTCAAATGTCCATCTTGCGCTCAAGACAAACAGTCTTCCTGTTCGTGGTTTGTAACCACGCAAGATTCATTAAAATCCATGCCAAAAAGAAAGTTTTTGACCCAACACCAAGGCGAAAAGCTTTGGAATCGGTGAATGGTATAGCAGCGGGACAGAGATATCACGGGCATATATTAATCTTTCTATTAATGTAATTTTCAAGCTATTCTTTGAAGACGATGAAGGAATTCTCACTTTCTAATGATCAGCGAGTGCACGGATGAGCCCCATGGATAACCATTACTAATCTATTTAAAAAAATAACATTTTGCCACAAATAAAACGATCGTAGGAGGATGCAGGGAGTCTCACGTATTACGGAAACGGGGCTACTTTTGACTCTGGGATCAAGATCAACTCACGTTTGATGGGCTTTTACAAAGCCAGCAAACATTTCGATCAACCAAGGGTTTCTCCATCTGGACCACACACAGCCCAACTTCAAAAATCGAAACTTTAAGTTATTTCATGACCTCCTTCACTGAAGTAGCGTCGTCAACCCCAAGAGATAAGATTGGAATTGGTGAGGAGTGGAGGGTCAGGATATTGTGATAAGGCCAGAAAATGTCCTCCTAATGTACGTAGAAGATTGAGATTCCCACTGATTTTTTAAAACCATATTAACGATGGTCAAACTGGGCAAATGTTGAATGAAAAGTATTTTTCGGAAGGTCTAAAACGCAGGTGTTAATTACAGGGGCTTGGGACCCAGAGGAACGAGACCAGTTGTATTCATATAAGCTGACTTGGTCCAGGTAAAACAATGTATAACACAAAAAAAGATTTGGCACAAACGAAAGTTAATGGTCTTGGCCACAATGTCCCGTGATATCTCGGTTCAAGAGGAAAAGCACTTAGCACTTCTAAAATGCTAAAGTAGAAACTGGGATGAAGATAAAGGTTATTTTGGTGTCGAAAGACCGACTGTTTACACCCAAACATCGTCCCTTTTCCCACCCAACAGCTCATGTGCCCTCAATCTGTATTATTTCCCACTAGAGAACAGAAAATTACCATGCGTGCATCTAGGATGTAAGCAATATATTTTGTCGGGGTATAAATAATAGATTCAAGGGATTTTAAACTATTGAAAAGTATTTGTCTAAATCCACATTCATATTATGAACCAAAATATAGATGGAAAACAGGTTACTGTCGTTACAAGACACTGTAAAACATCATAAAACACTAAAAAAAGTTGTTCCCGATAATGAATTCCAATTCCAATTGAAATACAAGCTTTAACGGTGAATCTCTTCTAGCTTTCCTTTTCGTCTGAACGTAAAATGTTATCCGTAACATTAAACTAGAGAACTCCTGGCCAGCAGGAGTGACAGAGTAAGAGCCATAAAGATGAAATTCAATGAATGAGTAGAAGAAGCTATATTTTATATGTTGTACGTAGAATAACAATGGTTTTACCAACTGACTCACATATCTCCATAGTGATAACATTAGTTAAGTTTACCGCTTGTTCCTCAGCTTGATCTATACAATAACCTCAGTCTTTAATATATGAATGATATATTATCATATTCAGCACCACTCAGCCCAGATACAAAGCTATATATTAACAATATTCAACAGCAATGTTATCATAATGTGTACGTATACTTTGTATGGCTTAAAACTATACATGTTCCCGTAGCATACTAATATTATAATAGGTAAACGATGCTATGTTGTCTGCAACCGTGGTCGGAATGTAGCACCCTTTGCTGACCCCGAATTAACTGGACTTTTTGGCAACAAATCATGGACACTTTCATATTGTACATAGTCCTTAGTGTCTAACTTTGTAACGTGAGCGAAGTTGCAGGGCTGGGAAATATCGCCTTTGCTTGGTCGCTTCTTCAAGCGAAGCTTCTTGAGCAAGGCTCTTCGACTCTTATCCATTCTGGAGTTTGCCACTTTCCAGAGATCATCCTGAGGATTAACAGTTAATTCCCTGTATTTACTGATGAACTCGGCGGAGGCGCTGGCGCAATAGAACCTGAAGCCAACTCTCATTCTCAGATTGTTAGAGGGCTGTAACTGATGAAGCGAGGGCTTAACATCTTTGTAATTGGTCAGATAGTTTACTCTGTCTTGCCACAAGGGGAAGCCAGTTTCTCTCTCAGCCAAGACGACGAACATCTCCCGCCGGCGCTTGCCAAGGCCAGAGTTAAGGACAAGCACAAGTACACCAGTGTGGCACACTGAGCTCCACATGTCCACATTGCCCGTGGCAGGGTCTGCCGTGCCCATGATCATATCCACCAGACACTGACTGACGATCACCTCAGTCTCTCGACTCCTGAAGAAGAGATCAATGCGTGAGATGTCCTTTTGGGTGATGCCACTGGAAACACAGACCACCTCATCACCTTCTGTGTTGGGTTCCAACACTACATCGGATGGAGAGACTGCTGTCTCCGGTTCTCCTTCTACGAACACGTTCTCCTCTTCTGCTGCTTCAGGCTCAACTACTTTAGGTTCGATCATGAAAGCAGAATCTTCAACAGCATCTGGATCCACCACAAACAGGTGTGATTTCACTTCTTGCTTGCGAGCCACTGCCCCTTTTTTGGCATTTGGTCCCTTCCGTAGGCTTGGTCCACGGAGGTTTGGAGGGGGTAGAGGAGGCAGGGGAGGCTTGCTTCGAGGTTTCTCCGGAATATCTTTGAACTCAAACGGTGGTTCTGGCTCGTCTGAAATATTTTCTTTGGATTTCTTGAAAACTTCCTCCGATATCTCCGGAGTTGATTCCCTGGTCTCCGAGGGGGAAGTTGGCCCTCCACCATTTTCTGTGGTCGGAGAGTTGGGTTCTGAACTTCCAGATTTGTTACTCTCCCGGAATGATAGAGCACGAAGTTTGCGCATCTGCAAAGTGTCATATTTGTCAGTGATAGTTTTAACTGCTTTGAGGGTATTGTCACTATATGATTGGGGCTGAGGTAAACTGTATATCTCCTCCTCGTGTCCCTCGGGTTTCTCACATTTAATGATATTTTGTACATTGTGAATCTCACTCGCACTGTCATGGGTGGGCTCGCGCTTCTTCTCAATGAATGAGTTGCGGAGGTTGGATCCAGCGTGACGAATAAACCTGCTGTAGATAGGGTTTTGCTGCGGTTCCGCATCATCAGCTCTATCTAGCGCCTCGACAGATTTACTCATGCGATAGCTGGATCGCGGCCGCTCATTCCTCACAAGTTTCACTTCGATTGTTGGCTTTTGCAATGGTATACTGCCAGTCGTTGGTGGCATGCCCATGCTTTTCCTCGACGTTGGGTGTTCGGCGTTGGTTATGACGGGAGTGATAGTTACATTGCTGGGGGCATATATAGGCTCACCCATCACATGGCCGAGGACTATCTCCTTCGGCTCTTCCGACTTTGCTCTTGGCTTTTGAAGGTTTTGTGTGGATGTTGTCTGTGATGGTTTGTACATTGACGAAGCATTGCTCGATGTTGACATGTTTGTAATCGTACTTACATTACTGCTTGACTCGGCTGGGTTTAGAGACGTCCTACTTGTGTGTATGTTCACTTCAGAGCTTATTTTAAGTAGGCTGGGCCCAGCGCCGTTCAGATCGGCAGCCCCAGTTACACATATACTCGAACTACGTCTTGATGGCACGTCCATCATCGTCATACTCATTCTCAAAAAGTTCCTGTTCTCCTTGTCAGCCCCAGTGGTCACATCACAAGGGTCCGACTGGTTGCCATCGATAGAGCGTCTATTCCTGGGATTGATCTTCAGCGTTCCATTCTCCTTCATTCGCTGGAACTGCTTGAGAGGGCTCAGTTCTGCGTTGTCAAGAAGGTTAATGGACCCACGTCGGTCCAAAGTACCTTCTGGGGTGACGTCACGAGATCCAGAACGAGAGCGGTGCCCTCCTCCTGCACGTCGTTTGCTGCCACTGGGGGGCGTGCCCTTGGGGGATGAGGACCTCATGGTGTCGCTGCCGGACAGTGAGTTTCGGGCTTCACGAAACATTATCTATAGGTGCAGGTAGAGGGTGTTGGGGTCCAGGCCACACTACATCCTTCCTGCTCAGGAGAGATCTCTGCAAATAGAGAAAAGCAAACACCTTTTAAAATCATGCTTCAAGGAACATCTTATGATGAGTTATTGGGGAAGACCATCGCAAAGTCAATGAATACGAGCCGCAATTTTATCTTATAATATTATCGATAATTAAAGAAAACTGATTTAATATCAGAATGAGCCATCGTGTTTTACCGTACTCAACATAAACAAAGAATATTATAAATGTTCTCAGAGTATATATAACTAAATAGCAATTGATACCAACATTATGCTACAGCGAAGCGAATGGTCAATTGAATGATGGGGTATTAAATAAATAATATCTTCTATATTCTCGGTAACAATAGTTATTAGAACAATAGGGAAAATATTATGAACATAATCAATTCGGGTAAATGTGTTGTACTAACAGCCTTGGACCGCCCCCCTCCGCCCCCCCCCCCCCCTTCAATAATGCTTGTCTAAAATAAGATCTCCACGTACGGCCCAGCCCTCCCTGGACCTTAGACTAGAGTAAAAGAGACTCTAAAGCCTGGTCTAAACATAAGCCACCATCCGGGAGGGGCAGTGAGATAGTGACAGTAGAATAAACAGAAGTAAAGTGGGATTAACAGCTTCTACGAATGGCTCGTAAATGTACGATTAAACAGTCAGTACATGTTATTTGTTGTACCCAAACTCATTTCCTGACTTCCTCTCCTAACCACTTGTTTATTTGCGAGTTTATCGCCATTTTACAAGGTTCCCATATAGTGATAGACCTCAATCATAAAGAGTTATTGCCATATTGTAGAGTCGACTTCTTTATAATAATCCATACTGGTCCAATATATAATATCGAATTAAAAGGCGCGAGACTTTTATGGGGCCATTACCGAATTCATTTTGAAATAAATTGAGCTTCAGCAAATGGAAAAAATAGTTATTTTGATGGGTTTAATTACTTTCTTATAATTATTTTTCAACATTCTACTATAGACTAGCTTAGAGGTATGTGTATCCTATCTTTAGGAAGGCCAGAAACAAGTGCCAAATTCATTGCCCGGACACGTCCAGCCAGACACAGAACATGTGGCCCAACCAAAATACTGTCTGCGGTGACAATAGTAACCAATAGTGACCACAGATCTACAGCTGCAACCAGAAGACTTTGTCAGTAGCTCACAACACACTACCACACATATATAACAATGTATACATGTACATATGTGGGGCACCCACAGACCCAGGTGTAATTGCTACGACCTACGGTATGTGTTATCCACAGAAAGTGTACTTGTTTTTTTCCATATTATGGATGGTAGATTATTCCATACATTCATGTATGTATACATGTACATATGTCAGGAAATTAGGATGCTAACCAGATCATCACTCGTGAATGGACCATTCGGGATTGGTACATAAGGATATTTGGTATCGCTACATAATATGCATCTGAGCATATGATAAATAAAAAAAATACCTATAGAACCTCCTCTGCTGTTAACAATAGACTGCCACTTTGATTTGATATATATGCAAAGTTGCGGTCCCTAGGGCCAAAGGGTCAAGCAGGTGTATCGGGCCATCTTATGCAGGACCTTCTTCACTCAAATGGGGTTTTTATAGTTAGTCAGATGTATAGACAAAGACCACGGGATCCTGGAGATCATGTTAGATGTCTGACCAGACTTGGGCCTTCAATGCAGTGCGATTAATAGGGACACGGACAGGCAAGTGTAAACACGCCCCTCTATCTCATAAATCTGAGAAACCATTGAAATACAAGTGTGCATGCCGTAAGAGTAAAATAGATTTACCCTAGGGTGTAAATGACCTCACCCAACAAGATGAATTTTAATTATAACATAGATGATAGAGGTATTATTCATTAAAGAAAAACGTCTACTGTAGTTCCATCAATATGCTAAGGGTCCAATGGAAATTGCTATTGGGAATGGTTCATATTTATCTTTTGTCTGTGTACGTAACAAACCACTTGCTGATTACCCATGACCAGTGGAACATTGAAGCGTGGTAAGAGCTGGTAGTAAAGGTAATAGTTCTCACGACCTCTCACAGGAGGCGTGGTAGACCCGCAAGCACTATGGCGCCTCCTGGATCTTTGATAGAGACGCAAGCAAAGAGGCATGGCACTGCATGGGAAAATGCCCTAGGACAAATGACCTTGTCTTGTCCCTTCAGAAATGTACCTATATGACCAAAATTAGGAATTACGAGGTTAGGCTTGCGGAATGTGAGAGGATCAAAGGAAATTTAATTAATTGGCCTGAGACTATTAGATAGGGCTGCTAAGTATTCAACTCTTGGGACTCAAAGCCTAATAAGTCCTTTAAATAAAGATGTAGAATTGCACTCATTGTTTGACGTATAGGACTGAAGTAATCAATATTTTGCTGCTGTTACCTGTTTAGTTACTGTTTATACAAGAATTTGAAGTCGAATCGACCGTCAGAAAACGAGCGCCGATGAGCGATGAGTGAAGCCACTGCAGCAAAGGATTTCGGTGGGCCACCGAAATATAAATGAACTGTACTGTTATGAAGCCCTACAGCAAAAACAACAGGCTCCGAGAAATGTTGGTTAAATGAAATTCAGAGGGGTAGGGAAAGAACAGAACCAAAAAGTAGGAACTCGTTTTTGATCGACGTTAACTGAAAATTCAGTTTCAAGTCATAGTGCTAAGCGAAAACCCAAGAGCCAAGACAATTCCGCGTCGAAAAAGTTTCTCAATTACTCTCCCAACCCTCCGGCATCCTACAAGTAATGACTGCCTTCAGCTTCAAACCAATAAACCAACTCCTACTGAGCCCTAGTGAAAGCTATCTCACCCAGAAAGATTCCTTTCCATTGATAGAGGGGGAAAGCCTTAATTCTACTGTAAATTGTACTTGAAGTAAAGAGTTTAGAAATAACCTAGCCGATTTTCGGTTCCTATTAATCGATAGTATGCCAGTATTCAATATGTTAACTAAAAATGTCATTTGTGTACGAAGAAATAACAGGCGTTCAGGTAAAATGAAAATTAGCTCATTCGTGAACTTTGGCAGACAATATGACAAATGGGAAATTAAAAAAAAATAGACTAAGAAAAGGTGCACCCATTTCTCAGGGTTTTTTCCCAGGCACAGTATATTGTGTAAGTTTTATTTTATCACATAAAAGTTCAACATATGGATAAACAGTACATATCTGCCACTCAGGGTCATAGCCAAGGTCGGATAACGTCGCACGTCAATGACCAACTGATATAGTATACTGCCCCCCTCCTTGCTCCGGACATGTTCCCCTCCCCAGGTGTCACTCCGCCTGGGGCTTTATAGAGAATGGCAGGTGGGGTAAGAACGGTAGCAATTTCAGACAAGTGTTGCACTATTACGACCTTATAAAAACTGTAAAAACGTCAAGTATGTAATACCCTTGTTCGGGTTACAAGAGCTTTTGAAACGCTGCCTACACAACAAAGCAAGGACAGACAGGAGACACTCTGTGCCTCAGAGATTCCTTCAGTAAATCGTCAAGACAAGGGAATGAAAGAAAATTCCTTAGAGACGGGACAGAGAATTAACATAACAAAATATGAAGTATATGCTAGCTTTGGGATGAGTTATCAAATGTTTCACCCATAGCTGGGAGTTATTCGGGGGAAATCCGAGTTAACTAAATAAATGAACTAAGACAACCACCATTCCTCAACCTGATCCCCACCTTCACCCACAAGCTTACATCTTAAGGTGAAAGGTACCCCAGGGAGAGGCAAAGGTAAACCAGAAGACATATATGGCCATTTCCACCAATTTGACAACATTTGGGCCCCTAGACACCCCCTGAGTACCCAAAAATAATTTTTACATTTATCAGTTGATTTTTTATTTTCTATCAACCTTATATATATGCACATTAAACTGCCAAGTTTGGAACCATTCTGATAATTAGGAATTTGTTTACAGGGGGGTCGAAAATAGATCCCAAATATGAAAAAAAATGCTAAAAATAGCTCGACGAATAATGGTACAAATTTCTACATAAATGAGGATTTAAATTAGAAATAGATAAAACAAATATGCACATAATGTATTGAACTATTTTGTACTTGATAGGTCTCGACATAAGGATCATAACACCTTTTATTTGGTGAAAATATTCTAACTAGAAAAAAAGTTACAGTCAAATAACCATTCAGTAATGGTAATGATAATGGCAGTGGCAAGGGTGATAGGTCATTGACCCTCTGCCCACATTATAATGTATTTATACACAATATATAACTCATTATATTTAGAATATAAATAACATTCATGACCCTTGTTCAGTTTGTTAAGTTGACTAAAATACTTGTATTTAATGTTCCTGTTCTGTTTAAGTATTTAGAGGCAAAATCTTCAAGGATAAACGTTCTAATATTATGTATATATGTTAGAGATATAATTTCTGATATTATGTGACAGCAGGCGTGACGGCACACGACGGCAGGCGTGACGGCACACGACACAACGTGACGGCAAATTTTTAAAGCATTTTGCATGTAAAATCATGTAAAAACAACTCGGAAATCATGAATTTTCAATCTACATAGATTGGTACCAAGCAAAGTCAATAATAAATGTCAAATTTAAAGTTCATTATTGAAGTTGTGCCTTATAAGGCTCTAAAACCCCTAAAATAGGCGTGACGGCACACAACAGGAGCTAGGGTACCCACCACCTTTTGCCATCATGTTATTTCTCTGCTACAATTCATGAAAGACACAAATCACAACATTTGATGTTCCATATATGTATAATCCCATGCATTTTATCATTATTCATCATAATTTGATATAATTTTTATTTATTTTTTTTAAAAATCCACCTTAGGCACACTGCGTGACGGCACACGACATGGGGGGTGCCCCACACCAAAAAAAAATGGTTTTTGATGGCTTTTGGCGAAAAAATATTTTTTTTGCAATTTCTTTTTATGCAGATCATGTTCACATAACCTACTATCACAACATATAAAAACGAATGTTCAATTTTCAAGATTATTTAGAAATTTAGCTATTCCACGGACTAATGGCAGTTTAAAAAAACGATTTTTGCCTCCAAAATGGGATTTTGAAAAAAAAATAAAAAGATATTGGGCTAAAAATGCCAAAAATGTGGTTCCACAGGTTGGTAGAACCATCCTATCAAAAAAAATTATCAAATTAATAGTAATTAATTTGATTTAAGCCCATTTTATCACTTTCCACGATTGGGGGCCAAATGTTGTCAAATTGGTGGAATTGGCCATATAATGTATAACAGTGATTTATAAATACTTTCTCCGTTACGTGTCACCAGCAAGACGCGTCTACATCACCTGACCCCTATCAACTCACGTGCAACACCGTAGATTCTCGCCCCGGTATAATCAACCAATCAGAATGCGCTCAGCAAACATGTGACGGCGAGACTTCATTCGATCGCTTTGCATCGAGAAGTAGTTTGATCAAACAGTTAGAGCATGGCTTGAGCTAAGAGTCTTGTCTACGGCAGACCGTGTCTGACGTGGCTGGCTAAAACCAACACCATAAATAAGATGGGAAATTAGATCTGGTACCATATACATATCAGATAGCGGATCAAATAAATGATCATATATCACACTAGGCCTACAGGTTGACTCAGGGGATGACGGAGAATGTTCATGCAGGTAGTATACTCCCAGGGTACGAGCTCAGTCACGACAGTATATCTTTAAACTTGTTTTACACATTCATCATTTTCATCCTTCCGCATGAGACGATGAGAAGTTTATGATTATTATGAGTAAATATTAGAAATAGAAACGCGATAATCGATTTTTTTATTACGATTCAATCCATTCCAGTCATTCTCGAGCAACCGATTCTATTACTATATTTTAGAATTTTGAGAGACTTACTCGTTAGATAGTAAGTTGAATTAAAATTATGATATCTTCGAGGCAACTCGAGGGGTTGCAGGGAACCCTAGAGAGTTGGCGAGAATATATATAATTATATTCAGCTGAATATACAAATTTCACAGCACACACTAGAATGTCTGAATAATCATCCCCAGGAGGAATACGTTTCGATTGCTCTTCTGTAAACCTGCATTTAAGAAACACCAGAAACATGCCAGGAAAGAGATTGTGGGCGCACACCACAATAAATGTACCCACGACCCGTTGTATGGGTAGACCTAAAACCCAGCTGTACCCAATATATGCACGTCACTGAACGTGACGTTAAAAGAGCCTGACGAGCAGTAATTGAGGTGCATGAATTCTGTCCACGTATTACTAGAGACCTTAGAGTAAATTCCAGTCCAGGATCTGTTAGCAAACCTAACACCACACTGTTTATCTTCTATCAAACACTTTATAAGCTTCAGACATCAGGGTAAACCAATGCGTCCCTCAGGACATCTGACCTTTCGGAAATACCGTAACACAAATCCGGTATCCGAACACAGCAATTATAAGACTCCCTCAACCTCCGGGCCTGAGAACAGGTTGTTGAATAAGCATCACAATACGGTGAGCCGAACGCCCCCATTGTGAAAGTAAGTGTTTTTATTGTAGAGCAAGTTCTGCAGTTTTTGGTGGAGGGCTTGAAGGAAGATGGTGAGAAATTATTTGAATAAAACCAGCCCGAGGATGAAATTACAAGTATAATGCATCTTTATTATCCTGACATACTTGCCTGGATATGTGCTAAAGGCTAATGTAAAGTAATACTTGTAGACTGGGGTTGGGGTGGCGGCTGGAAGCTGTGTATGTAGCAGCACAATGTGTGGGCAAGTGTAGGGAGAAATGGCTTTCAACATAACAAAAACAGGCAATCTGCCCTCTCCTGAACCTTATAAATCTACTTCCCTGCATATTCATACATCAACTGTCCTTCATTTTCATACCGAGTAATCACCAGGCAGGCTTGCTTATAGACTGTTGGTTGTTGACAGGGCGTTTTCTTTTCATGGCATACTGGAGGCAGCTTGCCTCACTTTAGGGATTTGTTAATTGGTTTAACTGCAATAGATTTTTGGTCCATCTTGCTATATAAAATATATATTTAAGTCGTGATTATTTATAAACGCCTCTCCCGTGTAGAAGCGGTAAGGCATCTATGCCCATTTCAAGATAAAAAGACCAATCATACAAAAGCCCCCAAATGCCAATAGTAGCGGGCATAATAACCATATGAGTATCATTCCTTCTATAAGCATACTGCCGACCCATTTGTGAATGAATGGAACCGTAGTGGTATTGATGCTGAGATTGCCTAAAATCCGGGCAACAAGCTGGAAGCAAGATCCAGCCAGACAAGAAGCTTTTTGCGCATGTGTGAGATGCTCAATATGCTACTTCCGGTCTAGTGGTATTTGTAGCAGCGCTATTGAATGGGGCCCAGGGCAAAGATAGGGCTTTTCTAGGCGGGCAAATAGATGGTGGAATATCCAAATGTCAAATAGATGTTACTTGATTGATGCAATCAATGTTTCATAAGATCAGCACCCTATTTACAACCAGATCCGACCAGAGTCCAAGCCTAATACAAATTTGTGTGATTCTATCTTTTGTCCAACCTAGTTTAAATGGAGCGATTGGGGAAAGCCTATGTTTATTGGTTACCAACATAACTATTAAGTTCCACCAGTTCTGTGTCTGAAATATGCAGTCTATAGGCTCAGAGTTGAGACGGTCCCTCCAAACTGAGGGCAAGCCTCTCGATTACATTAGGACGCCTACTCCAGGCCCAGGAAACCCATTAGCGCAGTAGGCGTCCAATCACTGACACACAATTTATATATGATCTGAGAGGCTCTAAGCCTAGACTGCATGTGTCCTTCATACATGTATCCATACGTTTCCTTATGATATATATATATATCCAACACAAAACGGTGTATCTCCTTAATAGTGTTTCCTCATCCATATCTCAGAGTAGCACCTTTGGCACTTGTTTGTGAAGTCTCTGTATTGCATTCGGAGGTAGAAACCTTCAATTACAGTCACGATCAGGAGTCTGTAGTTTCCGCCCATCCGCTATGAATTATTACACTGGAACCAAACGTATTCGAATGAATGCACGTCACTGGTTTCACGTCACACCAAGAACCTTCCAATCACCCACAGACAAAGTGGATCCCGGCAGGAGATCCAGATACAACACAGCCACCACACCCTACTCCTGAGAAAATCAAGGATCCTTGAGAGACCAATAATAAATAAACGTGACCACGAATATTAACAATACAAACATGTGCTATACTGTCGTACTATTTGTATGAGTAAGAAGAAAAAGTCTCCAAATTCATCTGCTTTTAGGGTCAAAGGTTGCTTGATAGGATTCGGGGAGGATGCACTGAATTATGGCTGAGGGATCTTCAAACCACAAATATCCAACTATATATTATGAGAATGAGTCAAGGAGAGTTATTAACGGGATTAGGCAGCTTTATTCTAACAAAACGATGCTGAGTGAGTTCGATGGACTTTCCAACGAGAGTTGGAGTACGACGAATGTTTTACGTTAGTTTTTATCAAATATTTCTGTTGTTTTTCCACCGAGCACTCCAAACTTTGTGCCAAGTTTTAGGTCAGATCTGATAAGGTCATCATCGGACTGCGCCAGCTCAACCACTTGCTAACTTTAGGAATAACTCAACTTGAATATTCACGATATTGCCATAAAAATGTAGCATTCATACATGGGAGATATATTTACCCCCGTTTGGCAACATAAGGCGTATTTTCGAGTATGATTATTTCCCTTTTAATGGGATTTTGTACTCATATCAATACAAAGATGAGGTATAGGAATGAAACGAATGGACTCGAAAAAGTTGAATAACATGACAATTTTGTTTAAAAGGAGAGCCCTATGTGAAAAGAACGTATTGAACATGATGTCGCATCGTCTCGAATGTCCCATTTTCGGTAACTTATTACAAACCAAGTCAAGTGAACCACAGAAACTATGTAACCGTCAGCATAAACAAACAGAACCCTTAGTATGGTTCAGTGAGCATCGTAAAGAAATGTTGGGTGCAAGTTGTATACCAAATAAATCTCGTGAAGGAAAGGCAGTCAGGGGGAATTCTATTCTGAATACGTCTGGAAAGAATCAGTGACTCTCATCCTATCAACAAAAATCCCATTATTCATTTTGATATTGGTAAAATATTGGATCTATGTTGTATTCCCCATATCCTTGGAGGTAATATACCATTATAATCAACATCAACATCAAAATAATTTGTTGTTGATTGTCTATGATATCAGAAAACGGTAACAGAATGAACCCGACGAGCATCTGGATTATGAATCAGCAATTTGTAAAAATCCTCCCGGCGAAAATGTAATATACCAAGAAAGGCGATGTTTTGACTCGGTTCATGAAGGGATCATATGGGTGAGGACGTGGGAAGGGACATGGGTGAGATTATGTATGGGAACTTGGATCCTGAGTTGGTGTTGAGGATCCTGGGAGAAACTCACGAGAAAATATCGGAGACGGGGATGGCACCTAGAATGACTTGACCTCGTTTCAGGACAAACTCAAAACAAATGTTGAGACTGTGGGTACGCACTGTGGGATGTAGAATCTAGGATTATTCGAAAGAAATTACAATAAATATCACCCCCAGACCAAGCAGGAAAACTCACAAGGAAAACATAGGCCCGAAAACCCTCATATAAAGCATAGGTTGAAAATCATAAAATTAACGTATTTATCCCAAGTTCTAATTGTTGTGGAAAATAATATCGTACGGAATACTTTTGATTATCTGTATTACGCTTAAATACGGACAGTAAAGGTTTTGATATGTTCCCCGCACCAATATTAATGAAATGTTGATTTACTAATCGATTGTCTAACTTTGGCAATAAAACGGTGTTCCACAAAAATGATGATTTTGATGTGTTCCTCCTAAATTTCAATTAATGAAGTACATTCTATCCGGCTATCTTTTCTGTCGATGAACTTGTGGAACTGTCTTCACGTACAATCTTCACATCAACAGGCAGCGTTAAGGCCCTAGTCCACTAAGCCGATTCTCATGCGATTCTCATGGAATTTAGTGGAAAAGGGTGCAAAATCGCATGAGGCTTAGTGGACTAGGCTCTTTAGACTCTATTATTCCTTCAAGCTAACACAGCATGGAAAATCACACAGAGGCGTCCCACTTTAATGGAACTAATTTGGGTCCTACACGAGGTCATGTTGGAAGATGTACTTCTACAAAGGGAGCAGTGTTTCACGCACCTGGTATCCACACACCATTCTCACCCAGTTTGACTAAGGGTTGAGAGAGTCCCTCCAGATTGAGGGAAAGCCTCTGGCCCCAAACCGCAAAATGCCATTAGGATCCAATTAGGACACCTACTCCAGGGCCGGGGAAGCCATTAGCGCAGTACGTGTCCAATCACTGACATACCATTATTATCTGATCCGAGAAGCGGTGAGCACCTTGGCAACCAACTTTAATATTCTTGATTCTTCAAGTGATTCCCTTTTTATGTAAGGAGGACCGCAATACACAACCCAACGTATTAAAGCAACGAAATAAACCATCGTAATCGCAGCTTATAGTTTTTTTTAGGGTGCCACAAACGCTGGTTTATAGTATCACAATGGTGCTTTGGACAATGGCTCGACACGTGATTTACTCCCAATATCGCTACCAGGTGGAGTATACGAGGATCCCCAGGTACCCGGTTTGCCTATATTTACTGGTCCCCTGCCTGGGGAAGAGTTCCCGGATGTGCAGGGTTAGCCAATGGAAATGATTTAACTCAGATGTGGGCAGTCTGTCGACACCTCAGTGAGTCAGGTAAAAAAAAAGGGGAACAAAAGTAGAGCAAGAAAGGTTTCGTTGAATGAAATGGTTTGGGGCAAGTGAAGTGAGTGGGAGGGGATATACGCTTAGTGGGGCAGAGGAAATAATTTGGTTAAGATGTAGGCAATTTGTTACCACAGGCTGAGTCAGATAAATAAAAATGGTCAGAAATCTGGCGCAAAAGAAGTTGACAAAAACTGCAGTTGCCTATTTGGATTATTAACACATATGGTGACTCACCCAAGAGCAACAACCTCGAGGAAAAACAAGACAATAACTAAGTACCTCGGCGTGCTGTAGGCGGGTGGCCATCCATGGGGAGTATAATAGGGACAGTCTGTAGGCAGATTTCCTGGGCTGACAGCAGGGCAACTGGGGGCTGCAGGGAAAAAGGCATTGCAAGAAGTCTGCAGCAACTGCCTCGAGGGAGGGGGTAGAAGATAGGAAGGTACATTCCAGGCTGAACAAATGACTCCCTTGGCTAGGGAGTCAAGGAAGTCTGACTGGGTCGCGTGTTCGGGTAGGTGTCCGCCAGATGTACCACAAAAGAAAGGTGAGGGATGTGTGTGTGTGTGTGTGTGTGTGTGTGTGTGTGTGTGTGTGTGTGTGTGTGTGTGTGTTGGGGGTGGGGGGTGGGGGGGGGGCACAGGAGTAAAAACATAGGCACTATCATGGGCAGGGCGTAAGATATAGAAAGGTAGCGCCAGCCAAGCAGCCTGAGAGGCTGATAGTGAAGAGAATAAATATGATAGATATAAGAAATCTGGATCGGTTATCTTCATCTGATCTTAGAGTAAAAGGGATCTGATCCCTCTCGAAGTCGACACTTATATATTCAGGCATAAAATGGAGCTCCATTTTATTCTCATTCAGCTAGGTAAACTGTTCATTGCCAATACGATATACATACATACATACATACATAGATACATACATAGATATATACATACATACTTTCTTAGAGAACACATTACTCAAGAGCCTTACTGTATGGTATCTATTGTGGCTAACATTAAGATGATTTAGTTTGTTACTGAATAACTAGGACCAGTCTAAACGGAAACATGTTTTTGAGGTTTAGGCAACATGTTGACGAATGATGAATAGAAGAACAAGCGTTAATATGGAACTGCCCCTAGACATAAGAATAGGAAAAAAACATAAATCACTCAGAGGAATCAATCCCAGGACAAACATGTACTTAAATGCCTTCTGAATTCCTTACTAATACCTTGTAAAGTCTAATCAAATGGTAGTCCAGAGAAATGAATAACTTATGGAAGGTGAAGATTGGCTAGCTGGTAGCGTATGTGAGGTCTGTTCTTCCCAAGTATTGGATCTGTTTCTGGTTAACTGCATAAAGATTTATTCTCCACACATTTATCATTGGGAGATTGGTGGGTTGGGATTCCAAGTGAAAAATGGGTGAGTGTTGGTTGTTTAGGCCCGAAAGGGTTAGTGGAAGGTATCTTATCAGCATTTTTTTCTAATTGCAAGGGAGGGGGTCAGGGGTGTGCCTTCCAAATGACAACGCCTGTGGTGAATGGAGTGAGAAGTCTATAGCTAAGTAGGTATTCAAACTGGCAGTAACTTAGTGCCTTGGAGCTATTTTCTTATTGATCCCATAATTCAACTTAGGAGGAATTCATCAAACTTAATTCAAATCTACCTAGCAAGAGACTAGTCCATCTCCAAGACTCTATAACAGCCTACACACTAAGATATCCAGGTCTCATGCCAACTACACGTCTACAGCCTTTTGACTTTTCAAATATTCCCCCGGGGTGCCTGGCATAATTCACTGCCGACAAATAACAAAAAAAGATTTGAAAAAAGTAACAAAAAAAAGTTCTGAAGATGAAATCAAAAGAGTCGGTAGTCAGACTTGGCCTCAAATATCCATTAATTCCTTGGTAGAGTCCCTAAGGTGTGTCTAGGGCTCTACCCAACAAAAAGTACACTGTCTGAAATATTGATGTAGTTTTAAGGGGAAAGAGATAGAACACACCTCCACCATTTGTTCTGGGTCTTGGCTAATCTAGCTTCACCATTTTCTATGGCGTTGCCCATCATTCATTAGAGAATAACATGAAGAAGATTGAAGTACAGGTAGGTAACAGTCTACCTCCATTCCTCAACTTAATTCTGCACGATCTTTTTTTATCCACTTGTCTGAAATCAGAAATCATGGATATAATATGCTCACTTGGGAGGGGTCCACATGGCACTGCCACTAGAGACCAAGTCAACAGTCAAGTCAATATCACACTATGATGTTCTCTCAAGACATTGTCATTTCCTTGTATATTTCCCACGATAGCCCTTTCCATTGACCTTGAGTTCATCCCCTTTCTTATTGCTGTCCTATTTACACTTTTTGCCTGGGAAGAAATGAGTCAGTGTGCTGAACGCAGCGAGCTCGTGGGTGATGTTTTCCAGAAATGACTTATATTTGTTTATCAAACACACACATCGGTGTTTTTGAAACACAAATCAAACATGAGTTGGCCAACTCAAAACGGAACCGAGGAGGGAACATTCACTAAAACAGCAATTTTACCACTCGAACAGTAAATAAATGTCCGGGTAGTATGAGGAATATCTCATCGATAAGCTCGTTCTATTATTCTATGAAAAATTTCTAAGTAGATTGAGACAACTCAAAACACGAAGGGACACAGATGTTTATATTTGAAGGAGGTTTAATACTTTGGGGCGATCTACGTTTCGGTCTAACATTCGACCTTCATCAGGATTCTATGAAAATATGATAGAAATAGAATCAGATATCGTAGATATGGACACGCCTGAAGCAACAAGTACAACTGCACTCCAAGGCATTCCTGTGCAGTGTGCTAGTTATTGAAAGAAGACATTTAACATTAGTTTCCATTATTATGTGCACGCACATATATACTCCATACACATTATATTGCGAATATATGGTTTATAAGAGGTTGTACACGGGCAAATTCTATGGACAATACCAGGCAAGTTCATATCAAATACTTGGCTGTGAATTAGATATGATAATGAAGGCCTGCCTGACGACATGAGGACAAAGTCATATTATCATAATTATCTCTCTATATAATATATCATAAAGGCAAGCGAATACCAGTACACGTACATTCATAATCTTGCATCAATCCACATCTGCGTGAGCTTTGTAGTATAATTATGATGCTACCTAACCTCAGAATATGAAGCTACCTAAGCTCATCTTATATGCAATGTCCCATTCTTTTCCGAAATTCAGATATAGGCCTAATAGATTCTCACGAAAGCCACATAATGATAAAAACATAATAATTTGTCATCAACTTATCGGCTCATATCAAATATGTTCCTGTTTTTTTCTTCATGGGGATGTTTTGCCTTTTCATTTTAGTTGTGTTATCAGGTAACTTTGCCTATCATCCCTTATACCAGATCTTGCTGATCCTTGAACCAAACTCCATTAAACATAGTTACATCCTCTGTTTCTGTTCATCACCTCTTGCCTTCCAATCATCATCGCATTCATATTTCCACCTAGAAATCTCGTCTCAACACCAAGGTGTTATATAGAACACCCTTGTTCTCTTCATATCATTTATCATGCACAGATTCCTAGGGCTCTGCATTTTTTTCTGCTTTTAATACGACTTCAAGCAAACGAATTACAACGAGAGACAGCCATATATAATCGAGAACCAGGTTCAGTAGTACAACCAAATCGAATCATTGCATTTGTTTCAACATATCCAAGAGAAAGTATAAACTTTCTTGTCCACAATCCCAACATTCCCATTATTTGAGCAGAGGCGTTTTTGCCGTATTTCTTTTGACTTTGGGTTTGTTTTGGTGAGGACGTTGGCAAGGCTAGATGGAATGACAGCTGAGTATGGCATACCAGTAGAGAAAATAAATGAGTATACAAATATCACTAATATCCATCTCTCTACTTAGAGACGTGAGTATCTTCCACCACTCCCGACACGCCAAATGGGACAGCTTCTTTATCAACACAGCTCTCAGGCTTCTGTGATAATGTAACACTCCTTTCTATAATAGTAGAACTGGTAGGGATACGAAATGAGCTCCTCTGATAACTTGTTTACCTATTTCTCTAAGATGAATCGCCAGGTAATAAATGAATATTAGTTTATCGAGTTTATCAAGATACCTGTTTTATTCGATCCCTAGTCGTACAATCATTTCTGATTCAAGGAGATCATGTCCACAATTCATATGATCAAGGTGACTGCCAAATCATCAGGTCTAAGGCGAAGTGGGAGAGACGGGAGGCATAATAAAAGAAACATCATAATTAAGGCGCAGTAAACTATGTTCTTCAAGTATCATGCACTCAACCACACCCGGAATCACTAAAAAATCAATTTATAAGTGATGGCTTTATACCCGTACCCAAATAAATATCAATAATTCAATTCATAAAGTCACATGCTGTGCCATAGTATACTCAGTCACAAGGCGAAAGGGGCTGGATGTCGTTGTTTGGCTTCCAGCAGATCCTGGAGATAATTTCTCATGAATCTTTGATTGTCAGGTAGATGAGACGTCAAAGGCCCCAACGAGATGGATGTGATAGATTTTGATCACCTCATATTGCCACTCAATTCAGGAAGAGCCTGGTCTTGCAAACATGACTGTGCAGTCTAGGCCCAAAGTTGAGAGAGTCCCTTCAAACGAAGGGAAAACCTCTCGCCTCAAACCGCAAAGTGCTATTATAAGTCCATTAAGACCGCAAAATGTCATTATATTCCCATTAAAACGCCGAGTTCTAGGCAAGGAAACCGATTACCGACATAGGCTGACATACGATTCTTATCTGATCTGAGGGTTTGGACCTAGAGTGTGTTTCACCGCATGCAGCAGTGTTGAGTGTTTTCTCTCTCAACAGGGTTATTTGGGATGAAAGTGTTCCGTGGCGGCTTTAAGTTCCTTGATTGGAATATTTCGAATTTGCAACGCCGTGATCAAACCTAGAGAAATGAGTCTAGCTAGATGGATAGTCATTATAACAAATGACAGCCTGTCTATTAAAGGAATACTCAGGAAGGGCCAATATCTTCAAAGGGAACTTAATTAGCTAATACACTTTAGAGATGAGCAATCAATAAATTCATTAGCATCGTGATCATATCAATAAACAAGCGTAAATGTACTACCATAACGCGATAAGGAATAAAATCGGAACGTAGTTGACATCGAAAAGGAGTCGTTGCTTTTTCCATTTCCAGTAAAATTCCCTAAACACACAAATCTGGCAACACTTCAGAAAATAAAACTATATTATATCGCACGACTGCATTCTCCCATAACATTGTATTCTCCTATAACTCATATGGGAAGGATAAACCACCACATGATTTTGACGACTGGTATGTCATTTGTAGCTTAATTCTGTGAGTAACATTTGTCAACAGTAAGCTGTAAGAAAGTCGTCACACACATTTGTCACTTTGTGTCCCTTCACACGCTTATAGGGCTGCAATGCCACATGAATGACGCATCAGAGAAGGCAATGACGCAATACTCCCAGATCTGGTTCCAGTCACCCATGGCAATTGTTTATATTTAAATCAAGCGGCATGGTCTAATGGGAAAGACAATACAAATATCCGATTTGTGATTTCGATGAGGTGATATAAGACGCCTAAACAGAAACGCCCAATCATGTGGATGGGTCCGGTGTACGAAGATATCATTCAGTTTGTACCTCTTTTGGGAAAAAATAATAATTCTATTGCGTTTTCTAATCAACCGCATAATTCCACAACTAAATCTTCTATGAATCCTAAGACAAGGTTTGCATCATTTATCTCATTTATAAAATGATGCATTGCAAATTGCACCAAATAAATCTCATTAACTTACTCCACCTCTTAAATGGTACAAATAGAATCCTGCTGTATAGCCATTGCATTGACTAGAGGGGTTTCCCCTCAGACAAAAGTTCGGTAGACAGGATTACTTCATCGTAAATAAAGCAAAAGTGCACTTCATCGTATAGATAAAACAAAAGTGCATTAGTACACGTATCCCAGGTCTCGTACAACCAATCAAGTCAATCACCACATGTAAAAAGCCAAAGCCACTTACTTCCAATCCTAACTCCATACACAATAGAGAAGGCCAGTTGGCAGGATACACGAAATAAAGTTGCAATGTATATAAAAAAAAAAAAAAAAAACTCCATACATATATTTAAAAAAATAAAACACCCAAGATTTTTTCAATCATGAAAATTCTGTCCCCAGTAACTGAAGAGCTATGCTTTATACACAAGTTAAACTGACTACGGTAGACTCGAACAACTGATCTAGGGTCACAATGCCCACCCACCGATTTGTCTGTATCGGGCCTCATCTACCTCAAACACGACCTCTGAATGGTGTTGTTTGGTGCTGATACAAAAGATACCCACCCACACTAGACAGCCATCCATCCACAACATGCCACCTAGAAACCAGACTCGTGCCCTAAAATTTGTTTTCCCCAATTGTTTTCCCCAATTGATGTTCTACAGAGAGAGACCTCTCTATAGTATGTATTGTCAGCAATCGAAACAACAGGTCCGCCATTTCAATGCTAGATCTTTTGGGGAATATTATGTGAAGTGTGTGGAAAAACATCGGGAGTGTAAAAGATATACCAATAGAGTCCAGACGAAAGAGCCAGAAGCCCATTTCATCGCCAATAATAGGAATTTTAGATTCCCCCACCCACACACATAACACTAGAGCGTTTGCCCTCTGGGTCCCTCATCCCCATGTACTGCACAAAGGTCTGTAGGTCTGTGAAATGTCTGAGGATCAGTGCATCCATTATATCCCCCCATCAGCCTCCATAAACTTCTGCAAATAGACGTAAACCCAACTATACACAAGCACGCCTATCACATCATCTCTCCTCGGTACGAACCCTATGTCAGGAGACAAATTTTGTGATCCCTCTTGGCACCGTAGGGAGGGTAGAGCCAGCAGATAAATTCTGTTCCTACTTAACTCAGTACATTCGAGGATAAAATGGGTTAGCAAAAACTGGATTGATGTATCAAAATGCAGGTTGAATCCCCAGAAAGGTATGAATAAACGGAGTGGACAGAAACAGTGAAATGATCTATCTATACTGGACTCCCGAATACACTTGGCAACGTTCCCCTATATCATGGGAATCCATCCCTTTTTTAGATCTTGGCCATCCTCGCTAGCTTTCGTTTCTGACAATCAATTTGTATATACCAAGTATGTCAGGAATCAAATGACATCCTTAAAAACATAAACGTGAATAAAATGAATATAATTAGTAGCTATGGAAGTGTTTATCACATTTGTTGTGAGACAGAATGGGTGGCAAAGGGAATCTGGCTTTTCTCTGGAGGTGTCTAGCCTAACATAACAACGGGAAAGGTACACAAAGTGCCATCGGTAAATTAGCATGGGTAAAATTTTGCTTAAGACAAATTTATGAAATAAGAATAGAAAATAACGGAAATTATTCTTAAAAATAAGGTTAGAGTTTACTTACATCTCTGAGTCCTTTTATTCTAACCTTAGATAGGCAAGCTTTCAAACATAAATTGGACTATTCTGTGTGTTTGAGCTAATGAGAGATTAAAGCAAATTACTCTGTGTACAAACGCGCTTTTCATAATTTTATTATTGGTTTTTATAAACAAAAAGAACACAATATAACATCCAGATAGAGACGTGGATGTAAAGGGTTAGGGGTAAGTATAGCCTGATGTATGGCAAGCGGGTGGCAGACCCGACCACCACGTGGCCAAGTTTAATGCGGGTGTTAAATTGTGTACAACAAGTAACTTTCAACAAAATAAAACTTATCTACAGGGTGGAGGCGGACGCGAAACGTGCACTTGAGAGAGGGAATGATACTCTGGTACTCTTGGGTCAGTGATAGATTTCGGACTGTAGGCCTCTATTGTTAAAATTATATATTCCTATTTGGGGTAGGGAACAGTTGTTGTCTACATCTTAATCGCAATTTGCATTCGCGCGAAGCACTTTTCGTGCAGTGGGAAATTGTCTTTTTAAAAATTACTCTATTAGTCCAATATGCCTTGTATGGATTGGTTAAACAAACTTTCTCATACTAATGATTCTTTGGATCCAACCTTTTAACTAGTACACAATCGTGGAACAGTTCTGGTCCGCGTCCAAATCGCAATTTGCATTTGCCCGAAGCACTTTTCGTGCAGTGGGAAATTGTCTTTCTTTAAAATTACGCTAATATGCCTTGTATGGATTGTTTAAATGAACTTTCTCGTACTAATGGTTTTCCGGGTCCAACCTCTTAGTACACCATCGTGTTCCTATAGACACATCAAGTGGCATATTGCCGCCCCCGCGATCTTCAGAATTGACTGCCCAAACCCTTATGGCACCCTTGGTGCCACTCGAATAAGCTTGGGGAGTTCGTACCGACCACGGGGGAGATATTCCCGAGCCATTCTAAAGAGTACCCACCAACGAAGGTATGAAGCTAGAAAAAGCTATTAAATTTGATGGTAAATTGACCCCAAGTTATCTAAAAACTGTTTCAGAAAAGAGAAAAACTAGTTTACCCAACAGTGTAGAGTAAACCGTTACTGCTAAGCATAACATTCTATATACAGATTTGACTAAAACAAAATATAAGTGGTACAATAGACCCAGCGTGAGCCACACCCCCTGCCCCTCCACATGCCATACTCAGATATAATGTAACTATTGTGGTCTGTAGTACATCATGACATATTGGGAGCAACAGCTGAGCAACAACGTATATGCGTTGTACAGTATTTATTTCATCTTGTTACCCTAAAAGTGGGCTGTCATACAACGGAGTTAGATGCATTAAAACCCTCTTCTGCAGCCGATAATTGCATGGATAAATTGCAACTTATAATATATGTGTTACACTCGGACAATAGAAATATGAATTAGAGATGGCGAATCAAACCAGAATCGAAACACTTTAGTCGTTAGACTGAATCTATAAACTATAATGTATACTTTTTTTATTCAGGTATTGGGTTAAATGAAACGCAAATATCAACATTATTGCCATACGTCACATACGGACAGAGCAAATCTAACTGTTCGGTTTAGAAACCTATAAAGACTGACTTGCTTTTTGGATGAAATTCCAAAACAGTAACCTAAGTCTCGGCAATATCTTTTCTTGGGCGAACGTCCAAATACCTGACGGGGTTTTCCTAAATGCGGAGTCACCTTTGAGTTTTTCTCCCCGTCCTATAAAAATGTCTCTTTATCCCCATACAAGAATGGGATGGATTAGATATATCAGTTCCAGAATCACATCGCTCTTAAATACTTATTTAAGCATATCCTGTTCCTAACACAAACACTTATGTGGTCCACTTTCTTCATGAATCCGTTTATCATTTTATATTTTACTCACTCCACGGCTGATGCCGATGTAACAGCGGGAGTTTGACATAAAACTAAATGTATGCCTCGCCATCTGCGGATTTATTTTCCAGCCAAGATTCTATAAAATGTATACAAACGAGTTATGGCTTCCAAAATACAGTCGGAAAGGGTGTACAGGTGGGATGAACATATATCAAAGTTCTGAAGGTATATATTCACAGGAAGCAACTTTTCACAACTACTGGGATGCAGTGGTTGGAGGAAATGGTAGAAGATTCATCGGACAGTAGCAATATCTCTCAGACATAGTCCAGGCATATACATCATCCGACACTCTTTGATTGTTCGCTGTTGACTAAACACTACCACAACATAATTAATACTAATATGGAAATTAGCGTGATGGTATATCCATAAACATAATACAAATAACAAAAACAAGGACAAAAAACTCACCCGCTAGGCTAGTTGTGTGGGCAGGAAAATGAATGTAACTGTATACTATTAATTTATCCTTGATAGTATATCCGTGATGGTGTTACTGGAAGATACAGCCCTCCTCACTCTCTCCAAATTCACATCTGAAAAATATCCAACAAATACATACATAAGATACAGCCTCAAGACATGCATCTCCGAAAACGAATGTACGAACTTATTAAGCAACAATAGATGACATCTTCCAACAATCAATTAGAATATATTGTAAAGAAGACTAAGGGTTTTTAGCCCATAGGTTCAGTAAGATGAAGAAGTGAGACAAGAAGTCCGAGGTTGTAGTTCGTCTGGATTCGGCCTAGGCGGTGGTGACTCAGCGAGTAACAGAGTACCTAGGTCCGAATGGTCACTTTATTTTATACTCCACAATCATGAATTATTCATACAATCAAACCCAGGAAATATTCCACTAGCTCTTCCCCTTCCCTCTAATTGGTTGAGGGAGAGAGAATCTTCCTTGCCCACACGCCGACCTCTGCTCCCCAGGCAGAGACCATATATGGAATGCACGCAGGTCGGATCCCTCTCCTCAGCCTTCCCCCTCCCACCCCTTACTCATGGATCCCATGGCTCGTGCCAGCCCCCCCTCCCTCTTGGCCCTTCCCCCCTCTTGATACCCCAGAGCAGTGTATAAGTAATTAGGTCGGGCTGGGGGAGGTGGGGTGAGCCCTGAGTGGCTCATCCCCCCCTCCCTCCTGGCCAGGCCACGTGTGGCGTGCGTGCCCTGACCATGATCAGGGCTAAATAGGTCGGGTCTGGGATCCAAAGATGCCAATTCTTTACATTCGTCCCATATTTTATTTTTGTTGAAAGCTTTCTTTCGAACAAAATATTTAGCCACTGATCAACCCAGTCCAACCAGACAAGAGAAATAGAAATAAGGTTACATAATTTACACACACAAAATCATAGAAAAGGGTAAAGTAAAAGTATTATAAATTATTATATCTGTAGACCTAACGGTCAAGATAGAAAGTTTCCAAAGGGAGTGGCTCTATTAAAAGGAGTGTTCATTTATATCAGAGGCCATCACCCTGCACTAAAAAGTCTTTTAGTCGAATATTATGTAAGAGAAGTCTCTGTGTTTTTAAGTGTGCTCCTGAACACTGTTAAATGTCTTCCTTTGTACTGAGCTAGTACTCACAAAAGTTCTCCAATACGGTCGTCACCGCCGTCTCCTCTGCCCGGCCGGTCAGCCGAGGCCCCCGCTGGACCTCGTCGCTGACCGACAGGACGCCCGTCTCTTTCTCTCTCCTCCTTTGGCCATGGAGAGTGAGAGCGGTTGGGTAGTCAACACTACAATATTTCCATTTTTAACCTCAAATACTACAGAACACATGTCGACTTTACTGTAGCATCACGTATAAACTCTTATTATTTGGAAAAAATACCTCTTCAAAGCAGAATGGTCGGAGACAAGGTGAGGGCTTCGATTCCATGGTGCTTCCTCTCAGGCTCCTCTGTCTCGACCGATTCTGTTTGTGTAAAAACAACTTCTCACAATGAGAGTTGAAATAAAAATACCTATTTGGGCTGGATCCTTGTTCACGGATTCCACCATTTCCTCCCGAGAGAGAAAATGGATTTCACCCAGGTATACTACTCTGTGTTCTGTGATCTCCCTCGCACCCGAGAAGAGGACAGAACAAAAATTAATAGTAAATATTAAACAAGAGTAAGTTACAGACAAGTTCAAAAAGTGTTTGTTACCCCAGAGAAACCCAATAAACATTGGTAGACTAATTATTTCATCCTGGTCAGTCCGAAATTGGCAGCGTAATATGGTGAGGCGGGGGAGGGGGCAGGGATATGCTCGAGGGAACGAGAGCCAGTCCTAGCGCCTGGAGTGGCCTCTCCCTCCTCTCGATCTAGGTCTTGGAGGGCTAGGGCTACAGGGTGGTGGGTTGGGGGTCCTATTGGGATCTTCTCTCGGGGCTTAAGGTTTCTCAGACAACACAAAAGGTTGACTTTGCCTCTTGGGGCGAGCCCCTTTCGGCGGAGGTAGATTATTCCCAGGGTCATGACTCCTAGGAGAGTGGGGATGAGAGTGGCTATACCCCAGATAGAACTTTCGGACCAAGGGGTGGAGGAAATCAGGGGGGAAATGGGTTTAGGAAAATCTGTCAGGGCTAGTAAGGGTATTTCAGCTCTTGGCAGGAAAGTCAATTGCTGATCTAAATGGGGGTAAAGGGATAATTTGCCATAAGTCAGATTAAACCCGGGGAGGGGCATAATCTTGGGGATGGGGAGGGTTATATGGGACTCATGGCGTTGGATGCTACTCACACGCCAATCCTTTCCGACCAGGAGACAACCGCCTTCTAAAATCACCCTGGCATGCCGATGATACGTTTGTATCACTGGTTTTTGCCCAGGGCACCTCAAGATTGTTTCCAGAGGTTCATAAATAGCCAGAATTACAGAAGAAATGGACTCTCCCTCTCTAAACACTTGGTTTGTTAAGTTATTTCTTTTTACAATCTGCGCCTTACAAAGGTCTGGCTTTTTACCTAAAATAATATTTGTTTCGCAGGTCGGGGTTAGATGCTCTATTGCAGCTGAGCAAATCTGGGGTTCAAACCCGATACAATGCTGAGGAAGAAATGACGCGCTGGATATGCTATCTAGGGCCACCTCCTCTTCTCCTACCAACTTTCTCAGGTGGTCAGCACCATATGGGACCGGAAAATACTTTAATCTATAGTGTAAAAATTGAGTGCCTGAAACTGCCGGAATTACTGTCTGGTATATTAGCTCCTGTTCGCCGTCTAATAATAGTCGAACGTTCAGGTGTCTATAATACCAGCGGTTATCTTGTGGGGTGTAATGTTTCCCTTCTTGTAATTTAGACAATATTTCTGCTAAGTAGGCCAGTGGTAAAATCTGGTCTGTTAAGAATCCCCTTTCCAGCTGAATGCGCTGGCGATAAAATAATTCGTTTTGACGGTGGTAATTTTCCACCGCCCTACTCACTCGCTGCAATAGAATATCCACTTCCCTTTTCATATGAATTCTATGAATATCTTTACTGAAACCATTTAACTGTGTTAGAATGTCTGTCACTTGGCGGGAGATGTTACTTGCTGCAGCTTGGAGCTGCGCGATGTCCAAGCGGTTCTCTGTCATGTAGAGCCTTGTCTGATTCAACACCGACACCATTTCTTCCTGACAATGGGCCAATGCGCTCTCGCTAGCCTGAGCTTCTTGTACTGCAGACCTTAATTCGTTCACCTGACCTACAGTAGCGGTGCCAAACAAGGCACGGCTTAGCGAGCCCACAAAATTGAATAGGCCTCTCTTCCTTCGGGTGTCTTGTTGGACTGGTGTTGGAATCTCTGCCTGGAGGAAACCCATGTGCTCCTCCCAGGCACTGACATCTCCGTCTCCCACAACCTCCGCCTGTCTGAGTTCTCCAATTCGCCTTCTTAGGACGGAGACCCAAGCACTGACAGGAGGGGGCGTGGGGGGGTGTAGAACGATCACTGTTGTCCAAGTCGCGGTCAGGGCTCTGACCTCCCCTTCCTCATACACCAACACCCCTTCCTCCTCAAACAAATCGCCATTAGCCATCATAGCCAGGGTGATTATGAGGAGGGACTGGAAGGTGTAGGTTGAGAGAAGTCCGTCACTGGTGGTGCCCCTGGGTCGAACTCCCATGGTTGGGGCTGTGGTGGGGGTGACGGTGGGGGTGGGGGTGTAGGTGGTGGTGATGGTGGTGGCGATGGTGGGGGTATACAGGGCAGCTTCCTCGGCCTCTGCACGGGTGAAGTGGGCGTGGCTGGGTTTGGTGAGGAGTCAGGCCTTTCCCTCTTAGTAGAGCCTAGAGGGTGGAACACTTTGATCCTCTTTTCAGTGCATTCAGAGGTGGTGGTCAAGGCCTTGGGTTTAGGGCACTTGGTTGGGGTCTCTATCCTCCCTCTTTTTGCCCTTGACCTTGTAACAGGACCTGGTGGTGGTGTGCGCGGGGGAGCAGTCTCCACAGCAACGGCTGGTGGCAGGGGTCGGCGCAATGTAACTGGCTTGGGTGAAGCTAGTACTAGCACCTTCTCCCTCGGCGGTCGCTGCTGGGGTGGGCGTGGCACTTGTTGTGGTTGAGGTGGGCGTGGCACTTGGTCCTCGTCCTCCACGTGCATGTGCTCGTCCTCTGGTTGCTCTGCTCTCGCTTGGTCTTCCTGTTCTATCTGAATTGGAGGAGGCATGTTTGGTATGGGTAAATAAACAGTGTCGGGCACTGCCCTAGGCTGGGGTGGGGGAGGTGGTGGAACATGAACTTGTTGAGCTTTTTGGGCTTGTCTCCGAGCCTTATTTCTCTTTCCTTGACCCGCCCTCGGTTGCCTAGTTCTCAGTATATCCCATTCTATTTCCCCAGATACCATTTTTACCCTATCCCTATTTATACGCCTGCGTTCACCCTGGGGTCCCCTCATAGTTAGGGTGGTACCCCTTATCCCCGTTATTACATAACCATGATCCCACTTGGGATCTAATGGAGCGCTGGTGCCTGATAGCACCACCACATGATCCCCTATTTTTAGATCCTTTGCATTTGCTCTGGCCCTTAATCTCTCATAATTAGCCACTCTACTGGCCTCAGTGCGCTCAGCAGCTTCTCTGAACGCATCTGTTAAGGCCTGTAGGCGCTCACTGAGTACGGCATCTTCTGTTCCCTCTGGAGTGGGGAATATTTTAGAAAAGGGATATCTTGGATTGGTGCCAAAAGTTAAAAAATATGGTGTAAAACCAGTTACACAAGAAGTGGAGACTCTATGTGCCCAGAGGGTTGGACCTAAATGGCTCTCCCACTCTGCTGGTCTTGCATTGATGAATTTTCTTAGTATATTTTTAAAAGTTTTGTTAAATCTTTCGATTTTACCGTTTGTCTGGGGGTGAAAAGCTGTAGAATGCCTTACTTCAGTGCCTATGGATTTAAGGTACCCTTCCACTTGCTGGTTCATAAATTCAAGTCCCTGGTCGGTGATGAGCACCTCTGGGGGGCCATACCTAGGGACATATTCATTAGCCAGATAATCAGCAATGTTTTTAGCTGCTTTGGAGGGTATGGGTTTGACTTCTACCCAGCCAGTTGCGTGATCTATTACAGTCAAGATGTATCTATTACCTTTATCAGAGACTGGGAAGGGACCACAGAGATCCATTCCCAGTATCTGACCAGGATATTTTGCTATTGGCATCGCAGTAGGAGGTACACGCGCCCTACCCACTCTGTTTACAGCACACCTAGCGCATCGGATTAAGACATTATAGGTATCTCTTCTCATGGTGGGCCATTTATAAGCCTCTTGGATCCTATCTAGGGTCTTCCTCATGCCCTGGTGGCCTACTTCAGTGTGGGCGCGCCTCACTACTCTATGCCTAGCTGAGGGTGGCAGGACCAGGCGGGGGTAGGCTGGCTTGCCTGGGGGAGGGGTGAGAGTAAACAGCATGCCATCAATTATGGTGTAATCCCCCTCATCCTCCATCCCCTGTTGAAATTGTTCCAACTCCCTCTGTTCTAAACGTATTTTGTCTTTCTCGAGTTTATCAAATTCCCAAGGAATCTCATCTATCTCCTCCAAGGCACAGACTTCAAGAGAACTGAGAGTCGGCCCTTCCTTCTTGGGGTTTGTTTTTATTCGAGAAAGCATGTCTGCCCGGATATTGTTTGCCCCTTTTCTATATTCAATGGGAGCCCCAAACTCTGCTATTAATACCGCCCATCTTTGAATTTTGGTGTTTTTAACTTCTCCCACAAACAGAGACTTTAAAGGCTTGTGGTCAGTGTAAATTTTGAATTCGCTACCCTGTAGATAAGGTCTGAGCTTGTTTAAGGCATACACGATTGCATAAGCTTCCTTTTCAATCGTAGCCCAATTGAGTTGTGGCCCAGAGAGTTGTTTAGAGATATACTGAACTGGCCTCTCTATGCCTTCACTATCAGACTGGACCAATATGGCCCCTATTGCGTAATCACACGCATCGCTATAGAGACGATAAGGCTTATCCAACTGGGGGTGCGCCATTACTCTATCTGAAGTTAGTAATTCCTTCAGAGTTTCAAATGAGCTTTGCTGCTCTTCCAACCATTCGAACCTGGCATACTTTTTGGTAAGTTTGACCAAGGGATGAGCTACCTTAGCATAATCTGGGATACATTGACGGTAATACCCAGTCATTCCTAGGAAGGAGCGAATTCCGCTCACATCCTCTGGAGGCAGCATATCCCTGATAGCGCTACATTTATCTGGGTGGGAATTAATTCCATCTTTTGAAACTTGGTAGCCGAGGAGATCTACCTTTTCTTGTTTGAAAATACATTTACTCTTTTTGACTGTAATTCCGTATTCTTCTAATTTATCAAACACCAGAGCCAAATGGTGATCATGCTCCTCTTCAGATTTGGAATAGATTACAATATCATCTATGAAAGTCATGCAAAATTTGCCAATAAATTCCGAAAACATTTTGTTCATGGCCCGTTGGAAGACGGCTGGTGCGTTAGTGAGTCCAAAAGGCATCCTACGGAATTGAAATAGGCCCCTATGACACACAAACGCTGTCTTTTCCATGCTATCCGGGTCCATCTCTACTTGCCAGTAGCCGCTTTTTAGGTCGATGGTGGAAAAGACAGTTGATCCTGCTAAACTGTCAAAAATATCTTGAATATTTGGAAGTGGATGAGCATCCTTTTTGCTTACAGAGTTTAGTTTTCTGAAATCGACACAAGGTCTATTGCTCCCATCTTTCTTTGGGACCAACAATATCGGGCTTCCCCATGCTGAGCTGCTGGGTTCTATTACTCCCAGCTCCAGCATTTCATCTAATTCTTTATCTACAAGTTTTCTCTTGGCCAGGGGCAAACGATAGGGGCGTTGATTAATTGGACGTGCATTTCCAGTATCTATGTGCATTTTCACATCTTTAAAGGTACCTAATTTTCCCTGCTTTCCTATGCCAAAAACAGCGGGGTATTTTTCTTCCCATGCTTCTGCCTCTGTGTGGATAGAGGCGAATTCTTGATCTGCACTACCCACTTGTTGCCTTCTGTAACTTTTTCCTTCCAAAATTACCTTTCTTTTTCTGAAGCTAATTTGGGCATCTAATATAAATAAGGCATCATCCCCCAGAAGCAGTTCATGGTGAAGTTTTCTTACAATATAAACTGGAAATGAGCTACCCCCCAAGTTAACTATCGCCTGCCCTTCAGTTTTAAGATCATGACCAGAGAGTGATTTAAGAGATTCCCCCTTTGTCAATACGAGAGGCCGATGATGGGTTTTGCAAAAGGCTCTCCATACATCCTCCCGCATTAGACTCCTTGATGCGCCGGTATCAATGAGGGCACGCATCTCCATCCCCGCCACTGAGATGGAGAGGCAGAACCTCTCATCCGGCGTTTCTATTCCCCCTGGTTAACATATTTGGCTGGCTTTTGAGTGGTAGAGGCCATCTGCATGGCCGCCACCACTGCAGCCTGTACATGTGCATAGCGGTGGGAACATTCTCTTGCGAAGTGTCCCTCCTCCCCACACTCATAACAGACATTTTTACCCCTAAACCTCTTCCCTCCTCCCTGCTTATTTTTTTCCGGTCCTGGATTATCATTTCCCTTCCCCTTCCCTTTCCCTGGGTGATTTACTACCTGAGAACTGGCGATCGGGGGTGGGGGATAGGACGTGTTGAAATATGGGGGATACATAGGCAACATGGGTGTCTGAAAGGGGTACTGGGGTGCTGCACCTGATTGGGGAACGATCACTGTGGGGTTGGATGGTTTCCCCGTCTCCATCCTCTCTACTAATTTCGTAAGGTAATTCACCTTAGACTCCAAATCAGCTATCAGCTTCCAATCTGAAGCATCTTCTGGATTTGGCCCAGAGGGGGCCATTTTCTTAGGGAGGATAGCCCCAATTTCCATTGGTTCATCCTTCCTATCCCCTCTGGTAGGTTGTCCTGCCAGAGCGAATGTGTGAGCCGCAGCTGAGGCTTGTCTTATTGCCTCAGCCAGGGTATCAGGGCGAGCAGCGAATACGTCATGACGTATTTGCTCATCCCTGAGTCCCAACACAAAATTCCTGACCAACGTCTCTTGGACTATCTCGTGGTCCAGGTTATCCACGCTGTAAGCCCTCTGAGACGCTAGTTGGAACTTGCGTCCGTATTGTTTTGCATCCTCATATGGGAGCTGATAGAGATCGGTGAGCCTTGCTCGCAGCTGCTGTTCCTCCTCCTCATTCATGAAGAGGCGGAAAATCTCAGCCCTCGCCAGATCCCATGTCCTATTGGCCGGTACCTGTAGGAATCCTGCCACGCACCTCGCTAGAGGCCCGCTGGCAAGAGTTCCCAAAAGCTCTAGAGTGAGCGTATCATTCGCTACACAGTAGGCTTTTGCCCTGCTTATTCCATCTAGCCACTCTCTCAAAGTGTCCTTATTGGACCCATCATTTACTCCTAGCATGGCGCCATGGCGTTCCATGCGCCTTCTGACCTCCTTAATAGCTGCAAACCTGGCCCTCCTTTGACCCTCGTCAAGCATGGCCAAGTCCGCGGCATTGAGATCCCAATTGATGTCCGCCATGTTTTACACTTTGTTGAGAGAGTGAGAGTAAAGAAAAAAAAGAAAACTAGATGGCACAAGGTACAGAGTTATAACCAACAGAACCCAGAACCTAGCAAAGTTTTTGCCCCGAACATTGCTCACCCACTCTCCTTGTATTATGAGTGTTTGAGTGTGATCATTCTCCCAACCCTATACAGTGGCCCAGATCCACCCTCCATACATCCCATAAATACAATTTATAAGCTCAATCAGAGTTTTTAGAGTTCCACTCACCTACTCTTCCAGCTCATCCTGCCTCTCCTAGGCTATGTCTCACTTCCAGTCAGAAGATTGGGTTGTTGCTCAACTTAGCAACAAGTCCCAGAAGTGGTTCGCCAGTGTAAAGAAGCACTAAGGGTTTTTAGCCCATAGGTTCAGTAAGATGAAGAAGTGAGACAAGAAGTCCGAGGTTGTAGTTCGTCTGGATTCGGCCTAGGCGGTGGTGACTCAGCGAGTAACAGAGTACCTAGGTCCGAATGGTCACTTTATTTTATACTCCACAATCATGAATTATTCATACAATCAAACCCAGGAAATATTCCACTAGCTCTTCCCCTTCCCTCTAATTGGTTGAGGGAGAGAGAATCTTCCTTGCCCACACGCCGACCTCTGCTCCCCAGGCAGAGACCATATATGGAATGCACGCAGGTCGGATCCCTCTCCTCAGCCTTCCCCCTCCCACCCCTTACTCATGGATCCCATGGCTCGTGCCAGCCCCCCCTCCCTCTTGGCCCTTCCCCCCTCTTGATACCCCAGAGCAGTGTATAAGTAATTAGGTCGGGCTGGGGGAGGTGGGGTGAGCCCTGAGTGGCTCATCCCCCCCTCCCTCCTGGCCAGGCCACGTGTGGCGTGCGTGCCCTGACCATGATCAGGGCTAAATAGGTCGGGTCTGGGATCCAAAGATGCCAATTCTTTACAATATATCGTATAGACACACAGATTAATAGTACACGAAGCTATTGGTAACCATTGCTTATTACATGGTGATCGGAGAAACACCCAAACAGCACTAAAGGTAACGGTTTGGGAGGAACTGAAGATGCAGGGAAAAAAGAAAACATGATGGGTGGTCTCTTTTTGCCACACTCTAAGTCCCTGTTCCATGAAATTACCAGCCCATAAGCACGCGTAATGATTCTCGCAGACTTCGCTTCAGGTTCTTCCTAGCAAATCCCCACCACCTCATCAATAGCCTAACACAGTTCGCTATAGCAGATGAACATTAAGCAGGTATTAGGTATTAGGTATTAGGTGATTGTCCACGGGATTTTTCGGACATCAGGATTCACCCTGATTGACACAGAAAGTGTAGGCATATAACACACCAACGACATAAAATATGATGAAGGCAAACTACAACAGGATACTATGACGTAAGTCACAATGAATGCAAACTACAACAAGATATACCATGACGCCCAGAATAAGAATAACAGATAAATATTGACTAAACAACAAACAACAAAGCTGAGAACAGAAGTTATATGTCTATATACTAAGGTGTGTCTATGTCATTATTCTGGGAGCTTTTACTTAGTATTCATAGGAGGGAAGTTTAAATTAAGACCAATAGGAGTTTATCCAAATAAAAAAACATCCCCTGCATGTTGGCATCATCCCTTATGATACCAATAACATCAATAAATATCAGCCACCTCTCAACCTTCAACATAGTTATCATATATGAAGGAAATACCCATGAGAGTAACTTAACAGTAGTAATCGAATCATTACAGCCCCCATATATATCATGGCTATAGATTGGGAACTTTCGTAGATGGCTCACAGAGTAAGGATTGATTGTAATCTCCAGCATAAAGCACTCAGAAATAGCACAATATTCTACAAGGAGGCCATAAGACGAATGGGGGATTAGGGAGACAAATTCTCCCAAGGTATCATCTATCCTTGGCCAAGCACCATGATGAGAATATCATTCAAACAATGACATAGACTGTACATTGCTGTGCGCATCCTCCAATGTACAGTCCTTCTAAGAGATGCATTTCTGTGTATGTTAATCTTACATATCAACGTACAGCTATGATAATAGGGGCAATATGAATGGGTTTCCATGATTAACATATTACCATGTAAATAACATGTAGAACAAGCATGTGAATACATGCAACATGATAACCCTTGTCACAAAGTGTCATTACCCACAGTATGGTATGACCTTTCAAGGCTATAAATATGACTAGACATCAAAGTAAGGTCATTATCAAAATGTGACTTCAAAAACATTAATCCGCACAAATAATGTAGCGAAGGATTCGTTTGTATTTCTTTTTTAACAATACAGGTCGTGCCAATGATTACTGAAAGAACTAAATGTTGTCATCGCGGAACTCTGGGATAAAACTAGAATAAGGCCACATCAAATGAGATACACAATGACACAATCAATATCTAGTCAATGACATTAGGTTTACAATACAGTCAGAGTCGACTCATTTACGATGCAATGTAGTATGATTATGTGGCCGGTAGAATTGCCTAAATGTTGTTTAAGAACCAGTATGATCCATTCAAATAATAGAAGATAACATACACATTACATTAAGAGCAGACCCAACCCAGAGTAGATGCTTTAAATGGAGTTGACACGTTCTCCATCACTTAAGACTTAGTATCATCAATGAAATAATAACGGTGTCGTGATTCAACAAGGCACGACAAATCTTAATACTCATTTAAGAATCTTTATAGTGTTGCACAACAATGAATATTTTAGGCACCAAAGCGCATCCTGTCACAGGCTTAAATTATGTGTAGGGAAGAGGAACTCGTTAAGGGCGTTCTAATGATTTATTAACTTTAATAGTCTAACTACACTGCAAGTGAAACCGTCTTCGTACTAAACGTTTTTGAAGACGGTTTTTTTGTCCCCTTTTAGAAGACGGTTTTTTTCCGTTACCATGTTCAAAAACGTTTAGCTGCTATTTTACCGTCTAGGCATTAAAAACCGTCTTCAATAGCGTATCAGAAAACGTTTAGATAACCGTTCACAAAATCAAATAAGGGAGAATAAAAATTGATTGAAAATTGCTAAAAAATGGGTTGAAATTTAGGATACTAATATTGTTTTGATCTAGAGAATTGTTTAGGGGGTAAATCGTGGAGGGTGAAATTAATATTAAACAATCACTTATATTTCACTACTAAATACATGTCATCAGCATACATGTCATTTACAAACAAATGAGGAGAAATGCAAATTAGGTATTTCTTCACTATTTCTTTATTACATAAAGATGTTACATGAAGCGAGAACCACAGACAGGTAGAAACTAACTCCTTGTTAGACTTCACTACATTAAGAACAAGTATCCATACATCTGGATATTTATAGAACTCACCCAGAACTCACCCACCATACCCCTTGTCTCATTCAGAGGCTAACTAGGTTGGGCACACATGGGACGTGAAAAAGACTGAGAGAATTGATTTCGTTTTTTGAGTGGAGGAGGGGATGGGTGAGATGGGGTGAGGGTATAAGAGGGGGTGAGTGGAGGAGGGGATGGGGTGAGATGGGGTGAGGGTATGAGAGGGGGTGAGTGGAGGAGAGGATGGGGTGAGGGTATAAGAGGGGGTGAGTGGAGGAGAGGATGGGGTGAGATAGGGTGAGGGTATAAGAGGGGGTGAGTGGAGGAGAGGATGGGGTGAGATGGGGTGAGGGTATGAGAGGGGGTGAGTGGAGGAGAGGATGGGGTGAGGGTATAAGAGGGGGTAAAATTTGTTTGCATAACCGTCACAAACTAAAGACAAGATACTTCACAGGAGGTGGACCACATTATAGCCTAACCTCATTTCATGAAATTTCATGTTGATTAAAAACTCCTTGTTGAATGAATTTTGCTTTAAAAAACAGTGATGCCTTCCATTAAGCATGTCAGCAGGCCGGCACAGTCCTTTTACTCAGGTTTCCTTTAGTTACTGCACTGCTGGGTCCATTCACTGGCTTGGTCCCTCCTGCATTCCACCTGCTCATGGTGTCCTTCTCTTTATGATCAGCCCAGAAGTTAACTCACTCTGCAAAATGATAGATTCAAACGCATTTGATTATTATTTATTAATTATAAATAGCCTTAAGGATATTGCTGGTCTAAAAATAATTACTAATTCTTCGTAAAATGACAATTGAATCTTAGACAGACATGGACAGTGTACATTGAGTGTTGCAATTAATGGCGTTCAATTACATATTATATATATGAGTGGCATTTGTCTGATAGGAAAATTATTCATCCTTTACTAAACAAAAATCATCAATAAGCATACCTGTCAATGGCGGTGCATGGGTAAGGTTCTGCAAGTTGAACCATGACTGGTCAGCGCTCGAGGTACATTTGAACCTACAAACATATAGCATTTTTAATTTTCATTCACAAATTTTTCTCAGTGTCAGATTGTAGATTGTGTTTAACCTGACACCTTTTATCTCGAATATCATACCACAGGTTATTAACTTATACTTATACCCCATCCTATCCCACAGTTAAATATTTAATTATCTGAATTCCTACTTCAACTTATTAATATATTCTTTGGTGTCGGGACTGAATGGCCGAACAATACAGTCATTTATGCAGGAATGGACGACACCATTTTGTGTCATTCCTCTCTCCCACACTTACTCTCCTCATTGTCTCCGCTCTCTCCTTCTCTGTCTCTGAATTCTCTCTCCCTCTCTCCCTTTATATAACTGTGCTACTTATGTTGTGAATCTATAGCTATTCATCATATATCCCCCTGTCTTATCTCGTATGTCCCACTCTCTCTCTCCTCTCTCAGTGATATCCAAACTCGGTATTAATTCAAAACATTATGCTTACACTTTTATTATTTATTTCTAATTTAAATCCCCGTCTTAATCATACTCATAATTATATTGTTCCTGTTCACGAATGCCAATAGATCCAGCCTGGGGAAAGAATCAGTTCACGTAATTAAAAACCTAGGTTAAACAACTTTTACACCCAGTCGGCCGCCACCCCTCGAAGGGAGGTGGTGTGCGAAGGTGTCAAAACACCATTTAGCACTTGGCCATAGCAACCCGGTAGCTTTTGGACATACAGGGTTTTGGAGTCCCGGAATCGGCGTGCATTGGTTGGGCTGTATGTGGACAATAATTTTCTATATTATAATCATGATAGAGTAGTCAATTGTAGCCCTGTCCTGTCCCATAACAATCCCAGTAAGCTATATACAACATAAGGCCCAAAACGCATGGTACATAATCATCTCGTTTTCCCCAGCCACCATACCAAACCATAATAGTATTTCATTGTTGTTTAGCTTTGTTTGGGCATGCCGTATGCCGCCATATTGGATTATGTAACATTGCGTAAATTTAAAATGAGAAACTATTACACCAACCAGTGGTCTTTATCAATGAGTTTGATGATCACTGTATTGTTATTGTAATTGATGAATAGAAGGTCCTTACCTGGCTGTACTTTGCGAGAAATCCAACCTGAACTGTTGAAGCTGCTGTAGGAAGACCAGATTTTAAAAAGGTGTCCGTTACCGTATGAACAACGGCCCACAGTAGTATATCACACCTACGGGCCTATACACTAGGTGGCGCACCAGTTCTATGTATGATAATTTAAGTAGGCCTACTGTTGTTACTATGTTAGGCCTATTATTTCCTTGTCTTGACTTATTGATATAATGTAGTACTAGTAGTTATATATTTTCAGAACTTATATTTATGTTTCTGGGTGTATATGGTTTGTGACGTTTTCCTTAATCTATTTTATTGGAAGTGAAGATAGTGTATACATATATATTGCATTTGAGCATAACTAGCCTAATTTAGCAAAATATAGAAGGGACATATGTGTTTCGAATATGCTATTAGCTATTATTCTTTTGTTGGAAAAAAGATATAATGATGCCTTATTTATTCAGAGGCCGTCATCCTGCGTCTTGCGTCATTCGGCGTCACGTTGCGTACATTTGTGCATACTTTTTACGCACACTGGTGCCAAAAATAATGGAAATAGGTATAAAAAAGTATACATTTCCTGAAAGAGGAATTTGTTTTCTTCGTAATGATATAAAAATTAAAGCAATGGCATGATTTGTACTCACACAGCGAATGATGGAATGAAGGACATAGTTATACTATATTTCTTACCCTTATCCCGCTTCCTGTGTCTTATGTAATATACAGAGTGGAACACTAGATTAAAAAATAAATTGTGTTAGTGTAGTGCACTGGATATGAAATAACTGTAACAACGTTGTTAGAATTAAGATACCTACTGAACAAAATACTCATTTTCTAAATTCTAGCAACTTGGCTGTTGGACTGAACAGTATTGAAGATGCTATGTATTGAAGAACGTCTTCAACAGTTAAAAGCATGTAGCAGAACGTTTAGCGCAGTGGACGGGAGCGCGGGGCTTGATTGTAAAATCGTCATCAGTGCAAAAAGCATCTACACCAATGTGTTGTAAACGTTGTTGAACATGCAAACATGTTCAACAACGTTTAGATTAAATACGTTGTGCTAGACGGTGCCTTTGCAGTGTATAGTCCGAAGATCAATACTATTGAAAAGTTAGTATTGCAAAAGGATCCAACAAACATTTTCGAGATGGATCCGCATATTGGTGATGCTACGAGAAGTCACGAATGCAGACACGAATGGCCATATTTATAAAGATGATTTCAACGATAAAGTAACTACTCATGTGTAGTATTGCATGATGGCAGCTTCAGTTGAAAGTGCTTTCATTTTGGAACGATGTTAACTTCCTATAAAATATTAGTGGACCAACTGCAAACATTTCACAGGCAAGAATACAACACATCCATATTGTTTGATAGTTCTGTAAACAAGTATGGGCATCCGGAAGAATGGAAGGGGTTTTATAGTAAATCTGCATGTTATATCCACCAAAGTTATTTCAAATATTATACACATACAACACCAAAAACCATATACGCAGAGTAATGCAATACTGAACATTTTCGGGGAAAAAAGGATTAATATTAATTAGTGAATTTCAATTAGACATTGAATATTTTGCCTTTGTTCAATCAATCGGGTTGTGAGAATTCTTTTCATTTTTTTGCCGAAATTTGGTTAATAAATGGTGGAATTTGATAAAAAAAAAAATCAGTTCGAACTCACTTCCAATACTTGCATCCTGATAATGGAACTGAACAATGGCAAAATCAAGTTGTACAGAGCAGAAGGAACTAGAAGGCAACGCAGGAATATATATCCACATCGTGGGTACGCGTCTTTTTGTAATGATGTATTGTAAATGTTTGGCCTTATTTGTAATAAAAACAAAGAAACTGTGCGATTAAAGACACCATAATATAGACACTTACATCAGTTACCAGCGGACAACAGCCAGTTACTTGTTCCGATTTAAGGACATCACGATGGATGCTCTGAGATAGATCGTACTCCAGTTTGTATTGAGTGAAATATGGGCATAACATATATGTCACAAGGAAACCATGATTACTGGTAAAAAGTTACGTTCTGTCTGGGGTTCAATCACATACATACAAAACTCAAGTAATTCCACAACTAGATAATCCCAATGCTATACCAACAAGACACAAATCGATCCCTTCCAGGACATTTGGGTCATACAGGTACGTATGTGTAGTAACTCCCAAGATTCTTTTTGGTAGATCACAGCACAACAATAAACATCAACTCCTCGGTGAATCAGAAACAATATATCCACGTGGTCAATTGAGCAATGGTGATCCTTCTTGCGAAACTGTAAATACTTCCATAAGGTGAATGAATACTGGTTTAGAAAATAAGATATAAGAGTAGACAATCAACGTCCTCCTCCGTGCAATGCGCGTGTACATGTGATGAGAGACTCAGGGAGTTTGTTGTGAGCGTGTAAGATATGAGTTATAAATATATGATGAGTAATAGGAGTGACACACGGGTGACAGAAGCTGTGATGGGCGGGAAGCTGGAGGAGGAGGAGGAGGAGGAGGAGGTGGTGGTGGTGGAGGGAGAGGATCGAGGTGGTTGGTGGCAGCGGCATCTCCTTGACTCGAAGCGCGATGACTCACTACCTCTACCACCATCATCACATCACTGTGGTCATATTCCTATGGTAATCTCAGTAGCTATGGAGGCATAAACTTGGGATGATTAGGAAGGCGAAGAGTATTGGGAATATAAAGGGGAACGTGAGAACTGAGCAACAGGAGGGAAGGGTGATTTATGGCGATAAGTTTACCATAGGAAAAACATGAAGTACACGAGAGAATATCCAGAGTGTAACAGCTATGACATGTAAAATACATATTATTCATCAACATAGCTCTGTGATCTCATTTAAATAACAAGCTTAATAATACACGAGTCCCTTACTTCAAATAGGGTGGCACCAAGGCTTGTGATACATCTTGTAATACAGTCTGGCTCGATATCGGGGCTAAGAGTCTCATCATACAAATACAGACATAGTTAAATTACCTCTCATGAATCGTGAATGAAACGTGGCTATAATACTCTTCTCTTGTCATCACTCGTGTAACATCCTAATTTGCTAAACAGTTACAACCTCACATACAGCATCCATGCATCCATCGTTATTATACTACCAAAGGTTGTTTAAAGACAGACCTTGTGTTACTTCTATAGCATAAGCACTATATTGACTAATTTCAAATGCAATTATTTCATTTTAAATGAATTCTCAGGATGGTTTTACAGAATCTATGGATTTGCAAACGAATGAACTGTAACGGAAATCAAGTACGGGGTGTACTTGGACTATTGATAACTTTGCCCATAAAATGCACTACGGTAATATCAACCCATGATGAGTTGTACTTGTATGTTTAAAATATATGTAATATCATCCTAAATCCTTGAAGGACCTTCATCACGGAAGCAAGATGGAGCCAGATATGTAGAATGGGTCACATACTTCCAGAGTCCAGAACATAATAAAATATAATTACATCATGTATTCATTAAACAGGCACTCTGAAACATGTATCATCAATTCGATGTAAAACGAGTCAATCACGTCCACTAACGTGACATGTAACATTATTACTTGAGATGGGACGTTGTGACTCAACAGGCAGAGTATGCCAGAACCCCAGAATGTCTGGCATAAGCACATGTAACACACATGGCAATGGCTTGCTTCCTGAACGGTTCATTTTCCTCCATGATAAAATACTTCTGGCTAGAGAAGGAAATCTTTCAAACATGATAGAATGTCAAACATTCATATTAGGATGGACTTGTACCTCCGTTAGACAGGAAAGGTCTTTTAAACATGATCCGGTAATTCTAAGCAGTTTCCTTCAAATAAGAGACTATGATTATGATAACTTATATGTGATTTCAATGTATATTAAACGCTTGATTTAATGTCTATGTTTAACGAACGCACATCATACCAACATTTTGGAACAGTTCAAATGAAAATGACCAACATATACCTGACATTCCTATGTATGCCAAATAGAGGAGGTTCAGCAGGGGAAATCATTTAGACGACAGAAAGCATATAGGACGTATTATGTACCCTCATCCCCTATAGACTCATTTCCTAGACTTGCAATGCAGCATTCTTACCCCACTGTGGTCACACCTCCTACACCTTATTTATTTCCTTAACTCGATATGTTGATTAGAGAGTTGTGTTTGTTTACTTTAGGAGAGGTGTCATTTGCTTAACTAAATGATCTGTTTGTGGTAATCGGTAAGGATACCATTCCATGGGACTTGCCCAAGCTGTTGATAATAGGTTGATCGGAGTTAAAATACCTTGACCAATTAATTTGAGGAAATAAGGAAATAAGTGGCATACCTGATGCTGGCTACATCATCAGAAACCCTTAAGCGAACAATCAATAAACCAATCTTGTTGCATATTTTGAGACATTGGGTATTTAGATAGAAAGGGGAACGGGATGCAAAGCTATGCAATAGCAATATTTACCAAGGGCATAAAGAAAGTGATGGACAGGCGGGAAAACGGACGTACTTACTGTAGGGGAGAAGTTGCAGTAGCCCCCTTCATGGCCACCTATCATACTGTGTTTTCTAAATAGCCCAATACCAAAAAGAGCGGTAATAGGTCCAAATGTGACATGATTGGGTGGAGTGACGCCATGATTGGTCCCTTGGAGGCGTTCAGTATGGGATACGACCTTAAAACGAGACTTATTCTGGCACTGGCAATGTCCACATATATATGGAACGAAGAGAAATAATACCAACATTGGTATATGGTATATATATATATTCTATACTGGAAGTGGATTGCTAATGTCACAAAGATGGGTATGAACGTGGGGAAGAACCACTATATCATAATACTGCAATGTATAGTTTGATTAATGTAGCGCTTCCGCTGATGAAATAAATATAGGTACTACAATAGTAATAATGTTCAACTTAAATTTTAAAGAGGGCCCCCTGAAATGAACCACATTGACACAGGTCTCGGCTAGGTTATGAGCAATGCGTGCTTTAATGAGCCGCAACATTCTATAAGCAGCGCTGGTATCGATGATGTCAGATTTAGAGTTAGTTCATTTTTTCTACTTTTCCGCAAAGGGTAGAAGACTTTACCGATACATCAACCACCTGTCGATACGGGTTAGGATATGAGGTCAGTCACAGTATTTTATCAGCAAATATTTGTGTTCGGTTTTCCCGTGAACAGAGGAGGTGGGAGGCGTTTTACAAAAGTAAACCTTATAGTCAATAATATCATGCATGAAATTTTATTATCTATTGATCGGCGCTTTTATTATTTTGATTTCTACCCGCATTGATCTCTATATAAACCTAGAAGTTTAAAGTCGTATAATCGAAAGTTGGATGCATATTACCATTTCTCTCTCAAAAAAAACATCCCTTTTATTTTTCCCTTTCCCTTAATAAAACACTGTGTCTTGTACGGTAGGAAATAAAAAGAAAATGTAGTGTGCGAAAGTATCAAACTCTGGGAAGTAGAAATGTCATGTAAAATTTTAATGTCGAATTGGAATTAATATTAACTAAATGTATGAGAGTAAAAGGATCCACATGTATTATTACAATATGCCAGCGGAAGCCCGGGAAGAGCAGCAATGAGTTGAGGGGCACTTATCCATTTTCTCATCATTTATTGTATCTGTCTATTGAGAAATAAAAATCTTAATATATATATATATATATCATTCACTCACTTGTATAAATCTACTTTAAAATGGCCGCAAGTCTAGTGAAATGATTTGACTAGGCACGTGCCTTCACTGAGCGAATCACCACATGTTTATCTAACCTGATAGCAAAGAGGAAACTAGCTGATGATAACATGATGTTAATACATTAATTTGATATTTGTAATCTTCTAACAATGACTCAGCGAATAATCATATATGTACATACAGTGTGTATTCCGCGCGCTTAAAGTTACTTATAATGTTTCTCCACTGACAAAGTCGATCATGGTATGGGAGTAATTAAACTGTGTTCAGTGGGGTATGCTGGTACTTGTAAACATATAACTATAACATTTTTACAATGTTTTACACCTCTAGATTCAAGATTTATTGACTGTTGAATTAAAAAAAATACATACACTAAAATAAGGGAAAAGGAGACCAGATGCAAAGCAAAGCATGACTTAGCTTGTTTTACTGCCAAGTCGAGAATATAAAACTTTTCAAAAGACTTGGAATCAGTCAAATGCAGTGCAGTATTTTCATTCAGTCTCTTATACGATGTAACAATTTTCGGGTAGCTAGATCTATTGTAATTTGAAATTGTGGAGACATGGAAAGATTAAAATCAGGAACCATTTTCAGTGCACATGGCTGCCCTGCCCTTGCTGTCAAGAAGTCGGAGTTATCTCTAGCCCATAGTGAAGTGGCTTTTCTTTTAATAGAGGTATTCTCTCAAGAGGTGCATGCTTCAAGGACCCTGTCTGGCCTTCACAGTTGCTTCCTCTACATGTCTTGGCTCTTCTCAGTCGAGGAAACAGAGACTCGAGACAAGTCACTGCTAAGTGGCTCTCACTCGGGCACATTGACGGATGGCATGATATACAATACCTTCTTCCCAGGAATACCTGACCCGAAGCAGAGAAAGGGGGCGGCGATGAGGAAAAAGAATCAACAACAGAAGTAATCACACTATTATACTAATCAATTATAGGACTGTGACACAAAAAGACCTATCTCCCCCCTCCCCCTCCCCCAAAATAAAGAAAAAAAATCAGAGAGAAATTGATTCATGAATGAGAGTTAAAGATGGAAACCAGACATCATGAGGGTTTTAGGTCATGAAACAATCTGGATCAATTATTTACAGTGCCAGACAGATTTCCATTTTTTGCAACTTTACATTCGATATTGATCCTGCTGGTCTTAACTTTCAATTTACCTGTCGCCCTGTCAGTGCAGGGGAGTAATGCTCGACAGGGGAGCTGGAACTACATATGTAATGAATGGGGATCAGCAACTGTCTTAACCAGAAAAAAAACATAAGAGGATTTTCCAGACACTACCCTTATGCTCTTCTTACAAGTCTTTCATTTCCCTGCCCTCTGTTCCATAGAGTTCCCCAGCCCTTCGAGCTCTTTCCTCAACACAGACATCTATTGCCTTTATCGAGTTATCTTTCCTGATCTAAGGCTGTCGAGCATTGACATCTTACATGTGTTGTGAGAGGTGAGTTGTTCCTGGGGACAACATTCCATCCCTCCTCAGTCTTCCAGGAAAGGGTCGTGTTGAGAGTAGCAAAACAGAAGCTATTTAACCCATTTATACTGAGCGAACTGGATACAAGCTCTTGACAGAAGAGTGATAAGCCCAACAGCACCAAAGGTGCATTTGTTAAACAGTGCATTTAGATCCTATTTATTCCAGTCCAACTAAAATATGTTATTGTCAAGTTAAATACAGAGATAACAAATCAGGAATTATACACTTAATGCAAATTAGTACCATTTAGCTGAGCTTTAAAATCACTGTAATCTCAAGAGTAAAATCGGGGCTGTGATGGAACGCTTAGGGTGAAATAGGTAAAAGAGATCAGTTTACCCGACGATCCTATATAGTTTAGCGCTCCTTTCCTTTAGAGGGAAGTGGGAAGGGGTAGATGGAAGGGGAGGGAAGGCCATATATCCATTAGAGGGGAGAGGATTAAATCTAAAACAGGAGGAACTTCCCCCCAAATTGGGCCGAGGGAGGCGAGCCCAGCTGTTTTTATGGGGATGTGAACTGATTAAGAGGAACTAATGGAATATGCCTTCTTCCACACCTCGACATCAGAGAGAAATCCCCGCTCTATAATTAACCTGCCATAAACTATAGATGCATGTTTATTGTACCATATTCAATGAATGTTGATCATTTTCCCTAACATTTAAAGGTATTTCATACAAAAACATGAACTAAACCAGTCAGTGTCCGTTTCGCTATAGACAGAAGTCCGAGCCAAGTTGCCATGTACAAACATTGATATGCGATTAGACATGTTTATTTCTCTATTCATGCCATACAAAAGTTCAATCCATCAATCACAAAAACAATCCTAGTGATGGCATACTCTGTGTAACTCTGACAGGTCATTTTTTCCCTATAATCGCTCAAAACCTGATGACGATTCGGCTTTCATAAGGTAGGTTTATGAGAAGAATACTTCACAACAAGTAAAGCTTTTTATAATGTTTTAATTTACTTCATTTTAATCACTTAATTTTTAAAAACTACTCAAACGTGGAGAGTGTGTGTACTTCTTTGATCGAGGTCCTGTTCGCCTCTTTCGAGGAAAACCAATAAATTCCCAAATAGGAATAATTACATGTTTCCCGCATTGGAATAAAAACTAATTAATTAGTCATGACAGGCCGACACGAAATAATTACAATGCAGCTGAATGTTATTTCACAATATACTTGCCCTCAGCTCTTATTATTGCACTTTTTTCCGATAGTTCCAACATCAAATAATGCCTAGACAATTAACTTCCGACAATTCTTTCCCAGACAAGGATTTCCACTTGAGGTCAGAATCCCATGATTAAGGGTAATCATGCACACATCGCCCTCTAACCTCTGACCGTAGATTAGAAGCCAGACATGGGTGTTGATAATTTGACAGTGGAGGCCAATACCACCGGATTCCCTGAAGCAAACCCTGTGTTGACCTTCCCATTCATTCCCCCTGTATTACGTTCAGCCCTATGCTTCCCCAATGTGAAACCCTTCACCCCGATCGGGATCTCTTGGCGACAACCCGACACGCACAAATGTCCCCTCCCTATCTATTACTTTACTACTCGTATCAATCTAAACACCCTTATCTACGAATGATAGACAGCTTAAGTTTCCAACCCAAACCATAATGAAGGCGGAATACATGCCATTCCTGAGCCAATCCTACATCTCATGTGGTATGAAAGAAACTATTTTGAATCTTCCTAAATATGTTCTAAATTATTGGGTAAATTATTTCTCATGCAGATAGATTGTTTGTCAACTTTTGATCCTTGGACACAGATATTTGAGCAGGCGATAACATTTTACAGCTGAACGGACATCTCTGCTTGGTGGTTATTCTGAAACCCTAACTGGTCGCAATTTGTCGCAATGTTCAGCTGGCGTTCCATACGAAAGGTCCTCTCTGTTCTGTCTTTTTAATCCCCTTAATCCCATTTAAAATGCAGCACAAACATTCTTTTGTGGTCCAAATGGTTGGCCTTCCATGACATGGCGTCCATGTGTTTGTTAGTTCCATTCCCCTGATTAAGGGTGGAACGAATTCACTTTATATTACCGGAAATCCAGAGAGGTCGCCGGAACGATTGCTAAAATGGCTAACGTCACACACAGTTCACTATAATACCACAGTATAAAATCGATATTACTATATTTAATGTATGATTTAAACCGACATCCTAGGCTGAACAACATTTTTAATATACACACTCTAGACTCCAAGGCTCTCAGATCTGATAAGAATGGTATATCAGTAATTGGACGCCTACTGCGCTAATGGCTTTGCTGACCCTTGAGTAGACGTTCTAATGGGATTATGGTTATTGATATTCTGCTGTTTGGAGCGAGAGGCTTTTCCTCAGTTTGGAGGGATTCTCTCAACTCGGATCCTAGACTGTACAGGAATGTTGTAGTGCATCATATTAACACATAAGGGTTTTTCCTCCATATCAAATTGCCTTGAGGTCATCAATATGTCACTGGAGCATGAGAATGAAGATGCAATCTGGCCATTTATTTTATATGTAAACAGTTCCAAAATATAGGGACACTGAGTAGAGAAAAGACCTGACTGCCTACATCATGCACAGATTTCCATAATGAAAACTAGTTTTAACAATTACATAAGATTTCATTTGATTTCAGTTACGAAATTAGTGTATCTCATCTCAGGTTATATTATATAGCAATGGATTAAAATGTCCCCCCCCCCCCCCAAACATTATGTAGTTTAAAACAATGGAAAATGACTGACTCTCTCGTGGGCTTATAACCATCTGTCCCGCATGGCTTGTCAGTGGGCATGGATGCAACAGAAAAACATATAGGTACTGTGACACTTAAACAGATGTATAGTTCACTTTTTGCTAACTAAGCATATTATAAGGTATACACACATCTGCAAAATATTTTTCTTCGGGTGCTGCTCTTCCGAAGCCAACATTTCAACAATATGTCAACACCCTTTTAGTCCTTTTCCTCCACTGAATGCATTTGGCTTAATGTTGCCAATACCGTTGAGTGAACGTCAATATAAAGTTCAATGCGATGGTTTATAGTAAAATGAGAGGTAAATGAGTAAATCTACCAGAATAGAAATTCATTTGCAGGATGGTAAATTCGTTTCATGACTTCTTCCTAATTTCCATAGATATCGATGAAGGGAGATAGGAATTAAGATCCAGTACACGCTAGTTCCGACAGTGCAATCATTACTGAAAGCACTTCACTTCAGTTTTGAGAATGCAGGTTGCGTGAGTTGTGAGACAAGCGCGGCCCTAATTATTTAATGAGAGCTGAGAGCATCAAGTAATGTGACATCTAGGAAGGGAGAGAAATAGTTTTCAGTTTCTCCCAGTCACATTTCAAAACAAGGGACTTCCTTACCAAAAAGTATACGAGCGAATATTATGGGTTAACGACATAGTCTATTTTCCTGTGCAACATGTCTTTTGCCTGCAAGTAGGTGCTGTAAAGATGACTGGATAATTGATTCAGACTCTGTAAATCTGCCTGGCCGAGGATAACATCCTATAGGAATTATATATAGAGAATAGTTATTCAATTTATGTTGTTTTGACCTGAGGTCATGTATTCCACAGTACTCTAATGGGAAATTTCCTTAATTTAATAAGTGCACAGAACTAGTGTAAACAAAAACAACATTATCCATAAAGAACTAAATCGAGATCCGAGAAATTTTAACAGGATCTAAGGGGAATTGAGGTAAGGCCCAAATTTCTATATTATATAATCAGCTAAGTGGAAGGTCAAACCTTATCTTATGAGAGAAACATTCTCGGTTTTATATTTCTAAGTGGCTGAGTCGATGCATTAGCAACAGATGTGAATCGATATTGAGCGTCTAAAGCGCTACCTTCTCGTTATTCTCGTGGAAACCCGAAGAACATATCTCCTCAGAAATGAACTAAATATTCCTTAAAAATACTCCAAGCATAAGCCTGGGTATTAAAAAAGACGCCTTGACAATGTAACAACGCCGAACAGAATTAGCATGAATAATTAACTAATAGTCGCCTGACCCCCTGCTGAATCAAGAAAAATTGGTCCCATGCGGATCACATGGGTACAAATTACCGAGACCACTTTTGGGCCATTCTCGCACGGTGAATGATAGTTGGTGTGTGTGTGGGGGGGGGGGGGGGGGTTGGGAGAGACGTCCCTTGCAGACATACTGAACATTTTCGTATTAAATCATTAAAAGCATATCAATCATAATATATAATATGATATAATATATAATATATAATATATGATATATATAATATATAATTTCCGGATGAATGAAAAGCTGAGTTGTGCATAAGAGAAATAAAAACACACGGGCCGGGGCATGCATGTAAAGTTATGTAGTCAGTCCCAACCAATAGTACAGGGTGAGGAAGGTGGTCCCCATCTGTTCCCCGGCTTCCATGGTCACACGTAGCAATGAATATTTGTGTTAAGATTCATCACTGGAAGAATGTAAAACATTTTTGAAAATGTGGTGGGCAACCTGCATTATATAATTAAAGCATTTGAGTATGGTCGGTGGGAGAAGCTGGGGTGACAAGGGACTGGAAGAAGATTTGAGGTGAAACACATGGGCCTGGGAAGATGTGTAACGGTATGGGGAAAAGGAAACGTCAACTAATATAATACTATAGATTTAGACCATCGCATATAATACCATATCTACCGATCTAAACTAAAGGAATAGTATATATATATGCCTGTTACTCACGTTATGATTCAGTATCTAAAGACATGCATATTATTAATTTTGAGAATCTTGACTTCGGACATCAGCATCGGGATTTCAATCAGGATTCCAATATGCATGGCGACTACTGTCCCTCTGATGGAATTACCATATATATATGGACTTACCCCTAACAGCCATAAGGAAGTCATGCACTCACCTGAAACAATTAAAAGAATGGGTTAATATGTATGGCATAATTCCAGAATAATTGTTACACATTTCAACAAAGAAACCTCATGGATGAAATCATGAAAGCATACATGTATGAGAAAACCTGAGGGTTGATCATAGCAGTAGGATCAACCCGTTATGATCCAGCCCGAGGGTACTGGTGAAAACATGTATACATCCCCCAATATTAATATCAGAAGGGCAACACCACATGTTGCCATCAACTGAAACATTAGAGACATTTTATTTCCCTAGGCTAAGTATACATTTCCACGAACGTTATAGATATAGACTTTTGTATATTTCTTAATACTTCTGCTGAATAACAGATCTGAAACTCCACCTCAGGGCAAGCAACATGCATCACTAATATATAATATAAAGTCAGCTGGTAGTCCCAAACATGAGAATAAGTCGAGGCAGTGTTTCTGCAACAGCGCAGGCATATAGGTAAGGACATTGAGGTAAAGTAGGAATATAGGAAAGGACATACGCAGGAGAAAAGAGAGGGAACAGGTCTTAGAAGTTGTCAGCCACAGTGATATAGGGTGCTGCTGTCGGGTGGCCATAGTGATGAGCGAGGTATTCAGTCTGTATTGGTTCCCCGCTGATGGGAGATGGCGGGACCGAATGTCAGCTATTTCCAGGAGATTTCTACCTCATTACTACCGACGTGATCCCAATTAACTCAACTTTAACTAATATACAAATCTGTACCCCACTGGTGAACTATCAAATACTAGCAGCAGGTGATTGTTTAAATGTTGGGGGAAGAAGGCTCCATAGGCAAACTCCAATGCAGTGAACGCTAAAAAAAATTAACTACTCAATAGATACCTTCAGCCATCATTCTATTACTACAATTGGTGGTGGGTCAAACCATAAATTGCCTGGACTGTACGTGAAATCACAGTACAAGACCAATAGCAATGGTATTAACTCGAGTTGAATGTCCAAGACCAAATTACATTAAGCTTAATGTAGATTGATAACGATGCCAAAGCCAGTTTGGTCCCAGAATGCCCAGATGAAAAAAAAAAGAAAATTAAGAAGGGTAATCTTCAAGGTATGGCATGTACGCAACTATCTGTCTCGTGTGCCCAACTACTGAAACCATAATTTACCGTTCATCCCCTATGAAATATACCTCTTCCTATTTACATAGACTATATTGTGAGGTACGTATTATATGTAAATAGTCTCTGTTTCAGATGACGGATGGTTCGGAGGTGAACTCTAACCTTGGTCATTGTGGATGGTTGTCATGGTGAGGTGTATAATGGGATTAGGTGGTAATGAAGAGGCAATGGGTGTCACCCAATATATACCTCATTATTCATACATATCATTGTCCATCGTTAACTCTATGTAAACCAAGGAAGCCGTATGTACAAAGTAACCGTATCTTCCACAGATGTCTTACATTATATCAGCATTCTCCAATCATCGGAGGCAATGGGAAAGTCATCTTCCTTTAGCGCAATCACTGAACTTTTACCATAGGTTTAACTACAAGGTATTTTATGGATTGTATTAATGTCTTATTTTCACTAAGCCAATGCTTTGCTCACAATCTAAAAGATAATATCTCAGGAAAATAGGTGATTTAAATAAGTTGTGTACTTCTGACAGCCAGTTCTAATAAGTCAATCTCGAAATAGTTAATACATGTGTATCTGATATAATATATTAATAGTATGGACATGCTGAGAGTGCGTCCAAAGGCGATTGGCAGGTTACGATGTCAGTTTGGGTTCACGTAAGCTCATGGTGGGACCCCAATTGTATCACCACTCCTCATCCCCCAATTTCTTAATTTTTCCACCAATTTTCAGATCTTAAATGAGAGAACAACACCAATAAAAAGACCTCACTGCGAGACGAAAACGCGTGGGATGCGCGTTTTGTGAGTTCTGGCGTTACACTTCTAAATGCGGAGCGCCAATGTTCAATTAACCAACAAGACGGGACTGTATTCGTGCAGTTGCCCAGTTCTCCACGGTCGGCTTATGGCCACACCCTCCGTGGCACAAGGTCCGCCCTTCAGCAACCTATTAAACTCTACATAACTTACCCAGATTATCTCAGAATTTAAAAAATGCATATATTACTTGAGGCAACTTATCCGCAGGCAACAATTTTTTCATGATAGCTATTTTCTCCTTGACGTTTTACTGTAATGAACCGATTTCTGGGAGGACCACAAGATAATTTAATGCACAGATAGCAACACATACGCAATACAGTTTGCCGTTGTCTTCCGGTAGTATCCGTGAATGTGCTGTATATAAAGTCAATATCCTATGTTTTTGATACTATGTAAATTTTATTCAGCTATTACCTTGTCAACTTAAATCAAAACAGGACCTTCGTTCAAAGTCTCTGAAAATTGGGAGAGTACGTATAGAGACATAAATATACGGACTTAATAGCCCCCCATCGAAGACCTCTTATAGGGTAAACCATCTTTACTACGAGTCGAGTTATTTATTACAGGAGGTTCTTGACTTATTACTTGCTGGAGGTTGCCCCTCTGGATCTAATATACCTCGACTGCATTAACAAAACCTATATCAATAGAATGGTTCAAGCACCAGGATCAGATATGAAGAGTATACTATTTGATATTATCAGCATGTCTAGCTATTGGTAAATCCCTGGAGTAATTCCTCTTTCTCTAAGGTAAATCTGAGAACCGTAACAATCGGGCAGGCATTTAATATAGTTGAATTGTTCGCCCTTCACCATCAATTCATTCCTCTACTACCTCGCCCTCCTGTAACTATTATATACAATATCCTGTCAGGTCTACACCTCAGTCTGGCCTTGTGTTGGCGTGGCGTTGCTGACGGTGGGGAGATTTCTGCTAGATTCAATATTGTCCGGGGGTAGATGGGTATTAAGGGTGGTGAGAGGCAGAGCCAGGGGGGAGATGGAGGAGGAGGTGGAAGTGGTCGTTGTGGCTGCGGAAAAGGAAATATTTCCTTCCAGATATGATGGAGTGAATGGCATTTGTGTGGCGGAGCCGTTGAAGTATGATGGGAGAAGGGGGAGGGATCGAGGAAAAGAATGGGAAGATCTGGACGCAGTGGACGGGAGTAGAATGAGGGGATATATTGGATGGAATCAGGTAGGTTTGAGGCAAAGGGAAGATGGGCAGAGTGGAGAGAAGAAAGACAAATTGTTGATATCCAGATGAAATACGAAAGTATGTGCATACATATATTTATAGGAACAGATAAAAGAGAAAGTGCTACTATATAGTGAAGGACAAGGAGAAACTAAAGCCGGTGAAATATCAAAGCCTTTACTGCTATGTCTATAAATAAACCCCTATCCAGAAACCAATAGTTTTAAGTACTTTACATACCCATAGAGAAGTTAATGGACAACACTGCCTCAAAATCAATATTACCGATTTTATTCATGAAGTGATTGATTTGCATTTCACAACAAAAGCAACCCATGAAATGGTCACAATAAAATGGTAGATGGATCGCCACCTTCTCACAAACAATAAAATACTTGGGTAGGACTAGATTCATGGTAGGTGAAAAAACACATACATGTACTGTTCAGCTGTGTTGGGGGTGTGATGCAAGTACTCTAGCTGGCCTATAGATAACTTTATGTGTGATTGGTTGTGACTGACAGCCCAGAAAATAAGCCCAGGAAATACACAATAATAAACATTATGAGCATGCAAAACAGGGTCGAAAAGTACATCAATGTTGTACATGGAGAGACAAGTGACATTCTTTGGACAGAAAAGGATGGGCATGTTATACATATGAGAAGAGTTCAATATTTGTACTTGGGTGCATATTGATATAAACAACATCACCAACTATTTTCTATGATATGTTGTCAGCTATATTCCCAAGACATATGGGGCCACATTAAATAAGCCCCATTTATATGCATACAGTTGTGTTATCTCCTGCCCTGTCTCTCCCAACCCTTCTCCGTCCGCCGCCATGCATCGTACATATGATAACCCGACATTATTTATTCTATTCGCGGACGGTTATAACATAAATCCTTAATTCATTTACCCTTGTCCGCAATAAGATAACACGACTCTACAGTATCCCACTTAGCAAGGCCTACAACCACTTTAGTCCCATCTAACCCTGTTAGTCTTATATCACCCCACCTGGCGGGAGAGTGGGTTTTAACTGCTAATCCAAAATATTGCGATCCAGTCCTCCCAGGTGCAACAGATTTTTCCTGCGAAATTCGCTCGCTGAATTCAGTCTAGCTTGCATATATATATGTGTATGGAGGCAGCTTGTGAGTTAGTTCAGTGGCTAAGGGTTATCACCTATATAGATAAAAAAAGGTGTGCGTGATATTTTAAAACTATTATCAAGGCGTTAACTGTATATATTACATCCAAAGCTTAATTATGACAAGACGAAAGTGTGATTTTTACACTGACCACATGCGAACATCGGTTGTCACAGAACATACCAAAGAGATTCGTTTTTGTTTCTCTGCTATTTATAGCAGAGAAACAAGTGTGTTACTATGAAATACGCCAATCACTGATACTGCATCTAAATCTTGATAACTTGGTTAACTGTCTGTGAGGTGTTTAAGCTTAGATGTGACATCAGGCGAGGATGCCATATCTAATCCTTTCAATCAGTCATAGATTTCACACCTAGATGTTATTGAAGGCTGATTGACAGCCTTTCTAGGTTTAGCCAAGGGAGTTGATTGGCTGTTAGTTAGATGCTTCTCCAACCATGATAGGTCTGCTCAAATGGACACTGCCAAACACATTTTCTAAATTTTAAAAGTAAGTTACCAACTATTTAGCCTAGCCTAGCCTAGCTAACTACTTTTTATACGACCAACTCTTTTTTTTCCGACCAAACTTGTTTTTTCCGACCATTTTTTTTTCCGACTAACTTTTTTCCGACCAACTTTTTTTAACGACAATTTTTTTACGACAAACTTTTTTACGACAAACTTTTTTTACGACACTTTTTTTTACGACAAACTTTTTTTTACCAACTTTTTTTAACGACAATTTTTTTCGACAAACTTATTTTAACGACAATTTTTTTCCGACCAACTATTTTTTAATGACAATTTTTTTTCGACCAATTTTTTTCCAACCAACTTTTCCGACCAACTTTTTCCGACCAACTTTTTTTAACGACAATTTTTTTCCGACCAACTATTTTTTAACGACAATTTTTTTTCGACCAACTTTTTACGACACTTTTTTTACCAACTTTTTTTAACGACAATTTTTTTACGACCAACTATTTTTTAACGACAATTTTTTTTCGACCAATTTTTTGCGACCAACTTTTTTTTTACGACCAACTTTTTTTTAACGACCAATTTTTTTTCAACTAACTTTTTTTAAACGACAATTATTTTCCGACCAACTATTTTTCAACAATAATTTTTTTTCAACTAACTTTTTTTTACAGCCCTGGCTATTGCAGAGTTATTCATTATTGGTAACAGTTACTGAAGTGGAAATAAAAGTCAAGTGTATATATAAACCCTAGTCTAGTTGACATTTGTATGTCTTTTGTGCCATATTAGATTTTACCTTCTGGTCTGTGAGGACTAGTGGAAACTCAGGAGGACTAGTGGATCTTATTTCTACGTAGGTATTTCCCTAAGTTTATCATTTTTCTCCCTTTCTCTACATGTTTCAGAGTTCATGATTTCAATGGTCCTCAGTGACTGGTCATAAATTCAATTCAATTCAATTCAAGAATTCTTTATTGCAATAGATGTCTTTATTGCAATGAGGTGGTCCAGCATTCTAAATAGACAGGTGTCTAGGGTAGGTCTTCTGCCTGACATTGGACATAAGTAATTGAGGCTGAGAAATCGTTTCCATTGGAAACGCCAGGTATATAAATTAAGTTGACACTAATTGTAATATTAATTAGATAATCCAAATTTAACTTGATAATTTCTTAACTTAGTACTTGTTGTCTTTGAGGAAGACATTTGCCATAGCCTTTTTTTAGGAAGACATTTTAAATCAACAACTGAGCGATGGGTCCTAAGCAAGTTTACACATATATAAAAACAATAACCTATAAATCTAAAATAAAATCAACTCCTCCCACATGCCAAGTGGATTTGCTACAAGTCATTAATTTAGAGATGAAATCAAACGCGAGAACAAGAAGGAAATGACTCAAACTTATCTCATCTATCTCCACTGAGTTCACTCGACTATTCATCACCATATTTATTTAACATTGGGCGGAGTTCTCGAGAATCTGTGGCCGAGATATTCGACTGGCAATGCGCAATTTCAAAACTGCGTTCCATTGTATAAACCATTGAATTGAGAGATTTGTAGAATCTAACTAGGAATGGCAATTCTGAAATTCATATTTCGCAGGAGAATATGGAGTCAACGAAAGGTGTTGACATCGAAGGAGGTCAACAGAAAAAAACTCACACCAAAAGCAAGGGAGAGAGAGGACAATGTAAACAGCGCAAAGAGGTGGGGGCAAATAAGAAAAGAGGGTTCTTGATTTTGTCTTTAAGAGATCAGGGTCAGAAACCGAGAATTAAACCAACTATACAAACGAATTAGTTAACAAAACAGCATCTTAAATATGGGTTTAAATCTAAGGAAGCATTCCAACTACTTCAGGAGAATGTATAGCAGTTGTTTATGACAGAATTGTAACAAAGCTGTTGCAGCTGCTGGAGAGAGGACCAGAGTATAGAGAGCTTCTATCAGCCCGGGATAAATATGTAAACGCTGGATAAATAACACTGTCGTGAGCGGAATATCTCACCCATGCCATCAGACCAAGTTGTTTTTGGCTGGAGTAATAACCACACCCATAACATTAACAACCTCATACCAACCCATGATTAGTATGGTAAACTATCTAAGCCCCTTCTTTCTCCGGGTCACCCAAGAAAGATAAATCAAGCTTTGTGCATTCCAACAAAAATGACTGTCACGAATATATTAATTGGATTCTTTCATTATACAAACCCCTTCCAATAATGTTTTCCGAAACAAAATATGTGTTTCGCCGATGTAGAGAATGATTATGTGTACACATTCACTGAGGAAATGTAGAACGAAAAATTACTAGAAAACTAGTAGTTCAGTTAGCTGTCTGGTTTGGATTCCCCGGTAGTGGTTTAGGAGCTAATTATTATAGGCCTACCCTCCTACATGTAAACAAAATACTACAGAGGCAAAGATTGAATGAACGATCTCTGGTATTCGACAAAAACCCACCAACCAATGAGACAATAGGATAAGTACCCAGCTATAAAGATGTCTATCACTATTGTTATCATCATCTGCGACTACAATAATACGGTAGGGGGTAAGATGCAATCGGATCATAGGATCCAATCAATAGTTGAGAACTTCTGACAAAAGAGGCTATTTAAACAGGGCCAGACAGCGATAAGAACAGGAGCAAAGCTATATTTATGCAAATGAATGCATGATGAAATAAAGGGGGAGCAGGAGCCCACCTCAAGACCTTTAATCATACGACCGTGAAAAAGATCCACATCAAATATATCTAAATGACATAAGAACATACACAAAAATCGCAAAGCGGACTTCATAAAGTATTTAACATCAATGTCAGATTAAAATAGAAAACACTTCAATTAAAAGATGACCGTGTGAGATTCAAAACACTTTCTCAATGACAACAACAACAGTTGATGCATATCTGTGGGCAGCAATTAATGGCTGTTTACACACAAAGTACTATTTAGGGCTGATAGACAAGGCACAATGATGATTCACTACTTGCGTGACAATGTGTAACCCTTGGGGCCGATCACTGATTTGATGCTTCTCCACAGATATATATTGTATGTATGGACCCATTCGTGTGTGACTGACAAACCTTTCTATGGGTGAAAACATTCCTGCATTAATCAATACTATATATATATGTGGCATATATTTATGACTTGTTGGCTCATTCCTGGACGAGATACCAATTATTACAAATATAGTTAATGCATGTTCTAGGCATTCGTTGGAAGACCTGGCTAATCAGGAATTTATTTTTGTATTAACCAGACATCGAGCAACAAGATCAGCAAATAAAAGAATACTTGAATTGAATATGTCTAAAGCAGTCCCAAAAGGGTAGAACCCTATACAACCCCACGAAAGGTTATAGGGATTATCTTCAAAATTCGCAAACTAGGGACATAATGTCACTGTGAAGGGAGATGACACAACAAACCAACTTATTAGTTTCTGCTGGCAAGGGCAATTTGTATTGCATGCTAAAAATCTAACTAAATAGAAGATAAGTTTGTTATTTCATCAGAGACAACAGCAAAACGACAGATAAGTAACAACGAACAGGTAAGAAGAACACAAGCAGAAAAGTACTTTTTCAAAGTCATGTAAAGTAATCCTTTAAGGCAAGGACACAGAGGCAGACTCTCAGACATAAGACTAAATTCATGTCCATGAATATGTCTTACATTAGTTCATAATGAATACGTTGGCTCCTATCCAAGGGCAACGCGCTAGCCTGTCACATACATCCATACCTCAGCAGGGACCTTCTCTCTCGTTTCTCATATTATTAACAATAAACATATGTCTCTACCAAAATTCTGACCTATTTATGACGTAGAAGACATGTGACCTGACAACCATGTTAACGAGGCGGCAGAGTATGCTTTTATGTTCCTTTACTAAGGGGTTTTCTATTTCTACAGAACCCTCTTAACATGTGTTTTTTTACTTATTCTTTCTTATCCAATCTCCACGATGGCTATCTTTGTCTGGATACACCCCTCCACGTCAGCTATTATTCCTTCATAGAAATAACGAAATGATTAGAAACAGACATCAATATTATACGTTATGCAGTCACAATAAACTTTCGACTTTGGCGATAATTTAGTGCAGTGGTTTCTTTCTAGTTCTGATTTCAATAAAGCCAAAAACTTGCCCATTACTATGCACAAATCCTTGGTCGGATACTATTGATGCAATAATGCTCAACTGTCAGAGATAAAGTAGCGAAGGTTCAACCTAAAATGATTTAAGTTCCAATTAGTGCAAATTCCTGGGGTTCCCTTGAAACCTTCCCACACCCTCCAGGCCTATAGTATAGCCCCAGGGCCCTAGCATACAGGGCGTCGGAACAAACCACATAGGATCAAACCACTGGCACTGGCGAGGCACCAACAACGCTTTCTCCCGTCATTAGATTAAGCTCTGTGAAGTTACACATTTGCAAGTCAAATAATGAAACACAGATCTTTGGCACATGTGGTGCTTCCAACAGATTAAAAAACTTCAAAAGAAATTCACCAAATAATAAGGGTCATGAAAGCTTTTCCATAACATCCCTCCACTTGTATATAAACACTCGTCTAATACGTTTCCTTGGCACAGGAACTCTAGGAAATGACTGTTTTCAAGGAGACAGAAGCCAACTTTGTCACGTCGTCTCCATAACATATCGACATAGTGCTTACCTAGACTTATGCCTTGATGTCTATTTACAGAGGCCCGATAATGTAACCCGCTCAGGTTTTCTTACTGTTCGCCTGTATGCATCATGCAGACCAACAATCTCGAAAGTATGCGATCCACAACTTGCAAATTCTTACTTGGCGATACTGTAGATGACAAGGAAAATACCATTCTTCTCCATTCAGCATAGCATAGCATAGAATATTCTCGTAAATTGACAAAAGTGTGAAAGTTTTTGAAGGAGTAATAACATATCAAGCTGGAAACCCGTGTGTCTGTATTGCATTCATGCATTGTAATGCGTATTCAACAGCCTCATGGAGTGATCGGAATACGCAGTGCGCACTATACATACATGGGTTCAGCCCTGTTAATTTCTTTACGTTTGATTTGCACGCATCACGCATCACGCAATACGGATATAGGCCTAAATTCTAGCAATATCACTCTGAGAAAAGGATATTTTGTTTGGTCCATGAGGGTGGTCTCCACTGGCTGTGGTAAGCCTTGCGACGGTTTGTACTGGTTCTGTAGGTGGTTAGGTGAGAAATGATGAGGTCCTTGCCTACATGGTCAGTGAACGATGTAGGCAGGACCTCACCACTCCTCAACAACACAGCACCATCGCAAGGCTTACCGCAGCCAGTAGAGACCACCCTTAACAGAGCCAGTACAAAGACCTATTCCAGATGGAGTCATTGATATGCTGTCTAAACATTGATGTTTTCCGCTGAAATTTGACAAATCGTAAAACACGATCGTTCCTAAATATTATGACATTTAAGAGTACAAGGCTATTATTCATTCACTGGGAGGGGACTATAAAGGCGATTAATCAAAGATGTCAGTATGCCAGTATATGGAGTAACAATATATAATGGATGATACTGACGAAATCAATGAATAACGATGATCGAAAATGACAAATAGCTCAATGAGTTTTCATGGTCAAGTTTCAGTGGCGAAAGAGCGAAACAATTGGAAAGTAGCATAAATTTAATGGTTGATAAATTTATTTATATGGAGCTACTATAAAGCAAAATACAACGATGGATTTGGGTAGCAATACTGTCCTTACATTATTAACCTATACCTTATTTTTCCATCTCTTGAAACCCATATATAACCCGCATTTACTAGTGTGTACATATGCTATAGTATACTGCTTATGTATACGGAAAGAGTTTTCCACACAGCCCATTACACTCCCCCGTTGGTTCCTATGTATGTTTCTCTGTTGTTTCTAGACTAGATATCACTTAGACCACATGATACCATGGCTGTTAGTTTAGACACCAGCAAAGATAAGCCTTGGTACATGTCAGATAAAGACTAGCGTAAATCGTTACTACCACAATCTGATGTCGCAAAACTGAATCTGACAGTATACTGATACATAATGCCTGAAGCGACAACGCCCCGTAGCACTGAGCTCTCATTTTCCCTCGTGAAATTTCGAGATGTCGGCAAGATTTTCAGTTGACTTAGCAGCGAAAGGTGCTAAATAATAACGGGTATATATATAAGAATCGCTGCAGCATAAGCAAAAATTGTAGCGAATAGGAGACCAAAAAGAAATCAAGGAAGACTGTTTGTAAGCATCCAAAGAACATGTCCACACCAATACCTGCGTGGCAGGTAAATAAAATGTTTTAAGGCGTCCAAAATACCTGAAAAGGAAGTTGAATGTCTTGGTAATACAATGGGTTGGAGAGGCCATTCTCAAGGTGAAACCAATTATAAGCTTTATCATTGTTAGCGACCTAGGTTACTGGAGTGTTTACTTTGGATGAGAGGTATTGTTTGCATTACAAATTTAATCGCCATAAGCTGCTGAATTATGCATACATAAATGTATGTCCTGTGCCTCGAGAGTTTTTCCAAAGTAATCAAACTCTCTTCTCTGCGTAAGTCCTCGCCATTAGCGAAGGCTATTTAAAGATGAAATTCAAATTCGTATCTATAGATACTACATCGTACGTTTAATGGGACAGACTGCATCGTTTAAATCATTGGTAAAATCAAATTTAATTGGCAGGCGCTGGACAGACTTGGAACCTTCAATTGTCACGTCCATTCTATTCCCACGATGACGGAAGACAGATAGTAGGATAGTTTGGTTTAAACTTTTCCATGATAAGATAAGTAGATAACTAAGGACCAAGGTTGAGGCAAGTCAGAAGAAGGAAATGTTAGAATCACCAACTCCTCTAACACGATAGTACAGTCACGTCTCCCCATTTCCATTAAACATAACGAACAAAAGATGAATAACATAGATTCACCGCTGTACTTGATAACTATCCATTCTAAAGGGGTACCCTTACTAGAAGTAACAGTGTGAGCATTATGATATAATACTCCTAATAGGACCACAATAGCAGGACTTTTGGTGCTACTGGTGCCAATCACAGCGCCACTGGCGCCCAGTTTGGCGCCAACAAAGCGTTTGTATTGGTGTCAGATTAAGCGTAGTGGTGACTGATTGGTGGTATCACGGGGAGAGTGTTGGCAGAAACAGGGTTGCAAGTAGTGATTGAAACCTTATGTAAAGAAGGAAAAGCGATGGGGAGGAAACAAAGACTTGAATTATTGTATGTCCAGAATACAGAGAGTATGTGAAACATCCATCAATACCACCTCCCAAGTGAAAACGACTAGACAGTTCAATAAAGTAATTGAAAGCCAATTGAATATCGACCTTATATTAAAAAAACTTCCAATATGTACACATGTATTATTAAAGAGGACATAGCATGAGTGAGTTATACAAACGGGAACATGCCTTCATTTGATTTATAACTTCAAATTTCACAGTAAAAAAACTAAAATCCATGGCGATATAGCCAAGTGTATATCAAAGCAGATAACCTTTCTGAATGACAGCATTGTACATGGTACTAAACACCCGCTACTTACCACCATCTAACCTCATGGCCTCCTACCCTCTACCACCCGAATACAACAAGGTCTACAATTATTATTATCATAGCTATACCTCCGCCCCTACAGCCACAATAACATAAAAACCACGGGAGAAACAGGGTCAGCTAGGGGTTTCTCGCCTACACTGTGATATACGTATTGCTCAACATACATATATACCATGGCACTATAATGAACTTTTTATGGAGGATCTTTGTAGTATCTTAAGAGGCCAGGAATCGCAAAATCTGAAGCAATACAGAATATTTGTTCCGTCAAATTTACCAAAAAGCTAGTAATTATGCCTGTGAAGATGATACAACTGGAGTATGGTTACAGTGGGGAGTGATATATCAATAAAAACAATCTTAATGGTATACGATGGGTAGCCATAGTGATAATGAATGAAAACGATGTCTTAGGGGACAAAATGATATTGCATTGACTACACAAATAGGGTATTCCTGGCAATCTGGATGGTCTTTCCAATTAATACTAGAAACCAATATACACACCTAGATAAAACTAACACAGGTAATTTAGCTATTTTGTTGATGATTTCCCTAAACGATTTTCACAATAGCAATCATATACAAATCAGTTGCATTCTGATATTAATGATGGGTAAATAATGAGTTCGGCTAGGTAGCTAAATGCCAGGACTGCAGTGTTCATCGAATCATTGCGGCAGATGGCAGCATGCCTACTTTCACCTGAACGGAACAACAACTCTAAAGTGTAGTCAAAACTATCACAGAAATTCAAGACAATAGGAAAATGGCCATGTGAAGATAATATGAAACACCTGATCGAGTCTCATTCTCATAATTTATCTAGGCTGATTATTTTACTAATAGAAGTGGTCTATACTAAACTATATAAAGACGCAGGCTGTTCCGGATCCCATCAATACGTATGGTGTAAATAAATGGTTCAAAAATGCCTACACAGCAATAATAGCTGCAGGGCTGGCCAATGTAATCGTCCAGTATTTGGGTTTACAGGCTTCCGTACCCAATTAACCTTATACACAGTTTGGGTCAGAAATCATGCGCACATTTTGCGATTGGCCATACAGTTGGAAATACTTTCACAAAATGCTTACAAGTTACAATTCTTGAAAGTGGAGTTTGTTATTTATTAAATGTCAATGTATATTATATATACATGTATTCATCGATGATATGATATACGTAGGCCTAATTCAAATATTGTTTTTCACCACGACGTGTGTGAGTAAAAAGGCGCTGACAAAGCATCACACGTATGCAGCAATGTAGATTCATGCTTTTGATTATGTAATAAAATCGTTAAATATTCGTAATAATTGTTATAACGTGGAAGGAACCGTTTAATATGTAGTCATTCGCATTAATTGTAACTTATACTCTAATTGATACATTTCCTTTCGAAGTTAATTATGTAAATCTATTTTCTATATAGCTTGAATTTTAAGAAATAGGAAAGAAATTGTACGCACCTGATTAACTAACTGGACAAATTGGCGAATTCGAAATACATGACACAGTAACTATCCAAATGATGACTCTGAAAAGAATAAAAGATAGGAATTAACTTTGTGTATACCAGGAGTATAATACGGGAGCTAGGGGGCGCTCAAGGAAGGAGCACAAACTCTGGGAAGATGTGCTTATAACCAACATGACAAAACACACAGGTGACGAGGGCATTATTCAGAAAAAATCCTATAAATCATAAGGATGCCATGAAGGCATCATCAGTGCAGTGCGTGAAAGCTGTCCCCATCCACATACTGCGTAATGATAAAGGCAGGTTTCTGTACACGTAGTACTTCTATCTGTGGCAGCAGATGATGGGACATATACTGGAACCTGGGTCTGGAGACTGCAAACCACACTTGTGTAATACTGCAGGTGGGTGGATCCAGACATCTTCAAAATGGAGACTATGCATGTTGGAGATGCATGATATTATTTAAGTTCTCACCTAAAGCAAATGAGAAATTAGGAACTGAATTCCCCTTGTTATATCCTCTGGTGCTGTGGTACCATTATAGACCAGCGTATTTTACACAACATATTTGGCTACCATCTGTCAAAAAGAATAACGGATAATGTGACGGGTTAGGCAGAAGGGTACACATTCAGAACAGTTTTGTGAAAATCCTCCATAAATGCAACCTTTGGCGTTCTGTCATTGTCGTCGGGAATTTAGACATTATATACAAGAGTAAAATCAAATTCGTCGGGAATTCAGACATTATATACAAGAGTAGAATCAAAATCATTAAAATATATGTGCAGTACTGATCTTTTTTCTCCAGGGCAGTGTCTTAGAAGAGACATAATTTCCTTTTATATCATACCAACTTTGAAAAAACTGTTGAATAAACGGAGTCTGGCTGTATTGAAATTGAGTACAACATTTTTTAAATCTAACTCAAGTACCCAAGGATCAACAAATGACAAATCTGTGCTACAGGCCTTCGGTTAAAAAGCCACAAAGGCCATATACTTTTTTAAGTACTACATGTATTAACCACGCACAGATTTAGCCAAGCAGAAAGATAAAACGCATATGCCACGAGGCATTAGGGAGATCCCAACTTCGTTTTCCCGGAGGTGAGGGAGTAAGGAAAGTCTGTCCTTTGCCCGATCCTTTTCCATTAGTTATGAGGTGTGCAGTTCACTCTGATCATCCAGTATCTGAATTGGCGTTCCCATAATGTGTTATACAGAAATAAGGCACGAGATATATCAGTTTACGGATTTCCAAGCCTAAAATGATTGATATTTTATCCCATCCACACGATACAAAGTTGTAAATGGTATACGCACGGGCTTGAATCGACAATCAGACTGGTGCAAGAGAGTCAGATCGACTGAATGAAGTATACACGTTCAGGAAATGGATATAAACCATTTGGTTCCACCTTAAAAATCATGCATAAAAATATTGCCGACAATGGCCACCTAAAACCAGTTCTTTCACCACACAGTTTACTTTCCAGGGGACATGTCCGTAAAACAAAGTACAGCTAAGATGACAAAAAGGTTACTGGGAAAACAACAGAAGTGAGGAAAGAAAGTGATATTTCCTTTACACTCTGAGGTTTTTGTAGAATATGCTTTGAGGTCGGGCATCTGTTAACCATGCGAAGACAGGAGCGCCACGTGTGTGGGGTTGAGGTAACTACATGGTCACATGGTTTGTTATGACTGTGACGTCACTAAGAGAGTGACTCAGCTGGATCTTGACTGACGCGGATGGTAGGAGACGTTGGAGGTGTTCTGAGCTGTTTATCTTCATCTGCTCACAACGACTCATGACCCAAGGGGTATTGCCATGTGGCTCACCTTCTCTCACCTATGACCACGAGTTACCTTTATTTCACACTCCTGTCTTACCTATAACATACTACACAAACTTTACTGGGCTTTCACTCTCCTCTGGACTGTTACCACCCAAGCTATTCTAACTTAGGTACTATACAACATAGAGTAATGTTAAATAAATTGAATATTTAATAAAAGATTTTAATCACCACTAATGACTAACAATGTACTTAAATATGTACAATACTGCTAACTAATATTCGAATGGCATAGTTTCAAACGCTTCCGTTTTGAAGTGATATTTTAATCTAAGACTTAATCTAAGTATTGTGAAGGCATGCTTTAAAATCAGGGACCAAAAGACTTAATGAATAACAGACTGAACGGATTTCGTAATCATAGAGCACAGTGCAAACACAATTTGGAGGAAGTTCCTCTGAGACAGGCTGACATCAATCATTACGCATGTAGCCTACCCATGTACTACGATGCTTGCCAAAAACGATAATCAAGTTATCACCAATTAATAAGGACCAACGACGAAGAGGATGTGCCTTTTTTGAGTAACTCCTAAAAGCCATTGTTCAACTTACAATATGGATATTAATATTTCAGTTCTAATTGCAGTGTCCCGAGTGTTGTCATAAAAACACGAGGGACCCTTTGATGTCGGTCAGCTATTTTCTGCATAATTAATAATGAACGCCATGTTGCTGTTGGTTAGTGACATAACGCTCTGCAATGAAATATCTTATTTGGGACGTTCTATGGCATAATCGGAGGCGTCACCAAAATGTATATCAGATCAAATGCATCTTGAAATGGCCTTTCAATGGATAGGGTGGGGATAACATCATACGTAGGGGATCTAAGTGGATGAAAAATGAAACCACAGGACATGGAGCGTTTTAGAGCGAACAAGTAAATCGAGATGCGAATCATAAGTATTATCATTGGTCTATGGTTATGGTTCTCCCACTTCAGTGAATTGGAGAGAGGGCGGGGAGAGATAGAGAGAGTGAGAGAGAGAGAGAGAGAGAGAGAGAGAGAGAATCCATATTCCATAAGTAAGCAAACACTGAGTTGGAGGAAGATTGCTTCAGCAATCATAGAACATTATTACATATCCTCATGAGGTCATTTCCATGGCCTAGTTACAGGGCAGAATGACACAGGACCTAACTGCCATCACCTATTGTCAATTACAGGGTAGATGAGGCATAGGTCTTTGGTCTAACTCTATTTCCCAACTAACTAGGAAATCAGTACATCAGAACGCATAAATTAGTAATTTATGGGTTATTACGAAGGAATTCCCTTATATATCTGGCTGAGAAATATACAAAAGGATATTAGTGACAGCAGTATTACAATTATTCTTCCATTATTAAACAACCACAGTCCTACATCAGACTTGTATACCGGACTTGTGTATAGGTATCACGAAGTCTAACATAACCTCATGCATAGAATACATGTTCCCAGATCTATCGGGATTGTTTCTCCTTGTTTACATTAGCACTTACTTATTTACATACTTCTTTTAGATGATTTGCTTTTGCTTTAGGAGTTTTTATCACAGTATTCACCGGATCCACACATGATTCGGCGAAGTGCGATTGTGTTTGGTGTGCCTGGATGCATGTTCGTTGGGGAAAGAGTCGGTCTTTTTGTTGTATGTTTTACTCGACTATAGGATAAGGAAATGCGATTCGGAAATCAGGAATGGGCGGCTCCAAGGCTGAAGACCAGGACATTCTAAAAGCAAATACATGTACTATACATAGCAAAATTATGGATTCCTCGGTCAGAGTATAGGGATTTGATCAGCGTGATAATGTTAATAGTATTGGTTATGTTAATTATCACCACTAATCACTATATATTTATTTTCTTCAGTTGCTTCAGACATGGGATGCAATTAAAGTTTTCAAGGACAAGACGCCCTGAATAAACGGTTTTGAAGGAAATAGTCACATTAGAGATGGAAATTGCCAAGCAATGAATTGGATTCAATTTCAAGCCACATATCTACCCTCAGGGACAGGATTATAATGAATTTATATACAGACTATTCATCCCTCAACACTTCTTAAACCATCCACACTTACTAGTATCAGGTGCAACTACCTCTCCCCATGTAATATACCCAGGGAGTCTCTCCACTATGCCATCTCAAGACAAGGCCTCCGGGGCAGTTTGTTTTCTTCATGCCCCTCCCTCTACAGTCAATTCATTCTAGCATGACTATGTAGTTCGATATTGGGAGACCGGAGAAACTCGGGCAATTAATATCTTCAAATTTCACATAGGATTTTGAGACATTCCACCACCTTCCCCAACGGAGTAAAAGTACGGACAAAGAAGGATTCCTCAACTGACTTTGGACAGAAGATAATCTTTCGAGTGGGCCTGTGACTTGTATCGTTTGTGGCAGACTTCAAACAGAGAGACAGCTGTGAATAAAAACATAGCTACATGTTTTACCAACATGAGGGGAAGCTTTTCTACATGTGCGTTGTACGGGATGAGCTACTCTACTCACCTGGCCAGTCTAGAAATGGCTAGTTTTAACTCCTCCTTACCTTCCTGCTCACTTCCTTATTTAACCCCTGCTGTCCGGGTCTCTGCTATTCAATATTTAAAAGCCTTGTCGATCACCGTCTCCAAAACTACTTACATTCAGATAATATTTTCTCTGGCCTCTTCTTGGTGTCATGTTCACAAGTCCTCTGCAGACCAAGCAAAGAATACGAACAAGAGAAAGAGTGATTATTTTAGGAATAGTTCTGGCTACTGATATGTAAACCTCAATGTTTCAACAGGAGAGTGCAAGCATCCCCTGTCAACAGCCTCCAAGTATGAGGACTGTCTGACAACGAAGCCCTCAATTCCATCATTGCAAGAGTCCAGGATCCAGATTGCGATGATAATGTGACTACATTTAAATCTACGAAGGTTCAATGGAAAATACAAATATCATTCCTGGATTTCTCAATGAATCTTTGGTAACTTTGTCTATTTGTGGTTCAAACATGTTACAACTACACTTAATTGGAACCAAACATTCAAACGATGTTACCGTGTAGTAAAAAGGTACAATCGCCGCTGAATCGGCCCTTAGAAAGCTATTGCCATTGGGGATAATGAGGGGACAAACACTTTGTGACAGGCAGTTAGCTGAAATTTGAAGTTCGGTTTCCAGTCTTGGGAAGAAGTTAAGTTGCTGCAGATGAAGGAGTTGCTCCTGCTTGACCTTATTAAATGAGTTGTTATGGTTACACGTTTGCCTGATTTCCCCCATATTTCAGCCATGTAATTTGAGTACTCGCCCTTAGGCGCTCATATGTCCATCTCACACCTACCCACGTACGAATACTCCCACTATCAACATAAATCAAGCAGTTATGATTACTTGCATGCCACACCTTTGGACTGCTAACCTTGGATAAGCAGGTTTGTTTCTTATGTAACTACTAGGCGCAGTACTAATGGTATTAGATATCTCTTCATTGAGTTTCTTAAACCTGTCAGTGTTGGGAGGATAAGATAAGGAGCAGCAATCCTTCTAACGAGGATGAACTGATTAAAATAATGCCCCAATGCACAGCAAAGGATCATATATACTTGCCTTATGTCGGCGTTAGTCAACATTGCATGTACATGAAATGGGGAAAGGCAGCACCATAGATTAACATGTCCTCTTCCTTTTAAGAAAGTACCGACGTTCAAGAGTAATTATGTCAATATGTGTGCCATCATTCCCTATAAAAACTCATATTTTAGAATTTTGAGAGGCTTACCTGACAGGCGAGCAGTGAGGTGAATTAAAGTTATAATTTTAAGTGTGTACACACTCCTAAACATTATCTGGGTAGCCGAGCAGAAAGCCTCCCCCACCTTTACTCCATAGGGTGGCTGGCTCACCTGTGACCTCACTCAGCACCATCTGCTCAGAGCAACTCCAGCTGACCTCCTCCATCGGGGTCAGGGTTCAAAGGTCAGTAAACAACACGACTTTACCAGGTATTAACCCTAGGTGTCGCCCCAGGTCCCATTTGCCACGCGAGACCAACTGGGGTTTGAGGAGGATTGAAAGGGCTAGAAGAAAATTGGTAACCACATTTGGGGAATAGAAAGCCAGAAGTCAAGCTAGAACCAGAAGGACCAAAAGAATTTAAACCAAAAGTTGGGCACTATACTTGATATTGACAGGTAATTATTAATGAAAATACTGGATTTTAATGTTCAAGGTATTTCTAGTACTAGTTATAGTATTTATAATGGGTACTCTCAAAACGATCTACGGAACTTCTTTCCCTCTTCTCATTTGGTCAATGTGAATGAATTCTCCCTTATCCGGTAACGTCCCATATTCCACTAACCCTGCGACAGAAGGAAGACCGAAGTCTAGAGAGGAAAAGCTAATTGCTTCTGGGTAAGGAATAATGCGGGTGTGTTGAAAATACGGGTAATTCCAAATAACAAGTAAAGGATTAGAGTAAAGTAACCCGGATCTTTATTTTAATTATAAAAAAAACGTCAGAATAATTTCAACGAGATCAGAAGGAAGACAATTATAGGTGGTCTTCTTTTCAAAATTTATGTTCCCAAGCTTTTAGCACTATATCCCAGGGCGATGTTTGCTGTTTTTAAAGTTAATACTTAACCACGTACCCCTATACTCTCAACCCCTCTACCAGAAGGAGAAGAAATATGAGGGGCGAGAGGTCCCTTTTCTCATTTGTCTGGAAATGCAATTCAGCTGTTTTTATAGAGAATGCTTTTAGACTGGAGGTTGATGGGCATATAATAGAGGGATGTGGTACTGTGGATGCAGTAGAGCTTTCCCCCAATTCAGCCCATGATCCAGCAGAGGAACTAAGAAGAACCGTGCCCTTTACCATCCTATCAGATCAATTTCCATCTATGTTCCCCTAATTTATGTGACCTATGAGCCTGTAGAGTATTTTACGAGCAGGACAAATGCATGGATATAAAGGGTCAATACAATATTCACTCAGAATCCCCAAGACATATTAGAACCGGGTACTTGGGGGAATTGTAAGTCAAGATCGCTCATGTAAACCTAATCCTTCCTTCCCACGGTCTTGCCATTGTCCATTCCTTATTAGATTCTATATTTCTTGACCGAGAATATATGTCCTCATAGCTCGATCCGTCTACAATTCACACAAACAGTTGAACTGACATCCCTTACCACAGACACAAGCTAATTTCTGTACCAGTAAACACTGGCCTGGGTTGGGCGCGTGCCCTTCCCTGGTCAGGGAAGATTTTAGGGAATTCAGCACCACCCACCTAGCAACCACATACACCCCAGGGTGGAACATTTACCCTTGGATCCACTCGAACCCCCTCCCGCCTGTGACGATATGGGGGTGAAGGGGTTATCATGTTCACCCACATTTTGCCCCCACCCAACACCGCCCGTGTCTCATCATATTCCCCCACATATCATGTGCCATATTTCATCAAATAAACACACGGGAATGGATATTTATTTCATCACCCATGGTCATGGCTTTCGACCTCAGTATGTATTTATAATGTTGTCAGGTCATCTTTTACATTTTCCCTCCTAGATCTGATTTCGGATCTGAGCGTTCACAACAAAAGAAAGATACAGAAGTCAAGAGAAAATATGTGTGCTACGAAAAAGATTCCTTCAAAACACAAAGGAGGGATCATATATAATATGCCTGGGGGATAGACCTTGAGAGTTGGACCTCAGGGAGTATATAGGCAACATGTCTGTGTTACAGGTAGGTTGGAGTGGGTGAGGTGGGGGATGGGGATAGCACAACCTGCTGCATCTGATGAGAGCATTAAAAGATCACAGCTAATCCCAAGACATGGGGAATAATGAACAGGGTTCATTTCAGGGACCATGTCTCCACGACAAACAGGGTCATGGGCATGAAATCCCATGCCAATTGCCTGTTTTCTCAGAGGATTAGAGAGAAGAAGGCCGTTTCGTCACAAGGCTACGAGCCCAAATTCTGAAAGCTCTTCTTATGAGTTCAGAGGGAATGCCTCTGAATATTTAATAGAATATAGGAAAATATGTTGCATGCTAGTATTGTAGTGTTATGGTAGATTTCTCCATTTTCCAGCATCAAATCGACAATCCAGACCAAAATAGTAATATCAACGGGACTAACAAAGGCGTAAGCTTATTTCACCTCTCACTTTACAAAAAAATAGATGTGTATCGGTTGCCTCTAAGATCAGTTTTAGAAGATAACTAGTTTTGTCTATTTTACTCTTTCCATTACGACGCCCAATTGGGTTACTTAATGGAATAAGCGGAGTCACAGAAGGCAACATATACAATTAGAGGTTGAAAGCAAACGCAATTTTCGAGTGCCATCGATTTTAAAAGTCTTTCAATTTGCCCTCCCCGAGGATATGTGGGACTAACAACTCTTTTTTCGAGTAGACAAATTGAAGGCAAAAAATATTTAAACTCCTCTTTTTTATTCACATATTTAAAACAGAAATTCTTCAGGTTTTGGGAAATGCTATTTTGGTTTGGTTACTTGAGGTGTACTGTTTTGTTTCATATAAAATGTATGAGGACTCTTATATATGCGATACATCAGTATCAATCCTATATTAGTCTCGTCTTATAATTTAACCCCGATACTGAGAGCAACATATTCTTTCTGAATCACAAATGAAGCATATCACATACGCTTTGTTGCATACAGACAACCATTAAACATCTATCTGACAAGAACGCTGAGGCGTATAAAGTGGACGGCGACCATATGAGTTAAAACAATTCCTAAAGGCGTGTCTCTCTCAGTAAGTAGTACTCTGTCTGATAAAGATCTAAGTAACAGTCACCAAACCTACCAAACGTAGAATTCAATCTTTGAGGTGTAAAAATTGCGTTTTTACTAGAATGCCCAAGATAAGCGAGACATGTTATTTTGCCTGCACTGTTTTTCAGCCACAATTTATCTTATTTCGTCGTTCAAAAACAGGTTCGTATTACTTACAACAATATTATTTCCAGCGCGAGGACTGAACACCCTACAAGAAGAAACAGAATATTACACACCAGCTTCAGAAACAAGATTTAACAACATATAAAAGAATTCGAACCTTTTTTGGTCACTGCTAGAACGTAACTAGGCGAGGAAAGGACAGCTAGAGGGTAAACAAATGCACAAGTTCTACATTTACTCGGGTGCTGGGGGCTAGGAAATGACAGAAATTACAGAGCGATTGAGAGGTAAGGGGTCGGAACCTGTCTGTAAAAGTACGAAAATAAATAAATCACTCAACAAAATCAACAGGAAAGAGGCTTTTAAAGAGGAATGTAGACCAGGAGAACATGGGATTCTTTAAAGTAGGAGATGATAGATATATTCACAGATGGTCTTTTATTGTTTCTAAGAATCCTGAAACTGGTGCACAACCGACTTCAATATCCCCGACCAGATTTATCCGATGATAAGGGTATTTTAAAATCTACGATTGGCAGTTCAAATAACCATGTTTTTACCAGGCGTGGACTGTGTTTACTTAGGGCATCAATCCAGGATCCACACATCTGTTGTGGCCAAGGAAAGTACATTTTTGCTCCCAACATCTCTTTTCTCAACTACAAATTTGAATCTGAACGGTTGAAGCACCTCCTCCAACGCCCAGCTCATATGTCGAGAAATCTTAATTCATCAATACTTTTACCGCAGTGAGTTCTCACCCACTCTCTTTCCCTGTCCTAGAAACAGTGTGCTACTAAATACTCGTTCTATTTCCAGTCCCATCTCTCGTACAGAAGATAGAAGTGTGAATACTACGATCACACTATGATAATGACGGAAAGCCCTTCCATTATTTATTGAAAGAAGACCCACACGCTATGTAATTCAGATATTGCCAAAGTAATGACACCAACATAGCCCTTCTTCTCTGAGGGACAAGAGCTTCATGATTCGGTGAAGATCTTCGATCCCCCCATAGAGCGCTGTGAACTAACCTAGATACATGTAATAGTCTGATAAATAGGCAAATGATAGCTATTACTGCATACCGCGCACCATGTACATTTTTGTATAAGCCCACCTCACACACCATTACGTGAGAACAAAAGCTCGATTCAATCACAAGGAAAACTGGGTTCCTCCACTCCACTCCTGTCATTGAGCTTCTGTCTAGTAGATGAGAATCAACATATTTCATACACTCAAACACATTTACGCACTTTAAAGATACGGGAGCTGGTTAGTGGAAGAGTGTCAATACATCATAATGTCATTTCATTCATCATATTTGCACCCCTGCTTGTTACAAGGGTTTGATTATGGAGATATAACCGATCAAACATCTCAAAGCTCGGCTAACAAGAGAGCAAATACGGCGATACACATATAATAGCAAGCCCATTGTTACCCAATTTATTTGCAACCTCAGTGAAGAGTGTCTTCACTCAATCTCTTACTTATTCGCTACAACTCCCCTACTTCACCCAATTTACATTTATCCTAGTCAGTGTACTATGCACGGACACTGCAAATAAGGACTTTTTTGCAGAAACTCTTACAAAGGAATATTCTATTTTCAATTGGAATAATTATTATGAAAATATTTAATAGCAAATTAAAGAGGAGGATAAAGATGTGTATGGAAACGAAGTTGTCGGCCTATTCATTTCCTGATGATTTAACTGATAAAAAAAGTTAGTTTTATCTTCTTTAATAATCTATAACTGTAAATATACAACCCATTTTGTATTGATTAAGTTACAGTCTTAAAAAAGTCACTTCCGATGAGTGGGTTTTGTGATCGATGTCGTGGAATGGCCTCAAATTAATCGCTGGGGTCCTACGTGCACCGACAATTACCTACTATGCATATTTATCAAATAAAATCAGCCAAGTGCATGACCCCAAATATAGCTATTCTATTATAAGGTGAAAGCAACATAATGAGTACTCCCATATACCATTTGTTCAGGTTGACTGTGCACCAAAACACCAAATGTTTCAATTAGGGATTAGAACACATTCCTGGCCTTTCATCACATTTCGCTATGACAACTTTTTTTTAGTTTTTTATTTATTTCACTAAAGGCCAATATAATATTTAATACAGTTCCATTATTACATAGACCCGTCTGGATCTATAACATGATGGAGTAAATGGTTGTGAATCCATAATTAAAATTCTACTTGAGATTTGGTGGTGGCTCAACCTATTTGCCAAGGTCACCTAAAATCAGCTTTCCACAAACCAGCCTATTGTATTGAATCCTATCCCAGGAAAGGGTTTAAAGTATTAAACTTAGTGTAAGTATTATTTTCAATACGTGCATAATCATAAAAGGTGGTGCACAGCAATGCCTCAGTTACATGTATCTCTATGGCTATCCTGCATTATAAGCACATTCCAAGGTCAACCCAGGGTGGCCATGAAAGGACATTGCCAGCTTGAATAAACACAGGAATACCGGATAAAGATAGAAGTTTAAATCTAAACATTCAACAAAAAGTTTCCAGGAATACATACTACAGTCACCTAGTGCTTTTCAATACTGTGTTAGTGTATATATAATTCAGACTGATGGAGAATGACAAAAAAGTAGAACACAATTTACCATCAGGATCATGAATACTTAATGTTTTCAGACCATAAAAATCAGGATTAAAGCAATGAGACCCTTCGGTAATGAACACAATACACCCGTGATACAGAAATTGTATTCATAATGAGACATCAGTCTTCCGCATAACAGGGGAAGGATTAACGACTTGCAACGCCCAGTCTAGACAGCTAAGACCGTCAATTCCCAAAGCTTATATTTTATATAATTTATGCATGATTGAAAAAGGTGGGCTGCTCTGAGAAGTCGGCTCAGTGTGTTTTATTGCAGTGCCGGTATTTTAAGAAATGGACACAATAGCATATAGATTGGTCTCTGTCCTCATATTGGGACAAATGTTTCCTCCGTGAAGACAAACAGAAGATCATGCATGTACAGTGGCAAATACCATAGATCTAGACCCACATAGAAGGGTCTAGTTATATGCAAATACTGAAAGGTGTATTATGCATTCATATATGATATTTTGCAACACCGTATATAACGTAAATGCTTATTTATAACTCTAAAATCTAGCAGTGATTTCTATTTATAAACGCTGATTCAACATAATTGCCATCACCCAAGGAATAAAAACAGTTAATATGTAGTGGCTTGGGTCGGCTGGATGGGAGATAGAGCTATATTATAATAATCAACAAATACACAAGGGTTGGCCAGAACCGAGCGAAGCAAGGTTTATTTACCATAATAATGACATAAACAATAAGAAAAAATTTTTCAAATACACAACCGCCCAGTGCGGTGAATCAAGCGAGAGTGAATGGAGCGATTGTTTGTTTATGTTCCATCGACCTTACGTCACAATGGAGAAGTCATTCATCCGATTGGTCCACGTGACGAGGTGTGGGCGTGGCTATCACGCAGTCGCCGCCCAAGGCCCCAAATATGGGCATCGACGTGACGATTGATTATATGTAGTGGCTTGGGTCGGCTGGATGGGAGATAGAGCTATATTATAATAATCAACAAATACACAAGGGTTGGCCAGAACCGAGCGAAGCAAGGTTTATTTACCAAAAAGGCCAAACCAGAAAAGAGTTGATTTTCACAGGTCGTCAAGATGCTTGGAGATAATATTTTCACATTTAAGCATATCCTCAGGAGAAGGAACGATATAAGAATCGACGATGGACGATCTCCAGTTCCCTTTCACCTTGATGTCTGACAAGGGAATACCTAGTGAAGACATATACGAGGCTCCTCCCCTACGGAAAGAGTGGGTTGTGAAGCTCCCAGTGACACTAGCTGACGATAATAAATCATTTAAATTGCTGGAAATATGATCGTACGTGAGTACAGGATGACCAGCACAGGAGAAGAGTTGCTGAGATTTAGGCATATCCTGGGCCAAAAGTTTTTTAACCCAGTAAACTGGACACAGAGATCTGTTGGATATAGCCTTAATAAATACTGAGAAGGGAATAGTAGAGGTCTTGGTAGACCCTACCCTAACACACATCCCATCAGTAACTAACGATATGTCTTGACGACGAAGCATATGGGGAGAGGATACTATATGACATACCCTCAACAGTGTTCTGAACATAAACACATATGCAGCCCAACACAGTTTATGAAGAATATTGTCCAGACGAACATGTGGGTACAACTGCAATAATATAGTAGGTGAGATGGGTGGGGCAGGTCTGGGTGCAGATCCAGGCAGTTTTTTAATTCCTCGAAGCACAGATTTCAAGCTTGGATGAGATAAAGTTGGACAATCAATGTCAGATATCCTAGCATAAGAAATAACACCAGCTAGGTAGGTACAAATCGAAGAATATCTCATCACCGATGACAGAAATGCAGCAAATGCAGAAAGTTTGTGTACATCCAATGGCAGTAGAGTAGAATTGTTGTCGTCCAAAAAGTTCATAAATACACCCCATTGCCTATCACGCTGATGACGAGTTGAAGAGGCTAAGGATAATCTTCTAAGTTGGATGATCCTGTCATTCCATTGTCCAAGCCCTGGAGAAGACAAGGGCTTGAGTTAAAGCAGCATAATTCAGCCATACGTAGGATATTAGGCACAGGAGCATCAGCAGAAAAATATGGAAGACGAGATAATAAATCTGCAACCACATTATTGTCAGTTTTAATATATTTAGGTACAAGAGATATGTTGAAAATGAAGCATATCCAATACAGCTCGTACAGCCATTGCATACACTGGGTGCTTGAACTTGTACCATTCCTCAACATAGCTATCACCTGTGTGTTATCGATGAAGCAGACAACAGATTTATTTTTCAGGAGGGGAGCCCACCTCCTGATGCCAGCTAAAACTGGGTATAATTCTTGAATATTTATATTCGAAGCCAATTCATCCTCCATAGGCGTGGGATAAATATGGTCAGAGAAATCACACGAGGAGGGAATAATATGATTTTTCCAAGCTCCAGCGAGCCAGTCTGAGCCCATGAAAGCTCCAAATCCCCTTGATGAAGAGTCAGACACGACTGGAAGATGATATTCAATTTTTTTCAACATACCCACACCGTTGAAAATTTTTGTAAACGCCTCCCACCATCCTAAGTCCATCCTAGCTTCATTGCTGATGGGTATTCTGGTTAATTTCTTCATCAGTATGGCTTTGTACAGGTTAAAGAATCGTCGACAAAAGGTACGACCACCTTTAAAAACAGCAGCACAATGAGAAATGTATCCACAGAATTTCTCAAGCTGTTTTTTGGATATATATTTTGCTCTTTTTGTCTCTCCCACCAGTGTAGATAACTTCTTTACCTTGTCGATAGGTAAGGACAATGTCATATCGGATGTATTTAATTTGAAACCCAGGTACACACATGTAGTTGAGGGAGCAGTGACTTTCTTCCATGCTACATGGAATCCCAAAAATCGTAAAACATGCAATAATACATCACGTTGAGCAGTACAACTATCATAAGAATTACTGGATACAAAAAAGTCATCCAGAAAGTTTACCACAGGAACATGGAATAATTGAGCAATACATGTCACAAAAAAGTTGGAAATGTGATTAAATATACAGGGACCTGTACGGAGGCCAAAACACAGCCTATTGTCTACAAATAAGACTTCTTTACCGTCGATATTCCAACGGAATCCACAATATTTACGATGTTCAGGGTTGATGGGAACCGCCCTATAAGCCGACTTAATATCGACTACTGCCATATATGAGCCACAGTCTACCAGCGATATAGCATCGTCAATACTTTTGTAGGAAAATTCATGTACAAGAGAATCACAATTTTCATTTACAGAAATACCCAATGGTCGACTACAATCTGTTATGGGGCGTATCCCTCCATCTGGCTTAGGGACAGCCCCTAATGAATGAATACAAATAATGGGAAAGTTCTATTTAGTCATTAGCACCCACGCCCAAAACAACTGTCAACCATGAGGACACCACATCCTTGAGTTCTACCACGGTTAAGCCCAAACAATGCTAATAGACAACTTATAACAATAAGAAGTTTTTACTATTCTCAAACGAGGAGTAACACTGAGCTTTAAACAAACCAAAGCTTCGGCCTAGAACAAATATTTGATGCTTACATGTACTGATATTTTCCTGGAACTGGCAATGTGCTTTAAACGGAAGAACAGGTTGATAGAGCAAACAGAAGGAACGGACACGTTGTAAAAATATGTATTACAGGTTGTTTTTCATAGAAGGTGAGTTACTAAAGAGATTTACCTTTTCCAATATTCTGTTACCCTACACGTAAACAGATGCACTCTATAAGGCCTTTGGTGTAAACACTGGTGGAAAGGGACAGAAAGCAATGCGATCAACCATCAAAGTAATGGGTCTTTTCTTCAGAAACACTGTATGAGCAATACTGTATCTGATGTTCCATAATAACATCACCAAAATCCAAAATTATAAGTCTTGATAAAAAAATAAAGAGTTTTAGCGATCTACAAAGTCAAGAACATCTGGTACGTTGCACAACGATACACAGACCATATTTAGTTGGAAATATAAAAGATGGGACTCATATCTATGAAGAAAGATCACCGCAGGAGGCTTTAAAAAATGTTCTTCACACGTCACGAGCCAATTTTACCCCCAACTAAAATTTGACTTTCAGCTAGATGAATTTATTCACAGCTAGATTATACTATAGAAGTAGGTTGAAAACATTCAGTCAGTATTGGAGATAAGTCCCGGACTACAGATCACTGAGATTCACACAGAAGATCCGGACCTACAGGGGACGTCAGTTCGAGCTAAGAGAAAACAAGCCACAGTAATGCGATGAAACAATCTGCGGTTGTAATTGAAGTATAATACAGACCTATCCTTAACCACCTGCGCCGGGTCGACGTGTATTATTAATGTCATAGATCTATGAATAAAACAGGACTAGAAACCAGTACAGTACTCTATTATTGCGATTCTATATTATAAGGCCCTTACCTTTGAACTGGTATTTTTTTTTTTCTATTCCATTTAAGGCCAAGTCATTAATTTACTATAATATTAGCATGCTAGAATATTTTCCCAAACGAGTGTCATAGGTTCTGACCGAAGCAGTTCCATTCGATCTGTAGCACTATCATTTTCCAAGAATCTTATATCTAGCTCATTCCTAATGATCCACATCCCTATACAGAGGAAATACTATTCCACATTTAGAGTCATATGTAGACGTACTTCCCTTATTTCCATCCTTCCTTCTGGCACTCCTCTAGTTGCCATCTGGTCAGTGATGGCATTCAGAACCAGCATGTAACTGCTATAATTACAACGTTGTGAATATGACTTGTTGAAGCTAGTAAGTCAGATTGGGGAAAACCCCCATGGGTCACTATAATGGAGGTCATAATTATATAGAGTAAAATGACGTCATAGTAAGGCCCCCAGATGGGCTTGAGTCAGATGGCAAAAATAGCTCTGACACTGGCCACCAAACACAAGTGGCGGAAGCAAGGCCCTCAGGGGAGTGATTGGAAATAGGGGCATAGCCCTCAGGCAAGGCAGAACAGCATAGTGGGTATTTAATTCATGAGGTCTGTTTTGGGTAGACTTGCAGTAATCCATAACCGTGAGATGAAATACAAAAAATATATTATGAGAAATGGGTAACAAGATTCCATTGTGTAATCCAAATCTGTGAGGCCAACCAAAACAATAAAATAGTTTGTCAATTGTGCTTATGTGTATTCTATAACTGGTAGGCGTACCCAAAGGAAATATTCAGGGTCGATGGTTTGTCTTTTCCCTACACAGACCATAATTATTTAAACCATAAAACGATACACAAAAAGAACCAGGGGGAGGGGGATGAAGAAACTCTAGAAGTAGTTGGTGGGACTTTAAAATGATCGCCTAAGTACTTCAGGGTATGCCAAGTGGAAATCCTCATACCCTCCGGTCTAAATCATTATATAAAAGCCTTGCCTGTACATATAATGACCCTGCAGAAATGGCCACCACCTCAACCTCCGTGAGAGGACCACCTATCTCAGCGAATTCTTACACTTGAATGGACACTGGTCAGCTTTCCACTCGCATTCCACTCTATGTCCATGGCCCGCGAATGAATAGATGGACGCAAGACTTGCAACATTTTTTGTTCCTACTCTTTATTTCCGTTCATCACCAGCAAAAGAGAAAGTGAAAGAATCGCTCTCTGCACCTTGATATTACCCGGAACGCATCACAAAGTGAATAAATCCACCGGATATGTGGAGCATGCATGCTATAAACTTCCCCATTCCTTCCTGCTTCATATAGTTAGACGAGCAAACATATAAATCATTTAGATTGGGTTTTGTGCTCTGATATTCCCCCTAGAGCACTTATAACCTTAGTAACCAAAAATAACCTTTCAATCTTTCTCATTCCATTAAAAGATAGTTGCCTTAAATTGGAGTATATCCACTTACACAATTTTCCTGATATTTGTAAATATTTAAAGCTTGTATGAGCCAATATTTTGAATATCAATTCCAGAATTGTAATTATTAACTTAGCTAGCGGGTCCAAACCAATTTCTGCAAACATTTTATCAAAAAGGAAAGTTGGTTTTTAATTATGTTTTGGTGTCGGTTTCCACCCCCGCTATCTGTTGGTGGTTCCATGATAGTAGCCGTCAAGAAGGCACACCAGTCAATTTCCATTCAAGGTTTCGTTTTACCCAAATGCACTTCTGGCTATTGGGCTTGGCCCTTACCAATTATTTTCTACTTTAAGCCATAACCCATCACTATAACAGCACAAAGCAATAGTTACTCCTGAGATAATAAGATAATAATGGATGGTAATAATCCACATGCTATGGGGGCGCTAGAGAAATAGCGGTATCATGGTATCAGTTTATGACTGATCAAAAGTTTTGTGATAAAAAAACCAACCCATACATAGACCAGAGGATAACGTGACAGAAACTACTTTCATTCCCCCATCAAAACATTCCAATACTGCCTGACAGAACAAGTACTTGCAAGCCTCAAGTCAACGCCAGGCTGAGAGAGGGTCACAATATATAATTTAGTTACAGGTGAAGGCGGGACCTCTGGGGAATCTGTCTAGCTTTGACCAAACGCCGAGGCAGGAATTGCAGGCCATCTATAAAGCAATAGTCGGAATCCGTTCAGGATCCATTTATTCTTTTCTTCCCATAATACGAACGTGAGCGCGGTCAGACAGCAGTTCTACTATGCATGACAAAGTAGTTACTGTATAGGCAAGGGCTACTTCGGTAAGTCCTAAACTGCTGTCCCATTCCAGTACATAATGGTTGGTCCCTTGTGTAAGATTTGTTGCAAAGGACCCATAAGGAACCCTTCGGATGACAATACCCTTCCTTTCTGAAGCAGGATCTATTCGGGTTTGTTGCCCGAAGAACAGATGACTGCCTGCGTTTCCCCTTCCAAAATGAACTTCTTTTCGATCACTACTTATACCAGCTGTTTGTTTGACACTGGACTCAAAATGAAATCAATTGTAAAACAATTACCTGGATTGAATTGAGTAAAGATTCTATCAGAAAGTAAAAACAATAAATTGGTGAGGAGCAGAAAGCTCTTGGAAGCATCTGGAGTTGGTTGCTATAAAACAGATAAATTTATATCTCACCCACGACTTGATGAGTTGTACACGATGTAGTGAAGCAATGGCAATGAATTTGGAGGAAGGAAAGAAGAGATGGCCATGGCGGAGAGAGCCAATATTGATCGTGTGATGCTGGAGACAATGAGGTAATACAATCACTAATCTGACAGATAACAGAGGCAACCTCTCCACCACCAGTATACTATATCTAATCCCTCTCTTCCCCCACACCCCTGGACCTACACACATGGATCATCCTTTGCAGTAAACATTGACTCTCTCGATTAATAAATCATTTATTGGCCACCAAATCTTTTTATATAAAAACTCACTTTTTTCTTAGCAACTGGTCTTTATTGGAAATCAATAATTCATAGGTAAGGTTTCGCGTTAGTGTCTGAGTGATGCAATGAGCTTATAGTTTCTATTCCTTTCAGTTTGCCCCGTTTCTAGCATCGAATAATCCTTCTTAATCACTCAATACTATTGACTAACCTGTCTGGATGAGGCGGCCATATCAGCCTAACCTACGTCACAGGAATATGGTAGTCATGGCGACCGGGGTTGTTATGGTAACCCGGTCGTGTGTCACGCTGCCCAAAGATGACATGATGACATGCTGGGTATGACATTTTCTACCAGGGCATCCCAGAAGCGGTCAGTGGCCGAAATGGAATGTGTTGACCACGGGACCCTCTGGCCCTCCAAACTAAATCTTATCTCAGATGTCCAGGCGTGTATCAGTGTAGTGTATCGGATAGCTCCTTGTTTCCGCATTTAGTTTTGAAAGAAAATAGAAAAATTTAAACATCTAAACTAAGACAACCAATAGATCTATCTATGTTGTATCGAGCTAGCACTATGGTAGGAAGGATGGTTCTGTGATAAACTTCATAAAGCCTTCAAGGCCGAAAGCTATTTCAACAGAGGAAAACATTGATAAAGAATGTTCAGTCAGATATATCATATAGGCGGGCGACATGCAAAAGCTCCACGTCGTCTGTCGTGACGTTGGCACCACGTTACAGCTACTGGACGCAATGACGTCATCAGTGTCATGTCACAAGATGGCGCATGGCTCCCGATCATGATGAGTCACGTATAACCATGCGAGATGTTGCAATCGTTTGTTTACAACCAGCATATGACTGTGTCAACAAATGCAGCGATATAGTTACATGGGCCAACGCATGACGTAGTGCTATTGGTATTTTACACTCATGTCAAATGAGCCAAATCACACTCCACAACTAGGCCAACCAGATCCCAGAAGACCAATTACAATATTCCCACGGTTGGTAATTTTACTAAGTCAACGTACACGAGGAACCCATTGGTCCAGGCTTTCCATTGATGTTCTGGGCATCTTGTATTCATTCATTATTTAAACTGATGTATCATAGCACCAAATGGTTATAAGAACATTGAACTTATTGACTGATATCCACCTCCAGGACGAAATGGTTATGAGAGATAGAGTGATTAAAGGTTAAAGGGGGTTAATAGTGTAGATCTAATCCAGAGAGATATAACCCGACCCCACCCACATTTCTACCGGATTATACCCCTATAATCAGCCATGACCTAATTGATACATTTACCCTGCAACTACAATCACATTGCCCTTCTAATCATTCACAGCATTTTTCAGCATTTTGCGCTTGTGATAAGTTAGCAGAGATATGATCGAGAAACCAGACAATTTTACTTGAATTATTTTCCAAACAAAGTTTTTCTCGATCTCAGGACCAAATCTAAAACACAGTTTTTACCGCAACAATATTTTTGTACACACAAACTTGCTAAAGCCTTCTGAGTGAGGCTAACATCTCAATCCTCGGTAATCCCAAATCAGATCTTTGAGTATCGGTAATCCCAAAACAGATCTTTCTTACTCAAATATAAGTATTCGTTCAGAAGCCACATATAGGCCTGTCACCCTAGGCTATATAAGTCAGCTCCTGAGAAAATATAGAGCATAGTAAACAATGGGACCTTTATCATTGGAATGTTCCCAGAGGATACTAGAATATAGATCTGACGAAATTCACAAATTCCATGCAGACATGTATGTAGGCCTACAATAGAGGCCTACAAATTCGGTCATCACTTTTTACGTCTGCAGAGTGCCGCAGAAGGAACAATGTAGGAAGCTCCATCGTCTTTGGCACTGTGGAATTGATAAAGCATACCCAAGCAATCATCCTAAGTCTAAATCATGGATTGGATTGTTTTAGCTTGGGCTGCCTGTTGGTACATGAATGAAGCTGATCGTATACCCCACATACATGAATATATACCTACCACACGCACCCACTCACGCACAGTTTAGCATCGAGTGTAGGCTATCCGTTCTCCAACTCATTAACGCTGCGTTTAATTACTCCATTGTTTTCATGGTACTGCCTTGAGAGGAGCTTTCCCTCGGCCAGAAATCTTTAATATACAGGGAAAAGACAATACCATCTCAACACAAGTATGTCTTACTCTAAATCCCTACTCATCTGATCAGCTCAACACTCAATTGTATGTGAAGGGGTTTTAGACAAGTCACTTATTAATATAGGAGACCATTAAAAACCTTTCAATAAATGAATTAGCTAAAGCTTCAAATATCCATTTAGCTCCGAAGGTATGGATTCATGCATGGCAGTTATATTTGGAGTAGGGTATTTTATGGGTATTTGAAAAATGAATATCTACTGGATTTGAACTTTGTAAGAGTGAAATTGCTGTAGTTCATTTGGTGTTTGTAAGCATCATTAGCATGACAAAACACGTAAGAAAAAAATCTGAGTAACAATTCCTGTTTTTGTTTTAACGATCAGCCCTCAGATAGGAAGGACAAGTTGGATCTCATTTCAAGATCATGAATAGTGAGAGAATGGCCACAAATAGAGTAGTAACACTTCTAGGGAAACCTAAGAGCAGATGGATGGATTCGTATTGTTCTTTGCACATAAACACCAATCAAAACAAGCAAATGTAAACCTTCTCACTTACCCTAGTCCCTCTCACTGCAGGCTGGGCCATTAACCGCTGTTAATTAATCTGGTTCAATTAAGCTTGACACGAGTAAGTTCTTTCCCACCTACTTCATTGTTAGTCTGTATTAGCTACGGGTCATTGTAAGGGCTTAATAATCCCCTGAGAACACTTCACACGTGGGCAGATAATACAGGTAAAACAATGGTAGAGAGAAGGGGTAGAGGGCAGGGGTTTAGCTCCAGATCCTGCACAGGGTATTGACATTTTAATTTAAGGACAGAAAGCTTTAGCTTACTGAGCACTTTCCATAATTTGAAGGCACAGAAGGCTGAGAAGCAGCTTCATTACTACTTATGATAATAATCTAATTATTAGCTTTCTGTTGACCCTATTTCCTAATCTTTTTACAAAAGTCAGAGGAGTTAGTTATACTGGTATTAAAAGAGGACACAGATAATATTGGTACCATAGGACAAGCCATACGTGTCAGAAAAGAGATCTAATGAGTGAATGCAAACAGGACGGCGTCTACTGAATGGAAAATTTATTTATTTACATTCCAGAAATAAAGATGGGAGAATCAAGGCTAGGTGTTGTCAACAAGTAGAATTGTCACTTACCATGTAATGGTCACGGTGTGCCCCAGATAACTTTTTATCTGATGAACCTGAAAAAAGTGGGAAAAAAATAGATTAAATAACCGTACCAGAAAGTCAGAAATATTTCGAATCTAACACAAGACGTTGCACTAGGCACGTCTCAAGCACAAGTTGAAAAACTTTAAAGTGAAAAGTAATCGTGTATAGTGGCAATGATCTAAGCAGAATGGGGACACTCCTCCGGGAACAATTCACTTATTCAAGCGTTAAGTCACAGGTATTATCCACATGACTAACCGGCTTCCACAACACATACAGTTTAAATCCTGAAACCAGAATCTGTCCCCAGATCAAATTTACATACTTGTGTGCTACGTGTTGTTTAATCCCATTCCAGTGGAGACCAATATGCTTTGAATTTACATCAGAGTTTAGTTGGAAGGAAATTGATAGACTTCTAGGAAAACTTTACTTAGCACGGAAGTCACGGTCTTCCAGTGTCAATGGCGAAAAAATACCTACATCTGAGTTAAATAAACTAAACATTTCCTTATGACTATGAGTAACTTGTTATGAACTCACCCTATAATATAAATCTAATGCATTTGACATAGACTCCGTCCAACGCATTAAACCCAGAACCTATGTTATATATTCTCATTCTGTATTCTTGGTATGGAACCACACAGGTACACTACTTAAATTATCAATGTTTAAATTTCGATGAACGATTTTATATAGGCATTCAGTGATCAGATCTGGAGAATATTGTTGTGGCATGTTATGGTGATGATATCATATGTCGCCTTCGGACCGGGAACATTCAACAGGCACAGCAACAAAAACCCATAAAATAATAGCAATAACAAAAGGCAGGGCATTATAGCAATAATGTGTAGCCATAAATGATTGGAAACATTGATGGGAACGGCGAACTGGAAACCAGGTAACTTGGCACCCCCGCCTCATATGTTTTATAGATAGAAGGTCATGGTGTGTATAGTGGTACTGTAGATGATTATATTCACACAATAAAAGACCCACGTTCATGTAGTTTATAAGCACCTGTATTGTAGAACGCGCGTGCAGGTGTGACACTCGAATTGTCCCTAACTCATTCTGACATCAGCCCGGATATCTTTTAGCTTTGATGGCTTCCATTCATTTTTTTATTTTTATTTTCAGAATTTGTTGTTGATATTATATGAGGATTATCAGTGTTTTTATAGAGTCAATGGGCATTCGTGGGGATGTCTGGGATGGTATAGTTTTCTCACTGTAAAAGAACAGTTTGGCCACCTTGGAGAATTTGCTTTGCTCTGTTTATTGTTGTTGATTTACTTTGCTCTGTTTCTGTTGGCAAATGGCAATTATCCTAACTTTTTATGAATATTACTATGTCATTCCTATCCTACCACATGTACTAGCTGATTTTTTCCTTCTCCCCATATTGTCTGCTGGGAAAAAATCTGAAGACTCAGCTTTAAGACTTAGAGATGCATATCATTTCAATAAAAAATAATAATTGGTTTGATAAGGACATGTATGTATTATTCTACATAAAAATGCCCCAAAACATACCAAAAAGCTTAGTAAGTCCTCATTTACACTAAGCCTAAGGTAAGTCGAACCTAGCCTTTATATCAACATTAGCATAAGTAAATCCAATTAGTCTCTTTTTATCCACAGTACAGTAATAACCCTTCTTACTTTCATGTTCTCCACAATTACTGCATATTTGGCAGCAGGTATAGCACCGATGCCAAAAATAGAGACAATCTTGATTACGAGTAAGACTTATTACCATAATAATCTCTTTCTAGATAATGCTCCCGCAGCGGGAGCCAAGTCACACCTTCTATTATCTTTCCCTTTATAGCTTTAACACAAATATAATATCTAGATAGGCAACAAATTACTGTACTACTGTAAGGCCTGACACATTGCTAGCTATAAATGGTAAAATTAGCCTATTTTTAAGCTCTAAAAGAGGTTTTAGCTGTTACCATGGAACTAGACCCAGTTCTATGCTGTTACATTCTAGATAAATGTCAAAAACTGTCTGGAACGAGGTGTTTCTATATAAATCCAGTTATTTTATAAATTTATATAATTTCATCATTTCTTGCAGGAATAGCTTACTGTATAAATCAGTTGCTCTTGGTTACATAGCTACACTAGTCGATTACACTACTACTTATGTATACCAGCGAGCCCGTGAACTTTCGCACCTGGCCGTTCTACTCGTGACCTCTTCTGGCCTCATTTGACCCCCAATGACCCCGTACATGGCGTTCAATGAGCGTGTGTGATTGGAAAGTAAGGGTACAGAAGGGTCGGGAGTTGAATGAACATAATGGGGAGGGGTAACTCTAGGCTTCCATTTGTGACAGTGATGTTTTAATATCATTTTCAAACCAGCAACTGACAGAAACATACCTCAAAACTAACGAGTTATTTACAGATTTCAAAATCACATGGCTATTTCCTTTTCTTGTACATATATTCATCAATCTGTCCCGTAATAAACACATGGGCAAATAATAGGATGTCAGTCGCAACATCAAATTTAGTTCAGGCTCATCCACAACTTTTCTCCACTTTTTTTGCACAAGTATTTGAGCTTTTTGAAGTCCACCAGCCAGACACATAAATACACGTATGTGCACATCTCAAGTATTGGGCTGCCTATCTCGCATGGTTTCTCGACAACACCTTATGTTCCGTGTGCAACAGACGTTGCACGACGTCATCCGACGACGTCCACTGACGTTTAGGAATGATTTTAGTGCCCCCTCAGCAATCAATCCATCCCTCCCTGACTATAAAGACTTCACGCATAAACTTTGAACTCGGACAATACTCAGGCTAATAACTTTAGCTGGAAAATAGTTTAGTTAACACCTCGATAATTATATTCAGTAACTTCACCTGAGCAAAGAATTAAAATGTCTGACATGGACTTTTCAAACCCATACCAAATACAATCATATATGCGAAGATTCTAGATCAATTTGATTAGCAATCAGATATCCAACATTCCAAATCACTGGATACTGAAATCTTACACCACAGTAGATTGGTTAGGCAGGAGTGCTTTCAGAAGCGACCAATTGTACAAAATAATATGTTACGAATACAATGGGACATAAAGGGAGTATAATATATGAAAACCCAAGGCGGCCCCAATGATAGCTCTATCGCATGATTACCTCACATATCCGGGAGAAAGGCAATAAGTGACCCTGACAGAACATTGGTTCACAGCAGTATTTCTTCCATTCCACTCACATTGGGGGAAAGCAGATTCTAACATGGGATCAAAGGGCGATGGCACATCTTCTATGTTCCCATTGAAGGCAGTAAAGTCCTTAACAGGATTTGCCCGAGGATACAAAGTAAACCATATACTTCTCCATTGGGGTCCGTTGGGTCAAGTAAAATTGGATTTAATTCTGTATACACACTTCCGCGATCATTAAATTTATAGAGTCGAGTGTCGGGAATTAATATGCGTTCAGGAAAAATAGAGATGACCCCTTCTCACGAGTTGGGCCCAACCCCTCTTTTGCCCTTCAAACTATGGGAAGAGCTTTGTATTTAAATGTTCTTTATAAAAATCATGCCTATTGCAAGGGTCTCATCACACTCTATCTTGCCATATATGGTTTTGCATACTTTATGTTGATATTTTATGAGTTGCTACCAAGAAAATGCATCATTTTTGATCATTTTTACTAAATATCATACTGATAATGTAGTTTATCATGAGTATAACTAAAGAGAATTATAAACTGGTGGAAATTTTTGTGTTGAATTTAAGTGACCACAGTTTATACATAAATCTAATGCAAATTCTTCACTGAAAATAGCCAACTTATTTTTTTTCTCACCATTTTTATTATGGCAAAAATAAATTTGTCTTTACGTCGCCATCTTTGTGGTGTCACTATGAAAAATATAATCTATTTGTATGGTAAATAGCCATATGTAAACAATGTCTGAACTACCCTTTTAGAATTATCAGGAAAACCTTTTTCCTAAATACAGATTTCTGCTTCTACAGTGAGATAGTATCCTAAAACTGAAATATGGCAAAAATCAATTGTCTTTACGTCGCCCATTAAGATTACTTGGCATTTTCCCATGAATAGTTTGGGACCAATGATAAGTATTTCAAAGTATTACTGAAGCATCTAGCCAACAACTACTAAAATATCAAATATATGTCATAAGTGGTCTGGGAGATATTGGTAATAATGACGTGGCTACGTAAAGACAAACTCATTTTGTCTGTACGTAGCCAGGCCATTATCACCATCTAGATCCACTGCCACTCATTTTTGGTAGTTCCTAGTTGTTTATTTACATTATGACTGGCACACTGGATGTTAGGGTCAAATAAAAAATCAGTTGACTGAATATTTAGATCATTGCTTTTCAAATATAACTGAATAACATTAACAAGATTTTAACATTACTTGTGTCATGATGAAATATTACCCCAGGGTCATTTGATGTCTTAACCATCATTTTTTATTCTGTACACAATGCACAATATCAATAGTTATAAGTTCCTTATGATTGGGGGTTTAACAGGTTACTTATGTATTATATTTGTGTACGCTCAAACTAGCATTAAAACAAGACAAAAGTCCCTCTCAGTCATGGCTATGTAAAGACAAAACAAGTACCACTTGAGGGGCCGCCATTACACAGGAATAAATGGGCAGGGGATAGAATATTATAAAAAAATAGTATTCCAACATTACACACAACGATGGCCAACATGGCCAGGACCCCTTCCATACTTATACATAAAGTATAAAATAGGAAACAACAATTATATAGAAACTCCTTCCCCTTCTGCTCCCCCTCACCTTTACTCCCTGCCCCTTCTCCTTCCCTCTCCCCCTTCCTCCCTCCCCTTAAGCTTCCCCTCCCCTCTCCTCCCCACTATACCACCCTCCCTTTTCCCCTCCCTTCCCTTCTGTCCTCCCCCTCCCTCCTCCCCCTTCCCCTCCCCCTTTCCCTTCCCCTGCCCCCTCCCAAGTCTATATATACTTGTATGTACGAATTTTGAAAAAAGAAAAAGCAACTATATGTTCAGTGTACAAAACACACTGCCCCAGTAAAGCCGGATATCAACAATGTACCCAACCTATAACTATATACCCATCTTGTAATATTGTGCCCGATTATTATGTAATGCTAATTGTAGAGGTAACTGGGGGTATTCTGTAACTCTATACCCACCCTGTAACACTGTACCCAACCTATATCAGTAGTCACCCTGTAACACTGAACTCATCCTGTAACACTGTACCCAATCTGTAACACTGTACCCAACCTACAACTGTTCTAATCTCACCCAGTAACACTGAACTCAATCTGTAACACTGTACCCATGCTGTAACTGTACCCACCGTGTAACTGTACCAATATATATATAATGCTATATTCATATAGCTGTACCCATCCTGTAACACTACCAGATCTGTACCACTCTACCCACCCTCTCTCACTGTACCCTCCCTGTAACATTGTATCCATCCTGTAACACTGTACCCATCCTGTAACACTGTACCCATCCCGTTTAACTACCAAATCTGTAGTACTGTACCCAGCCTATAACAATGCACCCAACCTATAACTATCCCCATCCTGTAACACTGTACCCAAACTGTAACACTGTACCAAACCTATAACTGTTCACTCCCTGTAACAGTGTACCCAAACTATAACATTGTACCCCTCTTGGAACTGTACCACTCTGTAACAACTGCATCCATCTTGTAATACTACTCCTCCTGTAACTGTACCCACCTGTAACTGTACCCTTCCCTGTAACACTGTACCCACCATGTCACTGTACCCCTCCTGTCACTGTACCCATCCTGTCACTGTACCCTCCCTGTAACACTGTATCCATCCTGTAAGACTGTACCCCTCCTGTTACTGTACCCACCCTGTCACTGTACCCACCCGGTCACTGTACCCACCCTGTCACTGTACCCTACCTGTAGCCCTATCCATCCTGTAACACTGTACCCCTCATGTAACTGTACCTACCCTGTCACTGTACCCCTCCTGTCACTGTACCCTCCCTGTAACACTGTACCCCTCCTGTAACTGTATCTATCCTGTAACACTGTACCCACCCTGTCACTTTACCCTCCCTGGAACACTATCAATCCTGTAACACTGTACCCCTCCTGTAACTGTATCCATCCTGTAACACTGTACCAACCCAGTCACTGTTCCCTCCCTGTAACACTGTACTCCTGTAACTGTATCCATCCTGTAATACTGTACCCACCCTGTCACCTTACCCTCCCTGTAACACTGTATCCATCTTGTAACACTGTACCTCTCCTGTAACTGTACACTCCCTGTAACACTGTATCCCTCCTGTAACACTGTACCCCTCCTGTAACACTGTACCCTCCCAGCACCACTGTATCCATCTTGTAATTGTACCCACGCTGTCACTGTACCCTCCCTGTAACACTGTATCCATCTTGTAACTGTACCCACCCTGTCACTGTACCCACCCTGTCACTGTACCCACCCTGTCACTGTACCCACCCTGTAACACTGTATCCATCCTGTAACACTGTTCCCCTCCAGGAACTGTACCCACCCTGTAACACTGTATCCATTCTGTAACTCATTACCCAAACTGTAACTCTGTACCCAGTGTGTAACTGTACCCATCCTGTCACTGTACCCACCCTGTAAGACTGTACCCGAACTGAAACATGCCTGTAATACTATAACAAACTTATTAAGCTTCTACTTGGGTAGTGGCAAGTTTCATCAAGAAAAACGTATATTTGGTCTTTACATAGCCATCAGTCTTTACGTAGCTACATTAGATATTGCTTTATAATTGAAAGGAAAAGTGTTTAAAAATGCTTTTGATAAATAATTCATAGCCAGAAAAGAACGAGTATTATCAGATGTGCATGGTATAATTAATAAATTTTGGATAGGTTTCCTCTGATATGGGCCACAGGATGTTACTGCTATATATATAGGCAAAAAAATAGGTGTTTCCGATTTACCTAGATGAAAACTTGGTAGGGAGGGGTGGTATTTTTTAATTTTTTTTAGGGAACCACCATCCAAGAGCTGGAAACAAAATATTTCTTGTCTATTTCATAATAGTAGTAATTTAAACATGACAAATGTACATTTTTAGAGTTTTGTGGTTGGGAAGACTTTGTTTTCCAGCTTTAATTAGGTTTTTTGTAAAAAAAAAATCATATATAAATTAACTATGGAAGGCAAACAATTTTCTAGGTGGGTTGGAATTTTTCTAGATAGGGGCTGGGGACGGGGAATGTCGGGGAGGAGCTAAATCGGAAATTTTGTTTGGCCTAAGAAATTGTTTTCACAGTGCTTATATATGGCCAGGGACTATTTCCATCAGAATTGGGACAAACAAAATATGGCATACTAAGCTTGGCTGACTAGAGAAAAGCATGGTATCATGTGTGGGATATTTTGTCTTTACGTCGCCATTTGTCTTTACATCGCCATTCACATTTTTGTCCTTTTCAATGGACTCCTGCAATATTTGAAGACCACAATTCGCCTATTTTCATTGTAGGAACATTAGAGCATCATGTTTAGAGTGAATGAGAGCATATTATACCAAACAATTTGCAAGATGTAAGAGATTCAAGTGAAAAATCTTCCTGGCAGTGCATGAAGTTTTGTGTTTGGGGGAAAATCCAGAAATGCAGAACTTCAATAGTCATAGATGAATTACAAAATACTTAATGTTCATGATAGAGGCAGTAAATTATAACAAGAAACAGACATTTCATAGGCTTCAAGTCAGAAATATGAAACAGTGTATGTTTTCTACTTTTTGAGGCCCTCCTAAATATTTTGTCTTTACATCATCCACTTTTAAAAGATTCCAAACATCATGTATCTGGATAATATCATCAAATTGATCATTGTCCATGGTTTCCTCCAGTCCTCTTCTATAAGTTCATAATGGAGAATGGTTATCCACACTAATTATCTTCCTACCACTGACATTGGAAATATATTGAATTTTTGTATTGGGAAAATAGCATCGTTGCTTAGGAATTAATTTTATGCACTTTACTCTAGAATATTGAAAAATATGATTTTTCCATGGAATTTCAAACATTTGCAGGTAGCCTCAACTGTTATCACGTAGAATTCACCATTAAATTGGTGCCGAAAACACAAAATTTCACAAAATTACTTATTATGTTGAAAAATGCCCTTATGGCGACGTAAAGACAAAAAAATAAGCAGTATTTTATTTGATAGGCTCCCATAGGAAGAAAATTTCATCCAGGATGTAGCAATTTTGAGGAATGATCTCTCATGGCGCATAGTTTATAATGAAAAAACTAAAAAATATCCCTAGTGCATTTGAAAAAATGTCCCTAGTGCATTTGAAAAAATGGCCCTTTGGGCCCACTCTTAAGGTGGGCTCTAATGGGGTGGGCCCAACTCGTGAGAAGGGGTCAGTCTATACATTTTGAATTGGTGGTAGGGAGCTTCTTTAGTTTTTAATAGGCAGACATGGCGAAACCTGCCGGACCGCGGTCCGTGACCGTTGAAAGACAAGTCGGACCGGTGAAAGTAAAGTTTCTCCGGTCCGATTGTCCGGTGAAAAATTTGAATGAAACGTTAGAGAAACCTTTGGAGGACCAGTGAAACCTTTGGAGGACCGGTGAAAGTTCCTTTTCACCGGTCCGACTGTCCGGTGAAAGTTCTAAAGTTTTCGCCATGTCTGAATAGGTGTACTGTTTTATATTCGAACGAATGGGAAAAAGAAGTAGTATAGGCAACAAAACATAAACAACTACGGTAATCTTGAAGTGGAGCAAGGAGAATCCTATAGAAATATAAAAAAATAGAAGGAGGGGGATGGGAGTGGTGGGAGGGAAGTGTGCCTTAATACGAAGGTGTATCAATGTGTCACACGTTACGGTCGACTTACCTGAGAAACCCTATACCACTCTTTTAACGTGTGAGCGAACCTCAATGAATGAACGTCAGACACTTTTGTAACCCAACCACAACAGCTGACAGGGTGTCCCTCTATGCATATAGCTCAAGGGTCTCTCTCAAATATTGGGAGATATCTGGAGAATATGATATTTCTTTAAGCCGCCAGGTCGTGGGAGCTGAACTGAACCAGATTGTTGCCAAAGCTATACTTTTGAATGAGGTAATCAGTTTGATGTATCAGTTTAGGGTATTTAACATCGCCTTGACATGTACACATGTTCGAAGCGTTGGTAAGGCCATATATAAAGGTAATGCCTAGTACAAGATCTAAGTCACTTACAGAGGTGGTGGGCACACCTCCCCATCTAGATCTGCCTTTAAATGGAACCTTAAGTCCATTCACATTGAACATTCGCATAATATATATAGTGATGGCTCAGATTCTGAAAGCCTCATTACCATATCAACTTATATCATTATTTTATTTCCATTCTAGAGGGACTGCCATTGTGATCATTCTTTATTATATCACACAGCGTTCGCTACAATGATATTTTAATGAAAAGGAAGCCCATTCGTCTCATTGACAAGGGCTTTTGAGTCTCCTGTCATTTACATTTATAAAAGCCGTCCTCTCAAATCACATCACCGACGCTAACACCTTTCAGCCTATATACCAAGGGCTAGATCTGTGAAATCCGGACAAACCATTAAAATATGGTCAAAGTAGCAAGGTGTGTGAATAGGTCTCGTGTTACTAGTGATTTAGGTATACATCAGCAGCTTAAGTGAAGGTTGAGGAGTCGACTATACCAAATACTCACACAGAACGTGGCGTAAGGGCCATTTGTTACGTAACAGAAGGGCTTTTATTACAAGCCACAACAATATGCTTACAATGTGGTGAAAGAGATGTTATTTTACTCGATCACAAATGGCGAGTACTGTGAGTAGGTATTTAGGTATTTGTAAAGTTCCGAATATGTGAACCTAACTCACTGAGCCTATATGATCCCCAAAGCGCCCCTATTGCTCCTTTCAATGGAAATCCTTTAATTGAAATATATGAACCTATACGGGCAATATTAAAGTAAGAAATAATTTAATGATATGCATTAACCTTTCATGAAGGCAACAATGGAATAATGCAAACAAGTCTATATAGATACCATCAAATACAATCCAAAACTCCTTCAAAAAGCTTCTGTAGTAAGTGGTAGTAAGTTTTACAAATACAACCTGAGGTAACATAGCCTGTGAGAAAGAAGCAGCTTTTCATTGTGTTTATCAAGCGAGTCACTAACTAGCTAGACCTAGGGCCAGTGACATGGGAGGACGTACCTGGAGGGCTGTGGGTGATGTTGAGTAACCAGGTAGGCATGGTATATTTGACTGGTGACATGTTGTGACGGGACAGAACACCAGGAAACGGAGGAAAATAATTAACTGGGTTAATGGCGCTCGTGATTTCCTCATCATCGAGTATTACTTAATCATATATTATATCAATAAATCATGATTGATAATGATCATGAGATCTTGATCAAGACATGGTTCATGACCAAAGATTTTAAAGCCCCTGGCGTAACAAAAAAAGCCATTCAGGTCCATGATGTATGAATTATGAATCATTTATGAATGGGATGATATAATTGTTACCGATAATTGCCTAACTGCTAGACAGTCTTCCAAAATTAATTTCACCAATGGTCACAGGTGAACAATATTAAATGAAATATTCATTGATATTAAAGGCGGGGCCCAACTGAAACAATTGCTAGTCAATTGCTTAACTATAGGGAGTTGTATGTCTGATAAATTATGTGCAAAATTATAAACCAATTAACATGGCAATATATATGGCTATTATGTTATGATATGATATATCATCAGCTGTGCCCAATTCTAGAACAACGTGAGAACGAGAAATATGATATTAAGTTAACAATATATGGAAGTATCTCCGAGTACGAAGCACTTCAAGTTTGCACTGATATTTTAATTGAACAGGGTTTTGGGTTTGTTTTTTTAAAGTATGTACTTTTTAAAAAAGAAATACATCAATATATACCTGAATTTCGGGATAGGTTAAATAAATTGGAAACATACAGACATTTCAATTGTTCTCTTGTGGATTTGTTTAATGGGACATGGAGGTGAGTTCACGTTTTCAACAGCACTCAGTTTTAAGTGTCAAAAAGTAGAATTGCAGCAGTCTCTCTGGTAAAAATTTAATTCAGAATCAAAATTGTAAACAGGCGATCAAACCTTAGTAGTAATGTATATTACTACTAAGATCAAACTAAGAAGAGAATGAGTGCTTATTATCTGATTAACAACGATTACGGGAGAGGAGGAAAGGGATTTTGCTTTTTTTACATGACGTAAGTAGTATCTATAAGAAGACCCAAGAAGTAACTGAGAGGACACCGTGACAGGTGTGCTTATAAATCACGTATGCTACACCTTGCAGTAAAATAAAGTATCTTACTCTAAGGTTACACAAAGAACAATCCCAGACTGAAGCCCCGAATACATATGCACGATTTGGGGCTGACGATCTGCCGCAGGATTTGATACGAATGCACGACAAATCGACAATTTAAAGTCTGGTGTTCCAGGCCTACACAGGCACGATTTCAGCATGTGTAGGTCACAATAAGGTACGATTCAGGTTTTGTACCCCAAACAAGCACCCACGATTATGTATTCAGGGTAAGATGGAGTGAAATGATAAATAAACATTAGTCTGTACTGAGTACTAAGATAACGTCGATGGATCCAAACCCCTCCAAATATTTCACTTAAATTGCGAAATGAAGAAAAAATGGATTAGATCGAATAAAAAAAGTGCATTATAAACTCCTAACATTTTTGGAAGACAAAAAATCGTAGCTAGACTTTGTGACCGCGACAAGTCTATACAAATGAGGCCTGTGGTTTGCAGGTTCACAGCACCGTTTACCGCTCGACTGTATCAGTGCATTCTCAACAACTTTGGCAACAATTTCTGAAATGTCACCTTCGTCCCAGACCTTGCAAACATTCCTCTCCCAAAATCAGTCCAGCAATACGATCAGTAAAACAGTCAAAATACCGAAGCCACTGGTTTACTTCACACAATATAATGCACAACAAGGGGAAACCTCGGAGTAACAATTAATAAATCTTGTAATCTGAGTGAAAACAGGGATTTTATCTGGCTCACTGCTGGACAGGTTTAGTCAGAGAGGCTTCCCTGCAATGTCCCTGGTCTCCTTGTTAAAAAACATAAGAAATTAACCACTGCTGAAACCTGAATGCCTCCCACTCCAAAGTGTTGTGACTTCGATCATGTTGTTTCGCCCATCATAAACCAGGCAAATGCCTCCCCTTTCCACTCCTGGCTAAAAACACACAACACGCATCATTTTTTAAGGACCTCTCAACTCAGGGATGCCCTCAAGGTATCCTATCCTTATCCTAAATACTCAACCCCCAGCCCCAGGGTATGATCATAACCCCGTGACCATAGCAACGGTTTGTGTGAGTGGGTGTGTGGGTGTAAAATGTTGGTGAGTGAGTGTGTGTGTTGTGTCCGACAGGGAGAGAAGTGAGTTGGGTCTGGGTTTCTGGGACAGTGAGTTTTACTAGCAGCAGCTGCTGCTGCGACTAAATATTGCTGGCAGCCTTTTTTTGCCCAGGTGTATATTTACTCTCCATGTAAGTCACAACACGGAGGCTTTATATCTAAAGATATGCAGACTTCAGACATGCCCATGCCACATGCCAAATGCTGGCCCACATGCACGTATATGCCAACATTTGGTTTACACATGCAAATATAGCATTAAGAAGGAATATCCATGGAAGTCCAAATCTCACTACAGAGCTGCGCATATATCTCAATAGATATGTCATTTTCAAAATAATGATTAACTGATTATTAATATTATTATTTATATAAGTGTATCCTATTGAATAAACCATCTCAAAGCATGATGCATGATATTATCCTCGACTTGTCTTTATTACAGCTTTGGTGTTTTTCAATATAACTTTGAATATTTATATAAATGATTCATGAAAATACTTAAGTCGAGGGAGGCAGTCGTTACCTGGGGAAATAATCAGTCTAGGCTCAGAATTGAGAGTCTCTCCAAAGTGAGGGAAAACCTCTCGCTCCAAACCGCAAAATGTCATTAGAATATCGTCCAATCACTGACATATCATTCTTATCTGACCTTAGAAGCTGTGAGCCTAGACTGTATTAGGGCGTTTTATCCATGTATGGTTACACATTGTAATGTAATGCTTCAGGTAGACATGTAATATTTGCAACATGACACCTTAGACATTATCCTCTGGCATGGCCTAGCCATAGAACATTATATACATCTGACACATAGAATGATATAATATTAATATTGATACGTCGGTTCTAATGGTTTTGTTAGAATGAATACACCGTGTAAAACTGGCAAATGTTCATAGCAAGTACATGTAAACACAAATGAATAACTTATTTACTCGAACCTATACCTAACAAGGGGAACGACAATATTATTCAAAGAATACCCAGTATACGAGATTTACCGACCATATTCAAATCAAACTTATTACATTACATGTTTCAACAGACGACTAAAAGGTACTTTTTGTAATTAAGAAAAGTATGCATGATTCAACACAAAAGCTACCAATCATCCATAAACTTCTGTATTTGATGATTATTAATAATGTTGAATTACATGGGTTTTAAAAAGATCACAAAGAGATCAAATTGAATGATCAAGAGTCCCACAATCCAAAACACTATACTATAACCCAACATGAGATCACTAGGAGACACTAGCAGATCCAGTAGTTTCACTTTGTCATTTGCTATAATATTAAAAATATAACGGAATTATTATTCTTAACAAGTCAAAATCATCCCAAAAAAACATTTTCTTGTGCGAAGAAAAAATTAACACACAATGATTATAGGATGATATTAACAAGTTCTGTATGATTTTAAGCAGCGACAAATTATCTTTTTAAATAATCATATGACTATGGGAGCGCTTCTTTGCGAGAATGTATCACTATTGTGTAACAACAATTGTTTCTCATATTTCTGAATGAAAATCAACTTCCTAACATCGCCGAAGTAAGTAACCTAATAAGCACATCACGTGGATCCCAAATGTACCCTATACACTTCACCTATGTTTTCTTAGGTGAGAATCGGTGAAGGGTTATCTTGAGGAAGTCTTTTCTTTGTCAATAATCTTTGACTCATCCTTTTCATATTAAAAAGCCCGAGGTCTGTAAGGACAAAAGGGCTTTTAACTACTTCAAATCGCAAGTATTGGAGGTCACTGCATTCAGAGACCTGACTATCCTACTCCCATCTAAAGTCCCCTGCCCATATTTCCCCTAAGGCATTGAAAGTCGTCCCTTGGGCGTCAAGCCTGAAATTACAGATAGAATGGTCTCCGATACACACGATATCTGACCCAGTGATTTGATCTAATATGCTGCAATTTCCTAAATGGACCTCTTTCAGATATCCGATTATCAAGGCAAACATCCAGTTATGGTAATAAAAATCTTCTATTTTTTGGCTATTTTTTCAAGCCCGATTCCCAAAATAATCGGGAGATAATGATAAGTTTGTTTACTAGGTAGGGGAATTATATATTCGCAAGGTTTTTATTCTCAGACATGCCAGCAAGATTGGGACAGCTAATATTTAGACTTCTCCCCAGGCCCTCAATACCCAAACAAAGGTGTAACATTATAAAGACTATAACGAGAGTCAACAAGCACTCTTCCATTCACTTCAACAATTTGGCAGATTGGTTGACCCCAGCTATGCCAGTTGTTGTCCTCTAGGCAGGAATAATCAGTCACTTGCGCCAAATAAACATTTACGTGAAGGAGCAAGAGAATCACTCAGTCAAGCACATCCATCATAAAGCGCACAATTATTATTAACCATTCATAATGTGACCATTATTGGTGTACCATTAAGGATTTAGTCGTCCTTAGTTTACCTAGGTAGAAACCTTTTGCTCGATAATCATACATAATATTTACCTAGTCTACACTAAAATAAAAACATATGCTAAGCGCGGAGATAAGCTACGTTTATATTAAAGCAAAACAATTTACAACAAGAATGCATCGACAACTGAGATACACAAATAATGACCTCAGAAGTATCAATTCTGTGAAGCTACAGTTCAGCAATAGAAAGGTGCATTTAGGAGGTCAGGACTGAGAAAGGCCTGGGGTGAGACGAGTAGTGTCTTAGCCGCAACTTGTTATTATAGGCGGTGAGATGAAAGTGGTGGACAAACTGACTGACCCTTGACCCGGGTGTGGTATGTGGGCTGCATGCTTGAATGGTGTGGACAGAACAGAGCGAAAGGAAAGGAAGGAGAGGGTTCCAGGTGAGGAAGGAAGGCGAGATGACAAGTTGGGGGAGGTGGTACAGAGAAGAAGGTGCCAGAACAAGGGGTTGGATTAGAAACCTCGAGTTAGAACAAGGAGAAGATTGGGACATCGCCTAAAACCCTGTCTTTTGTGGTTGCTACACCTGTCCAAGGTGTACCACCAAACCTTTCCTTCCCCACCTCGACCAACACCTCTGGGCAAGCAGGCCGCTCTAAAACCAACACCAAACTACAATCGCGGGAAACAAGGGGAAAATTGGGTAGCATAAATTACAATTAAAATAACTGCCAGGATCAAAAGAAGGGTAAGCCAAGAGACATGGTGGAGTGGCGAGAGGAAATAAAAGTATTTTGTAAAGACATCCCATCCCGACAGATTATAAAACTTGCACTTGCAAGTTGCCGATTGCCAGATCTTTAAATAAACAAACCGGCCAAGAAGCTGTCACAGTACATAAAATGTCAGACTGGTTGGAGAAAGCACAACGTTCTGACATACATGTACATGTATATCCAATTCCAGAAAGAGATCAGAGATAATTACCAAAATGGTAGCTGTGTGCCATTAACCAATGTCAGACACTATCTGTTCTGAATAATAAAACGATGATGCTGATCTAAGAGGTCCATCTCATAGTAAGACCTCATGGATTTGCCAAGATCTACCAGTCAGGTTTAAATTTAAGAACGACTAAAAATGTAAACTTTTTGGTAAGAATAAAATACAATGGAAATAGAACTTGGCTAATGATGGTAGAAAAAAGTGTCTGTATTTAATGGGTGACGTCAATCTGGCCCACATTATTTGTGGTTATTTTTTTATTCCATTTAAGGCCAAGTCATTAATTTACAAGTACAATAGTTAGAAAAATACGCATTTTGTCGTTCAACGACGTTATAACTCGTTCAACGACGTTATAACTCATCACATTAATTATGATCCACCTCCCCTCTGTCGCCATATTAGTCTCCTCCTATTCTATGTTATTCTTATATCTGAGAAACATTTATATAAATAGCAACCAACCTAATGATATTTCCCAAAAGAGTGTATAACATTTAGATCCATTGAACATATGTTTATACTACATTTTTGATAAGTTGTCTTAATACATTATCTTTTACAAGGGCCTAACATATACACCATACTCAAAGAATACTTCTTCACACTCGAGTTACGTTTTATGGAAGAAACCCTATCGATCAGGACCGCTGACATATATAGCACATTTCTTCATTAAATAAAAACATCGATCCTTCCCTCTTATCCATATAGATACACCACGTACCTGTCTGGACCGTTCTCACAGTGTAGGTCAGGAGTAATGTAAAGCCACGGGACATGTTTCAACTTCCAAAAAAAGCCTTCAAACATTTTTCTTTTCTTTTTATAACTGATGGCCACTGGGGACAAGAGTTAGTTCAATGCATCTGGTCTCCCGCCAGAAATAACTTAATGGTAATGAGTGCTTGAGTAATGAAAACCGAGAGGAAAAACACCATTATGAGTATATATCCAGGCCATTTCTCAAGCTAAAGACCCGGGAGAAATACAATGCTTACCAACGGAGAATCTCACGAGTATTCGAGCAGACAGGTTCCATTAGCTTAATTTAAATGCACATCACTAGCCTCTGACATGGGGAATCTAGGACTCCGACAAGGCGGAAAAATAGTATTAAGTGATTCGAGAGGAACGATGAAAATTCACTAACAAGCCAAATAACGATATCATTAGTGAATACTGGAACGAATCAGCTAGGTCCAGGCCCCAAATAAAATAACATTAGGATTATAGATACATGGGGAAATGCTGCCGTTTAAAACTTGGATATGGGGTCTAATTATGATATGTTTCATTTATAGTATCAGATAAAGTTAAGATGAACTATGTGATTCAATTAAATGTCTGTGTTCTATATTTTTGGATCAGTTGAAGTGAGAATACTGTATGCAAAATATCTTTCTGAATAAATGTTTTTTTAAACTTAAAAACTATCCGTTCATTTGCGTGTGTTGTTTGATTCGGGGATAACATAGCTAGTACTGATCTTTTAACAATTATAAATCGATTTATATAAATCGATCTATATCTGTTAATGGACGCTATGACCTAAATCTTTTACTCTGAGCTATGACCATGTATTTCCCTTTATTTTTAACGAAAGAAGGTTTATCGCCTTCAAACTATAGGACCTACATAGAAGCGACTGACAAGTTTTGACCCTCGGCTGGCTTAACATAGGTCTCTAATTTTAAGTTAATACCTGTGGGGTGTAAGTTCCCTGGGCCCGGGGGCTGAAGGTTGACAATCAGACTAAAAAAGACAGGTAGGCCTACCTGGAAAATCCATACTGCGGGCTCTGTGAAGTATGGACCGAAGCTTTCTATTTCACTTATTTTTTATTTCAAGTCAGTCTTGCTTTGATAAAATAAATGTTAGCACGGGCATAGGAATGAATATTGAATCGTGATATTGATACTTGAAAGAGAAAAGACCTTTCCGTCAAAAGTAATGGTTCTCAATAGTGGTTTCTGCTAAGATCGACATTAGTCATTAGACAGATGCACCATGCATGTACGCTAGATCATGTATCTAGGAATTAGCCAGGTAAATGTACCTGCAAGGTAGAAAGAGAAAGGGTAGGTAGGGGGAGGGGGTTAGGTAGGGGTTGCAGATTATTAACTGATAAGGGTGAACAGTGCATTGTGATGGAGCGTGAAACCTGGCAGGTGGTAGACAGACAATACAGAAGGCATACAAGTAATACTGAAAACATGTTGCATACTGAACAGCCGTTAACATGAAAACAAAAAGTAGACCTTACAAGAAATATTGATTTCACTCTATGTCTAGACCATTTATAGGATATAACACAATCGAATAATGAAAGGCAATATGCTATAAGCATAATATAATCACACGGTGCTACATAACAAGGATTTTTAACTGGCGAGGATGGAATAGCTGAATCGAACTAAGTATAAAGAGATCTGACAAGGGACAACATCCCAATGATTCCTTCTCACAAACTCATGCAGTAGGGCACAACATAGGCAACCTTCTAGGCCTAGGGTTGGCACCTGTCAGTTTTATATCGGGAGGGATAAGATATGATAACGAAAGGGAAATGGAAGGGAGCTAGTTAGATAATAATACCGCGCGAGATCGTGGGAGAGATAAAGGGTAATTATATATATTTTTTATTAAATAATAACAGAGAATGTATCCGGGCTGTTTCAAACCATCTTACATAGTAAAAAGTTGGTCCAACCTCAACCAACTAAAAGAAAGCCCAGGACGATAATAGGACGATAGGCTCAGAGCCACTCAGATCAGATAAGAGTGGTATGTCAGTGATTAGACGCCTACTACGCTAATAGTTTTCCGGGCCCTGATTGATTCTAATGGCATTTTCCTGCCATTTCCGGTTTGGAGCGAGACTTTCCCTCAGTTTGGACTTTCCCTCAGTTTGGATGGAGTCTAAGTCTAGACTGATCCAACAATTCTGGAGTACGAGCCACAAAAGCATAAGTACTTGAACTCCTATCAAGTCTGATTGGGTGGTGCCATTCCCTGACCCACATGCGTATCAAAGAGTAGACTAAAACCACCAGTATTATGTCAGAAATGTCCCGCAGTTTATATCTTTGTCAGTGACAATACCAAATTTACCACAGCAGATCAAAGACCCTAGATTTGAACTGTCATATGAACACAAATACGGGTTGGTATAATCTTAGATTAACTCTAAGGTATATAATACAAGTTAATTCTGGGAAAAAATGTTCTGAATTAATATAGTTTTACTTCTTTATTACATTCATTTTCACGGTAGTATCACATAATTTGTGCTTTACGCTTGTTTTATTCGTATGCAATACCGGCTTGGATGCCCCTAATTAGAAGTTAGAGCGAATACCAGAGACTATCAATAGTCTAATATAGTGGGCGGTTAATCATGTTGGATCCCTTTAAGCAACATTGAATGATGACTCACTGAAATTGGGAGGACTGACATTATACAGGTCCAAACGGGCTGAAAACTAGGTTTGGGAGGGGGGGGGGGGGTAGGTAACTTTCACAGGGTTTCTGCTTTAAAATCCAACCAATAACTAATTTTTGTTTTCGGGACCAGAAACACAGATTGCCTTATAATGTGAGCTCAGAGTAATTTCTTTACTCTGAGATGTGAGCAAGAAGACATTCATGCTTAGCCTCCATTGTCTCTCCCAGGTCTTAATAGATGGGTAGAAAGGGCGTGGCCCCTACCCCATACCCATCTAGGCTGGAATAATAGAGCAAAATCTTCACGAGTAGGTTTCCAGATAGGGTGATATATAGCATGTTACCAGGACATGTCAATAGTAAGTAGATTGTAACGCCTTGGCATATTAATCGCAGTCACACCCCTGGGATGAAGATGAAGGTCTTATCTTCATAGCTCAGCAAAAAAAGTAGCCAGGGCTGCAAGGCTGAATAGCGTATAAATCCAAAAAGTAAAACAAAACTTATAAATTGAAATAAATTAATTGAGTGTTCCGCTGCAGCGGCTATAAAGGTAGCGTCTCTGCACGATTTCATAACCTAAAATTAGCACGATTTCATAACCTATAATCAGAGTTGTATATTACATATGTACAACTCTGCTATAATTAAAAGAAATCAATAGAAATATATTGAATTGAAAAATATATCAAAGCATGTATTAGAAGATTCATGTACACATACTGATCCGACTCAGACATACAATGTATATATACAAGTCATATTGGATTTTAAACATATTCTCAATAGATAACCAGAGCTCACTCTAGGTTCAAACCATCAGATAAGAATGGTATGTCAGCCTACTTCGCTAATCGGTTTCCTGGCCTATGACTCGGCGTTTTAATGGGAATATAATGACATTTTGCGGTATTAATGAAATTATAATGGCACTTTGCGGTTTGTGGCGAGAGGCTCTCCCTTCGTTTGAAGGGACTCGCAACTCTGGGCCTAGTCTGAGCTGATCAAAACACTTTTGACAAGGCGAAACAATCTTATCCCTTCCTGAAAAAAAAACTAGTACAGTGAGAAGCAACTGATCATCTGAAGGTGTAATAACCTGGGAAATGGCTGTCAAAACCAGCTCCTACTGTAGCCTGACTGGGGCGCCTGGTATCTAGGGAACCCTGATGATGATCCCTACCACACCCTGGAAGATGCTTGACCGACAAGAGCGTCCAGGACACCTATAGATGGTTATCAGTATAGTATTCTCCAGGGAGGATAAGTCGGCGTTATCTATAGGCGGCATATACACACACATGCCTTCACGCCTCTCATCTTTCACACATACATGTGCCTACTGTGATCAGACTTCACAAGTCAGAGGCGGAGAGACCATTTAAATAAAATGAAAACATTTAAATCGACCCAGATCTTGAATAAACTTTACGTAATGCATTCTCAGATGAAAGCGTACCGGTATCTAGGTCTCGCTGGGTTAATCAGGAAATGTGTATTAGCATCCTTACACTTTTCTAAGTAAAACAGGGAGGCAAGTCAGGTCATGTCAACAAAAGTGAACGTTTTAGCGAGGAAAGAGTGAGCTTCAGTTCATGAATTGCTTTTTTTTTAAAGGAAATTTGGCCGATGAGATTTTGAGAACTTTAAATCTTTTAAGGAAATTTGGTCATAATCCGTAAATAGGGGGACGGGGGAGAGATTTTACTTCCTTTTTTTTATCTTTTCAAAGATACCGATTTTGGTATCAAAATACTGAAGACTGGTAAAACTTCGCAGACTGAAGCCGCAAGCGTGAAAAAAAGTAGAGAATTTCGATACATAGTCATAGAAATATTATAGATGGTGTGAAAATGACAGGGGTGTATTTTGTGTGATATACAACCTACATACATCCTATTGTTAACCATGCAATGTCGCTGAGATACAGAAGCAATTCATCATAACCAGGACGCTGCAATGCCTTTTTCTCTTGGCCCCTAGCTGTCCAGCTTAAAAAAAGACAGGAGTTCCCTTATGGTTCCCATTATTCACATGTTCTGCGGCTGCCCCTCACCCATCTTGACTTACCAGTACCCAACTGCCTTGACCCACTTTTCAAAAGGTGCCATCCCAAGTCAAAGACTGGGCTTGAATGAAGAGATGTCAAACATCATTCACACGGACGGCCATAATAAGTAACCTTTGCATAGGCATGTATACACGGAAGCATCTTCCACATACACATGTGTTGTTATTTATAAGTGAAAGGAAACCGGCAGAAAAAGTGTGCTGTCACTTCATATAGTTACGTAATTAAATAAATAGTAAAGCCATTGAAAGTTACCCTAGGGTGAACATCTGGTTACATAGTTCTAACCCTGAGTACAATAGTATTATTGGGCTCAATAGACCCCAGTCTGAAGAATGGGTATCCAGCAAAATAATACCTTGTCCTTGACAATTGTCGTACACGAAGCTAGAAATCTAAAGCAGAAATATGTGTACCTAAGTCATTCATAATTGTCAGGAGATACAGTTCCAATTAACCTTAGAGAAAGAGAATTTTACTTTTAAGAATTAATATAACAGAGGTACTAGGTCTAGGACGGTGTAAATGGATTATAATCGTATGAATAGTTAATGACAAGTCATTGTTAACCTGCAAAGTCAAATGTTCCTAGAAAATCGGAGAAAGCCATGAAATATTTGAAACCACACACTGTTTACAAACGGCTGACTCAGCTGGACTCAGCTTTCAAAAAAAATCTCTAAGTCAGACCTTAGATTAAACCTTTTACTCTAAGGTCAGACTTATAGGTGAAGCCACTACCGGAGAACCTCCAAGAAACAACAAACTTGTATGCAGGAATTCACAGCTTGAGAACAAGAGAATTTCAAATGGGACAGAGACCAGCGAATCTAAATCAAACTAAGTGAGGATTATTTAAATACTTGTGCTAAGATCGCATAACTTTGTTTGCCCTCTTGAAGCTTAGGTTCTTAGTAACTTAGAGAAAGCTTATTTCAAGAAAGCTTGGAACTCCCCAATAAGTGTCAATAGAAAGTGACACCACTCAGAATTGTGCATGAACTAAATTCATACCGTAAGCCATGATAACTATTAAGGCAAGGACTGAACTCCATATTGTATGCAGTATTAAACAATATCTAAGGGTTTTTACCCTAATCGAAGACCAAGAAAAAACTTAGCTTAGTAATCCTAAGTATTATTAAATCAAAACAATGACTATTTTGGTTTAAAAAGGAGTCGCCAAGGTTCAAAGTATTTATTGGTATGAGGAGTGTCTAAATGGTGTGGAAATGACAGTGGTGTGTTATGAAGAAGACGCTCGAGTGATTAAATGTCTTCGTCACTGAGTTCCAAGCTGCGGTACGACACAAATTCCAGGACAGACCTTACAAGTGTTCAACGGAAGCAAACAGTAGGGACGCCGTATACACGCCCCCAGCATCCGACGGTCTCCCGTCCACGAGGGGCGATTCCAAGCATAGAGATCATACTGAATATTATACTTACTGTCTGGAGCAAGAAGGGGGGTATGTCTTGAGAAGCGCGTGGCAGGGCACTTGTATTTAATCCATATAGATAAGGACTAATCCAGAACGCCTTATATCAGAAGTGGTATGCCAGAAGTATTGGCTCCTGGGAGATAGGTGCTTGGCAAGTGGATTGGTTTTATATTGAATTCTTGCAGTAACCACATGAGTGGCGAGACTGGGGAGTCAGTGAGAGAGGGGTAAGGTAGGGATGGAGTAGTAGCGTGGAGCGGACACCAGTGGACCAACAACACACTCTACCACTCGCTACTCACAGCGCTATCACAACTTCTCAACTCCTCTCAGTGAGTCCAATCGAAGGTGGGCTCCTTAAAAAAACTTGGTATAGTTTAGGGCGCGTAGCTATCCAGAACAAGTGATAATTCCAGTCTTTGATTGCGGTGTTTCAACAGGCTTTGCACAGGTTAAGATTGTCAGTCCAGGAAGAGTTTGGAGAGAGATTTTATTGGTAAATCCGTGATTGTCTCTGGGCTACCAGAGCGAGGAGAGCCGCGAACTGTTGCTTTCGCCGCCAGACTGAATGTTCAAGATGTAGTTATGGGGTTGGCCACTGGTGGCGTCGCGATCATACTCAGTCAAAATACCGTGCAACAAGTTTGCTTAGAAATATATGAATGTACGGTAAATATTATGGTGCTTGAATACAATAGCGCGGCTATATATGACAAATTCGATGCATCAAAATCATTTCTAATTGAGCATATAAAGCAGTGGAAACACTTTTGCATTCTAAGCTACTACTACCAAAAAACCCTTACCAAATCTACTCATGATTATCATGACTTAGCTATAGGACTGAATTTATCGATATTCTGCTGCTGTTAGCCCTATAAGATAAGCCTTGTGCTTTTATACAAGAATTTGCAGTCAAATCGGCAGAGAGAAAACGGCCACCACAGGAAAGGGTTTCGGCCGCACTGCAAAAGGCGTTTATGAAGCCATTCTTTTCCTACCCCTTTGACCAATTCTTTTTATTTATTGAGAGTATTTGTCAATCGATACAGGAACATATATCTGAATCTACATGTATACGGTGTTGACATATTATACATCTTTACATGTATACGGTGTATACCTATTATACATCTTTTGTTTTAATATATGTGCCAGACCCAAGGACCGGTTGTTTGTGCTATAGCAATGGAAAACAAGTAAAAAAACCTTTGGCTTTTGACGTTAACTGAGAATACAACTTTAATTAACACTTTTATATAGCTATTGACGTCACTCCCACAACTTAAGTATGCATCGATTCTCACATTTATCTTTTTTCAACATGTTTAATAACTTTAAACTTTTAAAGTTGCATCTTTACTATCTATCTGATGTGGCTTATCGCCGTTATCACTGTAAATTGAGACTACATTAAAACTCAAGAGTGAACTTGGGCACTTAGCTCTTTACTTTTAGTTTACACGCATTATACACTGGGTTCGCAGCTTGTAGAAAACCGAATTGTTATTACAATGATGAATTCGAACATGAAACAGATAGACTCATTCCTACTAAAACTTTGCATATACAGTGAATGGCTAGAGGGGACGATGAAAGGAAATTATTCCTTGTGTGCGGATTATAATCTTTTTCTCACTGACAACAGCTTGAATACCTATGCTTCGAAGTACAGACGCTCTAATACCATTATAGAGTGCCGCTGAACGTACTTCTAAACAACTTTGTCCAACAGTAGGAAAAATGCCTTGTCCGTGACGCACGCCTCGGGCAATAGACGTGAATATGGCACCGTAGTCCAATGCATGCATGATTTAAAAAACTGGAATTATCAGAAAATTTACATAGCAATGGTAGCAATACACTACATGTATGTTAACACTATATTGAACAAAAACAATCTTAGTCAGTAACTTGGTTGACCGCCTAGTGGCATCCGAATGGACATATGACCCTTGCACATCTCTCAGATCTGTGGGACATCTGAATCTACATGTATACGGTGTAGACATATTATACATCTTTTGTTTTAATATATATATGTGTCAGGTTTAACTGAGAACAACACTTGTACTTTGCAGTGTTGTCCTAAATACAAATTAAATCAAATTATTTTTCGCCATACCACAAAAAATACTTCGGTATAATATTGGATAGCGAATAGGCTACCGTAGGCTAATATTTTTGGGGTAGACTCAACAGTTTAGGCCCAAAGTTGAGAAAGTCCCTTCCAGCGAAGGGAAAGCCTCTCGCCTCAAACCGCAATGTGCGATTATAATTCCATTAAGACCGCAAAATGCCATTATATTCCTATTAAAACGTTCTAGGCAGGGATACCGTTTAGTGAAGTAGGCTGGCATACCATTCTTATCGGATCTGAGGGTTTGGACCTAGAGTGGTGCATAATTGGGGGTCCATGTCATGTGCAGCCTCATTTTTACATTCTACGGTATTTTTTAAAAAAAATTCGTGAATGTTAGTGAATTGGGTACCATTCTGTCAATCATCCTGAGTAGCAAGTTCATGTGATACATTTTGAGGTGTTGGTTGAGGATTGGTGTGAGGAGTGTGGACACTTATCTGGGAGGATATCTGGATGCCCATCTCTGTGTGATGTAATTCACGCCAACACTACTAACTTTGCACTTATGCAAGGACTGCTTGATTGACAACCTTCTACCATCTCTGCAGTAAATCCTTGAAGGCCAGTGTGACATCCTATTGGTTGACATTTGTTGTATTCTATTGGCTATCTTGGTTTGATTGACAAGTTGCCACTTAAGGCCACTGTATAGGTTTTGAGAGGAACCCATTTAGAGAGGACCACCCATGACTGAATCTGAGTGATCTACACCTACTACACCCTTTGGGATTTCTGGGTTTCAAGTCTTGGAGACAGACCAGCTTGGAATTGCAAAGACTAAAAGACAATTGTGTATTATTAGATTACAATATGTTGTTTGATGTCTAATTCCCTTGCATTGTACTTTCATGTTTATCCAACTGCCTTTGTAAACAGGGAGCGTGCAACTTTCCTAGTTGTTAATAAACTGAATTTTACTTCCACTCCTGTGTTCTTCTAATACAGACATTCGAGGCATTTCAGATTACAGTACGTCTAATATTCATAATCTAGCCATTGCGCACAAATAGTTGACCGTAGAATTCGTTTCCTTTGGAAACACACAATATATACATTAACTTATACTGATTATAAAGTTAAACAGAAAAATAGTTCATTAAATGATTGATTAACTTAATAAACTTATAACTTGTTAAATATTCCTTCCGTTTTCAATCAAGACAAGACCAACCATTGCCTCTTGTGAAAGGGAGCAACCGATTTTAAATTCTTACTCCCGCGACATTTAAAGGATTAATGATTTATTTATATATTTCAAGATGGCTAATTGAATCTATAACATATTTATATATCAATATTTACACCTCAGTAAACCTTTTCTGCTAGAACAAACAAAATAAAAAAGTGAAAATAGGCCAACTTGACGGTATGTCTGACCCCCGATACATGTGATTTATCGTCTATATTTCCCTAATGTAACCCGTCGGATAACGTATTGGCAAAGATAAGCTGGAGTGGTGCAATGCTGCATGGTCCCTGGTAGCAGTGCTGAGTCGGCAAATACAGATGAGACATAGTGATTTCAATAAGCTATTTTCCGGATGAAGGCCCATTATTACAGGCTTCTATTAAAAAGGAGCCTCTCCGAGGCACCCATCATCCCGCGTCTGGTCTCTACACGAGTGACGGGCGGGGATGGGAAGGGACTGATAATAGGTATAACTATACCGTCTCTGGAATAGAATACAAGAATCCGAGAAGGTAGGTGGGGCGGGGAGGGGGTATAGATACTGGAAATTCCGTGTGCTTGGAATAGGGGAATATTGGTGGTTTTATCAATACCCATCCATGCGGCCCTATAAACGATTACCTTTTGATATAAACCTTCAAGATTGTTTACCATACGTGGAGTAAACATCAAAGTTCAGAGATTGGTTTGGGCGTTTGTGCTATGGTATACTGTCATATATTGTTATATTTATGTATCTGATTATTATGCCAATTGCAGGGGCGGGGGGGGGGGGGGGAGGATGGTAGGATGATGTCCGAGAAAATCTGCCACCACCCAGGCGGGGCTTTTTCTAGCCTGCTTAGCCAGTCAGGTCCAGACGGCCACATTCTTCGATTCCACATCCAGCGATAAGCTTAATCACAAGGCTAAGACTAAGGCTAAAAGTGTTAATGACCCCTAAAACTTAGGGGTCCAAAACTGCTTTCTAAACCTGACTGTAGCTGTCCGAGTAAGTCCCATAGCTCGGGGGGAACAATTTATGCATTCATGTTATATAATGGTGTGTGCAGAATAAATATTAAACAAACAAAACAATTTCAGTACAGTGCAGCTCTTCCAACTGTTGCCCGAAATAGTGGACATAATGGACAAAGATTCTGACTCGAACAATATTCAATGTGTCAATAGAAGGATGAAGCAACAGTGTTCATGTGCGATATGTTACCATGATTATGCCACACTGTGCACCAGGGCGTGGTAGGGGCAGCCATTCATAGACAGCAAAGATCAGGCTTCATGGGACAGCCCAAATTCAATTTTACTTCGTTCATTTGATCTCGTCCGAAAAGGGTGATCGATCCCTGTGCCAGTCATGTATTCTCACGTACTCTCGGATGTGCGATATACAGGGTGGCGATGTGGTTTGTGGTCGCATGAACAAAAGACGTCAGAAGTCAGATTGTCGTCAGAAGTCAGTCTCCCGTGATGTCAAAATGTGTGGAATGTATGGAATGGGATTTTACAAAAGGGTGTGAACGAGACATTAGGGTTCCAGTGTCCGATGACGAGGGGAGGGATTTTCACCAGGGCTTGCAGCCGGATATAGAAATTACACTGTGGGAGCAAAAGTTCCATGTTGTTGTGTTGTTTTCTCTTCTCTTTTTTCTTAATAGGGGTGTATGGAAATGGTGGAGGGGGGGGGGGGGGCGTTTTCCCTAATTTTCCTCGGGTTTGTTTCTAACAAGCGGGTTACATTATTTGCAGTTTACGTATTTTCACCACATTAGATACTATCATGAAAACCACGGTACGATATACAATCTTTTGGATTATTCAGTGAACTACGTGGTGTCCTCTTGCGTCAACGGGAGACAATAATATTATGTTAGGATAATTTTTAGGGAACATCATGAATTGCCAGGGGAATTGTGACCAGCCAAGCAGAAATAGGGGACTCCAGGGCCAAATTGAATTTGGTTTTATTATAGATTCTGAATCTGCATGTCCTCCTGAGTCAATAACCGAAAAAAATAGTTGAAAATTCCCAGAATTTGCCAAGATATGGGGTTTTTTTTGTAAAGTTATGTCAGTTTTCAGACCTCAAATACGTTGGGGGAGTGACTCATTTTCCTGTGACACATCACATGTACAAAAAATAAATATTAAAATTTTTTAAAATGACAGGGATGTACAGAAGGGGAAATGAGCATCATAAAAATGAAAAGAATTGTGTTGATACTCCAAAAATTAGTGAAGTTACAGACTTTCAAAGTTACCTCCCTCTCAGAATTACTAATATAAACATTTCTGACAGTGACGTCATGAATATGATGTGACTCCTAGCGGGAATACCAGGAACTATAACTCCCGCGCGGAGCCTCCTTTCCCCTCGGCGGGTCACAATTACATAAACTTTAATCCATGGATTTCTTAGTGATATAACACATTATTAAGGCATTTTTGTGATATATAAAACGTGACTTGAAATCGTTAAACATTGAAAGATATGTAGGCATAAATGAAGGTTGTATTCGAAGGAGTCAAGGGAGCAAAAATTTTTAATGCCCATCCAATGTGCATATGGAAAATTTCTCGGGTTAATTATACCGGCCTCTTGAAAATATGTAGCGAAAATTTTTAAATGATATAAGTCACTATTACTCAACGGTATTACCGTATAATTTCTTTTCCTTGTGCCAGACCCTAAATACTTCTGTTTTTGTATGCAGAGAGAACTGTAGTCAGTAGTGCCATCCCCGGACTCCGTTCTGGGACAGTCGAGATGGACTCTTTATCTAGGAGAATATTATTGAAGAATGGGAGTTGTATGGAGTTGGATGATCTTGAGTAAAATCAGTACTCTGTGTGATGAATGACTTATTTAATGAGGGCGGAGTTAAATATAATTCTAACCAATTCCTAAGAGAACATGATTGAAATTCGTATGCCTACTCTAACAGTCTAAGGTCACCTTGTATCGTGCATCTAGTGTTATCAAGCAAGCATTTTTTACAGGACAGAAACTATTATTAGTTTCTTTTCCAGGGGACGAGATGGCTCAAGTTTAAAAAGTGGCAGTCGCTCTCCCGATGAGAAATCTGCAGGTACTGTGTCTGTACCCACACCTTTCCAAGGAATGATACATTTCGAGGTAGGCACCAATATAATGGTCAATTACGATTGAACCAGACCTGATCTTCAGAAATTTCTTTCCTTCTAAAATGATTTCAATATTCTGTCTCTCTGTGTAGGGAGAAAAACTCCTGCTCGCGTGGAAAACACTTTTTAAAATTTGTATTTGACTTCATTAATGTTCGATTTCTAAGAAACCAACTCCCCAGTAAACTTGTAATTATTCAAAGACATCCGGATACAGCTCTGGCCTTAGATTGTATCCTTGATGCTCCTGTACAATATCTGATTCATGCCATTTCACTTTCAATTAGTCTAGTTCTAAAATTAGTATAGGACTATCTACCTTCCGAAAACTTTAAATGTATCGGAGGCTGGAGAAAGGAATGGTCGGGGTAGTAGTATAGGAATTAGTGCCTTGAAACATCTGGGTTGTTGTATGTGTGTGTGTGCGGGGGGGGGGGGGGACCATTTTGCCAGGGGATGGGCAGAGACGGGAATGTATGTGAATGATACAGGAGGTAATTGCATAAATGGAAATGGGTATAAGAAGGTTTTCTCTTTAACACAAAAAATATCAACTCGTGGGATATTCACCCCTTCAACAGCTCTTCATCTTCAAAATAGCGATTGAGAAATCCAAGAAAAACAAATACCCGTCCTTCCTCCTTGGATACACATCCGTAACTACATAGCAAGTGTGACACCAAAGAAAACAAAAAATGCAACAATTTTCTTTACACATTTTATTTAGACTGTAATGATATGTTCTGTGGGAAGAACAGAGGAGGCAGCACGGTATGGACACAAGACAAGGACAACGTCAAGGTGCAGGTACCTTTTACAACCCACAGGTGGCGTCACTAGTTCACATTTAACGTGGCCCTCGAACCACATGTTGAAGATTTTATTCAGTGTTGATATTAAGCATATTATATTTTTTCAGTACAAGCTCATAACAATAATAGAAATATAATAGGCCTACTAATCGATAAACAAGTATTCGAGCACTCATTTTAATCTGGTCAAGAATAATGAATAGGAAATAAAGGAAAATAAAGAAAACACAAAAAGACCTCCACCCGGGCAGTGTCGAATTCATAGCATACCATTGAGAAAGTATTTTTTCAACTAGATAATAGAAGTCGTTTCTTAAAATGGAATTAGGAGGATAAACATGGTAAAAATATATAAATGCGAAGGTGAGCGTCCGAATTGTGGTGAGTAGTGGGCGTTTACTGCAACATTTATAGAATTTCTTTTTTCAATGACAATTCAAATAGTAAGGATTTATGTACCCTTGAGTGATTTATGATATTCATACCTATCTGTAACACGGTCCATACAATGCATAGGCCTATCCTTAATACTCAATTTGAATTTCAATTTGATAGCACGCTATAATGATTAGAGAAATGAAAATGAGAACTTCAGTAGAACTATTCTATATGTTTGTTTCATCAAAGAATGATTCGCAAAATTAGATATTCTTGGTTCGCGTAGGATACAAATGGGGAGATGTTTTCGACAAAAAATCTACATTTAAAAAAAAAAAAACTAGTTCAGAGTCTAAATGTAACATGGGTGGCTTTACAATAAATTGCAAAAAAATGGTCATTAAGTTCAGATGCAACGCTACCGAGACAGAGGAAATATCGATCTGCCACCGAGATAAAACAATGAGAACAGAAGCAAAACAAACAAAATTAAACATATCTTATTACAATTGCAGGGGGACGGCCGACCTCATCCTTATCCTTTGTCCATCTAGACTAGCCCTCGTCCCCCCGACGGTCTTGTTTGTAGGGCTCTCATTCACTGGTCTGAAATCACGCTAATGAGTAGTGATTTTAATATGTCAGATTTTATTTTTTTTAAATTGTGTTTTAATAAAGGTAGGGTCTCACCCTAGCCGTATAAAACCTAACATTGGCACATGCCATGTTTCTTCTCCTGAATAAAAAATCTGTTAAAAAAATCAAAACAAATCTAAGACTTAAGCAAGTATACAGTCCATCGTGCAATCATCCAATGGACCGGCTTCTGTTTATTTCCAAACAACAAGTATTTAATATACGTGCCACGTCTCGCAAAAGCGCACGTCTCGCAAGCTCATGATGTCCGTTTCCCAATATTTTGTTTGGTAACCAAGGAGAAATTATCATAATAGTGTCAACCTCGCATTCCTCGGAAGTTTTTGAAATCATCTCGCCAGGCCAGTGAACCAATGGTGAACGAGATTATTGGTGGATTTTGGTATTGGTAGATATAATTGGTAGATTTTGCTACCTAGGTTTTTCATGCTACGCATTCAGTTGTCGCATTGTGAAAAACGAGGCTAAAATGGCAATGGTGGACGGCAGAAACTTGGATGGCAATATCGTAAACCAATGGATCGTTGCCTTGAAGCAGGACGATGTGGAGGAAGCTAAAAGGATTTTATCCCAATTAGGATACCAGGAAAACAAACATCTGCTTGGGAGTATTCTTGTAGATGTACGCGTGCCTGAATGTGGGCATGAGAACTGCAGCTGTTATGAGGAAAAGTGGCGCATAGATCTAGTTCCGAGGAGCAGTTTGGCAATTGTAATCCGATGGGCCTCAGTTAAGGTCCTCGGATTATTGTTAGAATATGAAATAAGTATGTACATAAAGGAACATTCAGTAAACATCATAATGTACCTTATTTACTGCGCCTGTTTGGATGGTTCGAGAATAGCATCATACAAGCACTTTTATCAAAGGTTAAATGATACCTTGAGATTTGATACGTTTAGGTCACTCCTCTACGATGAAGATTCGGCTGGGTTGAATTCATTGGAGTTAGCAGCGAAGTTAAGGCAATTTGATATGTTCTCGATGATTTTCAATACCAAGAACGTTTATATGCTAAAAGAGTATTGCTATGACAATACAGTCTATCGTCACTATGATATCACCGACTATGAGCTACCCAATGGAAAAAGACAGCATTGCTCGCCTCTCAATATTTTGATGTTATACAGTGAGGAGGATTTGGAAAGAGATACTACAAGGAAATTTCTCTCATCTGCGTTTCTGGTAAAATGGTTTGCAACTAGATACAAAGCCTTTTCAACCTCACTGGTGTTAGGAATGTTTTTTGGATACAGCATGCTTGCTTTTATCATTTTGAGTATCCATTCATGTTGGTCAACCCGAGTTTTCTTCCCCACCAAACACAGTGAATCTGTTTTTGTAGAAGGCAATGGATCTTCATCGGGAACTGCATTTGTACAACAGTGTTTGGATATTTCAGCGGGGGCAGACACCTTTCTCACCGTCTTTAATATAAGCTCCTGCACGATCATGTTTTGCATTAACCTTTACGTATGTTACAAGAAGAAAAAGTCTCTCATACATTTGATTGAAAGACGAATTTATCAAAAGCCCCCGCTAATAAAAACAGGTTTTTTCCACATTTTCTTTGCCGCACTTATGTCATTAACTGTGACGAGAGAGGTTTTATTGATGCTGGGGAAATATCTATCCGTACAATACCCAGGTTCATTTATCCATATTGTGGATTTGTTAACTAGCATGTGTTTCCTCTTAATTTCTCTCTACTTCGTTCAAGTGTCACCTTTTGGATATATTGTTGTGACACTGGAACGACTAATATCTGACATGCTCGGGTTTACTATTATATTAGTGGTTATACAGTTAACGTTTGCTGATATAATATTTCTGATTGCCACCAACCAAGGATCGAAAGCGTCACTCCCGTCTTTTAGCACACTTTTTGGAAGCCTTTATGATGTCACTAAGCTCATGGTTAACTTGAGTTCATTTGACGACAGCAGCTCAGATTATAGCCTGTACTTAACCCATATGATTTACATAATTTTTGTTACGATATTGTTTTTAAATCTCATGATTGGAGTATTTTCAGAGTCGGTTTCACAAATATCTCATTACAAAGGTTATATATGGATGTTTCAGAGGAATCTTATATTGCATGATGCATATATCTTTAGGGATCCTTTCGCAGGTTGTCCAATACTAAACAGAATTAGTCTCCCAGGTACAGCTGATAAATTTTACCACGAAAATGGTAAAATATGCCTCGTGGTAAAAATAACTGAAGACAAAATTGATTGAAATGTTTTCACTTTTTTATATCATATGGATACACCACGTGTATAATTTTAATGAATTCTTTCTATTTCAAATTATCTTTTATAAAGCTGCATTCTCAGTTAGTTATTTAACACCGATTAAAAACTGAAAATCTTCCACTTTTGTTCGCTTCATTTCCTACCCACCTGAAAGCCATTTGGCCAACATTATGGAGGAGGATTTCACCCTGGGTTTTTTGCTGCTGGGTGTCATAAAAGTTCACATTTATATTTTGGTGGCCCGCCGAAATCCTATGCTGAGGTTTATTACTTATTATCGTTTATCGTTTTATTACTTATCAATTTGTTTTAGCGGATTTGAAAAGATAGAATAATGTCTTAAGCTCAACTGTTTATTGAGTCGTGAGCTATATCAAGGCCACACAAGAGGGAGGCACCTACCGACATCTGGTTGTTTATCTGGTCAACTTCAAATGCTTATAAACACTAGCAAAGTACCCGTGTTCCGGATGGTCAGCCTCTTCCTCTCACTGTCTCTCCCCTCCTCCTCTCTTCCTGCCTCTCCTCCTTTTCTCCCCTTTCTCTCCCTGCCCCGGCCCTGCCGCTACCCCATTTCTCCTCTTCCCTGTCCCAATCTCTCCCCCTCTTTCCTCTCTATCCTCTTGTCCCTCTGCTTGTCCCTCTGCTTCTTTCATTCTCTCCTTCGCTCTCCTCCCCTATCCCTCCCCTTCCTCTCTCCTCTCCCCCATCCTTTCCCTCCCCTCTTTCTCTCCCCCTCTTCTCTCTATCCCTGTCCATATCTGATTTCTCCCACCCTCTACCTCTGCTTCTTTCCTCTTCCCCTCCCCCTCTGATCTCTGATTTAGCTTGATTTCTCTCCCCTCACCTCCCCCTCTCTTTTTCCTCACTCTCCCCTCCCCCTCCCCCTCCCCCTCCCCCTCTGATTTCTCTCCCTCTCTATCCCGTTGCTAGGGACTCTACAGAACGCATTGCTAGGGAATCCCATGTTGCTGCAGACAGTGGAACATAAAGGCATGACCTCAATAGGGAATGGCGTTGTCCCAGAAAGTCCCAGAAAGGCTCTCCTGAAGGCTTTTCCAACTTTCCCTGGCTAAAAATAGTTGTATAGAACAGAACTAAACTAAAAAGCGCTTCAAAATCACATCTTCACCCCAGATACCTTCACAAACCACATACGTTGTCCTCCAGAGAGGGTAGACTGAACTGTACAGATAAGAAAAACGTTTGTTAACATAACAGATTCCATGAACATGTCAGACAAAGAAACCCCCTTCAGTCTTACATGAGTAAATCTGGTAAGATTTTGTTGTTGTAATAGCTGAGAATACAGTTTTAATTACACCAGCCTATTTCTAAGTTCACATTTTCTCAATGTTCCAGCTCTTCTTCCAGATTTAGTAATGTATATTTGTTTATTGCTATCAATTTCTGCATCATTTTTGTTTAAAGTTAGTTCATCTATTAGAATCTTCATCACTGATATCTGTTGATGAAGCTTCATCACTGCTATCTGATTAAGAGTTTTGTTCAGAGCCATTTCTCTCACTCTCATTGTTATTGTTGGCATTTTAACTTGCCTTATAAATAGCCCTTTGCCATGTTCCAGCTAATCTGCCATGACATGTCACAGTCTGCAACCTGGGCACAAAGTTGACCCCTTCATCATCAGATTCATTGATTAAATTAATTAGAGTATTATTGTCCTCATCAGTGTCTTCATTTTCGCATTCATCATATCTTCCTGGTTCATGGGAATCTGAATCTTCTGAGTCAGGATTTTCATCACCATCTCTACCCTTTGTCCCAATACCCCCAGGAGCTTTACTGTCCTGTTCTGCTTGTAAATCCTTACTGTTGGTATTTCCCCCCGTTTTCTCATTTCTTTTCTCGTCTTTATTTCTTGTTTATGCTGCAAGTGGTCAATTACATATTCCTTTTTTACAAGAAAATCATGGGAAAAACATTCAACTTTGGCTGTCATTTGTCCAGGACAAGAAACCTTTAGTCCAGATATAGTATTCAAGTTGGAAAAGATCGTGGACAAGAAGCTGAACAAATCCAACCAAAAGAAACAAATGGTGGCAACACCTGAAACGTCTGGATGAGGTAGCTTAGAAAATAGTGATAGCGAGACATGCCTTATGGACATTTCAAGCCATAGTCTCTCTTTTGAAAGTGACCCATTTGATTTTGTCCAGGTGTTTGTTGAGGCAGAAGATGGGAAGATTGGGTCAATTTGATTTTTTTGTGTATGTTGTCTTCACATATCACAGTGTATATCTGTATATTTAAGATTGGATTATTTCATAAGACGGTGGAAATAAAATGTCTTAGTGGCATGGACGGGATATTAAGGAATAAAATAAAGCTATTTTCAAGTCCACAATAACATAATGATTATAAGCCCTACTACTACTGGGTTACTTTAAATAAATGCTGCTCTAACCTCTGGGTTGTATATTTATTCTACTGTTCTTTCGGCCATTGAGAACAAATACAATTCAAGATCCCAGCAAGGTATATCAGAGGTTGTGTGTGTGTTACTAAGCAGTATAGTAGTCATATTTTCAATAATGGTTATTATTAGTAATTCTTATTACTAGTATTTATCATTCAGCCTAAATGACATTGAAATTGATATTTATATCGATGTATTCCACGGTGTATTGGATGGGTTTGATGTGGTTGACAGTACAGTTGATCCTTATGACTGCCTTAATTATAAATCTGTTCTTGAGCCTGAGGTTAAACGAAAAATGGATGATATTGTTTCGAAAGAATTATGTGAAGGTTTTATATCTGTGGCGGACGAATTCCCCACTTGTATACATTCACTAAGGGCTGTCCCTAAACCTGATGGGGGGATACGCCCCATAACCAATTGTAGTCGCCCACTAGGTATTTCTGTAAATGAAAATTGTAGCTCTCTTGTAAATGGATTTTCTTACAAAAGCATTGACGTAAGACATCAACGTGAGAGGCAATGGGTTGTATTTATGAACTTTCTGAAGGACAATAATTCTACACTTTTACCACTGGACGTCCACAAATTGTCTGCCTTTGCTGCCTTTTTGTCGTCAGTAATGAGATACTCTTCAGTATGTACTTATTTAGCTGGGATTATTTCTTACGCAAGGATGTCTGACATTGAATGTCCAACTTTATCTCATCCAAGCCTGAAATCAATTCTTCGAGGCATTACAAAATTGCCTGGGTCAGCCCCTAGGCCTGCTCCTCCCATATCACCTGTTGAATTATTATGTGGATCTGGACAATGCCCTTTACAAGCTGTGTTGGGCTGCATGTGTTTTTATGCTAAGAACTCTATTGAGGGTGAGCCATGTAGTGTCATCTCCCCACATGCTTCGTCATCAAGACATTACCTTGGCTACTGGAGGAATGAATGTTAAGGTTGGATCTACAAAGACGACTAATGCTCCTTTCTCAATATTTATTAAATGGATATCCAATAAAACCTTGTGTGCGGTTTTCTGGATCTGAAAATTGTTGGCCCAGGATATGTCTAGTTCATGCCAACTTTTTTCCTGTGATGGACACGATGTGCTTGCATATGATCACCTTTCAAACAATTTATATGAATTGTTATCTTCAGCTGGACTGACTGACAGTTTTACCACCCACTCTTTTCGTCGTGGTGGGGCATCATATATGTCTACCTTAGGCATCCCTCTTTCGGATATAAAAGTTAGAGGAAACTGGAGATCCTCGATTATGTCTAAAATGTTTATGGTAAATAAACCATTGCTTTGCATGGTTCTGGCCAAACTTGTATTATCGTTGATATATTAATCTAGATCTCTCTCCCATCCAGTCGACCAAGATCCACCATATTGTCCATATACTCCTGCAATTAAAACCGATACTGACACCGACTTTGAAACTCAGGCTCCTGTTCTGTGAGCTAAGGAACAGAAAATTTTGTGGGCAGTTTTTCACCTGTAGGAAGAAAAAAAACCTTACTAAGTGAAATTCCTAGCTGATAAGAATATTAAACCTATACACACAATGACTAGGTAGCAATTCTAATTCCTACCGCTGAAGGAAGGGAAAAAAGTGTAAGAATTCCCTCACATTCCCTCACACAATGGTCCTGGGTAAGACCTTAAAGTGCCTTTCTGTCTCTTTTTCTTTGTCTTTCTCCCTTCTTCTCTATCTCTATTTCCTGGGTATGATCATAAACTGCCTCCCTCCCAGCTCTCCCGCCCTTGATATAACCATTTTAAATGTGTTGATAAGGGCGTAAAGCAACCAATCTCACTTACTCACTCACTCACTCCTTCACACAATTTCCGTACCTTAGCTTATACAACAGGCCCATGGCGTGCAACCTACCACCTAGGCCTGCAATATCATCGCGCAATTACAAATACTTACTTTATATGTGATTACTTTATATATATATATTATTTATATAATTACTTTATTATATATATATTACTTTATTGTACATAGGTACATGTTTCAGTAGTTCACACAACTGTAATCCTAAGAAGGAGAAGGATGATCATCTTCTTTCAACGATTTTCTGTATTTGGTACTCAAAGAACTTTTAGAAAACATCTGCACATTATACTGCAAAATGTGTTTTCTCGGACCCGGGCTTGTGAGCATTTGAACTTGGAGTTGGACCCGTTTAGGCACTGTGGCTTGTAACACATACATGAACTTAAAAATACATACAGGATAGACTGCTTGATGGGGGCGGAGAGAGGTATTAAGTTTTATAGGAATACATGTGATAAAAGTTTAACATAATATAAATTCCACCCTTTCCCAGTAAAGTATATGTTGAGTTATATCAATTAAATCTGTTCAGTTAAAGTGAACTGACGAGGGGTGTTACTATGACTATGACTATCGCAATGGGATGCACTAGCTTATGGTCAATATGGTGAAGACAATTATACATGTGTTCCCTTATGTATTTGTATTGAGGACGAATTTCAAATGTTCGTATTTGTCATTATATTTTATTGAACAATTGAATGGGATGTCTACATTTGATATTGATGTATATGTAGTCTACCCCATTTTCTAATGTCATGTGGGTTGTGGCATTCTAACGAACTCTGCAACAAACTAGGATACGTAGGTTAGATGTTCTCCTGTTAGTAAGAGAAAATTACCAACCACAAGTCAGTCGGCCAACAGAAGAAATTTAAAAATCAGTAACCCCAAATCAGCCTTATACCAGAATAGCTTCTTGTACGAGGCAAACGTGGCCTGGAACTCCCTATCAACAGAGAACCAGACCCACGAATAAAAAAAAACATTTCAGAAAACAACTAGAATATTTATACATAAATACAAATCAGTAACAAAACTCTAAGAAAACCAGGTGACCGTCAAAGATATGTAGTAATTTGCATTGGTTCAAGTGCGTTTAAGTACAAGTTTCCATGCAAAGGGAATCGGTTAGATATTACAGGATACCTCACGATTGGCTTATATGACTATTATTGGGAGATTATGCTTGGATATTGAGAGTATACACTAGCCAATAGGTTGGCATCTTTACTATAAGCTATACTTTAATAAACAGTCTTGGTATAGACAACGATGATTAATTGGTACATCCTTTCTAGGGAGGGTACGTTATCCTTTACAGCAATGCACTTTTCGTCATAAATTTACATCGAGATCAAAATGTATTTGGATTTATCTAGTGCCAAGTTTCGAATATATAAGGATACATCCATACTAGATAACATCTACCGTATAAAGCTAATGTTTGACTTTTCTTGTGTTAAAGTTTCAACAATATTTCTATGTTTGGTATCAATATTTATTCAAAGAAATAATGGTTACATAAAGCTGAAATAATATACATATGAGAATAGCTGATCTGCGGAAAAGAATAGTGCTAAATTGCTATGTTATGTGAGGTTGAAGAAGATGACTGTACTTTGAAAGTTAGATGTAATGTATTTGTGATAACTTGTTCTCAATAGGTAGATAATTAAAATTGTAAGGCAACGCAGGAATATATCCACATCGTGGGTACGCGTATTTTGATAAAATTGTATTGTGAATGTGTGGCCATATTTGTAATAAAAAAAAAAGAAAAAAAAAGAGACCATGACATATGTGGTTGCCAGCTTTATTCCATGATTTGGCCTTGAGAGTACCCAAGAGTAGTCACAGCCTATGGTCTCTTTGCTTCTGGGCTTTCTCGGCAAGTATAGTCCACCTTGTACTTGTCATGCACATATTTCTATGATTAATATTTCCAAATATGATTATATAAGATTAAGCAACAGGATGTAATCTATTATGAAATATGACTTTATTATTGGCTTTATGAATATTTACGTATTAAACATTACATGTATTTCCTTCACGAAATAACCGTTGATTAAGAGATTTTTTATTTGCAATAATAATGCGAAAAATGTGTCTCATGGTGTCAAGTATTTACCCAAATTTTGGGTTGGAGATTTCATTATATTTCTCCAAATGCCCAGGACATTCCCTATTACCTCCAGGGGTTGCAATTGACAAGTGGATAATGATCATCAGTTATAACATAAGAAACTTACACAATATATTATAAACATATATCCGCGAGCTTTCATATGGAGGGGCCTCTTTATAAAAGTAGGGAACATGTAAGAACAAAGCGTTTGAAATATTAGAAACACAAAGCTGTATACCTGTTTGATACTGAGTTGATTAATTCTAATTTATGGGTGATCAGGAAGACCTACTCTGTAGATGGTCTAGTCCATTTCGGTAAAAACCTATTGCTTGAAGGGCAAATGTTTTACTGAATACAATTTGTTATATCCACACTATCCGCTTGGCTGGCCCCCTTTCGACTGTACTGTAGATGGGTACTTTCCTAGTCGTGACACTTGCAAACAAATTAATGAAGCACCGCTTACGTGAGGGAAACGTCGGCGTGAATAAATTCCTTGAGTTTGTTACACTTATTTTATTCTGCTGGGTACGATGTCATGCAAGGTCAAATTGGTAAAAATGTGTCATGCGACAACACAAATGGTACCCTATTAACTACTTCTATACATGTATGCTATAACGTCACTGAAACTGTAGAATTCAGAGGTCTTTTCATAATGATTAGACCATATATACTTATTTAATTTGAAATACTTATTTAAGATTTTCAATGGTATTTATAAAATTATATTCTATAGATTCCGTTTGGGGACCATAGGATTTTTTCTTAAAATAAAGCACAGGTAGCTATATCAACCCATTGAGAATAATTATAGCGCCCATCAGCACGTTATGTTTCTAATAGAAAGTGATCATTTACCATTTGGGTTCCTTTACCTGAGCTTTTTTAGGGGTCTTACGCTTGAATAAGAACTGTCAAATTTGTGATTCATGATGGAGTAAGTCTAGTTGCCAAGTGGCATGATGTCAGATTGGGAAATGACGTTTTCTTCTTGTGAAGCATTTCTCATCTTCACGATTCGGAAATGAGCCCTTGAGCCAATTGATCATGTGATCCAGAGATGTAAGGGGGGGGGGTATGTATGGGAGAGGGGAGAGGGAGGGAGAAGAAGAGAGAGAGGGAAAGTGAAAGAGTGAAGAGGAGGAAGAGGAGAGAAACAGATGGGAAGGAGAGAGGGCAGAGGGGGGTGGCAAAGAAGGACAAACAGGGAGGGAGAGTTGGAGGTAGGGGAGAGAGATCAGACGGGGAGGGGGAGAGCAAGGAAAAAGAGAGAGGGGGAGGTGAGGGGAGAGAGATCGAATGGGGAGGGGGAGAGCAAAAATGCGGAGGGCGAGGGTGGGGGGAATCAGATAGGGAGATGGAGAAGAGAATAGAGAAAAGAGGGGGAGGGGGAGAGAAAAAGACGAGAGGGAGAGGATGGGGAAGAGGAAAGGGGGAGGAAGAGAATGAAAGAAGCAGAGGGAGAGGGTGGGGTAAATCGGAGATGGAGAGAGAAGTTACAGAGAGAAGAGGGGGAGTGAGATGAGGGCAGGAGAGAGGAGAGGGGTAGTGTAGGGACAGGGAGAGGCAGCTAGGGTGAGAGGAGGGGGAGGGGAGAGAGAGTGAGAGGAAGAGGGTGACCGTACGGAGGACGGGTACTTTGCTAGTACATGTATATTATATCAAATTGATAGCATCATCATTAGTGTTAATTATTCTTTGTGCCCGAGTTAATCGGTTGTCCCATGATGCTGTAGTGTTTTGGTTGGTCAAACTCGAAATGATTAATTATCTCATTTATCATATACTTGATCCGTTACTACTGTGCCATTTGAGGATGCCTTCAGCTTTTTTTAATCGCACACATGGGCCATTACGCTTGTCATGGTAACACATGGCCCAAATGACACAATTTGATTGGTTTATGACCTTGCGCTCTTAGCGGCTGCCCTGTAGGCTGGCTTGCATATCTCAGACATTCAGGTATGTTTCAGGGTTCTAGGACGGCTACCTGCCGGACATGTACCCGCCGGACATACCCCCCCCCCCTGACTTTAACCCCCTGGACAAGTACCATCCTGGACATTTCCCCACTAGGACATTTACCATCCCGGACATTTACCATCCTAGGACATTTACCCGCCTTATCTGAATTTTTAGGACATTTATCCACTTTTTACATATTGCTTTCGTGATAGTTTAAAGGCCATTTTATTCCTCTTGGATGAACATTGGGAAAGTGTATCAATAAGGATATTGTTGTCGCCATCGATATTGTCGGAGCTTCGGTTGAATAAATGTGAAGAGAACATAGTGTTTGCCTTTTGATGTAGTAGCTCGTCTCGTCTCCGGTCTCGTCTCGTCTCGTCTCCAGTTCTTTACTAGACGCCACGGTGACTCAGTTTGTGGCCACCGTACGGTGCCGACAAGGTACATATCAATTCCCATAGGTGTCACCCTCAGTCTCTACCTCGGAGAAACGGTACTTGCTCAAAACGGCACACGATCACCTTTTTACACTGATCTGATACATCTACTCATTTCTGTTGCCACAGAACGCCCTCTAAACACCTCTAGATTAATGTATTAAAGTTACACAGTCATCGTAGCATGAATAAAGGAGTAATAAACGTTTTCCTTCCCATGTGTGTGTTGGCCCTTCTCATACCACTAGTCTACACTAGCAACATTCACCCTCACTCCTCCATTCAAGGTTCATAGTCTAGTGGTAAGTCACTCGCACAGAGAGCTGAGGATTGCAAGCTCGAACCTTGGCCAGTGCAGCTACTCTATCTTTTATCACATAGGCCTAGATGGTATGTTATTCCACAGAACTCCACAGACCTTGGAGTTCTGTGGCAAAAGGGATGGTGGGTGGGATGGTGTGGTTTGTGAGTTTAGTGGTGATGGGAAAGGCAGGAGAAAGTACATATCGATATAATGTTGTACACATAATTACCCATCGATAATCAATGGGCTATCGATTCTACTAAAGGAAAAATTAGGCGTTCAGGCCAGCGCTAGCATATGCCACTCTTCCTGGTTAATGTTATGTTATGTTACTTCTAAATTACTGTGGGGAGAGGGGCAATAGCAGAGGTTGTATCCTCCCAGAGTGGGGATCGCACCATCTGGGACCTCTGAAGTGTTAATTAAATGAGTTGGTGAGGGGAATCTGCCCGGCAGGGCTGTTGAGTGTTTATCACCGCAAGAAGACAACTCCAAGTCCAAAATACAGGTGACGATCTTTCTGTTTTATTCTTTGAAGCTTTTCTGGGGAGCTCTGCTCGTATCCCTGCCCGGGCGCCAACTGGCGTTACCCCCGTTTCCCTCCCCTATTTATAGTCCCTCCCCCCATGGTCCCGTGCTCACTCACAGTGTGAGACCCCAGTGCCCCCAGGCGGGAGACGAATGTACCCCAATACATCATTCGTCCCCCGCCTCCCGACCCCGACTACAACAATACCCTCCCCTTAATAAATTTTGGACCCCAAAATTAAATTAATCAATCCCAATATCGTCAAGTAACAAAGAACACAAGCCAGTCTGTAACTATACTGGTCACGGTACACAACTACTAGAAGTTCTACAACACTGGTCCTTGTTATGGACAGTTAACACTACTCAAAGAACAATATATCGCGAGTATCAGCACTATCTTCTTAGTCCTCCTCTTCACTTTCCCTGCGGTGGGTCTTCCACGCTGTTTGGATGAACCTGACTACGCCGGGTTCCAACGCACTTCTCGTCAAGCGCTCTCGCACAGATTGTATTGGGTGGGTCGCTATATCAGGCAAGTCAATGGTCAATTCCGGGTTCGGGATCTTGGTGTTGGCGTTTCCTCTCCAGATGAACGACCTCCAATATTTAACCGTCCACACGTCATCCATGTCCGCAAGGTCCCACTGTTGCTTCCACTCGGACATGGTGACGGTGGACGGGATCCACATTTCTGCGGGGACAGGGAGCTCTCTTCTGGGGTTGAATACGGATCCTGACAAGAGAGGTGTACGTGTACGTTGCCCTAATGGTCCGCTCTTCGATGTTTGTTCCTTCTTTTCCGCACCCTCCACTTTCCTTTTGAGATTCAACCGTCCCACCGTCTCTTTAGGGTTATCCTGGGGTCCTAATGTCATCTTGTTGACTGCCTCTTCTGGGTTGAACTCCCTCTCCTGTAGAGTCTCCAGTGTCTTCTTAGACCCCGGGGTCAGATCCAGTGGGATGGACCACTCGGTCGGCTCGGGTCTTTCTCCTGGGTCCCCGGTGGCTACTTGGAAGAGGGGGGTATTTAGCGAGGAGGGCGGGGGCTTCACTTGCTGCTTCTCCACCGGAGTACTTGGTGACTCGACGTCGAGGCCCCTCTGGGCCACGAGTTCCCTCACAGGTGGGGTGGGTGCTGTCCCAGATGCAGTTGGGGCTATGCTCCTCTCCAGGGATGACAACATCTGCAACATCATTTGTTGGGTCCCAGGGGTTGGCATATTGGCAGGCCAACTTGCCCACAGGCCTCCGGGGCGAGCACCTCCAGGTGGGGTGTACAATGTTGGTTGCAAAGCTTGAAGCCCGAACTGGGGAGACGAGTGAGCTGGAGGCTGATGGGTAGGGGGGAGTGTCTGGTAGGTTGAAGGCAATGACTTAGCTTTGATCTGGGGGGACTGATGGGCCGGAGTTGGTTGGTGGGTGATCATCGGGGGCGGGTGGATTTCTGCTTTCATCTCGCCCTTGCGAGGTCCCACTGGTGCTATACTGCCTGTCTCCCCGATAGTAGTCGATCTCACCGTGCGCTGAGGTTCTTCCCTTACTTCTACTGAGGTGGATTTTGTTGGTTCCTCCACGGACGTGAGATCTATATACACATCCTCCCCAATCTCAATGTTCGGTTCCTCCCCAAAGTCACTGCCGATTTCTCCCTCTTCTTTTTCATCCTGGTCCAGACCTGCTAAAGTAATTGCCGCCTCGACCACTCGTTGGTCCTCTCTCTTAGCTGCCTTGGTCGAACCACCAGTCTCATCCTCGTCTCTCTGGTGGGAGGTTGGTGGCTGTTGGGTAGAGCTAGCTGAAGGGGACGAACGCTCGTCTCTCTGGTGGGAGGTTGGTGGCTGTTGGGTAGAGCTAGCTGAAGGGGACGAATGCTCGTCTTGTCCCATCTGGGGCTCCTGTGGTCGACGGTGGGAGCTAGACTTGGTTTTCTCGCGGTTTGTAACTTCTGTACTAACCTTGCTCGGGTGGGACGACTCTTTTGGATGGGATTTACTATCCCCAGCACTGTCTGACTTGCCCCTACTCTGGTGAGATGACTCTCTCTTATCTCTGGAGGTCGGGTGTCCCGGTTGGAGAGGGTCAGTTCTCGGCCCCATGCTGCTTCGGCCCTTGGCGCATCACGGTTCTGGATGCTACGGGGGGACATTCTTCTTGGGGACTTGTCTACTGGTGCTGGATTAGTAGACCTGGAGTTCCTGGAGACAATCACTCTTGTGTCTTCGATCTTGCGCTTTTTGGAAGGGGGGTCGTCCCCCTCGAGGAGCGCCCGCATCACTGGGCCCCCGGGCAAGCGGGGACACATCCTCTCCCCTGACTTGTACAACACTACCTCCTCCTCGGTGGCCGGTCGAGCGTAGAGTGCCGGTGTCCGGGCCGTCACCATCAGCACCCTAGCCATACCCTGGTCTATTTCGATGTCCACCCCGTGGTGATTCTTAACGTGAGGGACAAGATCTTGAGCCCTTGACACATACGCTGCTTTTTGACAACCTTTGATGGGACATAACACACCTTTAAAGACAGTTTCGTGGGTGCCGAGATGCTTGAGCAGATATTTCTTGCTGGCCAAGACTTTACCACAGGCCCAGCAACTAAATCGCCCATCCTCACCTGGGGCCAGGGCCTCCGCATCCGTCTTAGTCCAGCTGGGCTTGTCATCTTCTGCCGACAGCATAATGGCTTGGTTCAGATCACTTTCAGAAGTTTTGGTACCAGTGGAAGGCTTGTTCTGTTCTCTGTGGAGTGCCGGTTCCGACTTGTTTACACCGGAAATGGTCCGATTGGCCGAATTTCCGGTGAGACTCCAGAGGGCGCCACATGACGGTCCCGTGGTAGTGGCTGGTTGGTGACGGTGTTGGTCACCGGCGGCGCCACCTCCTGGTCCCTCATCTCCCTTCTGCTGTGTTTCATCTCCGAGGTACCTCGTCCCGCCATTGAGGACACCACCCGTCGGTCCGTCGTCTCAGACCTGCTGTTGCCGGGCACCACTACCCTCGACGCGACCTTCTTTCTTTCCAGGCCCAGTTCTTCTGCCCTTCCCGGGTCGATTGTCTGCAATTCTATCTCCCTCCTTCTCCGGTGTTCACTGTACTCTCTCTTCTCCTTCTCTTTATCATTCCTTCTCCTATTCCTCACTGGACTCCGGGAGTGATTTCTCCCTCGGTCATCCATTTTTTTCCATTGAAAAGAGGTCTGTTACTACCAAGGCATACTTATGGCCTCTCTCTGTTGTCTTGAAGGGCCCAGTGATGTCAATCGCCCATTCTTCCCCCACCGTTGCAAGGGGACGAGCGCCCATCCTAGTTCGTCTCCTGGCACCCTGAGTTTTTCGTTTGTTGACAAGTGGCACAGCATTCAATCTCCAGTGCAATTTGCTTGTCCATCCTCGGCCAAATCTGCTTTCTCCCCAGCTTTTCTTTAGTTCTATCTCGGCCTGCATGCAACCCAAATGGTCCTTGGTGAGCTTGACTTATTAAAGAGGTCCGGACTGATCTTGGAACGAATGCTTTCCAAGTTCGGCCCCCATGTTGGTCTAATGTCATGAGTCCCAGTACTCCATTCCGTACCGACAGGTCAGCAAAGCGGCGGTGGAGCCAGTCAGCTTCCCAATCCCCGAATCCTCGCCCTGGTTCAGGCCTTTCCCTCTTCTCAACCCCGAGACGAAATTCCTGTAATAGGGGATCAGTCTCCTGACTCTTCCGTAGGTCGTCTACCGCCTGGTCAATGCGTAACATCCCCACCACACCTCCTTCCTCGTCTCCAGATTCGTCTCCGTCTTCGATTCGTCCACACTGATGACATGGTTGGCGAGAGAGACCGTGGGCGTTGGCGTGATGAGTGCCCGGGCGGTGTTCAATTCGGAATTCGTAACACCCTAACTCTTCTATCCAACGGGCCAACTGCCCCTCTGGTTCCTTCGTTTGCATAAGCCATTTCAGAGCACTATGATCTGTTCGGATGAGAAACTTAGCTCCCACTAAATAGGAGCGGAATTTTCTTAGTCCAAAAATCACCGCAAGCAACTCCTTGCGTGTTACACAGTACTTTCTTTCTGCCTTTGTTATCGTTCGGCTGGCGAATTGGAGTACTCGTTCTCTACCTTCTACCCATTGCGATAGCACTACTCCCAGGCCCTCTGCTGATGCGTCGCAGTCTAATATCATTTCTGCTTCTGCCTCGGGGAAAGCCAAGAGTGGTGAGTGACTCAGAGCCTGGATCAGTTCTTGTTTGGCCTCCTCACAGTGGTCCGTCCATTCGAAAGGAACCCCTTTCTTGGTGAGAGCATGAAGGGGGGTAGCGATCTGGGCGAACCCTGGAACGAAGGACCTGTAATAGGAACAGAAGCCCATGAAGGACCTTACATCCTTCCGATCCTGTAAGGTTCCCCAGTTCAGCAATGCCTCTATCTTGGATGGGTCTGTACCCACTCCGTCCCCAGAGATCAGGTGGCCCAGGAAACTGACTTCTCGTTGGAAAAGCTGGCACTTTTTGGTTTTAATTCGGAGCCCTGCTTCCCTCAGCCTGGCAAAGACCTTCCTTAATCGCCCAGCGCACTCGTCCACTGTCCTTCCGAACACGATAACGTCGTCTAGGTAGACGAGACATTCGTCTCCTACCATGCTGGACAGGACAGCATCCATGAGCCGCTCAAATGTGGAAGGTGCATTTACCAGGCCAAAGGGCATGACCCGGAATTGATAGAGTCCTTTGTGCATGCAGAAGGCTGTCTTTTCTTGTGAATCAGGTGACATCTCTACTTGCCAGTACCCACTGGCCAGGTCTATGGTAGCAAACACCTTGGCCCCAGTCAGGCTATCTAATATGTCGTCCATTCTGGGTAATGGGTACGCATCTTTACGGGTAATCTGATTCAGTTGTCGATAGTCGACGCAAAACCTCCAACCACCATCCTTTTTCTTTACTAATACGACCGGGATGCCCAAGGGCTATGGGAAGGTTCGGCCACCCCTAATTGCAGGAGTTTGTCTAACTCATCTTCCACCAGCTTCTTACGGTGGATGGGGACCCGTCGGGTCTCGTCTTGATGGGGGTATGGTCTCCCGTGTCGATGGTGTGCGTAGCTTTCGATGTTCGGCCCAGTCATTCCTCAAAGATGTCTGCAAAATCCTGATAGAGTTGTTGGACGATTTGTTCCCTGCCCCGCACCACCGTGTCTTCCGTCTGGGCCCAGAGGGCTTGGTTGATCGGATCTTCGTCTCCCTCCTGTACTTGAACGTTTTTCTCTATGGCTGCAGACCCTGGGTTGACTCGTCCCACCGGCCGGAGCTCGTCTCCCTCGTCCCCATCTATCTCCTCCCAGTGTCCCACCCGTTCTCCCGGGTGTAACTCGATATCTCGGTTAGTGGGGTTAGATACCCTCACCCACGTTTCCCCTGCTACTACCTGGTTGACAGACCGGGCCGTCAGCAGTCCTGACCACCTCTTCTTGGTGGCTCCACTCCTTAATGTTCGCCAGGAGATTCGTCCAGGTGCCCGAAGGGATGGTCGTCCCTTCCCTCACCTCCACAGGCCCGGCCTGTACTATGTTATAATCAAATTTCACCGTTTCTTTGTTCACGTCGACCACCCCACGAAGGGGTCTAAGGACGTCCATCCCCAAGATGCCCATATAGTTTATATCAACTACAATGGCGGGGACCGGTATTGATGTTCCCTGAAAGGCCACTTCCAATTGGACTCGTCCCAGTATTTCCATCGGCTGACCCCCTACCCCCACCACCCTGATGGTGGTGGGTTGGAGCTCTGGTTTATTCGCCATCCGCTCCCATACTGCCCGTCCCAGCAGCGTGACACAAGCACCTGTGTCTACCAGCCAATCGATCCATACTCCATTGCATTGTCCCCGAACGAGGATGCCTTTTGATCGCTGGTCCCATCTCCCCTGGATGTTCGTCTCCCCTGTATTCGTCTGCTCCCCGCTTGTGCCGGATGCTGCTGGGACAGTGGCCCGGCCACCTACTGTCCCCCGGAGTTTTCCGACTCCTCCTTCCTTGTCCTGGGAACCCGATTGGGACACTCCCGTTTAAAATGGCCAGCTTCCCCACATCCGTAACATTTATTGGTCATATCTCTATTTCGGCTCGGACGTTGCCAGGTCTCTGCTTTGGTCATCAAGGTTTTCATCATTTCTTCGAGTTGACCCATTCGCTCATCGGTGCTTCGTTCGGGTTGCACGGCCCGGATGGATGATCGGGTTCGTCCCCCTTGCGCTTCTGCGGCGAAGTGGGCTCCTCCATGAAGAGCGGCCGAACGAGCTTCTGCAAGAGTTCGGGGTTTGGCCTGGGCCACCCATCGGCGTAGCTGGGCATCATCAAGTGCGGCTGTGAACAGGTCCTTGAACAGGTCCTTACTCAGGTCATTGAGGATGTCCCGGTCTGCTGTGGGATATGCCAATCTGGCCAACCTCTCGATTTCATCGGCTATCTGCTGGAGACCTTCCCCTTCCTTCTGTTTCCTAGCCCGGAGTTCCGTCCTGTAAAGCGCGATCTGATCTGCTGGCTGGAACCGTTCATAGAGGGTTTGTACCAGTCGTGGGAATGTTCCCCATCCTCGAAGTCCACCTTCTCTAAGAGACGTAAAGCCGGCCCAGCCAGGCACACGCCTAGGTGCAGGCCCTTCTCATGATTCGTCCACTGATTCAACTCCGTGACAAGGCGGAAGTGATGGAGGAACTCGGACAGGGACCCTGTCCCGTCGAAAGATCGGGGGGGCGACTTTCATTTTCTTTGGCGGCCCGTTCGTCTCCGCTACTCCTGGCTTCCTGTCTTTTGGCTCATCCTTCGGAGGCGTCCCGAGGTCTTGCTGTAACACCCCCGCTCATTCGTAGCCCTGGCCCAGCCAGCTACTCCATGTCTCGGATGCACTCCTACCTCTCCTGACGGCGATAGAGGGTGGGAATCGCTGGAATCAATCCCACCGCTGCCACCATTGTTGTCGCCATCGATATTGTCGGAGCTTCGGTTGAATAAATGTGAAGAGAACATAGTGTTTGCCTTTTGATGTAGTAGCTCGTCTCGTCTCCGGTCTCGTCTCGTCTCATCTCCAGTTCTTTACTAGTTAATGTTATGTTATGTTACTTCTAAATTACTGTGGGGAGAGGGGCAATAGCAGAGGTTGTATCCTCCCAGAGTGGGGATCGCACCACCTGGGACCTCTGAAGTGTTAATTAAATGAGTTGGTGAGGGGAATCTGCCCGGCAGGGCTGTTGAGTGTTTATCGCCGCAAGAAGACAACTCCAAGTCCAAAATACAGGTGACGATCTTTCTGTTTTATTCTTTGAAGCTTTTCTGGGGAGCTCTGCTCGTATCCCTGCCCGGGCGCCAACTGGCGTTACCCCCGTTTCCCTCCCCTATTTATAGTCCCTCCCCCCATGGTCCCGTGCTCACTCACAGTGTGAGACCCCAGTGCCCCCAGGCGGGAGACGAATGTACCCCAATACATCACTCGTCCCCCGCCTCCCGACCCCGACTACAACAATATATTTACTTTGGAGGCATTATTAATTATTTAATCCTGCCTTACAGAAGGGAAATAGAACACACGTTGCAAAAAATGCATTTTGAGATACCATCATATTAGAAAAGATGAGATCAAGCCGATTCTAATGATAGTAAACTGTTGGACATCTTATAAGTATTTCTATATTCTACATGCATTTAAAGGAGATGACTAACTAGACATCTGTTGATGATAACGATGATAATGGGTTTAAAACTCATTAGTCTGCATTATTAAAAGCCAAACCTTAATAATGACAATGATAAATAGGAGAGGGAATTACCCTGCCGACGCTTCCTTTTCTATTTGAAAAATCTCAAAAGTAAATACAGTGACAGGGAAAATACATGTATCACTAATTCATGTATATAGATGAGACACAACAAAGTTTGAAAAATGTCAAAAGTCATGAGTCAATTGAAAGTTTCTCTACAAAAATTACAGAAATTATTGATATCATATTAAATTAATTATATATACCTTTTTATTACAAATACCATGGACAAAATACTATGAGCAAATACAGCAACCACAAATACATCAAATGAATTCTCTCCTAGACTAAGGAACATTACTACTATTTAAACGTTTAAATAGATGCAACATAAATAAATTTTATCCACTCTTAACTTATTTAACATGATACTGTATCAAATCCTTGAAATGAGTAATCATCCAATCCCTAGCCCATTCCTCGCCACATCCCTTAATAAAAGGGATATAAATTGGGATATCCATTGAGGGGAAAAAGGCATGAGAGACAGAGAAGAGGGGGAGGGAGAAGAGGGGAGGGCGAGGGGAGAGGAAGAGAGAGGAGAGGGGGAAGGGGAAAGAAAAAGAGGGGCGGGGTATGAAAGACAGAGAAGAGGGGGAAGGAAAGAGGGGAGGGGGAGGTTGTAGGAGAGGGGAGGGGAGAGGGAGAGAGAGAAGAGGGGGAAGGGGGGAGAAAAAGAGAGGTGGTATGGAGTGCAGAGGGGGAGGGGGAGAGCGAAGAAGGAAAAGCAGGGAGGGAGAGAGCGGGGGACCGTCCAGAGGACGGGTACTTTGCTAGTAACAAATAAATCTACAAACCAGTATGTAATAAATACCATATTTTATTTCTTAGTGGGGATAAATGATTTTATTTTAATATATTTTCGGCATGAGTCGAGAGCAATAGCAATTATCTTTGAAGAGATTTGATGTTGAGCCCATCAATGTTCCTTTTTAAAAAGATGTTAAAAAGGGAGGTGGGCGGGAACAACAAATTCTACGATGTAGTTGGGAAGCTGAGGAAAATCAGATGACGTCTGAGCTGATGTGAGAGTCTGACGTAGATGTATGACGTCGTAGGTTCCCGTCTCCCGCCACAACATTTGGCAAAGACTGAGACTCTATTTAAATGATTTCTTAGTGGGGATAAATACTTTTATTTTGATGGATTTCAGTATGAGTCAAGAGCAATGTCAATTGTCTTTGAAGATTTGACGTGGAGTCCGTTATGGCGCAAACCGAAGCTCTGAGCTGAAGTAGGGCTCTGTGGCCGGAGGTATGTTCAAGGGGCGTGGGCGTCAAATAGGATGAGACAGCCTCACTCCTCTAGGTGCCATGTCAGTTCATATCACCGGGAATTATCCAGACAACAATTCCCAGATAATAATCACCAAATTAACGTAAGATACTTAACAAAAAGAAAAGAAATTAGGATGCTTAGTGGAGACTCGGGTGCAGCGAGGTGCAGCAAATAAAGAGAAAGAATGGAACAAGATTGAGTGTGGAGAAGTTGCACTTTGTGAATGAAGCAAGAGGCTTTTGATATAGAATTGTTCGACTGTACATGTATTCCTGAATAATGACCTGGTGTTGGGAGACAAGAAAGAATGGGAACAAGATGACAATAATCCAGTACATAGTAAAGTACAGTGTTATACCAACGATTCTCTCCATGAGAATCATTGATAGAATATTCAAGCAAGGATCAGTGGAATAAGGTTCAATGATAGAGAAGCGTACAAGTTTACGCTTAGCATAGTTGTACAAGCTCCAGATCAAATTCAGAACTATGTAAACTTGCTATTCATTCCACAGAGAGAAGAGTGGAATTAAATCTCATTCATTTTCGCGGGTAGTAACACTGCAAAATAGCAATTTCAAGACATTTCAGCCAAGATTCAGGGAAAAACAGCACTATGAAGTTATACTTATATTATTAGACTCAATTAATAGATGCTCCATAGGTTGATCCCAAGCCATCCTGTACACCTCTGGTTAGGCCTACTCTACAGCGACTAGTTCCTGGAATCAAGGTTCTTCCCGGCCACATGGGACATCAAGATCGCATGTGTGAATCCTGTAAATACTAAATCCTAGCTGTCTTTGAACTGGTACAATTCCAAAAGCTCATTCCTTGTTCAGCCAAGCGTTGACATGAGCATGGCAATGTCAAGGACATCAGACTATAATAGTCTAACAACTGACGCGGAGGCTATTTAAATCCTCCACGGATCCACTACATTATCTCTATATTAATAAAATAAGTTTTTGGATCCTTAAACCCCTATCTTCTCTGAAACCGCTGGCCAGATCTCCATTATAGTTCACATGCACATTGCCAAAAATGGTGCCAAACCATTCCACTATGTTTCATTAACAAATTTGGGTTGGAAAGTGGTTAGAAATGGGTTTACATCAAGCACCCCCATCCAGGGCCCCCAGCACTGCCTCAAAACAAACCTATCAGTGCCCCTACACCACCCAAAGCATGACGTCATGGACGTGCACATCATTGCTTCACTATGGGACAGGAGTTGATATATTTCCGCCGAAAGGAACATCGTCAGAGTTGAATCAGTTCATAAACTATTGTTTGTGATGGTTTTTGAAGTCGAGCGGGGGGAACCCGCCCACTAATTACCTCACCATTGTGATACTCCAATAAAATTAAGATATATGATAGAAGTGAAAGATGAGGCAGACTTGGGCGACGACATATTTTATTTAATTTTTGATAATAAGATTTGGTATAAAAGTGTTGGGTAAATGAAGTTGATGTAGAAGTTAATTGATAAAGGGAGGGTAATTTTTAAACATGTCGCCAAACCCCAAGATTGCGTAGTTTGTGGAATTGTATATGTGGTTTGATAAATAAATGGTAAAGCCAAGTGGCTGTAGAGAATGATTATTTAATTATGGCCTAGTGGCTATAGATTGATTGGAGGTTCGGACGTGCCGAGACCTGAAGTCCTGGGGTGAGCCCCGAAGTTCATGGTGTGGCTTGAGCCCCGAAGTTCATGGTGAAGTTCGAGTGGCTTTGATTTAATATAGCTAGGTTCGGGCTTGCCGAGACCTAGTAGTCCAGGGGTGAGCCCCTAAGTTGTTTGAGTATAAAAGCATATGATTAAAATTGAAATACGACCCGGGAGGTCTTGTATGAGTTGTGAGGGTGGGACCCTTGTAAAGGCACTATTTCTGTCTAATGTTGTGGACGAGTGCTGTTGTGACCTTTGCGGCCGATTGTCTGGTGATATATAACTTGTATGCGGAACTTGTCCACGACCCAAAACGTTGGATCTCTTGCTCTTTAAAGCCCATGTTGAAAGCGTGCGTTGCAGCTGTTCTGCGAATTGAGTGCAGTGAGTATTGTGAGTCATCGAGGTGCATGTTGTGAATTGACCACTTGAAGTGGGCGGCCAAGTCGACGGTGGTGATCGGTGCGTAGGTCTTTGGATATACTAAAAGTGGCTGGCGATCATATCTTGTTGGAGCCTCTTTTATAGCTGTTATGTATGCACGGACCGGGCAGGTGTGTGTATCATTGAAAGCTGGTATGTGTAGGTGAAAAGGTTCACCAAGTATATTGGTCGGCGCCAGGCAACGCCCTCTGGCCACGCCCCCCTTCGCCACGCCCGGTCAACGGCGTGACGTCACAATGGTCACCCTTCCACGACCACAACAAGATGTGTTCCATCCCTCCACTTCTCTCCTGATCCCCAACCTGATCACACATACCCTGGAATTTTTTATTTTCTCGGTGGTTTTGTGTAGTTTAATTGAAGTTATTTCAATATGGGAAGAGCAAAGCAGTGCGAACCATGTGGCTATGCCCACGAGCCTCCAACTGGACAGTTATGCAATAGGAAGCTCATTGCGGAGGTGAAAGCTGTAGAAGGAGAGAAACATACTGAACTTACCACTCGTGTCACAGGCCTTGAAGGTATGGTGGTGAAGATTCTTTCTGCTGTGGAGGGCCTGGAGAAGCGATCAAATGAACAGACTGTTACTCCTGATCCTTCCGAGGCGTCTTCATCTGATTCTGAGATAAAAATCCGTCATTCCAGACCAGCTCATCGTGAGAATGTCCAGGTGAATAGATCTCCGAGCAGAGAGAGCTCGATCTATGATGTATCTACTTCTGGCCGTCGTCGTCGCAGTTCCTCCCGTAAAAGGTCGGGTCCATTTGATAGGGACCAACATCTGGATAAGGGTGAGACTGTTGAAACATTTGACAATTTGTTATTACTGTCTCTCCATATGCTGGAGAAAATGGTGGGTGATTGTAGACCATATGAAGAATTGTCTGGTGTATTATCTCATGTGGTGACCATGACGGAGAAAAATGCATCCCAGATGTATACATTAAAAGCTTCGATGATGTATGACCAAGCGGTCCGTAACAGAGCTAACAAGAAAGGTCTCTCGGCCTTTAGTGATGTGAAGCAAGAGGAAGTCCTTAGGTATTACTCCTACGAAAACTCCAGGAAAGCCGTTTCAACCAAGTCTGCTAGTGCTTCCAAGTCCAAGACATCTTCTAATGCTAAGATTTGCTTCAAATTCAACGCAGGCGGGTGCTCTAAGTCGCCTTGTGACTATCCTCATAGGTGCTCGACATGCTCGTCCTCTGAACATGGAGCCAAGGCATGTGGGTCGAGCAAAGTCACTAAATAGGATGAGGTCGAGAATCAGGTCGGTGCGGACATCGTTGTGTTGCCTGGTAACCCGGTTGCCAAGCTAGTTAGCTCTCCTGTTATAGAGGTTTGTTATGATGTCAAAATGGAGGACAATGACGATGTTTTGTGTGAGTCGAGGTGTGCGACTGATGTTATTTCCCCTGATTCTCCCATCCTGGATAATTTCACTACTTCATGCGACGGTAACTGTGAGTACGGACATATTTGCAATGCTGTGATGATGTTTTGTAGTGGTTTTAATGATGTATCGCCTGATGTGGCTATATTTTCTACCCCGGTGTCTAAGAACGGTCGATCTGTAGATGTATTTAGTAGTTGTTTTCTTGGTACGTGCAACTGTATACATAAACTTGATAATCTATCTGTACAGCTTAAGCCGTGTCGTTTTGCGGCTGTGTTATTCCACCAAGGTTGTTCTGTATTTGAACGTTATGTAGATGTATTTAATAGTGTCATTGACGGTGTAGACGTGGTGGACACGCCAGTACAGGCGTATGATTGCGCTAATTATTCTTCTATTTTGGAAGATGGTGCTCGTGAAAAAATGGATAAGATTGTTAGAAATGAACTTCTTGAAGGCTGTGTTTCTATCGTTGACTTTAAACCTAAATGTATCCATTCTCTCGGAGCCATATTTAAGCCTGATGGTGGTATCAGGCCCATTACAGACTGCTCACGCCCGGATCAGGATTCTGTAAACTTTCATTGCAACTCGCTGGTGCGTAGTTTTTCTTATAATAACATTGATATGGCGACTGACATGGTTAGTGCTGGTTCATATATGAGTGTCGTCGACATTAAATCGGCCTACAGAGCAGTAGCTATTAACCCCGAGCATAGGACATTGTGTGGGTTCAGGTGGATTATTGATGGAAAAGAACAATATCTTACCGATAATAGGTTATGTTTTGGCCTCAGAATTGGTCCTTGCGTTTTTGATCGTATTTCTACAATGATTGCTGAATGTATGTGTAATCTTTTCAATGTACGTGTGGTCAATTACCTTGATGATTTTTTTCTATGTTCCCAAGATTTGTCCTCCTGTACCCTTGCCCGTGATTCCCTTATCTCCTTACTACGCTTTCTGGGCTTCTATGTGGCATGGCCTAAAGTGACTTCTCCGAGTACTACATGCACATACTTGGGCTTCGAGATTGATTCTACCAAGATGACTTTATGCCTTCCTACAGGGAAGCTAGATAAACTTCGCATCCTTCTCCATAATGTTCAAGACGCCAAATATATCTCCAAGAAAGATCTCGAACGTCTGTGTGGTTACCTCGCCCATTGCTCATCAGTCTTCGAGGGCGGGCGGACCTTTTGTAGACGCCTGTTTGATTTATATAAAGTGTTATTAGCCAAGCGCTTGAGTCGTACCCCGATATCTGAAGCATTCAGAGGAGATATCAGATGGTGGAATGCCTTTTGTAAGGTGTTCAACGGGGTAGGCTTACTTATCAAACCTGAATATGAACTCCCTCTTGTCTCTGATGCCTCCAGTCGAGGTTTTGGAATTTTTCTGGGAGGTGACTGGATCGCAGGCCCCTTCCAGCATTATGTGATACCATGGAATGATACAGACTGTCAACATTTAGCTTCTGGCCCCCAGGAGAACTTGAAACATGACAACATTAATGTCCAAGAGTTGTACCCAATCCTCTTGGGCGTGCGTAGATGGAAAGATAAACTTAGAGGATGTCGTGTAAAGTGTTTCATTGACAATACACAGGTGGTGGCTATGTTAACGAATGGCATTAGCTGCAACAAAACATGTATGCAGTGGTTATACGAACTGTTTTGGATTACATTTATATATGGCATTGAGTTATGCCCCTATTATATAAACACTAAGAATAACATTGTTGCTGATTACTTGTCTCGTCTCCCCTATATGGACGAGTTATGTGACTTTTCTACCTTGAAGGAGGCGGGTTTGTGCTGTTTCTCACCATATGTTTCCCCTCATTCTGATAGGCATGGACAAATGGATGCAGAGAGTCGCTATGCTACAGGCCAAGTCGGTGGCACCGTCGACCTTGATTCAGCGTCACCGTCAGTGGGGCTCATTCACTGATTTTCTACGCAAGAACAGTATCCCTAGTACCCCGATTACAGTGGAGGTGGTATGTATGTATGCTGCCTTCCTGTCTACATTCATGAAATGTTCTTCGGTGACTACCTACCTATGTGGCGTCGTCTTTGGTGCCCGACTTCGTCTTCTAGACTGCCCTGCCCTCTCTCATCCTTCAATCAAATGTGTACTCCGGGGTATCAGCCGTCTACCTGGTGCATCTCCTACTCCCTCGGACCCAATTCTCCCCCATCACTTGTTAAAGATGTATAAACAAGTAGATTTCTCTTCCCACCGTCAGTGTGTCTTGTGGTCGATGGTACTCTTCCTCTTCAGGTCGTTGCTAAGAGTAGGCCACATCACTCAGTCCCCCCATGTGCTGCATCGTCATGACATTCGCCTGACTTCATGGGGTATAGTTGTGACTGTGAACTCTTCCAAGACGTCAGATATTCCCTTCAAGATACCCATTGTGAAGCTTAAGGATCATGCCTTGTGTGCGGTCTTCTGGCTCCAGAAGTATATATTATCTGCAAATCTGTCTTCGGACTCACTTCTGTTCACCACAAAAGCCAGGGTTAATCCCTCTTACGATGACTTTAAATGTTTTCTCCAACGGTGCTGTGTTTCTGCTAAACTGTCAGGTGTCTTCTCGCCTCAATCATTAAGGCGAGGAGGTGCTACATTCATGGCCTCGATTGGTGCATCCATGTCGGATATCAAGGCCAGGGGTAATTGGCGTTCAGCTTGCGTCAATTCTTATATATCCCCATCCATGGAGACTAAGCTTAAAGTGGACACCTTCATATCAGATCATCTCTCACTCCTGTGACTCCGGTTTGGCCTTCCTTGGTGAATAAACTACCATTTATGGTGGTCAAGGCCATCCCTTCTTCTCGTCATTTGTATGTTTATAGATTACAGCCTGCAGAGAACCAGATATGTGTAGGTGAAAAGGTTCACCAAGTATATTGGTCGGCGCCAGGCAACGCCCTCTGGCCACGCCCCCCTTCGCCACGCCCGGTCAACGGCGTGACGTCACAATGGTCACCCTTCCACGACCACAACAAGATGTGTTCCATCCCTCCACTTCTCTCCTGATCCCCAACCTGATCACACGTACCCTGGAATTTTTTCTTTACTCTATGTATGTATCTGTTTATGGTGAATAAACTACCATTTATGGTGGTCAAGGCCATCCCTTCTTCTCGTCATTTGTATGTTTATAGATTACAGCCTGCAGAGAACCAGATATCTGTAGCGTATGTCGCTGATCGTACCTCTGAAGGTTCTTGACCATTTTTGCTGGATGGTCAAGTTCTGGTCGTTTATTGATATGTCCGACCTGCAGATGTGGTGTGTGGGGTCGAACTCCTTATGATTATGTGGGGCGATCTCTGACTGGCGGAAACCCAATGTGTACATAATAAGTATTGCCAGCCTGTTCTGCGCTGGCGCTGGGAAGTGGTCGGCCTGTCTTAATATTTGTGTCATCTGTTGAGCTGTAAGTGGCAATTTCTGTTGAACTATATGGGATTTATCTCTTGTGGCCGCATCGAGTGCTAGTTGCAGCCTGTAGGATGATAGAGCTGGCTGAGAAATTTGTCTCCTTTTATAGTGTTCCCTTATGGCCGAGTTGTTGTGACACTTCTGCTTGCTTCATTAAGTATGAGAGTTCATGATCTGGAAATATTGAAGAGAGAGATTATATATCAACAATCTGTGCCTCTTTGCACTGTACGATTATTTTTGCTTTTGCAACTAGTTTATCGATAACTGTGATGTCCTGTGTTTCATATGTGATTCTGACATATCTACATGCTTGCAGCAACCACATGGATCGAGGGCCAGTCATATCCCTTTCCTTTCTTGTACCTTGTGAGAGGAGGGTATTTGTGTCCTCGCTGGGTGTTCTTATCTTGATTGTGGTGGCTGTATGCTTATCCTGCAGCATTGAGTTTAGTAGAGTTGGTGCTGCGTATGCTAGGTGGTCGATTTTCATGTCTTTTATGGGTGATAGGTCATATTCTGCCTTCTTATCCCCATCCACTGCTGTTGCTGTACCTGCGTCGTATTTCATGGCTATGGTCATCGAGACTTTCCTTGCTGGTATCATACTCTTTCCGTTCCAGTCGCTGGCGAATTGGATGATCCACGCTAAGTCTTTCTGCATTGACTCATCTACCACGATGTTTGGGCGCTTGTCTTCTCTGAGTGTTTCTAGGAGCCTTCTTACAAATATCTTTGCTGGGTTTATGCATTTCGAGAGGTGGAGGATCTTGCCTATCACTGACTGTAATTTTTTCTTCATTGTTGTCTTTGTCTTTCTGAAGATTTTTACCTCTGTGATCACCTCCTCTAACTTGTCCTTAGGCATCTTCAATGTTAGGTCTCTTGTATTGATTATGATTCCTAACCATCTTGCCTCGACTGCTGGTTCTTGTGTCTTTTTATGTGCGATTGGCAGACCGAGTTTGTTCATGATGTTGACTGCATACTCATAGCTTGCCCATGCCTTCTGTTCCGAGTCCTCCCAGCACATCATATAGGCAACGTTAGGCAACGCTCGAAACACGTCGTCGAACACGTCGTCGAACGACAATCGCGTTTTTTTCTAACTATTGATTGTATTTAATGTATTGGCCTGAAAATGAAATAAAAAAAAAAAAAAATATCATCAAGGTATATGTAACCATTATAGCCTGCCACTTTCATTATCTCCATGATAGCGTTAGCTGCCCTTTGCATGTGAAGCGAGCTTTGTTTTGCTCCAAATGGTAGGCTTATGTCGAGAAAGAAAGAGCTGTCCCAGGCGAAAGTCAGCAGGGGCCAGTCGTTAGGGCAGGCCCTAAAGTTTTTGTAAGCGCGCTCCAGGTCAAGAGTATAGATATACTTGGTTGCGTCTGTCTTTGTGATGCTCTCGACCAACATGTCGACCGTGGGTAGGGTATGCTGTCTTGTGGTCCCTAGTACCATGTTTTGCTTGATGTAGGCATTTATGGAAAGCTCTGTAGGGAACGACAGGTCCATTATGACCCTACTCTTTTCTTGACTTCCTTTTGGGCGGGTCATTAGTGGGTTGATATGTGCCCATGTGTCAAAAGGCAGGTCTGCGCATGGGCCGTATACGGCATCATTGTAGGTTTCGGTGCTAATATACTCAGTTATATGTTTAGGGTAGTCTATGGCAGAAGTGTGGTTGTCGACACTCACTGTGTCTGACACCGGCCCTATATAACCAAGGGGAAAACCATATTGTATGAGATCCAGTAGCTCGGGCTCGTCTATTACATTTGTCAGGTAGAACTCCCACTGTCCAATGTTCAGATTTGAAGGGACCTGCATTCTTGCTGCTATAGCATTTGGGAGTCCTGTTACACGCGTGGCATTGTATATTTGGGCGAGTCCTGGTTCTATTACATGTGTGTTTGGAAGCGGCCAGTGTTCGGTCCTGTAGGTCACCATGTCAAATGGACCCGGTACGTATATGTCCGGGACTTTTCCTGGTCTAGTTGCGCATAGGTCCCTTACATATGGGAAGACGCTGTGACTTTGATCGTATATAGGTACATATTGTTGATTACCTTCATTGCCCGGTGTTACATCTCCTTTATTTCTTGTTTTTCCGTAGTTTCCATCGTGTTTGGTGGCTAGGTTTGTTGACTCAATGGGGGCCGCCATGTTTGCGTGTGTTAGGGTGGCTGTGAGTGGCTGTTGTGGCCGTGATGGTCTTATCTGTTCAGCCATTGGCTGGCTGTCCTGGGGGAAGCTGACTTTACTTCCGCTCCTTACTTCCGGTTTTGAATGTAAACATGGCTGGTCTCGGCAATCGTAACATGTTTCACAACTTTGAACGGGGTTAACATCAAATTCTTCATCAAAACAAACAAACATATCATACAGTTCACTTTGACTCATGGTTTCTTCCAGCTGTGTGGTTTCCCGCGAGGCTGAGCTCGCGGGGCGAGCTAGTTTTTTGGATTTTGTGCGTAGTAGTGTTGTTGATTCATCTGTGGGCGTGGCATGTACGCCTGTTGTTGTTGTGCATGGTGGCAATGCTGTCCATGTGCGGGGGTTTGCATGGGTGGTGGCGGATACATGTATTGGTGTCCAACTGGGCTTTGTTCCCGGCTCTGTGGCTGTCTGGCCCGTTGCTTCTTCATACATTCAATGGCCGGGTGGGCGTGTCTGTTGGTCGGGTTTACAGCATTACAATACGCACATATATGGTTTGCTGCGGTGGTCTCATGCTGCGGTGGCCTCAAGTTTGTCTTTAATTGTGGTTATACCCTCCTTCTCAAGGGATCTGGTGCCTGATCCGTGGGTCTATATGAATATTACCTTTAATCTCCGGAGTGTAGAACATTGGGGTAGCCATGTCCAGCTGAGATTCATAGTATGCCTTATTCATTGGATCCCACATTATGATCCTCGGGGTAGGTATATGCACGGTGTGTGGGTGCTTGGTCTGCTGGTCGCCGGCTTGTGTGTAGTCGGGTAGTGGGTTAGAGGCCTTGGGCGCCTCGCTGGTGCTCGGTAGGACCTCCTGCTGGGTCTGGGAGTTGGTGTTTAATGCCGCCATTGCTTTAGTAACCGCCTGGATGATGTTAGTCTCCATGTTATCCTTTAAGTCCTTCATGGTCCCCTCGATCTGGCCTAGCTTGGCTTCCATGGCTTCCACTTTTTGTTTTGTGACAGCCACCATTTCGTCTGTCTCCTCCTCCTCTGACAGTGTGACTGCAGTCGTATGGCCGCCGGTTTCACCCTTGGTCGTATCTGTGGCGTCTAATTTGGTCGCCGTATTTCCTACTTCTTCTTGATCCAATTCCTCCGTATTTAGTTTCTCGGTTTTCTCGTCGGTTATTTCTTTATGCTTTGCCGACTTGGAAGATGTGTCTTTTCTCATTTCGTGTGATACCCGAGTTTAGAGTTTGGAGTTCAAATATTTCGAAGTGTTATAGTTGTAGGATTGAAGAAGAAGGAAGAGGTGGTGGATTGTGGGGGAGTGTACACCAACGCCCAACAGCAGGGGGAGCCACCAATGCCTCAGAATGATAAATCATTCTCTCAAAATGAAAGAGGGAACGGGAGAGGGAGCAGGAGAGGGATTGGGAAAGGGACAGGGACAGGCAACACAACAACAGTACAACACTGAACAGTGACCAAAAAAAGCATCTAAACAGGGTTCCATTTGTGGTATGAAGATACTAAGTTATAGAGACAACTTGAAAGAGAAAGATAGTGGGAGAGGGAACAAGGAGAGATGAGGATGTGGGCCCCACTGTCCCACTAGCAAATCCCATGCGTAGCACGGGTATTTGCTAGTTGTTTTAATAGTTTTATTTCTGCGATAAACATGTACAAATTATGAAGTACTATATAGCCTGGAAAATATTTTCACATAGGGGATATAATATATAGTTCAAAGTTATAATGAACAACACCAAAGCTGTAATAAAGACAAGTGGAGGATAAGATTATGCTTTAAGATGGTTTATTCAGGGGGGATATTCAGAGGGGGGATATGAACTTTTTTGTGGTCTGTGGATTATGACATCATCAGTAATAGTTGCTAGGCAACGAGGATAACAATATGTTAGCATACAACAATGATAAATTGATTAGTTTGGTATTTGAAAAAAAATGTTTAAGCATACATGTATGAAATAGTAACAATGGGTCTGTATCTGATTTTCAAATGGTTATCTAGAATTTACGAAATTTCATCGGTTTGGCATACCCTGCTTTTACCATGGATTGGTGCACGGCTATTCCTACGTTTTGATTAATTTTGTACACAAAACTCTTATCAACGAGCTGCTATTATATTTATTTGATGTATAACTTCAACAATATTCATTTTCCTTGGCAATGGGAACTATCACACATGTGAATATTGACCAATAAAATTTCTTAAAAAAAAAAAGGAATATGTCCATTAAAACTTCAGTGGCTGGTAAGCGTTGTGGGTTGAAAAAGTATTTCTCCTTCTTGTGTTTTTTTGTTATAGCACGATAGGAGTCGAAATATATTCCCTGCTACTTGATATATATAGTTATTGGGGACATAAAACTTTACCAGGAGTACGCGTGTTCTAATAAGGGAATATTTATAAGCTTTCAACAGTAAACAGGTGATTTTATTATCAATAAATCGCAGCCTTCTTAATTGCACCATTTCATGATAGTCACATAGACCTGTAAATGTTTATTAATGTTGTACATAATGGATAGTTAACGATACATAAGCATGAAGTATGCAGTAAGTAGTATTATTTTCATAAATATAAATGTGTCACCACACTCAAGCCAAAAGCATACTGATCCAGCCTTTGTATATACAAATGCATGTGAAAATTGCAATTTTAATTTCAAGTCCCAACGTCCGCCTTTAAAAAAACACACATAATAATCGAACAGAGTCCTACTGACGCTTGGTTTCTTACATCGTAATACCTTCTTAGCTACATACATTTGCAGGTTGGAAGTAGTAACTAAATGGACATATAATTCGTGTTTTATTGTTTACAATTACTGGAAAAGTCCTCTCCTACCTAGACCATCCTATTCTAGAAAAAAGACATAAACCTCGGGGCCATTTAGAGCTGAATGGATATGTTTGACCTTGGCGCTGATTCACAGTATATGGTCTTATTATTATCATTGATTCGTGATTCCCATTTCAACGCATGATGAGGGGACACGTTCTATATATATGCTTCACATAAATCTTCTTCTTCAGATGACTCATTTAGTAAACACACAAAATAGGCCGTGGTATATTTTTTCCCCGATTCACGTTTCAAGTCCACAAAGAATTATTATACAATCGTCTTCGGGCCGTTACACATTGAGGATAACTCAACATATACATTTCTGGGTGTTAGAAATGATGAAAGTCAAAACTTGAGAAAGGTAAAATGATGAATTAAACTCATATATGATACTTCGCATTCAGGAATTTCTTAATGTGCAAGTATTACCTTTTTATAACGTTCTTACATTCTCGTGGTTTTCGTTTCTGGAACTATATGGACACATTTTGTTAGAGGTGTCTTTCGTATATTAGCATATCGAGCAATGCACCTTATTCTACACAGCTCCTTGCCACTTGCTTTAACAGTCCTTTAAGAAGGCTACTGACAGAAGCTATTCCATAATGGTATGTTAGAGTGGCTTGTTTTTAGCAATGAATTAAGATAAAAAATCTCCATTATTATGTGTCAAAATAGATACACTGGGGTATGCAAAGAAGAGAATAGAAAATGGAGAAATCTGTTTTCAGATCTGTCAGATTTAATAGATCTAAATAAATAAATCCTTGTGCTTTAATTCACTTAGTTCGGTTAAACCAACGAACAAGTGGATACCTAGCGGATGTTTAAGCAACACCTTATTCAGTAAATACTGAGTCGATGTATTGGAAAAATATCCAACTTTGAGTCTAAAGAAGATCACTGATTCTATATGGTAATCGAAGCAAACGTGCAGGAGAAGGGCATATGTAATTCTTGATGTAGAATTGTCCTGGAGAGTGGAGGAAATTTGTTGATAGATTGAATAAAAGAAGATGTCGTAAAAAAAAATAGAACAGATATTCTTTGAGAGACATGTTCTAATTTATGAAATGTATAAACCCATCAGAACATAATCATGACAATACCTCAAAATATTACAGAAAGGTTAGAAAATTGATAAGCCAGAGAATAAATGACTATCATGACGATCAAATTTGCTGGGGCACGTGAAGTTAACAAATATATAATTATAGACGTGTACCTGTTCATATACCACGAATCACTGGCATAAAGCCATACATTCATCAGGTGGCTACGAGCCATCGCAAACCTCATGCATCTGCAGCGACATACTGATAAAAGAAATATGTATCAAGAACATCACTTTTCCGTGAATTGATCACTGTTCCGTAACAATTCGGCCATTCATATTTTAACCAAACCGCTCGTATTTTTGAGCTGTATATTAATTGATATGGCCGTAAGTTTACGTTATACATATTCCCATGGCAGTTGGAGCATTGAAGGCTTACAACATTAACAAGCTGTTTTCGAGTGATATATGGATATATGCTGACATTGACATTATTATCCAGTCTTTCAGGGCAGAATAGGGTATTAGGTACCGTATCGATTTGGTAATACCCTAAAAACTTGTGGTCATCGTATACGGTAAGTCAGATACCAACCTCGTTACATTTATAAATGTCTTGGCCTTGAAATGAATAGAAACAAACAAACAACCAAAAAAACATCCTATCATAATATCTGACCTCATACAAATAACGAATCTTCACAAAAGAGCGTATATCAATGTATATATACACTGTTTATTGGCATTTTCATCCGTCGTCAACCGTCATCAGCAACAACTGATCATAGATCGTGTAGCGAGAGACACGCGATCTATGAACTGATGTATAACCGGAATGATTCATCAGAAGCTATAGAAGCATTTTACAAGTATTTAGGGTACCCAACGAGAATATGGGTAAGATTTTCAGAAAATGTACAATTCACCTTCACCAATCTTCTCAAATAACCCGAATTTCAGACGAAAATAAAGTTCAAAACACAGTTCTACCTAACCAAACAGATTGCTAGAATCAACGCAATGCCAAATACACTCGAATTTACCTAGTATTGAACAAATTGCAACTTAATTTAGGAGAATTTACTAAAAGTGTACAGCTGCCAATTGTATATTTTCTGAAAATCTGACTATACTGATATACTGGGTATAACTCTCCAGCAAGCAGAGCATGGCGAGATCGTAGTTTTCCGACGAAAGCTTCTCATTCAAAGGGTTTGCAGAGATGAAACCTTCATAAGCACTCGATGAACAGTTTAGAATACGATACCATGCACTGACAGCCAGCTTGTATATACCTTTTCTACCCATGAATACAATTTAAGGTATCTAAGTCTAGTTTTGCGGCCAAAATGAATACGTTTGACGAAATGTTATGTGCATTAACCTGGAAAGTTTCATGGCATGCATAACAAATATCTACCTACGATGTCGTAGACATTCTTAGAAAAATGCTAGAAAATAACGAAGCTTATTTTGAAGTACAAAAAATAAATAAATGTGCAATGTATTAAATTCTAACATCGAATACTGGTATATTTGGATAGATGAATTTGACCTTTTTTCACTATTAATATATTTTAAGATGGGTAAATGTGGTATCAGTGCATCGCAGAGCATGTTTGTTATGCAAGGCAGAATATTCACACAGTGAATATAGCATCGTTGTTTTTTTTACCAAAATGATGTATGTCGATATTTTTTCCACGAAATAAATAACCATAACCATAAGGATTCAGGTTTGCTTTTTGGTCTCATTACGGCCATTCTTAGAGTAAGACATAATCCAAAACATTTATCATCTCAGTATTGACGCAGCGTAGACAATTGATCGTGGATGCCAAGAGATTACGATGTCGTACAAGATGTCGTAGAAAGGTTTCCTAGATTGGAAATGCATGTGGGAAGGAGTGTCAGACGTTGTTGAATCATAGGTCAAGGTCTTTATCCACGAACCAGTCACGTTCGCACCCCACTTTATTGGGGAAATGCGGGTGTTTGGGGGGGGGGAGTGGGGGGGATAAAAAAAATCGCACGACCTTATCTTAAAAGTAGTAGAAGTAGTAAAAGAAGTATGTTACTATTTACGATTACAGTCTGAATCGGTTATTGAATGTATGAAATAATGTAGATATATTGATTTCGTCATTTTCTCTGAGATTTTCATTAACAAAATAATCTTGGTTGTTGAAGCACACTATTTAAGAATATATCCTATATATACTAGCATTTCGACGATGTTGAAGACAGCCCTCTCATTCCTGAGATGACTCGTATAAAAAATTGTATGTATCTTAAGACATTCTACTTAATTCCAGCAATGGTTCAATCGGAGGTGTTGTGATTGAGTGTGATTGATCATCTACTCGACAATAGTTGATGTTGTTATTGGCTGTTATAGTTCAAATATGCTTTTTCGGTAAAATGACTCCCTCTACAGAAGAATGTAATTACAAAAATACTATCTTCTTCTCAAAAGATTTACGAGGTTATTTATAGCTGGTCATATTTTATTTCGAGAGACAATTTTATAGCTGGTCCAAAGTTGTAAATGCCCTGGTAAAACTATGGTAGCTATTGCTATTCGAGGAGTAGGATCATTTGAAATTGTCTTAAATCGTAAACGTATTTTCGTACGAATTCTTCTTACATATGATATCATCTTATAATTTAGGACAAATAGATATATCCTGAGATAACCATGTTTTATTGGGGGGAATAAGAACACAAATAGAAAAAGAATATTGTTCGTATTTCCTCTTATTTTCATGAAACACCCTCTGTACTGTAAATTACAGCTACTTCGCCAAGTCTTCTATACGGAAGCAGCCATCTTTGATTATGAGTTCTAGAAGAGGAAGGAGCTGGCGCTGTATAGTGGGGATCCCGGGGTTTCTTTCGTCTTAGTTTCTTTAGTAGCGAGGAATAATTCCTAAAGTTATGGTTTTGTGGGTATTATTTTTTTCATTAGCTTTCGAGCTGGCGTACTCTTCTTCAGGTTCCAGAAGAGTTTTTTTTTCATTCCGCAATTTCGCAATCTATTGATTTTATCAATACACTTAAGTTTTGTGTAACCTATATATGTAACCTATGTACCAACAAATGCCTGAATAAAACAGCAAATACTGAAGTTTGAGGTTGTGGTGTTATTATTCAAATAATACTTAAGTTTTGTGTACATCGATTTGACAAAATATAGGGGACATACTTCTCCACGGTATGTGTGTCATGGACTTCAATACACATCTCTGAGCAATATTTGCATCTCACCCGGCACTATTGAGGTCAGCCAAATTATGAAAAAGCTAATTATCATTATACCTTCCCTGGCATCATCGCTTAGTGTGAAAAAGGGGCAAATTCTTTAATCTTTTGTTTTTTCCCGGACGTGTTTATTTTCCCATTTACTCCCTCCATGCACCGACACCACACAAGCAAACTAAGCGTAATATATAATATATAGGAAAAAGGTATTTATGACTCAATATCTTTTCTTTTCCGAAGGTTTTATTAGAAGAATAGAAATAGTTTTCATGAGGCAGATGCTTTATAATAAAACATCGTATCATATGCAAGGTGCCCGTACTCAAAGTTAATTTACACAACTAAACTATTTTTAATCAATCTGGTCCATCAACCGAAGGTAAATGTCTGTAGGCACTGAGCCAGACACATTTCTTTTATTATGTCTTGTACATATACGTGGAAAACGTGCATAAATAATTGTACATTGTACATCATGTGACTACTCCTAAATTAAGCATTAATGCGAGCATATACAATTCTGCACCACAATATATTTGTTATTGCCGAATCCTAAATTTATATTCAATTTGATGATTTCAGATGGTTTAACCATTTTCGGACTCCCCAAGTAAAAATAATGCTACTATATGCATTATGACACATCAAAGTATTTTTTCAAAATCTCAGTTCACGTTCCACAGTGCTTTTCTCGCGTCCTTGGAATCACGAAACATCGGTTGACCTACCTCGAGTATAGTGCATGGTATGTATCTCTCCATATGCATAAAGGTGCTTAGCTTGACTGGTCTCCGACATTCACACATCGCCAAGGAACCTGTCCGAAGAGATACCTACTTAGAGAACCGGCCCATTTGGAACGCCAAAAGCGGCATCACCTCTTACACCTTTGGAAAATTGCGTAAGTGCAGCTTTTTCTCTATTCAAAACTAATTCAACTGGATATTCTCCTTACAGGGTGAACTGGATTCCAAACATCATATGGTTAGAATTTTCCTTTAATGATTATGTTCCCTTATATATTATGATTATAATATATATAGATATTTAACTGATTAATTGAATTTGTTAACGTTTTCCACTCAACTCTACAACATAATTATTTTCTTAAATAGAACTTATAAATACAAATGTAGTTTGCTCCAGATTGTATTTTTTGGAGTTGATACTAGCTTTAATAAAGAAAAAGTTGATATCTAATGTCTGATATGTTTTTAAATTAACCTACCATCACATCTAACTAGCCAAAAAGCCAAACAGCACAGTTTCCTATCACTTATCAGCTGTATTACTTGTCAAAGCAGTATACCAGAATAACGAAATTAAGATAAACAACAAATTAGTGGTTTAGTAAAACATGATAAACTAGTTAATTAAAATTACTACTGTCCATTATATTTGTTTTAGCCTCGGTATTATACACCATCAGTGCACTATCAGACCCGACATGTCGGTTTAGCCAATTTAGCTGGACGAAACGAACACAAGCTTAGTTCCGCCACCCAACACTCAGGTCTGGAGAATCATAGTATCTCCGAACCCCATCTAACTCATTTTTCTCACTTAATTCGATCTTAGCCTCTCTAGTTCCTTCACCAATTGAAAGGGAATGACATCAATAACTAAATGTGTGAGTTTAAAAGAAAGCCGAGCCCCGGATGTGGAGATATAAGCGTATATATATATATATATATATGGCATTGATTCACCGACACACACACACCCACTGCGCTTATTGTCGAAATAGCTTAATATCCACATGCAGGAAGGTCACTAAATAAATCGATTCCATGCTAATCCATGTACACACAACTAATAAGAGTAGTACTGATATCTGGAACTCAGTTGAGGATAGTTCACACACAATGTTATGCATTTTCGGGGCGCCTTCGAGGTTTGGTGTTGTGGTTTTCTAAACACATAATTTTACGATCCTATATTTCGGAGGTGTTTTCTTGCTGTTTCCATCGGCTGTTGATACACACAGTCCTCCCAATAGGCCCAACACTTTTCAGATGCATGTCTGAAATAGTATCTTCACTCCCTCCTCGATTGTTTTGACTTCATGGTGGGTTATATTGTATATTATTTTGGTTTCTCGATTAAACTCAGGTCACCGTTTACTCATGCATAATTTCATGCTGTTTTTTCACATACAGCTCGGGGCAGTAATAGTTCAAATCAAAAGCCGTTGATATCTTTGATTATGGACATATTCCCTGATAATTAATACAAATGTGTACATATACACATATATCATTTACGTTCTTCGCTTACTTTTCCTTTGTGAATTGTGTGTCCCAGTAAAGACTTTGATTGACCCGTTATATCGGTATAGAACACATCGAGGCTTAAAGCCAAATGTTTCACCCAAGGGTGTTGTGAACCATTTGAATAATTAGACCTAACTAGCAAATACCTGTGCTACGCACGGGATTTGCTAGTGGGACAATGGGGCCCACATCCTCATCTCTCCTTGTTCCCTCTCCCACCATCTTTCTCTTTCAAGTTGTCTCTATAACTTAGTATCTGTATTAACATCATACCAAAAATCCCTGTTTAGATTCTTTTTCTGTGTGGTCGGGTAAATCTCTGATTTTACCTGCTCTGATTTCACCCGCCAACTTAGCGAGCAAAGAAAAAAATCAATTTCACACACTGTAGGCTACAGAGTGCTGAAGACTGAGGCAAAGAAAGAAAGGGTGAGAGACAGACAGACAGAGACACAGCTGAGATGCATTCTGTCAACCGCCGATCTCTACCCCCCGTTGATCTCACCCGCCGATCTAATCCCCTGCTAATCTCATTCCCCCGCCGATCTCTCCCCGCCGATCTCATCCCCCCACCGATCTCTCCCACGCCGATCTCATTCCCAGCTGATCTCATCCCCCGCTGATCTCATCACCTGCCGATCTCATCACCCGCTGATCTCTCACCGCCGATCTCATCACCCGCCGATCTCATCACCCGCCGATCTCATCCCCCCTACTGCCATATCTTTTTATTTTTCCTGAACAGGTTCAGTAAATGTATTTATAATATCAGAGCTTACAACCATTTTTAGCTCTTAAATTATAAGTAACATTACCCAATATAACTAACAAAATCGGGAGTAAAGTGTAGAAAACCACATTTTAAAAAGTGTCCATGCCATTGTCCTATGACACCTATGACCTATAGGTAAGCGAGGATGCACTGACCTATATACACACACAATATGCAATTGCCTCATTCTGGTGTAGGGGCACTGATAGGGGATTGTTTTCAGGCACCGATGGGGACCCTGGATGGGGGTGTTCAATTTCAACCCATTTATAACCCATTCATAACCCTGATATCTTCCAAAAGTGTTAATGAAACATAGCAGAATGGCTCGACACCATTTTTGGCAATGTGCATGTGAAATAGAACAGAGATCTGGCCAGCAGTTTCTGAGAAGATAGGGGTTTAAAGGCCCCAAAGACTATTTTATTAATATTTAGATATCCATCCTATATTGCAATTGGGTCCGTCGATGGAACATAGGTGGTCACTTTCATTTTCTTACACATTGGACCTTACGGGGGTATCACATATATATATATATCCATATAATATAAGGGTAGAGCGATTTCTACGAAAAGAGGTAGAAAAGAAATGGTAGAAAGAGAGGTTTCTTTGTCCCGAATGTTCTCGCAATTTGTTGTTTTACCAACCACTTTATTCATCTGTAGAGGTCTGTACCCCCTCTCTGGATGTCGTCATATGTGGTTTGTGAAGGTATTTGGGGTGGAAGTGTTATTTTGAAGCCTTTTTTAAATCAGGATACCCACACTCTATTTACAGCCTGGGAGAGCCCCTGGGAGAGACTACGTCATTTCCCACAACCTACCTCCAGGGGAACCTAGGGGGGGGGGGGAGCATGAGGAAGAGGGGAGGGAGAGTGTGTGTGTGTGGGGGGGGGGAATTGGAGAGGGGAGGGGGAGTATGATTTTCAAACTTAAATATATAATTAGAAAAGTTTCTACCACTCTACCAAATGTAAAACAAATGTAACATATCATATGCTATCCCATTTTTCTCCTTTATGTAACTGTATGCTTAATGGGAAATAAAAGTTTATAATGATAATAATGAGGAAGAGGGGAGGTTGGGAGAGAAAAACAGGTATGAAAGACAGTGAAGATGGGGAGGGAAAAGAGGGAGAGGGGGAAGTGTGGGGAGAGAGAGTGACCGTCCAAAGGACGGGTACCTTGCTAGTACATTATAAATGTGGTTGAGATAAATCCGGTGTAAATACACTAGTTAGTGGTGTAAGTTCACTGAACCGATGCATTACTCGCCAGGTTTTAGAGTATTAAAAACATAATATAATAAATCAGTAAACTACGTCGTTGGTATCAGTCGCTTAGACTATCCAGAGCTATACACACTCTGGAATTTAATAATAATAATAATAGATTTGTATTTCCATATCACATTTACAACCATTGTCATACAATGTAGAATTAAAACAGAGAAAAGAGGAATAATCTCTGTGACAGTCACATCTCTTCGGAATATCCCTTAAACAATAAAACAATATCGGGTGCGTTATATATATATATGAGACATATCAATGTGTCGAATATTATCGTGTGGATGTGGCGTGCGATATTCATGCGCCTGCCACCCACTTGTTAGTTAACCTTCATACGTGCATAATTCTATTTATTATATTCGCATGTTATATGAAACAACGTATAGATCTAGAATGGAATACGTCGCAATCCCGTCATCTGAACCACCGGAATTAGTTTCGGGAAAAGTCCACAAAATGGCTTTAAAACGTTCCTTTATAATATTATTAAAGGCCCAAATCAATGGTTGCAGTACATGTAGGTGGTGAGCGTAGACACATGCGGGTGATAAATTATGTTTTAATTATATTATAATAAATTTCCTTACATATCACACTCTTCCTGACAATGATAAAGAAGCTATAGAGGGATCGTTCACTTTTCTTAGAGTGCATATCATATGTTTCTAAAGTTGTATTGTTGTTCTTGTCCTTAGCATTTCTACATCACTTTGTCGTTGGGGACCACCATATGCCCGTGTACAAGAAAGTGGGAGGGAGCCAAACTATTTTGGAATGGTTTCGGGGAAGTTGGAGATCATTGAATTTTCCTTTACAACTTTCCTTTACTGTTACATCAAAGATATAACAGTTTACCCGGAAGTTTCCTTGCTGCGCAATTTCTTTGCTAGATATAGGTGCTGCATGTTTGGTGTATACAAAACAAAACCGATAACAGTATCTACTTCTTTAAAAGAAACATTTTGATTTCCTGACAGATACAGCACGATGTATGGGCTAATAGTTGGAACGATCCTCTTTGGTGTCCTCTCAGCATATCCTCTTGGACCTCCAGTCGTGCAATATCCAGGAATATGTGACACTATGATGCCCAACCACTCTGCCAATGCAATGGACCTTGCCTCGTGTCCCTTCGAGTTGTACATCAATTCAGAGGGTTGCTACAAGAAAGGTCAAAGTGTGCAAGGTGAGTATGAAGACCGGATAACATACAATTAAATGTGACTAAGTCAATTATCTAGGATGCGTAAAATTATTCATATGGATTATAGCAGGTATATAGGGCCTTTCAGAACCACAACGTTCATTTGCTTTCATTCTTCAGTGTAATTCCGGTTGTCAACATTTCCAACGCCTCGTATAAGTAACACATTTCTTTATAACATTTTCTAGTTGTGATAAGGGAGAAAAAGGACATAAAAACTGATCACGAGATAGAGGGACTTTTCGTTATGATGAGACCAAAATCAAGTGTAGGTGCAGGTGCAGGTAAAGCAGTCGGCACATGGGCACCGCATAACAACGCCGATGTCCTGAAGCCATTGAAGTGTCACAACAAAGAAAAGGTACTTCCGGTTCGCTTCTTGGAGAGAATAGTGTGTTTGGGACCAGCTCCCGCTTTAACCCGTTTTTTTTTCAGGAATACAAAGTGACAGGTCGGAAAGAAACCCAGAGTAGACGTATATTTATACATAGACTCAACAGGACTTAAGATTCTATTCCGAAACAAAATATTGGAGGAATTATCAAGGATTTACAGAGCGGCCACGCCGAGTGATCCCCAGGTAGCCATTCTGGCCTCCCGCCTCCCTATCATCGCCCTCACCAAGTATCGAGAGAGCAGATATACTTCATCAAATTGGAGATTAAGAGCAACTCATGAACTATAATCAGCTAAGTTATCTAACCTGAAGTGAACTTATACCCTAAGGATTATCGAAGTCAAGTGAAATAACCCTGTATAAGACACCGTTTAATCTTCCCGCCCAGGAGGAAAATGGCGGCGTGAGTGTTAATCCCTCAAGCCCCACTTGTGATTAGCAACCCACGTGGACCTGTATCTGTGAAATACCTAGAAAAGAATCTAAAACACTGACAATTGAGTAAGTACCAAAGGAAAAATATTGTAACTGTATGTTATTGCTATTTTCCTCTCCGTATGCAAAAATATCTCCCCACGTGGAGAAATTGAACTGCGGTATAGTCTAGATTGGGCCGTATAGCTGACCTACTTTCCCCATTAGCAGGGCGAAGGTGCCCAGTCTGCACGGTCAGGTCTAAAAGTACTAAAAGACTGTTGGAAGTGGTTTATATCGACAATAATATCTGGGATTACATATACGAATGCCTTTGAAGAGTGTTTAGATCTTGAAAAAGAATACTGTGAGAATAAAAGCAGAAACTAGAAATCTCGAAACCTTTTGAATCGACAACCGGAAGAACTGTCCGCCATATTGTCGTGGTAAAACACAAACATCTCTCGTAGAGAAACCACCGACACAACCCGTTGCAACGTGTTGAAGCGAACCCCGACCGCAGCTTTGTTCAGAGTAAGCTATATAAAATACAGAAAGGAAATTAAACTCAAATGTCTGGGAGACAACACATCAAAATTACCAAGCCCTCAAGTTTAGCTAAAGGAAAATCGGGGAAAGAGAACAGCAAGAGCTCAGCCCCTCCGACCTTGACATTGAGAGCGGCAAACGGACGCACGACCGGAGAGCAGAGCTCGAAAAGAGCTTTGTCGGATGATAGTATAGATTGTGATCAGGAAAATCAAATAAAGAAAACAAAAATGGCTGAGAAAGACCCCCTTGACCTGTCAGATCTGAACGACTCGCAGGAAGAGGAGGGAAAAGAGTCAATGGAAGAAGATCTAAATGAAATTCAAGCAGAGGATGACGGAACTGTCTCCATGAGACAGCTAATAGTGAATATGAATGCTCGCTTAAGCCAATGCCTAGGTGTGGTGGATGATACAAAAAAGTTAGGCACAAACCAACAAAAGCATGCGACGGTTCTCAAGGCTCACGCTGTTGTAATAAAAGAAAACAGGGATACCGGGAAAAAAAATCACACTGACTTTGAGGCTTTGAGTAAAAGAGTACAAAAACTAGAATCCAAAAACACATGCTTGGAAAGAGAAGTGGTCCGCAAAGAGGACAGAGCATTTGTTCAAATTGCGGAGGAAGCTGAAAAGTCTGAAAAAGACAGGCTACAGAGAGACAAGGAGGCAATGAGGAACTGTCTAATACTGGAGGGAATTCTAAAAAAGTCCCCAGAGGAAGACAAAATATACTTACCTACAGTGCTAGAGGGTGTTTTCAACCAAGGGGCGCATATACCAGTCCCAAAAGGATTACGTTACTACAGGGTAGGCCAGAATGTAAGAGTAGTCTTCAAGGATCCTGTGGAAGCAGACTACCTGTATGAAGCCAGATTTGACTTGAAAAACCTCTACTTTGATGGGGTAGGTCCTCAGAAAATTTGGGTGAAGAGGGACATGCCTAAAGTTCTGAGAGAAAGGGTGGCTCGCGCCGAATTCGTTGTCCGGAAGGCGAGAGCTCTCGGAATTTTTGGCAGAGCCATGCAATTCGAGGGAAATGTATACTTGGGAGCTGGAGAAACTGCTCGAGTAATACCATATGATAAGTTCGAGCTACTCCCCAGGCAACTAAGCCCAATCACCTTCTCCAAGGAGGAGAATGATAAGGTTTTCGCGTTCTTTGGGCAAGATTCGCCGCTATCCAACCACTATATGTCAAGGTTCCATGTGAATGGCACACTGTTCAGTTCAATGGAGCAGTATATTACATATTCATGCTTGAGGGCCTCAGGAGAGATGACAAGGGCCAATGCAGCCCTTGCGTTACATGATGTTGTGTTGCTTAAGAAAAACTTAAATTTGGAAAGGAATGCGGCATCCAGGTTATACATAGCCTGGTTCAGCAAAGTGCACGATATAGTGGAGGAAGGCCTAAGAGCCAAAGTGAGGGAAAACGACCACATTGCTCAATACCTTATTGATACGGGGGAGAAGGTATTAGCCGAGGCCTCACCAAGTGACTCCACTTGGGGCATAGGAATGGGCCTTAAAAATCAAGAGCTCTTTGACCAGTCCAAGTGGCCTGAAGATGGAAACATCATGGGAAAGGCGTGGTCAAAAGTAAGAAGCAGTCTGAGAGCAGCTTTGGCCAAGAAGAACGCGCCAAAGGTTTAGTGAACGGAGCATGGCCGGCCAGTGCCTCTGTTGGGTGAATCCAAGATGGAGGACAACATCAACAATCCGGTCCATCAACAACAAACTGAGTCAACAATTCCTGTCATGCAGACAATGAACATACCCAATAATAACAATTTAGGTTTTATAACTATGAACGTGAATGGCATGGGTAAGATTAGTAAAAGAAAAGCATTGTTAACCTATTATTTGACCCTTAGAAGATCTATTTTTGCACTGCAGGAGACCCACAGTAGCTCTGAATCAGAAAAAGTGTGGCGAAGTCAATGGCCGGGTAAGATGTTTTGTAGTCATGACTCGCCTAATAAATGTGGCTCAATGATTCTAATATCGCCAGATATAGATGCAAATATTGTCAAAACTGGTCGTGATGAAGAAGGAAGATATGTATTTGTAATTGTTGAAATAGACGGCGTGAAATTATGTGTCTTCTCTATATACGCACCTAATGCATGCTTCGCAAAAAAACAGATTAAATTCTTCGATAACATCAAGGAGGTAATTGGTACATTGTCCTATGATAGTCTGGTAATAATGGGGGATTTCAATCTAGAAATAGATGGGGATCCGCGTGACAAAGCCAGAGTAGCATGGGTTGAACTAATTAATGAATTTGAACTGAATGATGTGTTAGCAGCGTTAAACAAAGCCCAACACACGTGGAGCAGAAAACATCAGAAGTCAAGGCTAGACTATATATTTGTACAAGATAACCTGATGTTAAAAATAATAGGTGCTAAACTGAAAATTAGTGGCCAGTCTGATCACAAGGAGGTGCATAGTTCTTTTTCGGGGGGGGGAGGGGGGGAGGGGGAGAGGTTTTTGGAAATTCAATAGCTTATTACTGGATAGGGAGGAGTATACAGAGGGAGTAAGGGAAATTATAAGAGAATGCGAAGAAATAGAGGGAATAAGCGACAGTTTCAGATGGCATATGGTCAAGAGTGAAAGCAAGAAATTGGCGATAAAGATAAGTGTGGAAGACGCCAAGCTAAGAAGGGAAAAAGGGAGGGCTGACAGAGATAGACTCGCAGCGTTAGATGAGAAACATATACTACTAGAGGACGAAATGGAAGAGATGAAAAAAATCAAAGGTGGCATAGAAACAAGTGAACTTTTGAAAGCAGAAGCAGCGTTATTTAGATCCAAAGCAAATTGGGCGAGAGCTGGGGAGAAGCCTACAAAATATTTTTTAAATATAGAAAAATCAAACGCTAAGAAAAAATCGATTAACAACTTGTTTATTAATGGGAAACTGAGTAGTGACAAGAGAGAAATACTAGAGGAGGGAATGAATTTTTATGAAAAACTGTATAAGAGAGAAGAAGTGAGCAAGGAAAGGGGAGAGGAATTCCTAGAAGAGATGGAGGTAAAAATTAAAAACGAGCACCACGACAGACTGAGCAGACCGATATCTGAGCATGAAATCTATGTTACACTGAACCAAATGAAGAATGGAAAATCGCCAGGGAACGACGGTCTAACGGTAGAATTTTATAAATTCTTTTGGAGTGATATTAAGAAAAATTTTTGTCGCATGGTTGAAGATGCAAGAAATAGCAAGAAATTGTTTTGGGATCAATACCAAGGTGTAGTGTCGGTAATTCCTAAAAAGGACGCAGATGTACGTTACATAAAAAATTGGCGTCCAATCACATTGTTGAATGTGGATTACAAGGTGATATCCAAAGTAATAGCGGAAAGGATGAAAAGCGTCCTGGGAGAAATTATTGATGAGGATCAATATGGGTTCATGAATAATAGATACATCGGAGTCGCCATTAGAAGAATACATGATGTACTCAGTTTTCAAAAACAGAAAAACAAAGGTGGTAGAATGGTCACGGTTGATTTCCAAAAGGCATACGACTCCATAAGTTGGGACTTTCTATTTAGAGGCTTGGAGAGGTTCAACTTCCCCAAATATATAACTGAGTGGGTGGAGATATTATTGAAGGGCTCGAAAGCATGTTTTACCTTTGATGGGCATATGTCCAGTTTCTTTGATATACAGAGAGGCGTGAAACAGGGAGATCCTGTCTCTCCTTTTTTATTCACAATAGCTGTCGAGTTCATGTCAAATAGTATAAGAAAAGCTGAATCTGTGAGAGGTATTATGACTGGTAAAACAGAGCATAAAATCATACAATATGCGGACGACACCACAATTTTAACAGAAGACAGTGCATCGATGACTAATGCAATGGCCAAAATCAAACTGTTCAGGGAAGCTTCTGGTCTGAAATTGAACATTAATAAAACTAAAGGAATAATGATAAAAAGAAATCCAAACATTGGGGATAGGGAACATAGGGAAATACACTGGGAAAAATCGGTCAAAATTTTAGGAGTTCATATCTTCAATCCATATGACAGGAAAGATGAGGCCAAAGTTAATTTTGACGATGCTCTGTCTAAAATGAGGAAAGTTGTAGGTATTTGGAGTGGAAGGCATATGTCCTTGAAAGGCAAAGCCACCATAAACAATACACTGTTACTCCCGATTGTACAACACGTCTTATCTTGTGTCCAACTAGATGAGAGTGTTAGAAAAGAGATAAAATCGATCACTAAAAAAATGATGTGGGGCTCCAGAGGAGTGAAGATTAGCTTTAACTTTTTGAAACAAAACTATGAAGATGGCGGTCTCAAAGTAAGATGTATTGATGAAATAGCCAGGGCTAATAGAATAAAATGGGTTCAAAGATTGTTAAATGAATCGCATTCAAAGTGGTCTTGTATACTCGAATCCTTTCACCGACATAATATTCATAATTTGATAACGAGTAGAAAGATACCCCAGAAGTCCTTGAGTGGTTTTTATACTGAAATACTGAGAGAGTGGAATGAAATTTATTATTGTAAACAGCCTGAATCTGGCCTAGAAGTGTTCTTGGAGAAAGTATGGGAAAATCATTGGATCAGAAAAGAGGGGAAGATGCTCAACAATGAAGATTGGAGAGCAAATGGTATCGAGGTAATAGGAGATTTGTTAAACTCCGACAAGAAAATCATGTCAACCACGCAGTTAGTTAATAAATATGATATCTGTTGTGATGTAACTGACAGGCTTAAATTGATAGCTGCAATACCTAGAGAGTGGCTCCGCCTAGTAGCAACTGAAGATTTTTCATTACCAAAAACCAAAGATACAATGTTTAAAGTTAATGAGAAACTCATGAGTATCAAAGAAGTTAAGACCAAAGAAATATACGCAGAATTGGTACAACTATCAGTTCCAGAATATGAAAAGTTGGATAGATGGCATGAAATTCTCAATGACAATAAATTTAAAGGTGATAGAAATCAATGGAAGGAGAAGTTCGAGATTCCTGGAGAATGCTGTAACATCAGTAAATGGCAGGCCCTCCAGTATAGAGTGGTTCATAGAACAATTGGGTGTAATAGCTATCTCAAACAGATTCATGCTAAACCCTCCCCAGTTTGTAATTTCTGCGAGGAAACAGACTCGATCGATCATTTCTTTTTAGGTTGTTCGAATCCTAAAAGATTCTGGGATAGAATTAAATCATGGGTGGACAGAACCAAACTTCTGCCGGGTATCAGCAAAAGAGAAATCAATAAAACTAACATTTTGTTAGGATATAGTGGTAAGAGTAAAAGCAAGAATGCTTTCAACTGGATTTTACTATCAGCCAAAATGTACATTCATCGTCAGAGAATCTTTAATAACAACAATATCAATTTTACTGCGTTTGTTAATGAAATGAAGGTTAACATAAGAGTGATGGAATATAACAATGTTGTGGCAGGGAAAAAGAAACCTAAGAGTATGGTGTGGGGAAAAATCCTTAGAGAACTAGAAGGGGATGGGGAGTAAATGTCTCATTGTAACAAACCTCAGAGTTTATAAGGAAACCTACAGATATGTTTGAGGGTAGTCGAAAGACTCTTTTCTTCTTTCTTATGTTAATTGGAAATGTGTCACAAATCCAATATTGTTAAGGATGTGAAAGAAAATTAAGAAAATAACAAAAAAATAAAAAAAGACAAAGGTACGACAAAGAAGTCATTTTAGAATTGTAAGAGCCAAGATGGCAGACTATGTTGAATAAAAACCTTTAAAAAAAAAAAAAAAAAAGGTACTTACTTACTTTACACAAGTAAGGTTCCCGTCCTCCGGATGGTCGCCCTCTCTCCCCACACTTCCTCCTCTCCCTCTTTTCCCTCCCCTTCTTCTCTGTCTCTCATACCTGTTTTTCTCTCCAATTCCCCCCTATCCCTCCCCTCTTCCTCATGCTCTCCCTCCCCGCTTTCTCACCCTCCTCTCTCTCCCTTTCCCTACATTCTCTCCCTCTCCTCTTTTCCCTCCCCCTCTTCTTTCCCTCCCTCTCCCCCTCTCCAATACCCCGACCTTCTCCTTCCCCTCTTTTTCACTCTCCCACTCCTCTGTATGTAGCCGGGTCCCCTGGAAGTGACATGGTATCTCGCAGGGGCTTTCCCACGGTTTGTAGATCCCAATTTAAAAAAGGCTTCAAAATCATATTTTCACCCCAGATAACTTCACAAACCACATATAACGTCCTCCAGACAGGGTCGACGGACCTGTACAGACCCAAAAGATAGATGGGGAGATCACAGATTCCCAGAACATGCGTGATAAAAAAAAACTTCTAGAGCTTTTATATATTAGATGAATTAATTACCATCGATTCACTTATGCTAAATGAATTTCAGGGCCCCTCACATCTCGAACTAGATCATGTTCACCCTCATGGTGAGCAATTTCCTGGTTGTACGTTATCTTTAGCCTCCAGAGTCTGGTTGTAGTAGAGATGATATGGAAAAGGGAGGGGTGGGGAGACCCAGAAAGTATACTGCCAAGAGTTGGTTGTAAATACAGAGCTTTAGTATATAGGCACAATGAATACATGTATTCGTTACTGCACTGGTTTCTTTCACCCCCCCCCCCCTCCCCCACCCTTGCAGCCAACACGCATGACTGCAATATATCTCGGATAATATGTATATGTGCAGACGCTCATATCTCTGTTAATACTGCAGGAATTCAAAATTGTGTCACAACTTTTTTGATCAGTCATTTTTTCACCCCATATATGTCCAGATCAGGTAGTCACCATAATTATATCGAAATTCTTGTAAAACCCGTTGTTATGGTTGATGTCCTATGTAGAAATGTATGACTGAAGGCAGTGTGCAACGGTTGATTTTGTCAGGTATAAGCATATGGCTTTTTCAAGGAAAAAGCGGTTAGTCACTGTTAGTACATGTTATTTTGATATATATCATATATATATATGGTCCATTCCTACGAAATGGGCCCAGTGGCCTGAAACTATTGTACAAAAAAAAATCCCTTTAATCTTTTCCATAGTTAGGGAACTTAAAGTAGACTAATGGAGCTTTTAAAATCTAAATTTGCTACTAAATTGATTAGATATATTTTTTTCTACATAAAATCAATGACTGGGTTAGGATTTCCTATGTTTTTACGTCGCACATTACATTGACATTATATACTAGGCATTTTGGAAATGGGAAATTAGTTTTGGTTTGATTAAGCACTTTTTTTTAGAAAATAGGGGCAATTCAACAATTGTTTGACAATTAAGGGTACAAGGACTCTCCTATTTTCATATAGGAATTTCAAAATTAAAAACAACTTTGTTTTTCAGGTATAGGTTTTTTCAGACACTACCTTTTTTCATCTACCACTGTTCTCTTCATAACCAAGAGATATAAGTAAAAACGACTCAGATAGCTTTGTTATCACCTTACCTTGAAGATTCAAGTGTTATTTCTGCCAGGGAATATATTTCTATTTTCTAAACCAGGTTGAAATATGGGCGACGTAAAAACGCTATAGGGCTAAATTTTTCTATTCAGTGATGGAAATGAGGAAAAATGAAATTTAGATTAAAGATAAGGGGTTTTGGGATTATATATCCTAAAAGCTCATATTCTCCTCTATATAATCCTGAAAATAATGGCATCCAGAGTCAATTATCAAGGAATCTAAGGCCAAAAACGTTCATTTTAAATATTCAAATCAATAAATGGTCATTCAAGTGGAAATGAATATATTCATTAGGCCTTGCTTATAATGGAAGAGATCTGGATGATTAAATATTAGCAGAACGGTAACATTCTTGCAATTTGTTTGGTATGTGTTACAACTTTCTATTGTAAATAGTTTTGCCTCTATCAAGGATATGTTGTGACACAAAAACGTGCGACGTAAAAACATTTAAATGGTAATTTTAAAATATAGAAATATATTTATTTGGCAGTAGCCTTGCTAGTTCTCAAACGATCTGGATGATTATATATGGGCAGAATGCTGACATTGTTGCAATTTGTTTGGTACATGTTACAACGTTCTATCTTAAATAGTTCTGCCTCTTTCAAGCAAATGTTGCGACCTAAAAACGTGCGACGTAAAAACGTGCGACCTAAAATCAGGTGTTTTCCCATTCTATGCAGAAGACATTTCTGTTCAGACCATTGAAGGAATCTGGATGATTTTATATCAGCAGAAAGCTGATATTATTGCGGTTTGCCTGGTACATGTTAAAACTTTCTATCTTAAATAGTTTTGCTTTTATTAAGCAAATGCGACGTGCGACGTAATAACGTGCGACGTAATAACATGCAGTGTGCGACGTAAAAACAGGTCTTTTCACTCTCTATGGCATATCTGTTCAGACCATTCATGTTACACTGGCAACAAGAGAATCAATTGCCCAATGTATTCATATTAGTTATAAATGTGTTTTAATAATAGGATGGAAAAGCACAATCAATACATGTGGCGATGTAAAAACAGACATAATTAGCCATTTTCCCATTGAACTTTTTTAAACAAGCATAACATCCATACTAACAGTCCTATTGAGACACATTCGGTATCAAAAGTTAGAGATTGGTTTGCTTATATATCAAATGACTTTTATTCTTGTGTTATACCACAAGTTCATTGCATGAAAGTGAGCAACATGTGCGATGTAATAACAACAAAAAAGACTTTTTAATTTTGTTTGTGCTATAAATTTGTTAAAAAGTAATTTGGGTTACTTAAATGCATAAAAATTTGAACCTGGTGACTGAGCCAAATTAATCAGATATGAAAAAAACAAATTGATGTAAATTTCTGAATCACCAAGTCCCTAATGTTTAATCATTGACATTTTTCTATGAAAATTTCGATTTTAAAGGGTTTTAACACATTAAATATCCACCAGCCCTATAATAATGTATATATCAGAGGAATTCTGATGCCCAGACGAATCTGTCAGTATCTTTTGTTTTAATATCAATGAATATTACACTGAGATATGAGGCATAGAGGGACCAAAGGTAGGGAAAAGGCCACTGGGCCCATTTCGTAGGAATGGACCATATATATAATTATGTTTGCACTGGTAACATGTTTTCAAGATTAACTTCCCGGGGGAATGTTGAAATAAAATAGTATAGATTTTCAAGAATTTGCTCTGACCCCTGAGAAAGGGACTTATGGTCTGGGTTTCCCATAGAAAAATAACAAGCATGTAGCAATACCCAAGCAAATTGAGCCTAATTTCATGCAGTAGACGTTATGCAAACCTTTGATATCTCGACGAGGGGAGTGATAAGGTCAGACTAGGGTTTCGACTGTTACACAGTTTTTATTTCTGCCATTTTGATGTTCATTCCATTGGGTTCAAATGTATTGTATGGCGAGCCATTCGGCCAAAAACTCGATATTTATCAATATCTACAAATATTTATCGATATCTGAATCCATTTAGATTAAATTTAGTTATAGCCTTCACCTATGATATTTGTAGGTGCATGCGCGCGCTGATGTGTTTGTGAAGGACCTTTAGAACTCACTTAATTCAGTAGTCATGAAATCTCTTGAACCCATTTCAGCTTAATCATAATAATATTATAAAGTCGGCAAGTATAAAGTATGGCAACATTAGAACTACAGGACACCAACAACTGTTATGTTTTTATTCCGTAGTTTTTGAAAAAGTGAAATACATGGGTTGGATAAAGTATCCGTCTCCTTTGCCCCACGACAATGGGAAAGAGAAATCCCACTTGTAGTAAAATAGATAGGAGAGCTGTAGGAATGCAAACCACTCATGGCACCTATATTCAACAACCCGAACCCGAACTGACTCCGCGGCTGACTCGTATTCAGGACTTATAAATATCATTTGGAAAGATGCTGGAAGATTGTTGTAGCAAGAATGGTATTGGATTTTCTATTAATTCTCTGCGACGATCAAATGCGCATACATGTATGTCTGCAGAGGTGCAACGATCCTATAGCTTCGCATGAGGCCATAATAGGCCAAAATGAATGAATTTTTATTTTGAGGAACCTGAGTATTAAAACAATTTGCACTTTTTACCGGTATGTACTTAAAAAAAAGATACTTTACACTCATCTTAAGCATGCACAACTGTTTATGCAATATAATATATATATATATTATATATATGAGCAACTCCACCAAAATTGCATCATTTGGCCATCCAAGAGCTGAAAATTCATAATTTTTTTTAATTGCTTCCATGTATTTATTTTTTCTCATACATAAACTAGCTATATTGCTGCTAATATAGACTAAATTGGGAACGTTAATAATAAATATTGTGGTCAGGGCAGCTCGGCAGAGACTGTGACCTGAATTCTGATGGAAAGGGCAGAGGGGAAAGGTACATATTTCAACATAAATTACGACTACAATGAGAAATAAATAATAAAAATGTATGCATAATGATTTGAATTCGTGTGTACCGGATAGATCTTGATATAAGGGTCATAATGCTCTTTAGTTTGTTAAGATATTCCAAGTAGAAGAAAGGTTACAGCCAAATAACCATTCATTAATGGTAATGATAATGGCAGCGGTACAGGTCAAAGGTCATCGACCCTCTGGCCCATTATGTACATAAAACCCATTATATCTAGAATATGTACAAAACTATCAATAACATGGTTTCGCCCTCGTTTTTCTGTTCAGTTGAGCTGCATACTTGTTTTGGTTGTTTATGAAGGTAAAATAATATAAGTTATATTTAGGTATTTAGTGGAAAAATTAGTGGGGAAATTTAAAAAAAAAATAGTTTCAACCCCCCTCCAGACCCCGCCCCCTCTAGACCCCCGTTACGGCGACATGGGCGCCCTCTAGACCCCCGTTACGGCGACATACTATTTTTGCTTGTTGCTACTATCTCGACATACTATTTTTGCTTGTTGCTACTATCTCAGGTAGTAAATACGAAAATACCAATGAAAATAATCTCAGATAAATATTTTAGCCTCTGGAGGAGCCGTTGTATTTTAACCCAAATGTTGCACTTTTGGTGGAATTGCTCATATATATATATACATCGATGACAGTGCAATAGTGTCCCTTGTACCACATTCTCCTGAGGTTCTATCTATTTATAATATGATCGTAATTAAAGGAAATATTTCTATGCTTATGCTATCCTTGTTTCTCCTTTGACAGTCGGCTATTGGGCATAAAAAAGAAGAGGAAGCTCACTTCCGCACAATGAAGTGGACGCCGAGCGATGACTACGGAGACGTTGAGGCATTGTAAGATATCGTCCATTTATCATTCTTTCCATGATTCAATCGATTCAGGCAATGTTTAGTCCCTAATGACTTATATTCTTTCATGACTTACGGTGTATCAAAAATATGGTCGTATTGCTGATAACCACTTAAATTATGGACACGAGCTTGATTCCTACTTAATCTAATTTTAGTTGCCTTTTCCGTTCCAGCGCAACCATCGTTGCGGGAAAATCGAAGTTCTGGGTAAAGGTAAAAGGTACAAAGGTTTTGAAGCTCAGCAAGAGCTGTAACGTGGAGGCAGACGAAACCGGGTCCCACTCAGCTAGAACTCTCCCAACCATTTCTTTGATGTTAACATCAATCATTATGATTATCGCTACCAAAGTTCTCCTGTAGAGAAAGAATACGTTAAGAGAGCAAAGAGTACCTTAATCATTTATGATGTGACAAAATTATACCTAAATGTCTCAAAATGTTACACCATGAATAAATAAGTTTGGGCAGTCCATGCAATCAAATATTATTATGTATATTTATTTAAACTGACACATTCACAAGATAACTCGAATACAAGCGCCATGTCCAGATGAAATATTACAACCGTTTTCTTTGGAATTAAAACAATGCCTTCAATATTCAAGGGACGATTGAATGATTACAATCCAAAAGAGTAGCAGTCGCAGTCCTTGAAGAACTGATAAACTGTTAGACCAATATTTTATAGATTTATTGAAACAATGTCATTACTAACAGCAACTTGTATGCATTATAGTAATCAAATAAAAATCTGGAATATCCGACAGAACCTTCAATTTATATAGTTTTCTGTTCATTGTTTCCTCCTCGCCAAAGGCAAGCCCATCAGCTTAATTTATAAAAGGTTTAATTTTCAAGGGAGCCCCCCCCCCATTTTATAAATAGAATAACATTATGAAGTATATTTTAAGATATATATGTGGAACTGCAACCGCAGTGTTTATATTGCCACGCCCCACTTGCTAAGGGATTCCTTATGTCGTCATAGTCAACTCATCTATGTGCGACTACGCCCCCGCCGCTACCAGGGAAATCTCCTAATTTTAAAACTTACTGCTGTTTTCACAATGTCCGATATTGTCCTTTTAATTACCTTATTCCCGAGCTTTTGCTCTATTTCTGATACTTGTTAATATGATATGTATTTGTGGATATCGGTTGGGATATTTGATTATTAAACAGCTTAACATATTTTGGCATTCAATCGCCCATGAATATGTAGTCATCCAAATATGAGCCCCACTTAGTGAATGCTCTCCTCATGACACTTCTCAAGATAAAATTAGAAATTTGAGTAGACAAGACGTAGGAAGTCCAAAGCAAACATATATGTCATGTAGATTGGCGGAAAATAAACTGCGTAAAATAAGGCACATGACATACAGTTTTTTAAAGGGTTCTGGAGTAGAGAGGTTGATGATCATATTACATCATAAAGGAAAGATATAACATGTTTTAGATAATATCATTTTATTTTCATATTGATTTCCTTTTTATAAGAGGCAACGCCCCAAAACATTCATGGTGGATAGTGGGTATTTTCATGTAACTGTTAAATATCTATTGGCCTTAAATGAATGAAAAAAATTAGGATGAATAGGAACAGCTAGGGCAATATGCTGCAGACAGCTTCACCATCGCCATGAAGCAGTTCAGGGTCACTAAGTTGATTACATGGTCAACTTTATAACTTTTTTCGGGGAATTATTTGAATGCCATGTCCATGAAATTTTTAATTGAATTGAAAGGCCGGCTTCAATCTGCTTAGGCACTTATCAACGAGATAACACTGATAACACTTTAAAATTGCTCTTCTCATTAAAATCATATTTCTGTCGTATAAATAGAAATAATGACAAAAGACCAAGCATATGTTTTAATGTTTTTATTCAAGAAATGTCCCCCAATGAATACCCTTGATATGGTGTACCTGCAAAAACAATGAACGGTCTCATTATCTGTCGTGATGCAATCAATTGAAGGCAAGAACCATTTTATGCTAAGGTACAATTGCAACAAAATAATATTATCCTAATTCATCATGTACAGAAGGAATTCAATTTAATTTTCATGTATTTGTATAATGTATAATGTCATTTACAAGTCTAATAATCTCGGTATTACTCTTTTACCTTGTATACTGTGTATTCTTACATGTAACAATATTTAGTGATAGTTATTGGATCCTTATGCTCAGTATAGGGGTTATGAATAAATATGATATGTTATTTTATATGATGTATATTTACCTCTAAACATATTTAGTGATATGTATTGAATCCATATCTTTGTCCATGAGCGAATCCTGCACCATAGCCATTACCATGTCCATAGCCATAGCCATATCCGTCAGCTTTACCATCACGGTTGCTGTCTAGTCTGTCGTTGACTCCGTCGTTGTTCTGGTCCTGTCCCATTACTGGAACTGTGTTGCCAGAGTGGTCATTGAAGTAGTGGACAGGGCCTTGGTATCCATATCCTGCATTATGGCCACCATATCCTGCAGCATGTCCACCATATCCAGCAGCATATCCACGAGCAGCATGTCCATAGCCTAAGTTATTGTAGGCATAAGGAGTTGAGGCAGCTGCAACAGCAATGCAGGCTGCAAGGCAGATGAGGATGGAGTTGTTCATTGTGGATGGGAGCTTGTTTCTGCTTTAAATCTGCAGGTTGAGTGATGACTTTCCAGATGCTGAGCCTTACTTTTATACTCTCAGCACACAATGTCATTGGCTGATGTCTAATTGGAATTTGTTTCCTTCATACTCTCCGTTAGTACACAAAGGCTTTGTTGGGTTTCAAGAATCTATGAATCTTCATTTGCATTAGTAACACGTGACATTGTTAATTATTCAGAGACCGCAGGCTTCATTGGTCATAAACCTTATGTACAATGATCTGTGGTATACATGTGCACATTTAGACCAAAGCAAATGTATGCAGAACAGTACAAATATCCCTCATGGAATACTCATGTATATTGTTGCATGGTGATATTACTTGGAATAGACTTTATCCAGGAGGTGCGGGGAGATTAATTACTTTGACTAAGGCTGCTCTCCAGACAGCCAGCCGGAACTTGTTTAAGCTATAGATTCAATTATGTCTATAGATACATGAGCCTTTACTATCTTAAAGCAACATATATCTTTGGAAGCTATACGCAGAATATTATGCTCACGTGTCGAAGATACCTGTCTAGTACTGAGTAATTCTAAAGCGGCACAATTCCTCGTGGTTCCACCTGGCGTGAAATATCATCCATAGATACACCCAGCTGACATAGTGACCACCGCTTGCACCTTCTCCTACATATAGGCCATGTTAGTCAACTTCAGCTCGCCATAGTGTATCGCAGTCGCATTTATATATAATGGAGTGATCAACTGATGGAAGTATATGGAAAGGTGGGCACTGGGGGATAGAAGGATGGACGAAGGGAGGGAGGTCCCAGCTGAGAGAGAGAGAGAGAGGTGGGAGGGGGGGGGGCTCTTCCTGTCATGTCCCGAATTTTCTCCCGGAAAAACATGAGTATCATTATAAGGCTTTGCCAGTAGGCTTATATTTAAGTATAAATTTAACAATTGTAGGATTTGTAGCCTACGCTTTTACCCAAGGGTATAATGATATTTTGTACGTAAGGGATACACCTGTTTGTTCTGTTAATAATCATTCTATTATAGACATTCACGATTATTCCTACAGCTGTTGGTCTCCAGACTGTTTAGGTGCTTCCAAATAATTTTGGAATATAAAACCAGCAACCTTTTGATTCATTAAAGATGTGGATTCATGATTGATTTATGCAACAGATTTGAACCAAAATACTCTATCAACTATAAATCGCAGCGTCGCTGAATCGCTTTGTAAACACGTCTCGTGCTGTACCTATATATATATATGTTATAAAGCTGTGCGGTTGACGCGCGCTGGATTTTAACGCGCCGCCCAGGCTCACGCGCGGCAAAAGTAAGATGGCTGCCGTGGTGAGTGCAGTTGGTGTCGCAACCTCGGAGATCTCCTTCAGCGTTAATGACTGCGCCTGAGGCCATCGTCCTCCGGTGTTGGAAAGATTCAAACCGATATAGTGTCAGTATTTATTCATGACATACCGTTTTGTAATTTTACGTGTTAGGTTTCTATACTTTCACATTTGCGTATAGCACAGTGAAAATATATATTTTTAAAGAAAGACACAAGACTGTAATTTAAACTAAATAAAGAAAAGCTAATGTTTATTTCTCAAATTAACTTGAAAATGGTTATCCGGTTTCATAGAAGATCCTATGACCTCGGCGTGAGTAAATGGGTGCCAGTATTAAAATAACTTTTCGAAAGTGGAATACATGCGATATACATGAAAGAAACCATAGTTCTTTTCAAAGACACAACAAAAATTGACCAGCGTTTCAGAGAGGTAGAAAATAAACGTGTGCCTGTCTAGCATCCACTTTTACACTTGAGTTAAATGGCAGAATCATAAGTACAATATTAAAATTCATGTATTGCCACACAAGTTTCATGACGGATAGCTTTGCAACGTCCTAACAGCACATTTCTATACAGATATTTACATTTTTAAGGAACTATGGACATGCCTGCATGCCACAAAACATACGAACAATTAAGCAATGAGCAGGAATTAAATGCGTGGATCCTGTTTTGAAACAAATTGAGTAACCAAGAAAAGCTTGGGGCGGTTTCAAGGCACTCTACTTTCTTATCTTAAAACTGTTTCTATTGGTAAATATAAGGGAGACGGTAGTCAGTAAATTCGTGGGCATGGGAATAGCCTTTCTACCAGAAGCAACCATTATCCCTGCCTCAAGCGCTGGAATAGGAATTAATATCACCAGGAGCAACGATGGCTCCTGAAGCTTAGAACAAAGGCAAAGGGAATGCAAATAGCAAACCATCAAGTTTCACATCATAGTACTACACGGAATCAATTGGGGCTAAGTGATGAGAGGATTGGAGGCGCTTAGTACATGTTAAAAGAAGGTAATACATCCAAGACAGTTTTTTATCTGTAGGGGTATATTGGGTGATGTCAATGTCATTGTCCTGTCAATGATCATATGATCCATCGAATAATGATGTCAATATCTTGGCAATGAAATTCTATAATTCTGTAATAGATGCCTATATCTTAGTAGTAATGTTCAATCATTCTCTATACCAATACTGTCAATCCAATCAATTGAGAGCTTATATTGATGCAACGCACGGTAGGTTGCCGGTGTTGGCCTATGACCCAAGGACCAACTTTCCAACACCAGCCCTGCTTTACATTGAATTCAAAATTCGGTTCAAAATTCGACTTTAACACATATAATCATAAGCGTAATGTTTGTGCATACATCAACATTACTCACTGACGGTCTACATTGTGTGGACTGATCACTGGTATTCAGCCTGAAATTATCTACAAAGGTATAACTATGTATCTAGTGGTTACAACACTTAAATGACCTTCTTTTATGCAATACATATTGAGAGGTACACTGCCACTTGACCCGGGTCATACGAGATATCTTTATGCCAAGTTGGCACAAGTCTTCCATGGTGCAAAACACAGAATGTATCCTATCAGAGAGACGTACATATACCTCCCTGGTTCTATCAGTATGATGACACTATACGAGGCATCACATTGTGTAGTAGATCCTGATGGTCATCAGCAATCCAATTGAAAATCATAGTGATAAGTGACATTTTGATTGGTTTCATAAACAAGTGACCATGACATAGGGTGGGTGTTTGATTCGAGGTTTCTCTTAGGAATTCAAGTGGCAGTGTGTCCATGTTATAACCAGAAACTGGAGCTTGTCATATTTCACAAGTAATTAATTATATGAATGATAATGATTGAAATAGGTGTCAAGTGCATATTTCAAACAGGGGCAGGTGAATCACCATTTTGGTTGGTTCGTCACATGAAGTAGATTTACCACTCTAGTGCAGAAATACAGATTTGAATTTATTGTGTACATTTTTGTTATAAATATGGTACCTTAGAACAGGTCTGCCATTCATTGGAAGGTTATTTTGGGAACATGTCTTCTTTAAGTACTTATGAGCATGTCTGGACTGATACTACGAGTAATATATCTCAGTGTCTGTGCGATGCAGCTTGGAATAAATTGCAGGTTTTTTTATTCTGACAATTAGCGAGGGCAAAGTAATGCTATCAGATGCGGGGAATTAAGTTCCCTTCTTAGCTAGTCCTGCATTCATATCTTCCAGCATCCTTGCCTATTGTGCTCATCCCTTATACATATATTACTGTTAATTCCTCATAGGTATAATTGCGAGATCAATATATAGACGGTCCTAAAATTATTGATATTTACAATATTAAAACAGGATCAGTCATAAGTCAACCATCCTACCTGTATAACCGGTTACATGATTTACATTCATTTCCTAAGTCGCATTTGTATTTCTTTAATAATCACAGACAATTTTCGTATGCCCATTAATTGGGGAACGCCATAAATACCTATCCCTGTACACAATTGGTTATCCTTCCGTATGATAATACAATTTTCTATACATAAAATTCATTGCATCTAATCCCTGACAGATTGATCTGCTGACAATAATTGTTAATCCATTGAATGTTGGTTCTACCCGCAGAATTAATTTGCCACCAGCCAGATCTTTCACAGTGTATACATAGGGAACGCTTCATCAATGCTGACGGAAAATATATTTTGATATAATACCCGAATGATAACAAACCTCCGTAATGTATACGAATAATTACATAAATAATATACATTTGGAAAGGGTGTAGATGATTCTATACTGCAATGATTCCCCACAGTAATCTTGATGAACGGATGGTTTAGCCTATGCATGGACATTAAATTTGAAATAGTCAAGACAATAGATGGGATAAAGCTAATACAGAGCTGAATACCATGCTTGCCACAGAGGCAGCCACTATTCCTTGGCCGTTTTGGGAACTTTCGAGCGGAGCACCATCATCCACGACTGGCTCGTCCAATTTTGATTCTATATCGCCCTGCTGGGTGTTATTTGTTCCTACGGGGACTCCTTTCTTCTCATGAGCATACTGGTAGGGATCTATGTCTGTTTGGTTGTTTTTCAGGGCATCTTCTTCAGATCTCAGGCCTGAAGATCGTGGACATCCAAGCCACCATTCCTTCACCACACGAGGGTATGGTATCGTAGTAGCTATATCGATCTAAAAGACAATATGATAATACCATTTTTAAACAGTACAATTATGGATAGTGTTATACTAATATCTAGGGCGAAATAGGAGGAGGGGGAATCGGTTGCTTTACGCCCTGTTTTACTATAATGTATTTCGTTTCGATTACACGAAATAGGAGAAACTGAATAGCAAAAGGAAAGAATGAAAAGATCAATGGATCTATGAAGGATCGAGTAGAATAACATTTTATTTACCAACTTAGTAACTATCAACGCCATCGTATATCACCAGAAAATGGTGTCCTGTATTTCCCATTTATAAATACATTTTCTAAATATATGCCTCATTGTGGCAAAATATTTCTCACATATGATTGAGTATTGAACCTTTTCAAACAAATAACAAATTTCCTGAGTTCACTTACCTGTAGCCTATTTTCGTCATATCTATAATACTGGCTTCCCGCGAAAAAGTATATTTTCTGGTTGCCTTCCCAAGTAAATACGCATGCAACTGATTGAGAAGGCAGGCTCCATATGCTGCGATCCAGAGGGTATCCTCTATCCACACTGTAGGTATAGTGTCCACCCGTTGATCTTCTGTGAAGCCTATAATACACTGGGCCTATGTAGGAAACAAGATCCGTTAATTTCAGTTTTATAGTTGTCTGAAAGTAGACATTGACCCCAAATATTCCAAACTGATCTAATTTTCTATTCATCTTAAAACTCAATGGTAAATGTGTGTATGGTGATTTCAATGATGGCCTTTAACTATTCTTTTTTGTATCCTAAAACTTAATGGCAAATTTGTGCATTGGAAATTCTAATGATTGTCTTTAAACATATAAATTGATTTTTTATTTGTAAAAATGAGAGATAATGAATCCATGTCGCATATTAAGATGTATGAATCACACTAAATGAAACTTAATTGTTTTAAATACCTCTAAAGAAATATATAGCTGCATATTTCTCGAAGTAGAATCCTGCATCTATATCCGACGGGAGACCGTCGAAGACATCTTGCAAACGAACTGGGGTCGACCATACCTTAGATGGTGCACCCCAGATTGGGTCATAAGTGAATTTCCAGACACGACCGTTCTGAAAGAGAAGCAATATTGTGTAAATGAGTGTTGCCAGCTTTATGCTATTTCCTACACAAAGGACAATTATCATGAATTTGGATCAAATATAATCTGTAATTAGAATTCGAGACCCCACAGGAGTGCAGGACACAGGTCTGAGATGCCCCCCCCCCCCCCCACGCCCTCCAACCCAAGATCATTGAACTTTGGGTATTGGGTAGAGATAATAATGGTGACATTTGACAGAAACATACCAATTAAGACAAAATATTCCCAGTATAGTGGGCAATTGTTTCTTTACTTCATAAATTACAATGTTCCATACCTGTATGATATACAAATATTCGAGACCATTCTCCTTGAGTATTATTGCAGTGTCCACATGGGTTAATTCCCGGGAGAAGTCAGCATCAATATACCGGGGGTATCCAGCATCCACACCTTTGTCATTCAGACTGTAGTATTTGTTCCCTGAAAAATATATGTTCCAATTTGGTTGAAGAATGAAATGATACAGTGTCAAACATCTTTCAATGTTACAAGTAGCATGACCACTACAAAAGTATGGATTTCTTTGTCGATGAATTGTGTCTATGATCCTGAACTTTCACCATATATTATCATTTCCAATAGGGGAAATGGTGAGAAATAAAAAAGTTGATATACTATATATACATATATATATATGCTCATTGTTAAATAAATTAAATTCAACTAACCTTCAAAAGCGTATGTTTTGCTATGTCTTTGGAAACTGACGATTGCATCAAATCTGCCCCCACTCTGGCAGAAGTGTGTGGCAGGAGGAGGAGGAACAAACGTGGGCCTGGGTGGCACTGGTGTGGGCCTGGCTGTGGGGTAGTATGTTGGTCTAGGTGTAGGGTAATACGTGGGTCTTGGCGTAGGGTAATACGTGGGTTGAGGTGTAGGTGGGTAGTAAGTTGGTTGCGGTGTGGGATACCATGTAGGGGATGGCGTCTGTGGGATTGGGTTGACGTTGTATCCTGCAAAATATTCAAAATTCAAAATATTATTTCACAACCTCAAGAAAACACAGTAGAATAACTTTTGGTGGCGCTCCTTTTCATTTACACTAAATCAATGAGTTTATGATACATACATAGTTAGGTAATATTATACAAGTGTTGTGTTAAAGATTTATTGTTTCTATAATTTGCAATATCCGAATAAAGACTATCATTTATATTATACATTTTCGTCTTTCTCGGGAACATTTCTGGGCCTTGAAACTGCTTAGTATCATGAGAGGAGGCCAGGGTTTGTGCTGGGTGGAAGTTGAGAAAGTGGGAATACTAAATGTCTGGTAGGGATTGGGGTATTCCCTCCTAGTATAGCGTTAATTCATCACAGCTAACCGATCTAAAATAATCCAAGACGTGGCCAGAACAAGGTGGAAATGGTATCCAACCATGAGTTTACCTCCTCCTGGGTTTGGTTCTTTTTAAGAAAACCCTAAAACATATTTGCCTTTTAACCCCAAGCAAAGAGCTTTAATTATAGTACTCTCTTTGTGACCAGATTAGTGGGAGAAGCTTACATTGACAAATGAAGATCTATGTTTATCCAAACGTTATTCGAAATGGATATATTTGTTAATACATTTGTTATTTTGGATAACATCTGCTGACGCTGGGCCCCTTCAAGAATTACCCTCCTTATCTATAATCATGTCGTTTCTTGAAATTAGGCATACAAACATGTGCACTTATATTATAAGAATGTATATTTTGTTCCTTTTGATCGCTATTGTGTGCGAGGATGTGGCATACCTCCCCTTTGGTATGTCTAAACAGAACTATGGGGTCTATTTTCTATGGTATAAATGTACGGTGGAGTCATACACCAGGGGCCGCCATAGGCACGAGGCATGAATACGCTTGCTCGGAGAAAGAGTCTATGTACGGTCCGTTCCCATTACCACGACCAGCCGGACGATACTTGCATGCTGTAATAGGCCTACTTTAACATCGGGGGTGGTGTATACTATTGCGATAGCCTAGTTGTAAGCTTGCAGGTTTGTAAGCTTACAAATTTGTAACTACATGTGTGTAGATTTTAATTAACTTGTAATTACAACGAATAGGAGGGTCATTATTTGGTTGAAACATCGTTGAAACGGTGTAGGAAGCCCTGATGATGAACCCCCTACTGATTTATTTCCCACATTATTAAGCACCACCCCTAAATGGGGGAGGGGCATAATAATATTGTAACTTTCCAAAATTGTTGCAAGTTACAAGATCATTACAACGTGGTTGTTGCAGTTACAACTGCCCTGTTGTGTGTCTTAAGGGTTGTAAGGGATTGTAAGTGCCTCTTAGTTAGGATGGTGAAGGTGGTCATCATTTAGTGCTTTCCATACCTTTCCAACAAGTTTCCAGCTATATCAACGCAGTTTTACAAAACCTTTAACACATAGATTAGCACAATGAAAGGTTTATAATGGATTACACTTACATTTTGACAAAACCATTATCCATGTAGAGAGATAGATGGCATGGATGGAGGATGACATATTTATCCCTTACAATTTTTCGTATTTTGTACCCCCCATAAAAGTGCCACCCGTACATAAGCGATGTCTGAAAATAGCAATATAAGCTCACACCGACCCTCCTATTCTTTGTTTAAAATTTAAGAGTTATAGTTTTTAAAAAAAGTAAAAATTCGTAAATTTGTATTTAGGATTATACACCACCCCCATTGTGTTTTTCGCCGTGCGGCGGCCGCACACCAATCGGCCGTTGTAATGTGAATGGGTCTTAAAGGGCCCAGTCAACTAAGCCGATCTTCATGCGATTCTCACAGAATTTAGTGTAAAATAGTCCTCTGTGGCACAAATTTGCATGAGAATCGGTTTAGTGAACTAGGCCCTTAATAATTAAAGTGGCTAAGATCACTATTTTTACTATGTATCATTTAGAAATTTGTTTGTACTTTTCGATGACTTCCATCATAAGGGACATTTGTGTGAAATATCAATGCTATATATTGCTTAGATTTTTAGATATCCTGTTAATGAAATATCTGTGGCCGATTCCATTGGGGAATTCAAATCTGATAGAGGAAAGTAACTTGACCATACAGTGCTGCCCTCAGTGCATGGTGGAGGGGTGTGAAGTAGGAGCGAGGCAGGAGGTACATAGTGACATATATACACCCTGTCCCATCCAGATGGTTCAGAATTTCTCTTTCTCAAAAATGAGGAGCTCAGCGGCAAGTATCACTTTAAGTTATTTTAATCTTAGCACTCCTCATTTGAAACTTCCTTCCACATCATCAACAACTACAATAGCCAAGCTAACGCTTCATTATTAAATATTCCAAATAGAGATATCAATTCTGCTTATGTGTACTGACAATTCAGTTAGTAACATAAAGTTTAATTTCTTTTAGTATTGGTGTAACAATGACAACCAACTGTGTACCCCACCCCACCCACTCACCCTGTCTGGTTGGTAATCAATATGTTCGCTCTTTGACATTTTGTTTTGTAGTTGACATTTCACCAGGACTTCAGCAGTTGCTCTGATTTTCTAGATTTTCCTTTGAGAGCCCAACAGATATTTGACAATCAACAAGTAAGCTCAAAATATCATTTATGTTGTATTTGTTAATACAACCAATGTAGTTCAATCAAATTAGGAAATATGCTGGATGGTTTATCATTCAGATTCAAGTCAAGACATTTCCTCATCTTGGATTTCTTCCCAAATCCCACTGATATTGGTCATCTTTTTACCATTTCAGCTCTAGATTCATAAAGGGGTTTATTCGTTAATTGCTATCAAGTTGGAACCAGTAAAGTGAAAAACCGATAGATTTAATTGCTGAAATGTCTCTAGTTTTTCACCATAAATTTAAAAGTATAGATACTATGGTAATTTGACGAAAAAACATAGTTCACCAGTAGTGCCAGCTGTACCAACATGTTTTCACTTGTTGAGAACTAGTTTAGTAGGATTGGGGGCAATATTGGACCGCCAAGTATATTGCCTGATGTTGGATAAACATTTACATTGGGTAAGGAGATGAAAGGATCCATCCAAGTTACCCTGGCCAGGCCAGTGACACTCTGACAGCCAATTAAGCCACGAAAACAATGTGTGAGGAGTGTAGATAGATTTTGTGCACAAACAGTACTTTTGACAAATAATATTCACGATTGGCTGAGGTAAATGTAAATTAATTGTCAGGATATCCTAAAGGAATTAAAGCCTAGTGACCCTGAAGCTAAAGAGTATGGGTAATTAGGACCGAGTAGATAACCCTTACTGACACCTTCCTCACTCTTGATGGGGGCAATGTAAATGTATGAAGCTAACTCTTTGGTTCAAATAACCCACATACCCTCCCCGCCCCAGCTTCAGGGTCACCTCATGCACTAATCCTTTAGTCGCTGCCTTGAGCAGTCCAGGGGCTATAACAACCAAAGGCAGAGACTAAAAAGATTGATAACCTCCATTTTGGGTCTGCTGGTGCACTGTTTGTGTATAATCCCTCCGCTTCGCCTCGGGATTATTACCAGACAGTGTGCCAGCAAACCCTCAATATCGGTCATAAATCCTTTATTAAGATCATATATGTACATTTACATTAGTCTCATAAAGAGGGAAAAGATATCAGGGTTCAATTGGAGTCATGTCTTGGAATATAATGTTTATAGCGTCTTGGGTTATAATTAATAGATATTCTTGAATACTAATGAATTTACTGTTTGTCCCATATTACACACGGACACTGCTCCACTTTATGTATATAGAGTGCAACTTATTACCTGTCATGATAATCAACCATTTTTAATATATTGAATAATGGAATTAATTGGATCATATCGGTCGTGCATTTGAATTAATTACTTAAATCCCACGAAGGAATTAATATCTATTGTTGAAGCCTAGATCTGTGAATCGTCTATCAACAAAGCAATTACTTACAATAGGCTTTCATGAATTAGTTCATGGTTGTCACTCACGAATCATGCAGACCCCCTTAATCTGTTCAATTCCATCGATATAATTAGTATAATTTACCTAAATCTTCTAGAAACATCACGAACCCTACCGTGGAGTATCCCCATTCGCTAGCTTAGCCATTAACTTAATTATTGGTTAATTCGAGGTTAGTATTTAGTATTCCTCTTCAAGTAAAGTTATTCTTTTCTTTTGAAGTTCTTCTGTATTTGGTCCCCTCATTAATCATGCTGATTGCATTCAGCAACCCCGTCTTATTACCACCACATTTTATAACTATTTAAATATGGTTTATTCCGATGACGTTCATGTAACTAGTGTTTTTGATCATGTCCTATTAATGTTCCCCTGTATTTATTCTATCAATGCATACTTTTTCCTTTCGCAACGCAGTCTGTTAGACTTTGCGACTACTCTTTTGTGATTGCCATCTACCTATTTAGACGAAATATATAATGATCTCCCGTTAGAATTGAAAAGAAACATATTCGAGGGTGTATATCCATCATACAACCATGGCTGTTCGAGTATGTTAGTTTATTCTCACGTTTAACCTCTTGTGTGGTACAGAAACGCACAATTAGTAACAACAACACAGGCAATTGAAATAGAAATTGAAAATTGTTTGTGAGTAATTTTTATTGACACATAAAGCAGACACACAGACAGGCAAATCAGACAACATTGCAGTGAGTATCAACTAAAAGAGACATGTGTAGTTAAGTTATTGACAGTGAATTAGAAAGTTGTTTCGTGGAAGAATATCTACGTGACTCAATTGCCAACCGTGACTTGGTTCATAGAAATGATCTTTTATATAAGTGAAAGAGTATGATTTAGGGAATTTGGATTTCATGTCGGATAATATATTTCGTCTTTAAAAGGTGTTTTGTTTTAGAACCATCGTCACAGTGGCATTTGCAGTATCTACTGGGTGAGCTTCTAGTTAATTAATACTCCAACTATCTAGTTATAATTAGTACTATAAAACAAAGAGTTAAAAGGAAAAGGTTGCTGGGATAACACAGGTAATATTAGTCCAACTTAATTCTAAACTTAACTGGTACGAGTTTGGAAAACACGACGGAATATTGCTTCGTCAACATACTGGATGGATGGAGAACTCTTTTTAATATTGCAAAAAGTGTAAATGTATTTTACGAAAATAACATTGATTTTTTTTAAATCAAAATTTTGGATTTCTTTAATTGGTATTGATTGTTATTGGTCAAATGTACTTTGGTTGAAAAAACATGCACACAAAAATTTGAATAAAACTCTGAATTGATGGGACTTGGTGAAACAAATGAAGCAATATGGAATGCCGTTTGTGTTTTCCTTTCTCAGTCGAATAATAATTGAACGTAAGCAATGGAAATTCGTGAATCAGACAAAGACCGTTAAGCACAACTTGATCCTCAATTAGTAATATATACACAATAAAAATGCACAACACATAAAGCAACAAATAAAAGTTTGCATCCATTTCGGGAATCAGACAAAGACAGGTAAGCACAACTTAATCCTAAATTAGTACATATAATATACACACAAAAACATTGCACAACACATTGCACAACAAATAAAAGTTTGAATACACTATGTTCTACGATAGAGTTAGTATTGTGGGAACACAAGTAAGTTGAGTTATTTCTATGATTCTTAACTAATAGTATGTGTTATGTTCCTACACGAATCTATATATGAAAGATAAGATTACAGGTCACGCATTCAACATGACCGCAGAAACCCTACCCTCTAATTTACCTACCAGTTTCTACTTATCGATTTGATGATTTATCTCCAGTATATATCATTCATTGATCGTTCCCCATTAAGTATTGTAATGTACTTTTACTGCGAAGGGAGGTAATTCTTTCTTTGTCAATTTACTTAACTTAGGGATATGGGACAGCCAGGTTTATATAGAATACATCCAAGAAACTTAAATTAAACGGGTCCAAATATTTTGTTTCTTTCAGTTCGAGATGTTCCATTTAAGGTCTCTGAGGTGGGATCAGAAAAAAGGGTATATAAAAGAAAAATGGGTGTTGGATTTGAGTTGATGCACAAAGTGCCCCCACGTGAAGATTAGAATCTTTCAATGATACTTTGATCATTGAAATGAACAGCACTTCTCTTCATCTTGAGACTTTTCAATGGGCAGATCTCACAGAGTATTGTAAGACCTAATTGCTCCTACTTGTATTTCAATTGGACAGTTATTAATTTTTTGTGATCGTCACATCAAAAGTATGCGTGAGGGCGATTGTGATGTATTGAGACCCTCACATTTGGTCGTGTCAAAAACTGAACACAGTAAGTATCTTGGGAAGATGAAATTGGTTAGAAGTCTAAAATTCCTCATATTCAAAGGCCTATTGAATCAAATGGATTCTGATTTGAATGGATTCCAATTTCTCACGTGTTTTTGTTGTACCTGAACAAGTCATTGTTTGAATGTGTATTCAAGAAAAGATTAGAAGGCTATAAATGTATCGTCTCCAAACATAAAACTGTATACTCATGAAAATATCTCGGTTCGCTGGTTATAGAAAATTTTATGTTTTAACCATTTACCATTGGCGGGGGTTATGTCAAGCTACTGAATGATGCTGAATCTACAGACAAAGAAGGTGTCTTTCAAGTTGATTTGGTTTTAACTTAATTTTTGACCTATACCTTTTCCCACATGGGTGGGGGCGTTGGTGCATGTAAAAAGTGAATATAAATCAACATCTATATCCCCACCTACATGGTCGTGGAGTTGCACGGGGACGAGGATTTCCAGGGTTGGGCCTAGGGGGCCAACCAGGGTTGCCAGGTCGCGGTGTATTTGGTCTTGGGGGCCAAGGCCTGGGTGTGTTTGGCCTTGGTGTGTTTGGTCTTGGGGGCCAAGGTCTGGGTGTGTTTGGCCTTGGGGTGTTTGGTCTTGGGGGCCAAGGTCTGGGTGTGTTTGGTCTTGGTGTGTTTGGTCTTGGGGGCCAAGGCCTGGGTGTGTTTGGTCTTGGTGTGTTTGGTCTTGGGGGCCAAGGTCTGGGTGTGTTTGGTCTCGGGGTATTGGGTCTTGGGGGCCAAGGTCTGGGTGTGTTTGGTCTTGGTGTGTTTGGTCTTGGGGGAATGGGTGGTCTAGGGGTGTTTGGCCTAGGTGGCCATGGTCTTGGGGTGTTGGGTCTGGGAGGTACAGGAGGCCTTGGGATATTAGGGCCGCGAGGGTCGGGGCCAGGAGGAATTGAACCTTTACCATATAAGCGCTGAACTCCATTGACGTCATCTTGACCAAGCTTGAAGTTGGGTTGGTATCCACGATAGTAGGCATACATCAGGGCATTTCTATCTTTGCTATGTCCAAGACCAAGGGCATGACCAGCCTCATGGGCGATTATCTGAAATAGATTCACTCCTGAAAAAGAATTAAATAAAGCATTAGAGACAATAGAATTGTATCACTAGTGTAGGTACAGCAAAGGCATATATATATATATATATATATATATATATATATATATATATATATATATATATATATATATATATATATATACATACACGTTTTGTACGTTGAAAAGGAAGTTCGGGAAATAACATCTGGCAGCAATTTTCTCTACGAACATCCCACATAATTATAGGTGACGGAAGAGCAAATTTCCAAAGTACTTTTCAATGTTGTGTTATAGCAATAATTAAAAAGTGGGCGTAATGTTACCTCTGGTTGAAGATCTTGTCCAGTTTTCTTCATCGTCCAAATGCATATCTCCCCCGGCATAGGGGAAATACGCATGGGCCAGAATACCACCTGGACCGTCAAAGGGGTCCCCATCCCCGTGCTCCCTTCGGTGGAAAGAAATGTCTATATCTGGGATTGATCGAGTGTTCCTGAAGTTCAAGTTACTTGCGTCACTCCAAAGCTTAAAAAGAGAAATCGTCTTCGATTAATCTAAATACTAAAAGATTAACCTATCATAATACAGTCCTAAAAACATCTTATTTCCATTGCTATGGACAAATTGTTTACTTCGTTAGCGTATAAGGGGAGAGAAAGTATTGAAATAACTAAGTTATTTCAGTGAGGTATTTATCATTGTTAAATGTAATATTATGTTATAAATATTAAAACATAAAGTATGGGAATGTGTCGTATAAATATATCAGCAGCAGATTGTAAACATGTTAGATAACAAATATGTCTATGTAGGTATTGTATATATAGCAACTTACTCGAAGAGCATTCCTGACGATGCTTTCTACCTGACCATGAGTATGCTTGCCTGCAGAAGGGGCGTTGGTTAATCTCCACGTAAGTGAATTCCTACTCCATCTTGCTGCGGAAATAATATTTCAATTAATCAAATGCTTCTCCTTTTACATCCATGCATGTGAAGCCTTAATACATTATTAGTGGAGGCATTAATAGGTCCCGGAGAGACGAACCTTAATTCATTGATTTTCATTTTCATTTTTCTACAGATGTTTGAGCTGTTGTTGTTGATCATTATTTGATCATTATTGTATAAAAGTTGTGCCAATAATGAATGTTTGTATATCTGGTTAGACAACATACCAATGGCATCAAAGCGTTTTACTCTACTTCTGTTTTGCTGGATGTCGACATTACTACATCGTGGGGTGTTCATCAATTCGAGAGTTTCCTCATCCAATTGGCCTGCGCATAGAAAAAGAATATAAGACTAACCATCTGACAAGGTGATAAATCTATTCAGATTGCATGTTGTAATTAAGAACAAATTAACTGGTCTTCTGATCAATATTTTTAGGTAATTATACTTTCTTATGAACTGATTTAAGAATATGCTCCCCGGTAATAACGTTGTTGGATATATAATGCATCATTTGAGTGAATACCAAAACAACGCCCAATACAAGAAATGTAGCGGAATAAAAACGGTGCATGTAACAAAATAGAAAGCATATTTTTAATCTAATATCGTCAATCCTAAACTTCCCTCATGTTAGAAAAAGCTCAAGTTGAAAGGTTACACGAGTCTAGGTGATATAAAACGACTCGGTAATGAAATCTAATTAATCAGTCAATGTTTTCTATAAATTATATCCCTCGCACTTCGTTGCGTGTTGGAAACCATAATCTACAACCGACATAATGTGTTTCAATCAATAACGCCAGATGTCACTGCATCCCCCTTGAGGTCTTGAATTTTAAATGAACGAGCGTTTACATTATACATGTAAACATCTCGTATTTTTTTTAGAGGTGTTGACTAGACAGACACCTGTGGCATATAAAATGTTGATAAAGCATTCCTGAAATTACCTGTTTCATTCAACCCATAGAAATTCTGAAATAGCTGTATGGCCTTAATGGTATCTTGTGGATCCTGCTTGCCAGAAGGTAGGTTCGAAGCATCTTGCTGGAGATATCCATACTTCTTCAGTTGCTCCTGGAGGAAATCAATGACAATATTAATGTAACGTCTAATAATCGAAGCACCAGACAGAAACAGGGTCTATAGAAAACGCAATAGTAATATATGTGTTAAATGTCAAATGCCCCTTTGATCCAGCTTTCATCATTATTCTAGAGATTCTAGAAAATACCACATATATACAAGATTAGCAATATAGTTTTGAAATCACAGACATATTAACACTTATCATATATCGTAGGTAGGTCATATCAATTTATAACATTATAATAGTGGAATCAATTGACAGAGTGTGAACCCAGGTGTGAGTGTTTTTCGTTGTGCCCTGCGATTATTCCTATTTACTAAATCTAGATGTGTTGACAATTGCCACGCTGCTACACGTACATTAGTTAATTACTAATTTACGTTATGACACTATTGATGGATGAACAACAATGATGTGATGGTCGATTGTGATGGTGAACAATGATATATTTCCTGTTATTTATTGAATAATAGTTACTAATGATGAGAGGGGAGAGTATAGTTGGTCGATCCTATATTAGAGGTGGATTCAATTGTCAGATACTAGATAATACGAGGTCATACAACTATGTAAGGATATTATGCTACATCCTTTGCTCTACATCAGGCCTACCTGAGATATTCAAATTTTGCGGATACATACTGGTCACATAAAAACAGCCTAGATCCAAACCTTCAGATCAGATAAGAATGGTATGTCAGCGATTAGACGCCTACTTCGCTAATCAGTTGCTTGGCCTAGGACTCGGCGTTCTAATGGGAATATAATGAGTTTTTACGGTCTCAATGGAATTACAATAGCACTTTGCGGTTTGAGGCGAGAGGCTTTTCCTCCGTTTGAAGGGACTCTCTCAACTTTGGGCCTAGACTGAAAAAACAATAGATGGCTTTCACCAGAACAAGGCTCTCATTTGGCACTAAGGATCAAGTTTGGACCTGGTCACTACCTGTTGCTGTACACAGAACCTAAACAGGTGTTTCCTAGGCTACACTAAGAACATCACGTATACTCTATCATCGACTTTTTCTCAAGTTTCCCCCATGATGTCCTCATGAAAATCTATCATTAAAATGCGGCCTTATACGTTAGCTTCTCCACGCTGAAAAAAGAGCTTTACCACAATGTTTTGTTGTGGTGTGTTTGTCTACTTGTTGGCTGAGCCAGACTGATCAAGTCAGCGGGGGAGTGTGTTACATTATAGATCCATACAACACGTGATGGATCTTAAAAAGCAGATTTTGCCTCTCATATAATGAATTATCAATACTAAATACACGGAAGATATGCATCGGTAGGAAAGAAACAGTTAGACTGTGGAGAAGAATGACATATATCTGATTGTGAATTACTGATGTATGAATGAATTGGGAGGTTTGAAACAAGAGGGCATAATTCTATTGTATCTTCCCCTTTTGTTGATGCTGACCTATAATCGGAAGTCAATGGAAAATTAATGAAGTACGACCATGTATTAGAGGGTACGTTAGGGAATTGTGGAAATTCCTTGAGTCACAAAATTTCGAACTGAGCTTCTCTTTGCCATACTATGCAGTATAAAGTGAACTGAAGGCCCATGCCAAAAGTCATGTATACCTTATCAAATCTAATCATCGACACCTTTGCTATACTTTGCCATGATAGATGGATAAATTATATGAAAATGGTTCATCAATTTTCATATTTTAGATATTTTTACATTTAAATAAATAAATAAATACCAGTCTAGACTATAAATAAAAAATAAAAAAAGATTGTTTGCGATCAACTAATCAACGATTCAATAAAGAGGAAACCATCGACTCTATCTGCTGCCCTATTTAGTATTGTTTAGAGATGGAACATTATCTTATAACAATTATATTTCTTCAAACGCGAGGCCAATGTCAAGCCATGCATTGACTCTAATATTTTTTCCCTTTAAGTCATGGCCTGATTATTTATCAGTTGAATGCGTGCAGGTCTTTCTATAGAATAATGGATAAATAGTGTCTTTCCTTGTAGGTATAAATCAAGTTCAGGCAGGTTTGCTCCATTATGTTGAGCTAAGTGATTTAGAAATATCAATATCTTGGAAATGCTCAATCTAGTCTCAGAGTTGAGAGAGTCCCTCCAAACTGAGGGAAAGCCTCTCGTTCCAAACGCAAAATGCCATTAGAATCCCATTAGGACGCCTACTCCAGGACCAGGAAAGCCATTAGCGCAGTAGGTGTCCAATCACTGACATACCATTCATATATAATCTTAGAGGCTGTGAGCCTATACTGGTATAGATGTAAATGTTCTAAGTGAGCAGAGGTTAGGCTTGATAAGTGCAAGTTAAAATAAATTACACAACTAATGATATTTAGGTAAAATCCGGTTATAACTCTCGGCTTGGAGTCAACACCTCTGGTTTGCGTAGTGGTATCACGCATATATATTTGCTCTAAAAGATTATAATTTTTACCCCGAGTGGTCCTCGCTTCCCTGATTGGTTTTCAATTGAATGAGCTGATTTAAAATTAATGGCAATCATGTCCTCTGTGGTTTACTGTTGTTTACACGTAACCATAGCGACGTGCCTGTTATTGTGGCACTCTAGCTATGGCAACCTGTACAATAATATTGCCTTTTGCACGCATATACATAATAAGTTCGTGCGTTATTTTAGTATCAAGGTATTCCCACCCATAGCTCGATGCTGTAAGTAAACAAATTACAATACCAAATCTGAATTTCAAGTTTTCTCTCCCCACACATGTATACACACACAGATAGTCATTCAAAAAAGTCACCCCATTAGCATACATCACAGACCGAAGGTATCAAATACATCAAATCCCCATTTTTAGTGACGTGGTTAACCTTTAAATTAGCTTTTGTGTTTCTAGATAGATTGACAATAAACAAATCTCGTACGTTTCTCCAAATCTCCTGCTGGGTTACCTGACAATTCGATAGTGAGTCATCGATGCGTTGAAGGCTGTATTGTTTGCAACAGCGAGTTGACGACTCACTTTTTACGATAAAAACAGAGAAGCAAACTTAAACAGTGTGCCTATTTTGTTCCACTGTGGCATCAAAGCAAAAACCCATGTCCATCTGTTGGCTTGGAAACTAATGTGAAAATCAATTCGTCACGGAACGCATAAAAATGCTTGTCCTCGCTTCTTGGAGTGGTTCGTCCACATGTGGGAGATTTATTGTATGGTTACCATGACTATAATGCACACATACATGCATGTGTAGCCCGCTTAATATTTGATATATTGTCAAAGTTGTGTTTGAGGAGTCGTCAAGGGATGGATATAGTTTCCCCAGTTGGAAGCAGGGAGCTAGACGATCAATGGCTGGATTATGTACAACTTTGCAATGCAATGTGGAAGGGGTATATATTATACCATCTAGCATGGAGTTGCCATGAAGGGTTCTGCGCGAAAATCAGTTGAGAAAAAATAAATGATGCCCTGATGAAGGAGAAAAGATCTCCGAAACGTTGGTCACACATAATAATAAAACAACTTAAGCAAATATTAACTCACATCGTCTTTCTTACGGTTTTGGTGTTTATTTCTTTAAATCAAAAAATAAATTGCTTACATAATAATGTATCCTATAAATAATATAAGTGTTGACATACATGCTGTAATGCCAATTATTAGTTTAGGAATCATTAAAGATTCATGGGCTTTCCTAATTAAATAATAACCAGTCACCCTACACACCGTACTAGAAGGAGGTGTAAATATACATCTGACTAATAATCTATTCATTGACCTATTCATAATTTCCTAGCAATCTGCACAACTTTTTAACTGCATCTAATTGTTAAGCGCCCTTCCACCATGACAGTTTGGGACGAAGCTTTCTTTGTACATGTTTTAATGCCCCAAGATGCCCCTAGCGAGAGTTGACGTACAATTATAAGGAGCCTTAATTTTCAACTGTAAAATTTTCAGGTAAATCACACTGTGACTATATATAACGTTTCCGGGGTATTTGTGTTTGATCATTATGTGATGCCCCATGACCACTTACAATGGGCCCAGTCGTAATTGATCAAAGACCTAACACAGTCACCCTTTTATCATTGAAAATATCGTCTTTAGCTCCTATACAATATCATTTTCCCACATTTCCAGGTGGTGAACCTCACTCATTTTAGATGGCAAATTACGGGGACACGCATATAACACATAATGAAAGCAGCAATTTATTACTGTTCTGAGCAGTTCTTGTTTCCCATCATAGCTCACGCTTCACGTACATTTGACTGCTTGCCAGTGTCTCCACGATTTCCTGTCTCACCTTCACTTTGAAAAAAATGTTTATGCACACAAACGCCATGAACAAATAATATACATGCACACACACACATATATATATGGGTGGCTATTGGTATTGTGTATGTGTATTCTATAGTAATTTGCCAAGAAAGGCGTATTGATATTCTCATGGACATTTAATTGCATTACATGACGAACACATAAACATTATGTTTGGCCACAACGAAAATTATGATTATCTATGGCTTTGGCAGACATGTGCAAAACAATTGTTATCCCCTACATGTACATGTACATGCACTCGACTTTTCTCCTAGGCTAATGTTCAAATGGCCTTCATCGTGAATTCCACATGCGTTCAATTTGTAAAAGAAAATGTGTGAATTATGTAGGTACAATCAGGTGTCCATTGTTGATTGTTCCAATCGCTTCTTCTTCTGTAAAATAAGTGCGGAGACAACGCAGAAGGAGACATAAATCAAAGGTGGGATACGCCTGCACTGCGATTCCTTCTTAACTATTCTTGTCATATTATAAACTATTATCAAAATCCTTCCCGGTGATCCATTTAATATGATCCATGGACGATTTGGCCTTGTCAGCATGGTAAGCACGGCCGACCTTCATTTATATATTTAGATAAATACATTCAGAGGTTATTTTATAGTCGTGGTGACAAGTCTTAACTAGTTTAGTACACTGGTGGTAATTATAGTCATGGCTCACAAGCAATTCTGACTACTATCACACATCTACAAGTAGCAAACATTCGATGTTGCTTCTATTCCCATCAATCATTGATTCTCAATGTAGGGTTCTGGGTTTTGTAGGGAATATGATGTATATACTAAGTGTGAGGTGAGCAATATGTTGCTTCCTAATGACATAATAAGGGTGCAATTATGAGCATGAACGCAGAAGCCCTTCCTGTTCATGCATCCTATTTTTCTCCTAATTAATAATCCCAAGTGTCCCAAGGGATAATCAATTAGGACGAAATTAAAGCCGTCGGTACGTCCATTAGTACGAACCTTTCGTCATGTCAAAGCTCCAGCTTGATCGTGCTGTATGTGACAGGAAAATGAGTAACTGTACTAGTGTTAGGAACTAGAAAAGGGCTATAAGGACCTATGATGCGGATGTACAGGAAAACTAGTGCAATGACATTAAGCAATTGTATGAAAAGGAACTTTTAAAAGGTAATGATGAATGCAGGAGGTGGGGAATGATGGATGAGTATATATTTTGCAGTCATTATTTAATCCCGATTGTAATTCAAATGTGATACAAGTTGATATAGAGCGCCTTTCCGTTATCACTCTTGTAGTTGTGATTATTTTGACTCCTCTCCATTTTTTCATTAATTGAAAATCACCTCGCATATTCAACTGTCAAGGAATGATAGACCTTCTTTGATTAACCTCGCGGTTACAAGAATAGGAGGCCTCATTTCGCCTATGATTGCAGCAAGTCAAAATACATGAAAAAATGTACAGGCAACGAAATTGTAAAAAAAACAACCTGTCTACATCTCCTTTCCTGGCCCAATGTGTTTTTTAGACTCGGAACTGGTGTCCTAACCGGTCTGTAACCATATGGCAAAAGGACAATGCAACCACCCACTCTTGCTGAAGGTAAAACATGGTTGTATCTGGTAGCATCTCCCATGCAGTCCTGGCCAACTTATAAGAATAGGAGAATCACAGCTGACGTCGATAAATTGGCTCGCACTATTCATCAACTGGTGCGTGAAAATCTAGTTGGTTTTCATTGTTAAGATAAAAAGGATTTCAAAATCTGTATCGGCGTGTTGATATTGCATAAAAAGAAAAATAAGTTCTCCTTGCAATTCCCTCAACAATGGAATTCATGAAAATTATATTACCTATTGCCCTGGCTTCTTCCCAACCAGACTTCACAGCATTTTGTCATGGATAACTTAACACTATTTTCTCGAATAAAAAATAAGTGTTGGAACTTTACCATATGTGTGTTCATCTGGTGGCCATGCTCCGTCATGTAGATCAGACCGTCCACAGACCGTGGTATCATATAATCTTTGGCAATAGGATATGAATTACTCTTTTGAGAAAATGTCAACTTTGAAAGAAAATGGGGAGAGATTAAATTAACTGTGTATTCGCTATTCTCATGAAGTTAATAACTATTATCTCACACACCCCTCTGTCCATAGGTCTCGTCAAATATTCTAAATGTATAAATGGTTTCCTTCCATCTTTATAATGTTAATTTTAGACTTGGGACGCTTCAAGAGAGAGAGCTGATATAAGAAAGGCAGTTTGCACTTCCAATGTATTAATTTGCATGCATTTTCACACTTATCTATTCGTGCCAAGTATTTCACTGGAATAATTATAGTAATTAATTCAAACCATTATAGAAGACAACGGTCTTTTTAGGAATAGAAACAAGGATTTCCCTGTGTCTGGATCATCACATAAAAAATGCGACTGTACGCTTTAGTGGTTCTCAATTTAAGGATACCACCGGATAGATTTAATGAATTATGTCGACATGCAGTCATTATTAACGGACGTTAGCTTTTCGTGAAACGTAAATAAACTCACATAGGCTGCTAATGTTACCATTTGGGGAGAACCTTTACTCAAAACGGGTCCGGGTCCAGGAATAATATTCAGCCGTTTTCACTATTGAAAAGTTGCCGTTTTGAGCTGTTTGAACTATTCAAAAGTCGTTAAGTTGCTTACATTTTCATGGAAATGCATTGAAAGTAATAGACAACTATAGTGTGTAAGTTGGCAAGGCATAAAAGATAAATGGCTTTCCTAGAAAACCTGCTTAGAAGAGAACTGAAATAATCCAATTTTGAAACAAACGATCCTTCGGGGACTTTTTCTCTCTTAACCTCTTTCTACACAAAGAGATCATTTAGGGTGAAAGTATCGTACTTAAATATCTTTGTAAGAAAGTTATCAAATGGTTCAGTCAGCTGCCCTTTGGCTACATTGGGTTCACATGGGGATCCGTATTATGTATCACATGATTCCTAAAGGGCCAGAGGACAGCCTATATCGTTGTTTAGTACATGGACTTTTAACTAAATTGCTCTGTTGAGTCATTTGCACACACACGATATGTAAGTTAAGCCTACTAGGCAATGCCATTTTCTTTGTCCAATGGCAGTTGGACCATTGTGAAGAAGAGCTATTGAAAAACATGCACGACTGCGGTAATTGTAGGCTGCAGGAAAAGATGCACTGAATTTCATGCAAGAAAAGCCTCTAAGAGGGCAAAGAAGACAATTGTCCTCAGAAACATGTAATGTTATTCATATATAATAAGTACAAACAGCTCTCCTGGACTATTTTTCCTCTTCATGAGACTTGATAATTACCAGAGGTCCTGCTATAGTCAATTACCTTCCCTCAGAGGTAGTTCTCCCCTTGGTTAGCACAGAATAATGTCATCTAAGATATTCTGGGACTATTCCTGGTTATATGCAACTGGCATTCTGACAGCTCATATCCCATAAGTGGGTCTCAATCAAGCTTACTGGTGTTAAGGATGAAGATGAATAGAAGTGGGTGAAATGTGAATAAGGGGGCTTACTTACTCGGGTAATAAGGTTATGTACGTTCAAAACATGCCCAGAAACACGTTAGGTAACATCACCCCACTATTTTGTGTATTCTTCTGATTCTGCATATAGCATTGATAAATAATTATTCCCCACCTAACCGAAGGTACATTCATCATTATATGCTTAATACAGTTCACTGTGTTTATGATCCAAAAATGTTGGTAGCCTTTTCAGCCAATGATTTGGTTGCATATCCAACAGATACCTCCTGAAAAAGTTTTATAAGATCATTCTTGAACAAAAAAGGAAGAATTGGATATCATATTAATCAAACCAACAACTCGTCCGGAAAGATTAATTCACATAATCTAACAAATAAGTAGGTAATAATTACACATAACGGAATATGATTGCATAAGGTGCTTTGCTGCACCGAGCGCTCTTATCCGGTTGCATATAATATGCTTGAGGTAGAGACTTTTTTGTTTTGTTTTTATATTGCAATAAAAGGAGGACAGACTGTAGCGGAGGGGTTCAGCTCTAATAATCTTGGTACAGCCAGCTTCATCCTATAGACTACACCATATATATCGTGATACTAAAGGTCTCAGACGATGGGGCTACCGCAAGTAACAGTGATAAAAAAGTCACCTATCATTTTTATGAGATTTCCAGACAGGTACATTTGTGTAAAACTTCCTATGATGACCGGCTTCCTTGCCGGCGTAAGGAAAATGACTGGGGAAAAGAAGACACAGCTTATCGACTGATCTGGTTGTGAGCTGATGGGATCTGAAAGTGCTGTCTTGTGTGAGAGGACCGAGGGAGATACCTCTCATTGTCAGACCCCATAGAACCCTGTCATTAAATAAAGAGTTTGTTTAAATACTATACACTTGGACTTAACATAAAAGCCACCGCTTTGGATCAGCATGAGATCGGGTAGTGCACATTCGGGATTGCTGCTTAGTATCATGTTTTCCCATTCAATGAAAAGGTTTTCTTTCGAAAATTATGCATGAACCTGATATTCTAATTGTTTTTGATCTCAGGGTCGGAGTTTATTTATTGGACAAATAAACCTGACTTCGAATTTCAGGACTTTAGAATGAGTCACAGAAGGTAAACGTTGCCACAAAGAGGTGGGTCATCTATTGACTCTTTGGATGGTATATGATCAAATTGATCACAAAATTGTTAATAAATTCTTATAGATCTTTTTACGCCAAGGCCGCAAAGGCTATTTCGTGCAACCCATGAATATCCCATAGGGAACAATAACCGTTAAGATCTTAAGGTATACCGGCTATATGACCCATCTTTTGGTTATTTTTGGATACCAACATAGAATAGTTGAGTAGTGAAATGCCAGTATATTTCATGTAGATTATTGTACATATGATCACTTGATCAATTTTGTCTAGGTGATGCTCTACCTTCTAAGTGCATAAGGTATAAGAAAGGACATCAAAGAAGTGGGTGTGGATGTGAATATGCCACAGTCTGCTTGTTCAAATAGAGCCATGAATCGGTTATCGCATTATGCAATCAGTGTTTTTTCCTGTCTCCTATCTTATCACTGTAATTGTCTTGACGTCCTTTCATATAGGTCCTACAAATCCCTGAGCAATTAAAAATCCAAGGAACTATGAGAGATGGATAAGATACGCAAGGGAAGGAACATTCAGACCACCTCTGAAGATACTGGCGTTATTAAATGTGTTTAATACTAAATCCTCATTAATGTACCGGTTCTCCCACTAATTAGTTTTTCACTCAAGCATGCACACTTACAAGTATACGTTTTATGCTTTGTTTAACTTCCACGTTGGGGTGTATATCGGCCGGCCTCAGTGTGTACGTGTGCATTGTTCAATTATTTTAAAGGATGATTTATCATAATTATGTTTTCGAAGGCTTATATAGCTAAGGGGAGAGACGAAGCGTTGAGTCTATGTATATCCCATGCTGGATTATTTTAGGCCTACCTTTTAAATTACAGGAAGTGTCTTTTTATCGCGTGCTTTTTTATCGCCAATAGGATTGTCATTATGGAGTGTTTGTGCTCGGGGCATTTGTGATGGATTACTCAATAAAAATTTGTACTTGATTTGAATCCCTCCCCCGATTCATTGAACCCTGGGATTATGTCTGCTATATGCGATATATAATGCCAAATACTTGCAAACTGATGCTAAAATTGCATCGTTTCATATAAAAAAGAAAAAGAAAAAAAGAGGGCATAACCGAGTGCAAGAAAAAAAAAGAACTCACCAAAGGATCCAGTTTCTTTAATGAATTGGTCCTAAAGAGTTTCCCTGTATCACTCTTGGCTCGCTCGGTGTATTCTCCGATGGGAGCTTTTTCTCCCTCCTCCTGTTGTTCCCCGTGCCCTTCCCTGGGAATATCTCTGGCTGGTCTTCCCTCCACAAGATTTCCAGGGACCAGAACTAGGATCATAAGAACCAAAACTACCATTCTAGGCGAAACGTTTTGGAGAATAGTTGGAAACATTGTGTCAATCGCACTTAGCATTCACATGTGTGTCTTCCAGGTAGATAAGTTATGGCCAGGGCGCTGTTTGCCCTTCGACTCCTTTTTGTACACTTCAGTTATCAGCTGGGGCAGTACGATCTTCACCCCTTTGTCGGTTTTTGCAGACCTTGGTCCTGGGTAAACGTTGGTGCATTTAAAAAAACAAGGTAAAAGTGTATAACAGGTATAGGTTTGAAGCTTATTCCAGACAGAATTCCCAACTTGATGCAAACAAGTCGATATCCTCTGTAATCCCTGTTGTGTTATCCGGAGGTGTTGCGGAGTGAAACAAAGTTTAAATCAATATGCTTCTACTTGATCAATAGTAGATTTGACCAGCAGTATCTTCAGGAGTATCCTTTAGTGTGTACGAAAAAAACGCCCCACAAGAATAAGGGTTAAGAATATTTGGAACCACGATAGAAGTACTGTGGACACTTTGGTAGTGAGAACCCCTAGCTGTTAGATGAAATTCTAGGGTGCTTTGTGAGGGTCCACAGTTAGGAGGCCTTCAACCCGTGTCTAGCACCGAGGATTGCCTCGCTGGTTCTGGTTGCTTTACTACACTTTCAGCTGTTCATGACCGTGCACCCTGTACTTATAGTAAAACAGCTTGACTTGAGGCACATTTCACTAAGGAAACGTGGTCACCGGCTTCGTATGCAACTTGTCTTTGGAGGCAGTCATTCTGTCACAGGTTAGGCCTCAACTCACGCCGGCGATATAAGCAATAATAATGAGGGGACAGTTTCATTAATAATTACTCATGTGGCATGAGTAAACCCTTCAGACATGCTTGCTCAACGCATGATTGGTTGAGTGCCCACGGATAATGGTGGCTCCCCCTATTCTTGTTTTTGTGCACCTAGAAACATCAGGTGGGATGGTTCCTCCTTCTCGCCATGTGGTTATGTCATGCTTATATCCTCATTGATGAAACTCGGCTGAAAGTGGGGTGGACGAGGAAATGCCGGGTGACTACCTATATGGGGAGTGTAGCTGAGTGTATTAGGCACCTGCTAGTTAATTCACTGCCAACTCATCTGTCACAGGTGGAATCATCACAGGAAATTATTCCCTCCATCTGTTGCCCTATGGTAAAATAAAGTATACCTTTTTTAAAAGATGGTGTACCGAGGACGAGAACTATGGTTACAGCATAATTAAAATTACTCAATGACCTGTAGTGTGTTAGGGTGAACTAAGAAAACATGCACAAGGACAGGAGGTCTCCCCAACTGTACTTTAAAATTTGATTAAGATCCTCATTGAAATTATAGCCCTTCCCATTACACGTCTAAAACAGACGGTTTGATCTTTGTCATTTATAATCAGTTGAGATAAGTGATCTGAATGCATCTTTCCAACAAATCCACGTTATCTACATAATGGAATTGCTATGTATTGTATCGAGTATATTCAAATGTTTGTTACATTATTTCGAAAGGTTTTCCCCAATGCATTTCCCTACCTACACATAACCAAGTCACTTAGAAGTAGTCAGATTTTACTTTGCCTCCGGGTCTGGGATTCATTCAAGCAGGACGCGTCTTTGTAGAATATAGCAAAATAGGGTGACTCCAATAGAATCTTTTTACCAACCACTGTTGGTAGTATTTCGAGAACCATTTCTCATTCATTTCTCTCCTGCACCGATAGTTATGTTTATTAGTTTCATTTTGTTGCTGTCAGATACAAGGCATTGATTTCATTCAATAAAACTATTTGGAATAGAAATAGCACCAACATACTTATATTTGTCAAACATCTGTTGAGATTCCCCATTGGAAATTCGTTATAGGTACTATGGTTTGTTAATATTTACATCGTAATGTGCTTTGGTTGTAGTATACCAATACTCATAGAGTAAGCTATATTATAGTTATTGTTGTCTTCCTATTTCTTCGAATTAATGGGTGTCATATTTCAAGATATGATATAATAATTACCATACATCTATTAACATACATATACATGAACATGCTCATAATTCAGTAAGAAAAAGAAGTGGTATATATATCCTGCTACACCAGTACACGTATATATAATGGCTATATCCTGTTTCCTTGAAACATATATGGATGTGTATCCGATGTACACAAGTACACAATTTACTCTTATCTTCACATATCACAAAACTGACAGATCCTGATCAATTCAATTGAGTTTTATTTTAATTTGGGCCTTTATTATAATTAAAACCACGTTCCAGTTACGGTATATCCCATACTATTGGGTTAATATCTCGGACAATTTAACCTGAAGGACTTATTAGGTAAAGTGTCATTGTATCAAGCTAAACCTTTTCCAAGGACATCACTCCATGCTCGCGGAAAGAATGTGCATGCCAAGCTATTATTATGATTTTATATTTAAAAAAATATCGTGGCAGCACAAGAAGACATTTCCGTTGTACATTATCAGATATCTCGGTATATCACCGGAATCTGTGGACGTAAATAGCAAATCAAACAATGAGGAAAAGTACTTTATTATAAAGCCTACAGTTCAGTGCACATTTAATACCCCTCGCTCTCCGCCAAGGCAGAACAGTAAAAATAAAACCTAGGTGACAGTATATATAATAATCCTCCTCTGAAGAGATAGATCACCTCATGTGGAGAATAGCCGTTGAAAGGGACGCTTAGACAATAAAATCTGAAGTCAAAGGTTTAAACACCTTACTCCCAAAAGTGTTATCAGTGGATCTTCTATGAAAGTGTATGATAAACTTTAAAACATTTGCCATAACAAATTAGGGAAACTAGTTCTTATACAGTTCATTTAAATATCCCAAGTATCTGGGTATTGGAAACATGATTGCGATGTTCTGAAACTACTAAAGCGGAGGAGGTAATTAATATAGTGTAAGGTCAAATTCTTTTGAATCCATTTTCTGAAGGAATCAAAACCTCATCTTTTTAAAAGTTTTTTTATTCTCCAGATATGCATGAACATTATTAAAACTATTGAAACTATTTGTGCAAAACTGTGCACAATGTAAGTGTATACAGGTAGTTATAAAATGCGTGCATTTCTGGGCAATTTTCCTGTTGTAACTGTGCAGGTGAAGTGAATAAGAACACAATTCAATGATACACACACCTAGTTATTATGGAATGTTGTGCATGTGCTATCACTTCATTTGAAGTACCTGGTACCCAAACAGTGCATCGTCTGGCATCGGCTATCATTCAGTTAGACTTTGATGAACTAGGCAGAACGAGACAAATGATTCAAATGCACTCTCTCTCTCTCTTCCCTATAAACCACAGGCAGAACTTCCGTTTTGGCTGCAGGTCTTCTTCTAGGAAGAGGATCCAGACGTGCAGATTATCAACGATCCCCTTGGATACCCATGACTTCCTTGGTTACCCACATAAACTACCAGGTAACAATGGGCCGGAGTCTAGACTTCGCTCCGCAGTGACCCCTGGAATTTTAACAAAATATTCGCTCATAATGATATAGACCAAGGACTTTCCCTTAAATAATAAAAAAAAGCCATCCTGCTTCTTTGCGCACGTTGATCCTTTAAAAGGAATCCTCTAGTACGCCTTATTCATTATAGCGGATTGTGGTGGAAGAAGCAATCCTATTGTCATTTAATTTCCATTATTATATATTTTGGTCACGATATTGGATGATTTCGTGTACTTTTTTGTGTCCCGAAGTTCGACCCCAGGGTCCATTGCAACCGGAAAAGCATTTTGCTTTACAGTTAGATAACTCGTTATCCAGTCTAGCATCGGATAAATAATAAAGCATTTCATGGTATCACCATGAAAAAACATTCTATGCTATACTGATGGTAGCAGATCACGCTAAATAAAAACAGGGATGAAGCAGAATATCATCGGCGAAGGTCTGGATTCTTTTCATATCTTTCATGGGTCTTACACGAGGGGAGATTGTATAAAGGAATTTAATTTCTGTTTTTTCTGTGTGCTTGGGCTTATATGTATCTTTTCTATACACGTATAAGCACATAATTTTATATCTTTTAGTTTGCTAAGCAAGCATGAAAGTCTGATGATGAGTCTAGTTTTTCTAAAGAGGCGAAAGAAGACTTTGAAACCTGTGTCTGGTTGCCTTTTAAGAGATGTTTGTTGACCTTGGAAGTAATGATCCGGTATAACAACTACAGCTTGAATTTCCTCCTTTCCCCCGATTCTATCATTATAGTTGCATTCAAAGGGACTCAAACTGTGAAAAGTATCATTAAATGTGAACAATTTTTATGGAAGTTTCCCTTTAGTATATACGAAGCTCGGCAATGTACTGCATGTCTATTGTATATGCCAACCGCCACAATTGATGTGGACATTCTCCATCCAACGCCAAGTAGTTCTGTCTCAGATCATCATTCGTGCATGACTTCCCTGACATCATCTGAGCATTCCTTTTTAGCGTTCCTTAAATAAAATCTAGACATTGATGGAGAATCAAATGGACTCAGCTCGTGTGCAAACAGGGGACAACAAATATTTTGATTTTCTTTACAACGGCGGTGTTGATTTATCACATAATATGTGCATCCGATAGCAAGAAACATGATCAATAGCATCTTCCCAGCGATATTCACGCCAATTTAGGTAGCAGTAATATACATGAACATAGTTGACTGATTTCAAATTTGCCTCTCATAGTTGAATACACATGTGAAAACATATGAGAATATATTATTTTGTCATTGTTGTGTTGCAAAAAGTGTGGCATGCATGGGCGTACTTAAAATCAAGTGAAAACCGGGTAAACGTAACTTCCCTATGTATATAAATCTAAAATAACAACCTACCTATATATAGCTATAACAACAGTGTATAGAACGCCTTTCTAAACCAACGGGACAATTGAACTAACTGGACTACTAATTATTGGAGTATTTATCCAGCGACGTCTTGGACTTTAGAGTTCCATATGTTAAACCATCTTTTGTATCTTGCACTTTTAACCTTCTGAAGTTTAAAATAGTAACGATTAACTCAGCCCTAGACCCATAGGGCATGAACACCACCGAACATATACATATATGCGATAAATAGAGGCATATACCTAGGACATGAATAAGTCAGACGGTGTGATGAAAAGTTTGCATGTTTAAGATTTCGAAGCCGTCCTGAACTTTCTGTTGAAAGGATGGAGATGGATATTTATGGCACGGTTCAATGATTATGCACTTTTATCATGATGGAAATTAACGTATTATATGTAGACTCGCCTAAAAGACAAAGAACATTGTGAAAGTTCAGATGCATGATCAATTTGAGTTGTTGACTTACGATCCAGGTGTGTTCATATATGTAATATATAATTGATTATGCACATTTCTTTCATCTAAGGATCAAAGCTGACAAAACCACATTCAAACACATTGAAGAGTCGATAGACAAAGGAATTTATAATTGAGGGACTGAGACAACAATGCATACTGTGTCTTTTATAGGTGTCATGTATCTATTACTGTTCCTTGATACCATAATAATCCTATCCCAGAGAGTATAGGCCGAGGCAATATGTCTAGACATATCCTAATATTACCAGAAACCATTAAACTCCCAGAAAAGCACGGTATATTTAACAGACCGACACATTTCAATCTCCTAGACAAAATTACCTTCATTCGAAAATTCCAATAGAGCTTTTCTTCGGTCCATGAGCCACATTCTGGACAAATCGATGAATTTTTTTTTTTTTTTTGAAACATTTTTATTCAATATATCAACAAAACACTTCTCTCCGGGCTGATAACACATACGATTACATCAGACCACCTTATCGTTCCTTGGAGTGGACATTGTTTAAATGCAAAGAAACAGAGAACATAAATCACATAATGATGACATTTGTAGAAAAATACATTTCATTTCTTGTGGAAATATGTTTCCTAAGGTGAGGGTTTTAATCTAGTAGGCTGCTTAAATCAGCATGTAGTGTTCTCCAAGCATTCTTCCATTCGTTGGAGGTGTTAGTTATTTTGTTTTGATACATCATTGTCTTACATCTACAATCTAGTTCTGCTATGAGATGTCTAAAAGTGAGTTCACCATTGTGAAAAAGCTTTTGTTTATGAATAAAGAACTTAACTTGGAGAATTATCCAATTGACAATCTTCTCTCTCATGGTGCAAGACTCTATGCCGAAAAGGATATTTTCGGCTTTAATTTGTATCTTGTTATTTATAGTTTGAAACATTGGTTTACCACTTTTTAGAGAGTTGAGATGACCCATAGAGCAAATACAACTTATTATCTCCTCCCATAACTTTTTGGTATTGTGACAGTCTACCAAGAAATGCCTAATATCGTCCTTTTTATTGCAAAAGGAGCATGTATTCTTATCTTTAATAGTTTTATTTTTTAAGAATTCATTGCACGTGATGGTTCTATGCAATACTCTATATTGGAAGTTTTGTAACTTTGTCTCAGTTGTACACTTGTAGGGGTGAAGAAAGATTTTACTCCACACAACATTCTCCATTTGTTCATTATTGAACATTAAAATATCTTTCCATCCGTTAAGCTTTTCCACTTTGGGTTTTCTTTTTGTGACAAGCGCATTATAAATTACCTTCGCGCTGGCTGACCTTACATTGACAATCACATTGTTAATTTTAATATTAATCGAGTCATCGATTGGACCATCATGGTCTTTTCTTAATTTTTTCCACCAGTCTAAGGGAATAGACGATAAAAGATCTCTTCTCCATGATGAGAGAGAGTCGATATTATATTGTTTTTTTAAATCTAACAATGACATGAACTGTTTTTTTTCATTTAATACATCTCCGAGAACCGTTATGCCTTTTTTTTCCCAGGATTCGTATAAAAACATTTGTCCTTTAAATTTAATGAAGCGATTAAACCATATTCTTTCTTTTAAAATCTCTGCTGTACTCTCAGGCTTAACATTATAATAATACCTGTTCCATACATCGAAGACATCTTTATAGAAATGATTTAAAACTGATATAGGTTTGTATCTTGATAATATGATACTTTCAACATTTCTGCCAGCGTCTGCTTCGACAGCTCTAAAATTATTAGAGTTTTTGTATTCTAAGAGTAACTGTATCCATTTTAGACGATTCGTTTCTACAATCTCTTTTATATTTCTTAAACCCAGGCCACCGTTTTCTACTTTTTGTACAAGAAAGTCGGTGCTGATCTTGTTAGAAGGGCCTTTCCATATAAAATTCATAATTATTGTATCTATCTCTTTTTGTGTTTTCACGGGTATAGGGACACAAGCGAGAGTATATTGAAATAAAGGAAGCACAAAAACATTCACTACTAATATTCTCCCTTTCATAGTTAATGATCGTCTGGACCATTGTCTTAAAACATTTTTCATTTTTAAAATAAGTTCACTAGTATTCACTTTTACAATTTCTTTCTCGTCCCTTGGGGATAGGAGCGTTATTCCTAGAATTTTTATTTGATTTTCCCATGAAAAATTTAAAACATCTCTATTGGTAAGTACAATGTTCCCCACGTTAAAACCTTTAGTTTTCTTGGGATTGAGTTTTAACCCTGAAGCGAGATAAAAATCGTCTATCATTCTTATAGCTTTTACAAGAGATATTTCATTTGGTACAGTAATTGTTAGATCATCGGCAAATTGTGTTATCTTTGATTCATAATCACCAAAACGTATACCTTCAATCTCATTATTTTCTCTTAAATTTATGGCTAATATTTCCACCGCAATTGTAAACATAATCGAGGAGATTGGGTCACCTTGTTTAACCCCACGGTTAATATTGAACCATTCCGAGATGTGTCCATTGTTACAAAAAGTAGCTTTCGAGTTGTGTAATAACATTCTAATCCAGCTTCTGTATTTTTCATTGATATTATACGACTTAAGAGCTCCGTCCAAAAACTCCCAACTCACAGAGTCGTAAGCTTTGGTGAAGTCTACAGATACCACTAGGCCCTGTAACTGGTTTTTTTCTAAAAAGGAAATTGTATCATCTATTTTTCTGACGGCTATTCCGATATTTCTATTTTTAATAAATCCAAACTGGTCTTCCCCTATCATATTATGTAGGTAAAATTCCAATCTTCTAGATATAACTTTTGAAATAATTTTATAATCCACATTTAATAATGTTATAGGTCTCCAGTTACTTAGGTGAGTAATATCTGAATCCTTTTTCGGAATTACACAGATTAACCCTCTACTTTGACTGTCACACATTTTTCCAGTATCAAGACAAAAGGCGAACATGGCTAAGAAGATATCATGTATGGCATACCAAAAGAATTGATAAAATTCAGCAGTAAAGCCGTCGCATCCAGGGGACTTATTATTTTTTAGATGATCTTTGATAATATTAGTTACTTCATCATATTCAACAGGGAGGGATATAATGTCGTTATCGATATCGTCCAACTGAAAAGAATTATTTTTGGACAGAAAATCTGCTTTACATGTTTGGTCTACTTCTACTTTATCGTAGAGTTTTTTGTAGAACCTTTCCCCTTCTTTTAAGATTTTTTTGGTACCTTTGATCGTTTTTCCATCAACAACTAACTGGTTTATAACTTTTTTCTCTGCGTTATACTTTTCCAATGAGCAAAAGAATTTCGTAGGGCGTTCTCCTTCTACCGCCCATTTGGCCCTTGATCTTATCAGGGCGCCATGAGCTTTGTCAAGTTCGATTTTCTCCAATATTTTTAAAGATTCTTTTCTAGATTTCATTTCATCCTCAGTCAGAGAGTTTTTTTTGTCTAATTCATTAATGATTTGTTGATGTTTGTTAATTGAATTTTTCCTAGCATAAGCTTTATCTTTACATCTTTTAATGGCGGCCTGCCTCACTTTCATCTTAAATATTTCCCATCTCAAGATAGGAGAGATATTCTCATCTGTTTTTTGGAAGGCCAAAGATTCGACATTTGCTATGAAATTTTCATCTTGAAGTAGTTTAGAGTTAAACTTCCAAAAACCTTGACCCCTTTTATCAGATAAGAAGGCTAAGGAGATTTTAATAATTTTGTGATCTGACAAGGGGAAAGAGTTGGAATCACTTCCTACGACAGAGTTCATCATATTATTTGATAATAGTATGTAGTCGAGTCTAGAATCAATTGAGTTTCTACACCATGTTTTCGGTGGTTTACCACCATTTTTTGCATAAATCGAGTCGCACAAATCTAAGTCATCAATAAAATCCTGTAGTTGGATACTTGATTTATGATGAGGTTTAAAGACAATATCTGCGTTAAGGTCGCCCATTATGACCAATTCGTCAGTGATCATTTCACTTGTAATATTCACAATTTCTCGTAACAGAATATTTTGATTTTTGACATTATCTGCTGTAGGAGCGTACAAGTTAAAAACAGTGGTGATTTTACCTTCCACGTTAAGAACAATGTATTGCCATCTACCATTAACATCTTCTTTGTTTTCTATTACATATTTTTTCATTTTACTCGAAACCAATATCATCACCCCTCTGGCTGCAGAGGTGCCATGAGACATGTACATATTACCATGCCATTGCATTTTCCAAAGTTTCTGTGTATCTGGACAAGAGTGGGTTTCTTGCAGTGCTACCACCGCGTTTTCATCTTTTTTAAATAAGTCAAAAATAGCTTTTCTTCTAATGTTGCCACCTAGGCCACTCGTATTGAAAGATATAAAATTTAGTGTTTCTTTTATATTATTATGGTTTTGCTCCATGACTGTTTTTTATTTACTTTGCTTAGTCATAACTTTTTCTATACTGATGATCTATGCTTCTGATGCTGACTGTTCTTCTTCCATCTCTTCTTCATTGTCGTCGTCTTCCTCAGATTCACTTTGGGATTGGTCGTTCGATGTCAGCTCATCTCTTATGTCCATCCATGATTTCCCTAGCAGGTTGCTGTTGGGTGGCCATGCCTTCATATTGTAGATTTCAGGATCGTCTAGAGAGATACCTACTCCCCAGACTTTATCCTTGGGTGAGGCTTCGGCGATTTCTTTGGAGCCTGTGTACAGTAGGTAGTCCTTGACTTCGAGATTGTCTCTTACTTTTGCCCTTAAGGCTGACATGATGAACTCCTTTCTGTGTTTTTCCCATTCCTCTTTGAATTCGGTGATGGATCCCATAAAGGCCTTGGCGTCTTTGGGATTGTAGGTAGATAGAGCCATTCTGGTTTTGTCAGCATCTTGACCGATTTTAGCCCTTTTGTAGTACAAGAATTGTTCGACGTTGTCGAATTCATATCCATCAGCGCGGAAAGGTGCGTAGTAATGATTAGAGAGTGGGTTGTGTTCGGTAAAAAAGGCCACTATCTTGTCATTCTCTCTTTTGGTTAGTTGGGACAAACGTACTGGTGAAGGTACAGCTGATAACTCGTTATGCCTGTACCAGCGGTCAACATAAACACTTCCTCGGCTGACTTTTGCCTTGGTATAACCAGCTTTGTAGGCAGCTTCTGCAATAATCTTAGCTCTGGCAGTTCTCTGCCTCATGAAGTACGGGACATCTTTTTTGATAAAGATTTTGCCTTTTTCTGCTTCGTGCTGCTTGAGCTTCAGTCTTGCATCATAAACCTGTATGGCGTCACTTGTTTGGTAGAATTCTGCTTTTATCACACAGTGTTTGAAGGTATTTACTCTGTATGCACGTTTGACTTTGATGTTTGGCAAAGTGAGAAGATTCTGCGTTATGTTCAGGATTATGTTCAAGGTATCCGGATCTGTCTCGTGATCTGTTGACTTTATTCCAACGAAGACTAGATTTTTCTCCAATTTGGCCATTTCGTCTCTGACCAGCTGTTCATCCTTCAGAATTTCCATTCTTTTCTTTTCTATGTAACAAGTGTCTTTCGTGTCACCTTGCTTCTGTTTTAGTATCTTTATGTCTTCCTTGTACTCTTTCATCTCTTTTTTGATGGTCTCTATTTCTTTGTCTCTGACGATGTTTCCTTCCAGCACATCATCCATTTCTACAGCCGTGTCGTTCACTATTTCTTTTATTAACTCCATATCCTTGAGGGCATCATAGAGCTGGTTAAAGCTTCTTTGATTGGTGTCAGCTAGATCTTGAAGCATTTGGCCGACGTCGCCTTGTAGGTTATATTTGGGTGGGTCCTTATGGGCTCTCATTGGAACTTTCTTGACTTCCTTTGGGACACGACTCTTCCCTCTTCCTGCCATACTTTTTTTTTTCACTGATTTTGGTTCAGGAGATTCACTATGAACTCTTTTTTTCCTCCTTTCCACTATTCTAGCAAAGGCTTCGTCAGATATATCTTCAGCGCACTCTCCGTTGGAAGTCATATTACGCGGGAGAACCAGGAGCGCGTTGCACCTGGTTGTTCAGGCCTTGGTTATATGCTTCAGGCTTAGAGTTCACTTGTGTTTTGCCTTTTCCACCACTTCCGGGAAGATGGCGGTTGTTTACTTCCGTTTCACAAATTCAGTTTAGTTGTATAACATTATAAGGATAATAGTTTATGAATGTGGGTATATGTAATGTTGTTTTCCTATGTTTTATTGCAGATCAAGGTTGTGGAAGCTTTATCTCCTTGGTTTGTGCTCTTAAATGGATGTTTTCTTCTTCGTTTGGGTTTTTCACTCTCTCGATTTCACTTTTGCGAAAGCGCCCGAGTTGGGCACGGTACCTCCATCTGGTGAGGAACCCGGACAGTTCTTTAGGCGATAGTGGCGATGTGCACGCCACCTGGTGATAACACTGGTATACAATTTCGACTGGGTGATTTCGCTTGGCTGATTTCTGTTTGTTTATGGCATTTGATAGTATAAGAGCGATTAAATCTGAACTTTTTCCTATTATATCACTATCCTGAGTGTACGATGTGTCCTTTGGTATAGTCTAAGTTCCGATTTGGTGATTTGCGGAGGGAGGTCTCCCGTGTGCTGTCCAAGATGGCAGCTATGAGGTATTCCTCCAGTGTCCGTTAATCCAGGGTGTCGAGGGGGGTCTCTTACGTATTCCAAGTATGGGGTGTTGTTCTTAGATTAGTCAAATTAAGTCCGTGGCTCTTAGGATTGTGTTTCCTTATTATTTGTTTGTTATTTACGAGCTGCTCGTGAGTTTCTGGTATGGGCACTTGCTATTCTTCCAGTGGGAACGATGAGCGATAATTCCGGATGGCGGGTTTCTGGCTCCTCCGTGGAGCGGGAGGATACAAAAAGGTCGATCTTTTCGTAAATCCTGTTTTCTGTCTAATTTAACAGCTTTCTCGATTTTCTATGAGTCTTTACATATGTTTCACACTGAGCGTGGAAAAACTGGAACTCTTCTGATCTGAAAAAAAAGGGAAACTTGTGGAGCAGAGCTCCGAAACGTGTTCTCTGATTTTTCTACCGACCGGAATAGGAGGGGGGAGAAACAGTAACGTATTGCTTCTCTTGTGGAGGTACCTCAAGGTAAGTAGCAGACACTACAACTTAGCAGGGTGTTTCCTTGACTATTGTTCTGCTTAATATCAAATAGACATTACAAACAGCTTGATTTAATGAAAGAAAACTCCGTACAAGTTGATACACCTAGAGGTGTCTTTAAACAGAAGGCAAGGGGGTGAGAGATGTGTATATTCCGAAATTTAATATGCAAAAGACAATATAAATCAAGGGGAACCGATTGTAGAATGAGTCCAGAAGTGCTGGAAATAGGGTGGCAATGGATGATCGAGCACTCTTTTAAGAGGGATACACGGGGAAAGAAGGGAAGGTTAAGAGAAATGTTTAGTGTGTGTCAACATGACTTACAACCGATGTGGACACTTTGTCACCTGTAGAGGGCATAGGGGCAATGATGTCGTGAGGGATCCGGGAATCAATGGTACTCGTTTGCACCAACTAAACGTTCTCTGTAATTCTCCCTATTGCCATTGCTGATGTAAAACTCTGAATATGTCTCAAGGTTAATATGCACGGGAGATCATAAATACCAGAGGCAAAACATAAGCATGGGAAGGCTTTTTATCCTTACAAAGGACATCCACTGTGATCATGTGAGGGTAGGGAAGGGGCTGGTACAAAAATACCCTGGGGCTAAAGTCATTTGTTGAACCCACAAGCCAGCACCGCTGTTATATTTCAGAAAGAAGTACAAAGTAGTCGTTGTCCACAGGACGAGGGTATTGGTATATCAGGACTTCGGGTTGATTTGACATAGGGATCTTGGGGTATTTTGTGTCATTTAGGGTACTAAAATACCAATGGAATGTGCCCATAAATGACAAGAGGAATTTCTGTGGAATTCTTTGTTAGCAGCTCGGTTGCTAGCAATGAAGCCCGTAGCTACATAAATAGAGCAGCATTACAGCCTTTGAGAATGGGACAAATGCCTAGAAGTCATAGGGGGATCTTCAGTTATATTCTTAGGATATAAATGATAATATCACATTAAATCTCACAACACCCTTATGCAATGAAATGATAGAAACCCTTATTTTGATATCATAATTATATATTTATAACCAATTATATAACTTTCTCAGCACAGCACTACTTACCTAAGACCATACATTCCAAAACATATTATGCTGGTTTATTAAGACATTGAAGAGTTATATGTGATATGGGTTGTGCTTCATAATGTGTTTCTTGGGTATCTATCAAGTTCGCTGCTTTCTGTCATACCCACTTTGCAAAATTCATGAGCCAGACTATCGATATTCAATAGAATAGAGATGGAACAGAATTCAATATTAATTTATCTAGCTATTCCTTTCTTTTCATATACTATACAATTCGTACATCGGGGGTCTTCGGGTCAACAATGTATATTACATATAGGTGCATATTCATTGTATTTTGGGCTGGTTCCCGCAGGGACTCCGACACTTTTAGTATTCATCACAGTGGGTTAATTTGGAGGAAAACCAAATGTTTCAGCTCAAATTAACATTATCTTTTCCAGAAAGGCTCTTCTTTTGCGTATTCCAGTTGCCTAACGAAAAATAGTTATTCAAGCCAAATCTGTGTAAATACAGACAACGTCGAGGTATAACTTTATATCTCAAAAGTAGTATCAATTATACATAATGATAGTAAAATGGAATATCATGGGTGTAAAATAGAATATCTGGAGGTATAGGAATATTGGGTAACAAAGTCTGAAACTACACTAGTCCAATACTTTTACAGGTTCCAGACTAGGGGTTACCCTAGCGGACTCATAATATTGGCTGGTGTCTACCCATTAATCAATGCCCATTGTGGATCTTCTTACAAGAAGACAGGAATTCCTTATGTATAGATGGATAGCGCACGTATAGCCGCCAAGAAGAGTATCTTTTGATTTCTCTGATCTAAATAAGTATGTTCGCCTGTGTTATAAAATAGTGTGTCACCAGTGTGGTTGCGAATATAGTCAGAACTTGAACAAAAGCAATTAATATGTATCTTATAGTTTGGAAAGCCATTGGAAGTGGAATGCAATGATCATCATTAATTGATTTGAAAACGTTTATTTTAGAAGCCAAAATAGCTTTGTAGTTGTTCTAAGGTCTAGTGCCTAGTGGTAGGATTATATAGGAGAAATAGTTTATCATAAATAAAATATGTCAACTAACTAACATAATTATAAGGTCTAGTTAATATATATTAGGACATTGACAGTGTTCTAAAAATCAAAAAGGAGTTCAAAAGTTCAAAAAGGCATCAGTCGATCCGGACGAAGTAGAGCAAAATAAAATTGAACATTCAGTTAATATATAGGATATTAGTATATCATTATAAGAGTTGTTAATATTTATCTGCTATATAATGTGTATTTCTTCCTGTTCCTAATCATTGTACATGATACATCACTCAGGACGGACAATTTTACAATTTCATAATTCTTTAAATTGTTACTAATTCTTCAGTACATTATTATAGTGAGATCAGCTTTTTTTTTATCTTTTCACATTTGATTGATCTTTATCATTTTGACCGGGGTTGTTTATATAAATAAGAGTTATTATATTTATTCAAGTTTGCCACATCAGAAGAGCTGCGTGTCTCTGTTACATTTCTCCTCGTGCGTGACAAGCTAATTCGGCTGAGTAATATGACAAATAGAAATCATGTAATTGTATCTTATAGCACTATTAAGGCCTAGAAACCATCACAATTTCACGTCGATAAGGAACCACGCGTCATGCATTGATAAAAGGTCTGATATATATGTATGCACATGAATAGCGATTATATAGATGATATGTAGATGCAGTAAATCTATTGAAGATGATTGAATGAGTAATAGATGTCTCTAAAGATAACATACAGCGCTTTCTATATATCATGTTTCGCCGCAAGAATATCAAAACAGTGTGATTAATCATTACAGTAAACACTTAAACAAGTATTATATTCTGGTGGGTCTGGATTTATCACAGTTATTTAATGTTTGGAGTATAATCACATCTTCATTTCCTCTGAATTAGTGTTACCCACATATAAGATACATACTTATAACTGTGTATTAAACATAAGGGTCTACAAGGGTTTTAATACCTCAAGTTTGGTATCTTCCCAGCCACATGTTTCATATCACAGTTCTGACAATGAATCCGACAAGAATCCGAACGTCAACCCAAAATACAATGAATGCAATGCAAACTGAAGCACACACAATTGCATATATATAATGTATGTATACATACATGATATATGTATGATAGGGATGTACATATAGGTAAAGAAGAGATATAGATCTCAGACCATGAACTGTCTGCAGAACGATCTTCATTTTACTTGAGATGGCACAGAAGAGAATATTGGTCATGTAAGGTGCATTTCTTAGTAAGTGGGAAGGTCAACAAAAAGTAATTTGTGCTCCCCTACTTTGGCAGAGTGGTATCTTTGACCCTGTTCTCTCTAACCCCTGCCCATATGCCCCTTATAGTCTGAATTATACAGTATTGTATATATTATACACCTTGGTGGATTACCATAGGGCTTTCATGGGGCATAGCTTTGTCTTTGAACTTCAAGTTTATGTCTATACAAGAAGCTGGGGGAGACCGCAGTGTGACCCGTACATACCCGAATTGACATGATTATCTGCGAAATTACCATACTTAAGGTGCAAATGGCAAGGATCTCAAGTGATGCTTTCGAGTGCTAATCTATTAATATGAGCCACACTCTTTCCTGCCAGAGGGATCCAAGGTGTGCAACCATCTTCAGATTTTCATTCCCATCGTTTAGAGTTTCGTCCATGACTAATCATAACGAGCCAATTTTTAAAGGTTCTAATTAATGAATTTCAAACCGGTTCACTATCAACATATAAATGGCATGACTCCAGACAAATCGTCAGAGTTCATGAATGAAGTGAAACTTTTATCACTCTTACCGGAAATGGTCGGTGCTTCAAAGTGAGTCTGGCAAATAAATCCTGTCAATAAAACAGATGATGATAGGTCTCGTATCTCAACATGTGATGGTAATTCATAATAACTCTCTGATATATCTTTCACCCCGCAAAAAACCCCGAATAATTCCATATTTTGTTGTGTGTGTTGTTTGGTTCGGCCAAACCACATTTAACCCAGCAGGTAATACATCATGATACTCATTAAATTTCTATACGGAAAGGATATACTCAAGAAAGGGCTTAAGGGTATCTCCAAGAAATCCAGATTTCAAAGGGATTCCTTTTCATTTTAGACTGGCTTGGAGAAACCGCCTGACCTTGATCACTTTTTCGCCCCGAGTGCACTGACAGGAATAAAAGGTTCAGCTGTTTATAAACTGATAAACATACATGAAACCTTTAAAAAAATCTGGCTGAATAATAAGCATGAAACTGGTTCAAACTCCCACGACTTTTAGAACTAGATTTCTTTCACAGATCATCCTGACACCTGAGCTATTGTTGGTGAGCTCTTTTTCCTTCCCCCCTCAGATCCTCTCAGATTTTATCATATTTTACTCCGAGGCAAAATAAAACGTATATTTTAAAGGGTTTTTTTCTCTTCTCCAGTATACAGCAAGTGGTTCGGATTTCAGCAGGGTTGTTATTATTCATCTCAAAGCGTTTGATTCAGTGCATAAAGAAGTAATTGAGTGTGTGTGAGAGAGAGGGAGAGGGAGAGAGAGAGAGAGAGTGGGAGGGGGTGGCGTACTTTTCACACAGGGAACTTTGCCCTTGAGATCATTCCGGCTAAAAAAGCAATCCTACAATGATTTAAGATTGCTACATCTCCTAAGGATACGTGTTGAGGAAACTCATGTAATCACAATACATAGGAACAACGACCTTTCAAAGACATTATAGTCAATTGCAATGAATCAGGCACCATTATCCTTAGAATAGCTGACTGCTTTTTCATGTTCCATTATTAGTTTCATAAAAGTAACTTATTTTTCATCCCTTAACAATGGCGCCGCTGCTATCTATAAATTTGCATGTCTATCAGCCGATTACTATATAATGATCAAGCCTCCGCAACACATGCTACCCTGCGGTCTTTAATTGAAGCTACGTTCTTAAAAATGTATTTATATCCCTTCTAATTATTGCAACATCATTCATCTTTATGTTTGTGTATTATAAAGAACTATTGGCACTTATTTCTCATATAGTTGCTAGGCATCCGTGTACGCGGTGAAAATAATAATTCATATGCTATAGTGATATTTCGAAATTTGTTTTCATGATGAGAAGAAATAGGATCATGGTAATATTTTATCTCTTATCCGTTGATCATCGTCGCGCTCAAATGACATGAACTCAAATGGACCAAGAGGTTGGGAATACAAACTCTACACCAGAACTTAGTCCAGGGGTATCGTACAAATCAGGGTGGCATACGTAATATCTCGTGACGCGAGTTGCAAAAATGAGAGCATGCAGAACCAGTTCGGTACCTCAGATTGATCTCCATGCCTCGGTTGGCAAGGACCTGGGACAAAGGCATGAGCCTTTGTTACCACCTTTATGCAACAGAGCTTTTACCAGACGCACTTATCCTTGGGGTGTGTAAAGAGTTGAAAGCTCCGAAAATTAAAAAAGGGGGGGGGGCAAACAAGAAGGCCGTTGAAGTCCTAAGAAAATATAATAAGTTTTTAAAGCTTGATTACAGTTTAATAGGCGCATGTTTACTTGTAAAATAAGAGAATTTCACACTTTTAAGCTGTAAGTTTGTGGTATATATATGCCTTTGATGTGTTTTTGTCAGTGGAGATATATATATAGGGTATTAAGGCTATCAAAATACTAACACAGCTGCAGTGGTGAAATTTACATCTGATATAATTCGGGATATTGATTTGATGTACATGTATATTAAGATACTAAGAGACCAACACACAATGAAACTGCGATGGTGAACATCAATCTAGATGTGAATTGAGACCTTGGAAAAGTGTGAAATCTATACTGACTATAGCTCACCGGGTATGCTGTTTGCACTCCGTACACTTCATTGTTGTCCATATAATGACTATACCAGGGTATTTTACTGTGGACTTTATCTTGTTTGAACCATCGGGGTTACTTGGGTACTTTTATCAATCGATAGGAAATCATCTAAATGCGCAGATTCTCAACCCTAGAATCCTTTTCCTTAAATCCCATTTCCCAACCATTATGATAGTGATTTTACCATGTATATTGCAAAGTAAAGTATGAATTTAATTATTCATACACATACATTTAGGTTTTGTCCTCAATAACCGAAACCGACAATTACAACTTGATAATAAAATATCATCTTTGTGAGAGGATATTGGTAAATCTCTATTTCAAATATCACAAGTATGTGTCTCTTAAAATGAAAGCTCTATGGACCCCTCTCGTATATTATGGCGTTTCTCACATCATAATACTAAGGTGTAAAATTCATTCACAACCCTGAATATCTACCCTAAATTCGTGTCCCATGTTCATTCATGAAAATAGATACATGCAATGACAAATAAATCGATGAACCTAATGTGTCCTACAGATATGGGCTAATACTTGCATTGTGATTGGTGATTGTCAGTTTAATCAATATCATTGATTTCCGTTAGCACCTGTCTGACGATTTGGTGTTGATTGCTTTCAGGTTGAGGTGAGGTCACCACCTCGGCTCCCACCACCTCATTTGCACTTATATATATTACAAGTCGAGGCTGAAAGGTTCACCTGACAGAAGGAATTAATTTTTTATTTTGCTTATAAATCTTTTCATAAGTCCCCAATTACGAAGATCAATATCCTAAAGGCGTCGCTTCACAATAGAGAATTTGGGACGCATGCTTTCCCCGACGCTACAAAGTTAATGTTCTTTTTGACTGTCCTTACTTAAAAGCGGAAAGCGCGGGTGATATACTGAAAATGATAATAATTGATTTCTATAATATGGCAAACGGAAACAGGAATCTAACTCTGTGAATGCAAAATAGTTTGAATACATGCATCTTAATTGTGCAAATTATTGGTTGTGGAAGCATTTATGTGTTTTTTGATTAGAAAATAATTTTGGTACCAGCTACCCTGCCAGCATTAAGATACTATCTTGAAAAGATAACTAAAGGCCATAAATGTAATTGTTATGTTTTTTTTCAGGGAGCCTCTTTGACAAGACAATCACAAATGCCCTCGTCTACCCCTTCATAATGCACAATACATTAGTTGTTTACTTTCGGTAAATGGGGTTTCATGCACTAGATTTATGTCACCTTTAGTTGTCTGTTGATAAATGCCTCCCCTATTTTCCGTCCAGCAGGGGGTTATTTAGAAATCTTCAACAATCAGAGTGAAGATGGAAGCTGTACAAATGTACCAGACTGGTATCATAAACTTCCCCCATGGTGATTAAGCATAAGTGCATGCATACAGTCGATGCGAGCCGATTTGTGCTTCGAAATACAGCCTGTGCTTTCTTTTTCTAACACTTCAATATCAATGTGATGTGCTGACAAATATCATTCTCTGTTTTCGGATGGTCGACACCACCGGAATACGAGCAGTCAGGACAAGGAGGAGCTTGGGGTTATCCTGGATCAAACTTAAATTCCTGAATATTCAGCTTTAAGTATCTATATTTGAGCATTTATTTAATTCTGGATCTGTTTTATGTCAATAAGAAATGGCTGACCGAAAACAGGTTTTGTCGAAGGGAGAAAGTATAAAAGGATCCACACCTCAGTCATAAAAGCTATTGTGTTCCCAGTCAGGTTCAGAAGGCAGTTTTGGTCACCTAAGTTTCAGGGAGTCATTAACACTTTAGCCTTAGTCTTAGCCTTGCGGTTAAGCTTATCGCTGGATGTGGTATCGAGGAATGTGGGGTGTCTGGACCTAACTGTTCCGATACAATCTACAAAAGACTTCATGAGTTATCACTGCAATTTATTGCTTCCGGCAAAAACATCATAACAACTATGCAGTCAAACGCGGGAATCTATTGTAACACTTTAGTCTAGTCAAAGCTTTTATTTAGTGTTTTCAGAATAATATCGGGTACGCCTAATCGATTTAGCTTGCAAATAACTATATTAAATTATAATTATGATTATCAAAACGTGGAAGTGATGACGTTGGTCATACAAATATAGTACATATCAGGATCGTTTGAAGAACATTTACTTTCTTCACAAAACATTGAATATAAAAACAAACTTCTTGCAATTGATAAAGGGGCACTTGTAGCCCGAAACGTCGGACCCCCTAATAAAACAAACCTACAACGAATCTCCTTTTCTGTCCTCATTTTTCTGGTTTTTACTACATCGTGATTGAATATAAAAATCCACATTTCATCTAGGCTAAGAGTTGAGGAAGTCCCTCCAAACTGAGGGAAAGCCTCTCGCTCCAAACCGCAAAAATGCCATTATAATCCCATTAGAACGCCTACTCCATGGCCGGGAGTGCAGTAGGCGTTAAATCGCTGACATACTATTTTATGAGAGGCTGTGAGCCTATAGACTGATTTCTCGGACTCTGGTCGTTTAATCTACATGTATGCCATTCATCTTTAAACACCTGTCAATCACAAGTCCCGACCCCCTACTCAAATCCCCTCCTGACGTCCCCTCCCCCACCACACATGAACCAGCCAGGTGATATGGGAATTCATGATAATATTGCAAAATGATCCACTGGGACTGCATTCACACAGCGTTCCCCATGCAGGTTTGGGGGATTATACCAGAAAGCATATATTATAGTTATATCTAAAAGTGTGTGTAAAGATAAATAATGTAAAGTATTTGTAACAATTTGATTCTATACCAACAAGGCAGTTAGGTCCAGACACCCCACATTCCTCGATACCACATCCAGCGATAAGCTTAACCGCAAGGCTAAGACTAAGGCTAAAGTGTTAATGACTCCCTGAAACTTAGGTGACCAAAACTGCCTTCTGAACCTGACTGAAGGTTAAGAATAGTTATAAGGTCTTTCAATTCAATTGAACTCTACGTTTTCAGTGAATTTTAAAAACTGTCGGCCCTTCCTCTTCCTGTTTTCTTACATATTTCCTTAATTTAATGAATAATCTTAGGTTAGTAGATATGTGATGGGAGTAACAAGAACCAGTACATTTGAGCTGTTTTTGCTAAGGTAAACAGCAGGTTTAGCCTAGTCATTGACAGGTTAAATGAGTGCAAGGTTTGCCACTATTCTAATCTTGGGTAGTTTTTAAATCATACTATCATCGCTGCTTCGGTCAAAGTTTCCCCTCCTAGCCCTTTCTTTCTTTCTTTCTTTCTTTCTTTCTTTCTTTGAGATTATTTGAAATGACCGGACGGAAGCTCCTGGTGCGCACCCGGAAATCGAAGTCCGCAGCAAATAAATCCTCCTCGCTCTTCCTGATAGAGAGGATATTTCAATATTGTTTTGGTGTTTATTTTGCGTCTTCATTTGGTTCACCCCTTCTTAGTATGATATGTATGGCTGTAACCGCATGTGGTTTCCCACAACTGTGTGGTTCGATTGATCTCCATATGAATTGCGACAAAAAAACCTGGCGTGAATATTGTGAATAACCTGTCGGCTCTGGCAAGGACAAACGATGGAGAAAAACCGAATATCTGAATATCTTTATCACGGAGCAAGTTTCGTGGACATCTTAGCCAAAGTTTTTCATGAGTTCATAAAAGTATAATCCTTTGCCATTTTGGGGAAATTATTCATTCGTTAAAAGCGTCTAAGATCTGTGAATTGGCCTTGGCAAATACTAACAGTATACTCTTATATACTCTCATGGATTTAAGCACGATTGATGACAATGAATTTGTCATTTCCATCGCTCTATATGGGCTTTCGATTATAAATTCGTCCTTGGACAGTGGATTTACAACTTTCTATTATTACCAGACCAAAAATAGCGATAGACACAGACAGCAGCTAATTATAATAACAATTATCCTTTCCTTTTTGCTTGGATTTTAGATGGGATAAAACACCTCTGCACTGAACTCTCTCTCTCGATTTATATCTTTGAATACGTATTGTCCGCAAGAGTATAATAGAGTCTCAGACAATTGCTTGTCGAGCTCCAATAACCACGAGTTTCTTACAGGTATAAATATATACTCCTTGTGAATATACTTGATTATAAAATAACACCTGGTGATGAAAGATTTCATTTGACAATATAGGAATCTTTGTTGCTGTTTCTTATTTACATAGATGTTCATGATATGCAATCCGGTGATATATAACATGTATAATAAACATGAGCTTGATATCAAATGACCACCCACACTGACCTAAGCAAATATATAACCGGTTTCAACATTAAATTTTCTACACTCTAAACATATGATTTGACGGTATGAGAGATGTAATATGTCAAGGGGAGGGGCAATGAAACACCCAGTTGTCACGTTTTCATCATGGTCAAAGGAGAGTGAATTATATTAAAGTTCATGCACATTACTTACTATCACAGTTTTTGTTGTTGAACACATGCATTATCCGTTCTTGAGGACACCCTGCCAAGCACCACACACTGTGATCAGGACTTCCCTATAAAGCGTGACCAACTGATAACAATGTCATATAGCCTGATTTAGTCTCACTGGCAACTTCTCCACAAAAGCAATTTACTTTTTGCCCGATCGCATTCATACATTCGTTCTTTTTGTCCCCTGTTATTGTTATCAGGACCCAATGTAAAGTGTGCAAATACCTAGACAAATGTGACGACACTCCCCGCCTATTCTACACACTATAATTCGAGGCTTTTCAAATTACACCATAGGCAGTTGCCTATTGTATGCTATTGTGGGAGAAATTCCTCTTCCAATATGTAATAGAAGCGATGGTATCATCTGATAGTAATTTCCAGCTCAAATGTTCAAACGTACTCGCAGGTTGATGTTTTTTTACGGAGGGTGTATAGTGGGAAGAAGTCTCACCCCAATATTCAAAACCCAGTGCATCTTTGAGTTGGGGGACACATGATATGATTGTTCGTAAAATGAATGGTGACTCAGAATGTCAGGTGTCTCTCTGTCGGGGGAGATAACCTTGGGATATTTTTTTAGTAAAATGGCTTCGGAAGTCTCAGGTCTTATGAGGCATTTCACCCCTGAGGATCACCGAAAAGGTAACCTCGTGTATACACCAACATGTGGCCACACCATTGGTTTATCACCCCGGAACGTTAACATCCGTGATTCTACTTCCCGAATGAGGTAAACTTTCTTAAGTGCCTCTGTATGTTCTCTCTCCATTTTCTCATCATTTGGAGAACAACGTACGATGCATACTAATTAACAAAAAGAGAAATAAAGCCGAAAACTTGAAACAGTGAGAATGGTGCGCGGTAAATTTTGAACTAGTCAAACCTTTTTGGAATTGAGGATTCGGAATAACTTTCGTCAAGTAAGTGGGAGAATTATTGACACATATTCGGCAAAGACGAGAAGGAAAAAAGAAAAAAAGTCCCCGCGATGAATAAAAGTCAGTTCTCATTTTCTTGGCAACGATTCCAGCAATTCTCATTACATATATTTGACTCTATTGCACTTGATGACACGTACCGTTCCTGGGGGTAATATAATTACCTTTCACATACAAACAGAAGCATGTTAGACTGGTCTGCGTTTGAATACACCCTAAAAGATCCTTTGAAGATGGGAAATAAATCAAAATATGGACCTCTTTCACTACTTTCAGGGTCAAATCTATAAGAAAAGGAACATTTACAGGCCAAGAATCATGATCATAGATACCGTGGCGGTTGGGGAAAAAAATCATTGAGTACAAGAGCTAAGGTCAATATTATTGACGATAAATTATATCTGACGCACAAAAAGCCCTAAATTCTAGACATAACATGCGAAGAATGATATCGTATATAGGTCTTTTATGTCTAGGTTTTAAGCGCCTACCCTCTAATGATGAACAACTTTCTCCTTCATGTTTCTGTTAAATTATTTTCAAGTTACAGGCTAATGGATTTTCTTTGATGCTGTTATAAATTGTAGATAGGTTATAAATTGTTCGCCCTAGCTGTCTTCTATATTTCGCTATCAATATTTCTGTCTGGTGAAAATTCACCGAGAAAAAAATCAAACTATTATATATTCTGTTATTAGCACAATACACAATTTAATTATGAAAATGAAAAATATTAAACCGGTAATACATAGGGCCTTGCATTGGGAGTATGAGCGTTTTGTTTTTACATCAATATTTCAAACCAGCCATTTTTTATCGAGTGCATACGAATCCACCTGTGTCATTCCGTTTTCATACAGCGCACGGTCCCAAAATTAGACTTCTATTACTTGTATTCAGTTTCTCTCTTTCTACGAACCGCTTACATTCTAATAATACCTATATTCAATTTAAGACCTTACAGACCTCCTTGAATTATAAATAGAGGGAACCTAAACCGAAACTGATATTGTTCCTATTCATAACGCGTAGATATTTCGGGTATTTCTCAAACTAGTTGTTCGTTCTGGAGTCATTACAACGACCCGTTTGGTCACTAACACGTTCGGTTAAATAACAATCCCCAGACATATATAGGCCAATATATAGCTAGTGTGACCGTCGTTAACGTTTCACTAAGGGATTGGGGCATTATTTAAATCCTGTTAATTGGTGTCCACCGACCAGATCAGATTTTCGAAAAATAAAATAAATTCCAAGGAGTTGCCTAACATTGATGTTAGGGATATTTTTGTATAAATGGCCATGCTTATTTAATGAGGAAGACTTAATGGGGTTTCTTTTAATACGGTATGGAAGAGAAAATTAATTCTAATGAGAAATTATTTAGTGACTAATGACAGAGAAATAGGGGAAAAGGGGCTTTGTGAGGAAAGAGATGAAGGTCTCCAATACGATGTAATAAGGCAATATCTCCAAGCTCGGGTGCACTACAACGAAACTCAGTTAATTGCACACCATGCACTAAAGCAACAAAATCCACAAAATGACTGTATAACATTCCTTTTAGATCATTAAAGGTGTATGCATGTAATAAAACAGTTAACTAGCTCGCTGGTTTCACTCGTTTAGAATATCACTCTTTTTGCTATATGCAAATGGTGTGATATCCACCTACTCTCCTTCAAAAATCAAAATTTCAAGTAATAGCAAAATGAAAGCTCCTCTTCTCCTGAGTGTGAGTGAAGTAGTGATTCCTCACCAGGGGAGATGTTATTTCTCATCAGCTTCCTTGAGTTCCAGGGGGAAGACCCCCAGCAGGTCAGGATGTTGTTGAGTATGACTGTGTGTTATTTGTCTCTTCATGTGCTCAATCTCCATCTTTAATTATTATACTGGACGTTCTGCCATTGTAACAACAATAGCCCCTTTCTTCTCCTACAATGTACAGTTTTGTGAATGAATGATGAAAGCTGGGCCACCTTAATCTCTCGAAGCTCACATTTGCAGCGCCCTGGCTGCCCAATAAGGCTCATCCAGGTCGGTCAGCTGCCTTGGCTATTACAAATATTACATGCCGGATCCCTTGCCCAGCAGCAGTGATGATCTGCAGTCCTGGTTAATCAACCATGCAGACACTCAGACCCTGCCATCAAGACATTGGCCACATCCTCGGAGGGGCGTGTGGCCCCATTTCCCAGACTGCCAATAGGGCTTTTAGCAGAGGGAGGGGCAAAACTTTGGTTTCTGATGCAACTGAAGTTTCCTTTGCCTTAGAATCTTTAATTAGCGGACAGTTTGGAGGCGCTTGACTTGGATGATTCGGCAGAAGGAGTCGGAGACATGGACGGCTGCCTCCTAAATTTGTCTCCTCTTCCAAAATAGACTGGAAAAGATCTGACTACTATATATAAAGTCCCGTTGTCACCCATATTCTTTTGCTATTGAATCCTTAGTACCACGGCTTTAAGGATTTTGATATGGAAAATAAAGAAAAGTGCCAATAATTAACGTTTTGACATACATGTGTATTTGTTTTCTGTAATACGTAATTTTGGATTAAATATTTCGTTTCTGCTCAAAATTTCGCCAATTTCCGATTTTCTAAACGTTCCCCTAAGATAGCAAGTGAGGATAGAGCCTTGCGAAATTGATTGGGTTGTTCCAATATATATATGCGAAAATAGCAAAATATGGACATACATCTATGGAGCCAAATCTAAGACTTAACTCTTAAATTTTAGCCGGATGACATTCAAATTGGTAGAACAAGAATGGGTAAAAAGTAGCTTGAAAAGTAAAACACATGTTGAAAAGTTACACGGATCAACTGCCGCTTTAGCTTCTAACAAAACACCAGCGATGAGGCAAACACAATGACAATGGAAGCCTGATTAAAAAAAACCTGTCAAGTCAATGACCCTCGGCTGAGGTCTACACCGACATACACCCCTTACAACATCTTTACCACTACAAAGGTATACAAACACCAAATCATGATAATTAAATATTGCATAAATACCAGGACTTTGTATTGTCTAAATATCTGATCACATGGTTTCCGCCTATCGTTTCTTTTACTTATCCACACATAGCTTGTACTCATATAGTATGCACATTGTTTCTACCAAATCAATCATTGTATCGACGGGTGAGGAATTGGCAAGTGATAAATGTTGCTGAGCGATATTGACATATTTTCTTGCGACTTGCTACTATCAGCATCATCGCCATTCCCACCATTGGACAAATACTGTAATATATGTATTAAATTAAAGAATATTAGGTTTCTATTTATATTTCCATATGGGTACATACATCTAATGATGCGTGTTCTTTCTTTGTTCTCCTATCAACTAGTCCTAATCTTTTTGCTTCAAATTGTAATATATAATATCCAAAATATTTCCAGAATTGTAGGGATATATATAGTAATATAACCAAAGGGAAGTGGCATTGGCAGGTGAATTAGAATTGTAAAGTCAGCTGGGTGTGTATATTTAGAGTGTGCCGGAAGCCACAACAACTCTAAAATAGTGTTATTCTAAAGTATTTTTGCACTCTCAGCATCAGAGGTAGGGGCAATCACCGACTGTTTAGACAACATCTACAAATAGAATATATTATATATCATCGTACTTCAGCCCAACTTTGAAAAGCAGACGCAGACCAGTGATCCCCATCATTTACCAAAGTAGACGAAATGCATTTTAAACCATCATTTGTCTTGTGTGTGATGTCATTTCCATAGTGAGAATTGAGTGAAAAATTAATCAAAAACATCCAGACATTTCTTCAGATGTTGAGTGGATTAATTTGTTTGGAGATATCAACGTGTATTAATTTCAAGTGGAATTGAAATCTAAGGGTAATCTTTAAAAAATCTCGCTTGAAACAAAAGACAAAAATGGCCATGGGCATGAGGGGGATGTTCGTTTATTTTTATCTGGAATAAACAAGACATCTGAAGGAACCTTGACACACACATAGAAAATGATAGAGATACATTTATTAAAGTCTCAAAGATACAGGAACCCACCAATTAATCATCATACTGATTTCCAATGCTTAATACGATAGTAATTCATATGCATTAAATGTATCTCAAGTGCATGAGCGCTCAGGTAGTTTTACTTTCATATTTGCTTTCCCAAACTCATGTATGCCATGGGTAGTCAGCATCTGCGAGGAAACTGATCTAACAGGTTTAACCTCATACAATAAAGCGTGCAATATACAGTTTTGAGACAATCGTACAGTTCGAATATATTATAGCTATTTTGGACATGCACATAAAGCCACATGCTTTAGATGTTTCACCTAGATGAATTTAATAGATGGAAATGATTGCAATGTGTACGGTAATAAGTAACAAACACAGAGGAATTAAATGATATCGAGCGTGCAAGGGTTTACAATGCATATTCTTTGTAGCATCTAAGATTCTCTTTCATCTCATCATAGGTGCTTGTAACACAGTATAGATTACTATAGTGTGAAGGAAAATTCAGAGAAAAATCAGTCGACGATGACTGGAAAAATCGTCCGTAAAATTGATGAACAAACGTGTATCTTTTGACATATTTATTGGCAAAGAGATGAGACAAATTTGAAGAAAAAAGTGGATAGATATCGATTGCTGTACACCTCAGGGGTATCTGTGTCGAAACAAAATTATAAGACCCTACATCAGATGTGCCTGATGTAGTTGCAGTTGAGTTGTTAAAGATGATATTCAACATCTCATGCGGTGGCTCTAGTTTTAAAGAGTGCCTGACTAAAAAAAACGTTCATAACTGTTGGAGCTTAGAGTTTAACTCCAGAAAGTCATGCCATTTTTTTGCCAGGGATAATTATTCTTGATTGCTGAATGATTACAGGTGACATATATATTATTCAATTACTTTATAGCTAATATAATTATCTCCATTTATTTGTGGACCCGTTATGTTGTCGGGCGATGAAGAGACCGGTAAATACACTTTTTTAATTATCAATTTATCAGATCATTTCTTTATTCAGAAATATACCTGCATGCAGACTCTTATGTGGGCTTTTTTTTACTCTTAACTGCCCTTAAGGCATATGAGAAAAAGCATCAAGCGCGTCGGAAGATGTAGTCCATTGTGAGAAGAAACTTTTGTTCATGATTGCTAAAGTTCACCACACACGTTGAAAGCAGAGGGTTATGGGCATGAGAATAAACTCTAGAACTTGATTGTTTATATCCCCTCCAACCGACACTAAGATTGAGTTGTAAAGCTTTTTAACCGGTCTTACAACTAATACCGGCACTTCTCAGGCAAACAATATTTTTCTCAGACAAAGATTACGTTGAGGCACAGATGATTCCATTTGGATTTCGCCTATCAGATCTTATCACCTGTCACACATCCTTTAAATTAATTATCAGAATTCTCACCAGAAAACTCTCGCACCATAAGATGGATAATTAAGTGGACTAAATCCAAATGATTGCTGCATGGTTATTAAATAAAGGAGGAAACAGTTTTTCTCACTTGCAATAAATTCCAATGTTTGTCTCATTACTATTCAGTTTCAGTGGAGTTCCTGTTAACTCCCCTTATTAACTCTTTTGTATTTCAATGCAACGTTCCCTCTCAACACGACTGTTCATATCGTAGGCCTACATACTCCTTTAAATGGTTTCAATCATATGTCTACACCAAATAAACTGTTCTTCGGTCAGTACAACTCGTTAAGCGGACCACACATGTAAACAGTATTAATTAGTTGCACTTCATCTGCTGTTTCTGATCAGTGTTATCAGTATTTGACTAGCAGAGATAGATACTGTGTATAAATTTATGTTCTAATATTCAGTCCACTACAAAATATGAACCAAATGAAATCATCACCTTCACTGAAACTTTAAATTTAGATTTCTTCGACCTAATGAAGATAATTCGTTATCCTAATATTGTTGAGACCTAGTTGAACTTTACATAGATGAGCAACGATCCCTTGCCCGCCTTAAATCTTTTTTAACCCCACTTTTTGTTGTTCTTTTTTGTAAAAAAACAAAAATGGAGCTCAATCAGCATTAAAAAAGAGAAAAGAAACGGGAGGAAATTAAAGACCACTCTCTATGACCTGTGGAAAATATAATCATTCTACATTTCCATATACATCAATATAATTGTGACCAACCAAGTAGAAAGGGGACTCCAGGGCCAAATTTTCGAATTTGGGTTTATTATAGATTCTGAATCTCTGTGTGCTCCTGAGTCAATAACTGAAAAAAATAGTTGAATAGTCCCAGAATTTGCCGAGATGTGGGCTTTTTTGTAAAGTTATGTCAGTTTTCAGTAGATGATCTCAAATTGGTTGGGGGAGTGACTCATTTTCCTGTGACACATCACATGTACCAAAAAAAATAAAAAAATAAAAAAATGGAGGGGATGTACAGAAGGGGAACTGGGCATTATAAAAGGGAGGGAATTTTGTTGATACTCCAAGAATTAGTGAAGTTGCAGACTTGAAAGTTACCTGCCTGTCAGAATTACTAATATATATATTTTTAATATTCTGCAATGATCTTGGAGATATTAATTTCGGTGGTAAATTGGTATTATTTGCGGACGACGCAGTGATTACTGTAACAGCGAGTGGGGATAAGGAATTGGAGAGTAAAGCCCAAAATGCTATCAACATCTATAACAATTGGTGTAAACTAAATGGACTGGTAATAAATAAAAAGAAAACAAAATACCAGGTATTTAGTAAAAGCAGGTATGAAACAAATATTATGTTGAGGTGTGATAATGATGTATTGGAACGAGTACACATATTCAAATACCTAGGCGTATCAATTGATGATAAATTAAGCATGAATATGCAAGCGAATAGCATGGTAGCAAGGGCAAAATGGTCGTTATCTGGCATAAGTAAGAGACGAAAATACCTAAATGGTGATCTCTGTTGGCTGCTGTGTAAAACGTACGTACTCCCTTTATTAGAATATGCAGGCCCGGTAATTATGAATTGCAATCTAGTAGCACAGAAAAAAATGCAAAAAATAATATTTCAGGCACTAAGATTAGCGTTTGGTTGGGAATTATCCAAGAAGGAACTTTTGCTCAAGGGAAAATTATTACCCCTTGATTACCGAAGGGAAATTGCACTTATCAAGACATTGTTTAGAAAAAGAGAGGCTTATATAGATACGAGCGAGAGAGTGAAGGAACTCCGAAATAGAATAGGTGTCACGTTCAAAACATTCACCCCTAAATCGGAACGAATGCGTAAAAGTGCTTACTACAGAGTAATAACCCTGTGGAATGACTTACCGGAATTAATTCGCAATTGTAATGACCCAGCAGGCTTTAGCAAACAACTGAAAGACCTATACTGGTTAAAGCTAACAGAAATGATTGAAATCTAGATACTACCAAGTGGTAGTTTTTAATCTGTCCCTGTTTTTAATAAAAGCTCTTGTAAGGGCTAGGCGATAGTGATTACAAACAGCATCTAAATGGAATTGTAGCTGTTCGCATATAATGGTAACGGTATTATGACACTAATAAGTTGATTAGATTAAAACTAATTCTTGTTGGATAGTTTGAATTGGAAGATGAAGAATTGTAAGGTGAAAAGAGCCATGATTAAGCAAACACTAAGGATGAAATCTAACATTGTGTAAACCTGCAGTAGCGTAATTGTAAAGGTAAAATGACGAAGTGTAAGGTAAATATAGTATTGATTTGAGGCGACGCGAGAACACATCCACAAGTTGGACAGGCGCTTTTTGTATTATATTGTAATTTGTACGGCCAAAATGGTAATAAAAAAAATAAAAATAAATAAACATTTGTGACAGTGACGTCATAAATATGATGCGACTCCTAGCAGGAATTCCCAGGAACTTTAACTCCCGCGGGAAGGCACCTTGATTTGATTTGATTTAAAAATATTTTATTCAGGACATTGAACATTTTAATACGTAGTACAGTACAAATACTCTTTCTGCTTGGCGGGCCATAATTATATAGCCACCAATTAATGATCAAGAACAAGTAATCCGCATTGACCACTGTCAGTTAAAACAGGACAACAACAGCAATCCACACTATATGAATATTTGAACAAGAATTAGCATAATTATTATATCATAACCTGTAATAATCTTAGTATTTATAATAATCTTAGTATAGTTTTTTTTATCTAGATATCAAAAGAAGGACCACCCGTATCAACCTTTTGCATCCATTATATCATAAGCTTGTAAGAAATAACTATAATGATATCCACCTTCGTATAGCCCTCGACTTTCCCAAGTAGTTTCTTCTTCATATATAATAGATACCTTTTTACAAGCTCATTAAAAATTATCTGTTTGAATATTCCACTCTAGATTCAGCTCTCAAGATCTTTCTCGACTGCGGTCCTCTAGAGACATCTTATTTTCAACACAGATTTAAAGGAGCTTTTCCTGAATATTACATAGATACCGGTGTGCCACCGTCTTTAACCGAGTATATATACATACAAGTCATTATCATAGATGTGACCTGGAGGATAATTGTCCCTTTTATTTATGCTCCCAAAACTAATAATGTTTTATAAGTTCAAGACCTAAACTCACACGACCATTAAAATTCCCTACAAACCCTGCCACATCATTTGAGGTTTGATTGAAGATATCAACATTTTGTAAGTTTATCACAGAAAAAGTTGTCTTTGCATGTTTAAATCATAATCACCAGTTCTTTTCTCTCCACTTTGGGGGAGTTGTGCTTCTTGAGAACAGCGTTTCATGCCGGACTTCTTGAATTCAAATTTCCCTTCAACCCAGGCAGTATTCGGAAACAAGCTTAAATAAGACAGGACCTGAAGCCAAATGGAATCACTTTTTCCTGGCTACATGCCATGCAGAGTTGATATAAGGATTATTGTGAGTATTGTAACTTAACTCTTTAGACCTCAGTCACTGCTGTCAAAACGGATTCAACAAAATACTTTATACTGGTCTTCATAGAAATGCGTCATTAAGGACATACATGTCTTCAGGGCCCAAACATTTCCAAAGAGACTTAGACCTCATGGACAAAAGAAAACACATTAGGAACTTTAAGTAATCCCAACAAAGTAATATCAATTGGTGCACATATGAAGGATATCCAACGTCAAAAATAATGCGTTACATATTCCCCTATATATCCTGTCTTGTGTGCTTGAGTTCAGTCCCCTAAATGATCTCAGGCAAAATACTATCAAGCATTCATTATGCACAAAGCGGAAAGTAAAAACTACTATACTCCCATGGCCTTCTTGCCCCCGGCCCTATCTCTGGTTATCCGGCGGTTTTTATTCAGCATAACGGGGAAGATCCTCAGGGCGAATAGCGTGTAGCAAAATCCTATAACTGAAAAGAAACACGACGCATGCTAGGAAGGAATCCTACCACCACTTTCTTAGATCTATATCATATTTTATTTGAACAAAAAAATCGAAAGCCTATACGACGATGCAGCAATATTTCATTAGAATAAATGCAAAATGATTAAACATAAAGATATTTCAGATGATGAGGGTTCATTTCGATCCAATTGATCAACGATCAATCATCAATCCTCCCAAATTGTTTCGGCGAAACATTTCATTGAGTTGCAGGTTGAGAGACAATAGCCATAGGAAGCAGCATACGTGTAAAATGGAGAAAAGAGTGACCTTTTTATGCCCAATAAATTTAAACATCCAAAATACAATATACAACAATTTGCCATTAATAAATCAAAAATCAAAACGACGATTCTTCTGATTCATGTAACCAAAACCCATGAATCACAACTCCTTCGCAAAGGGATAATTTCTATGTCCCCTCCAAGTGAACATATAACTACAAATTGAAAATTACCCGCGAACATCCGAAACCTTTTCTTGATTTTTATACCGAATATCGACCACCCCGACTCCATACTCACACTCTATTAGTCTAAATGTTGTAACATGAGAATTTATTATGGTGGACATGATAATAACATTCAAACTGTCTAGACAAAGAAATAGACTTTTAATTCTTTTTTGCCACTGAAATGCTTAGCTTCAAGGTTGCGGCGAAGGATAGAATCTTATTTTGCACTCGAAATAGTATTTATTGTCAGAGTAATGGAAAAGGTTTTAGTATGTATGCATACATAATGGCAATCAGCAAAATAATGTTATATGGCTATGTATACCTGAATTTCGCTAACCGAATATCATTAAAGCTGCACTCTCAGCTAACGTCGATCAAAAACCTTTTACATATTTTCTGCTTTTTGTTCCATTCCTAAAAGTCATTTGACCAAGATATATACCACCAGAAAAATATTGATAAGTTCAGTCCTATTTACAAGTCATAATATGAGTAAATATGGTTCAGATTTCTTTTATCGTAACTTAATAGGAGAATGCAGCTTAATTCATATGTAGCTTAACGACTTCGTTGCGACGCATGAAGTTAAACCATATGAAGAAGTATTAATGTTGTCTGTGGCTAATACAAAATGTTTAAAAGAAAAGCAAAAACAAGCAGTAATGAATAATCTCTTTTCAGACCAATGACTCCAAACCCATACCTTCAAATTCCCCCAGGGGAAGCAGGCCTATTATTGATGGGGGTTGGGAGATTGAATTACATGGTTACAGAGGTTTCCTCCAAGGAAGGGGACTTTTTTAATACCATTTTGCAATCTGCTTTAAAATATATGAAGACATTGGGAAAATTTAAGTAATAAAAATCTTGATTCGTAACCAATTAATGATAATTAGGAAGACAGACAAGAATGTAGCACGATGCACAGAAATGTTTTAATTGAAAAGAAAAAAGAAAAAAATGCTTTCGTATGATTAGGCAACCTCTGGCCTATTTGAAGACAGGTGATAGATGGCTTCTATTTCGAAGCATGTGGTTTATTTTTCTCTCTCTGCATTGGAATTCCGTCAAGAAATCCCGTTTAGCGTGGCATATATCCCTATATATGTTTTCAGTGAATGTTTTCGAACGAATGAATCGAAGCGAGGGAACAATGAATTTCTAGTTGTAAACCTCACTTAAAGATAAGGAATGTTTGATAAATATCCATCAAAGCGCGTCTCTCTTTAGACAACAATTTTAGGATACGGCTAAATGAGTCGTTTATTTCATAACAGAGAATTCCCAACCAAGCAAGAAATCGTTTTGAGGAGAGAGACACGAGTAATTTGCTGGATCATAAGGAAGGTTGTTTCCCGAAAAAAGTATCCATGTGAAGGGTGGGACCGTCTTCTGGTACAAAATGAAGACGTTTCCCACGACAAAACAAATCATTTACGCCCTTGGGTGTCCGCAAAGTAAGTAAGATCCTTGCGTAATCACAGCTATGAATCATACGTTGCATAGACTACTCTGCATGGACACCCGCCCATAAAACAAGAATGGTAATGATAATTAACATCAGGGGAGCTTAATTTTCTATTTCGTCAATAGTGACAAATAGGTGGGGGTATGCATTAATAAAAGTCAAAGGGATTTTTTAACACCGTCGCCTTAAAAGCAGAAGGTACCCCCTGCTGATCGACATTGTTATGGGAAACTTTCCAGCAATTTGCAACATATTAAAAGTAGATAATGCCTTTAACAAGGAGCAATTACTCGGGAAGTAGGTTTGGGTAGCCTTTTATCTTTCAAATTACTTGCTTTTATTTTTGTAATGGGGACAAAGAAACTTTTGTATATTTCAAAAATATGCACGAAATCTTCAATTAAAATAATAGTCAATGATGAAAAGTAAGGTATTCCCGACATGGTTATATGGAATGAAATATTTGACTCTCAGCATGGTCAACGGGGATTCCTCTAGACATAGGTTTATTTTTTAAAAATGGATGTATAATGCAATTACATGCACTGTCTTTAAACATTCATAAAAGAAGAATTCCCACCCCCAAGCCATGTCTGACATTGCAGAGATTTCTTAGAATTTCCGAGAAAAATCAAATTATGGGTATTCACAGTATTAGCAGAGGTATGTTTTGATTTGTCAACATGCAAGAAGTATTCAGTTTCATTCTCAAGTGCCAAATTTTTTTATCGCATGTGTCAAGATAGAATTTCTATGAATTAGAATGTTTCTATATTCTTCAAAATTGAAATCTGGATGATCCGCCGGGGGGCTGTGGTTCCAAATAGCACGATTGTTTTAAGCAATCAAAAAGAGTTGTAAAATAAATGTGATGCTACACATGAAGTTTTATAGTTGCGTACGTGTGCGAACCTCATGAATAATAACCATTCTATTTTTAGATTCTAAGTCAATGTCCTGGCCATGGCTAGTTATGCAAGATACTTATCAAGAATAAATTTGTTTTACATGCTACTTTTAAAAGAAGCAAGTCAAAATCATTGGAATCTGATTATCTAAGAGAATATAGAATTAATCGAGAGCGGAACTCTCCGATTTGAGAAAGCCTAAATGTATAGAAATCGTCTTGAGAAACAATATATTTTGCATCGTTTACCGTACTCAATACTCAACAGGTAGTCTGGGGGTACTGCTTTAATGTTCTGCTTTAATGTGTGTTGTCACACACCTCCATTTTTTACAATTCAATATGGAATCCAATAATGAATGTTATTGTTATCTCAAAATCCTATGTTAGATGGGGTTCAGCCCAAGAACGGAGGGAACAGGAGTGGGATATGAGTTTTTGGTTCAGTTTTATTGGGGTCCGACGTTTTGGGCACATTTGCCCTTTTTCAAGGATCAAAATTATCTCAAAATGTTGATGTGGAGGAGTACATGTAGCTATGATCATCTAGTCCACTAAGCCCATTCTTATGCGATTCTCATATAATTCAGTGCAAAAGAGTCGCGGCAAAAGGCATCAGATCGGTTTAGTGGACTGGGCCCTTTAGACTTACAGTGCATGGATTGGATGTTACTGTTGCTGGTTCTGTAGGTGGAGTGGAGGGCAGTAGTAGAATTGCCAGTGATCAGGTTTCAATAAGTATGTATCTAAGTCTACGATGTATTATGTACGTATTATGTACCCACCCTTCCCTCTCCAAACAACCATAATCCACGTGTGTTCTTAGTCTTACCGTATATTGATAATTCATGGTTGCATTTCCTCCAACCTTAATGCTTATACAAAATATATTACCCGAATAAAAGGATCACGTTGGGGGGCATTACTGGGCAAAAAAAAGTATCCTTTTACCTGCATCATTTAACCTGTGACAAGATTATCTCCCAGTAAAATCTCCTGAGATTACCACAATAAATTATACAGGTATATAACATTCGAACTTCTCTTTTGTCTTTACTTCACGATAGGGAGTGTAGATTTTAATATTGGAAAGTAGTTCTTTCCTTCTCAGCCCATCTTTTAAAGAAAAGTATTAAAATGTTATTTTTTCCATAGCGTTTCTATTGGCATGTTGCTCCAGGAGAAATGCTCCGCAAAAACTGCCAAAAAGTGATTACATGATTGTGAGGTACGAGAGAGGCCATGCAGGTTCAAATTAGTCCTAGAAGCTGGATGAATTAAATGTGTATTTATCCACTAGGCAATATGCAAACTTATGGTCGTGAGAAGGGTATTTACCCCAGTTGTTCCCCCCAAGACGGTTCAAATGAGTCAGAGGCAATCACGACCATCAAACATGAGATCTATTTTCGCGTGCATGAGGTTACATGCACGAAATCTCATATTTGGATAAGGTATGAGTCATTGGAGATGGTAGAATATACCTGTTTGAAGACAGATTACATCGTGTGCATAAATCTTAAACTGTCCATATGTCCTCTCAATGCTAGAAGACAAACATGAGATAAGTAGCAATTTTTTAAACTGATGTTGAAGGGTGTTTTACAATCCTGAAAAACTCAGGAAGAAATGTACATAAAAGAATAATAACCTATTTTTATATCATGATTGTACAATACCAATGACACTGGGATAAGGTAAAGACGAAACCAAAGTATTCATCGCATACAGCCGACGACCGGAAGAGCCGGAAGCGCCCGGAGTTCGAGTCACCAGGGCGACGTTGTCACCTTCGTATATAAGGGAGCGCATCGTCGATGGAACATCATTCCTCCGCGAGCCTCCAAGCAGTGCACATCGACAGCAGATTTTGAATTCGGGCTTAATTTAAGCAGAATAGCTGAACGATGCTGCGATTTTGCAACAGGTGTGAGATAAGGCATAAGAAACCTACTGGTAAAAAGTGTGTGAAGAGGAAACCTGCTGTTAAAGCTGTTAAATCTGTCGTTATTAATGCAGAAATGGCTCAGAGCGGATAGAAAATTCCTGACTCTACTCCAGATTGATTTATCGGGTCACATGAGTGTGCTCGAAGGCATGGTGAGGGGCATAGCAGAATCTATCGCTACGAAAGCCACCGATGAAGAACAAATCCAAATCGGATGGGAGAAGACCAGGCCAAGCAGATATGACGTTTCCTCCCCCAGCGATTCATCGAGTGACTCCCGTTCAAGCTCAAGTTCATCGTCGGGGTCTACCGCTAGCGCGACGAGAAATCGTAGGAAGAAGAAAGACAAGAAGAATGACAATTTCAGCCATGAGCACCATATGGAGAAGGGTGAAGTAGTTGAATCATTTGACGCGTTCATTTTGGTAACGTTAAAAACTTTGCAAATGTTCTATGCTCAGGGTAAAGATGTATCGGGTTTAATCAGCCATGCTATATTAATGTGCGACAAGGAAGTTTCTCATACATATACCGCAAAGGCGTCTATCTCTTACGACAAAGCAGTTAGGATTAGAGCAAAGAAATCGGGCCTTTCAGCATTCGGCAAAATTAACCAAGAGGAAATGTTCAAGTGTTATAGCTTCGAAAATACTAAACGTGCCCAACCCACTAAGGCTAACTCTAAGACCCGCCCCTCTGGCTCTGCAGCGAAGGAAGGTTTCTGCTATCGATTTAATTCTGAGGCGGGTTGTAACACAAAGAACTGTGTTTATTCTCATAAATGTTCTCGCTGCCATATCGGGGAACATTCTGCTAAAATCTGTACTAACCAGAAGGTATCCAGCAAATAGGATCCGGAGAATCATGAGTTAAATATTCCAGTTGTTGTTCGAACGTTTACCAAGGACGCCCTTTTACTTAGCAACTCTTGCCAACCGCGAGATTTCTCACAAGAGGTCAGTGGGGGTCAGGGTCAAGGCTGCAACAAAGATGGCCGCGCCCAGGTATTTGACAACAAACAAGGTAATCGGGTTAACGAACTCGCGATTATTGAAGAATATAACCCAGAAAATAAGGAAAATTTCACTAATATCGTAGACAATGTTGAGATAGAGCATGTTAGTCGAGATCAACCAATTTTTGAAGCACCTAGTACACCGGGAGGAAGGATAATTCCTGTGTATCGTGCATGTGTTGATGGTTCATGTAGTTGCATTCATACGATCGACAATGTAAATACCCAACTAAAACCGTGTCGTTTTGCTGCTTATATGTTTTCATCCAGCCCAGAAGTATCTGCAGAATGGTGGACAATATTCACAGGAATCGTGGATGGGTTTAAAATAGTTGACGAAGATGTCCCAGGCTATGAGTGCAGAAATTATGCCTCCCAAACACAAGATGGACGGTATTGTCACGGCAGAACTAAATGAAGGCATGGTACCTTTAGCTTCTACCAAACCTACATGTGTCCACGCAATGGGGGCTGTATTTAAGCCTAATGGAGATATTCGCCCTATAACCGATTGTTCACGCCCAGATATGAGGTCGGTAAACAATTTCTGTAGTTCATTATGCCATGATTTCGCATACAAGAATATCCAAGATGTCACAGATATTTTAGAACAATATGATTATATGACAGTAGTCGACATAAAATCAGCCTATCGTTCCGTCCCCATCTCTCCTCAGCACAGGAGATTCATGGGATTTAGCTGGCAACTACATGACGATGAACAATATTATGTGGATAATAGATTGTGTTTCGGCTCACGTTTGGGTCCCTACTATTTCAATCTTATATCAGATTTCATTACCCACATTCTGAATGACAATTTTAAACTCAAGGTAGTAAATTACCTAGACGACTATATTGCTCATATATATCTCATTCTAAAGAAGCATCAACCGAAGCCCAGACCACCATTGTGAAATTACTACGTTTTTTAGGCTTCTATATATCGTGGAGTAAGGTTTCTCCTCCCAGCCAAGTATGTACTTACTTGGGCATTGAAATAGACTCTGCAGAAATGATACTTCGCCTTCCAATGTCAAAATTGAAAAAACCTCAAGGAAATTTTAACTTCTCACGTCAATGCAAAATTCATTACGAAGAAATCCTTAGAGAGTGTCAATGGTCTAATCTCCCACTGCTCACAAGTGATTCGTGGGGGCAGAACTTTCAGCAGAAGATGCTATGATCTGTATAAAGAGATGGTCCAGAAGAAGGTGAATCGTCTCCCCATGTCAGAAATTATGCTTCAAGATCTTCAATGGTGGCTAAATTTTTTAGGTGTTTAAAGGTGTTTAATGGGGTTGCATATATTCAACACCCTTTGTACGAACACCCTATGGTCTCAGACGCTTCAGGAAAGGGTTATGGTATCTATCTACAGAATGACTGGATTTGTGGTGCCTGGCATAGGTGTAAACAGTTATTGATCATATTTTTTCATAATTTCTAGAATTTGGACTTCAATAATTAAAATAATGGGTCTCAATTGGGTGCAATATGGTGGCAACCTTGCTCCAAATTCACTTTCCAGCATTTATGTATGTTAGTTATGACGTCATCATTATTGTCTCCATGACAACATACCTATAAAAATATTTCTAGTATTCCCTGATGAAGGATCGCCACGAATCCGAAACGTTGGAATCACAACTCAACATTTATATCAAACATCTGAATAAATATCACCTCTAAAAAAATCGCTTCGGTTATAGTTTTGGTGTTCCATCGACTTAGAATATTTCTAGTATGTTTGTATACATATATTTTAAATTTCATAAAAATCTGTTCATTTTTTATTAAGTTATGCCCCCTTCAATTTATATAAAAAATTGATGCCTTGAGGCATCACCCCGTCCACTGAGCCAAATTATGTGTGATGCCTTGAGGCATCAGCCCGTCCACTAAGCCATTTTGATGTTGATGTCTTGAGGCATCAGCCCGTCCTCAATGGGTTAGGAATGGGTCAAGCATTAATAAGACGTGCATGCAATGCAATAAATATCACCTCTAAAAAAATCGCTTCGGTTATAGTTTTGGTGTTCCATCGACTTAGAATATTTCTAGTATGTTTGTATACATATATTTTAAATTTCATAAAAATCTGTTCATTTTTTATTAAGTTATGCCCCCTTCAATTTATATAAAAAATTGATGCCTTGAGGCATCACCCCGTCCACTGAGCCAAATTGTATTTAAAGATTTTATTCAGTCAAAAACATTGTGCAACGAGGGTACATTGTTCTCAGAGTTTGCTGATTCTAAATTACCAATTTAAATGAATAATACAAGGGAAGATGTTATTCAACCAAAAATGTTATACACTTACTTATTTAAAGGTGAAGTTGTTTTTCACACATAACGTAATGTTTATTATAAATAAAGATAGAAAAAATAAAATAAAAGAATTAAAAAATAAAAAATAAAGATATGTGGTGCGCGGCTATGGATTAGCTTTGCTGAACCAGAGCCGCGCCCGCGCGCGTCTCAAGCGGCTGTCGCTTGGAGACCCTTGGTTTTGTAAGATGTGTATTGGTGCTGGCCGCGCGGGTCGTGGTTATGGTTTTAGTCACCAACAGAGGTCGTGCTGTGTAATGTATCTGTATTTTCAAACTTTTTATTGCTGTATGTTGTACTTATCTTATGTATGTCTCACACTTACATATTATACACCCTTTTGTATTTACATGTCATTGTCATGTACTGCTTCCTTTATGTATGTCGGTTGTTGTCGTCACAAGCTGTGATATTTGGCAACCCGGGTGTGGATAGAAGAATATAAACGTTGAGTGCTGGCGAGGTCCATTAGATCCTGTCGTTGTCGTTGTTCTTGATTAGATAGATTAAGTTCCCATAGTCGCTTAAGGCTGTCGATCGGACATTACAATTTGGTGCCGTGACCATTTTTGGATTTTTGCTCGCTAGGGTGAGACCTGTGTCAGCTGTCGGTAGCCTCTAACGGGGAGTGCCGATGGGTGACAAGGGGAGAGATGTCCGGCTCTCCACTGGAGCGCCGGATGACCTGATGGCTGTGGATGAATTTCTGCAGCAAACGAATCAGACTATTCAGGACTTAGAAAATCAGTTGGCCCAGTCTAAACTGAATTTGAATCGCTCGCTGGAACCTCATGTTAATGCTAACGTGCGGGTGAAAGCGAGCATAGAAGCTAATTCGAGTAGCGGCGATGAACATGTACAAGCGCCCGACTTGAAAGTGACCATGAGGAGGAAGTTGTCAAAGCTTCCTCGTAGTGCTTTGAAGAAGGCACCAAAGATTGTAGATATTGGCTCGGACGAGGATGAGTTTTTGCATGGTAAACTGCCTCCCATGACTCCAGTGATTCATGCGGATATTGGTCAGTTACAATCCGAATGGACTCAGGACCGTACTAGGAGTAGGCGCATGACCTATGATAGAATGGATAAACTCATCTCTACGCAAATGAGTACTTTGAATTTGATGAATGATTCAGTATTGGAGTCTGCAAGGAAGGGGAAGGAGGCCCTGGAGAAAGCGGCTTATACTGAATCGGAGTTGACTTTAGCTAAGAAAGAAGAAGCTCGTTTAAGATCTGTAGTGAAAGATCAAAGTGAGAAATTGACTTCACTGGAGGCTAAGCGCGCTTGGGAACGTAAGAATAATGAGCGTATGAGAATGAATTTGGAAGAATTGAATAGCCGCTTTGACTTTCAAGTCCCACAGAACAGACCTAGGGGTATTGCTTTTGCTGACGAAGTGGAGAAGGTTAGCACTCCTATTCATGAAAATCCGGGTGGTATAACTAATGAATCATACACCCGAATCATGAATGATTTACCTGACTTTGATCAAAAGAGAGGAAGTCCAGATAATGTAGTACCATTTCCACCAAATTATACGTCAGTCATGCCGGACGCACCAACTGGCGGGCGGGCGTTTAAAGGTGACAGGAGGAGTGCTTTAGAAGCTGCGCGTGGTTTGCGCACTTCTAGTCCTAGTCCAGTCGGTTATGGGATTATGGGCGCGGTTAGGCGATCATTGCCGGCCAATATGAGTGGAGTTAGGCGGTCAATAGATCCAGCCGCGGGTTACTTGCCTGAAGGCAAGGGACCTGCATTTGGCATGCCTAAGTTTAAACCAACTAAGCCAATTCGCAACCCTAGAACTGTGAACTTCCCTGAATGGGATGGTCGAGAGGATTGGCGTGACTATCAAAGACGCACAGTAATGATAGCACGTTCAAATAATTGGGATGATGAGACTTATAAAATACAACTGCTAACCGGAGTAGGTAAACAGCTGCCACAAGCTATGATGCTGGAGCCGGATGATTTTTCAGTCGATCAGCTGCTACAGATGCTCGAATATGACTATCAGGCTGAAAAGTCTGATAAGACGCGAAAGCGGGAATTTTTCGAATGCAGGCAAGATCCTGGGCAGAGTCCGGCTGCTTTCAGCCAGAACTTAAGTTTGAAGGCAGTACATGCTTTCGGTGAATGGGATGGTACGTTGCATGATATGGCGGTAAAAACATTTCTTGATGGGCTGGTGGATAAAGGCATGTCGCAATATGTTGCAATGCAGGAGCCGACCGATATAGTTTCGGCTGCGGCAGCCGCTACTAGATATAGGGATGTATTTGGAACCAGTGGAGTTTCACACACGTCTTCGCATTTACACTCGATTAAAAGCGGGGCGGGTGTGTCAACGGTAACTACTGTGACCAAATCAGAACGGGAGTGGGATGATAACGAAATGGCAGAGTTTCAAGCTTTTCGGGCGTGGCAGAAAAGGCCAAAACCGCAACTAGAGGCTTTACCACCACCACCACCGCCCGAGTCGGGTGAGGGGGGTAGAAAGGTTTCTTCTGAAGGAAATTATAGGAGAAGACCTGGTATGCCTCGAAAATGCTACTATTGTCAGCAAGAAGGACACATGTGGGCAGATTGTGCTAAACAAAAAACACATGTTAAGTCTTTTGATGACTTTACAGCTCAGGCTGCGGCATTTAAAGAACAGTTGGCTCTGCTGTTAAACAAGGTCGGATCTTCTTAGGCGGTGAACAGGAGATCGCGACAAACAGCATACACACCGCATTGTCGATAAATCGGACTTGTAAACCAATTGGATCCGATGTTCTTGTGCCCCTGGATCAGCCTGGGGACGCCCGTGGAGAAGGTGATCTTGGAGGTGAAGTGCACGAGAGCAGCGGCAGTGGCACAATTGGGCGCGCCACATGCTCAGTGATGGTGGTGAATGAAGGAAATCCTGAGTATGTATGCTCACCCGGGCAGATTCTAAAAGTATCATGGGGAGAAGATGCTAGGGTGGTGAGTAAGGTTATGGTGTGTGACTTGTGTGATTTTGAGATTTGTGTCTCAGACCGCAATCGCCCGCTTGTGGCTGAGCGCATGTATGCGGATGTGACTTTGGTGAATGTAACTGGACAATTCTTGATTGACTGGGGAGCCCAATGCACGCTAATAAAGAAACGCGTGTATGATGAACTCTCGGTCAGGCCTTCTCTCATGCCATGTGGGGTGACGTGCTATGCAGGAACTGGACATGATCTAAAGACACATGGGTGTGTGCGTCTGGCGCTGGGGTTGGGAGGCGCGTGGTATGCTCTCAATTGCCTGGTGGTAAGTGGTTTGGTTGGTGCGGAGGCTGGAATCATAGGGATGGATTTTATCTATCTCCATAAATGTAACTCTGATTGGTCTGGTTTATTCACCCTCGAGGCAGGTGAACAGTCGATCATGTGTCGGGCATTGCAAAGTGGACCGGTGACGCGGAGCGGCTGTGAGAGTGTTTTTATAGATGCTTTTTCTGCCATTTGCAGCGGCTTTGGTCCAATGTCCCCCAATGAAGACATGCTTTTTGAACCAGATGGAGCAGGGTTGGGATGCTATGTTGCAGGGAGTTTATTGGTTGCTGGCGACCGATATAATTGCACGCTGTCTGTATACAATCCTACCAGCTCTCCTGTACTGATGGAACTTCAGACTGCTGGAGGGGGGGATCTCATGAATGGTGACTCCCCTATTGTTGATGTGGAATTACTGGAGCCTGAGGTTCCAATGCCTCCGGCTGCAGAATGTCCACTGGAAAAGTTGGTGAAAGGGTCTGATTTGTCTAAGACGGAAGATATAGTCAGACTTAGACACCTGTTGACACAATATAAGCATTGCTTCAGGTTGCCAGGTGAAACGCTGGGACACACTAATAAAGTGCGTCATGTGGTCGATACAGGGGATGCTGTACCGATTAAAAGTGTGTATAGGCGCCTGCCTCGAGCACGTCGTGAGGCTGCTGAAAAGCAAATTCAGGATATGCTTGATAAAGGTGTTATAGAACCTAGTAATAGCCCGTGGGGATCTGCAGTGGTGATTGTTAAAAAGAGTGACGGTACTGACCGTTTTTGTGTCGACTATCGTCCAGTGAATGCGGTGACTAAGAAAGATTCTTTCCCGCTACCAAGGATAGATGAAAGTATTGAAGCATTGGGTGGTAACCTATGGTTCATTACATTGGATTTGGAGAGCGGCTATTGGCAAATTGCCATGGATGAAGCAAGTAAAGAAAAAACTGCTTTCGTCTCGACTATGGGGCTGTTCCAATTCAAGGTGATGAGCTTTGGTCTATGTAATGCGCCGGCCACATTTGAACGAATGATGGAACAAATGTTGGCTGGTTTAAGATGGAAATGCTGTTTAGTATATTTGGATGATGTAATCATCTTTGGCTCCAGCTTTGATGAAGCATTGTCTAATGCAGAAAAAGTCTTGCAACGACTAGCTGATTATGGCTTGAAATTGAAACCAAAGAAATGCGAATTTTTCAAACTTAATGTCAAGTATCTGGGTAGAATAGTCTCTCAGGAGGGGGTTCGCGCTGATCCGGGTAAGTTGGAAAAGGTTCATTCGTGGCCAGTGCCGACTACTATTAAGCAAGTCCGACAGTTTCTGGGGTTTGCCTCTTATTATAGAGAATTCATGCCTAACTTTTCTGAAGTTGCGGCTCCTATTCAAGCATTGGTGTCCGGAGCAGAATTGAAAAATAATCGGCGGGTGACGTTCGATGAGAACTGTCATAAGGCTTTTTCGGATTTGAAAGACTTGTTAACATCACCGCCTGTGCTAGGTTACCCACAGCCGACTGGAACTATCATCTTGGATACGGACGCTAGTGGGTATGGAATGTCTGGCGTCCTATCTCAGATTCAAAATGCTAGGGAAGTGGTTTTGAGTTACGCCAGTAATTCATTGTCCAAAGCACAGCAGAATTATTGTGCCACGAAAAGAGAATTGTTAGCTGTTTTAACTTATTTATCTAAGTTTCAACACTATATCATTGGCCAGCAAGATTTTAAACTGAGAACTGACCATGCTTCACTTCGGTGGCTGATGAATTTCCGTGATCCGTCGGGTATGCTTGCAAGATGGTTAACCACCTTGCAGCATTATGGGTTGCGTGAGGATCAAATTGTTCATCGGCCAGGCCGCAAACACATAAATGCGGATGCGCTTTCAAGACTGCCAGTAAGAAGATGTCCTCGTGACGATTGCTTAGACTGTGGCGCGCATGATGCAGTGGTAGCCACGATGACTGTCAATTATCATATCTTCTCGTCATTGGCGGGTGATAGATTGAAGGTAGCGCAAGAGGAAGATGATGTTTTGGCAAGGATTAAGTCTATAGTACAGGGTTTGACTCCGAAGCCAGACAATAAAGCTTTGTTGGCTGAGGGGGGAGAGTTCTGTTACTATATGAATAGAATAGAATTTATAAAGGTGGATAAAGAGTTGCTTTGCTTAGATTGGGAAAGCGACAACGGAGTTGTATATACACGCGTATTGGTACCTTTGTCTCTGAGAAGAGAGTTATTCCGTACTTTGCATGGGAGTAAGCTTGCAGCTCACTTTGGCGAGTTTAAAACTTATCAGGCGGCGAGACAAAAGTTTGTTTGGCCCCGGATGAAGAGAGATATCGCCGACTGGGTGCGCGGCTGTGAAGTTTGCGCTTCTTGTAAGAGCAGGGGTGGTAAAGGTATAACCCCGTTGAAGAAAGAAATCCATGGTGTGCGCTGGAGCCGCATTGCTTTGGATATTATTGGTCCATTTAGGAGAACCCCTAGAGGAAATAGCTGTGTGATGGTTGTCACAGACTATTTTTCTAAGTGGGCTGAAGCTTATCCGCTTCCTGATCACACAGCCGCTACCTGTGCGATGGCTTTGTTTACTGAATGGATATTGAGATATGGTCCACCAGTCTCTCTCCAGACAGATGGGGCGCCTGAATTTCGTTCAGCACTGTTGAAGGAATTGTTGCTTCTGTTAGATATCGAGCAATTGATGTCTCTACCCTATAGACCTCAGGCAAATGGACAGGTAGAGCGTTGGAATCGAGTCCTTGTAGAGCAGCTCTCCTGCATGACACAGTTTGAAGATCTGAATTGGGATTTGTTGGTGCCTTGTATTGCGCACGCATATAGGGGCGCTGTGCATAAAAGCACTATGTGTACTCCTAATCTGGTAGTATTTGGCACCGAATTAACCGTTCCGGCTGACATTATTTATGGTACTCTAACAGGAGATGTTGATTTTCCCTGCCGCAGTGTGTTTGTGGAGGAGATCAGGTCCTTGTTGTTAAGAGGGCATAAGTTTGTCAGAGAACGCCTGGGGCATTCGGCTGTATACCAGAAGAGGTATTTCGATAGACGGGCCCGACCAAAAGTATTTAGAACTGGAGATGTAGTTTGGAGATATGCGACGCCTATGGCTCAAAAGAAATATGGTCCCAAATGGGATGGTCCTTTTGAAGTTGTAAGGCGCGTGCAAGGCTCTACCTATGAACTCAGAACCGAAGAAGGGATTCTCAGATGGAATGGAGATTTACTCAAATTGGCTTTTGATGCAGACGGTACTCCCGTCCAGGCGGTAAACTTGCATAGAGCTCCTGAATATCAAAAGCAGCAGGTAGCAGGGAAAGACTACTTGAGGATTAATCCTCAGGGACGTGTCATACCCGGTCGGCACGCTCCGACAGTGCTTCCTGCAGATAAGATTGTGAGACACGTGAAGAAGCGCGGCCGCCCACCTAAGAAACCATCTGCTGTGGCAGACCCACCGTCGGGTGTGGCCGCGGGAGTGGGTGAGGGCGAAGCGGCTGTGGAATCTGAGAATTCTAGTGATTCAGGTGACGAGGAAGAGGAAGAGGGCTCACCATTAGCTAAGACTATGGGTAATCTGTTAAGATCAGGGTATTTGGAAGACAGGCCTAAGCGTCATAGGCAAGCCCCTGATCGACTTGGCTACGAGTGAGTGAATCAGTTGTATGAGGTGCAGAGGAAAACAAAAAATGACACAACGAGAAGTACTGGTAGAATGATATCTCACATCAAACATGGTGAGGGGATTTATTCCTCTCTGGTGTGATTTTTTGTGTGAAATAATAAAAACAGTTTCAAGCTTACTATACGTGGTTTTGGCATTGAAATTGATTTGGAAAATTGACTGACTGGTAGGGCATGTAGCCTCTCATTGTCCTTACACCTACTGGGATATGTGACTGGGCCGAAGCAATACACCCCACGGAAAGTAGGGAGAAACTGCTTAGTTGTGTTTTCTAATGATATTTTATGCTATTATTGGTAGTGTATTGGGTTCTGCTCGGGAGCCCAGGTGCCTGGATGGTGTGTGTGTATGCCTGCTAGGTAGCGGGGCAGGCAGGGACAATACTACGCGGACGCGGCGGCTGTGACTTCTGAGACCCGCGCTGAGACCCGCTCTGAGGAACATTCCCTGAAAGAAGACTGGTATCAGGAGATGACCGCAGAGATTGAGGCTGACTATGAGAGAGTTGAGAAAAAGAGGATGGAGCTGCAGAAGGCGCAAGATCGTCAAGAGGCAGCAGAGAGGATTGAGCTGCAGAAGGCGCAAGATCGTCAAGATGCAGCAGAATGGCAGCTTCAAAAGACTAGGCGAAGGAAGTCTAAGCCTGTCAAGTCTGCCAAGATCGTGGAGTCGGACGAGAGTGAGGGGGAAGAGCAGTTGCCTTCTAAAGGCGCTGCTGCTTCCAGGCCTAAGAGGAAGACTTTGAAGAAAGCTGGTCCTGAACCAGTAGTTGCCCCTGAGTCTGAGAAATCAGACAAACAGACTGTAAAGAAGGACGAGAGTTCGGATGTTGGAAAGGCTAAGACTACGTCTGCGTCGGGTAATGCCAAGTCAGGAAAACAAGATGACAAAGCAAAACCTGATGGCGGTAAGACGAGGTCGAAAAAAGAATTTAATTCTCCCAAGGGAAAACCAAAGTTGGAAGTTAAGAGAGGGCGGGAGAAGAGCAAGACTGTGGTCAAGGAGAGTGGCAGTAGGGACGGGAGTACTAGCTCTCGCGGCTCTTCTACTGAGTATAGTGACCAGTCACGCGCTTCCCACTCAGGCGGCCCTGGACTTAACTCTGTGGAGGATGTGAGACGGGCTTTGGCTAAGCCGGCTTGGAAAAACACCCCCAAGAAGACTTCAGATAGTGCGAACCCAGTTCGCCATCAGGCGCGCTGGCGATTGAAGGATAAGTTGGAGGTGGAGTTAAGCCCTACTAACATGGCGAACATTGTTCCGAAGCAGGGTGATGGGGTCCTTGTGAACCCTGAATCGGAGGATGAGGATGAGGTTCTGGGTAATTATTGGAAAAATCCTCCAATAATGCCCCGCTATGAGGATAAGTTCCACTACCTCAAGTCCCGTACCGGGAAAGCAGATGGCCATCAGGAAATTATAGATCTTATTATGGACAAGTTGAATGGAGCCCCTTTGCTGTGGAAACCTGGCTATAGGTGCCCATTTACTTGGTGTAGATACCTGGGTAAGGAAATTAATCCTAATGGGATTAAGGTCTATCGTACCCGGGAGAGGTTCTATCGCCACTTGTGTGAGGAGCATTGCCCGGCGGTGCAACTTTACACGTGTCCACACGCTCACTCCTGCAGTGTGAGATTGGACAGGCGTTCTGATCTTGTGCGCCACTTGGTCAACCGCAACACTGGCCATAGGAATGGGCTAGAGTGGGCAAAGGATATGGCAGCTAGTTTTAGAGTCTTGGAGCAGGAGACTGCAAACTTAGGTTGTGTACGTTTTGCGCGGATGGGGAGGTATGACTTGGATCGTGTGATGACCATTGGTCGACATCGCGCGCAACTGGAGATGAGAGCCAGTGCCTCTGAAGCAAGGAGGGCTTCTGCTAGGAAGGTAATCGATGCCCCTGCTCCTTCTAGAAATGCTTGGTCAAAGCCTGGACCCTCTCAAGCTACCATTGCGGCTGTCTTGACTGGTGCACGGCCGAAGGACAACTCTACTGTAGCGGCGCTAAATCAGCCAGCTGCTGCTGCAGGAGCCCCTGGTGAAATAGCCACTGATCGGTGTATGTTGGATGGAGCGGGTGTGATGGACAATGTTCCTGCGCCTGTTTTGCCTTATCTGCCAACAGATGAGAATTTAGCGACAGCCGCTATGGATGTAGATAGGAGCTTGAAGAATGTCTCTGATTCTATTAGTCAGGCCGTTAATATTTCGGTAGAAGCGGTTAGGCTGGCTGTGATAACTGCTTTGGCGCCTGTGGCTGACATTGTGGAAATCAGAGCCGCGGCTGCAGAGATCCCCGCTTTGCGTGCCCGCATTGAGGATCTCACCAGGCAGCTGGATTACTATAAGAGGGAGGATAAGATATCAAGGGAGACAATCCTTGATCTGAGGTGTCGCTTGACCGCTTATGAAAGCGGTGACGGAGAGCCTGAGAAGAAACGAAAGAAAGCTGAGAAAGTGAAGGAGGACGTTGAGTCTGATGTTGTGCGGAAATCAGACTTGGCGAAGATAATGGCTGATCTACTCCAACAGCATACTGCTTCTCTTGTGAGGTCGCAAGCCGTGGCCACTCAGGCTGTACAGGAAGAACCCACGAAGGAGGAGGTTATTGTGGCTTTGGTCCAGTCGTCCCCTAAGAAGTTGTCGCAACAGCAGTTGCAGCAGCAGTTGCCGCAACAGCAGTTGCCACAGCAGCAGCGGACGTTGCCGCAGATTATTTCAACTGCGCCAGCAGCTGCTGCAGTCAAGGAAGCTACTCCACTTAAAGCGGTAGCGGTAAAGGAGTGTGTGCAGTCAACTCCTGGCTTTGATAATTGGGATTCAGTAATGAATCCTAATGTCCAAATGAATGTTGTTTCGCCTAGACGATTCAACCCTATGATGCTACAGACTCTGTCCCAGTTGCCCGCTCAGCAGTTACACCAGCAGCAGTTGGATGAGCAATTGGAACAACAACAATTGTTGCAGCAACAACAGTTGCAGCAGCAACAGTTGCAGGAACAACAACAGTTGCAGCAGTCCTTGGAGCAACAGCGGCAGTTGCAGCGTTCACTGAAGTTGCAGCAGCAAGCTTTGCAGCAGCAGCAGTCCAGTCGAGCGGGGCCTCTGCCTATGTACAGTCCATATGCGATGACAGGGTTTACGCCACTGTCAACAAGAGAGTCTGAGGCTCAGCGACGAGCTTCGGCCTTGTTAGGGGAAAACCCAGCTGCGGCACAGGGCTCTCCCGGCGTGCTTGGTCGAGCTACGGGTAATGCTCCTATCGCTCCTCCAGGTTTTGTAGGTGTTACACCAGTGCCTGGTGGTAGCGCTGTGTCTCTGTCTATGGTGCCTCCGCTCTTCTCTTCTCCCGTGAGAAAGATGAGCGGGTTGTTCAATAGACTGATGAATACCTCTGTTGGCGAGGAGCAGCCAGCGGCTTTCGATGCTTCTGATTATGTCCCTCAGTCGGACCCAGACCGTTCAGCGCAGGAAGATGGATTGGATGTGTCTGGTTCATCTCATGTTTCTGGCGAGAGGAGCTTGACTGAGGAAGATAAAAATATGGACATTGACGAGGAGGAACTGCTAAAAGATGAAGAAAGTGATGTTAGACGCACTTACGATACGATCTAGTTTGATGCGTCTGTAGTCTTTGTATGACTTTGGTCTTTTTGGATAGTAATTGTTTAGACTTTGGATACGAACATGGAATGGGGTCGAGCCGGATGCAGCAGTGGTTAGCCCAGCTGTGATGAGCCCAGCGGTGACGAGACGAGATGAGCGATATTGGATAGATGTCCCTTGATAGTCTCTAACGCTGGCCAACTCAACTCTCAGGATACAGCTATATCGGATACGAACAATTTTTACCACAGCTATACATCGACCTACTATATATGTGCCTCAAACGGACAGTTTCCAGAATTAGGATGTTACCGGACATTTGTGTGTGTTTCTAAAATAACCAGGACACTCGGATTCTTTATACACGGACTAAACGTTTCAAAATGGACAGAGTTACTTGATCAACAGACTTCAATGTATTTGTGTGTTTGTTCTCTCCATTGTTCGTGTGATTCCTGCAAACCCGGTATGGATTCCTATGTTTTATATTTATTCTGTGATTTTTATAATGTTTGATGGCGGATGTATTGTTGATTCTTACTTATTTTACCTTCTTACTTTTGTATTAACCTTATGGTTTAGTCTTTTCTTGATGAAAGCCTAAAGCGGTTGTGCCCTCCTTTCAAAAAAGGGGGAGGGGCATTGTGGTGCGCGGCTATGGATTAGCTTTGCTGAACCAGAGCCGCGCCCGCGCGCGTCTCAAGCGGCTGTCGCTTGGAGACCCTTGGTTTTGTAAGATGTGTATTGGTGCTGGCCGCGCGGGTCGTGGTTATGGTTTTAGTCACCAACAGAGGTCGTGCTGTGTAATGTATCTGTATTTTCAAACTTTTTATTGCTGTATGTTGTACTTATCTTATGTATGTCTCACACTTACATATTATACACCCTTTTGTATTTACATGTCATTGTCATGTACTGCTTCCTTTATGTATGTCGGTTGTTGTCGTCACAAGCTGTGATATTTGGCAACCCGGGTGTGGATAGAAGAATATAAACGTTGAGTGCTGGCGAGGTCCATTAGATCCTGTCGTTGTCGTTGTTCTTGATTAGATAGATTAAGTTCCCATAGTCGCTTAAGGCTGTCGATCGGACATTACAGATACAATAAAATACATAGATGCATAAAAACAAACAAACACGGGCGCGTTGTTCAAATCATGACAATCCTACATATTTTACATAAACAATTTCCAAATCCAATATTCCAACAAATGTACTCGCACGAGCAGAAGTTATTGTCCAAATTCATTACATATATATCTATATTCTTTCACTGAAAGACAATAGGATCGGGAATTGACCAAATCCCTTCGGTAGCTCTAAACAATTCTATACACAGCTTCTTAACACTCACAGAGAAGGCAGTTTTCACAATTATGTGTGATGCCTTGAGGCATCAGCCCGTCCACTAAGCCATTTTGATGTTGATGCCTTGAGGCATCAGCCCGTCCTCAATGGGTTAGGAATGGGTCAAGCATTAATAAGACGTGCATGCAATGGCTTCGAGAAATTTTCTGGATCTGTTTCATCTATGATATTGCCATACTTCCAAAGTACATCTCAACAAAAAACAATTTTGTGGCTGACACGTTGTCTAGAATGACTTACTCATCCACTCGTGGGAAATTATCTGAGATGTTTAGTGGTACATGTCTATGTTGTTTTGAACTTTTAAATAATTATTCTATTAACAGATCTGAAATCGCTGGACCTGGAGACGGAGAATCTGATGCTAAAATCGCTGGCCCCCTCCACTAGGAAGCTGCGTGCTGGGCAGTGGAATTGCTATCTAAGGTTCTGTAAACAATTTAATATTCCTCCGATTCCTTGCGATATTACCACGATGTGTAGGTATATCGCTTGTGAGGATAAATCAAATGACAATAATGATGGTATGTCAGAGTTGTATTCATAATTGCTCTCATATATTGATGCATATTATAGTAGTACTCACAGTAGTACTCACAATACAACTGGCAGTAGTACCCGCAATACAGCTCACAGTAGTACTCATGGGTCCAGTTCACAGTAGTACTCATGGTACATCTCACAGTAGTACTCATGGTACAACTCACAGTCGTACTCATGGTACAACCCACAGTAGTAGTACTCATGGTACAGCTCACAGTAGTACTCATGGTACAACTCACAGTAGTACTCATGGTACATCTCACAGTATAGTTTATGACAGGTTAATTAGACACCGGTGTTTTCTCTCTGATGTCCAGGGAGTGGCAGCTGCGGGTTGGCGCTTTGCGAATGTAATTTATATATATTTAGGCCGTTTTTCTTGGCACACGGTGAAACATTATTATGGATATTTTGTTTTTCAAATTGCCAGCCTTCCCCGACCCCTCACCCAGTGCAAACCCGCCCACCGTCCCGTCCCGGCCATGTACAGCCCTACACGGCCAACCAAGTATAGGATGAAAAAAAAAAAGCTGACGGGCCCAGGCGAGGTGCGAGCCCCGAACCTTCAGGTCGTGAGTCCAGTGCTCTAGGCCCTACGCTATAGAATTGGTTGTAGCTGGATGGCTGAACTTTGCTAGTGATATGAGTAGGGCCGACGCTTGCGTAGCGGTGGAAAGTGGCCGAAATCGTTTATTCTACAGCTCTGTTGACAACGGCCTTATATGAGCAGTAGTATTATAGGAAGGGGATGAGGATTTCGGGACTGGAATTGTTCGTCACATGGGTTTTTTAAAAGTTAGATGCAATAAACCGGCAACCTCTCTCCTACCTTGTCCCGACCCTGTGGGTCTGGGGCGCCTGCGCATGCTCTCAGGAGAGTTCCCGAGACGGCAACTAGTGCTGCCATCTTTTGGGCGCTTTTGGTCGAGGAGTGGATGAAGGAATGGCCACTAGTTCTTGTTAATCTGTTAACCACCCTCATAAAAGAACAGCTGGATTATGATATGACTCTGCCCCCTCGACCAAATTGGGATGATAATTCCTCCTGTTTTAGCAGAAATAGGATATCAGGTCTCTCATCCCGTTCCAGTCTACCGCCATAGGCGGTGGTGGGTGACATTTAATGGTCAAAAGATCACATCATCCCCCCACTTTCTTGTCAAGGAATAAGGCGCTAAACTATAGTACACATGGTACAACTCACAGTCGTACACATGGTACAACTTACATTAGTACACATGGTACAACTCACAGTAGAACTCATGGTACAGCTTACAGTAGTACTCATGGTACAACTCAAAGTAGTACTCATGTTACAACTCACATTATTCTGGGCTCCATGAGATTACCATTGTAAACCGCAACGGAACTGGACTCAATGAAATATGTTTTAAAAAAAATTAGTACTCATGCCATGGTACAGCCCTAGGAGTACTCATCATACTATTCACAGTCGCACTCATCATACAACTAACAGTAGTACTCATCATTCAACTCACAGTAGTAATCATTGTACAACTCACAGTAGTACTCTTGGTACTACTCATATTGTAGTTGTTCATAGTTTTACTCAGTAGTAGTACTCAGTCTGTGGCATTGATTTATCACGAGTAGGTAATTACCCTTCTTTAAGGATGATAGAAATGCTGTCTTTTTGCATGCCTATTTATAGGTTATTCATATTTAAACATATGGCATATATATAAGGTCTTTCAAGTTGCACTGAAGACCCGGAAATCATTTTTAGAACGTCCGGTATGGAACGTCCGGTATAGAACATAGGTTTTTCAAGGACACTCCTGGGATATATTGAATGGTAATGAGGGGGTAAAATACAGTGAACATGCTCTACACATATCTAAGTTTTTATTAGCATGGTCTCTGATATTTCAGTGCACTAACATCCTTGCCAGAATAAAAAGAAAAATGTATTCAGGATCAGTACAAAAATCGATTAAAAAGTTGTTAATGGTAGTTGGATTTGATGACTTAATAATGGCTAGCAATGCAATGGCTAGGAACCCATAATTCATGCAGATGATTGATAAAGGTTTTGTTTTATATTTCAAATCTAGTTATGAGTTGATATGATATATGCACCTTGTTTTATTCCCATTCATATGATAAGGTATAGATTTTCATACCGGATGTTCCAGGAGAAAAGGTTATTCCATTCAAACTTTATAAAAGCTGACATGGTGATCATTAGCAAGTATAATTCATATCTATAGAATCCTTAGACATATAGGACGATGGCCAGGTAGTTTGTAAAGATTATTTCTATAATGTTCTTAGCCAATTTCTTGCCCTGCTCATCCCATACCGGACGTTCAATTGTACATTCCTAAAAATCCCACCCATATGGTTGATTCCACGAAATCTGTGACATAAAGTTTTTCACCTCTTACACTTTTGTTTGTTAATTTACACATTTCTAACCAAAATAATTGCATTAGGCCCATTGAGAGCCTCAATGCGAACCCACTGTTGTATATCTAAGAGGAAATTTATTGATTTTATGGGCAAAAACCCTTATCTTCAGGTCATTTTCGTTGTAAAAAATTCGGATTAAAAAAATAAAATTCGGATTACGGGTGCCTCGTACCGTTATCTCTATTTATAACATCCCATCCATACATGTAAAATGTTACCTATAAATTCTTATTGATTGCAAGACTTATCCAAAACTAAATTTCCTGACTGGCTTCATCATTATTTCCTTAACATAAATCTCACCACATCACACTCCTAACTCTCCTACCTAGCCGTGACATGTATATGCCATGCGATATTCTTGCATACTGGATGCGATATGTCTCAGCTCTATCGCCCCAGTGGAATCGGGTCTTAACTAATGAATCCTCGTGTACTTTGTGACTAATATTCTTGCATTGTCCGCTCTCTTCTGAGTGTGATATACTTCCTTTATTATACACTTCCTTTGACCTTGAACTGTACTCTTAGTCTTAGCTTAAAAATGTTGGTTAATATAGGAAATCCTGAGATTTCTGTTAGAAAAGCACATAGGTAAAGGTGTCCTGTTGAGAGTAACCTCCTAAAATAAATATCAGCCAATTCTTATTTATGTGCTAAGTTATGATATAATAACTATATGTTAACTGACTTTGATGTAACATAATAGTTATGTATCTGGATAACATATAATTAAAGTGGCTATGTGGCAGTAGTCCAACAATGAATCGACATAAATAAATCGAAATACCTGTATCAAATATATTGATTCCCAAACATAATTACTATTATATGAAAATGTGTGAAAGATTATTCTAGATAAATGATTATCCTGAATAAAAATTTTGTTAAAAAAGAATATTCCTTAAAGCTATAATAGCCATGACATTGAATTTATAACATCCATGATTAATTCATGGTCATCTGAATGGTCGTCTATACTGATGCACTATTGGCTTAAAGGTCAATTCAAGTCTTATTGAAGTTATCCAAGGAAATGTTTAATTTCAGTGGCTCACCCACATGACTGAATTTCAATATCTCTGAGTAGAATATGTAATCATTTACACAAACGTACTTTCACATGCATTGGCTTTGGTTATTTTATATCAATTCGTGTAATACAATGTCAGGACATACATGCTTTTCCTGACCTCGTGTATACATAAGTGTTATTAAGCTGCAATATGTTTGATTTGATAATAAATCATAGTTCATAAATATACGAGATTATCTAAGATGTAGACTCAAGGGGCTAGTCCACTAAGCCGATTCTCATGCGATTCTCACAGAATGCAGTGCAAAAGAGTCCTCTGCGGCGCAAAATCGCATGAGAGTCGGCTTAGTGGACTAGACTCTTAATAGATGAAAACAGGAGAAATAAATATGAGAACGAAAACGATGATGGTGTGATGCTTTTGATGGAATATGCTATTTCCTGCGTTAGATGACGCTCCTTCCATTGGAGACTTAGTATCTCTGTGTTTTATCACTTTACACCTCTCACCACTTCTTTGCACTTCATTCTTGTCTCCACTCTTGACTGAGTTTATTGTTAATATTTGCATGACATCCTTCTCTGGTGGACACTCATAATGCACCGAAGCGACGTCTGTCTGTGACCATTTGCTGCAACCAAACCACCAGTTTTCTATCCGTCGTGGGAACTGAATGGCTGTGTGCGTGTCCACCTAGAGGGAGGATCATAAATGAGGATCAGGTTTAAAGGGTCAGTCAACGGGTTCATGGTCACTTTTAGGACAAAAAACTTCATGGAGGCATAAATACAACATCCAAGTCTCGATTTTTTTACTTCCATTTATGTCTAACTTATAGTCACTTACAGGCATAAATTGAGAAATCCTAGTTGAAAAAGTCTGTTTAGCACAAGAGGGCACTGAGAGTGCTGTGTGACATCATAAAGCTGCGCCAGAAATGAACATAATATCTCTACCTACCCCCTCCAATCTCCCAGCAATTGAAACAGTTTGTTTTGGTATGCACACCTGTGTTGTTCAATGTCCTTCTACCCACCCCACACTCCTTCTTTCTAGCAGCAATTATGAGAGTTGTTTATTATGTTCATTGCATGTACATTTCTAGATTGGTGCACCTTTATGACGTAGGCAAACAGTGGTGCCTTGAATGGAGTGTTAAACTGTGGAACTACGTTTTCATTCATTTAAATGGGTAAAACTCACTAAATAATAACTTGGATTAAGTAAAACCGGGGTGGTTACATTTCAATAATAACAAGGAAATGGATTTGCTCATAATATTTGGGGGTTTACTGACACTTTAAGACGGCAATTCGATGATATTCTGATGTGTTAATGTACCTTCATTCTATATACCGTAGAAGGGAAGGTTTCTTTCTTTTCGCAATTTGTGCTTGAAAACAATATTTTAATTTTGGTGTTCAAAATCTTTAATCCGAAATAAAAATATTTGGAAAGTTTCTTTGGAAAGAAAAACATTTTACCAAATCAAGTAATACAGTTCCGTCCTCAAGAATTCGTTGAATACGTTAGAAGAATAGCAGAAGATATTTTTATCGAATTGAATATGACATTATTTCGGAGACATTGTTCATTAAAAAGCTTAAGTGTCATATTCGATGGAGGGAAAAACTAATTTGGCATAAACAAGATTTTACCTTCTCTTCCAAGTCATCAAATCTGTAGTATTCGTCATCCACGAAAAAGTACGTGAGAGAGTTCACGTTCCAGGTGAAAACACCGGAAAGTCTGATAGAATCTGGCAGTCCCCATTTGGCTATGTGTTGAGGGTAACCAGGGACGACAGTGTGTATTTTATGGATGCTAGGAAGGTAATGATCTATTTTGTAGTAGCTCGACCCTGAATGATAAGAATTTATGTTTTTGTTTTTGTGTGCTTCCATTCAAAAATATCATTGAGCATGTCTCATTTTAAATAGGGTATTAGTATGAAAACAAATATCTCAGCAATTTCAAAGTTTATATATGTTAAACTTTCTATCATGCATTAGAAATAGTTATCCAGCCATGCAGTGGCTCGCAAAAAACTTCAATATCATTATTCATTATTATTGAGGTGTCTTATAAGCCTTCAAATAACAATGTACCTTTGAAAGCAAAGATTGCCCTGTATGGTTTGTAGTAGAGTGCCGCATCAATGTCATTGGGTAAACCATCGAATTTATTTGAAATTAGGTCTTCGTTCATAACTATCCATATTCCATTGCTAACATGACACTGATACACTGAGAATCTCTTGAAAAGATAAATATATTCCAAACCATTAGAAAAGGTAACCACATTTTAAAAAAATGGGACTGACGAATTTTACTTATTACAAAGTATTAATTTTAATTTGCGAGTAAATTATTATGAAAGATATTTTATAAAACATTTGTATAACGTTCATACCAGCAGGTTGCTCATAAGCGCTGAAGAACATGAGGTGATTATGGATTGGAGAAATAAAAATGACAAAAATATGAAAAATTAAACACTATAATATTAAAGTCTACGGTTAGGAGGACTACCTTAAACAGATAGATGATGGTAATGGCTCCAAGTGTTTGCGAATATTCCAATACTGAAACTGCTGCATCGACGTTTGAATCCATTCCGATAAAAATGTCAGATATGTATCTTGTCCGTACCAATTCATCCTCCCCAAGTTCACTGACACGCAAGCCTGGAAATTATTTGAGGAGACACGATGTCATGGTCACTCATGCAGGGATATTGTGCATGGGTTTGAAGTGAGGAGCACCTCTTTTGTTTCGCACTGACAGAAATTTGGACGATGTTAACTCCAGGAAATTCAGTTGACACTCCAAAATGTTTTTTCTCATAAAAGGTAATTTAAAATTGGCAATGAGACAAATAAACATGTTATATTACCATCAAAAACCAGAGTCGGGCCACCGTTTGGCAGGCTTGTAATCGCGTCTATGACAATGTTGTCTTGTTGACACAGATTGTACTGAGAACCTAAGCTCTGTGAATTCAGAACATTCGGGCCCCAGTAAACAGATCCTGGGCGCTTAGTTGTCTTGAATTTTCCTAATTTATTGGGCTTTGTCGTCATTTGTGTTGCTGGATTACGTCTTCGCGTCCCTAGTCTAGGCATCTGTGTCGTATCTTGTAATTTGGGCACGGTGAAAATATGGGGAGGACTCGTAGGGAATCGTCTGAAATAAGTACCCATTACCCTGTAGGTGGTAGTGGGTTGCATCAAAGGGTTGTGTGTGGAAAAAATACTTTTTGTGTTGAGAACCCTTCTGGGAGTAAGGTAGAGGGTTGACCTAGGCTTATAAGGACTTGTAGTTATTTTAACAGGTGAGCGAGTAACACCTTGTAACCTCCCCTGGGTCTGAGCAGAGGACCTCACAGTTGACGTCTGAAACAATGGCGTGGTTCTGGATGCACTTGCTGTCTTTGTTGTTATTTGGCGAGTCGTCGGACTTGGTGAGGATTTTGATGTGGTTTGAGTTCTTGCGGGATGAGTAGGGGCCATAGTGGGTACTTTAGTGGTTGACGAAGTGGTGGGAATATTCGGGGCTTTGCCTAAGGAATTAGAAGAGAACCACTAACCTGCTTAATCAAATAAATCTACCTGTAATTAAGATATTATTGCCATGAATTATGAAAAGTACAACGGGATACGTGTAAGGTCCAACTTATTACCGTAAAGAGATTGGATGCCTTTGATGTCGTCCCGCGATAGCTTGATTTGCGATAGACCCAAATTCCTATAAAACGTATACATGACAGCATCTCGATCTGTTGAATGACCCATACCAAGGGCATGTCCAATTTCATGTATGGCAATAAACATGAGGTTAGATCCTGAAAGCGTGAGAGGATTAAAATTCATTTTTAAGAAGGTATCATGTTAATTAAGGTCTATGAGGAAGACCTTGACACTATTAATTTAAATAATAAACCAACAAAGGCGTTTTAAATATGTGGAGGGGGTGGCAATGTTATATACCTCTATCAGAAAAGAAAGTCCACTCTTCATCTTCATCAAAATGTATGAGTCCATTGTAATAGCGCGTCGGTACAAACGTATGAGCAAGTGTTCCTCCAATTCCATCAAAAGGTGAAGGATCGCCATGGTCTCCCGATAAAAACCATAGTTCGATATCAGGAAATATATCGTCTACACGGACGAATTCTAAGCTACAAACGTCACTCCATATCTGAAATAATCCCATTTTCCCATTAGTATACAGAGTTGGAAAGGTATATAGAATTCGTGTATATGAATCAATTGTGTGACATGTTTCTAATTTACAACACATTTTCCGATTCTATCTGATATTTAACCTCGTCTTTCTTGCCTTGATCTGTCATCTGAAATTAGATGATGACTAATTTGCTGAAACAACCAGAACTTATTATAACATGTGTAATTATACCTGCTTTCCTGCTAATATGCAATCAAACTCTTAAGCTGACTAAACGAAATAGACTCCTTCCCTCCTTACGCCCTGCACAACGTCTGGGGGCTTCAGTCGCTCATGATCTATTTCCTTAATAACTTTTACCTTGAATGCTTTTTCCATGGCTTCTATAACAATGTGATCAGGGAAATGTGATGTATACCGGTTTCCTCTATTCTTCATCAATCTCCAACTAATTTTAGTTTTCCTCCACTTAAAATCTGCATGAAAAAATATTCAATCATCTCAATATTTCCGGATTGTGTTTGTGTTGCAAGGTAATTGGACCATCAGGAAGGATATCTGTGTTAAGTGTTGAAACCGAGAGTCCAGAGAGCTTCTAGCCATTACACTCCAAGGACATACCCCACCCCCATACACAACCCGGCCCGGCCTTATTTGGATCAAGATACGACCATTCGGGTCTTTCTACTCGAACACCACCCAAACCAAACTTCAAACTTGATTCGAGAATTTTTCCTTTTTGATCTTGATATTCACTTAATCTAAATGTTTTACCTTTCATCACTGTTTTTTTTACACGTATGTGGTTCTGGTCAAATCAGCGTTGTATTTTGATATCCAACGTCGAAAGATAATTTAATGAGGTATCTTTTTATCTAATAATTGACAGGGCTTAGAAATTATTTCCCAAATGGAAATTACAATATTACTTATGCATATTCAGTGGAACCTCTCTATTGAGACCACTCTTGGGACTGAACGATTTGTGGTCTGATAGTGAGGTGGTCTCATTAGAGGGGTTAATCTAATAAGAGGAAAGCAGTTCGGGACTGAGAGAAACTGGTCTTATTAACAGAGAGGTGGTCTCTAAAAAGAGGTGGTCTTTATACGGCTACTCACGTATATGGAATAAGTAAAATAAGCATGTGTATGGGAGCGAATGGTGCAAAAAAACACGATCAGTACAAAGAATAAAATAAAATATTTTACATAATATTAAAGTAAGTAACGATCAAATTTTTATCTTATAAGTATAGATATCTCACTTAGATGTACATAGCGTTTTAGCCTGCGACTTGATTGCACCTGTAGATATGGGTTTGCTCCACATCTTTGTAAAGACATCATCGCTTTGGTTTTTTCATCACATGAACATAAATAATCTGAAATGACCATTGACATAACATTCAATGTTTATGATTCTGGAGTTGCTTTAAAAAGGAAACAATTTCGCCAATTAATGGGATTTTGTTCTGTAGTTGTTTAACGATCCTTGCAACAATAATTGAGTCATAAAACAAGGACAGGAAAGTGGAAGATAATTATAACAATATTGAAGGTAGCACATGAACTAAAATAGGCCTATGCCAGATGAAATAAAGAAGGCATTTGCAATATTTATCAAACAAAACAAATACATAATATCCTACCTCCAAAAAACTCAAAGAGCCCTACATCCTCTTTGAACGAGTACATAGCATTGCAACGTTCTTGCGTAGATGTCCTTCCTTCAGGGATATATTTGTATTTCACGAGGTAGTCCAAGCACTGAAGAGTAATTAATTTACAAAGTTAGCAAACTGTTTAAATGCATGTATATCAATCTATGGGGAATGACTCTTATGAAAGGGCCTTGTTATGCTTTTGGGTGCTTGTGCTGGCACCTAGTGTGAAATAGTACCTTTATCTTCTGACACATACAACCTGTAAAAGAGAATCCTTTCAGTTTAGGACCCACGATTGACATCTTTTTTCTTCTTCTAAAGAATACCAATACACTATTTCAATATACAGAACACCATTCGTTGTTTGATTTCAGTAAGCAAATTGTTCATTTGATTCCAACAATTTTTCACAGGTTTATCCGATGAAATCAAATTGCAACAAACATAGCTATGTCCCCAAAACGTCATATTAACGTAGTGGCTAAGTAACTAATAACATTTTCGTAAAGACGTGGGGTTCTATACGCTCATTGGCTATGATCGAAAGTTAATGAAGTCCTGTATAGGTACAAAAATTATAATCTACTCTTCCTACTTGCACACTTTTGAAGGATGGTAGGTCATCTATAAAGAGTTAATGTCCTCATCGAGGTAATTCCAACCCCATTTAATTCTGCCCAGGCTAGGCCTATAGGAATTTGGATTTGCTACCAGTTTGTTTGACAAAACCTAACCTCTGTGTATTAGTTTTATTTGTCTTCAAAAACATTGCCCATCCATGAGATTATCATTGTATACATGAAACTGAACTCAATAATCTTTTTTCAAAAAGAAAAAAGCCCATTATGAAAAGCGAACAGCCTGATCTATTCTATAATATACAATTATGATTTTTCCCCCGTCACCTTCCCATAGAGATCTATAGCAGACACAACCTGACTTGAACATTGTGTTGGCGCGCTCATATGAAAAGGAGCCTCTTCAGGGCAACCACTGACTTACCCGCCCTGTAATGTACGTGTAAATGACCCTGGAATGTCTTTTCTGAATAACTGAACCTCTTGGCCTGGATTAAACCTTATTTATAGTTTCCCATTCAATTTAAAAGTTATACCAGTAACCTCCTGAGTTCATCTTATATTTGAGCTATTTCATACGTATGGTGACATTTTTATGACCTTAGTTACAATTCAGTCTTTAATACGAATGCCCCTGAGTAAGTTGTGAAGAAGACATAACAATTACCCAAATCATAAATAATTAAAAAGCAGGGAGGGAGTCACTATTCAAACCGGGACGCACTCGTTTGACATCCATGTGTCTTATTACTCTCCATTGCATGCTTTGTGTACCATGTAACCTCAAGAAAATGAAATAAGAAGATACATTAGATCCCAAGACCAAAACACAAAGGCTGTCACAAGTGTTCAAAGAAGGACAAGGGGTTCTTTTTACACGACCGAAGATTTTTATAAACTAATTAGGCATATATACTATCAACGCCATAGCATATTATTGTGCTGTGTATGGTGAGTATACTATACCCATAACCCTTTGTTGCCAGGTTCAAAGCATCTCTTTTCTAAACCCCTTTCTAACCCCTTTCTGTTGTCTTGTCAGATTTCCGTTTGATTTTGAATATCTCGTAACCGTAGACGTTCGCCTTTATGCGCATATCTATGCTCTCTATATTTATTCCCAATGCTATAAAAGGAACATTCCCGGAGAGCAAGCGAAAAGGTCACTTTTAAATCAAAGATGGTGCTAAAGTTACAATAATACATTCCCATGTATCCTATGTATACATGAACTTCACGGATAGCTTCTCCCAATACACTTCCTATAACCTTTTGATTCATGTGGAGGCGACACCCCCTTCACTTCTGACTGAGAGTGCCCCTAATTACTTAACGAATTGTTTAACAATTCTTTGCCCTCCCCCAACACATACATATATATGTCTCTCACCCAATATCCCCCGTCCTCCTTCCCTCATAGTTGAAAAGTTTCTTGAGCTGCGTTAAGAACTTAAAATAACGTCAAAACATTAAAATAAATACCACCTATGTTTTTGTTTCATATAACGACTGACACTTGATAGATATTGCTAAAATGTTGTTACTCGTGAACAATCGAAGAGTACCCTTATCTCATTGTATTGGAGTTGTGACAATATAACTACACTTGGTACTCATGCTGTGTATTTGGCCATAAAACCTAGCTGTTATCATTGTATGTTGTTCATCCCACATACTCATGGTTTTATGGTTGATCTAGCAACTGATAAAAAGTCAGCGGGTAGAGGATTATTCAGAAACGCACATGTATATGCAAATAAAGCCTAGGGTAAAAATGATAACTGATCGGAGGTCAAATGCGTTTAATTGAATATCATGATTGAGTATGTGAAACATTACTTTTCTATCTTGCACTTCTACAACGATGACTGGTCATTATATATACAGTGCCATAATTTATATAAACCACACATTCAAATCCCGATTATAACTAAACCATGGCCTTTGCATGGCACCCTCTATTTGACATGCATGGCGATTTTGGTCGAGCTGAAAATGACAGAACAGGAGCCAATCTGTCCCAGTCATGAACAATCAACGCATCAGCAAAATATCAACCCTTAATAATTGCTCACTGACATGTATAAAAACAGTTTGGGAAAATTGCTTCCAAAAATATCAAATGACAGGCAATGTCGGACCAAGGGGTGGCAAGGTGTATATTTCCCCGTAGAGAAATATGTAGCTGCTTGTTGCAATCGACTTCTGGGTGTTTTTTAAAAATGCACTACCAGCTATGCATGCGCAAATCTGCGCAATTTTTCCTTTTGCCACATACACCAAGTATATGATAAACCCGAACATGTCCTTGAATATCTAAGAATTCCGAATCCATTAAAAGCATGTAAATAACAAAAGAAGTGGTGCATTCTTCAATTGGTGCGCACTGAATGGACGTCCATTGGATCGTCTGTCAACCAGAGATTTCACAGGGATTTCTCCCTTGTTAGCATACGTCATATATTGGAAATGAGGGTGCACTTTATGCTAATGATCTCAGTTGACCTCGTTATAGTGTGATGTTTTGTGGAATTCCGTTCCACATTTTAAACAGATGTTTGTTATTTTCGTTGTAAATTATGTCCTTACCACATAGGCTATAAGGTATTGCAGCAGGGGCCTGTTGTACAAGTGTTGTGATTCTTGCCTATGTTCTCTCCAATGGAAGAGGTTCCCTCCTCCCTGGTTACCCATGCAGCTTCCCCTACCCATCATTGATTGTATACATAGGCTCCTCCTAAAAGCTGAGAATTTCACATATATGAGGGATGTTTTTCCTCCCTACAGGGGAAGATATTGCCATAAGAATATGGCTCTCCTTAGCTTATACAGCAGGACCCAAGTGTCTAAGTATTGGACTTGTTGATTGAATGTTAAGTGCCAATCATCAGACCATCATTTATACATGTCTACAATTATGTCTCTACTGGTAGTGACTCATTGCTCAATGAAGCATACACCCAAATGATGGTTATGCTTGTTTGTTTCTAACTGTGACCAATAACTCGATTGCCTATTAGAACCTGTAAAGCCTATTTCTATAAACCTTGCTTCTTTGGACCCAAACTATATAAAAATAGACCCTGTGCATGTATGTGACTAGGGGTTCCCCACTACCCCTCCTGTCTTGAATGGGCATTTACAGGCCACTCATGCAGTGGTATGCACAGCAAAAACCGATACTGAATTTGTTACTTTTAATCAGTTTTTCTTCATTTAAATGGTTTCTCCAGAACATATGATAGGTTTAGAGTGTTTATCTCAAAGATAGTCATTTCATTTCAGGATCTTCCAGAGCTGGTAATGCATCTTTAAATGAAAGCCTCTCTAGGGATATGAAGTTCATGAAGGGGTTGCAGGTGGCGTTATTCAGACGCCTATATATCATTCTATCTTTTCTGTATTCAAGATTCTAATAACACTAGGACGTAGCCTCCTCTTCCCATGCATTCAGTTGACAGTCAGTAAACTTAGGACTTTGTATAAACGGTGGTGGGGATGATATGAGATAGAGATGGGGGGAGAAGAGTGATGAGGAGAAGAAGATGATTTTGATCAGTTATTGCCAAGTTGGAGGGAAATTCCAGATATTGTTATTCATCATCATGGACTTGGAACTTCACCGATGCACCTATATCTATTCTGGAACCCTCGCTGCTCATTTCTATGACAAACTTCATTCTGATTTGATTGATTGAAAAAAGATTGTGAAAAGAAACTTAGAAATCGATGCGAATACTCCCCCCCCCCCCCCATACACACACCGGGTATGGTATACAGTGTACAAATGTCGTAGTCATATTAAAATTCAGGCGAAATTAACTGCATTTGTCACATATTGATACACAACTTATTAGAACATTAAGGGTAAAATTCTTGGTAATAGTTTTATGAAATGACTTAATACGTCATATTGCAGTTCTGATAATGTCTGAGATTGAACTTTCTGAAAACAAGGTATCGACAGTGAAGAGAGTGGCCGACTCGGGGAGAGTAACCTGTATAGTTGTGAACCTAATTTCCTAAAACCATCCTGACCTAAATGTCATAATGCCCCTTTAGGTATTGACCAAGCAGTTGGAACCAGAATTTGTGTCCCCGTGCAACCCCGAAAAATGGGTGAATGTTAAGGTGTATATGAGGGCCCTTAATTCAACTGATGGAATTTTGAAGTGACGAGAGGTGACTCGCAATATATTATATGCAATATATATGCAATCAACATAATAATATAGATATTGATGTAACTTTCAATAGTTAATCATAATACTATGTAGTGCTCACAAAGAACTACTTACATCGACTATGAATTCAGTCTATACACGCACATCATCAATATTTTATAGTTGTTTGATTGGTATGTCCAATGCCATCATATTTATTTCCGGGAAAGAAACAACAATCCACTGTCCTGTGGGGAATTCTACCCGTATAGCGGTTCCCCCATGACAACAGTAAACCATACTCATGTTCGTGTTTCTTAGGGAATCCTAGAAGGTAATTATTGTTACCCTTTCTAGAAAGTATTCGGGGGGAGGTCGTAAAGTACACGGAATATTATGCAGGCCCGTGAGAGTAATTTTGGCACCTATAGAATGCATGTGTAGCATGTGTCCATGGATGGAATAGATTGGGTTTTTTTTTCACATATAGCTCAGGAAACCAACTACCTTCAACTTATTTCGTCTAGAATTAAAATCAAATTAGTTCAAATCACACCATGCATGCATATATATGACATTATCACTCTTAACTGATTAGGGCCTAATTCCACAGGCGCTCTTCTATGATAAAGTTACACCATAGTTTCCTTCGGTTATTGTTCTACTTGGGAAATTAGCCTACGCTAACATTTTTAACCCCTTTTTCTGTTTGGACTCTTCCACTTTCGTTCCGACCTTTCAAAATCATGTGTATTGGAAGCGTATACATATATCTGAACATGAGCTAAACATAACATACGCTTTCAATGCGCTAAAAATATTTTAGCCGATCAGTAGATGTTAGCCCAGCAGTGGAATTAGGCCCTCATATAAATGTCCACATGGAATCTCTATTCTCAACTTATACTACCGTATTCAATTCATGGCCAGCTGGAAAGTAGCCCACAACAATAAGGTAAATTCAGTTGGAAATAATGACCTTCGAGATGTTACTCTAAAAGAATATTCCACAAAGGTTTGCGGACATGCGACTAAATATTGTTTCTGACACCTTTCGTTGAATATTGTTGCACGGACATGTGGGAAATTTGTTGTGTGTATAAATTTAGTATTCATTATACCAAAACAAATCTATACCTAAATAGATATAATTTGTCATTTCTCAGTCTGATGTACACTATAGCCCAGTTCCTGTGAGATGTGGTTCACCGCAGGGGCGGTACCAGAAGGCAGGTCTAGGGGGGGCACACATGAGGTCAAAATCTTCTGAATTTCCCTGTTTGGAATGTTATTGCAATGCATAACAGTTAATTTGCCTAATGACAATGAAATAAAGCCCCACACCTCTAATTTGTCTAACAAAAATGACAACCCAATTTTCTTGCATCCCCAAAAAACTTTTTGAGAAAATAAAATTAACAAAATTAATTGTCTCTATTGAGACCCTCTTGAGTCCTCACATTTGAGGCATATAGGTTTATTTTTTCAGGAACTTAGTCATGTTTCCTTTGGGAAAAGGAAATAACTGAAAACCCTGAATTGTCCAAATGATGAACAAATCATAACTGTAAACTGTTCATCCTCACTGATTCTTGTTTGAATACAAATTTTGAGACTTAACTGTCTGAGATTTGAAACCCTGTTAAGACATTCTGGGTCTAAAAAATGCTTTTTGAATAGAGGCCCTGTTAAAAGAATTATTAAGCTAAAATAAAATATGGGGTTATTGGGAGTGTTGTACAAGTAAAGTCAACGGTTTGAAGGAAAGTGCAAATTCTGGCAGTGATTTAGAGGCCATTTAGTGGCCCTCTGCCTCTCTGAGTTAGGGGGGGCACAGGGACCATTTTAGGGGTCTAGGGGGGGCCGGTGCCCCCAGGCCCCCCCCCTGGTACCGCCACTGTCACCGGAGATCACCTCCGGAAACAAAAGTTGGTTTTCAAAACGATCCATTCTGAAATATCAGGTAGGGATTATTTCAAAGATCGCAAGCTCTTGGGAATTTTGCATAATAATAGAGAAGCCCCTTTTGAAGTATGCTTGGTACAGAGTACCACTCAGGAATACAAAAATTGAGGTCATAGATCTAGCCCCTGGGCCTTGCTCCTGAAGTCAGATTCAAAGAAAGGTGTCGGGAGCACATGCTCGGGTGTGGCAGGTACACCGACACAATATAGCGGGAAAAAAGTTAGAGGCACCAATGTCTGCATACATGAAACCTCTAATCATTAGTCAGGTCTAACGGTGTTCCTCTTACTTGGAATTATTTATGTCCCCAGTGGTTTTGAAAGAGCCATAATTAAACAAATCTATCCGTTTACCCGAATTCCACCATCGGGAATATTATGAGCCTTTAGCTCTAATACTATAATATTCTACCAACGAGTTTTAAACTCGTTGATTCTACAGAAGGCAGTCCTATCATACTTGGATCAACCTTATATATAAAGAGTTTTATTCAAGTTGATTAGTAGAGTTACATGAAATGGACAGGAGCCTCTGCGAACATATCTTCCTGGTTATAATGATAATGTGAGTCTAATAAAACAAGCAATTCATTCTATTCGCAAGGCTAGCTATATTAAACTCCGTGTATGAAGTGGCACAATGCATTCCCTTGTAATATAAGGATGTTAGGGAAAATTAGCAAATAGAAATATCAAAACAATGATCTCATCGTCGGAAACAGGAAAGACATCCTTAATATACACATATAACGTAGCCCATGTTCACTGATACATACCTCTTGGTCCATGGCATTGACGAAAGGGCTTTCTATAAATATCGCCAGGGAGGTAGCAATTACGACCACAAGTGCCACTTTCATTTTTGGTTCGGTAGATGTAGATGAGATGAAGATGAAAGCACACGAGCAAGTACCCTAAAATCTTTGTTATTCTGAGATCAAAGTTTTGGTTTATAACAGTCAAGATCGCTTATAGTATGGGGAGCAAATGTCCATTACTATAGTTTTTAGACGATACTTAATATACGGCCAAATGTCCTTTCGCGTATGGTATCCATATACATGTATGATAAACTTGCCATTGTACCTTCCGGATTATCTAATATTTCTTCCATTTTCTACAGGCGTAGAAACCGAGCTTGTCTTATCCCTGCTATAATATATTCTCCGAGTACCAAGAGCATTCATTCTCATGACATTGCATTACATATACTAATATTTTGATCTTTAAATAAAATGATCTTTAAATTCATGTCAATGCATTTCTCAACATAGAGGGAGAAAACGAAGTTTCATGATGATATCCTTATATTGGTCATAATGTCCACATGAAATCCTGTCCACATGATACCCTTTGAATAAGTCTTGAAATAACCACAGGCCGACGGTTTCATAGCAGTCGATTAATAATCCCTTTTGCTACTAAGTAAGTACTTCTCCCACAAATCTCAATCTCTCTCATTTCACTTCGCAAATGTCCATTCCTGCTATTAAAAGTGTCTGTTCAATCATGTAAGATATAAGTTATATCTCCCTAGAAAAATGGTGCCGCCTTGAAGTGAGTTGAAGTCCAGAATTGGCATTCATGTACTGAGTGCCCTCTAGGACATGCACCTTCCTTAAATACGTCTTTCCTTTCACGCACCAGTGCTTCCAAAGTCTACACAAATTACAAAACTTCTGCACCTTCCGAGGAGATATTGCCCCTGAATTGCTACACACGTTAAAAAGCGATGAATTAAGCGTACATAATCTTTGCCTTCTAGGAACTAATCGTATTAATTAGCTGCCCCCTGATCAATAATCTCCTTCACTAATGTTCTTTGGACTCGGGATACAAGGGATTCGATCCCAGTGAAAGTTGATTGGGACCCACTTGCATGGGAAAAGCATTCTCTTGGCTTTCATAGTATACGACTGTTATATATGGGTTTTGTCCAACCAAGTGGTTTATTGTTGTAAACTTACAAATTGACATGCATAACAAAATAAATATATGGCTTGCAAAAGGTAACAATCCAGGGACAAAAGGAAGAAAAGAAATTAAGTAAGTAAATTACAACTGCATTTTGCCTTAATATAAATAAATTTATTTTTCCCCCTGGAGTTTCAGTTGAATTTGTACTACAGAGTATATATTTTTGCATTGTATATATATATATAGTATCACTGCACTGCATCTCTGCACATTTGTATGCTAATAAAACAAGAGCCCAGATACAGAAGGTCAGAAAATTAAAATTTATCGCGGATACCAGCTGTTGTAGCTGTTGTATTTCCTATTAAATATATTTCACTAGATTACTGATTTGATTTGATTTGAAAAAGAACTCGTCTCATTTTACAATGGTTTTCTTCGGAGCCCTGCTCGCTATGTATACACAATTACTATCCTACAAGGGGGCGTCCAAGATTTGTATAACCTTCTATATATACAATAAGTTTCCTCTGGTAAAATTTCTATGATAATAAACATCTCTGTATAATCAATAATATTATCACACCGTATGAAGTAATGAGGTTGTAAAGTTGATGAATATAGAAATAATGTGAGATGTGATGAGGGTGATACAGTCTTTTCGATTCCTTTACTATTTAACTTTTTAAATCGCTCTCCAGTTGCATCTGTCTTTCGATAAATTAGTATACATAAATCCAATGAAAATGTCCATGTAGACCATAAGTGTATAAAATGGAAAATAAAAGTTTCAACAATAATCATCGATAAATGGATTGTAAGTAATAATGATAGTTCTTTCATAACCGATTACAGGGCAAAGTGTAATCCTAGTCGGATTTATCTCTCATACTATATAGGCATATACAAGTACAATAGATAACGTTATGTCGGATATGATAAGATATAATATTACTATGGGATGTACCACAGCGGCGATCGTTGTATCAGCTCAGTACTGCATGACACCACGATCGAGTGAACATCGAGTACGTAGTCCTTTATTTTGGATTTAGTTTAAAATGGCACCGATTACGAATCTCCCATCCGGTTCTCAAATACCTCAAATTGGATTAGGAACATGGAAGGTAAGTTTGATGGCTTCTCAATGAGTGCATGGTGCAAAAAGCATTGAGTCACTATTTTTATCCTTAGGGTGTTAGGGACCGATGCTAAGTGGTATCAAGGAGGTATGTGGGGTGGCCGAGTGGTCAAAAGCTAGCGCTGGGTCGGCCCAGTGGCATGAACATGTTGTGGATTCGATCCCGAGCGCCTCCAGGAAGAGCACGATTGTAGTGATCTAGTCCAGGAAAAAATGTGAAAGAAAACTGCCTCCCTGGTGGCATATGAATGTCCATTGATAGGCCAGGCATTACTTAACATTACGTAACACCATGCTGTTCTGAAACAGCATGCATGTAGCTGATACATAGCATGCTAAAATCACATGTCCATTTTCTAGTATTAATTATTTTCAAATCAGAAAGGAATTACACTAAAGTGGGGTATCCACTTACACGTCGGTTTTACCGACCGTCAAGAGTATATGTATGCATATATGAATTGCTTCTTGTGTGTGTGTGTGTATTGCATTCAGGCTATACAGGCTCCTCTGACGAAACTGGATTTATTAGTGAGACTTTTCTTATATTGTTGCTATTATTCCTGATCGATCTCCATATTATTTATTATCAATATGTACCTTCGTCACAATTATTAATTAAACCATTAATCTGATTAGATCACATATTTAGTCTGTTTGTGCAAGAGCTATCCTCGGTAGTATCCACATGTTGGAAACTGATTTAATATAGACAATTCTTAGACATTATTACATCGTCATCACAGGGGACAATAATACAATGCTCAGAGTAAAATATTACTTAATACTAACAAATATTCATACATATTTCCAATTTTTAAGTCGAAATAATCACTAAAAATATCACTAATTAATCATAAATCAATAGGAATGAAAAAATAAATGTACAGATGAACTCCAAACCACTCACCAAAATGGTAATAAGCATTTTTGGCACCAGGAAAACACCCACATATTGACATAGGCAGTAAAATATGCCCAAAACGGCCCAAAATGAATAAAAATCAAGTGAAATGAAAAAAATAAACTGAAATTAAAGGTACAAATGTGTTTTACATTGTTTGCAAATGTCCATCAGACGTATCAGAGTTAAAAAAATACTTCAATAGGACAATAAACGACCAAAAACGGCCTAAAAACCAAAAAAAACATAATTCCAGAGGCTCCGGTTAACCGTCCACCCACACGTAATTAATGCTCTGTTTCATTCTTTGACCGGAGGTGCGACGGTCAAACGGGAGGCATGGACGGTTAATCGGTCACCTGCGACCGTTTGACCGTCCCTTCGGTATCCACTCGCACGTCGGTCAAAAAACGCGTGCGACCGATTGACGGTGACCGACGCATTTTGACCGACGTGTAAGTGGATAAGGCGCTGAACAGTAACAACCCTGCATTGAGCGTTGCTCCTCATTTTGATATTATTGTACTTGTTAAGAGCTAATCTTATTGTTGGAGTCACTGTGAAATGCAATGTGATATTTATAGAAGCAACAATTACTTGATTAATGTTATAACGATGCAGGTACGACAAGCCGCTGTCCAAATAATGATATGATTAAGAATACTGTGAGCGACAGTAACACTGCTGCATACTGATGTGGGTATACTGTTCTAGATGACATAGATTATTATACCAATAGCATCTACATTTGCCTGGATGTCGTCCACCTCCTGCTCTCTTCCAAACAACCAGTGCCACTTATCAATAACAGGAGCCACAGACCAAGAAGAGTGGCGATATGCTAGCGCTGGCCTGAATGCCTCTTTTTCCCTTTAGTAGTATTGATAGCCCATTGAGTATTGATGGGTAATTACGTGTAAAATTGTATATGTATATATATATGTACTTTCTGCTGCCTTTACCACCGCTTTCCCATCACCACCAACCATGTTAACCCACACGCCGTCCCTTTCGCGTAGAATGACATAGCATCTACGCGACCCAGAGATAAAAAATATGGTAGCGTGACCTGGCCGAGGCTCGAGGGTGTAACCTTCTACTCTATATGCCGCTCTCTCCACTGAGCTATGAACCTTGGGTAGAGCAGAGAGGCTGAACTTTGCTACTGCTAGTCTGTCCGAAAAGTAGTTGACATGTGATTCCTTAGGTCCTTTAAGGGGAGGGAAAAGTGGGGGATTTTTTACTTCAAACCTTTGCCCCCTGAAACGCCATTTGTGACTGACCATGGCTGTTTGTAACTGACCATGGCCAAATATACAGCTGTATTGTATTGCGCTGCCTCTGTTCCATGTGCAGCAGCTGTTGTTTTGCTTAGAAGGAAGGAAGAGCTGGTTATACTGGCCCTGTTTCTCCATGGTTGATTGCAATGAGTGACTCAATGGGAAAAGGGTCGACAGGTCCTTGTCATAAAAAGAAGTAAAAAATCTTCCACTTTTCCCCTCCCCTTAAAGGGACTAAGGAATCACATGTCAACTACTTTTCGGACAGACTATAGTGGTATGAGAGGGGCCAACGCATGGCAGAGGAAGGAAAACGTTCATTACTCCTTTATTCATGCTATGATGACTGTGTTACTTTTAAACATCGATCGAGAGATGTTTAGGGGGCGTTCTGTGGCAATGGAAATGACTAGATATATCAGATCAATGTAAAAAGGTGTTTGTGTGCCGTTTTGAGCATGTATCCTTTCTCTGGAATAGAGAGACTGGGGCGACACCTGCAGGGAATTGATTGGAATCTGCGGCACCTTTGGTAGCCACAACTGAGTCACGCCTTGTCCAGTCCACAACCAGCAAATTCCCAAACATCCAGGGCATTACTGCTGAGGTGTATGGTGCAGCAATAGGTGTTATCCACTGCTTACTTGAGTATAGCATGAGTATAGCATGAGTACAGCCATGTATATAGCTGCATAGTGGTTCATACTTCTGAGCCCATACTCACCACCCATTCAAATGTGCATATAGTCGGCGGCCAATACTCAGCAGTCGCGGTCCCATACTCAGCAATATCAAAACGTTTGATATTTGGTTGCGTCAGCGGTGATTAGCCAATCAATCAGATGCACGATCTTCCCACCACATTCATACACACACTCAAGATGGATAACAACAACAACAATAACAACAATATTGTGTCAGTGTCAGACAGATTTGGTCATTTTAAACTCACTCAAAGCTCAAGAAACCTTTCTACTCCAAGCGTGACTTCAAAGGGCTGAGGAAAATCGGGCGTGGTTGAATGTGAACTTTTCAGAGGGACGACTGTAGATGAAATGGATATATTTTATTTTCCCAACGTTTCGGAAGTTTTACTTTCTTTTTCAGAGGCTTTCTGTACAATAATCATTGTGTCATCATTTTATTTATCTTGTTTATACTGGGTATACAATACCTCCTGGTGGGTTTTTTTAAAATGGCCCAGTGTTATGATGTTGTAATACAACAATTGATGTTTAGAAAAATAGTGTGATAGCATCGTTACGTTTTGTATTTTATTAAGTCCCCTAGTTGATGAAGGATTAACTGAGAATGATAATTAACGTCTTCACTCTAGGTCAAGTCATGTCAGGTCACCTTAGCCACGCTTAATTTCAAATGTAATTGGAGATAGATCTACGTTGTTTAAGGATGTTATACTCATTTCAGTCAAAGCCTAACGAGGTGAAGCTTGCTGTAAAGGCAGCAGTTGGAGTGGGATACCGCCATATTGATTGTGCTGCCGTCTATGGGAATGAAGGAGAGATAGGGGAGGCATTCGAGGAGGTTTTGAAGTCTGGAGATGTGAAGAGAGATCAGCTTTTCATCACCAGTAAGGTAACGGGCAGATTAATGGACCAGTTCTTTAACAGAATATGATATTTTTACATACCTATTTCATTATAACCAGATTAATTATAGCCAACCATTTAGAAATGGTAACGAATACGTTGTGAGGTAAAGCAAATTTAAGTTTTTAGTAATTATCAAATAACATCACATACCATGATACTTACTTTGGTATATACATATCAGTCAAATTATGGACAAGCAAAGAGGATGTTTTTTTAGAAAGGAGATGATTGTCATTGTTTGTATTTTCCCTAATATTATTTTAATGGTTCTCACCATTGCCGCATCCCTCTACAGTTATGGAACAACAAACATGCGCCTGGGGATGTGAAACCAGCTTTGGAGAAAACATTGTCGGATCTAAGACTGTCTTACCTGGATCTTTATCTCATGCATTGGCCTATATCCTCTAAGGTAAGGATAATGGAGACGATATTAGGATTTATTTTTAGGTACCGTTGATGTTGATATACCATGACATGAACACGTAATCACAAGGACTGAAGTAAGGTATCTTATAGCGCCTTGAGTAAAAAGAAACCATGACTGTTCCAGGGCAGGCAAAATCGTATATAAAATGATATTAATAGGATCTCAAGGCATCCTTAGACAAATCGATTGGTTACAGTAATTGTTTTCGTCTCCCCATTTAAAGACATTATTGATACGAATAGATGCATGGGGGGATCAGGGTGGGGCAGCAGCTAATAAAGGTGGTAGGCTCGGAACCACATGCCTGAACAAACAAGATAGCCATAGATCTGTGTTACCAAATAGAACCTAATATAAAAGTGAATGAAAACTCCTAATATTGGTTGTATGCTAGATATAAAATTTATGACCTGGACGTTCTTTCACTAACTTCTGCTGGTGTAAAGCCGCCCAAGAAATGTATACATATGCCTCACTTCTTTGTTCAAAGGGAGGTGATGACCCCTTCCCAAAGGATGCTGAAGGTAACCCACTGTATGATGACGTAGATTACCTTGACACATGGAAGGTATTGAGCAATTTCCATTTTCAACAGATTAATTGTTCAATGGTTTGTGAACAGATGGCATATACTATGATGTTGACTGATTTAAAGTATTTGATATGAGAGCTTAATTATGTCCGATTATTTTTTGTAATATATTATATCATACCTCATTGTTGTTCAATCAAAGCCACAGTTAAAGGCCCTTGTCCAATTAGCCGATTCTCATGCGATTCTCACAAAACCTAGTGGAAAATCTGCGGCGCAAAATCGCATGGGAATCGGCTTAATGGACTAGACCCTAAAGTAAGTTATTTTTAACTACATCGATTTATCCTGGTGAATTGTGAAGAGAAAATAACAAACATGCAATTTGTACATTAAATAATTGTCTTTTTAGGCGATGGAATCTCTAGTTGATGAAGGATTGGCAAAGAACATTGGTGTGTCTAATTTTAACGTGGAGCAATTGAAGCGTCTCGTGGAAAATTGCCGTATAAAGCCAGCAAATATCCAGGTAAATTTAAAATAATTTAATGATTAAATTTAAAATAATGTAGGTGTCTGTGCCGCTTCTTGGCAATTAACACACATATCTATGTAACGTAATAATGCTTTGTATACAGGTCCTTGTACTGAGAATTAGTGGCCAAGGCAATACATAATCCATCATGTTCTATATTTGCCTTTTTCTCACCCTAGCTTGAGTTCCATCCTTTCATGGACCAGACTGTCATGTTAGATTATTGCAAGCAGTCTGGAATAAGTTTCACTGCCTACAGTCCTTTTGCTTCCCCGGACAGGGCATGGTAAGATTAATCATGACAATACATTACCTTTACCACTACCAATAGTTATTATATGTTATGTAAAGTGGTAATAGTTAGCAGTAAAAATGGTAAAAATAGTATTTTATCACAACTTAGCTTGTCACCACATTGGCAAAACACACATTCGTGCAGAGCATTTTGTTTAAAGAAAACGAGTCAATGCTTTAAAGAGTAGCATTGTTAATCTAATAGATACATCTCAACAATATCAATGTCGGGGTAATTATGGTACTGCAGAAGGCTATTCATAATTCAAACGTGGCAATTGTGACATCAGAATTATGAAATATAAACTTAGTTTGCTTGACCTTATCAGTGGCACAAGGAGTGGAAATGTGCGCATCATCGCTCATGTCGCTCACTCACAATGATACAGACATTTCCACTCCTTGTGTGACTATGTTCCTATAACTCCTACCAATAGGCCCACAAATTGTGCTTCTGTACCGTCTATCCAATGGAGTGAAACTATATATAGATTATATCCCATGTATGCATTACCCCAATTTAAAGGATTCCAACATTCAATGAAGGTGGCATTACAGCCATGCAGAGCGACCTTGGCCTTGACTTATGGGTCAGCTCGGTTTATATTGCAGGACAAAACCCACAGACCCCCATGTATTTAAAGATGAAACGGTGAAGAAGATTGCTGAAGCATCTGGCCGTTCTCCAGCTCAGGTAAAAAGCAAGACGTATATATATTCTTTGTAGGGCCTCCAGGAGAATACTTAGCAGAGGCTGTGATCGTTAATTGATACTTATTTTATTCATTTATTCTTTCTAAGGAGCATGCCAAAGCCTATTAAATTTCTGATATACACTTCTGCTACTCTTGGTTTAGTGACTTCCATGGTTCAGTATATATCATCACACGCTTTTATTGTTTAGGCTATAGAGGAAAGGCTATAATTCAGTCGTACACCATAATATCTATCTACGTAAAATTCGCTGATCACATCTCCAGAATCTTGAGTGCCCTTACAATTGTCACAATCGCTGGAGAAGGTATTGTGACTGTAAATCTATTGTTTCTGTTTCTTTCATCTTTAGGTTGCTCTGCGTTATCTGGTGCAAAGAGGTGCCATGGTGATACCTAAGAGTGTCTCTGCAGAAAGAATGAAGCAGAATATGCAGGTAACTATAGTAACATATTACTGCCTGTCGTCCTATTCAGGCGTTGTTCGAACTTCGTATATATGAAGTAGCCCTCTGTTGGTTAAGCTATAAAATATTATTATAAGACATTCCTGAGTAATCGCGCCAGGGGTTTAGAATCTGAAATCCGTTTCAGTGGGACCATGTATTATGCCCGGTAATGGGGAGGCATAGATATACAACTATGTAGCTCCCTGCTTTTAACAAATATGATACCAAGTTCATAAGAATTTGCTTTGTGGGAAGAACCTTAAAACGATAATGACCGTACTAGTATCATTAGATGAGACATGCTAGCACTTATGAGATAGGAGGAAGACAGAGTAAATATATAGAGGACCGATAAGGAGGTGGAACCATGTGTATCTATTATTATATTTGTATACATCAATAACGGGAAAACGTATGGAAATAATCAGATTTGTTGATTATGCATATGTTTGTGTGATCTGTCAAATGTAATGTTGCCATTAAACTTTTTTTAAATAGTAACACCGAAAAGGTGTCCCAACTGTTTCAGTATGAGGAAAATATGTTTGCAATAAGCAATTGCAATAACTTGTGTGAGGTTGAGGAGTAGTGGGTTATTTACTGTAACAATGGATATATAGCTCGATATTCCCTCAATAGTGTATATGTTCGTGATAGATCTGAGTTCTACCACAGGTATTCGATTGGAGCCTTTCTGACGCTGATATGGCAACACTCCAAGGTTTGAATCAGAATTATAGAGCCTGCCCTGGCACTGCGTGAGTATAGGAACACATGTTATTCTCAAACAGAATTTTATATTCTTGCTTAGAATATATGTAATAACATGGGGTTCTATGGTAATAATAAGAGGTACAAAGATATCTATACATTCATTTATTTTATAACGTACTGATATCACATAGCAACATCTATTCTATAACCTAGGATAAAAAGAAAAAAGCCATTCGATTGAGGAGGATTTGGGGGTATCGTTTATGAATTAATGGAACATAAAGATAAAATGTGTTTTGCTAGGCTAATTTATGTCATTATTTAAAACCTACGTCTCTTTTGTTTGTTCCAGTTGGTTCAATTGCACCAAACACCCATTCTTATGAAGGACTACGAGGTTCCATTGATCGATTTTAAAATGGTCAGCTTGGGACTAGTCTACTAAGACTAAGATTTTCAAGAATTTATTGGAAAAGAGTCCTCTACCGCGCAAAATCGCATGAGAATCGGCTTGGTGGACTAGGCCCTAATTCGTAGGGAGGTTCAGTTGCACGCATTTCGATCCCGACAATTCATATCTACATTCCCTCGTGAATATATTCTGTGTCATATTTGTGTAAACACATGGAGATACATCATGTATAATCATTTTAGAAATAAACCTGTGAACGTACCACATTGTTGTATTGTGATCAACATATATGTTTTTAAACTATTCATTTGTTATCATTGTCCAATTATGATCTAATCGTGGTAGTCTGGATGGACCACAATTCTTCTCGCACTTAAGCCATCTTCTGTATATAATCGTACACAGTGCCATGATGCAATAAAGCTCATTGAAAAAGATCGATGCGTGTATGAGGGGCGTGTCTTCTACTTAACACGATAAGCTCAGAAACGGGGGCCATGTAGAAGAATTTAAACACATTTGTATTTTACATTTTCGTGGTGTTAATTACGGGGTGGTATTTTGGTGGTATGTAACGAGTATTAATACTTCAAATCACAATTAAAATGCAATATGTTACCCAGCCGTATCACCTCTATTGAGTCTCTAATAGGATGTGAGGGAAAAGTGAGGTATCTTATATACTTACAGCTTACTCCCATCCTAAAGATAATATTGATTATGCTTGTCTTGTATACCACAGAAGTGGACAACGCTGAATCCTTTGAAATGTTGCCTCCGAAATAAAGGCCCATGGTACCATAGTAAATATCTGCTAAATAAGTGTAATTAAACGTGCATCAACGCATGAAATTTAACGAATGAATATAATTATATATATATACAGATATGTATCTTTGCCACATGTTCTTGTGATTCCCATAATTATATTATGTAAAAAAGAAATATCGAAAATCTACGAACAATTATCGCATGAAATATTATTATTATTATTTCGTCTTTCCCATCCACCGTACTTCCAATTGAGGCATTGCAGGCAGAGAGGAGGAGGAGCTGAGTGTAAGCTACTCTATGGGTGGGTTTAGTGTATACATACAAAGGATGTGAGCAGTTGCATCAGGTGTTCTACAGGTGTAAGCCTCCCCATCGCCTACACACCACACCACTCTACTTACACCTCTCTCTACCCTTTCCATAACAGTCAGAATAGGAGAGAGGTCTCAATTATCGACTTAATACTGGTATTTTTTAGCAAATGCAAGCACGCGTACTACTCCTAAGGACAAACTGAGAAACTGCTCTTAGTGATTATACCGTGGGACTGTTGCTTTCTACCGGTTGTGTTGCGGTAGATTTCACGCCTATATTCATGTTGAATGGGTGAAACTGACAGATTTAAGGTACCCCTGGAAAAATGGTTTGCTTCTATTATCGATTTGATGATTGAATAGCTTCTTTTGAAGTATGCTAACCCGTACGGTTCTTCTACATTGTTGATTGGCCAAGGTAAGTAAAAGAAATCTCTTCTCTATATTTTGTGCTGACGCGTTGCCAATGTGCGTTGTGATAGACAGGTTTTATGTCCTGTCATGAAAGGCAATAGCATTCAGCACACCTGAAAACACTGTAAATCGGTGAAAACTAGCGATAATTGTCAAACCAAGGCCAGCTAGGGGACACTGCACTATAATACGATCTTATCTTAAAGTTAAACCACTCGGAAAGGCCCTGTAACTCCCTTGTCTGGTAACTTGCATTGCACTATATATAATATACGATTTTTTATACTATAGTCTAAGAGACTCCTTATCTAACTCAAATGCACCAGTCCTCGTATCACAAAGCCCTCGCAACCATCGAGTTGATCGATCTTATTGTGTATAGTGCAATGAGGCCCCATTTCGACCATAACTGCATGTAAATGGACACACTCCAGAGAGGATTGTGACAACATCACGCATAGAAATCCAAGCCAATGCTATTTCATTGGCATAATTCCATCGGGTTAAAACCTTTTATTTTGAGAGTGACATGATATACTCAATGCATCCATATAGAAGGAAATTATATTGTACCTGAAAGAATTATTACCTTTATGTCCGTATTCTGGTAATTTAATTAGTCTAATAATTTTGCAGGGGCATATATATATAATAAGATAATGAACTCCACTACGGTAGGACCAGCAGATTCTCAAGATGGAGATTTCAGAGGGAGCCTGAACTTGACAGATATATCTCCGACTCTGGATACAGTAATGCTATCCCTCAAATGTATCCAGTCGTTCCTCATATTTGGTACAAATAGCTTTACAATAATGGCTATCATCCGCATCCCAGCTCTTTGGTCAAATACAACTCGTTTCATCGCCAATCTCAGCATGGTAGATCTCATTGTCTGCCTGCTTCCAATATTTGGAGCTATCAGGTAAGTATTTTAAGTTCCTAATTTATTTTGAATAGCTATTGTATCATTTGTGGAGTATTCGGTGTCTTAATATTATTTTATTCTTATTTTATGGGTTTTTAGAATTTTTTTTTTAGAAACGATCGGGTAAATATTAGAGAAGTTAAATAAAGTAGCTATACTCTACGAACATGTATATAGGTCCTACTGGTATTGACTTTAACATACATATTGAGAAATATCAACGTGGAAAAGAATTAATTAACAGACACCAATTCAGGCAGAACTATATTATAAGCTAACATGATAAAATACTGTCTAAGGGATTACAACCTTCTTAATTCAGCCTTATACATGTCTTTAGATACAGCAGCGATGATGAGGTCATAGAAAATATTTGATCAAATAATCGAGAAGTATGTCTCTGGGAAAAGGTCAACCCTTTATCAATTTACTCTGGGGAGAACATAGTTGTAATAGTTTCTGACGAATATACTCGATGGTCGGCTCATAGCCTGGACGACCCGATGTAAATCAATGCTGGATACTTCAAGTTCTGTTCTGTTAATCTGCTAGGGAGTAGTAATATCACATCGCTATCCATGCAGTCGTATAATGTTCCCTGTGTAGGTGCATTTTATTGCTGGTTAAAGGACATGTTTTTTTATCAAGTGGAATTATTTCTTCGTGTTCTTCTTTAATCAGTTCCAAGATAGAAAATTAAGAGGATGTCTTCATGTGCCAGCTACCTGAACTGTCAGTGCATGACGTAAATGCACCTGTTAGTTGTTACCCCATTGAGTACTAAGACATGAACCAATAGGAATGTGAGGATAATTAACTGATAGCCTTTCATTTCAATACAAGGACAGAAATGTGCAATGGAAGCAGACCCCCTTCACCCTTGGCTCCTATCGGTATCCACTCGGTATATACAATATAAAATCATGCAATTTGAAATCGGCTTAATTTTGATTTTATATTTCATAAATATGAGCTGTATATTGTCTATTTACAATGTGTCCCTACCTTACACAGGAATTAAAATCAATCGTGCACATGATCAATTAGTCTTTGGATAGACCATTTCATTTGCAGATCATAAATCGATGCCTATTCTCTGGAGATGTTCGTTTATGCATCTTCACGCAAACGACCATACAAAATGCTTTCATTCAAATACACCTTTGCAACAGATGTAATATTTCCCAGTATGGAACATGCATGTGTTCCTCGACTGGCATATACAGTATAGTTCTGCTCCCGCTTTGAATCAACGATCAATCCTGTCTGTTTTAAGTCTATTTTTTTAAAAAGCAGAAAAAATGTTGCTTTGTATTCCCTACACAGGAAAACCTCGTTTCGAAAAATATTACCAACCGCTTCTTTATCTGTTTTCTTAAATCAACATTACAAAGTGTACTCAAGCTATTCATCGGCACGTACAGGCTACACCAACTCCCTATGACATTAACAGGCAACGAAGTATTTGAATTTCATGAAATATTTTTTATAAGCCAGAGTCGTTAAACATCAGATATATAAGTGAAATTGATGCACATCTCTTATATAGTTCTATGATTTCTCCAACCATACTATTGAGACCCCTAACATATGTATATCATATATATAGACTATGTTAGGTTAATCTGAGTTGTATCAGCAATACTACCTATATATAAGATATTCTTGTCAGATTTATCACAATAGTGGTGAAACATTGGTTTTGCGAACTAAGGCCTGAAGTATGTTGTGTGTTATACATATACTTGGTCCAATCGCATACGTTTTCATCTTTTGAGCCTCGACAGAATTTTGAACCAAAATTGATCTAATAACATTATGCCGTACCAGAGTAAATCTCTGGCTCCAGTTACTTATATATGAGTGTGTATGCTGAAGGAGGGCGTGTCCCGTATATAAGGTATCATCTTTGATTTACAAAAGATTTTACTATAATATCTGTCCATACTGTTTGCACATACTATACTAGTAGTGATAGCAATCAATGGGGCCATTATCCTCAGCTAACTTACATTTTGTTACATACATGAAATCAGCACATTGTGCTCCGATATGTTCATTAAACTGAGATATATAATATAATTATATTGATTTAGATAAAAGTAATCAATTAAGAGAGCTATGTTAATGTAAATACGAAATATGTGGAGGTAGTTCTTATTAGACAAGGCTGATAGTGAGCAATATAATAGCCATGCATGCCTACTTTTACACAGGTGCACGCATAAAATATTTAATACACCAGGAGTTATTTTATGCGTGTCAGGGTATGAAAGTGAACATCTTATTAAGGGAATACCATGTCCTTTCTCTGGTTACGCTGTCCTTTTTATGGAGTACGTTAACGCTCACAAAACGCTGCAATACCCACACAAACTAACAGCTTTCCCATGCAAGGATGTACTCTTATTCATTCGTTAGTGCTGAAATATAAACTTGGAATGATGCACTGGGGGAACGGGGAACAAAATGTCTATACTCACAGAATGTTATAATAACAAACTATTTTTAATGTGGAAATTATGTACTCTAGAAATATATATTTCTGTCCCATTATGATTGTTTTGTTAGAAAAGATTTGTTTTGTCAGAAAAGAGTATCAATGCATGAGATGTCGTTGTTTAAAGAAGAATATTTATTCTCAGTTTCGCCTTTTATATATTCTTAGCAATAGTTTTAGTATATATACCAAACCAATATCATATGGTGCCCTGCACCATTAACCATTGTAAGAATATATCAGTACACGTTTGGAACGCTTCAGGGGATAAGTTAGAATCACGTAATCTATGCTTGTGATATGGGCCAGATCGTCAGAATATACATTCAATCGGCAGCTCTTAATATTTAGTAATTGACTAATACTTCAACAATGACTCTAATATCAAAGCAATATTCATATCCGTCCAATATCCAGCTTCATAGATCCCCCAACCCCCATTTTGTATGTTTTATGTTTGAGTAAAATTCCCCACCCCCATTTTGTATGTTTTATGTTTGAGTAAAATTCCTACCAGAAATGATAATACTACTCATAATAACTAGCGTTATGTCTACATTTTTACACTTTAGGTTACGTCTAGAATCTTGTGTTAAAGAAACTATAACTTTTACAGAGTTGACAATATGTCGGTCACATTCGATGGACCTATTTATGTATTTTTCTTTTATAAATTTAATGACAGGTACAACTCTGAACCAGAATCAACGCTTTGGGCAGGTACCTGTTTTGTGGAAAAGTTTCTGCTGATGGTTTGCCTTCTGGGCAACATGATCTATGCACTGTGTGTCTCGATAGACAGGTATATTTTCATGGGATACCCCCTGAGGTAAGCGGTGCATCGTCTTTGATATTTGTGTTGTCTTGAAGAATAAGACGGAAATTGTTGAATTACTGGTGAATTTAAAGCTATATAAAGCTCAGTCAACATCGATTAAAAAATAAACATTTTCTACTTTGTGTTCCATTCTTTTCTTACCCATCTATTATAAAGTCATTTGACCAAAATTTGGGAGGATTTTACATTGTTGTTGTTTTTGCTTCAGGGCTTCATCAAAGTCTGTATTTATATTTCGGTGGCCCGTCGAAATCCTTATATTGCTGCAGTTTCGGTTGATTTGATGGCTTATTTGTGAATAAATTGTAATAAAAAGCAGCAAAGTATTAATAGTTTCAGTCCTATAGGTCAACCAATGAATACATTTGGTTTAAAAAATACACATTTGTCGTAATAGCTGAGAATGCAGCGTTAGTCATGCTACAGTGTTACCCATGACCTGGTGTTTTAAAATGAGTTTGTCTTTCCTCAAATCCAACAAAAGAAATATCTTATGAAAACCGATACATAATCATAATGTCATATATATCTATATAATGATGATTAACAATATTAAATAATAGCAGCCATCCCAAACACGTTTTGTGCGAATAAGCGTTCATTAACAATCATGTTTGACCAGAGAAATCTTCTTTGCTCTCTACTCTTGCCCGTTTATTCAAGATGCAAATATTTGTCATATAAATGAATCCTGTCCATCCTCGTGACAACAATTTCTTCTCTTCTAGGTACGACGTCATAGCAACTACGTCTCGTGTTCGAACCATAATTGTATTTGCCTGGATATTCATAATCACACAAACAATTGTTGTTGACGTCATCACCCAACTAGAAGGCACGGACCAGTGTCACCTTGGGGGTCTCCTCATGTGGGGAACCTACTATTTCATAGTGATGATCGAATTTTGTATATTTCTTATAGTCACGCTTAAATTCATTTTAAACTATATCGTCATGCTTTGGAAACAGAGTCGACAGACAGGGGCTTGGATGGGGAGCGTGGCAGTTGCTGGGGGAGATAATAAAGACATTTCCGACATGATCGGTGGAGTGGTCACTATCCATGCAATATGCTTTATACCATCCTTCCTTATTGGAGGGATGTATAGGACGGTTAGCCCCGCCAGACTTCACCAGTGGGAGTTCGTTACCAGCACAGTCTTGTTGGCCAATTCCTGGGTTAAACCGTTCATATATTACACAAAGAATCAAGATTTCAAATGTGGATTCCAGGAGAACTTCAAGGATATCCTTAATGGAAAATTCCAGCCAAGACCTGCACCACCCCTCTCAATAGCAGCGCCGCCTCCATAATCAATTTTCCAACTTAATTTATTTGCCAAAATTGTGAGCCTAGTCATAATTTCACTGCCGTCCTTGCGCTGATTTTATAAATCGGGGGCATGTATATTATATATGTATGAACCCAAGAATGAGAAGCTGGAAGAAGAGCTGAAAGTATTTCCTCTCAGAAAAGGAATATGAAAAATGTTTGTATCCTTATTCCATTCTCGGCAAATCAGATTTGAATAGTTGACCTAATGCCGGGTCATGTAAAGTTTATATAAGATTTAGCCATAATATGTGTTTGACCGGAGGCGCAATACATAACTATGTTGTTGAAAGTATTCTTCGCAAATGAATTGTCTGTTTACTCAAAGTTACACATTGTGAGAGTTACCCTTTTATAGCAATCTGATTGGAGCACAATTGGTAGCATTAAACTCTTGTTTGTTCATGAATGTGTTAAATATTTACTTTAAGTTCGAATATAATAATGATATATATGCTTTCTAACTTTTCTGCAGACTACTTTGGCATCATTTTTTTTTAAGCTGTCCGTTCCATGGTACTTATATCTCTTTCCTTCTAAGCAGATTACTTCCAGTGCAAGGCATTTTAATTATAATAATAACAGTCAGAAGTAAAAGGATAGGTTATTGGTATTCTTTTGCATCGTTGGGTTACACCCACCTATATACACGGAGCCTTTACTTGATGGTTAATATTAAAAAGGAATTTGAGGCCCAACCTCGTATAAAACTTGAGTCAGCCTTATCGAACCTGTTCGTCCGCCATCTGCCATTCTTATATGGACACAATTCTACCTGTATCTTGCTTAACGAAACATCCACCTTAGAAGACTAAAGGACAGAAAGCGTGGGCAAGCGTTGAATCAACCTAAAGCTTTTAAGATTGCTACCTTTGTATTAGGAAGGCGGGATGATTTGCGCAATAATAATTAATTAATGACTTAAGCTCACATTTTCCATCTGCACTAAGAATATCATTAAATATCTAGCTTGCTCTTTCTCTATCTATATAATGTCCTCTATAATTATTTGTGCAGGATTTTAGAAATAATTATTAAAAAATCATTGAATATATTCATTTCCATTCTAGTCTAATGATAGCCACTACAACGTCAAACCTTACGCTACTTAAATTTGTTAACGTCGGATTATCTTTACAACGTCAGACATGAAGTGTTGAAGTTAGTGGATATATATCGTACGCCAAGTACACATCAAATCCCCACGTCACATATCTGACGTGGGGATTTTAAATAATCGATGGTTGACGTGGTATTGGATATCAGGGCGAGACAGAAAAGGTTAAGCGATGTAAATCCTGAATCAACCAATTGCCGATTGATACCTGCTTCTATAAATAAAATAATTGGATAGCATTTTGATCCCTCACCGTCGTCTAGATGCAATCAAATCACGTCAACATCTCAATACATAAGAAATCAAGAATCTTTCCACGCAGTTCCTTCAGTAAGCAGGGATGTGTGCACACTGTATACAGGCATCACTATTGGAAGGAAACGCCCTCATTAGTTGCCGGGATAGTGTGTTTGGCCAATGCATGGATGTTTGTCACTCACCCCTGCACGCAAGATTTATCCAGTGAGTGGCAGCTGCAAGTCGGCGCTTTGCGAATGTTATTTGGATATATTTAGGCCGTTTTTCTTAGCACACAGTGAAACATTATTATGGATATTTTGTTTTTCAAATCGCCAGCCTTCCCCGTCCCCCAGCACCCAGTGCAAATTTTTCAAATCGCCAGCCTTCCCCGTCCCCCAGCACCCAGTGCAAACCCACCCTCCGTCCCCGCCTCCGTCCCGTCCCGGCCGTGTAGAGGGACAGCTCTACACGGCCCACTGAGTAGAGGTTGAAAAAAATAAAGGAGAGAACCACAGGCAAGGCTCGAACTCACGAACCTCTGCTTTGAATGCCAGTGCTCTAGCCGCTGAGCTACGGAATTGGTAGTAGCAGAGAGGTTGATCTTTGCTAGTGATATGAGTAGGGCCAAACCATGCGTAGTGGTGGAAAGTGGCCGAAATCGTTGATTCTACAGCTCTGTTGACAACAGCTTTATATGAGCAGTAGTATTATAGGAAGGGCATGCTGATTCCGTGACTGGAATAGCTCGTCACATGGGTTTTTTAAAAGTTGCATTATACCGGCAATCTCTCTCCTACCTTGTCCCGACCCTGTGGGTCTGGCGTGCCTGCGCGAAATCTCAGGGGAGTTCCCAAGACAGTAACTAGTGCTGCCATCTTTTGGGCGCTTTTGGTCAAGATGCTGTGCTTCCAGACTTTCACTTTCACGTTCACTTTCACTCCAGCAATATGCTATACCTAATACTCGATTTGAAATCATTCACATGAGGTAGATATTACTTATTCAGGTGTCATGCCATTCTGGCACCAGGATTGTTATAGAGATAGGCTTATCATACATAGCAAATATTCTTTTAAGAGCCTGTGAAAACATGTTGTCATTCGTCTTCGTGAAAATCTATCTTTCTGAGCAATTGACTATTAATTGTTATGCGCGTTGGTCCGAGAAATCAAATTTAATTCATGAAAGAGGAATTCACACTACACAACTTTTTTTCTTTGAGAAACAGATATATTTGAGTCTACTATTTAATTCCTGTCACAGATCGCAACCATTTTCTACTTGATCGGACACAGACCTTGTCCTTTGGTTCAAGTTGATTCATTAAGCGTGACTTTTGCGCCGGTGTATCCTCATCGCAGATGTTCTTTCTCTTGATACTGTAGTCTCTACCATGGACGGCCCATGGGCAGAGACTAAAAGGATTAATAACATCCATTTCCGGCCTGCTAGCCACTAGTGGTGCATAGGCCTAATCCCCAGCTTCACCTCGGGATTGTGCACCAGCAGGCCAGAAGTGGAGGTCATGTATCCTTTCATTTCGATATTGACTTATCAAATTATACTGGGGTTACCAATACATCATATGGTACTCGTCATTGAACTCTCTAACCAGGCTGGTCATCATTCAAAGCGTTTATGGAGAGCGATAGAAAGATATGATATGATATACGGTAAATTATGGAAAGGACACTTCATTGAATTAAGGGTATTAGAGAAGTCGAATCTCCAAATCAGAAAGGGTCCTTGGAAAAGAGTACCCCCCTCCCCCCCCCCCCCCCACCCTGTAGGCGGGGATTTACCTTAATTTACCGAAGAGTTGACCCAGGGTGGGTGAATGTCTGTCGGGGTTTATATTTATATTTGTTTTACAAAAATAATGCGAGACATGTGCCCCATGGGATCGGGGATTTACAATGATTTCTTACCCTGGGGGGGGGGGTAGGGATTTCATCATATTTCCCCAAATGCCAAGGGCATTTCCCCATACCCCGGGGGGTGGGGATGTAATTGACAAGTGCATAACACCACTACGTTCAAACACTTTTCGAACATTTAACGAAAGCAACACTTAGATATTTGTGGTAATCTATATTCAATCATTAATTCATAACCACCTCACACATACATAATGTAAAAATAGACAGAATAAATCCAAGAAATATTGAAAAATAGTTTACTCATGAGGGACAATTTTGCCCTTAAAGGAACTTGTTATCCCCTTTGAGAAAAGGCATGGCACCTAAATTTGACTAAAATAATCGTAGTCTGGTCTCCTACAATGGAAACATGTATCGATTCCTCAACAAAGTCTAGGCTCAGTGTTGAGAGAGTCCCTCCAAACTGAGGAAAAAACCTTTAGCTCAAAACCGCAAAATGCCATTATAATCCCATTAGGGACGACTACTCAGGGCTGGGAAAGCCATTAGCGCAGTAGGCGCCCAATCACTGACATATCATTCTTGTCTGATCTAGGAGGTACTGAGCCTAGACTGAACAATTATTTATTACATATCCAGAGGAAAGGCAGTGCGCAATATGCTCATTCAGGGTAGAATCCAGTGCTTCAATTGGTTGTAAATACCAGTTTAGAACGGCATCACGACTCAATACCTGAAGAATTGAAAGATATAAGACACTATACTAATCATACTAATATACTAATCATGCTGATTACCCACTTAACACTAACTATATTTCATTAGATCTTCTCTACTTGGTCTTTAGAAGGAAATTCCGCCCTGTATAATATAGTAATGAACCAATTCACCAATGGACCTGCATTGATGAGAAGCCATTTAACATAGATAAATGCACTGATTGCAGAGAACAATTAGTAGTTCAACCGATATAATCGATTTTTAGATGTTGAGCGATTGCAAAATTTCTAGAATTATTAGCTTCCATTTCACTAGAAACTAAAGTGCACTTATACTTAGGTACCGTTTTTAGACTTGCGCAGTTCATGGGTCAAAAAGCAATTGAATTTCAGCACACTTTTGTTGCATAATCTTTTGATATAACTTTTGTTAAGGCGGTTAGTGGAAGCGTAGTGAAAACTCGTTGTATGGGGGAAAACTTACTTGCTGCCTTAATACAAGGATGCAAGAACAGGATCGGGATCTTCATTGTGTAGGATCACTCTGAAGTTTCACACGGATCAACACCACGTGAACTAATTAAGGAAACCAAAGCTTTTGCCCCTGTACCTTTCTAGCACCGGGTAAGTTTCCTACAGTTATATACTTTGCTTGAATGGTCCCTGTATTCAATCTTACAGATTTACATTCGAATTTGAAATGGCGCTCCCCTGTCAGTTGAAACACTTATCGCAATGGACCACTCGGCCTAGTATATGCCATGTAAAATTAAATGGGCGTTTAACCCCTATTTGGGTTTGTCATAAATATCGCCATCCGGGTTGAAATTTTGTTCTTATCTAATCTCATTCAATAAGATTGACGTTGTCTCTGTTATCTCGTTGTTCTGCTGTGGGCTCCGTCCCGCTCTGCCTGTTAACATTGGTATCACTATCAGGAGGAGGAGTAGGAGGAGGAGTATCTGACGGTAAAGGATCCTTTCTTTCATCTATCACAATGCCACCCACTGCTCCATTCGATCCGGGATAAGCTGGTGGTTGAGATGTATATACAATTGTCGGAGTGTGGACAGGCATATTTTGGTTGGGATAGTTATTATTATTTTTCCTCTTGCATTTCACTGCAATAACTATGACCAGTATGATGACCAGAAGCACTATCAAGACGACAACAATAAGGGCGAGATCCCTATTGGTTAAATGTAGACCTGTAAATCAAACAAGTTTGTCATTATGTTCTTCAAAACAACTACAACTGATCTCATGGAAATGAATTTTAACGGTTGAAGTATTTGCGAGAATTGGGAAGCGAAATTCGACTAGAGGTAAAAATAGCGGGACAGGTCACTTAATAAATTACCCTATTATTACATTAATATAGTTCTTATTATTTGTATGTTTATTATAAAACATCCTCTTAATTGTGATACTCTTTCTACTCGGGACTTACCTTTTATTAGACTAGGATTCTTTTCATCACTGGTGGTTTGTTCAGTAGTTTTAATGTTGTATGTAACCAGCTTTAGTTTAAATCCTCTGTAATTGTTTGCTCCATCTGCATTGAATCTTATGTACAAGGTACGCCCTGTGGAATGGGTCATTATACCAGGCTCAAATTTGCCGCACCACTTACGTAGAAAAGGGTCATCTCCAGTTGGACCTGTGAACCAGAATGTATTAACGCCATAAGCTTAAATCTCACTCATTCATCATGTGTACTTCCATGGAGGACAATACGTATTAACATTGGAACTTTTGTTATATTTAGTAAATGTCTTGGCCTTGAAATGATTTTTTTAAAAATGCTATCAGAACAAATGTTGATGCAATTATAGGGAACAAAGGGCATACAATCATGAAAATCTCGAAAGAGATGGGAAAATCGTACAATAGATTTCATGAAGCAACCATTAAAAGAATAAGACTAACCATCAAATATCTCCATGAAATCGTGAACACATTTAGGAACGTCTTCTAACTCAAAATCCTCTGAGTATACTCGTATTTGGTTGTGAGGGAGGACTGTTGTTATGACCCAACATGCGTAATCGTTCCTGAATTGTGAGTGTAAAATTGTGAAAATCACTCCATGCTTGAAATAGGTGAAGCAGGTTCCAAGTCTTAGTTCCAAATAATTATATAAAATAAATAAAATAATTTTGTATTTATAATATAATATAAATATTCATAGACAGAATTACCCGGGATTCGAGGTGGGTGTGATATTCACTGCACTACGGTCAAGGGCCATAATGAGAAGTGACCCATGAATGCGACCTATTTCACCCTACACACTTGTATTCAAATCGAATCAAGCTAAAACAAGATATGAAGGTAAGGCACTTATGATAAGTATTTATTCCTCAAAATGACCATAAACGATACTTTATGAATAATGTTAAATACGGATGGTTTATGGTCATTTTGAGGAATAAATACTTATTATAAGTGGATTACCTCCATATTCGTTTAGCTTGAATCGCTAGAATGTGTGACCCATGAATGCGACCCCATAATCCAGTCAAAATGTAAGAAAGTAGGACACTAGACATTGCCAGCGGTTAATGTGGCTTCCTAAATTGACCAGGTTAACAATATCCAGAGCCTATCTTACTTCAATGCGTTGAGCACATCAATGGTCAAATAAAATGGGAAACTCACGATTTATAATTACTGGTATCATAACCAGGTGTGGTGATGTATGCTATCCCATCGTTCTTATCATCCCCGAGTGAGACATAATCACACCTCTCTACAAGAAATAAGACCTGACATGACAGTTTTACATTAATTCTTAAATACTGCACAGTACAGCAGTTCATCACATGACAAGATTGTTTCTCATAATTGAGCAAGTGGGCATGAAATCAATTGACTTTCTGCAAGCCATAAACTTAGCTTCTGAGTAGAGACTGGGGAATATACTACACATACATGTAATAATAATGAATTCTTTATTTAGCTAAGACAGTGCACGTACAAAATAGAACAAAACAAGTAGTACACGTCAGATTTCAAATCTGGTCTTCCAGTGCATGCCTCTAGACTACCAGGGTTGACTATCTATTTTTAGTGGGGTTGGGGGTTGGTGAGGGTTTCTATTGAGAGTGTTTTGGCACCATCAATAGTGTCATTTTTTTTTATTTTTATTTTTTTTTAGTGTCATTTTGTTTATTTTCATACCAATATCAATGTGAGATCACGAGTATACATGTGTGCAAATAAAGCAAATACCATTATACATTCCAATGAGAAAAGGCTCAACGAGCAGTAACATACATGTATGCTTCATATTTATCATTTAAAGCTATAAATAATCACTGAAGATAATGACTCACCGGAATATATCCATTTATACTGTAAATTGAACCTGCTCATACCAGTTGAAAGTGGCCCAGAGCGCAGTATGATAGTCACAGTTTGACCTACGCTTGTCACGTCACTTTCAGATGGAGTATTGTGATCCCAAACTTTCAAAAGCAGGGCATCCACATTAATACCTGTAATGAAAAGTTTAAAGCATGTTGAATTATTTCTTCTTCTAAAAATACTCATCACTATACTCAACACAAATGCCCTCTTCGTGATAATTGATAGCAATTGTGAAAGTTATTGTAACAAAATGCTTGTATCGTGCAAGTAAGGGGCACCAGTTGTGCACACAATATAATACAGGAGGGCATGGGTCTTTTTAACTAAGGGTAACTTCATAAGTAACCAACAACATACAGTATTTTAGGGTAAATTGTATACCTTACCATCGTAGATCTCCAAAGAGTCATCATCGCCCAACTCTATCATTGCTGCTTTAATGTACACTGGGTTTCTTGGAGAAGGGCTTTCGATGAGCCAACACTGCTGGATGTTTCTGTAGAGAAGATAGTAGATATGAAGACCACGTAAAATCAACATTTCTATTCAATAACATTACACCTTAACAGTATTATCCCATGTACTGGAAATACAAGAATCTTGAAGGCAATACTCACATTGGAAAGGAACTAGGAAAATCTGGTGATTGCAGATCATAGTTATACGGTCGCGATTCAAGTTTATGACATTCATCTGGAATAAGAAATTAAAATGTCGGGTCTGATAAAACAATCTTTGTATTAAAGTCAAAGTATACTCAAACATCATTATACGTTTATCAATTGCCTGATATATAGTCGTATTTTTATTGTATTCTGCTACCTCTGCTATCTCAAACAAACATGGGTGCATTTTGTTATCTGCCGAAAATTAGAGATATTACCTGCTGGTCTTATTGAAAGGAAACACATTCTGTTGGTCCTCTTTGTTCAGACCACTGTTGTTATAATTCGCTACATACCTTCGTATACGGCGTAGGTCAGAATCCTATACCCTCTCTTTTGGATTGTACCATCTGTTAAAAATTTCATCAATGCAAATGGTCCCGTAGTGGTTATATTAAATGGTAACTGACGCCCACATTTTCGACCAAACGACTGAAAACCTTCAGTCTTTCCTGCAATGAATTGCAAATGGACATACACAGTTGTATCAATAACTTCCAATGCACAAAAAACGATGTTTGCCACCTTATGGAAATTGAAACATTAGTTCTTCTACACATACCATCAAATATTTCTATGTAATCACGACAGGTTCCACTGGAATCAGAATCTTGGAGTTCAAGGAACTTGATTTCAAATCGGAGTTTGCCGATTCCACGTTTGGTTTCCACCATCCAACAATTATCAGCGTTTCTAGAAAGAGACATCACGCGACATACAATTATATACCGAATATTCATATTCATATTCATATTCACCGAATATTCACGTGGCCCCTCTACTCTTCACCAGTTAGTAGTGAAAACTCTCCATACAATTATACATCCACCTGAAGAAGACCACCAACACCAGGTCGAAACGTCGTGCCTCAAAGTACCCATATATGCCTGAATAAATTGCAAAAACTGAAGTTTGAGGTTGTGGTGTCTTTATTTATTTAATAATTATATATTTCGCTTCGACCCGTCTGAAATCTCTTTCATGGAATTTTGTAACTCGGAGGATGCACATGAAATTAACTTATGTACTAAATTATGATTTATTGCTTTTTGTAATATTTTATGACGAATGATCTGATTTATGTTTGCCATATTCATAATTTGTTATTAGATAAATATTTAAAACACACGAACTGCCTTTATCCAATATTCAGACAAGTCATTAGTATGTCTGACTGATTGCTCTATAGTTCTGGGAGGGGCTCAGGTTGCCTGTCTTGAGAAGGTAATAGTAATAGTAATAGTCTGGTAATAGTAGTTACCGTTTCAGTTACATTTTCTTGAGGCCAAATCCTCCAATATTTATGTTTAAATATCAATACAGACTTACGCCTCATATACACAAGCTGGACAGGGTTCTATTGGGTCAGGCCTTGTCTTGTTGTTTACAGATGCTGGAGACACTGCCCGTCCGACGAATGGTCTGAATGTAGTTGTACCATATAGTGGTGGCGTGGCAATTATCCCTGGTCTTGTCGCAGTGGTCAGGAACTTAGAACAATGCCCTAATTATAACCAGAAAATAAATGATCACTCAGCCTGAGCCAACAATTACACAGTTTCATCACATATATACAGTTTTAGTACTATTGAATACATGCGTCAGAGAAAAAAATCCTGGTAATTAAACATTGGCTATATGTTTTTAATCTATTCACCAATAGGTTTCTCAAAATTGTTACAATGTTTCCCCAATCCAATTCCCCCATTTGATTTGTGAATTAAAAGGATGGTTAATCCATACAAAAGCGTCCGAGTCCACTTTTGATATCATTTAGGATTCTTTTTATTTATCTAATACATTCACACATGAGCAGATACACTATAAAATTAAGATGGAGAATTTAACTGGGTATCCCTTTTGCTGTGATAACCACAATGCCGACACATCACCCATCCTAAATTGACCCCATGGAAAGTAACTAAGAACAAAAGGACATGAAAGCCATACACAATGGGGCCAGAGGTTAGCTTACCTGTAGAAAGCGATGAGTACGATAGTTTCACTGTGTTGTGCTTCGTACTTGGGTCTGACACCCAGCGGATAAAAAGAACATTACCAGTGCTGGAGATTCCTTGAGAGGGAATCGGTAAACTATTGCAGTACCGACCTAGCTCCTTTGAGGCTGGCGAGTCACCTATTGTAAACAAAAATGAGACAAACATTAATAAAGGACCTAAAGAAATCGCAAATCGCAATGAAATCGCAATTAAAATGAAAATGAGTGTTTCAAACCTATCCGACATGTATCGTGGACATATTGAAAGGTTTTATTCTACAAAACATCTTAAATTGCTTTATATATAGACGCTCTTACCGTCACTGACTTCAATATAGTTGTTTCCACATATTGCCATGTCAGCTGTGTCTGTCACATCATCCCACTTTAGCTTCACTCTGTCTGCATCTGAGCGGATCATCACACATTTGATTGATATCCTGTAATAATAGAAACAATTCGCTATTATCATTTTTATTTTCATTACTATTCTCTACTTTAATTTACGTTTCATTGTCATTAGATCCCCGAAGCATTTCTTGGGGAGAAGTGTTTTCTTGGCCCACTTTCAGTTTAGAGTGGTCACCCAATAGAAATTACAGTGGACATTAGAATATAGCACTCTTAAAAGTGACTATTTTCGAGCCAATGGCCGCATTATCCAGACCTTCTATTTTCAATCCAGTGAACATCTTGTATCTAAAATAGTTCATATTCTGTATTTATATTGTATATGTTATTATGATATATATCATTTATGTATATAATTCGAATATTTATTATTACAATTATTATATAATTATCATTATGATCATACATCTCAATGGCATTAATTCCCTTACCCTGAACCGGTAACATCACTTGTCAATGCAACAGATTGTGTGTACGAGTACGCATAATAGGTTGTGCAGGCCTCTGTATAGCAAAATAAGTTATTTCATAAGTAATTTTCAACCGAGTGGTTACATATTGAAACAGGTATAAGGCAAACTCCATGTTTTGATTTAGGCTGATACTGCCATCCAAACTTTCTATTAAAAAATAAAAGAGGGTGAATAATTGATGATACTATTTTTTTCTAACTTCTAATTTACAAACCTCATTCTATGGAGGCACTAATTTCATTTCAAACAATGTTAAGGTACATTGTATACGCCGGTTTGATGAAATGCACTTAGTTTCTTGATTTAAAGTGACAATTCTCACTGTTCTGGCCTTCATTGACGAGTAACAGAATGTTTACTAAATGTTCTGGTATCTAGTAACCTTCCTAACCAATTCCTGGTGATATTAAAATTATGTAATCCATAGTTTATGAGATATTTGGTCAAATAGTGAGTAAATTCAATTCGGCTTGGTGAAAAAATCCAGAGTGCCAGTTGACCTGACATCTGGAATTATATAACCCCCAGGTCGGAGCTGGTCAATACAATGGAAATCAGTTTTTTGCCTGTCCACTTGAGGCAATGAGGGCAGCACCTTCTGGTGGCTAGACCATTTCCTCTGCAATTTGAAATGGGTTTGGGTTCTGACCCATTCATTACACATATTCAGTAATCATTGAATGAAAACACAATGTTGGTACTCAATACTTCGTATACTGCTATACCTATCATATATGATTACACTGAAAAAGTTTCACAAGATTGCATGACTACTCATTTTAACTGCCTTAGCCACTTTAATAAATATATCAATAGAACACCAACGTAGGCTATATAATTAAAGCTTGAGACAGGCTAGGATTACGCTATGAACATGCGGAAGCGTGCGTTGGGCAAAATGAGGTCTGTTGCAACTCTGCCTTGCGTATAGCGCAAGCTCCGCATATAGCGCAAGCTCCGCATTCCGCGAGTGCGCGCATCCGTCCGCTATTTGATCGCGACGCGCGGACGGTTCCGCATGCACTAGGCTAATCTTGGCCTTATGGTCAGTACTGTAATTTCCAAGTTGGTGAAGAAGTAATAATCGAACCTGTGTTTGTCTGTTTGTACTCGAGATAAAATCCAGCGGATTCATATCGTGCATTGGAGACAAAGCGTATATAAAGAGCTGGTCCAGAGCTTATAATCTGAGGAGGAAGAGTCGATCCACACCAGCGTCTCAGCAGTGGAGCATCACGGCCTGGCCCTACCGAGGCAAGAAAATGACATCGTTATGATCTAAATACTGTAAACGTATTAATGTTCGCGCAGTATTTATTTTCGCTATTTTAGCGCACCCACCTTTGTGCGTGAAAATAAGTCCTGCGCGTAAACAAGGCGTGAGACGTCCTTGCTGCGTGAATCTAAATCCTCGCAAAAAGGTGTCAAAGTGCTTAGTGCGAGGAAATTTATATGCGCGAAAATATACGTTTAGTAATATGTTTACTTATGTGTTCACTATTGCAATGAAAATTCCCCAGGATACTGTCCCCAGGAGACTATTACAAACCATATAATATCTCATTTCCTAGTCTAATTCTTTCAGAATCGTTTCGGTGAAATGTTCCAAAGGGGAAAATGGTGAGCAAACATCTATGATTAATGCTGAATGAGACAGGGTGGACATTACCAATAATCACGGGTCGAAGAGCATCAGTAACTCGAAAAAATCCATCAACTTATTCCACTTTTTGTATACTACTTACCATCTCTGACTTCGACCCAGTCTTTAGTGCAAGTGCTATCTAATTCCAGAACAGAATCGTGTGTTGTCAAGATAATGCGATCCTTCCCCTCAAGAGTTCTTATGGACCAGCAGTCATCTCGGTTACTGGATGAGTAAAGCCAATACTTGAAAGACACTTTGTGAAACCTTACTTCTGTATAATATATGCATGTGTATGCACATTATGAAATGACAGCCGATGAACAGAGATGGCGAACTCTCTTTACACATTTACACATAACTTAATAACACTAGTCATGCCCTCACATAAAACCACTCATTCTCTTAGAATATTTACGATAGTGTATCGTAACACGATTTTAAAGAAATGTCAGGTGTTTTACTTCCCTACAAATAGAATATTTCAAGTAGACACAACATATATAGGTGAAACCATAATACTTGAACACCCATTATAAAAGCATAACATAAGCTAAGGCATCGCAAGGTTAAATAGCAGAATAGAATAGCAATCTATTGCAGGATACAATTGCATGAATGACTACATCTGGTGTCATAACATATTTTAATAGGATTGCTGAGTACAATTGTCTTGCTCGGAGATCCTGAAGCAATATATAAGGATCGGATATTGTACACTGAGCAAATAATCTTAAATACGAGATTATTTTAAATTCTCTATTTTTAAAAGTAAGGGGAAATGGGGATTCATTGACTTGAGTCCAGTACTTACTCGGGATAATTGTAAGGGTAAAAATGTGAGTGGATTGTGTTTGATGTTTCCAAAGCAGTGCGGTGAGTGCATAAAGCCGTTTCTGAAACAGATGAAATATTTCACATGCTTTACGCATTTAGATATGCATTCTTGTTAGTATAGTGCGTTTTTACCTGGTATACCCGTGAGGGTAATTCGCCGATTGTACAGCGTTGTGAGTGGTACTCGCAATCCTATGTGTACAATATGCGGCCTCTGTAATAACAACGGCTTTCATCATAAACATGTATGGACAATCCTTGCTCCCAGGCTGTAGTACTCACAGGTGCTACCAATTATAATTGAGTGATCACACTCTTTGATTACATTGATTTGCTGGATTTCGCCATTTTTTGTCAGCATCTCAATACTATTATTTGATCTAATTTCACAGACCTCGCATGAGACTCCTATGTTATTCAGTCTCTTCCATTCGCTACGTTTAGTTCCATTAATAAATAATATTGGATGGGTAGTGTCTAACTAGGAGTAAGACTAGTTTCTATCTAACAATAAGAACTAACGTATGTACATGTATGTATACTCTTTTTAAATGAATATATATTACAAGTATATCAATCAAGTACAATGATGACCTGAGTAGACGAATAAAATGTGTATGTCTAACTCAGATGACTAACCGAATGGGATATATGTCTCTAGGAAGGACCAGGTAGACAGATTCCCAATCATAGTTATGCCATATAATGCATTGCTTTAGAATTATATAACCAGGAATGCGTGGGAACTATGCATTTAAATGACAGGAGAGTTAAATCTAATTATTGAACAAGTGTGAACAACTATGAACAAGCCACACATACGAAGTAATAATTCAACTTTGGGTTAATTGGTCACTTCTTTGTTCTGCTCCTATAGCCAGTATCAGCACATGGTCATGAGTCCCTTAACATACACTTACCCGGGTGAACAGCATAAATCTTCATTCTAAACCCTGTGCCTTGCACGGCACCATCAGACACAAAGGTTATGTACAAGCTTCTTCCACTACTGGTCTCAACTAGATCTGAGCCTGTGTGGTCACACCAAGTTGTCAACATGGGTGAGTGCGGATCGTCTCCTGAAGCAACGAATAATGGAGCTTTGTTATCATGTTTTATATAAAAAACATCCCATCGCGAGGGAGATCAAGGGAGACCAAATAGAAAATTCACTTCAATGGACCACCATTTATACAATCACCTAAATTAATGTTAAATGTATATAATTAAACAGAAGATATCCATAATCTATTTTATAAGGACATAGAATTTGATAATGAAACAAGACTGCCTCGCCATTTTAAATAATGGGTCTCGGGTATTTAGTAAATTAGCTTTCCTCACCATCTCTGATCTCAATATAATCCAGACAATTTCTGTACGTGCATGTGTTATATTGTTGCCTCCTGTGACATCCTACTGGCGGTTGGAGGTCCAAACCTGTTGACACCTCTATCCTTATACGATCTTTTCCTAGGGGCACTAGCAGCTTCCAGCAAAAATCTGAATTCCTAGAGAGGAATATATGAATGGATGGAATGCTTTATTTGAAGGAAATAATGAATGGCAATAGCATAATCGAATTATTTGTTTCTAAAGTTTAAACATGAAACTATATATAGGAAGTTAGTATATTTATACATGAAAATACGTAGCTAAGATTTAGTCATTTATTTTATGCAAATTGTCAATTTTAACTATACACCTTGGCAAATTTAACCAATGCGTAGAATATCACTCACGCTGGATAATGGGCCGGAAAATTTGGCGACTGTATATAGGAAGGAGTTGGCGTAACCATAACGTTAGCACATGCCTGACCCATCACTGAAAAATACATAATTATTCTTAACGAAAACACTTCCATAACCTATATAATATACTGCGAATCCATAATGATCGAAGACATACTTTTTCTATGGAACATATAGACCTATATTTTCTTTGTATATTTTATAGTGAATGCATGCGGATAATCTAGGCAAGTACGTCCATGTTTGTTTGAATATCAGCCGGTTTGGGCTTCGACATAATTAAGTGAAATATAGATGCAAAAGTTAAAAGCCACACAACTTACATCCTCTACTGGTTGAGTAACGGATGGCAAGTCGTACATTCCTATCAAGATCTCCGAATCGTTTAAAGCGAATATAGACTTGACCCGTTGTGATTGGCCTAATGTCCATGTTTAATGGCGTGTCACACTCACGCCGAACGTATTGAGAAGTAGATGTCAGCCCTGAAATACCATGTCGAGTTCTTCGTATCTTATATTATTACACCACTGTGCTGCAGTTGCCTATACCTTCAGCATTGTATGTCACACTTGGTCAAGGTGGTGCATAACATGTAAATTATGTCACCCTTGGCGCATACAACAAGTAGGTCCGCCAAAATTTTCATTTATTTCTATTTTTTATTCACTAATGGGGTGTAATAAATATGGAACAAAGCTCGGGGGAAGTCTGTACACTTGTTGGTGACCTCGGGAGTGCGGAAGATCTCGGGCTAACGCCCTCTAACTTCCCGCACTCCCTCGGTCAATAACAAGTGTACAGACTTCCCCCTTGCTATGTTCCATCTATTTATAAGGCATTAGAGAAATCACGCTTGTATTCAACTTTAATATGAATTTTCATCGAGATATAGAATGCAAGCGTGATTTACAAAAGGTCTATGTTTGTAAACGTATACAAAAAATTGCAATGCTAAAAACAATAATAATAAAATTAATAACAACAATAAGGGCTCATTCACTGAGTTGACGTGACATATCACAAGTACCACAAGATCTATAAGAATTAGCAAAAGGGTACAAACTGTACAAGTTACTGCTTATACTCCCAATATCAATATCATCAATGTTGATATTATTCTTATTGTTACAATGTCAATAGCCATGAATTGTCTGAAATGGCTAGCCATGCAAATAAAAAATATTAATGACAAAACATTTGTAACTGAGAGTTAATGAAAACTCTGCCATACAGGATGAATATTTATATATTGTTCATCTTATAAATGACGAAATATAAATGTGTTTCAATCAATCGAGCATTATGAAATACAAAGTATGCTTATTCCGAATCATTCCTACCTTCCCTTATTTCGAGATGCCCTTGAGAACATCGACCGTCAGGTAAACCCAGTTCGTCTACGGAAATATACGTCACTCGGGATCGTAATCTTCTGTTGAACATTGCTTGGATGATCCAACATTTGTCATCATATCTGAAACGACGGTAGGCGATAAGATTTCCACGTACTGCTTCGGGAGAAATTATAGCAAAAAGGGAATAAATACAGGGGGTAAAACTCAGTGAATATATATATATTCATACCTGTGCTGATACCGGTGCGTTTAAACTCGTACAGTGTTTATAATTTGGAATTAAGGGGATGAACGACACATTTTTAGGTTAATTGTTGCTTATGTTGCTGCCTGTTCACTTGAACTCGAGTCTTCTTCAGGCCCGGCATATTACAATATTTACATGCACACACCCCACTGCATTCCGGCCTTCAGAATATGCGACATGATAGCTGATTCACACACAAATAAAATATATCTAAAACAGTATACTCTACCTGTCTGTTGAGAAGTACGTCAGATTGTGAATATTCTCGGTAGCTTCTAAACGGGTGCAACCTACAGGAATTAAGGACACTTTTAAATAAAATGCATTAATCCACAGTTTCTTATAACAGGGTAATCGATTTTGTGGAATATTATGCCACAACAATGGACCTTACAATAATAACTTTATGGACTCCATCAGCAAACAAGTTATTCGTGTTTATGTAATGTTATGTCACGTCAGCGATGCAAAATAAAAAGAATTCCCCAACTCAACACTGGCTTTGTTTAATTTATATATGTTTATGGAGATTTTATGTCTACTTTTCAACAATAGCTAGAGTTACTGGGAAAATTTCGACTGCCTCTCGCCACTTGACTGAATATTGATATAAATGAAAATATACATTTACAGATCTGTGTGATATGAAAGTCATATATATTATACAGGTAAAAAGTAAAAAAGAAGTCCTCACAATTATATGTCATCATAATTTGATATTAATCTGAATGACTCACTGTCTTTAAGTATTGTCGCATTGAAGGAGTACGCTCTACATTCAGGGAGGGAGGTAAATCCATACAACTCGCCGGGGTCCATCGTCCTCTTGGAAAAGTCTGGTGAAACTAGTTGTTTTGTTTTCTGCAATTCTGTGCAAGGCGAGTGGATATCGTACGGGATAGGGTTGGTTGTTTCATAACCAAAACCTATCACATCATTCTTTTCTACTCGGATGCGTTCCTTCCCGGGTATAATTTGCAGTGTACTGTCGTTAGATCTCTCAGAAATGATACAGTCTGTCTCTCCAAGGAGAGTCCAATAGGTGCGAGGAGCAAAAGGCCTACCAGTTGTAGGAATCGGATTGCCACTAGCGACTACCATATGAGGGGTGGTGCCTAGAGCGACGAATGGGTTGGGGCGCCATGCTTGCAGACGAACACAGCCGTCTGTATCCCTGTTCAGAAATATTTTTTTTATAAATATAATTATTGTTTAGCAAGGATATGTGAATTGGGGCCTCTCGTGAAAATGACTGCATTGTTTTCCATAGCTGCATGCAACTTGTATCGCAAGATAATGGGGTACATGTATGCAGGTATGTACACGGAGTGTGGGAATCATAATTATGCGCACTATATGCCCAACTGACCAAACCGGTTTTGTCAGGGGTGAGGGGAATGTTTTGAAATTAACACCAAATACTGCGATGATAAATCCCTAATGATGTTTTAATTAAATGAAGTGGTAAATCTTAGATAGGAATTTAAGTTTTAATTAGTATAAATTAAAATCACCAAGTCATTAAAATATCCTACCAATTAAATCATCAATTGCACAATGCATCTAGATATTCATTATATTAACATATCATGACAGAATAATAATGGTACCTATGAAAACAAATTAAAGCCATCTCTATTACTCATCTCTTCTAATATAAAGTAAAGACTTGCATTAGCATCCACTAGGATTACACTACGTACGTCATGTATGAACGCCATTTGGTGACTAACCCATCCTCCTGCACTATAGCAAATGGATTAGGTATTATCACATTGCTCCCTGGTGGATCTGTCAGCTGCCTTGGTACTGCCTCCTCCCCGACACTGTGCGTGACACAGGACACTTCAAAGAAGAGAAAACAGATAGGTGAGACCTCATTAATCAGCCTGCGGATTTATATTTAGAATTGTCAAGATGGTGGAGTCCTATAATGTGCATTGTGTCTTATAGAAACAGCTAACGTACATGGTGTAAATATGCATGTTAGAGACTGTGAAGTGAAGTAAAAATTGAAATGGGAGTCAAATGCGATAAATATTCCCTCTATTTGTTAACAATCCCCTCTACATGCACCTTTAAATGTATTCAGATGTTTGCATTTATTTGACGGCAGCGAAAATATGCAACTTGGTCCATGCGGATATTTCCTCGTTGATAGAGCAGGATAAATAAATTGCTAGAAAGCATCGACTAATATAAGATCTCCGATCTGCAGCAAAAATATTGTATCCCTATGTACATTAAACCATGTCTGAAATGTACTATGCTGTATGGTGAAATAACATATCCTTGGGTTTTTTTTAAAATAAAAAATATGAAAATTGAAAGGTGGAAGAACTTTGGCGAAGGCCAATTGTAAGAAATTAAATTGTTTGCGTTGGAGAACAGCTAGGATTTAGATGAATTAATCTTTGAACATTAAAGAAAGGAAAAGAAAATATACCTCAGCAGAGGTACCACTATACACATTCACTGAGCTTGTTTCGCTAACTTTATGGCTACTTTAAACTGTGCTCGGGTGCAAAACCAAGAGAGAAACTAATAACTACTTGATATGGAACAATGACATGCCTACTTTCCCCATTCTGTTTACAGAGGGACATGCATCATAGTACATACATGTCACCAAAGAGTGATGTCTATACACAAATTGTGTATGAAATCTTCTAAAGGATTCTTTAGTTCTAAGATCCTTTAGGTAGTTTCCAATTTTGATCTGATATGCTGACACAACTGAAGTCCCACCCCATGAACAAGTGACCTAGAATATGTCTACCGTGAAAAATACGCAATGATAGATCTAATATTGCCCATGACAAAGCAGTAGGTGGGACCTCTCGACATTTAGTAGTTTCATTCCATATCAGACGCATTTATCGTTTTTCCAATAATGAAATGCGTTTTATTTCATTTTTATCCAGCTTATAACAGTACATCATCAACTCATCTATATAGAGACTAGATTAGTTCCATAGATTTTTAATGATTCAAAATAATAATTGATGTCACATTAAAAGAAGCCACGCACTGCACATAGATCTATTGGTCTACATCCCGGTTATGAATTGTAAAAAAATAAAGTAGGTTTGTGTTACTCAAACCTCACGACACTACGGGAAAAGTTGGATGAGTCAGAAGTCCTCACGGACCAGTAACTTCAGTATAATTACCCTCGCCGATCTTGAAGTGAGAATAACCCGCTGCAACTACCGTATATGATTACACATACCATTGTGAAGGTAACACATTCTAAACGTTCGGGTGTAATGCATAATGAGAAGGGCCTATTTTTGCATAGTGACTTATCATATCAATTGTATGTCCTGAATTACCTTTAGTTAAACAGACCCATAACATTCGATATTATTAGTTGGATATTTCAGATTTGAAGAGAATACGTTAAGGTAGAAACTGCTTACCTCGTCCCATGGGAAGGATAAACACAAATATGCATAATATCCAAGGCGTTGCCATTGTTTGTGGCATGACCACTGAGCTTCAGTCTAGGGGCACTCTCGTCCAAGTCATTACATTAAGCCAACTGCAAATAAAAAAAAATATATAATATAATTATTGAATGCGGGTGAGAGAAGCCCATCTTATATCGATGCACACCTATAACCAAGACTATCTATGTACTGATATGAAATAATCTAGCTCTAATGAAAATTAGAATTTCAAATCAAATCAACTGTCCAGATAGCATACCATAAATGTTCATGATAATTACCCTATAAAATTACATAAGTCTGTACATTAATTTAGTCGTGGTTAATCGGATAATGGTTACTCCTAGGGTGAAGAATATGTTTGTAAGTCACTGGCGAAGGACGACCTAATTACCAAGGAGTAATGGGCACGTGATGATTACTATGATGACCTCAAGTCGCAATTATACATGCGGTTTACCTGAATACCCAGAGTTTTCATTTGTACCGAGCTATGGTATCCAGGGTATAACCTTCTTTCTTTACCCCCTCTAAACATATGACTGACAAAACCTTACAGCACTGTAATTTCTATTGCTATATAGGTCGTGATATACCAAACTGCACATCCTCAACCAACCCATATACACATTTCCGACTTCACAAATAAAGGTTTCATATGATTTAATCTCGAGCTATTGGAAACTAACTTAATTGCAACATGATTAGACTGTTCAATTCGTAAATTTTCCTAAAATTTGACATTAATTGGTATTGATTGAGTTACAATAACTGATATATATATATATAATAACTGATAATAATATTATCATAAATGTTTTGTCGTTTGAGTCTATATTTTCGTTTATGTAATGCGCAGGTGGTGCTCAGCCGTACCGAACTGCTGAATATATTACACGAGATGTTATTATATTGGGATACTTTTATCCATGTATTTTATATCCCTATTTTTTTAAGACATGTTAAACAAGGCTGTCCCACTGGTATCATATGATCGCGCAAAAGTTTATACATGGATCACATTCAAGGGCATCCATTCCAAGAGGTCAATGCTTATAAATATATATACGCAATACTAAAACAGACAATGAATGTTCATAGAATATTCAATTGATATGTCAACGAATTTAAACACTTTATGCTTGCTGATATTCCTTGTTTAAGTTCATCGATAATTATAAAGAGTTGCATTGACCCAAGAAATACCCATGTGCAAATCAAATAAGACCATTAAACTTATCGGATGAAACCTATGCAAATCGAGATATTTCCCATTTTAATGGTAATTTCGAAATGATTTATGTTCACTCGCTTTATTCGAGAAATGATCACAATGAAATCACAATAACATGTGCCAAAGCTTTTGAATCTCCCGTAAGTAGTTATTTAGTACAAAAATACAGATAATAATCAAAGAACATATTGTGGAATAGAAGTACCACTGTATTACTGTGGGAACGCTCTTCATACCAAAATGATAGTTACCTCTGAACTTTCAATTAAAAAAGCCAGACCTATTCATTCGCCTGTGCCTGAGGTCATATGTATGGGACGTTAACCCCTCGTGAACTAGGATATTTGGTGGGACCGTATTGATATAATTAACGCAAAATTGGATTTAAAAATCAATCCTAAATTCGAAGCCAGACTTTGGGCTCAATGTGTGTAATGGTTATTTTTAAATTGGAAGTAATTGATGGATTATGTCATATAATTGATCATAAGTTTAATCTAGTTTAAGTTAGGGAAACGTCATTGTCAAACGGGAATTGTATTTCATCAAACTTGATAGATTGAATTCTTTCATCTCAAAGTGACCAACACTAGGTCGGACCGAAATATGGTTATATTTTTAATTGACTTTCCATTTAGTATTATATACTTCGCTTCTTTATTTTCACATATACACTACATATTTCTATGATATACCGAAAATAGGGGCTCTCAGAGTGAAGTCACCGACGAAATAGTAGTGAAGATCCAATGAATGATATAGATATCAACTAGGCATCATTTAAGTTTTTTTTAAATTTTTCAATCTAACAAGATAATGAAATCCACACAACAAAATGAATTGTCAACTATTTTAAGAACATAAAAGATGTGAAACGTCTTGAATAAAAAATGCGGTACACATATCTGAATATAATATTCAGTTCGTCCTATAACTGCCTACATGGGGAATCTTCTGAGTAACTCTTTTTTTAAAAAAAACAAAAAAAACACCACTTTTTAGTCGTAAATCACGAGGCACTTAGAGTATTAGACATTTTGAGCGTGGTGGGCACCCAGAAGCTTTAAACGTCCAAGAATTTGAGAGTGCTGTGTACCCAGAAGTTTTAAACGTCTAAACTTAAGCGTATATAAATGCATGTACTATGCAATCTGTCAGTCCATGGTGCTAGATACGTACGTTCGTGCAAGAATTCGACTGAGAAATGAGAAGAGTCGCAAGATTCTTTGTGCTATATTTGTTTTGAGATACCTCACGGACAATCAAGGTTTTGTGTAATAGTCATGTAAACCTTGTCCAAGTGAACCATGTAATGGGGTTTTGAATCCCAAACTAAATCGAGACTCTGTATGAATACCTCAGATAGATTTCACGCATCAACTTTCACCTCTAGAGAATTCAGCATAAAAGTTGGCCATGTACCCTCAGCAGGTGATACTGTCTAACATTCTGTCTATAAAGGCCTTCCTTCAGTTCAAACCGATTACAAGAACGTAGACGTGATCTTATGGTACAAAGTCTTCGAAGGGTCCAATAATTGTGGATAAATAAAGGTCTAAGATTTCTGCCCAAAAGAAATTATCATGTCAAACATACTTGTGTTGTCTTCGTACGGCAAAGCCTACATTAAAACAGTTTTGGTGATGTATATATAGGTGCTCTTCAGCGTCAGGTAATCCTTTGAGCAGTTTATTGTGTTGTCCCATATTGTAGTTCAATGGGTACAAACTTCAGACTTTTGGTGAGTTGACTTTTTAAAACCGAAAGTTATTCGTATATTGTTTCAAAAAATATTGTTTTAACGGGTTACATAATTTTACATAACATCGATGTGCACAGTATGACCTCACATAGTAAATACTGCATGCTTCCTTAATGCAGATATACACACAGTCGTAAGTATAATCTCCACTATATAGTTCCGTTTCTTCGGATGGTGATGACGATATGTTGACTTAAGGTATAAAGGGACACTTATTGTCATACCAAAACAATGGGAAAAGGCAGTTAGCTGTATTTTTATGTTTATCCTTGAGGCCATCACCATAAGGACACCACTGATGCAGTATCCACTGTACACACTGGCGAAGCCATGAGCCATCTCTCCTCAAGGGATAAACCAACAACAATTAATCTCCTGTTCACATGAATGTGAATTATAATGCTGGCGACCGAAAACAACAGTTAATGATTATACTAGACGATTGTCCAATGGAAACTGACTTATATCCTATGTTTATACTAGCCAATGTTGATATTCATTTCTATATTATCTCGTCCTCTAGGTCGATCTATTATGATTGGTTCATGTCCATATACGCAGGGGAAGTGCCCATTATATATAAACGAGTAACGACGTTCTTACAGCTTATATTATATGCCACTGTGCTTTAGGAGTATGTGATATGCCACCGCGCCTAGCTGTCGTATGTTGTGATACAACAGATGATCGAGACATTAATTAATATTGGTGATAAATAGATGCATCGATGTACTCAAATGATGCCTTACCTCTTAGTATCTTGAATGATGGAGGATACCCAGACGAATGTGATCTGCAGAGTTTGTTTAGAAAGGGCAACTGCCTATAGGTGAATGCACATGTTGGGATCTCCCCAAGTATTTTAAGTCTGTCTGTGGCCCAGTACACATGGCCTCACCTCAGAAAGTCACCCAAGTGTGACAAGCTATTTCTTCCACTGCTAGGAAGCATTGGTTGATGTCCTCATTGCAGCACAGGTGCATTGAAACACATTGTGTGTATTTATGTTCCTTTCAGAAGCAATGGAATTTGCCACTTAATTTCGAAGTGGATATTTTAGTATTATGTATTTGCCATAAAAGAACGTGCACTTCCATTACTTGCATTATTGCTTCAAAGCTAATGGGATCAAAATCTATCTGTTTTAGTTGGTTTATTAATTCACTCCAAATGCAAGACTGCACGGGCTTCGTTCGCCGAGAATAATTGCCCAGGGTGTTTCAAAATTACACCAAAGTAAGCGTCCCATAACATTTATACTTCCGGCATAGTTCTTATATAGCTGCTTTGGAAGGCTTGACCTGAGTTGCAAGCAAATTAAAGCTATCAGACTAAATTCTACAACTAATTACAAATAATAATAATATTACCTTGTTATGTGAGTCATAAAAGGATCAGAATCTATGCTTTAACCTGGTATTCCTTGGCTGCCCTCCTCCAGCTTTATCTAGAAAGCTAGATCTAATTATACCAACTGCGTCCGATATATCACAAGACGTTTCCATTAAAGGTCTTTGTGGTTTGCTACGCTCGAGTAGTTTGTATGGGGCATCGCTAGTTTGAACGAAAGCTTCCTGGATCACTGTACAATGATGGGAGGGGGTGGGGGTCACTTATACCTAGTTTATTTATTTAACCCTAGACCTGTATCGATATATGGAGATATGATTTCTTTCCTCTATAATTGGGATGTGAATATTGGAGACAACTATCAATTAAGACCGCCGAAATAATTTACTCGTGAGTAATACTGTAACAGAATCCCTATACAAAGGTAAAAAAAAATGTGCTTCATAAAAATGAAACGGTCGAATAATTAAATGGTAATTAAAAGTGTATAATGATATGTGTACATGTACTGCATGTACGCATGCATGCATGAATGACAGTAGCCTATGTAGGCTTATGTATGGGCAATATGTATACCCATGCATGGATATATATATATATGTACGGTATGTATCACTATGTCTAGGAGTGCACATTGGGGTAGACCTATATGACACTTAGAAGGCTTGGGTTCTTAAATTCATTTTAGTTTTGAAATTGAGAACGATGCCGGGAATTAGCATTCGATTTTGATGATGCGAAACGTCGATCCGTGGGTGTGTCTTCTTTGACCCATAGCCGGTCAGAATGTGGACTGGTATGTGGCCTATCAATAGGAACTTAATAATGGACTTTAAGGACAAAACCATCTATAAAGTTTATGGGTCAGAGAACGCGAGAGGGATTCCTTTTCTTCTTGTAATATAATATATTCATATATCATGCTGATAATAGCCGACATGTAAATCTGGGTTTCTTATTCCAAATAAATACATAAAAACTAGTTTACTCGCTCCTCCATTATACTCCACATACTCTCATATATGACTGATGTATACTTGGATCAGTCCACATTAGGCCTACCGGCATTATTGGACCTGTGAGACTTTAACCATAGGCCTACCAGCGAGGTGTATATAATTGGTTACCTCCCTGGCCATACCGACGCCAAGACCTTATAATATAATGCATAGTAATGTAGTATCATTGATATTTGGTTTGATATATTTTATTTAATTAGTATATTCATACAGCAATCATCAGACAATACAAAGATATCATACGATAAGACATGTACGTAGGCCTACGTTTATATAATTAGGCCTCAGTTTCCATTGTACATAGCCAATGGGATACAGCTCCGGTCCACCAATCGTGCAAATACTAAATGTCAGTTTTGGGTGGTATATTTATTTGACACTTACCGGTATATAATCATTATTATTCTGATTCCATTATTATCTTTAATTAACGGATCCGGGATTTCTTTTTAATAAATAAACAAACAGTAGGGTATCTTTGTAACCGTATGCATGCAAAAAAATCGGATTTCACAATTTTCCAGAATTCAAGAATATGAATTTCAAAAAATCAATGAATTTTAAGTCTGTCAATCAATGCCATCAATTATTGAATTTTAGATATAAAAAAATGATTCATGGATATCAAGAACTATCGACACCCATAAATCAATTCTTGATATCCAAAATGGATTTGTTGATAGTTAAAAAAAATCAATTTTTTATATCTAAAAATTGAACTTGGAATTCTGAAATTTGATATATTTTCTTTGAGCAAAATGCTTGATGTCCAAACTTACTTTCAGAAAATAAACTAAATGTATGTAGGCCTATAGAAAATCAGAGATCACATATATCCAAAATTCACTTCTAGATATCGAAAATATTTAAAAATGGAAAATTTATCCTAAATATCTAAACTTGCAGGTATCTAAAATTAAGTATATCTTTGATAGAACCACTAGGTGTAGTGGGTCTAGGCAGGCTACCTACACCATCTCGCCCTCTGTTGTTTGATGAATGCATTCATTTTATCTGGTGGACGTGCAGCTGGCTGCCTGCCTCATGTCTTCCACCTGGTTCTAATCTAGGCCACTAGATGACCTGGGGGTCCGGGGCCAACGCAGCTGTAATTTCCAAAACCACAAGTCCATCTTAGCTCTAACTCTAAGCTAGGAGTTCTCATCCAGTGTTTGATACTCTACCGGTGCCCTTTATTTGCGCATTCTCTGAAGCATTACTACCCTATATATGTTATACTTGGGTAAGTGTCCTTTCAATCCTTTCTGCATTGGTTGGTCTGAAAATAGAAATCATGTAAAATCGATAATCTGCTGTGTCTGTTGTGAGCTGGGGGCACCTGCTCTGTTACTGTTAGTGTTCTTGGGGGCAATTTGGGGCAGTTGTTTAGTGTCAAAACAATGGGTTTATCTTTCTCTACATGTTGCCATTTCATCAAAGGGACAATTCGCTTGCTCGCTCTTGAGCTGTCAACTGTACATTAATCCGGACCGATCCACTATTGCGTTCTGTATGTTGTGAGGATCCAGCAGTGTTGTTGGTGAGGGAGGAGTGCTGCCCCTCTCCCTCTCTCCCTCCCTCCCTCCCTCTCCCTGTGTTCATGTGCTCACATCCTCAGCTGTTGAAACCCCAACATCCATGGCACAGGCTTAGTACTCGCGCACGCTGGCCCACTTGCTAAACACCAAGGTAGGCTTCTCTTACACTATTTTTTCATCTTTTTCTTCCTTTCTATTTTCTCTGCTTATTGTCACTCCATGAATTCGTGCTGCAAATTGTTTTTTGTCCCCATATTAGGCATTTGATTATGTATGTGGTTCAGCGCTACAGTATAAGGAACCTGGTTTGGATAGTTGATTATTTACACTTCCACTTGGCCATGAGGAAACATTGTTTGTAATTCCCATCATCCATGGCAGGAAAATTACATTTTAGGTATGTCTAACGTTACCTTTACACAGGATCTTTGTAATGGTAGGCCTACTTGATTTAAGATAGGCATATTTATAACTAGGTTCAGAACCATCGATCTTTTTATTTTTATTGACCTAGCTAGTGTAACGTTTAGCTTAGTGTAGGCCTAGGCCTAGGTCCCTATATAGATCATATAGGGCCTATGCCTATAGTGGGAGCTAGTGGGAGGCTTAGCTACGGACCTTAGCCCAAATATATGTGTATTTACGATAATATTCCTCCCTGATCATGGCGGTCATGCTACCGGTATGGACAGTTACTGGGTATTTTGGGAAGGTGTTTGATTATAAGCCATTATAGGACAGTTTGATTCCGTTGGAATTGTAGGCTACATATATGTCAGATTCCACGTAGCCTACACCTGCATATATTTGTGGTTGACATCATAGCCATGCTTTAAAAAGAAAACAGCTGAAATTCGACACAAAAATTGACTCTTGAATTCGGATTAAGTGTTAATGCTTTCATTTAAAAAAGAAATGTGTGTGTGTGTGTGTGTGGGGGGGGGGGGGGTCAATGCTTGTTACTGTATAGAGGATATAAACATATTTTTGCTGATAGAAACGCGAAGAAAAGATCGAGGATTGACTTTGTGCTGTTATGGTGGTGGAAGAATTGGTGTCGAGAGGGGAAGGGGATGGAGGAGGGGGGGGGGGGGCTGTCATGACATGGAGAGGTTGAGATGACCCACTGCCAAATGTTGTTTACACCGATGTGTACTGATGTATGTATTCCCGCCCGCGGTTGGCCGTGTGACCTGGCTATGATCTATTTTTATCCCGGTCCACTATTATTATAATAATAAGCTATGAATTAGGGATGATAGTGGGCAGCCAGGGAAAATGCAAGTATTAAATAGTAGGCCTACCGGTAGCCTACATTAATCAGTGGTAATGCTTTAGGATATTCTGATAATATTACTTTTTTCTGTAAAGCCCAGTGGTCATCTGATATATCTATCATAATTCTATGGGATGCTTTTTTCTGCCACTCTGCAATGCCTTTGTGTTCATTGGCACTGTTTTCTTAAGTTTCTAGGTCAGCATCAGTAATATTGACCTATATAAGTTATTCTGACGTACGGTAGCGGTTATTTATTTACATGTATTTAAAGGTTATTTTAATTGGAATCCTTAAAATACAATTTTTTACATGTATAGGCTATAACATTAATTTCTTATAACATAATTATGTTATTTCAGACGCCTTTGTTGTATGAAATGATATCTTTCTTCTTCTACACAGTTCCCACTCCATATCTTAGCAATCCCTATAGAGGGACGTGGAACTGGAACGGTTCTAGCTAGGGTATATAACTATTCAGATTATTTCTTCCACTTGGCTGGTTTTGTCGTAAACATCAGTTTGTTCCGAAGTTAGAAAAGTTATAAACCTGAGTGGTAACTACCATTTCTCGGTAACTACCATTTCTCTATTTTGGGGAGTAGGAATTACTCTTGATATAAACCAGGCTGGAGAAAAGAGTATGGTATACAATTGTTATTTACAAAGAGTTTAGATATAATTATATTTACGCTCTTTTTTATTTAACCAAAGCTACATGTACCCCTCCTCTCCTGCCCAAGCTCCTTCCATTCATAAAAGTAATTTGAATAAACCATCATACTTTTTCCGTGTATAGGCCTACTACATGTGCATAGGCTATACCAAGAGCTCGTTTGTGTATTGGCTCATTGAGTCATTATTACAATTAACCTCCCTGCTAAATGTGGGTGTTTCTATGGCTAAATTACACATGACATTGCCATACCATTCTTTGCTATGGGCTTTCTGTATCTATATATATGTATGTTTATAATACATGTATAATACGCAGTATATATATAATATATGAACAGATTTATTATATAGATGCTTGCAATCATGAAAATAGAAAAAAATCCAGAAAGTAACCGCACAAGGTATTTATTTGTAGGAAGTAAATTGGTTATATTTATTGGTTATATTTCACCAGATCTGAACGCTTTTAGATTGTTTTTATATTTAAAAATAAAGGATCGTCCCCCCCCCGTCTCTATCCCTCCTACCTACAATATCCATTTGATTTAGTGTTAAATACTGTTGACGTACAGGGCTCCTGAGGGGGGTGTCTAATTTTTCTTGTCGCTACCAAGAAACAACAATTGTCACTTGTCACTAAGACAATTCTTTTGTCGTTTGTCACTTAATTTCCGTAAAATGGCCCGTTTTTTGTTGGTAAGGACTAATAAGGTCTTTGTCGATTTGTCAGGCTAAGAAAGTGCTTTTGTCGTTTGTCACTTGATGCCCATGTCGATTGTCGATCCTAAGAATAGGCCTTGTCGATTTGTCGAATTAACCCCTCAAGAGCCCTACGTACACGCCACAACGTGCTGTGTACGTCAACGCCACCCCCCCCTTTAATGCCTCAGTGAAGCATGTGTATGCATGCAGGGGCGCTAGCGGCGGTATTGGGAGACACCATATTTCAGCGCTTTGTTTATATTTAGCGGCAATGGCCGTCGATTCGAATCTTCCCGAGGGGATCTTTCAAGCTATACCTGACCCTATCGTTGTATATACAGTATTGATGTATCGATTCCGGCCAAAATTGCGAGGAAAACGTCTTTAGATTGTCATCATTGTAGATAGAATATGCGGGGGAGGACGATCGTGTTGGCAAAGACAGCAGTAATTCTTGTTTCCCCATCTATTGCGCCCAACCGTGATAACGGGTATGACTGATTAGGGGGTAAAGAATAGCCGAAGGCGGCTTTTTAAAAAAAAAAGCGGTGGTCGTGCAGTGTCTAGTTATAAATTTGAATATCAGGGGTAATCTTAGTTAAAACAAGTTATAAGTTTATTAAGTTAATCAATCATTTAATGAACTATTTTTCTGTTTAACTTTATAATCAGTTTAAGTTAATGTATATATTGTGCGTTTCCAAAGGAAACAAATTCTACGGTCAACTATTTGTGCGCAATGGCTAGATTATGAATATCAGACGTACTGTAATCTGAAATGCCTCAAATGTCTGTATTAGAAGAACACAGGAGTGGAAGTAAAATTCAGTTTATTAACAACTAGGAAAGTTGCACGCTCCCTGTTTACAAAGGCAGTTGGATAAACATGAAAGTATAATGCAAGGGAATTAGACATAAGACATCAAACAACATATTGTAATCTAATAATACACAATTGTCTTTTAGTCTTTGCAATTCCGAGCTTGTCTGTCTCCAAGACTTGAAACCCAGAAATCCCAAAGGGTGTAGTAGGTGTAGATCACTCAGATTCAGTCATGGGTGGTCCTCTCTAAATGGGTTCCTCTCAAAACCTATACAGTGGCCTTAAGTGGCAACTTGTCAATCAAACCAAGATAGCCAATAGAATACAACAAATGTCAACCAATAGGATGTCACACTGGCCTTCAGGGATTTACTGCAGAGATGGTAGAAGGTTGTCAATCAAGCAGTCCTTGCATAAGTGCAAAGTTAGTAGTGTTGGCGTGAATTACATCACACAGAGATGGGCATCCAGATATCCTCCCAGATAAGTGTCCACACTCCTCACACCAATCCTCAACCAACACCTCAAAATGTATCACATGAACTTGCTACTCAGGATGATTGACAGAATGGTACCCAATTCACTAACATTCACGAATTTTTTGTAAAAAAATACCGTAGAATGTAAAAACGCTATGCGTAATTCACTCTAGGTACGTTGTTTTCAGAGCAATGCATGTATAATGATATAGCATAATATAATAATGGCTTTAGGTTGGGGTTTTTTCACTGGCGAAATTGCACATGTTTATAAATTATCTTGGTTTTAAATTTGAGTGCACGCACTTACATTTCCACTATGCATCGGTCCCATACAAATGGCTAATGATATATGGGTTAATAATATATCCAGCTTTATGTTGATCTTTGAAAACTGCTGACATTGCTTTACAAGCAACGACTGCCCCCAAAAACCCTTGAGCAGTTTCTAATCTATAAATAGCCCGAATAACTCGAGTGATTGATCATATGCTGTCAGGTGAACAACAAGTGGGGCAGGGGTATCTAAGTCTCCGTCTTGAGCATAAGCCATGTTTCTTTTTACTTGTTTGAATCACGACGCTCTCATTTGCGTTTGTGTAATACTATCATTATTTTGTGTGGCGGTAACCAAAAACTGACTCGTTTTATATATACCCAGGTCACGTCAACCTAGCCAGGTCATTGTGTATCATAAATTGATAAAACAAAGCTCTCCATTCCATAGTTTGGGTTGATATGTGTTATGTTATTGTCAACTATTACAATTCTCATAACCATGGACCATTATTTACATATATATTATTATACAAAGCATTTGCCCAGTTTAGTGACGTGTGTGTTAATAACCTTAATAACAAGGTAATTGCTGGTGGTATGGTTCGAATACCTTGAATGTTTAGCGAACCCTGAAGATGACCACCAAGATAATGTCAAAACAATGACTTATGTAAATGTATACTCTTCAGGTGTAATTATTTGATATCTGTCCATGGAAATAGGCCAAACCTTTTAAGTCCTCCTCTGAGGTTTTATCAAGTGTTCTGCTTGGTTACTCCTCTGATTTGTATTGACTGGGGACAAGAGAAAATAGGGTAATGTTTGAACTTATCGACCTGGGTCACCCGAATTTGTCACAACTGCTTCATACAGTCTGACAGTGACAGTGCTGAATATTTAACCCACTTCTTAAACTCCTCCTCATTGTAACGTTACGAGTAGTCATAAGAAAAGAAGAGAAATAAATCCTATACTGTACTACATCAACGAGGATAGACTGAATATAGGCCTTAGCGTTCCTTAGAAGTTAGAGGTGTTGTTACATTCTTTCATTCATGACTAATAGTGAGGCAGTTTTTTTCTATGGTAGTTCATCTTTGTTCTGTCAAACAGGTATCATGTTATGACATTAGAATCAAATTTATGATATTAGATCGGAAATTAGGTATTCGAAAAAAAGCAACACATTTTTGTATTTATGCTAAAATGTTTTCTAGGAGCTGTAAAATTTCTCTCTCTTGACTGAGTTTTCAAAACAATATGTATTCCCTTATTCAATATGATTAGGTTTTGATTAGGCTGGCTGATTTGGGGGAATGTCGTCCCATTATCTAAGCGTATTTCCAGCATAATAGTTAGCATAAATGAATGGACCTCTATTATCCACGTTTGTTTAGATATTCCCAATTGACCTATACAAAGTTGAAAGCAGCTGTTGCAAAAAGCACAAAATAAAGGTTCAGATTTTATTAATTTGGCATTTGTTCGATTGTAAATTCATTTCGAAATTATGCTGCAAAACGATTATGGCACCGTAGGTTTAAAATTCAATGGCACAGCTGATCAAGAGACATAATTATTAAATATTCTTCAGTTGGAAGAAACACTTTCTTCACTGCCTGACTCATGGTGCCTGGCAACGGAACGGTGGCAACCATGAACCGTATATTATATAAATATCCTTGTTGTCCCTCTTGCCAAGTGGCTGAATCTGTGAAGTGTGCCAGTTTGTTACTTACCTGCCCTGGTTCCTTCCCAATGGGGTACCTGGCTACTTCTGGGGTTATCCCTGGCCCTGGTGCTGAAGCTGGGGAGTTTACATACACTTTAGCATTTATCTATCTATCAGTCTATGCTTGTTGTAATGTACAGTGATATAGTTCAGTGTTGTATGTGAAAAGCTATTCTTCACAGTATAATTATGTATCTTAGTTAGTGACTGATTAGCTACATGTAAAAACTTTGGAAGAATTTATTTGATCTAATAACGTTTTGCGATATTCAAAGGTACATCTCTGTTTGTCTGTCAGGTTACCGTAAATAGCCCTCAGTGAATATAGTGTCAGTGCTAATACCTGATATTAAATGCAACTGCCCCTAACGTACCCGTTTCTGTATCTTTACTGAAGCCCACCTTTATTATCTCACTTATTTCCTCTTAGGTGTGGGTTGTGAGCTTGCATTCCGTACAGGGGCCTTATGCCAGGAATTGGGCATGAGGTTCGGGAGAGTAACTCAAACTTGTACATCTATAGAGGTTATTTTATATGGGAGGAAATGGAATGGATCTATGGTAGCATGAAGTGGCTATCTTTAAACATGACCTGCAGTAATTTGAACCTATTAAAAGACAACAGTTCCTTATTCCATTACCACTTACAGTGCAAAAGCCTCTTGATATCTTATATTTAGCCAGTGTTGTTTGAACTACAGCCATCCTTGGGAACATGTTCTATGCATGTTCATGTATCTAGGTGGCCTAGAGCTTTGAACCTGACCTAAATATGTTGAACTTCACTCTCACTCGAGTTCAGCTCTATCCTAGGTAAATATTATAATGCTGGGTACAATCATACGGTATGTCTAAAGTGGAAAGATCAACTATTGGTCGTGTTTTGCATTTTTGATTTTATTCAAAGAATATTGAGAAAATGAAACTGTATCATGTATGGCATGTATAATCTATAATTGCAGGCAAAGCATTGACATAATTTTATAAGTCAGACTGAAGCATGCTCCCTTTGTGTTCTTGCATGCATATATATAAAAATGGGAGAATCTATTTACTAGATCTTCCAATTTCTACCAAAACAGCATCTCATGTAAACAAGTCATCAATGCATGACCCATGGTTATTTGCCAGACCCAGTTAATGTCACCCGTATCCAAGAAGCGGGCTTACCTAGAAGTCTTGCATTCGCATATTAAAGAAATAGATTGCCGATCTATGCAAGATATTTTATATGGATATGGATATTTTTATGGTTAATTTGAATCATTAAATGGCCTGCGGCTAACACAGGGACCTTTAAAATGTAATTCCCCATTCTCCTCATTCACCACGAGGAGAATGGGGGGTTTAAAGAAACCTAAAATATGATACATCAATGGGTATGCCCAGTGTTTATATGGATTTTCTCTACAATCTCCTATCGTCAAGCGGTTTGCATCTAAGACTGAAACTGGACATAGGGAATCTGAATCCCAGAGCAGGCAGCCTTTTTACATTTGTCTGATTTTCAAGTCATTTTATTTTCTAATTTCACTAATATCTTCATATCCGGGGCTTGGCTTTTCTTTTAAACTCACACAGTCATGTAGTTATTGAGGCAATTCCCTGTCGATCAAATTAAGCGAGAAATGTGAGTTGGATGGGGTTTGGGGATACATAGGTTCTCTGTTATAGAGGCATGGGTGGCGGTTGTAAGCTTGTGTTTATTTTCGGCTAAAATGTTTTTCACACGGGGCCACGATTCATCTAGAAGCTGTTATTAGTTTGTATTCTTTATTGTGATTCCTTCATCTTTTTTTCTGAATGTGAAATTTAAAATTTGCTGCTCTCATTAACTTAAATCTAGTGGCCATTAGTCCATGGGCTAAGAGGTCATGAGTACAATTTTGGGGGACAGATTCTCACCTATCCCAACAAATAGAAGGGGTCAGGGGCGATACCCTTTTCAAATGAGTAGCTTATTGGCCACCAGGTGAAGCTGAAGGTGAATATTTTAGATTTTTGGCCCATACATGGTTGAAATATTATGTGTAGAGCATTATGCATATTGAACCAAATGAGCTGTGTAAAATTCCCTTTTAATTGATGCACCTGGTTCACACAGTGCATGACTACCCTGTCCACTATGTAGGTATTAGCTTGTGGAGCAAACAGTAAGATTTAGTTTAGTTTTAGAGTTTTAAAATAAATAGGTTATCTGTGGGTTGTTATGCACTAAATTAATTTGCCCACATTGCTATTCAACTAAATGTACCAGAATAACTGTACTTTTAAATAGTGTGTAGAACTGAATCTCCAAATGCATGATGATTGTATTAATCCAAACTTAATATGTATCTGTAAATAAGTTAACAAATTAAGAGACTCCGAATCTGTAATTTGTACCTCTGATACTCCCATCGTATAACATGAGGCATTACCTCTCAAAACTAATACCTCACTCACCACTTAATGTACAAGATATTAGAATATTCACCAAGCCGGAAACCATAATTTGTTCATACCCCATCAAAACCCATCATTTCTGTAAACACAACTACCGGTTACTGATTTAAATGAAAATAACAGAAATATATTGTGTACAAGTAAAGTTAACTACTACCTGTAACCCACTCTTAGTGACATAAATTAATATCAGGACACAATGAAACCACATTCCTTTATGTGAGCGTGTATCTGTCTAATAATTACCTGAATACAAATGTTTGAACAAAAGAATAGATGGCTAAGATGTTCAGCCGTGCTAGCCTCCTAGTATTGAAAGATACTTTAACAAATGGCAGTTCTATGTTGTCTTGTCTTTAAGTGCAGTAAGGTAGAAGTTCAAATATAAAATAATCGACTGCATCCCTGTATGCCCAGATGACCCAATTTTTTAATAAATCACCTGGAAAAAACACCTCAAAGTTTCCTCGGCGTATTCATGCGCAGATTTGTTATGTTATGGTGCACGCTCTGGTAAACTCTTGTTTCCATCTCTTAAACTTTCATTAGCAATACATGAATAGTTGTTTGTGCATTATTCATGAAATATTTGCTAGAGCACGTCTTTGTCATGCTCCCTGCAGGGTTTTTTTACCATCTCAGATTAAATCGACCGTATATAATACTAATTAGTAACTCGTGTAGATGTTCTCTTTGTGAACGTCATGAAGTGTAATGGCTATATTTTCGTCTATATCTAGTATCTAGAACAGTTCTTACAGTTACACTTTCTGTAGTGGAGATCATGGTGAAATAAACAAAAAACACCTTTAGAAAGGACTGGAGAAATAGTGCGATAATTAAAGAGTTTTAACTTTTACGGATCATATAAATTATAATTAATCTTGAGTGTGACCAATAATCTTTGTTTGGGTCTATCTGGTAACATGTGGAAAATATCATTTTTCGGAAAATGTAAATCATAGAAATGAATTCAATGGTTCAAATGGAATTCCTGCTACGCAATAAGCAAGCTGTACGATAAGCGGTTTATGCGTGCTAGCGACAAGCATGTATACAGGCGCGTCATGAGGTTATACACCCTGACCTGTTGGTAAACCCTTGCTAGTTGTTTATAAATTCACAAAAAGTTAATAGAAATAGATACTCCAAATAATGCATGAAATAATGCATGTAACATATCAGTTTCATTGATATGAACATGAATAATTTAAAAAAAAGAAAAACCTTTAAAACAAATCTTTCAATGCTGTATTAATATAATATTTAAACAGTTAATGAAAGACGCATATTCCTCACCTTGACCCGGGACTGTGTCCGATTTCATGACAAACAAATTAATCAAAGTCTGCAAGGCGTAAAAGGTGTAATATACTGTTTTCATTGGTTTCCTGCGATACTGGTTCTATCCCCTATCATGTATACTGCGTATTATTAGTTTTAATAAACCTTCCATTGTGGTAACACTCATCTTCTTGTCTCATATATATATTGAACTATCGGTCACCTTTATAAAGTTGAGGAGCCCCCAGCGTAATCTACCTCTTTAGGTTCTTTATCGTGGTAGGTTCAATGTATGACCAGTGTTCGTCTCTGAAACCTCTCAGAAGCTAGGGTTTTCAGTCCTTTTTATAACAGTACCAACGTTTATCTCTGTCTTAATGTATTGATAAGGTAATCACAGGTGTTAGCTAAATGTGAAGGAGCTTGTTTACCTCATTCCTCTGAATTATTGGCTTCAACTACGCCGTTGAATGATATTTTTTTATATTTGACAATGCATATGATTAAACTAATTGCAACTTTTTGATATTAGATAAGCCGACCAGCTGGCTCCTGTTTCAGCTATCAATCAATATACCAACTCTTGGTGGGTTGATAATAGTTTGTAGATAATCACATCCTTTCATGTGATCTTGTTCTAAATTTAGATATGCAGATATGATAACCTAAGATCTTTTGCACTGAATTTTAAGAAAGAATGTCTTTCATTGTTGTATAGGATTTATTGAACCCGCTGGAAGACCTGGAACTCACTTTCAGATGCGGGTATCCTCGTTACCTCATATCCTGGACAGTAGCTTGTATAAGTAGACTTGCACAGTACTGGTAATTATAATGAGGTTATGCAATGTTATGGAATGTGTCATAACATAATGTATAAATAAAAAATGCTTTAAATTGAATTGATTGAAATTGATTAGGGTAGAGGGGATGTGTTGGAGAGGAGGGGAAATTAAATAAAAATATTTAATATGATTCATTTAGCATTTCTTGTAATGTTTTGAGAGAAAGATATGTGGACAGGAGGAAGGGGGAGCTAGGTGGACTGGGGAATAAAGATCCGCAGGTGGTATTATTCATGAGTATATGATATATTTATAAGTTAGATCACTCAGGTAGTCTGGCCTCTGTTATTGGCTCCCTACCTACTGCCGCACCACAACCCTCTCCAGGCACTTACACTATGTTATGACGTTAGGTGCCCTTTGACTGAGTGACAGGACCTTGATGATGGGGGAGAGGGGTGTCATAACCCACCTGTGCCTACGGTACACTACGGCGTGGTTACCTGTACTCTACCCTAGCTATGAGTACCCAGGTATTGCTATTTTTTGTACCACGCCGATAGTTTCACTTGTGATGTCAATATACGTCCCTAGATGATACAACGTAATTGATTGCTTCTGAAGCAACTATTCACTCTCGTTCATTAGCTGTGCTCATTATATTTTGCCTGAATGCTGTATCGATTGGTCCTATTTTTATTCTTTTCGACCAATCGATTATTGGGTGGACTCAATGTCTAGTGTGTATCCTTTTCTTGGCCTAATCGCGAGATTAGTAGGAATACATTTCCCCACCTGTCATTTTAATCGTTTGAGATAATACTGAGTTTTATTAGGCAAACAAAATGTATGTGTGTTTCCGATATATCTGGCTGAAAACTAGGTAGGAGGGGTGGTAACTTTTTTGCCAAGGAAAATAATAATTTATGCAAACAGGGATATTTTATTCAACATAGCCTTCACCGTTATGAACCATCGATCTTAACGTCATGCTATGTACTTTGTTATTTATAATTTAGTATTTGTATGTGGTCCTAGGTATACAGAGCGAAAGGGAAAGGGGGATTGTATATGGCTTCTGGCACACACTCAGGAATTCTCTGCTTCCCCAGAAATGCAGTTCGTCCTACTATTGTCCCTTGTCTGCATTAAATATATGAACAAAAGCGAAGTGACGATTATTGAAAACAACTCTTTTGACATAGTCTTAATGGTTAGTGACCGTTACCATTATATGTTAAAATGATTCAGGAACTACAACATTAGGCTTTCATCAAATGACTTTCGTATGCAAACTACCTAACTTGTATCTATTGTTCTAACATAACATAGCTTATCAGACACCTCAGGTGGTTTTACAGTTTTGAAACTTCGAGGAGGGGAAGTTTAAACCATTAATTTCGTCTAGTAGGCGGATTGATATTTGTTCTAGTACTTGTCTTCTTCCTTTATAGATTCACATGTTTGTTCTTAGATTCCGTTTATGGTGTACTGGTCCAAGTATTAAATTGTTCAGAAAGTTTATGGAATTGATGATCGCATTACTGTCGCCACGTACATCACTGTTGTAAATCAATTCAACTTAGGTAACCATTGTACAATTCTGCCTGAATCATTTTAACATATAATAGTAAATATTAAGACTATGTCAAAAGAGTTGTTTTCAATAATCGTCACTTTGCTCTTGTTCACATAATTAATGCAGACAAGAGACAATAGTAGGAAGAAATGCATTTCTGGAGAAGCACAGAGTCTGTGCCAGAAGCCCAAACAATCCCCCTTTGTATATTGTTGTCTTACCACCGATCTTTCAGGTAATTTGGATCATTTAAAATTCCTCAATCATTCCCTTTTTACAATGAAGGGTAAATAGCACATTTTCGATTCGCTAGATCAAAATTCTTAAAAAGTAACGTTACTAGGTAATTCATCATGTACATCCTTCCACATGTTTTATCATCAGTATTGCCGTTGAATAAAGTCTCTATGAATAATGCAGTTGCAGTAATAGATACCGCAATGGAGATATTAGTTTATTGTGTGAAGTCGCCCCATACTAGAATAGGCTAGAATATATGCCCCATGAAACTTTAATATGTAGATATTTCCACCCATTATTATTCAGAAATTGGTGGCTTTGTTATTAATCATGTCCTTGTCTATTATACACCGACATAATTATTTGTTAAATTAGATCAGCAAACTCTGAGAATAATGTAATCTCGTTGCACAATGTTTTTGACTGAATAAAAATCTTTAAATACAAATACATCTCTGTAATGTATGCCAGCAATAGCTAGATAGATGCCAGACAACAGTGCACTGTATCCACATCACTGGGGCATAATGATAAAGTATAAAGGACAAATCCCTAATGACCAGAGTATGGTCACTGTGTGGGTGCAGCAGTAGGCAGAATTGCATTGCAAGCAAATTCAGACGGTTTGGTCTCCATGGAAAGAGAACCATGTAAAGAGAACTATGTATATAGATTTCAGTTAATATCGAGATGTATACAGGTGAAGTTCAATCCAGTTGGGGAATTGTCGCTTTTAGTGGCTGATGTTGAAGCAGTATCGGCCCAGTATGTGCTAGCGGAATCCGCAGTATATTTGAGAGTTAGTAATTCTGTAATTACCAAATAAAAAAAATAATGTAGGCAGTTTCTTGGAAATTCTATTTAATATTATATTTACCGCCATACATCTCAATCGTTACATAGGTACCACCAATGTTCCAAAGTGATTTGAAAGGGGCAATATTAATTATGTTCGCGCACTGAGTGCTTTGTATTGAAGTTGCAATAAAAAACTTTAGGAATCAATGCTTCGACAATTATGTATTTAAGCGAACATTTTAAAGTATCAGCTGTTACAAGTCGTGAGGTATAACAAAATTACATAGCCTTTGTATTCGGCATAAGTGCTCGAAATAAGTGCTCGATTTGGCACGTTAAAACCAGAAATCTTTCAATGGAGTCCGAAAACTCTTTTGATTCATCAATGATTATATATACAATAATCTTTCAAGCACAAGTGTGAAATCCATGACAGAAACATTTATTTATATAAGCTCCATCGGACCCCATACATTTTTCAGAAGTTTGGTTAAAAGTAAGTGGGTAGGGGGACTCTCACAATCTCTACTCGTTATTAAGTCGCATATCCTGTCCTGAACTTTTTTTCTATAAACCAAGAGCAAGACTTCCCCATAACTTTCCATTCATTCATTTTTTTTTTATTTTTTTTTAATAAATTTTATTGCTCGAATTTTCACATTTTCGTGATAGGTCTCATCCGACAATTCAAAACATATTGTACATTTCACATGAGTAGTAGATATTGCATGATAATACATTTATTTATTTATTTTTTTATTTATTTTTTTTTCAATTGGAGACCCCCACCAGGTCCCCCCGAATTGGAATTTTTCATAAAGGTCAATGAGGTCATCCTCAATAACACCACTCCGAAGGCTCCTAAACACAATAACCTTACACTGCCACAAAAACAGGCCCTCAAAAACCTCAAAAATGACAACTCAATAGTCATTAAACAAGCAGACAAAGGAGGGGGGCTAGTAATTTGGGGAAGAGATCAATACATAGAGGAAGCCGAACGTCAATTACAAGACACCAACTTTTACAAAGAATTTGACTCTGACCCCACAGTCAGTTTCAACTCCTTTGTAAAACGCAAACTCCTACTCATGTTGGATGAGGGTGAAATAACAGGCGAGATTCACTCCCTGGTAGACACCCCAGATGTGAGAACTCCTGAGTTCTACCTTCTACCCAAAATTCACAAAAACAAGAACCCTTGCCCGGGAAGACCAATCGTCTCTGGCAATGGGGGACCTACCGAGAAAATCTCAGGTTTCATAGATCTCATTCTGAGACCCTTTGTCCCTGACATACGCTCATATATTAAGGACACCACACATTTCCTTACAATGATCGACCAGGTAAGTGAAAAACATCCGGATGCCTTTTTGGTAACTATGGATGTGACATCCCTCTATACCAACATTCCCAATTATAAAGGTATACAGGCGGTGTCGGAGTTTCTGGACCGCAAGCGACCAGCCGGCCGCCGACCGGGCTCAGGCCCGTTGAATTCCAGCATCCTGGATCTTTTGAAGATTGTTTTAGAGAAAAACAACTTCAGGTTCAACGGCAAAAACTATATACAGGTAGGAGGGACCGCCATGGGCACCAGGGTGGCACCCTCCTATGCCAACATCTTTATGGACTGGTTTGAGAAGAAGTATGTCTATACGTACCAGCATCAACCTGCTCTCTACGGAAGATACATAGATGACATCGTCCTACTTTGGGACGGTGCTGAAAGTGACCTCAACCTGTTCATAACACACCTGAACTCAGTACACCCTCAAATTAAGTTCACCGCTGAAATATCCAAGGAATCAATCAATTTCCTTGACACCACTGTAAGACGGGCCCCTGATAAGACCCTGTATACAGAGGTCTACAGCAAACCAACTGATGCAAACAACTACCTCCACTACCAGTCCGCACATTGGAAGAGGTGCAAGGACAGTATTGTGTACAGTCAGTTCATCCGCATCAGAAGGATATGCACCCATTTTAAGGATTTCGAACGCCATTGCTTGGAGAAAGCAGGACGTTTCCTTAGAAGGGGCTATCCTCTAGACCAGATCACAGAGGCATTCGCTAAGGTCTCAGCAATGCAACGAGACACACTCCTTCAGCCGAAAGATAAGCCCTCGACCTCCACAGAGAGTGCAAAACCCTTAGTGGCGATCACTACTTTCCACCCCAGTTGTAACATTTTTGCAAAAGGGATTAGGGGGAATTGGGATCTTCTAGGCAGGTCTACTACAACGAGCCACCTATATTCAAGGAAACTGCTCGTAGCATACCGTAGACCTAAAAACCTGGGTGACTCGCTTATACGAGCCAAACTGCCCTCCACAGACTCGTCAACCGCGCAGCCGACCCCTACCGTCAGCTCCACAGCCAGAAACTGTAGACGCAAGAACTGTAGGTACTGTCCCAAACTGGACATAACAGGCAAAGTCACCTCGAATGTCACAGGTAGAACCTACATAAGTCGACATAACATCTCTTGCAAAAGCAATAATCTCATTTATTGCATCAGCTGCAAGATATGTAATATACAATACGTAGGCAAGACCAAACAGTTGTTAAGCCAACAGATGTACCAGCACTTCAGGACCATCTCTCTACCTGATCGGCCGCTACACGACACCACCATCTCACGTCATTCCAACTCCCCAAATCACTCAGGGGAATCGGATATAGAAATTCATGTCCTTGAATTCATTCCGCTCAGCAATGACAAAGAAATCTCTGATGACATTCGAAACGAATTAGAACTGAAGTGGATCCACAGAATGAAAACGATGTCCCCCACAGGACTCAACATCATGGACGCAATTACTTGGAAAACGGTCAATCAACCGGTCTGTACCCCCTGGGGCCCCTCGCAATCAGCTATCTAGCCACGTTGAAAATTTTACACATAACGATAGCCTTGTTGCGAGACCCCACGGGGGACTCAGATTGACCCCCAAGTACTCATAAAAAATAACAAATATAAAAAATAGTTGGGGGCTAAGCCCCCCCGACCTACGGTTGACACCCCACCTGGTTTTGTAGGAACTGGGTGATGATCTCATTCAAAATAGTCTATTTTGCATGCTGATTAGCAATATCCACCACTTGGCCTGGGCTTTTGTGAAGACATTGCTATTTATCTCCTCCCTAAAATAATGGGAAGAACCTTTGGAAATATATTTGTATATTTCCCACAATAAACACCCCCCGTCGGCATCGTGATGCCGATGGCCTGACGAGCTATTATTAGCGAAACCATGTAGTGCCAAACCAATAACATCAACAAGGGGTGCGCTCGTTGCTAGGAAAAGACTCCCAGCTATGTTCATCTCATTGTAAAACATTCTTATTGGGAAGAAGGAAACTCTTACTTTTATTATCTTTTATCATCAATTCTCTTGTGGGGGAATTTTTGAGGATATATACATCAGTTTTCCTTGTTTCTCTCACTTGTATGTACTTTTACAATGAGATGAACATAGCTGGGAGTCTTTTCCTAGCAACGAGCGCACCCCTTGTTGATGTCACTATGACATCGCCAAGGGACTAAGGAGGTCTTGGAAACCTACGTCTGAAGAACGTAACGTTCTTCAGTTACATGGTAGCATTCGAGGGGGAAGGGAGCCGACATTGCCACGTTCAATTATTTGATAATACATTTATGTGACTTAGTATAGAAACTTTGACTCTTTACTTCTATGTTTAGACATTACTCTACTAGTGTGGCCACCTGGTGGCTTTAACATTTTTAACTTTCAGCTATATTACTGCTAGATGTTACAGCATTATGTTCTTCGATTTTTTACATTTTTTTGGCCCAAATAAAAACATGAATGTATATTTACAGTACAAATACATATTACAGTCCTAAGGATAAACTGAATAAAATAGCTCGTCTTATACTATACCCTGTTTTCTTTTGTTTGTTAGTAGTTTTGCAGCTAAAGCTGCTACATTTCTTGTAACTCTCAAATTCATTCAACACTTTACCAGTGGAGTTTACATATTCTGTCTATAACTATTTCAGCGTCCAGCCTTCACTAGATTTTAACAGTGATTTAATATTGTCCCAAGACTCCAGTTTAGTCTGATTACCAAGATTGTTCCACATTAGTGGACCCTGGACGAAAAGCGCCCAAAAGATGGCAGCACCGTTGCCGTCGAGGGAACTCTCCCGAGGGTTGGCGCAGGCGCCCCAGACCTCTACGGTTGGGGCAAGGATAGCACTGGGTCTCACCTATATCGCATTTAACTTTTTAAAAACACATGTGACGAACAATTCCAGTCACGGAATCTGCATGCCCTTCCTTTAACACTACTGCTTGATTAAGGCCGATGTCCACACAGTTTTAGAACAACCAATTTCGGCCACTTTCCACCACTACGCAAGCATCGGCCCTCCTTGTATCACTAGCAAACTTCACCCACTCTACCACTACAAAACGCCATAGCTCAGTGGCTAGAGCACTGGACTCCGGACGAGAAGGTTGGGGGCTCGCACCTCGCCTGGTCCCGTCAGCTTTTTTTTTCATCCTATACTTGGTTGGCCGTGTAGTGCTGTCAATACACGGCCTGGACGGTGGGGGGGGGGGGGGGGGGGGGGGGGGTTTGCACTGGGTGGGACGGGGCCGGGGGCCGGGAAAGGCTGGCAATTTGAAAAACAAAATATCCATAATAATGTTTCACCGTGTGCCAAGGAAAACGGCCTAAAAATATCTAAATTACATTCGCAAAGCGCCCACTAGCAGCTACCACTTCACTGGACTTGAGGGCTAGACGAAATGGTGCAGTGGCATTCCTTAAGGAATCCTGATTCTCCCATAGGCACTAGAGCGCACCACCAGTCACCTGGAGCGGCGAAATGGGTCTGTAAAACTTGGCTCGATGTCCCGATATCCTATGTTTTTGTCATTCAGATCACAAACCAATGCCAGATTTCACTTCCTCAACATTTTTAAGAAGGAAAACGTCTGGGTTCATACTGTCTATATTGTACTCGTAATGCACATACCCTGATTTCCCAACACATGTCTACCAGCTCCCAATGCTTAAGCCTTAACCCTTCTTCCTTGCACTCTGCCGTACTCGTGTGGCCAAACGTCGGGTAAGTTCGGAGATGGTTTCTCACTCTCTCCCCAATGGGCCTACCGTAAGATGCGCAAAACATCAATGATCGTTTTGCGCATTGAATTAAGAGTCAAATGAAACGATTTTGGAGGTTGGAGGTTGGTGGGCGGGATGGTGGGCAATGTCAACGTTCAAAAACATTCCATATTTATGAAAGTAAATAATAGCTCAAGGCTTCCCTTCAATCCCATCAAATTGTGACGATAGTCCTACTGGTGCCAGACACATCTGGATCTTAATTTTTCTGAACGCGGGTGGGGAACTTTCAACATGGTCCCTCCAGCCAGTCGAGTGGCTCTGGGCATTTCTTGGACATTATCATTGATGTCTTTAAGAACATACATCAGTCCCACCATAGATAGGCAACCTCTCTTTTCGAGTGAGATGATGTTAAGGTTCCTCATAATATCTGTGATCGGCTCGTTGTTTTGTGGGTTTATAAGCCACAAAGCTACGATTTACTACATTTTGCAGTTTCCTAATGCCCCCCTCACACTGTACGCATCCGACGAGTTGTAAGCCTTACAACTAGTTTTCCAGTTGTAAGGTCCGTTTTTGAGCAGTTGTTCACGACAAAACTCAAGATTCAAATGTTGAATCGAATCGTAGAGTCGTAACAGTGTGAGTGCCAGTTGTAGGGCTTACAACTCGGACACAGCGAGTCGTAAGACTTACAACTCAGAAAACAGAAAAAAAACGGGTCGGGCTATCCGTTACAACGTGCGTTGTAACGGTGATATCCATAAAAAACACTTTTTTGGCCTGTTTTTAGCAGGGTGCTCCCGATTCGAGTCGTATAGTGTGAGATGTAAGTTGTAGTTGTAAGTTGTACGACCAGTCGGATGCGTACAGTGTGAGGCGGGCATAATATTGCAATTACTTGCCAGGTTAAAGAACATAAGCCCATATTCCGCCAATGGGAGGATCTGAGCCTTGACAATTTTTATGGTGGTATTTCTGTCCAAATAAAACTTGATTCTAGCAAGTTGCCTTCTATGTAAATAGGGCTTAGAACTTTTTGCTTGATCTTTTTAAAGGCAAACGCTACTATTCACTGCCACGCCCCCCTTTTCCATATACCAAATATACGGGCATTTTACGTACTATTGCTTTAGCACTGCAGTCTATGAGGAAACGGCCAATTTTTTCATGTTTTATAGTATAAAACAAACAATTAATGGCTACTCCTACTGTCCCAAAACTTTCTACACATATAGTGCAGGTTATATACTACATATTAAAAGGAAAAAAAACATATGCCATCGAGTTAGATTTTTTTTTATAGCTGTCTGAAATAGACATGTTTGGGGAACTGAGCCAACTGTGGGTACCCTCAGTTGTACCCATTTAGTATGCAAGTCTATTGGGAAGTGCTGCATTTTTCTTTCACGGTTTTGGGAATAAAACAAAAATGAAAACTCCTAATGTCCCAAAATTTTCTACACATATAGTGCAGGTAATATTCTACACATATATAGGGAAAAAAATGCATGTCATCACGCTAAAAAAATAATTGTAGCTGTTTGAAATAGACATGTTTAGGAAACATAGAACACATTGAAACAGCAGATTTTATGGTTGTCATGCCATGTTTCAAAGCCCCATAATTCAGAAACTAGCACGGTGACCCATTATTTTTTTTCAGTTTCATGAACACACATACTTCAAGAACCATATACTAAAGAATCAGAAAAATGACATTTAATTTCAATGAGAGAGAAAAAAAATGTTTTTATTAAATTAGTGAAAAAAAAGTGGGTTTTTTTGAGTTTTTAATTTAAAATTTGCATTTCATATTTTTTGTTTTCAGAATAAAAATAACCATGCATTCTATAAAAAAGAGGCATAGAATTATTGGCAAAATAATACTCTCTCTAAAACTGTTAACCTTACTTAAATTGAGGGAATATAAATAGCAAATATGAACTATGAAGTCGAGGTACTCCAAAATGAGCCCCCTTTTGATCCTCATTGGTTCTTTTGAGATACCAACTTTTGAAGCACTCTAATTAAAAATTGAGCACGGTGACCCATTGATTTTTTTCCATCTTTATGACCAGAAACACTTCAAGAATCAAATTTCAAAGTTTCAGAAAAATGACATTTATTTTCATTTTCCACTAGATAGTAGCGTTTGCCTTTAAGCTTTCGTTTGCTGCCTATGTACTGGTATTGACACTTTTTGGCGTTTATTTTTAGCCTTTTTAGCAGAAATCATCATAGAAACCGGGACCCCCTATGTGAAATTCCCCCACCCCCTTATTAAAGCCAAGTATGAGCATGGCTTTTATACTATCACTTCTTGACCCTCATGGAGACGATAGTCTTGAGTTTCTATTATTGTCTAGTGTGGGCGCCCATTCAGCTGTATAGTGAACCTCTGAGGACCATCTTATAGCTGTTTAAATGTTTTATTTGGCACAAAATATGGTTTCGCATGAGAAGAACGTTAGCTCATCAGGCAGGGCGGGAATAATTCCTTTGGTGGGGATGTAAACTCCCGAAACATTGTTATAGATATTTATGTGTTAATGTTTAGTCTGTATATTTATTAATCCCCTATAAATATTATAGCAAGAACAGCATAGTATCGCGTATGAGGGGAACTATGTTCTCCGAGGAGAATATAGGCCACCAAAGATGCGATACTGTGCTATTCTTGCTTTTATTCCATGATTCTTACCTTTAAACAACTTTATTTGCATCAATTTCGTCAAACTGTGTTGTCCGCATAGTCTTGAACGGTCATGATGTCACTGTACAATACACAGAGTTTATATTGTACACCTTGTGAGCGTCAAGTGTATCGATTATATTGTACGCTCACGGCCTAATCATGGAATAATGTTACTATATAATATTATGTTATGAGTTCTTGTAAAAAAAAATGCATATATTTTAGATATAAGTCGGCGCTGTCTGACAAAATTCCATGGTCAACCCCATAAAAAGCTACATCCTGTTGTATTTTCAGATAGATGTCAGGTCAATAATATAAATTAAAACTGGTCATGCACTTTGATATACATGTTCATGATGGTTAATTGAAAATGTATCTGATGGTGAGCTGGACCAAGGGCTATATCTTGTATTTTAAACGAGAATACATCCTACTTAGCTTTATATAAAAGCTAGGTTTATGGATGTATGGATCGAAACTTGGAGTAGAACTCTCAGATACAGCGTTACGTCATTATTCCCAGGACTCTTTGGGGGGATTTAAATTTGTGGTTATAATACTGGTCGCTCTTTACATGAATATATTGCTTTTCCTTGCCCCTTCCCAATATGATATTTGCGCATGGGTGTGTCTATAAACCTTTGATTTGTGCACGCGTTGTATTGTTAACAGACTATAGCATCTGTCGTATCACCTCCATCCTCATAACTCGAGGGATTAACTTTGAAAAAAATAAAGAAAAAATATTTGAAATGTTTTCATATGTATACAATTGTAGTAGATTTAGAGTGCCCGTATATGCCCATGGATTCTTGATACTAAAATCATTGATCCTCCGATGAAGATATTGAATTGAAAAATATTTTATGTGTCTGAAGTTGTACAAGTATGAGATTCGACAAATAGGGGACCAGGCTTCCGGATAATATCCAGGTCGTCCAGCCGTCACCTCAAATAGAAAAGAGAAACTGGCTAATAATGTGGCTTATAAACACAAATATTAACAGGACGTAAAACAAGTTAAAGTTATAAAACAAAGTAATATGTTGTAATAGTTTCTTGAGCAATGTCACTATAAAACCAGATCCTGGCTGCTCGTACTGTGAAGAAATAGATGAGTTATGTTTTAAGGCGTTTATTAATGGAAGTTATGGCGAGATATAGAGCTGTCTCATATAACGCAAAATTTGTTCGGCGGGATCAGAAATGGATTAACCAGGTGAAAGGTTACATTAAAGACCTCTGTCCCGATCGTTAACAGCTAGCCACTCAAGTGAATTATTTTTTGTGTCACCTTGTTACGTTGTCTCTTGTTTCGAGGGAAATGATTTGTGTGTACAAATAATGAAGAAAATACCCCCCAAAAAACTATAAATGATAAGGGACACGGTTAAATCATGTTGTTAGAAGCGAAGTGTATACGCCAAGACGGCAGGATAGAAACTGAATAAAACCTTTTAAAAAAACCGAAGTAATATAATTAAATTATAATCATAACTGAAAGTAATTGTATTCAGGCTACTGACGAAAACATGTTGAAAACCAGTAGATGTACCTGTACAAAAGAAATAAAAAAACGTTTTCAAATCAAATCAAAATCATTACGTTACATAACAAGTTATAAAACAGATAATACCAAAACTGACGAATATCACCTTTCACGATACATAGCACCGACGTCCGTCAGTTAATTTTAGACGCTCATTATATTTGAGTATTTACAATTAATTCCATCTTCGTATAATATTTTTAAACACGATATTTTCTAAATACTTCCTAAGCTCTTTCCTAGTTTCAAATTCATGCGCTTCCGTGGGCAGTGCGTTCCAGGCTATTTTTGCTTTATAGAGAAAACTTTCTGTATAATGCAGATTTTGGATTATTAACCTTCTCCTGTTCTTTGCATGTCTTCTGGTTGATAATGCTCTTTTATCTAGGTTTTTGTCCGAAAGTGAAAGGTGGAAGGCACCCTCCAGTATATGAATCTCTCTTTTTTCATTTTTCAGTATTTATAACTGAAAAATCATTGTCAACATATGTCTTTTTGATAGCTTTCAAAATGGATCGTACAGCTGAACTTAACAGGACTGTATAATCGATTAGTAGATTAGTAGATAAAGTAGATTGAAACATGCCAGGATACGTGCATTACTAATACAAGTCACCAAACAAATGAAACATGCCGTCCGATCATTGTGACTCATTTCCCCTACTTTGAAAAAGATCCTCTATAAACACGATTTCTTAGCCTTGCATATATATCATTTGCCTTTTATGCCCCCGGACTATATCTTATGATAAAAGAAAATAAGACGAATCCATTCATAATCAAGTCAGTGATTAATGAATTTTTTGTAGTAATCAAAATGTTCAACTCAAACTCAAAATTGCGTAGGGAAACAGCCGCTTCCGAGTTGTGAACGCTATTAAATCGTCATTATAATCATGGCAAGACATATTAGGTGTGCTGCAGCTTAGTACGATTTTACTGCAGTCACTGTACTCTTAGGTACATTGGCATTGCTGGCACTGTCTGCTCTGTCTGCTAGACAACTTTTTGCAGGCATTGGTTCTGTGTGTGCTTCCAGTCACGTGCACCTTTGTTGTGGTCTTGAATTTCTGGTCCCACAATGGGAAATATTACTCATTGTCTTTGCTCAACTTCCGACTACTATATTTATTTAATTCCTCTCGTTTTGCTTAATACTATTCTATCATTCATCCTCTTGGTGTTTAGAACACTGCGGGTAATCTGTACTTCCTAGATCTAATTCTAAGATCTTTTCCCAGAAGATGTTATATCCTCCTTCAAGAGGTGTTAGAGTGCTGAAGCGGGAAATGAATATTAGGGGTCTACTCACTCAAAGTACCTTTGTCATTAAGGCATTGGCAGACCAATTATGGCGCGGAAATTGTCCCATCAATAAGGATCTCATTGCTGGTCATCCATCTCCTGTTGAAAGAGAGGGAGGGTCTTCCTAGCATACACTCCTGCCATCTGGTCGATGTTGCCTGAACCTATGTACTAATGTTTAATGAGTTTGACATTAAAGATCTATTCTGGTTAGTTCCGTAGGGTATAAAGTCTTCCTTCTTCCTCCCGCCACAAATTGTATAAAAGTTTAATGTGTAGAATATTGCAACGATAATAACTCTTTTGAGACCATATGGCAAGATAAAAATAGATACAAAATCGTGTTCACGGGTTATGCGTCTTTTTTTAATTGAAGGTTTAAATGTCGATGGCCAATACAAAGATTTTTTTAAAAAAAACTACAAAAATGCTCATTACGACAAAAAATAAAGAAATATATGTTATTCTTCTTAATTGCAGGTATACAATAAGGGGCACATATTCGGTACTTGGTTTACGGCAATTTTTCTGCCCCCTGTCATCGTACCTTTCAAGGCGGGCGAGGCGTGATTACTTTTCTACCTCTTCATAGACAACATGTTGAAGAAACTTGTCTCACAAGCTATTAAAGATAAAGTTGGCACCTCCAAAACGGTAGACCAACTCAAGGATGCCTACGACTACATTATAGGTTAGTGAATAGCAGGGCTCTTGAGGGGTTAATTCGACAAATCGACAAGGCCTATTCTTAGAATCGACAATCGACATGGGCATCAAGTGACAAACGACAAAAACACTTTCTTAGCCTGACAAATCAACAAAGACCTTATTAGTCCTTACCGACAAAAAACGGGCCATTTTTACGGAAATTAAGTGACAAACGACAAAAGAATTGTCTTAGTGACAAGTGACAATTGTTGTTTCTTGGTAGCGACAAGAAAAATTAGACACCCCCCTCAGGAGCCCTAATAGCAGGCAGTATATATGCTTGCCTACATGTACATATCTCTCATTAATTAAGGAATATCCATGTGAGCGATGCTATTTTAGAAGAATGATATTATTCATAGGAAACCTCATTTTATAACAGATTCCTGATCCATTCAGTCAAATAACAACAACAAATTTGTTGCATCCAATCGAAGAATACAAAAGATAAACTTAACCTCCCACGACCTAATAAATTACTTCATGTGTTTAAATTTTACCGTAATGTATATACACATTAGATTGAAATAGTCGCCTTGCCACATTATTGCATTGATTTATTCTCTAATATTAGATTAGAACCTGTTAATAATGTTATGAATCTGTTTACACGTGTTGTTACAGTGGGGGCGGGGGCTGCAGGTAACGTACTTGCTGCCCGCCTCACAGAGGACAGCGGTACATCGGTGCTACTGCTGGAGGCAGGGGGAGATGATGCTAAGAATGCCAACGTCCACATGCCCGTCTCCACAGCCACACTACAGGGCACCAGCTTCAGCTGGAACTACAAGAGTGAACCGCAGACTGCCAGCAGCCAGGATGTCAAGGGACAGGTACATATATTTACAATGTATTTTTTTTTTATTTAAAAAAAACTTTTTTTTTACAATGTATACAATACACCCACCCACCCACTCATAATATTGATTTGTGAACAATATCATGTATTAAATCAATTTACAGTGACTCATTAGTCACTCATTTATTCATTTAAGGCAGGAGATAATTAAGTTACATCAAAAGGAAAAATACACGTTTTCAAGATGTGTGTATTGATGGCTACATTTGTCAGCTTATCACATCGCCACGGAGTTTTTCTTCCGCGGTTAAATTATTTCATAATGGCTTTAAAAAAAGTTTCCTCACCTATTGTATTTTCTTCCCGGCCACTTTCGGTTATATAAATACTATTATTGAAGCATATGTGTGCATATGCTTCTATATATTTACTGAGAAAGTGTCCGCCGACATATCAGGTTACAAATCCAGGGTTCCCAAGGTTGAGAAGAAAGTTCAGATTGCAGAAAGTATTAATGCTGTGGGGCTGATTTTTTTTTAAGATTTGATTTAACGGTGCCGAGGAATGCTGTTAGAAGTATGAGTTTCCAGGACTTTATTTCACTGCAATAAATGAACATTTAAATCTGATTTGGCACACGCCTTTCATGTCCTCTTATCTGATCAAGTGTGGTCAAGTGTGGGCCTTAGTGTGGGCCTTATCTCGAGCTCCCCTTGTGCGCCGAGCTCCGAGCTCCAAATCCAGGGTCCAGGCTGACCCAGGGACCAGGCTGACCAGCGCGCCCAGGTGGCAGGTGTTATAACAGAGCCAGTGCAGGCATGCACATTTTTTAATTGTATGACATATTATTGCAACTCATGTGTAAATATATTCTCCTTAACATAAGAATATTTTTGGTCTTTGTTCCATAAGTCTATCATGCTTAGAAGCCAAGATAATATTTTATACATTAAACCCATGTGATGTGGTCCCACTGTGGAGGAAGGAGACCAACCCTAACCTTGCACTCATCTGACCTTGCACCCTCCAACCCTCCATCCCTCCTCCTCCTCCATCCCTCCTCCTCCTCCTCCTCCATCCCTCTTGCTCCTGCACCGCAAATGTCATTAAAATCCCATTAGGACGGAATTTTTTTTTTTTCATTTTTTTTCCATCTACATTGTCTAGGGTCTTGCTCCGAACCGCAAAATGCCATTGAAATGCTCCGAACCGCAAATGTCATTAAAATCCCATTAGGACGGAAATTTATTTTTTTTCATTTTTTTTTCATCTACATTGTCTAGGGTCTTGCTCCCAACCGCAAAATGCCATTGAAATGCTCCAAACCGCAAATGTCATTAAAATCCCATTAGGACGGAATTTTTTTTCCATCTGTATTGTCTAGGGCCTTGCTCCCAACTGCAAAATGCCATTGAAATGCTCCAAACCGCAAATGTCATTAAAATCCCATTAGGACGAAATTTTTTTTTTTTCATTCTTTTTCCATCTACATTGTCTAGGGTCTTGCTCCGAACCGCAAAATGCCATTGAAATGCTCCGAACCGCAAATGTCATTAAAATCCCATTAGGACAGACATATTTTTTTTTCATTTTTTTTCCATCTACATTGTCTAGGGTCTTGCTCCCAACTGCAAAATGCCATTGAAATGCTCCAAACTGCAAATGTCATAAGAATCCCATTAGGACGGATTTTTTTTTTTTTATAAATTTCATTATTCTAGTCTAGTTGCTATATGTGATGTCATCCCCCTGGTGTTCAGAAAGACAGGGCCTCTGCCTGTATGCCTCTGTGGTGGTGGTGGTGATGATGGTGGTGGTGGTAGTGGTGGTGGTAGAAGGAGGGATGGCATTGATAGCGACCATCTGGGGCTATAATATAACAACCATTATCTTATCAGCTATTTAGGCCCCATTAGTAACTGAGAAAGATTGACAGACAGCTTGTCCAGTACTTCTTTCAATTTTTAAAAATCTATGATATACCAAAATAACTTACCATCCTAAATATTCTTTTTTTCCCCCTACACCGGGTATTTATTCCACCATAATTTCGCATTCATCAGGTCTTGAGAGTCAACATAGCTTGATACACTTGCTCAAAATGGACCAGACATGAATCTGATCATTCATTTCCAGTACAAAATCATCATTTTTCACACAATCGATCTCTAATCATAGTCAAAATAGACCTACATGATACACCTTAATCTCAAAATAAACAAAGCATGAATTCAATCAATCATTTCCAGTACAGAATCATCATTTTTCACACAATCGATCCAAATTGGAGTCAAAATAGACCTACATAAAACAGATTAATCTCAAAATAAACGAAACATGAATCCAATCTTTCATTTCCAGTACAGAATCATCATTTTTCACACAATCGATCTAATCATATTCAAAATATATGCTACAGGTCAATCTTAAAATAAACAAAACTCTCAGAATATGTCATACTTAGTAGTCTATTTAAGTAAATCAATGTTTATTTCAAATTATCCAATCTAACTAAGCATAATCAGGTTTACCCCATCTCATCCCCTTTCTGCCAGTTACCTCCCCACTCTCGATAGTTTTCCCTCTTGAACAGAAAACAGAGCAACATTTCTTTGGGGAGAAATGCCAGTTCATACACCTTATGGCACGTCCAGTTCAGAATGTACACAAGTTCCTTTTTAACCATGTAGGTTTTTGGCCCATTCGTTCTTGTTCTTCAATGTGGTTTTCAATTTTCGCACTCCATTCATATTTTTGCATGCCATTCATATCATTAAACTTCAGCGAAATATCGTCAATGTCACTTGGGACAACCATCATATTCTCCTCCAACTTGCATTGTATGTTATCTTGTCTTTTATCCACTTTCTCTGATTCCACTACATGAGGCCTTGTGGATACCTCTGGTGTTGTTTCAGTGAAAGAATTGGTACAATCAGAAAGTTGTTTAGACAGACCAGAAAACATCTGGCTTAACTCTTGAAACATCGCCATCACCTCAGAGTTGGATATCTGTTCTCCCATAGTGGATTCAAGATCGATCTGGTGACAAAACTATTATAATTTTTCCTTAGATTTGTTAAGGCAATACAATTATACAAAGAGCAAAAGATATTTATCCACTTTACTTCTATGGAATCGATATGGCAGCTGATCTCTAATCTCTGTTGTCTAGTCAATTACCAGGTCAGTAGGTCAGCTATATATGCACGCTGACTAGTCACTTGTATTGGGCGGAAGCAGCATGGTAACTCCAGTAGGCTCAATGAACACTCCTTAGTCCTGCAAGCTAAACATGTGTATAATCCTAGTATGGACACAGGGTTGCAAATCGTAACGTTTTTTTCGTTATGCACAATTTAGAAACAGTCTGTAGGGTCTCAAACAGAGGTAAATCCTAGGAAAACCTACTGAATCCACTCCAGAATCATTCCATGTGCAGCAAATTCTCCTAACCTATCAAATGGTCGCCTCCAGAGGGTCGGGACCAAATCCTTTGAATACTCCTAGCTGAAGCTCTCTGCGAATTCTCTGCCTTTAACTGAAGGTGTCTGACAAAACTTGTGATGAATTTCCGCCTCTTAATACAATCTATCCTGAAAGAAAAAGGGGAGCCTTGCAGGGGCCGTCTTGGAAACAAAATCTAAACCGGAAGTCCCCATCCTAAATATTCTACTAAAGAAGAGACAAATATGGGTGGTTGAATCATTGCTGTGTGATGTAAATTAGCTGTAATAATTAATATTGTGGTCGATTCTCTTAAGGTTCTCTCTTTCTCCTCTCTCCTCTCTCCTCTCTCTCGGACATCCTCCTCCTCCTGGGTGTATGAATGTATACATGGTGTCTGTATGTATGTATGCATGGATGTATATATGTATGCAGGTGTGAATCACATTACTTTCCTGGCGTCGCTAGTGCCTCTGTCCCCAACCCCAGCCCACATATGCTTTCATATGATACTAACTCCAATAAGAGTTAGTATCCAAATCTGTTAAACTTTTTCTTGTATTATATTTATTTCGATCTATTTTGATCAACAGAAAATCCCATACCCACGAGGTCGAGGACTGGGGGGATCCAGCTCTATCAACTTCATGGTGTATACCCGAGGGAGCCGGCATGACTTCGACAACTGGGCTAACAACGGCTGTAGTGGATGGAGTTATGCTGATGTCCTGCCTTATTTCATCAAGGCTGAAGATAACCAAAACGCAAGTTTTGTCAAAACAGGTAATGACAACGGACTTCTTCTATGGGCATCTTTCTTAGTTAGATATCTATTTTGACATCCATTATTTTATCCTTAGCAATATATATCACACATGGTGGATTTTTCTTAATCGAATATTTTCTATTTTGATACCTTACATTGCACAAATTCCTTAATACATGAACACATACTTGTGATTCATACGTAGGGCCTATGTAATTGGTGAGCCCTCAGATTTCAGTTATCGCGCCTTATTTTCAAGTTACAATAAAATACTTCATTATTCTGACAAAATGATTTCTCTAACAAGTTACATTCACCTTTAAACCCATAGACTGTTTTCTAAGGACTTGCTTTGTGAAGATAAAGACAATGACAACTTAAACACCAGCTCTGATATGATATCTTTTAACTCTAGTAGCTCATGTTATACAATGTGTTACACGTTCTCTACCTTAGGGTACCATGGCCGAGGAGGTCCTATGAAAGTTAGCGACCTTACAATGACTCCTTTAGTAGACATGTTTCTCCGAGGTGCTGGGGAACTGGATTTTGACACAATTGATCTCAACGGACCAAATAACATAGGTAAGAGTAAGAGAGTACTTTGATACTACTCACCATGATTACATGTCAAATTATCTACCCGGTCCTGGGTATGACCGTAAAGTGCCTTTCTGTCTTTTTCCCTGTCTCTCTCTCACTCTCTCTCTCTCCCTTCTTCTCTATCTCTATTTCCTGGGTACGATCATAAACTGCCTCCCTCTCAGCTCTCCCGACCTTGATATAACACTTTAATGTGTTGATAAGGGCGTAAAGCAACCAATCTCACTCACTCACTCACTCACTCAAATTATCTACAGTACAGGCTGCTGGACTAATACTTCTAATTAGAGCCTCCCAGTTAAATACCGCTTGCTCCTTTGAACAACCTCCAATAAGAGTGTTAACCAGTTGGCAGTCAAACCACTCATTCACTTCGATTATAGTTAAATAGATTTGTATCGGGAGGAGAACCAGTACCCTGATTGGTTTCCCCACTCTTTATCCCTCAATCATATTATACCTTACACCTAGATATTAACTCTCTATGTATCCAAAATCCCTTGTATTCTCCCACCCATTTCCAAGTCCTTCATATCAATACTCCCTTATTCTCTTCTTTGCCTTAACATCTCATTCTATCATATCTTATCAGACATTCTTATCACATTAATCAGTAAAACATTTTTCTCCATCTGGCCTTCTCCTTGTAACTTCGATAAACCACCGCATGTGAGCGACAAGAATTGCAGCTATAAACAAGATTGGGGTGAACTATCTTTTAAACGCCTCAACAAAGATTAAATATGAGAATCGTTGTAAAAACTTTTATTATTCATCCAAAATGGTTTACGAAAAACTCAAAATTGTTTACAGAGCTCTACCCTACATTTGAAAAATAAAAACGTTTTTCTATATGTACCAATCAAATCAGTCTTTTATTTGTATTTGTAGGTTTTGGCAACGGCCAAGGTAACCTTCACGAAGGAATGAGGTGGTCTACCGCTCAGGGCTACCTCAGACCGGCAATGGAAAGAAATAATTTAGACGTGGCCATTGGGGCACAAGTACAACGGGTGAGATACATTGGCCACCTTTTCTACCCGGATGAAAACATCATTTAGGGTTTATTAATTATGCACTAATAGTTCGGTAAATGTCGTCTTGTCACATCTTTCAATAAAAGTTAAATTAGTTCTACCAGAACGATCCCAAGTAGTTCAGAACCTGTTATGACTATACTAGTCACTTTTTGCTTATCTAAAATAATTTTTAAAGGAATAAAAAAAACATAATTGAATCGTAATATAATATTTCAATGATCATTTTAATAACGTCGGATGCTCAATTAATTCAGTATCCTCTCCGCTTTTGAAGACAAAGGTTTTTTGTTCATAAATTCCCAGGTGTTGATCGCCAATCAAGAGGCTACAGGCATAGACGTTACTCACAAGGACAAACCACAGCGAGTTCATGCGCGTAAAGAGGTTATCATTTGCGCAGGTGCCATAGAATCACCGAAAATACTCATGCTCTCTGGCATTGGACCAGCAGAAACGCTAGAAAAATTCGAGGTAAGTAAAAAAAACAATCGATCTATGAAAGTCGCTTGTTCAGTCTTCTTCTATCTAAAATGTAATAAATAAACAATTGCTCTAACCCCTGTATCACTTGTATCTTGGTAGTAAAGACGAGAGGGTGTACGATTGTAAAATCATTCAGACAATGATACTTTAAATACGTTATTGTTATCATTATGTGAACTATATCCTGTATTATAAATATCAAATTTCAGATTCCTGTAATCGCGAACCTACCAGTTGGAGAGAACATGCAAGATCACCCAATGTGTGTTGTGGAGTACAAAATTGACAAGCCAGTCAGTATTAATGTGGATCACTCGTATCAAATCTCTAACAAAATAAACAAGGAATATCAGCAATATATGTTCTTTAAGAAAGGTGAGGTTTTACGTAATAGTGAGCATGTCTAAATAAATGCCAATTGGGTGCAAGTTATATATTCATGAGAGATGTAACTAATGGCTACTGTAATGATCCAAAACTTGTGGTACTCCAAGTGTGAAAGGTTCATGACGATGATGGATTTTTCTTAAAATAAAATACACTAAATGCAAGTCTCTTATTTGAAAACGTTACTTCTGTAGCCCAAACCACTTATTTATGTCTCCTATATAATAACCATGAAACGAATTCGGCCTCAGGTGTCAATATGTCTGTGAACTACAAAATCTTTCTTTTATTGCGTCATTTTCCATCATACTAAATACTGGTTCTTAATTTATATTAGAAACATTCCATTGCTGCTGATATCTGTCATCATTAATAAGGCTGTCTGCGAATGTTTTTGTCACACTTGTGTTCTTATGTCTACAGGTTACATGGGTATACCCATAGCACAGGCAGCCCTAGGCTTCATCAGATCTCGATTGGCCCCGGCAGAGCTCCTCTATCCAGATTTACAGATACAGATGGCTTCCTCCTTGGCTGCAGCGTTGCTCCGGAAGACTTGGAATCTTGAGGACGATGTGAGCTTAATCACTTGGATTATATTTCCTCTCGGCCTCCCCAATATTAATATGATATTTTAGGGGGTGCTTTGTATTTGGACTCTGTTGGATCACACCTATTCGATACCTTATGCAATTTGACGGTTTTTAGTGCTCTGAAATGGTAGATAAATTTATGCTGGTACTCGTTAAAGGGAAACATATCAAAATCCGAAACTAGTAGCCTTGTATAACCCATAAGAAGCTTTAGGTTTTGCAAAGAAAACAGAAGCTTTAGGTTACTATGGGTAATAGCTCTAACTTTTAATTATCACATCTCCTTTGCAATAAAAAAAATAATTGTTACCTCTCTTCGCCTAGGCTGATTTAGTTGACACAGAGGAGTCCAAGCCTGGAGTTCTCCTGTCCTCCTACGTCCTCCATCCCAAGTCCAAAGGTACAGTCACCATCAAGTCCCGGCGGGCGGGGGCAAAGCCTGCCATTGACCCCAACTTCTTCTCACATCCAGACGACATACAAACGCAGATAGAAGGTAAGATTTTCAGTCCACCTCGAATTTGCTGACTGAACTGACTGCTGCTCGACTATAATCTAGTTTCACCACTTGCTTTCATATATATGTTTGAGTGGGTTTTCTTTTAAAGAAATTTTTGTTTTCTTTTTAAAAAAAAAAAGAATTTAGACTATGAACATGAGCTTCTCTTATTGTGTCTGCTGTACTTACTTGTACATTAGTTCTATGATTAGTTTCAACATTTTTACTCCTATTTTTTGTCTTATTGTGTTTTACTCTTTTCAATATTTCCTTTCTATATATTTTGTCTATTGTAATTTATTTCTTCAACGTCATTTCTTTCCTATTTATTTAGTCAGTGATGTTAACTAACTTCAAGATTTATTTCCCATCTTTCAAGGACTTTCCACCATTTTCAAGCTGGGCCAGACTATGCCATTCAAGACAATGGGTGCACGTTTGTCTGGTGCCGACATCGATGTAAACGATAGGGATAAATTAGAGGAGATGGCTAGACGACGTACCCTTACATCTCACCATATCACTGGTACCTGCAAGATGGGAGCCAAGAATGACCCTACAGCTGTAGTCGACTCTGATCTTATGTAAGTTCACTTGCCTTTTGACAGTACGCTGAAAGAGTTTTCTGCAAATTAACTTCTCTATGAAAACGTTAAATACCTTATATTTTAATAAAAGCAAAGGTTTGATTTGATTTGAAGAAGTTTATTCTGCGAAAAACATTACATCTATTTCGATGCTATTGTATAAACTTTAGTCGTGTATTTATCTCTGGGAATATTCCAATGTAAATGATTTTGGGGGAGAGGTAGCCCATCTTCTGTTAAATGTGATTAATTTTACCTTGTACATAATTAGTCCGCGGCTCTTAGTTCTCTTTCAATAATTGATTCTACCATATTCATCCATCTTTTTATAGGGTTCACAATGTGCGAGGTTTACGTGTAGTAGATGCTTCAATTATGCCAGAAGTCACCTCTGGAGCCACCAGTGCACCCACCATCATGATCGCAGAGCGTGCTGCCGATCTCATCCGCGGCACCAACTCGGTCACACATATCCAACTCCCCGACGAGATCCTGGAGGAGTATGAGACCCAACGCGCCGTCAACTAAACTGCAACGGAGCTAATATATGGCAATACCTGAAAGCTCTAAAGAACTGTTTTCTTTTTGTTATCTTGGACATAACTTCGCAAACAACTCGCCTCTTGTTGTTTTACCTCATCGCTCTCCTTGGAGCTTTTATAATATCATTTCTAGCAGATAAATGAACTATTAAATTGTGAAATGTAATATCAAGATGATAAAATACAATTGGTGAGTTGAGCTGAGTCTGGCACATTGATGTCTTTGCCACTTGTAAATAGATAAGATCGCATCGGTTAGAAGGTAAGATTTGTTCGAATAAGGGTAAACCATCGCTGACAAGATGCGTTACTGCGAAAACCCAGTCACTCTTCCAACCTCGCCTTGAAATATCAATGGCAAATATGATTTGACAATTATGGAATCAGGCACACCCAAAACCACCCTGGAGGGATTGACAAAAGTATTTGTTTTTGTTTTAACAAGAACATGTGCATTTTTGACGACTGGAATAATGTTTTCTTTGTAAAGCGGTTTTTTTAATGACATTCTTGTGAATAACTTGTGTACAGATAGATATAGGGACGTTTTTGCAAGAAGGTTGTTCAAGCGATTGTGTGATGAGGGACACGAAGAAGGACAGTAGTTAGTGTTTGGGCCTACCTTGGAGGCTTGTTATTCCCGAGGGAGAATAATGGTAATAAGAATAATAAATACAAGGGCTTATGTATTAGTATCAGTTGGCGTTTATTGGCGCACCAAACGTAGAATTTTATTTCCTTTCATTTCAAATTCAAGCATTATCTTTTTAATGTTTTCCTAGTGTAGATATCTAGTATACTGTGATAAAATGATTAACTCCGATTCACATGATGAAGCGTTCTCCTCTCGGATATCAATAAGACACATTGGGAGACGTATCCATTGTATTGAGCTCTTGTTATTACGATTTTTCTTTCGTCCACAAGGTCAGGTATTACCACCAAATGCTAATTTTTCGACTCATCAGGGAGGTATTTGCTCCTCCCTGCCGATATTTATATTTTATGGGAAACTTGCATACATTTAGAAGAATGTATACCGTTTTTTTGTCTTGTGTGGAGTAGTATAGATTCAACACAATATCAGAGGACTTATTTATTGCGTCAGGTTCAGCTTTTAGTGATTATATAAGATTACGCAATATGATGCAATAGTTATTAATTACGAGATAAAATAGAATAATGTCCATACCATCCACCATTAGTTGTCTCCGAGTGGGAAAGTTTGCTGCAGCAAGCAATTCGAAGGCCAGGTCATGAAATGAGTCTCCCATTTATGTAGACATTTCTATACTTCAGTTATTTTGTCCTGAAATAAGTTACTCACCATATGAAACCGTATGTATAATGTACTTGTGCGCCAGGAGTATATAAGATAAAAACGTATTGGTCGATTTTCAGATGAGAATTTAAGAGGAAAATTATTTGGTACGATTGCCTTAACGGATTTTCTTGTGTATCATTCGCGTATTTTTCAATATCTGGGAGTCCCACAAAAAGTGTAAAGAAAGGGTTAAAATGGAATATTACGATGCCTGTAAAAAAAGAAATAAAAAGAAATTACAATGTACATACCGGAAAATTATTGATGTGGGGCATTATTTGTCCCCATTCCAAAATATTAACTATTATACTTGCCTTGACTTTAAAATGTATGGAATTAGCATTTGTTTATTGGGAAGCTACATTATACTCCTTGGCTGTTGATCAAAACGATATTGCTACTAAAATACACGCTATGATTACCTCTGTCAGCTCGCTAGATGCTCTCCGATGCCTGCTACATTTTATACTGGTCTTCCACACATTAGACTGCCTATAATATTATGAAGGACCAACATGTAGTAATAATAGATAAATCTGACGAGCAAAATGCATGAGCTGACCTGGATTATAGTAACAATAAGAGATCATGGTTGTACTGGAAATAAAAGTGATACACCTAAAATTGTCTTGTCTGTTTTCCTAGTATTGGCAGGGAATCTTTTCATACACACTGTTGGATTCCATCTCTCCTTTCTTGTATTAGTTTAGACTACTCCCATATAAGGGTTAGGGCGGCAAACGAACAGATTAACAATGAACGCAATACCATATATACTCAGATATCCCTAGTATTTATCATTTGTCAGAAGTTTTACAACTTGGGTAGATCTGCCGATTGTACCATTTCTGACGCCTTGACCCTTAAGTTAAAGTAGGTGGAAGGGGGTTCACTTACGGCGCGGCCCCTGGAAACCTGCAGTCGCTAAGTGGAGCCTGATCAGCTCTGCTGGGGCACCTCTTGAAGAACACCAGGTACAGTCTAAGCCCCGAAACCTGGCAAGAGGAAGACTGCTGATGAAGCAGACAAGGCAACGAGAAGCATGCACAGCATGTATTAGAACAACCGAACCTGCTACGGCTGACTGTTGGGAAAGGCTGACTGACGACTAGGAATAGGCTAGCTGACAACTGGGAAAGACTAGTGACACCGGGAGAGACTGGGTTCAAATTGTGCAGCTTTTGCCGGTGGGCTCTGCGGGCATGAAACACGGTCCGGAACACCCATGGGGCTGCACAGGAGGTTAAGTTGTGGAATGCAGTCCAGAAATGGATGTGAGACAGCATAGGAGACAAGCCTGGACACACACCATAGCGCTTATAGCCTATACCACAACTTCGAAAGAACGGCATTGCCTTGGAGGATAACATCTGGAATGGCCTTGACTGTAGGTGGAAGGGGGTTCACTTACGGCGCGGCCCCTGGAAACCTGCAGTCGCTAAGTGGAGCCTGATCAGCTCTGCTGGGGCACCTCTTGAAGAACACCAGGTACAGTCTAAGCCCCGAAACCTGGCAAGAGGAAGACTGCTGATGAAGCAGACAAGGCAACGAGAAGCATGCACAGCATGTATTAGAACAACTGATGAATTAGTTTTATATTGCACTTCCATCATATTTTTTTTATTGTTTTTACCGAACTTCCAATGTTCCATCTCCATTATTCTCCGCCCTAAACACTTCGATATATTCTCTACATATCACAGCTATAGTTGATATTGCACTAGAGAGGGACTAATACCTGGTAGCCATAATTCTCACTAAAATTATAAGTAGTATAAGAAAGAAATTAATAAAGTATCCTGTTTAATTATGTTGCATGAAAAGGCGGTAAGCTCTGCAGTAAGCCTTGCAATGGTTTGTGCTGGTTCTGTGGGTGGAGAGGAATGACGAGGTACTGCCTACATGGCCAGTGAACCATGTAGGCAGGACCTCGCCACTCCTCACCATCACACGGCTTACCGCAGAGCTTACCTGACCAGAGCTCTGCGGTAAGCCTTGCGATGGTTTGTGCTGGCTCTGTCAGTGGAGATGGAATGATGGGGTCATGCCTACATGGTTCACTGGCCATGTAGGCAGACCTCGCCACTTCTCACCATCACAAGGCTTACCACAGGGCTTACCGCAGCCAGTGGAGACCCCCTTTTAATGAGCAGAAAACATGAAGGTACTAGGCGGGAGGAGCAACACATACTTCCCCCATTCTATACTCGTTGACACCACGAAGAAATTAACACTGAACAGGAAGTCAACACCACAATCTTTTATTAGAACCAGTCCAAAAGCTAGAATATTCAACACGCAGATATAGGAGCAATTGAAAATATAAGGTTATTTATCACATATTTACCTCAGAAACTAGTGAGCAATGTTAACATGTAACATTATATCATATGACATACGAACCATTGTGAATATCCTTCAGCTATTTCATTTCACCTGATTTATCATTAACAACACCTTGGGTCGTAAGCTTACCAACCCTTTTAGTACAACAATATATCAATAACAACAATACAACTAAATACCAGTTATTCGCAACAGGGCTAATATGATAATCTCGGATACTGCAGCATAGAAATTGCAGTTATATACATAGACGACCACATGCTTTTTGTGCAAGCCTTCCAATTCCATTTATGTTTTTATGGAATGGAGGAAAAACTATGATACTGTTATAACTGTGCATTAGTTCGAATCAGCACTCCCAAGTTACTGCTACTTCAACGTCACTATCTGGTACACAGTTTAGACTATCTGATACACACGTTAGACAGTTCATCTGACTCCATAGAACAAGACTAAAGACAAAAGGTTGTTGGACATAGAGTGCTAGTACACAGGGGAAACTTGGAGTCATAGACATGAATCAACATCAGCAATTTCCATGTTTTGCATAAGAGCAGGAAAAGAGTCAATGGCAATATATATACATATATATGTCCATAATAATCACCGGTAGTTTTTTATGGGTGGTTATTTCCTGCATCAATATAATAGTAATCCATTCTACTTAATAGTATGGAAGAACACGTACTTAGTACAAAACAGCAAACTCTAAAATGATTTCAAGTTTCACATTTTCTTATTACTATTTACCCAACATTATATTTTAATGTGGGTCCGTACATGTACAACACAGATAGCGAATGTAACTAACGTATTTTATACACGGGCACCTACATACCTTCTTTTATTTGGATGTAGGTGATGCACCAACCTTAAACTAAGATAACCAGGCAATCTGATCTAAGTTCTAATCCTTAAACCAATGTGCAATAGCATCAAACCGTAATACATTTTCCAATTATCCACTAACATTAGCTTCCAATATCCGTCCTAATTCTAACTTCTCAATACCGCAAATTTACCCTTGATTTACGTAGATGGTAAAATGTTAAAAATATATAGCGATCTATACATCTATATGCATTAAAGCCACGTACTCTGCAGCTATAGATATGTGCATTTTTATATACCTTTTTTTACATTTTTAAAGAAGATAAACGAGGATTAAAATTATGATGATTCGAAAGAAAACAAACAAATCTTGATACTAAACTTGCTTGACAAATTATTTTGGGAATTTCATACCCAAGAAGATATATCCAATTTGACAAAAAAACCTTCCATATATGGAAGTACAGCAACAAGAGTGCTCGGTTAAAGCAAATTTAATATTCAAGTATTTCATCTGGCCCAAGAGGAATTCCAGAAGATTCTGATTCAAATATAAGGTACATAAAATGTAAAACCATCCGGACATAGTGGCACTGTTACTGTTAGTAATTTATAGATATTCCGGGGACTTAGTATTTCAGTCAGACTGAATAATCGAATACTGTTTCCAAACAAGACAATTCACAACAATGCTGATCGTGCTTGCCATATCCATCAAATATAGTATACACTCAAAATATGCCAGAGGCTGTTAAAAAGAATACTATATTAGATGCTTTGCCAATATGGCAGCGTACCGTCCATGTACACTTGGAGAGAAGGTAGATTGTGACGCATTGGCTTCTCAGCATAAATGACAAAATTGGTTGTTCCCATTGAGTCTGGTCATTTTGAATATAGCAATAAGTGATTCGTAGAGGGAGGTAGAAGGTATGTATCTTACCTCTCTTATTACAGCACAAACATATACTATCGACAACTAACCTAGACCAAAACCAATTCTGGAGGTATCCAGGAAGCAATGGAGAACAATCTGAACTTGCTCGATCCATGTGAGCCACAACAGTTAAACACGCAAAATGTGTTTCTTTAAAAATAGGTATGTATACATACATAATACCTCATAAAATAATTAAAGAATTTGCCATCGATATAAGCATAAAACATAAATAAAGAACTCTAGCCTCCGGTCCTTTAACAATCGAGAGAGGGGTGACATTGTAATCGTTTTTATATGAATGTCAACCTTTAGCCTGGCGAGTGGCTCTTTTTAAATGGACCGTGCTGACATGCAGCTGTTCCACGAACACACTAAACCCATGTTGTCCCTTAGTTTCTAAAACACACCCTCCTACCACTGCATGCACGGACCATTGAAAACGAACTGCTGGCGGTCAATAGATTGAAGCAGAGCTATACATACATATATATATGTATAGCTCTGATTGAAGGGACATAAACATAAATGCAATTATAATGCCACCCGCTTTCTTGCCTCTACTTATACTATACACTTTTGGCCTATATTTTATACCACTGTTTCACAGAAAGTATTCTTACTCCATACGATTCAACACTAAACGCACCAGTCTTACATGCAGTGGTTTGGCTCGTATTTTGATTATCCTGAATAAGCAACGTGTATTTTCCAGTTAGTTGAACGTAAAGAGACTGCCTGGGTCAAAATAATGAGGTACAGAGCTTCCAAAAGATTTCGAACAACATACACTGATTGTATTAACAATTTCCATTTGTCAGTGGGAAAGAGCTGCCGATTTCCTCAGATTCTGTGAGCATTCGTTTAGCACGCAGAATGTTCATTTATTATAATACAGGTACATAATATCAACAAACAAAAGAGGGAGGTATGCATAAAACACTTGTAGCTTTTATGCATATCTCCAGGATAAAACTATATCAGACCGTCATCAAAAGATCCTAAAATTTAGGAGCTTATAGCATTTTCGCATCATAAAAGATGGGGAGAAGAATTGATGGGAAAACAAAAATAGAGATATTAAGTGACCCACAAAAACAAAATGATGGGAAAACAAAAATAGAGATATAAGTGACTCACAAAAACAAAAGAATTGGTCTGCTCAGACATATACAGACAAATATACCTCTGGTTCGGCTTGATGTCTCTTAGGCTTTGAGAGGAGAATCTGACTTGGATGTGAAGCTGCGCACTCGCGAAAATACTAGCCGTGGATACGTCTGGTCATTCAACTCAAAGTCAGAGACAGTCTCCTGTCCAGTAGCCCTGTGGGGGTAAATCCCGAAGTGATAAAGGCATTAAGTATTGGTCATACCACTTATATTGCACTGGAGTCTATTATAAGCATTTTTTTTAAAAAATGAACTATTTGAATAATAAATGGAGACGTTGACATATGAGTATACAAGTACGTTTTCAGCGACTAGGGTTAATTAGGTTAAATACATGTACAGTTGATATACAAAACTCGGTTTATTTCCTACGCATTTCGGCCAATCTCTCGGGGCAGAGTAATATGAGTATATAGCTGAATGATAGTGATATCAAATGAAGCTTAGCCCATAAAGGAACAGTGGCAATGGCAGTGGCAAATGTGCCACATATTGGTAATTTAGAGAACTACAGAAGGCGGGGAGGGGGGGGGGGGGTCCAACTTGATATTTAACAGGGCTGCCATCTCGAGTGTAAACATGCTGTAGAGCATCTAAGGCATGGTCAGATCGTAGCGAGGAGATATACAAAAAAAATCATGAATCTCCCTGTAGTTTAAATATACATACTTGTGGTAGGCTTTTAAAAAGGTATTGAATTCCAGACGTTATTTAGATATTTTGATTTAATCTGAAGGATGGATATATATAATGAATGCTGGGTCACCCGTGCATTATACTCACTTGTATTTCACGTGTGTTGAATATTGCAGCCAGTTCAGTATGCTGGTCCGTCCTCCAGTTTGTCCTTCAAGCTTGAATTCCTGAATTAGTAAATAAATAATTGGCCATCATTAAAAAATTCGCTTAATTTACTTGAAGGAAGTTAAGATTTCGTCTCCTCGTTCAAACCAATGTCGGTGACTTTCTAACTATACATGGACTACTGAAGATCCCAAAATAAAACATATTTCATCCTGTTGAACAGGGAACATTGTCATTTGGTGATAGTAATATATAATATATATAATATTATGTGTAACATATATGAGTTTTATCCATGGATATTAATTCAATTGAACTGATCAAAGTCAAAGATACATCATATTGAAAAAATACAATCTACATACAGTGCATAGCTTAGTCATAGTTATATAAGGCCCATCACCCAGAGACAACTAGGGATAGTGGCGGATACATGCGTTCATTGATAGAGATGCGCCCGAAGTGATTAAATAATAGTTTAACAAAAAAACAACAATGTCTATAATAGAAATAACAACATATACGTGTCTGAAAGTTCTTTGACCGAATAGGCTTATTCTCGAACTCACCGCACAAAAGATATACTCGGCTTCATTTTTCTCTTGATTTTTCTTATATCTTTTATACTTGTAGGTGTTACTGTACTTTTCTGGAGTTTTCACTAGTTTCAACACAGCCGTGACCTATTAAAAATTACAGGAATCAATAAATAAACAGAAATGCACGCAACGATGTGGTTAAACTCATTACTTACTTAATCGGTTCTAATTTACGGTCGCCCTTTAAAACAATTATGGGAATCATGAATTATAAATAATTATAATTAAATCGGAAATCAGAACTAAATTTGTTTTCGCAGTTGTAAGTAAATCCCAGAAAAGACCGAAGTTACTGACTGCATACATTAAATTTTAGAACGAAAAATTGAGGGTTTCTTTACCTGATCTCCGGTCGTTTTGTAATAACCTGACAATATTCCTTGAATATTTACATGCCGAGACTTCAGTTTTGACACCATCACGTGGGGCTCCTCTGGTGATGTCATCATGACGATTTTCCCTGGTAGAGTAAAGTTGAGAGAACGTGACAAAATCAGATGACAACTCCACTAGAATGCACATAAATAACTCGTATGGTATTTGTGAGGATATCCTAATAATATTCACACACCAAAAAAAGATGAAATTGTGTTTTGTGTGCACGATTACAAGTTGGGTGCTTATTCATGATGAATTAGAACGATCATTAAAGCGGTAGAACATTGCCTAATATTGGGAGTGGAAATTTTAGGCTCGCAGAGAAGTAGAAGGCAGATCCGCCGACAGATTAAGCAGATTGAAAACAACTGGTTAGGTATTCTACAGAACAGATTCGTGGCCCAATGAATAGATTTTACCTTCGGGGAAGAACCTAACATATCGGTAGTATTCCACAAAGTGAAAGGGTTTGTAGAAGTTGTCAATGCTACGCTCTCCCTGCCTGTAGTAGGACATCTTACTGATGTAACAACCTGGGATTGGAAAACGAAATAGAATAGAAGTTTAGGATTCATTTTTTTAAATGTTTTGAACCGCACAACAAAATAATTCATTAACAATAGCTTCCGATGTCGAGTAAAGCAAGAAGCTTTGTTATATGCCACTAAAATTGCTAATAATTCTCATTACAGCACTTAAATAAAAAGTTGTTTCTACAGTGTAATACAATAAAACATAAAACAGAGGAGCTTCCTTACCGTCGAAGCGCACGTGAGGCCTTTCGAGGTACATATTACGCCACGACCCATGGGTCCTTGGATTTCCACAATTAGCACCCCATACCCTGCACAATTAATCAAACAATAGGATCAAAATGGACTTTGAGTGAATGGTGAAACACATCAACACAAAACTGTAATATGAGATCAAGGTTGTGATACAGAGAAGACAGTTGTGTCCGAATAAGATAATAAAGTGTTTTATGGAACAATATCGAATACGGGATGAATCTACATGTATTGGTGAATGTGTGAATTACATGTATTGGCCACTAGTGACTGTACTTATTTTTGTTTGGAGCAGCAGAGTCAGGAACCAGGGGGAGACCACCGTCAAGGTGACTTGGGGTATATAATTATATATTGTGTTATGTGCCATCCTGAATATGAATTGAATTTTTAAAAAGATCCTACTTACTTATGGCATATATTCTTCCATAGCTCCTCATCCCTGGCTGCCAGATAGAACCCACGACTAACCAGAGCCACTCTCTCAAGAGAAAGCAGATCCAGATCATTGGAAACAACCCACTGCAGGATGTAATGTATGACCTCAGCAGGGAGATCTGAGATGTGGGTAGCCTACAGAAATATATGTGAGATGGTACCTTATTAGATTATTCCCATGGTATATCAAACAACCACTTGAACCATCGGAAATACTTTGGAAAAAAATTACACAATAGCTTTAAAATGTTTAGAGGAAAAGAAATTCAATTCTGTTATAGCACCCCTGTTATTGCACCTCCCATTCAGCATGGACACACCATTAACTAAAATCTCTTACCTTCTGACTAAATTCATTCACACAGATGCTGTTAGCATTAACGGAGACTTTCGACAAGTGGAGAATGAGATCACTCAAATCTTCCTCTTCATCCTCATCAGCAGCACCACTGCAAAGTACGAATAATCAATCTACCGTTTTATAAGCTGTACATAAGATCGTCAAGAAACTCATATAAAATATGTCCATAAAGGATTTTAGGAACTCTCTTTATATAATGAATATTAGGTCTAATATGTTGCTTATGTAGATCTGGATGTACCAAGAAATCACTGTACATCTTGTCTAATTTCAGTAATAAAATATGTATATAAATAAACACTTTCATATACATCAAACTTTCAGGCATTCAAATAAAGTTGATAGGAAATATAATAATGTACTATATATAATACCGGTACATTCTATCTATAGCACAGTGAAGAATGGGCTTAGTAAATGTTGTCACAAGAACTTGAAGACTCACATGCTACTTTCCGATGTTTCACTCTCGTTTCTGTACCGATGTTCATGGGCTGACGATGCTGGCTGGCAATAATCATCTATTTTGAATTCTATGTCAGGCACCATTTGTACAGCGCGTCGGTAATATTGGATGGCTGGAGAATAAAAGAAGAGTTTGAAAAAAAACATCCTCCCATAAATAAGCAATCTTCAAGATAGAGAGCAGTTCATTCAGTACTTTAGGGAAAGTTCCATATCTTGCGATCCAACATTTGAACATGTTACGAATTAACTTTTATCTAGAATTGAGTTGTGTGTAAAAAGTGCTGTGTGGAGGGACTGCCATCTGTGGAAACACTAGGATGAATAATATTTGCGTAGGACATACTTTTAGAAATGATAAGATAAAAAAAGTAAAACAGATGTGTAGTGTCGCCTGTGCCAAACACCACTCTTTATATACTACAACGGCTCATATTACAGCCTAGAGTTGTTCATGGTTTCCACTAGGTGGACCTGTTCTCTACATTACATCTTATCCAATATATTTACTGTATACTTCTAGTATTTACTGTGTCTCTATTATTTAACACTGTGTGTACTTTATTTAGACACCACTTCGTATGACTTCTGTAATTCATGTGTACCATCCAAAGCTGCTTAATAAATCAGAGTAATAATATTAAGGCTCTTGTCTTTTATGTTATACCAAACTCTCCTCCTCTACAAACAACCGGGTCATTACAGATGTGCCATCCTTTAGATATTTAACCAACCTCCACCTTGAGTGTTCAACCAATTGGCATCCCATTCAACACACAAAGCCTTTTTGGAGTTACGGAGATGGAGAAGCAGGGAGGTCGCTGAAGCTTGGCTAATATTCAAAAGGGCACTTTGTACGTGTATAATAGGATAGGGAGGGTGTGAAATTCCCACATACAACACCAGAGTCTATTGTTTGACGGTCACTATGGTTACTTACCTTCATAAAGCCTGTGGCTTCTTTCGGACTCCACTCCTTGCAGAAAAAGGTATTTCGCCTGAAAACGAACAAATCAAACATTTATGTATACATGTATATCTTGTTCACTAATATAATTATTCCTATAGGAGTTAATAACAGTATAGGTATAGTTTGACACACCCCATTTTCAGTCTCTATTATTGCTTTTTTTATCAATATAACGTGTATACAAAAGAAGTTGACAGAAAATGAACAAATTAAACATTTATAATGGGTAAGTGAAGGTTGAATTGCAATTGATCACACAAATCCCCCTGGTCATATGTTGGAAAATCTAGTTTGTCAATGTTGTACAAGACAGGAGTGTTTTTGTATTGTATTGGTATTTCTGCTATGGTGTCAATTTAGAATATCAAGTGGAAAACCCTTTTTACTAACAAAGGCCGGAGACGTAGATGGGGGATCATAATATAATCAATATATAATTTTTTTAAAAAACATTTTTACTTCTTGAATTTCCACAATGTGGTATTTCTCATTCTCAAATACCCATTACAATTTTACATTCAATACCCATTTATACCATAAGCTACTATTTAGTAAATTAACTTTTAATATAATACTTTATTACAACGCATGTTTGCATTACAATAGACTATATATCGGGTTCGAGTATCGGGATAATTAAATATTAACGATTAAAATTCATGGAATCCTGCTCCTTATTTGCCTGCCCTGCGGCCCTAGAAGGTGGACAACTCTTTCTAAGTTAAATCATAGTGTCTTATTTAAAAATATATGAGAAATAGATAATATATTGAATTAAACAAGTACCTCTTCCTCAATGCTGGGGTACTGCTCATTGCCATTCTCGGCCGGACCTTCCGTCCCTTGACTTGATTGCTTTGGCCTGGATGCAAGCTCGCTGCACCATTGCTGGCGGAAGCGCTCAAGGTCTGCTTCAATATCGCGTGGACCTGAGTCGGTCTCGATATCGGCACCTTCCTCATATATAGGAGGTATTATCCAATTAATATCCTGCAAATTAGAGGAAACCAATGTATACACCCAAGCCGACTAAATTCCATTGGTGAAATGAGTCATAAATATATGAAATACAAACAAGTAAAAACTGAAAGGCTTCTAAATATCAGTGTGAAAACGTAAATCTCAGAATGAGACCGAAAATGTGCTTCAAAGTTATTCCTGTTAACAGAACAGGGTGTTTATTATTAATACGATCTTGATATGGGTAGGCAATACGTGTAATACATCTGAGAAAAGATTTACAAAGATATTCCCTTGTTGTACCATAACATTATTGAAGAACTGCAGATTCAGTTACCGTATTTAATTATTCCGCGGGAGGAAGTAAGAGGATTGGCTAACAATAAAACATTTTCTCTATCCCAAATTAATGCCCGCCGTGAGACGAAGCTTTCGCGTTAGCGTGGGGTCCGGCTCAAAGTACTAATACACACTATATATAAACATAAAGCACATTTTAACATGGTTCGACAATTAGACTTAGGCATAGGGCCTATATATATGTTACCAGACCCAGACGTTGTTTATGTAAGAAGTAGTACCGTAGTACTAGCAAAATAGCAAGGGCTTGGAAAAACCTTGAATTTGGGGAAATAAATTCAAGGCCTTGAAAACCCTGGAAATGGGCATTTCGGTCGAAGGGCCTGGAAAATCATTTATGGGCCTTGAATCCTGTTGGAATCCATTAAATGGCCTTGAATTTTTGTTATATAAGATTCTGTTTCTTACTGAATACTGTATACTTTCCCCTGAAATGCACTTTCCCCTCTCACACCTTCCACGGAGCGACTGATAAAGTCAAAGTTGAAAAACGGTTATTGATATAAAAATGAATATAAAACTAGTTAAATACGATACATCATTGGCCTATGAAAAACAATAACTACAACCCCCAGGTCCCGTCAACTAGTTTCGTCCTAGATTCTGAAAAATCATTGATATTGGCCTTGAAAATCACTAAAATGTGCCTGGAAATGTCTTGGATTTTATTAGTCTAAAGGCGTGGAGACCCTGCTAGAAATTGGAAGTAGGCCATTATTATGTATAACTATTCTATCATTCATATTTTTTACCATAGAAAGTCTTTAACTAGTCCATCAGTAGTTACAACTCTTAAGTTCTTTAAGACGGCAATCCCAGGAAGAACTGGCACCATTTTTTATGTCAGAGGTGATCCACCATTGTAATAACATCAGCAATAAAGAATGTTTTAATTGAATTGAATATATCTTCCAAGTACCGGTACACATCATATATTATATAATATATTATAGGGAAACTAAACAGCAACAAAGAGAACAAGAAATTAGGGTAACCTCTATCTGTGGAATCTCAAAAGGTTAATTTTATTTCAAATAGTTAAATTAGTTAGTGATATTCAAGTTTGGAATAGGTTAAACCACTTTTTGGAGCCCTGCCCAGAAATGACATTGGCACTGTCAGTGGCCAAAATGCCAGTGTCATCTGCACCTAGGTCCTTAAATTGACAGAAGATTCGCATTCAAAATGGGGTGTCAGCCAACCAAATCTAGTCTATATAGTACAAAAGGAAAAAATCTATAAGAACTGAAACTCCCATATTTGTCACTCCCGAGGGAAAGGCGATAGGCGACATGGACTTGCCTGTAGTTGTACACACACGCAATGCTTCGCGATCGGCATGTGCCATGGCATGTTTAGCTAGAAGAGAGGCGTGTTTACAAATATCAGGACCGGTTGGCGGTCTTGTTCTCATTTAATTTCCATGTGTCAGTAAATAAAATTATTTCTATAAATTGTCTACCTACCGAAGCCATGTTCAACACAGGCTACGAATAAATCTAGTCAAAGAGGTCACGGTAGGAGTAGCAAATGACTGTGCCATAGAGGAGAGCTTTCTGAACGGCAGCCATGTTGAAGCGGAATATGATTGAGAGAAGAGAAAAGCACTGCCGAGGAAAGTAATTTCTCATGACGTCACCGACAACACTGAAACGAGGCTTGTCCCGTTAAAATGGACGACAGATGTTTCGGTCAATGGAGATAGGGGCCAGAGAATCTTTTTCCGACTGCAACACCGACTCTTTGATCTACCGCTGGCACGGTAGGTACATACCAAGCATTGACCAGTATTTAGATAATTGTTGAATTAATAGAGATTCTCTTTTGGTGAGATGATTTTATTTATGTTTTCATCTTGAATGGTGGGTGTCGGCCGGGACGGACACCGCTTCTGCGCTTGGTGGGTGTTATGAGTGAAAAAATTTGCACATGAATACGACAAGCTGTTGACATTCTGATGTAAATGATCATCATTTTGTCGGGGCGAGTTGTAATAACGCCATTATTCTATTTATCTGTGTCATAATGCGTGTATCGCTGGCCGCAGGGGTTTAATTCCTTCCGAGAACTGCCAGTAAATCCAAAACAATCGGCAAATCGCCGACCGAGACAGTCAGTGCAGGTGTCCTCTGAGGAAGAGGCTTCTGGGCCCATGCATCTGATCCGATTGAGTTATCCCATTCCTCAAACTCAAGGTCCTAAATGGGATATTTCACGATCGAAATTTGGTCCGGATTTTCCTAACTATTTGGCCAAGCGATGTTAACGATAGACTTTTATATACTTAGGCAATCTAGATATTTCTAGCTATTTCTATCCCCACATATTTGTTGTATTATCATTGCAGCGCACACACTCAGATTCAGTGCCAGTGGGCCTAGGCCTAGTCTAATCATTAATATTCTATTAATGCCATGGCTAGATGCTCGCTAAATATTATAAATGAAGGTGCTATATTCCCATGTATATGACATGACGATCTGATGTTGGGAAAGTCATTTTCTCTACGACTCATCAGGGGTTTAATCCCTTCCCTGTCTGTGGCATTTATGCCATGCCCATCCATGGCCTGGGCACTGACACCAGGCAGTGGCATTTACTAGCTTAGTCCCTAGGATTCATTCTATCAGTTTCCATTTGGATCATTTGAAATATTTTCATTTTGACAAGTTCTTGTGCAAGTTTAGGCCTGTTTTTTTTAAAAGCGGAATGTTGCTAGATATAAAAAACGAATGTGAAACTCTCCTCAGCCCTGGTTGTGTTAAATTTATACATTAAAATTTAAATGATATAATTATAACTTAACTTCTATAGTTTAGCGCTCCTTTCCTTTAGAGGAAAGTGGGAAGGGGTAGATGGAAGGGGAGGGAAGGCCATATATCCATTGGTCATTTAGGCGTCATTTTATGATTTTAAGTGCCATTAAAGGTCGCCTACTTGATATGTGCTATTATGACCTGGCTTAGAGGGAGAGGATTACATCTAAGACAGGAGGAACTTCCTCCCAAAATGGGTCGAGGGAGGCGAGCCCAGCTGTTGTTTATGGGGATGTGAACTGATTAAGAGGAACTAATGGAATATGCCTCCTTCTACACCTCGACATCAGAGAGAAATCCCCGCTCTATAATTAACCTGCCATAAACTATATTAAATTGCTTGCGGTAGGCTAGCTGAAGAAATCTATGTTTTACACCGTGTCCTCTCATGTTGAGGCCATGGAGAATATAGTGGGTCAGCAGTGGGGTTAAATGGTTATTTTAGTGCGGTCCCATTTCCCTAGGGGCCGACCTGACACCACATCAGACCCACTTTAGTATCCCATGGGGAGCGACGAATATTGTTGATGACGGGGTTATAGATAATGATCAAGATCTCATAAAGAGATCATTATTGAATCAGCACCATAAATCTAGTTTCTTTAGATAACACTTGACCCTTTTTGCTAATGAAAACTTAAGACTGTATACATGTTGTAAAACGCGTATAAATTGTATTATTTGCGTACATTCGATCATCATTCAAAAATATTGTCGCGTTGTTTTGACATCTCTGCTACTCAGCATAACCATATTTAAAACATCTTCATCTTCATAAGTTGTTGTATTTCATGGCAGTCATCGTGTATTTGATGTAGATGTTCCCTTTCACTTGATCTGCTAATTAAGGTATGACTATGACCCATTAAGATGTTATGGTCCAGTAATCTTGCAAGGTGCGGGATTCTCTTAGGTGCACATGTACCCATGGATCCTGGTGTGTAAATACGAATGGCATTCCGATCTGTATGCTGGACACAACTTGCTAATCCTTCTATGGAAACGTATAATATGTCCATCGGCAGGTGTTGCCTGGTTAATTCAGAGCTATTCAGACCAATATATCCTTGGCTAAGTAAGGATTTTAGTTTTTTTAGACAGTAACACTGGACAGTATTCCTATTTCACTCAGAAATATAAATACGAGTCTTCTAAGCATTTTATTTAAGTCATCGGAGGTCCGCTATTTTAGACCCATTCAATTTCTAATGATCCATCCTCGCCGAGGATGTCATGTTATGTAACTGGGCGTATTTATTTAGACAATCTTCATTCAAAACGATCAGTGGTATTTCATTGGTATTCGATCAATACCAATGAAAGGTTCTATTTATAATGTAATGTAATCCTTGGGAAATCGTGATAGAAATTGGCAGTCAATAGAAACTATGCCACGTGAAGGTTCGCCCAAACATCTTGGGCTTTTTCCTTCATGAGCTTTCATGTGGGTCTGAGGCATTGGCGGTGCTATGTAGCCACCTAGTTCATGCTTTGCTCACAGTAAACAGAGAGGCGAATTGGTCATGCAGTGCTTGTGTGATCGCTTGCTATTAGAGTTGAAGGCCGTTGCAGAGTAGGTCAATACCTGGGGGTCAATGAACCAATGCCACATAATTTTACATTTCATGTCTTAAGTCCCGCCCAAAATTCTGACATAATACAACCTTCGTTCGCGTGTGTTATTCGATACTCATACAGTGGTATTTATATAGGCACTGTTAAATTTATTATTGTAAACAAGCTCGCTCAATAGCTCACAGCCTCAATAACCGACGGACAATGAGCAAATATCTAAGAATAGCATTAATTACGTCTCTTGAGATTGGTTTTTACGTACATGGTGCATTACTAATATATATAATATAAATCCTTTATTATTCCTGGGTTTTACTGTGTTATTATTCTCCATCAAATTCCAACGAGAATGTTACTATTGCAATGAATACATTGCTATTTAAGGCAGATTAACGACTCAGTTGTGTTTGTATTAGCTTGCTCCGTTCATGTGAGAATATTTGCCATCGCGAAGTAACACATTCATTGATATTTTCCTGACCTCTTCAAGCAAGGTCTCCACCCCCGCACACTCGATGTGTTTCTGTACTTAGGCAACTACCGACTCCCCGCCCCCCCCCCCCCCCAGTCCCCTTGATCCCCCCCCCCCCCCCCACCCCCCACCCTCCCTTCGTCCCCGGAGCTTTGTTGTTTTCTGCTCAGTCACTTCCACACCTGCCATTCTACAAGTCTAATTTGTTCATTAATGGATTTAAAGTCCAAAATATTCTCGAAAGAATAACTTTTTAAGTTGGTAATGTATGCTAGCATGGACATGAAGTTTTGTCTTTACTGCAAACTCTGTTACAACTTATCCAAAATACAGTACCTTCTCAGCTAAAATCATATCCATCCATATCGATCGGTCTACTCCAAAGCATAAATTTATTGAAAACTACAACTCGGTGTCGGACTGAAGAACTGCCAATACGTATATTAAAATACTCATCCGTCGAGAGAACCTGGGATGCTACATTTGCCTATAGCCTTAAAATTGTTGAAAGTTTTCCAGCTAAGATCTACGCCAGATGTCATATGCTTCCCAATAACAATCCATTGATCTTAATAGTTACCATCTAGCCATACAGTTGTTAGTGCGGTCTGGTGACGTGTCCCATCGATCTCCTATATATCGAAATCACAGTCCTCGACAATTTACCCAGTGATATATCTTAAAATGAGTTTATCAAATTACTTGATGTTTTCTTATGTTCATGGTACATGCAAGTCAAATGCAGACAAACTTAATATGTTGATGCAGATGACAGATCACCATTATTCTCGTCATAATTTAATACCCAATTATACGCCACTTTGTGTCATATAATAGATATATACTATTCTTATAACGCTATTGATTTAATTATTTCAAAATAGTATTAGGTAAACGAACCACCTGTCTTTAGAAAACGTCATGAATATATTTGGTGGAAATTCAAAATTGACGTGTCCTGTGCTGTTGCAAGTAAATGACAGAATTCCTGTGTGCATGAAGCCAAGGAACATGTACGTGTACGTTTATTATAAAAACACTATAAAACACATGCTCAAACATGATACCCGCGCTTTGGTGTACGACATTGTTGGTATTTATTCGTTAGAGGATTACATCCAGTGAGTTTGTCACAGGAACTGCACATTTAGTACACATTTAAAGTACCAATACACAACATAGAGGAAGTTTAATTTCAAGTTACATCGTGATCCTATTAATTGTGTTCTCTTAGATATTTTTTATTTGGCATTAACCCAGTCTTTGGTCTTTGTAGGTGGTGGATCGAACACCAAGGGAAAGAGATTGATGTAAGTATATGAGTAGCAGTATTAAACATCTTGATGTATACATGTATGCATACGACGTGCCTTGAAAGATAAACCTGTATAGATCTTTATATATTATGCATCCCACCAATTATTATCTTATAGTATGTGGGGCCTTATGACGCATTCATCATTTAATGTCCCATGACTTGTCACCTGTCTTATTTCATATTATCTCATCTGTCAACCCGATTTCACTTATCATTTGATATCAATAGCCCATCTATCTCAACACACAAAACTTCCTATAGTGTAAGTAGATGTATGTTATCTAGTGTGTTGGCCTTTCCATAGATGTATGAATGCTCATTGCTGGTAGATCATGTGGGTTTATAAATTATAGAGGAAAACCTGGACCTCAGAAGGAAATGGACCATGGTACAGCTATTGGTATTTGGTTTGGACCCAACATCCTTTCAATGGTCCACATATGTATGACTCTGTCCCGTAGATGAGCCTATTATCTTTGAAAATATATGATGATTCCTATTGCATTATACTGGATATTAATAATATTGTTATCTCTTCATGCTTCATAGCTCCATTTCAAATGATCAAGTGCTAGCGTCTTAATTTTAGAACTTTGAAAGTCAATCACTCTGCTCCTTCTATTGGAATATCTTTTTTAATGGAGTGGAGCCAGAAGTTGTTCGTGGGAGGCATTGAGAACTCATTATAAACTCAATAGAGGTCAGGGGGCCATGAGGCGATCATGTGGCATGTTTACACTCCGATCTCCCGCTTAGGAGCTCCAATGCATGTGTGTAGCAAAATAGTTGCACATTTATACAGGCTTCAATCGCAGCTGACTTTGCAATTATGTCCTTTTACTGTAAGGTTTTCGACATTGGCTTATTAATGTTTTGTGCAGAATTGTATGGATCTCGGTAAATACCCATATCAAGGCATCTATCTCAAAAAACCCCGAGGCCTACTTTAGCCTTTTCCACATGAAGGTTATGTTATATTGAAAAATACCCGTTTGGTATGAAGTAATTTGGTTCTATTTGAATTAATTGGTCTCCCGCCATTGTGATCACAAATATGTGGCCAAAATAGATAGCATCAGCTGGAGATGGATGTTATCAAAAATACTTTTGATATTGAAATGGAATGTTAAGCAAGACCGCTTCCCAACATGTATTCCTTTATTAGTGGTATACACAGGTTACATGTACCGTATCTAAGATGTTCAGAAAATGGAAACGAAATTGGATTGAAGACAACTTGGCCCTGCATATCTTGGCCTAATTGTAATAGGTTTCCCACCATTTCACAAATAGCTTCCATGGCACAAAACATAAAAAGATAGAATGAATGAGTACTTCCCGTTGTTGAAAAAGAACACATTTCCGTGATTTATGTCCTTATTGGTTCCTAATTATCTCTTAAGATTTTTACTGCCGGAATGTCCATTTGCAAATCTAAAGCGTGATTGAAAAATATCATGATGGCTGTCAGCAATTGCTTCCGATTCGATATGTGAAGCAGGTGCTGTCACATGCGCATCATTAACTGGCATTTCATATATCAATAGTCGTTCTCTTGTCAATTCACTTCGGCAGAAACAAAAAGTTCGATTCTAATGATGGTCTTCCTTTGGCTGTAATCGATACATTCATGTATTCTCTGTGAATGGCATGTTCTTTTTGTCCACGAGGAAATGTCAGTCTTTGTTCAGCTGTTCAAATTACTACATAGTTTAAGTAAAGAAATGAACAGGTTAAGATTATCCCACACATTCCCACCAATGCGGAAGCTGTCGATGTATTGTAGTATATTTTTTTGGGCATATGTTAGAGCTGCCTTCGAGCAAGGTTCTGTCAACAAAAATCTCTTGCTCAAGGAAAGAATGGTTTCTCCCCACAATACCCGACACCCAGTACACACATTAATAGGGGCATTGTTAGACCTGCCTTATTAAGAAGTGTTATATATGAGTAGGTTTATTTCACTGATCATTTATATGTAACAATAGAAAGCCACATCCACTCAGGTGGGCTTTTGTGTCACTTAGCGTTGTCATAGTAACCACATACTACCGTAGAGCCCACGTTTGGCGCCAAAGGCTGAGTCAGCCTCAGTCTCCTCATTACTAACTCGTAAAGGCTGATTGTGGGTCTCCCCCATTCCACATTTGCCCTCTGGGAAAGCATCCAAATCGCCGAATGATGGCGAAAGATATGGGTCATAATCACTGCAAAATTCCATGCCAAAGCAATGCACGTGTTAGGTGATTTAGAATGGTGAAAAAGCTAAAAACGATATCTGGATACTGCCGCGTTCAACATGGATGATGGAATACCAGTTATGGATATCAGTTAGGTGGACAGGATCCATTTGTTATGAAGAAGTCAAATCTGCTACACTATAATATTTCTCAGTTGAAACTGACTATTCAGGCATGATTCACGGTATAAAGTCTTTTAGAGAGATGGAGAATGTGAAAATTGAGGATGGTCTGCTTTTGGTTACGTACTAGGCATAGAATGACGTGGGATCTCATTTTTATAGAACCCAGATCCTCTAGTATAAGCTTAGAGTAATATACTCTGAGGTATAAGTAAGCTCTTAACTGGGAGTTGAGATGACAGGCATCTGTCCGAATTTCTGATGCACTACATCATCGTTCCCTATCCGTATCACTCAAACCTCCATCTAGTCCTCATTGGATCCAGCTCAGGGCAATGGAACTACTCTGAGGTCGGTTTGAGGTCTCAGACGCTTGGGATGTGTGCACTTAGAAAAAGGCTGGGTATATTTTGAAGGCCATGCTTGAATAAATAGAGGTTTGTGTTTAGAACTAGCACTCGCACTGACTCAGGGAACGTGCCTGAATCAACTGTTCCCGTCTTCCCCCTCCCCTGCCTCAACCCACAGGCTGAGTCACCAGTAGAGTATGGCTTTCATCCATGTGTGCTGACCACCGAGGCTTGCAACTTGTCTGCATCATTCATGTGCAGCCCTAGAAAAAAGTCCCCAAGAAAAAGAATAGTTGCTCAGATGCAGCCATGTGCCCCTGTCGTCTCCTCTCAGTCACTGTTGCTCAGCTAGATGAGAATTGGCATTTAACAATTTATGACATTTCAAACGAGAAAATACCATGCTCGCAATAAGCACCCATTGTTGCACGTGCATACCATGTGAAAATGATGGTGTATGATGATTCAGTGTCATGTGGCATCAAATAGTACGGGCCAAACCTTTCTAAAACCTATTATAAATATATGGTCCCTTGTACCGAACTTTTTCTGTCGACCGAATGTCATTTGTTCCCGACATGAAAGAGTCCAGTGGAATGCTCCTGGCAGCTGTGGTTCCATTGTCTCATTTATTAGTTTTGATTCATTTTGTCCTATTTTAAACTGTTTTCTTTTAATTAAACAGAGTGATATCATTTGTAATTGTCTGTGTGAGAGAATGGGGACCCACTGCTTATATAGTGGATGCCCATATAATTATGTACCGAAATTTGTGTTACATGTCGTAACACTTTGTATCTTTATCTAACCTACGGGTGACCGCAGATGATGTATGACTTAGATCTATAAATATGCTGATACAGTTGCTGATGATGCATTCATTATACCATTTATAGAGTATGTGCTTCCAAAAGTCACTCATGCCATGGTTTTATGTCTAAGTCCTTTTAGCTCCGAACTGTCTTTCTTCATTGTATTTAAACTGAGTCGTCATCGGTTGTCGGGGTTTCTTTTAATAGTTATTTATTAATGCATGTATGTTTCAATTTAGACACATAATAGACCTGTATTTTTCATGAGTCAATCTGTCATCCGGCCATGGCGATAAAACTGAAATATATGCTTGTCAGCTTGCCAGCAAATGAATATATATTCTACTAGTCAACATCTACCAGTTGCCAGTCCATATACACCTGAGTACTGGTGTACTTTACATATCACACATGGGATATTATTAGTCACTGGAAATCCCTCATTAAAAAGTGGTAAATAAATCCACAAAGCTTGGTCATGAGAACGGAAAACAGGCTAGGATGTCAGGCAGTGTAATAGCACTGGGAACATGTAGTGGGAGGACTTTGACAATGTCTCAGTTCAAACAGTGACGAGTTACATGGATGCCCCATTGAATGAGTACATCATCAATGTAACCTGGTTAGATCCAACCATTCTATATATAGCTTCCCTTGGGGTTATAACCTTTTATCATTCTGTCTCCCTTTCCCATGGGCGAAGCCTATATTACTGGTGAAAACTACCTAGTACCATGACCCCACGTACATCATACATAATTCCAATGTATATAATATTCGGATTAACTAAGTGCAAGTCAATTTTGGAAAGTTGATTCCTTTAATCTTCTTAATGCATTTATGAAGAAATGCCTTCAATATAGGGTTCGATTATTTTGGGGCAAAAATAAATTTATATGTAAATTGTAAGCAGACAGATCTGGGACAGGAGGATGGCTTTTGGTTATGAGATCCCTCGTAGACTGGCTTCTCGTCTTAGCATTAGCACATGCCACTCCTGGTGAATCCTCGCTTAGGAATTCAGCCCGGGCTACACGTCTTGTCTGGGAATCACTTCTGGAATGACTCGTATGCCCAAACCTCCTGGGCCTAGATCATTTATATGCAGACCAATTAACCTAGTCCATTTCATATACCTCTGACGATGGGGTCTGTATTTAAATTTTATAATCAATTTCATTGGCTTGAATACGTTGACTTGAGTTGTGTTCTTTTAATCGTGAGTGAACGCTTCATAGCTCGTGCTGATTTACCCTGGGGTGAGAATTTCAATTTCCAGGGTATGTTTCAGATATTTTTGCTACTGAACGATTTTTAGGGGATTAAGAGCGGAGACACAAATGATATTAAATAACTAGAATAATTTAGGCCTGCCTGTTATAAATACCCGCAGTGAGCTTAGGGTGCTGACAGAGTAAACAATGTCACAATTTGTCGTATATAAGATATGCGCCGAGTATGAGGGTGGGGAGCCATAGAACTGTTCCTGTACGGATAACCATGTCCAAATGATTACGGCACCGCCTGCCCCTGGGCAACTTAATTTATTCCTGGGGGAAAAACAGATGACTGCACATGTGTTTATGCCATGTATTCGGGCTTGAGGGATCGGGAATAAACCCCACTCGCTCGCTCTCCCGCTAGGCTGGGTGGCTGGGTGACGGTAGGCGTGGCACATACATCACACAATTTACTCCTTTTTTAACCATTTTTCCTGCAGCCTGGACTGGGGAAAATGATGTCGGTCGTCTATCGCGGGAATAATAAAATATAAGGGGGATGAGTAAAAAAGAGAATAAGGGCAAGGTCATGTTGCTGAAATTACATTGTATCTAAAATAAGCATCATTTACCTTTGGCCGTCCCCCAGATTAGGTTAATCACAATGTGAGAGAATGGTTCTCAATTAACTTGAGCTTTTTAGGGGGATATACTTCGTTCGAGCTAATACATATTATACCATGTTTTATGTTTACATTAGATAAAATGAAGATAGTAGGTCATTCCGGGAGAGATGAGAAATTTATGACCGAACCATGGTTAAGAATATGACGCTAACGAGACCCCGAGAGCTTACTTAGGAGTTATGCCATCCATCATTCTATTCAGCCGAGTCCACTGTGACTGTCTACTTTTCATGTAAAAAAAGGCCACTGTATAATAGACCTTGGCTCTTTAAAGTTTTAAACACAAAAACAGTGTTTCCTTTAGCCTGTAGTGAAATGTAGTGTAAATGTATGAAATTGGATGAAGTTTCTTTTAATTTTATTATGGTGAAACAAGTGCTGTTCAGTGTTGTATCTTTCATTCTATAACCATAATTATAATTAGGACTCCTGGAAAAAATCACAATTTTAATTCAACTTACTACTTATCAGGTAAGTCTCAAAATTCTAAAATTATAAGATGCTTTAAGACGACGCTCGGTCTTACACGCCAGGAATACTCGAGATGTGAATGTTGATGGAACCAGTCAACCCAAGTGGAAAGTAAACACGTATATGTTTATGGAAAGTGTCTGAATAAATTACCCCTCCTTCAGCTACTTCTATTCTCCGCTGATTGCAAATTCACACAGCTGCTACTATGTCGCGTGCATTAAACGTCATATGGGCAGATTTTGCCTTTACAATGCTATGCATTTATGCCACTTAGGCGTGGTTCATCTTCATGCACAGAATGATGCCAGCATGATGGGATGAGAATGGATAGTTCTGGGTGACAATGCCTCGTACATATCTGTGATGGGGAGGGTGGGTTTGACACGTCCCCCAAACCTTACTAGATGCCCGAGTAGTAGTCCCCTTTACATTACATCGTGTGGGTTACAGAATGACTGATGTTCTACTCCTTGATATCCTCCAGGGTATAGCTTACAGCCTGGAGGAATGTGTCACCCACTCAGTAAGTGACCATCCCCCTGCCTCTGGTTGAAACACCCTGAGAGGCATCAGCCTGGCAGCTTTGTTTCATTCATCTTCGTCCGCTTATATTTAGAATAAACCTTAAACTGATGACGCTCTCCTCCAGTCTTTCATTTAACATTCCACAACATCCTGACGTTATAATACCAAGTGCCAAATTCTTCTCATTCATAGCTATCCCATCTTTAAATATACCACACAGTTTCACCAAGCCCTTTTTTGAACCTATACAAATTCCTTTGAGGTTAATACGATATACTAAAATAGGAAAAAATGCAAATTGCAAAAACAGGGACGCTTCAGAAAGTAGCCGCCCGCATAGTTCTAAGTGTACCTGTACGTCTGAGGTTGCTAGGAAAGGTCAAGGGTTAGGAGGAGGTGCGAGGTGGTGGATTGGAAAATGAGAGTCATGCCACGCCCACCTATTGATACCCTACTGCCAGTACATGCCTGCACCCTTGGAGATAATGTTCCACCCCTGCAAAGTGGTCAAAACCAATTTACATATTTAGGGAATGCCTAGTAGTTAACTTTTCCCGAGGTCATCCCTTTAGGGTTCAAGCGATCTCGGTGAAATGTTCAAGATAAATGGACCAACTTCCATGGACATCCAGTGGACATGTAGTACACTTTCTAAGTTCTTGGCATGACCTTTAGAATGCAGACTCCTCTACTGAAAGTTTCATTATAAGAAATGCGAATATCTTTGAATCTTAAATACATCTTTTTGAAGATGTTTTCTAGATATCTTAAACACGGGAAAAAACTAAATTTCTACATAAGTGTGTCCTTATCAACCACTCCTGCACCAGTTTGCTGACTATTAAGTATAAACACAGATACTATAGGGGTTCCCCATGTGTTTGTTATTCAGCATATTAGTAACGGTCCAAGTATAATGGATACCAATGTATAAATAAGCCGGTCCAGGGGGCAATGGGGCATGTTTTGGGGTTTTAATGGAATGCTCCATTCTCCATTTGTATTCTATTGCTCGTGGCCAGGTCAATGGTTTTATGTTTCCTATATAGATACCCCCTAAAGGAATGTGCACATTCCCTTCGTGCCAAGTATGGGGACGCTGAGAGGCCGGGTGAGAAATCCTGGGTCACATAGCAAGTGTCATATTGATGTATCTCCTCAACCCAAAACAAGTGTCATGGATTTTCTCTCACTCTCTTAAGGCATGGTCATGACGTCATTCAGGCGGATGCCATAATCGGGCAGGGGACACCCCTTCTGTTTCCCTGAAACAGAAACTGGAGTACTCCAGCCACTTGTTGCTCTTTTTACTACGTAATCCAGATAAAAATAGAACGGTACGGGATGCCCTAACCGCAAGAAAGAGAAAAAAAGACAAATAGAAGATGGATCAAGTGACGACGAGAGGGAGGATGGCACCGGCAGCTCTCAGACCTTATATGGAATCGTGTGACGTTATTGGCGACGAGAAAGGAAGGCAGAGGTGTATCAGGCCGCTGCTGTTGCTGTTTGCTGAGGCCGTCTGAGGCTTTGAGACGATGCTGGGCTGCTAAGTAGCTCAAGGAATTAGAAGAAATGTCTCAAGTTTTTTTTGTGAGGCGATGGTGGATTAGGGGAAGTGGAGATGGGCGAGCCCAAGAGCGGATATGGAGATGATCCTTTCCTTAATTTGCTGAGATAAGTTAATGATATTTCTGGGTGGAATGGACGTCACCACAATTGAGTTAATTAAATGTCTGGTGTTGTTAGTGGGTAGGAAATAAGAAGATTTAGGGGGGATGAATTACCCTGGTTTTAATTTTTTTTTGTGCAGGTGGGCGGGGCCTTGTAATGCTGCTTCTGCGGTTTATACTGATACTAGACCGTGTGCGATGTATTGGTGTTATGAGAAGCCGAATTACGAAATGTGAAAGTAGGAAGTACAGCAATCTTCTTTGGTACTCCACAATTTCATGGTTTTAACTACCTGGAAAGAACAGATAGTGTTATTTCTCTGCTACTTCTATCTGACCCGACTGCTGGAAAATGGAATCATTCTGTTCGATCGATTCTGTTAATTACAGAAGGATATCCAATAAATTAAGCACTATATATAGGGTTGACTGGATGCTACAAGAAATACCTAATGTGAGAATGGTCTGGCATACACGATTAATTTAAATAATTCTTACATGCCTCGTTTATATATATGCTAAATTCTGAAGTCGAACGCCAAGTAAGTCGCAGATCAGTAATCTAATAGAAGAGTTCCTGATAGTATCGTCCTTTAATTTTAAACTCTTTTGTTTGACAACAGATGGTCTTATCTCCAAGACCCTCATTCTCAATATCGATCATATTCTGCTAGATCAGCCCCATGTCAATCTTATCTCATCGTTTATGATATTGACAGTTCTGACCCCGAACAAGGCCATTCCTACATGGTTACAGGGTTTCGTAGTTTTAATCTAGATAGTGCATCCAGCAGAACTGGGTCTATTATGCACACACATTTTTCACATCAAATTCGTAATTATAATGGAACAGTCAATATTCATGAGTCTTTATGTATGAATACTCTTTGTGATTATGTACAATTATCATATAGGTCGCCAAGGAAAACGGCCGCGTTAAGTATAAATGCTGACGAAATACCGGGGTATTTAACAATTACAATTCTCAAATCCGAGATTTCTGTCTACTGGCATGAATGAATTTGAGTTGTGTTGAGGTTTTTGTCCATAGCACATTGATAAAGCTATATATCCTACGAATATTACTGTTGTTTTCAAAAGCATGAGGTCCCTTTTCATAGCGGAAACCACAATTGTAGTTGCATATAAGAATATTACATTTATATATATAATATATATATATATTTAGGGACTTCCTCTATTCTATGCCTTGGTTAATAATAATAGGCTTTGACATTCGCCAGCCTTTGGCTTCCTTTCATTCAAAATATCCGACCGAGTATGTGATCAACAATCTGCGCCTAGATTCCAGTTTTTCCATCTCTTGTGGAGGGGGTGGGGGGTGGGATGATTTCCCAGATTTATTTTGTATTCTGAATGGCAAGTTTTTGGTTGCCATGACAAGGAGTTGTGTCATCCGGCTTACCATAGCCTGTTCCATCCTGTGAGAAACAGTGCCTCTGCGTATCATGGAGGTCCTGCATAGTTGTCTCGTTACAGAAGAGGCCGGCCCGTCGCTCCTCCTACTCCTACAACTACTCACGTCTCAGCACACAAGCTCAGAAGCTCCTCTCTGCTCCCACGAGCTCCCACGCACTCACAATCGAGAAGGAGTGGGTGAGAGTGAGACAGGCAGAAAGGGAGAGAGGAGAGTGTATGTGCTGCAGCACTTACTCTTTTAATAGTTTAATACTACCATAGAGAATATCATATATGTTGTCATTAATCAATACGACTAGGAGTGACTTATATATATGCTACAGTTCTTGCAATCAACTCCAAATATTTTGAAGACTCGTCAGGAGGTCTGGATATATTTACAGTGTCAGTGACATATACCGGTTCTCCGTTTGTGATCCCTGAACTGGATTTTAATAACCTTTTTACTCTTGGATACCTTGCTTGTACATGTATACCCTACATATTCAGTGCTGGACGTTCTGTACTGGGACTTAATTAATCACTTTACGAAGGCTGCTATTGTCTTCCAGTGAATAGACTAGAATCAGTCCTCTTGTCTGGACTGGAAGTGTTTGGTGCCCGTGTCTCTCATTTGGATTCAAGCGTTCTGGCTACGAACACATACCCTGGACTATACCAATTACAGCCATCAATTAAGTACATACAGGTAAGCAAGAGACGAGAATATGAATACGTATTCCCAGTAAAGGTCGAGGGAGGACAGTTTCTCAGCACCTGTAAAATAATCCATAGTACTTGTCTTTATGGTTTGATCCTTTCATTAGTTACCTTATCTGACAATGGTGCTCGCACCTGCTTCCGTTTCTAGTATTGGTCATTTGCCTTCTTTGTTTTCATAGTGTCATTGATTCAGAGAATAATGTCTCCACAATTCTCCACGCCCATGAAATGAATGATCCAAATGACAATGCCCTCCTCTCCTATCTGTATTGCCCCGAGCAATTTATTTGTAGTGGTCTCGAGCTAAAGAGTGATACAGAGTTTAATAGTCCTAAGTTTGAAGTTCCACTAGCATACACGCGCTTATGGTAAATGCTTTTAAACATTATAAATTTATATATGAATCTATTGGTGGGAATATGCCAATTGGTGCACATGCGGACAGGGTGCATGGATAGTTTCAGGTGGTTGCATTTCTTAACTATTTACTTACGGGTAGTTTCCAACTTTCTGGAACAATGGGTCACTGCTAAGTTACAAGTTGAATACAATGATATTGAAAACATCCTGACAATAGGTTGGCGATGATGGGGTGACTCATTGCTCTGTGGGGGTTTGGATGGGGGTAATTGTTTGAGAAATATCACGGGGAAAACTATTGGGTGACCGTAACATATCGTCTGCAATAGGAAACATTGTACCTTACATCTCTCTTTTACTCTAAGCTTCCATCAGTCATAGGTTGGCAATTTGATATATATGATGCCCTCAATGCCTCACATCCTTGTCCTAATGCGTCGATTTGGAAGCAGGGGAATTCCTCTGTTTTAGGGGCAGGATTTGGATTGTTTTCATTTTATGAAAACCTGCCATCTGATCCCATGTCACGAGCTGATGTCACATGACATAATACTAACACTACCAGTCCAAGTTCCAAAAGGTTCAGGAGGGTATAGTTTACGGTACCAACATGGTAGCAAATATCCCGACACTATATAGGGCCAGATCCCATGGGCCACATTAAAGGGCCGAGTCTGGCCTTGATCCCTATTAGTCTAATAAGTCATGGCCCGTCCCAGCCTCCAGACATGGCCCTAAAGGCCCATTGCCTCAGTTAGATCAGGATATACCATAACCTCAGGACTATTCTCTTCGGTGGTCATAAATATAAAGTGTGTGTACACTGCATACATTGTACAGGAAGAGATGGACACCCCAGTTGATCCGAAAGGATTGTAAAAACATGTATGCCAATACCCCCTGTGGTCTGTAGTTCGTACATGTATATATGGTGTCCTAGATATTATCATCATCCATCGCCGAAGTGTAGTTTACGCTTGGTTTTGTGGGTTTTTTTAATTTTATTTCTTTTACGGCCAAGACATTAATCAAAGTTCGAATGTAAATACACTTTGTCCACCATGGATACTTTCAAGTGTTGCCTGTCTGTCTGTTTTATTCCTTTGGAATGTCTCAAAGTTACGTTTTTCGTGTGGGTTATTGTCTATTTATATAGTTCCTAGGCACAGTTTTGACCCAAGAATCATCACCTTGAATCATATTTATTGAATGATTCATGTGGATTAGAACTCGTTACTCCAGTTGGTTCTGACTGCAGGAGTTCCCGGAAGTGTATATGGCCAGGTAAAATTGAAGTCGATACCATTAGCGATGGTACCTGGAAGCCCAGTATGTTGTCATACAAGGTGTTCCTTCAGCGTACCTGGCTCATTGCCAGCTGTTGCCTACTTGCTCGCTCTGTGGTGCCTAGCCTTCAATCTAACCCGCCATCGCCCACACCCCCACCCCAAATCTCCCACCTAGTTAGTATCTTGTTAGATCTCTATCTGGCATTTGATGGAGACTGGTGCTTTCTTGTTTTATAGCGATATCTTAGCCTACTTTTAAGGTGATATAGAAGAACATGTCCCTTGTCAGGCCTGATGGAAAATACACTGATTCGTCTGTATACAATATTGGCTATTGGATCTCTGGTATTGTATAGATGCTTCAACTTGGATCGTTTTCAAATCTATTTCATATTGTTGACGATTGGATGCCTACTGCTGCCACCATAATTAGCAGCCAGCGCGTTTCCGCGCCCAGAGGAAGTCGGGAGGGGGCCAAGGTCAAGCGAGCCGCTCGTGGCGGTCACGTGCCCAGGCCTCACTCCTTCCAGCCGGGCCAAACTTGGAGGTGTCAACCGCCTGTCACCAGACCCAGGGTTTGCGGAGGAGGAGGTGATGGGGGGGTCGGAGATTATCGCTGGTGTCAGACGAGGGGGTTGTCGCTCTTCTTGATGCTCAGTCTGCATCGCTCGCAGATGGTAAGGGTGCGAGCGACGCGACCTTGTTATCTCATTAATAGGAGGGGGAGGAGGAAGGTATTCGCCAGGTTCCGACGTATTGTCATTAATCTCCTCTAATGGGTGTCGATCAGCCATAATGCTCTTTCTAGTAATCGCGGAATATCTCAGGTTAACCAAGGTGGCTCGTGCTCAACTTAACGTGGTAGCGTGCGATGACACAGCGAGATCGAGGAATAAACGAGCAATCCAAGATTACAAAAGAATGGTGCTTTATTATAGCTTAATCCAGTTGGTAGTTACAAATACCTTCAGTTCCATGAAATACAGTATAACAGCAGTTCCCTGATATACAGACACAATACAGAGTAATCCAACAGCAATAGGTTCTATAAAACCTAACACACAACCAGTTGCAAATCCACTCTTAGGTACAGAGTAATCCAACAGTACAGTCTAAGTCCCAACTATATCCAATGGGGTAAAGTACAGCTAAAGTCCCAACTATCCTAGGGCTTAAGTACAGAGTCTATCCAAGTTAACTCAGAGCACAATGAATGTGAGAGTGAAGGTAAGTAGTGAAGTAGTAATCCTAATGTGAGAGTGTGTCTAAAATGGAGGGAGACAAGGGTCTTATATACCAGGGAAAAAGGGGCATATCCCAAATATGGATTGGGCATATGGGTCACTGAGCTAAATGGGTCATAATATAAATGCTTAATAGAGGAATGGGCAACTGGGGCAATCTTGCCCCATCCTAATATGGAAGGGGGGAATCTATGTCAACCTTGCCCAGACCATATATGGGAGCTGTCAAACCCTGCCCCATCCCATTAATCCTAGGGACATTCCAATGACGGTCACAACATTCCGATAACGGCCAGGGCTGGGAGACAAAGGGATGAGGGGTTGGGCGATTAAAAAGGGGCTTAATAAGGGCTTATAATTACAGAAAAAGGGGCTAATTAACATAGAAAAGGTAGCACTCTCGCAATGGCTTACAATATAATAAAACATTATATTTTCTTTCGATCTGTATACTACGCTATACTATGCCCACTGAGGGTTTTTTTTTAGTGATGATCCCATGGCGTTGTGGGAGTTCATTCATTGACATCTTGGAGGCAGAATGAAATTGTCTCCTAATGACGCATTAAATTCCTCAGGTGTCACTTAGCTCGATCATAACATAGGTCCCTTAGTTGCCATGGTTGCGGGGAAATGAGGCTGGCTGCTAGTAATGAATAGATGTGACCGCATCTACTATACCCTGTGCTCTATTCACATGATGACAGAAAACGGGCCCTGAGGACGGACATTACCCTCACCAAGATGAGATCATAATAGGAATGTCTTGGTTCTGGAGACCGGCCAAGAAAACCTCTGGCCTCACTCACGGAAGCTGGCCGCTAATTTGGGTGTTGTAACCCATTTCCTTTCTCACTCAATGGATCGTCATTCAAACCAGTGGCGATGGAGGAAGGACAGTGCTGTGCAGTGTGCAGAGGATCGCAATGATTTTGATCGTTTTTCCAGTTTTAGTTATGTTTTCGGTTTCCAATATCAATTCCAGAACACACAAGTTGCGAAACCAGTCAGGTTCAGAAGGCAGTTGTGGTCACCTAAGTTTCAGGGAGTCATTAACACTTTAGGTTAAGCTTATCGCTGGATGTGGAATCGAGGAATGTGGGTGTCTGGACCTACCTGAAACTGAAAGGTCACCTTAGGAAAAAGGGAATCGAATCTCTCCTTGTTATATGATGGGAAGAATCGGTTGGCGGCATTATGTCTTTGAACTTTGGATCATTGCTCGGTATCACGAAGATGTACCAATAAAAGGCCTATACTTAAGTTGATCTGAGGTACGCAATCGTTGTACACAGTTCAGTCAAAGCACGAAATGTAAAAATTCTGGGAATAACTCTTCGTGAATAGGGATAATTCTTCACTTAACCATTTTTCTTTCTTCATTCTTCACAAACAAGAACAGCTTCACTATTGTATGGCAACATTAACACCAGCATCTTGATATATTACTCGGCACTTTTCAATAACTGCCAGCTTTTACCCTGGTGGCTGTCAATGGCCGATGTAAAGGTAGCGTCTGTCATGTACAATCCTTATCAGGGCATCCTGTGATTAATGGCGGCGGATAAATGGACATAGATCGGCCAGTCCAGCCCATGGGATCTGACCAACTGCTCGTGTGAGCCGCTCAAGGTCTCTGCCATGATTAATTGCGCCTGGTAACTCTGGTGAATGATGCTATTCACTATCACCCACATCTTAATGTGTTGATGAAGGATCAGAACTCTGGTACTGTGTATGGTATTGTGCTGCCCTGCCCAATGCCTTTGTAGCATTTACCAATACACGATTGCATGTGCCCAATAGGTGAGCATTGCATTTGGGGAGGCTTTCTATCAGTTATGTTATATGGGATCATCCGAGTGTGTTCAGGTCTTTGGTCTATTAATTATTAACGCTATCGCATTCCCTTGTCCAAAGCTTCGCATATAAACTTTTCCTCTACGTGTATGATGCTAATGCCTCGAAATAAGTGGCATTTTGTGCATGTTTTCGCTTGATTCTCACCCTTTTGCTCCCCTCTCCATCCATGCGCTGAAAGTGTATTCATCTTTGGCAAATGACACGTTTCTTGTATTAGCCTGGTTATTGATCTGGTAATAGAATTGATTGGTGTAAGGGTTACTTGGAGGAATCAAGGTTGGGGACACTGTGAGTGGAATTTGTGGTTTTCACCCGCCCGCAATCTATCCTTTACCTTGCATTTCTTTGGGACAGGAATCAATGAATATTGAACTTCTCGGAATGTCATACGTCCACAAGATCCATCCCGTCTGTGATCGATGCTGTTTCAAGTTTCCCCTTTAACAGGGCTTTGGGAATATGGGCAAGGGGAGAAGAAATGAAGAATGAACATGGGGGGAAAAACACCCGCTCCCCCTCCTCTCACTACCTTTCCTCCATTTGCGTATGTATTGTCAGACTCTGGCTATTCACTGATAGTGAATATGACCAAGTGTTTCCGTCGCCGAGTAGGGAGCGTTAAATGCGAAGTTGGTTGCAAAATGTGGCACTGAAGCGTGTGAACTGGTGGTAGTTTTCCATTGCTGGTAGGAGTCTGCATTAATCTACAATGGGAAAATCAATTACTGAAGCGGAGGGTGAACAGAGATTATTGCCTCCTTTCCTATTAGGAATATTGGACGACTGCAGCAGACTTTGAGTGCAACTGGAAAGGTCTGGTGAGACTCCATGTGATTGATGACCAAGCCTTGTTTTTCTGTTATAATCCCATCATCGATCTTACCACTACAGACATGATTATTAGCAATTGTTGACAAGTGACATGATCAGGAAATAAAAACCTGCAACACTTCCCTGTGAGAAGAACTGGAGTTCCTCTCTCTTTACCTATAATGTTTTTGCATCTATAGATCTATCTTAAGAATCTATAGACCTCACTGGAACACTTAAAGGATATTTCCTTTGGAGTATATAATAGAGCGTTGCGGCATATCTCAGACCAGTCTGGGAGTTTTAAGTTGTTAACTAAAGGTGGGGGCATGATGGCTTCTTGTCACTCGGGAATGCTTTCCCTCAACACATGTCTAAGCAATATTGATCTCCCGTGGCATTTCCAATTTTCCTTCTAACACCCTCTTCAGACACCCTTCCTTGCACACCCCAGCCTCCACCCCCACCTCCTGTTGGATCAACCAACAAACAAATCTAGCCGGCCTGGTCCGGCCCCCCTTGTATAAACAAGACTTCACCCCTGGATACTGACCAAATGTATGTTGTGGACAGTCTTCCAACACACACGCCAGCTGGACATCACTAGTGGTCATTCCCCATGGTAAACTGTTTACATTGGGACAAGAAGATTTTGAAACTTCTCGAGCTCACTGTCTATAACATGGAAATTATCAAGGCAGACATCTTTGAGCTGAGTGGGAAGGGATGCGTACATTAGTGTTAAATGAGCTACGAGAAACTCCACCACTGCCATTGAATGAAATGAAATGAGGGGGGAAAATACAAAGGACTCACACCGTCCCAGGGAAGGCTGCCTTGCTCAAAGGTATGGAGATGAATCGGTGTGAAGTCACAAAAACAATGGGCCTTTAAACTGCTAATACAAGCCATCCCTGAGGCTGACTGGCTTAACGTGATGTTTTTAAGTTTTACGCTAGTGATGGTTTTAAATCCAACTTCTGTCGTGCCTGTGGCTGCAATATACAATCCCCAAGCCTTGTTGCAAGGGAATTCATCGGAAGGAACGGGAATTGATAGATTAGCTTGATGGATACATTTTCTGCATGAGAAAGAGGTAAACTTGAGGAGAAAGTTGCTCATGTTGAATGGCAATTACTGCGCTGACCAGTAAGGGGCAGTAGATTATATTTGTCTCTGTCCATTGCCCCTGACCATATAGCCGATGCTGACCAGAGCCCCAGGGTCCCAGCATCCGAGAATGAAGCCTGGGTGCTGGATAAGTCGGTACCCTACACACCCTCCCATACATCTTTTACTGAAAAGCCACCACCACCACCACCACCACCACCAATACTGCCACCACCTTCTCCTCCAATATTAGAGCCAGTGCTGCTGGCTTTGAAAATCTCTGCCCGAGCACTTCCCATCTGGCATTCAGAACATTTTAGCTGCTCGGCCCTCAGGGCATGCCAAGCAACAAAGTGTTTAACAAACGAGGACTTTGCTGGATCTACTTCAAGGATCTTCTTCAACAAAATGCACAGAGTGTGTCCAATATCCTCAAACAAACAGGCCCATGTTGTTGAATGTATTCCTCACCCTGGGAAAATAGGCAATTTTTCTTATTTTGAAATATCTTTTGAATGAATGCCAAATGCCAACTTGTGTTGAATTGTGTATCGAAATAAAATATTTTTAAAAAAAATGCCGCGGCGTGGTTTAGGTTGGATAATCTAGTGAAAATAACTTGGGTTCGTAGGTAGCATATACCCATTCAAATTAAGATAAGTTATATAGTCGAAGTTAGGGGCCACGCCCTCTCTAGGTATAGGGTCGCCATGGAAACATAGCTTCCTTCCAAATTCATGACCTTAGAATAATACAAGGTATGACGGCGCATCCTTGAGATTTCTGGCCCGACAATGTTTCGAAAGCGCCATCGATCAGGTAGGTGTAATTGCAAACTATTAGCCTTGACATTTTGTTTGGGATTCGTTTCCTTTCTCGCCTAGTTGCTCGTTGAAGGCGGTTAAGAGGCAAAGAAAGGAGATTCTGAAACTTGTTGAGTCCTGTTAGTTGGGGATCGGTTGAAAGTCGCTCCCGCCCATGGAGAGGGGATAAAAGAGTGATGGGATTATCCCGCTCCGTCAGCTTATGGCGATTAGTAGGGCGCGGCTGTGTCCTTCTTATCGCCAAATGTTGCGATAAATTATTGTGAAATGCCAGAGGAAAGAAGTAAAGCGTTGTTCATCGAGCTGCATGCGGTTATTAACGACTTTTGAAGTATGATGTATTCACTTTTCATACAGTCTTTGAAAAATCATTTCTCTTGTCCTGTTATAGTACATACAGGCAATGTGGACGCCAATATTCCCCATCCACTCTCACTCAGGGCATGGAATAAGAATCAAATGAAGGCATTTTAAGGAGGACGTGCTGTACATGCTTAAGGTCTTCTCTGCACATGTTTTAAGATGTTCTGTGCAACGCTGAATGCAGCATTAGGCCAAGTTTATGGCACTTGAATTAGTACAACGCCGTACTATGAGAGAAGATGAGGCGTTAGCTCAGTAATAATTGCATGTACCCAGGCTATGCCTGTTGCTTCTTTGCACATGTTCCCTTCCTCTTTTTTTATATTCCCTCAGGGATTCCTTATGGCTGACATTTTCTTTGCTTCTTCAAATCTTGCTGTGGCCCCTCCCTTCCACTTATGTTTCTCCTCCACCTCCCAGTGTGTTGCCCGTGTATCTTTTTAACAGGTAATTACAAATAGTGTTTATCTCCTCCTCCTTTTTATTCTAGGAAGATCCGGTAATGCCTCACCATTTTCAATGCTAATAAACCAAGCTCCTCCCGTCTTTCCCATCCGCTATATTCAATTGCTTTCCCTTATTTCTCTGCCCCTCCATGTGACACTTCTCGGGGTTGGGTCCTCTACTGTATAGGAGAGCATCTCTGAACTTCTCATACTTAGCTGTAAGCTACCGTGTGCTGCATGGGGATGGGTGACCGAGAGCAAGGACAGACAGAGAGATCTGTCTCCACGTCAAAAGCAAAGAGAGAGACAGCATGCTTATGCTGGCGCTTAATTTAGACCTTCTGACGCAAATGGCAGAAGTAACGATCATTGGCGATGGTTTTGTGCTACGCTTCCTGAGGAGCTACTAATACTAAGAAAACTCTCCTTAATGAGAATTGAATTCCAAAGAACACCTGGGCCGGGGGATATTTCTGAGCAGATTCATTCCTTTATATGATATGACCGTTCAGAATGAATGTCTACAATGCCAATCAAAGGTCTTAGTATGCTATACCAGGGTATGCCGGTTAATTATTCAGGCCTTGATTGTAGCTCTACACAAACACATTTGTAATGCTTTGGAATCGTAATGAAACCGGTTCCTGTACTGAGACATTTGATATTGCTTCTACTAGTTCTAGTGTTTGTATTCCTGTGTGTAGCCTCAGAGTAAAGGCCGAATGGAATGAATTTCCCCCATTCATTTATATCGTTTTGCGCGGAAACATTAAGGGCCATTTCCAGTAAGGAGGCAACCTTGCTGCAAACTTTGTGGGAGCTCCAAGGTGGGAGGTAATATCTCAGCTACTAATTTCGCTAATGTAACCGTATTTATTCAGTTAGTGCAACGAGAATACGGTGATATGCTCAGAGCATCTCTGACTGTGCTTGGAGTAACTCGTGAGGTGTATGAACGAAGTGATATAATGGGTGGGTGACCACAGGGTGGGAGGGGGGGGGGGGGAAGTGTTGGCAAGGATAAGGACGATGGTTTATCCAGGAAACGAAGAGCCAATCTCCCACATGACCCTCCTCAGCCTTGCTCTTGTGTGTGCAAAGCCTGCGTAATGATAACCAAGGCACCGCTATAGATAACCGAGGCATAACCTTATCAATCATGCTGGAAATGGGTCAGTTCCTTCCATCTCACTCTTCTCATCAAGGGAGTCTCGGTAATGCAATCTCTCTGCCTTGGCCAGACCACTTCTCCTGTATTCCCTACCCAGACTTGGCACGAAGAGGAGAGAAAGAGACAGGCGAGGAGTTCAGAGCTGGTATATATACTCATGGGAACGCCTAAATAACTGATTTATCATCTCGCTTATTGCATCACCAGGTAGTCTATGGGCTTACACACAGGCTCACATAATAGATATTAGAAGTGGGGGAGGGGGTCTGCTTTTACTCTGGGCTTGATAATGGAAAAGTCCGTTTTAGCCTGAAGCCTTGAAGGACGAGGGGCGATGCTGCCAAATTTTTCTTCGATTCTCAGCCACTCTAACGACTCGTGATAGCAAATATCTTACTTACTACCACACCTCGATGTCTCCACCATTGCATTCATCATTGTCTGTATACAAGATGAACTGGAGCCGTTTACGTGTGTAAAATGACCCTTGGTCTGCAGAATCTCAGCGAAATCGGATCTCCTATCAGACATCCCCTGTGAGGCTTTGCTGTCAGCAGCAGAGTCGATCACGATTTGATTTTGTCATTCAGAGAAAAACCGACTTTCGTGCTATCTCCCTCTTTCCTGGCCAACGGGAAACCGCGAGGGCATTTCACTAAAAGGTAAAGGGGGTAGATGGATGGGACAGTGTCTGTTTGTGTGAAAGCACGAAACACAACCTGAGCTCTTGTTGTCTATACTCTCCTGACGATTGTAGTCAGTGAGCGTCTAGGGTTTCTCTGGATTATGGACTCTTTTTGGCGCTTCAGTTGCTGGCATCTCTAGCTGGCATACTTGTATGGTTTGTGATGCGGTTTGAAATAGACATATTTTGTTTTTTTATGGATGCAGGGCCATTAGTGTTTCTGTTTACATAGTTGACACGCGCCGCATGTGACCGCGCTTCCTTATCGCACCTCCCACTTCCTGGCATGTAAGTGGGCGTGTCTGGGATTCGGGGGTTCCGCAGGGCCCTCTTGAACCCCCAGTGGCTCTTATAGCAGCTTCCTGGCATAGACTGTCTGGCCCTCTCACCTCTAGCACCTGGTCTTGTGTAGATCATCTTCACCCCTATCGCAATAACTCTTCTTTGCCATTCTTTCTTCGCCCAACCCCAGGCCCACTTCCCTCTCTTTCAAAGTTTTTACTCTGATATAGGAGCGGAAGCACAGACGGATGCTGGCTGGTGGGCTCCCCCTGCTAAAGCCATTTTGTAGATCTGCCAAAAGTACAAATCTTTCTAGGTTGGGATGTGGAGGTGAGCGTGAAGGAGGTTAGACAAAAATGCTGTTATGTAGAGCGGGGGTCAGGGACAATGATGATAATGCCTGAGGCTGAGCTTTAGTTTAGGATAAGAATAAACATTTTTTATTAGTCCCGAAGCAATGGAAGCAAATGAGTTGTACCTTGGAGCAAAAAGAATCTCTTTTTACTCTAAAGTTGTAATTACTACGAGGATAACCAACGTTTCTTCCAGTAATTCTTTTGTAGACCACACCTTCAGTCTAGTATTCTAATCATATTTTTAGATAAAAACATTTGCCATCTGCATAATTGGATGTGCCTGTTTTCGTGAAAATAACATGTATTATATACTGACTTAATGTTTCATCTGCTAGACGTTTCTGCACCCAGTGTAAACGAGCTGTGCATGCTTCCTCTCATCCATCAGTCCGCTGGCCTCTATTCAGGAAAAACTTTCAACAATTGCTATTTTCTCCCCGTCCACAGCACAGTTGCATATATCTATACCTTGACTCACAAACTACAGCGAATGATATGCAATGAATGCCCACGCCAATCAAACTGTATCAATACCCCGGGGGATTCAATTTTAACATTATCCTTCTGAACTTCATCAAATTTAAAAGAGCTTCTGTTTGGTGGCTATCTGACTGATGGTCTTGTCACATGCCCGTATTGACAGTGGGCCAACATGCTGGTGTATAAATTATTGAATAACAATCCAGGGATCCTCTCCACAGGTATGGTTTACTGATAAATCGAGTGGTCACACTTTGGGCTTTGATATTAGTGTCTATTGTGACACCGCCAAGCGCGATCGACAGCTTGTTAAAGCTACACCTGGTGATGGCCTTACTCATTAGCAAACTGTAAGGGCCCCAGTCCCTTGATATTGTTTGCTCAAAGTGTCGTTCCTCTGTTTTATCCTTTGGCTTTATCCAATAATGCCAAGGAAACCTGCTGTCTAAAACAAAAGGTCAAAAGGCTTGTTTGATGGAACAAAAATGATATCCACCCAACATGAGCGTTTACTTACATAACATCAAAGGGTAAGTTAATCTCACTTGGGCCGTTCAAGGAATTCTGGTAGCCTTGAGAACATAACCACAATATTTGTTTTCACCAATGTGGTAAAAAATATTTAGAAATATTATGTATAGCCCAGTGCACTCACTCACATACCCTCAGCTATATACTTAGCTAAAATTCCAGGGAAGTTTTCTTTGGGAAACAGCTGTTGACTGTTTTTAGTCGTGTCCAGGTACTCGGGCTGACGATCGAGATGGATCATTCTGAATTATGTAGATCTATTCGCCTAAGTACCATATGGACGGTCTAATAATAATGATAATATTGGAGTACTAAATCTGTTGCAGGGGGTAAAAATAGAGGTGAAATAGCAAGGAGAATTTTTGGTTTTGTGACACGAAACAAACTCTTTTCTTGGTGCTCGAATTGTCTCGGCGGGGAAAGGTCATTTGAGCAGGACGAACAGTGGTTGTGAATATAACCACGGGCAGAGATTTTTGTTTGGAGATAGTGTGTGTGTGTCGGGGGGGGGGGGGCGATAGCACCTGGAGGAAAGCCAATATGTGACACTCAAACACGCGTACATACATAGAACATATCTCTCTATACAGGCGGTCACAGTAGATGCATAACTGATAGACCACCTTCTGGATCTAGATCATATTATGTATACATAACATCATTCTGCATCTCCCTTCTTTCTATGTAGGTACCCATTTGTATATGTACATACTCTACCCTTATACACATACTGACCGCTCATATAACCAACACAGAATGCATCCATCGATAATCTGTGCTAATCGGTCGAGGTATGTCGGCTTGGAAAATACGGGCTAGACCATCCAACTGCGCATCTTGGATGTGACCATTATTACCATCACACAGTTAGACGCTTCCATCCACTAATAATTCAATTCCCCCTATTCATGTATTTATCAGTGAGATGGGGGAGCTGATAGAAGCATTGACACAATTACTAAATAGCCAGGTATGAGGATGTGCTGCATACTGTACATAGCATAAGCATGAGTTTGTGCGCCTATATCATTAAGTTTAATTAACCTACTTGTAGCATATATATTCCGGATCAATCATATTACACGCAAGCATATATAGTGTCGAGGAGAGGAGAGGGGGCCGGGGTGGCAAATTAATCATTCAAAACTTCGGACACGTTTCACTCAAGTTTTCACCTGGGACTCTAGGTTTGGTTGGTGCAAGAATAATCAGTAGATAACTCATTATCCAATTATGGAAATGACATGAAAATAATGGCTGCAGTTTGAATTTAATCACGCTTCTGTTTTACTGACCTCATCAATCAACACTTTTTAAAAAGATTCAATGGCGCGGACTCTCTTCGTTTCCTACTGTTTACGACTAGTGTATTAGGATGTGAAGACCTTTAAATAATGTCATTTTCTGATAATTAATTAAAATTGAAGATAAGGTTCAATCACCTAATGCGCATTTTCCCTAAATTCATGTGATGAGAACTATTCCCTCAGGATTTAATTTCACATGTTTGATTATTGATTAGCGAATAGAATGCCACGGTTTTATTATCATTAATTAAACATGTGATAAATATGCACTGTAAATCCTGAATAGTTATGCCATATTTATTAGCCATACTGATAGCCACAGCTTTCACCCCCCGTCCCTCTCCACAGCCTCAATAGATAATACATATTTGCAAATGTCATGTATCTTGTTTGTAGGTCTAGGTATCAGAATCAAGTAATAACTCAAACGAGCTTTGTTCCCGCCTACCCACGTTCTATTAGCATGAGACAAAATGATAGTCAGCAGCGAGGAAGTGATCGAACGAAATTGGGTGATTAGCATCGGTTCACGTTAACAATAGGCTTCGTTATGCTAGGCTGGACTAATGCCAATCGTTTGTTTTGGTAATTCCAAGCCCTGCAACCATTTTAATAGTACCCCAACTCACCAGTTACGTCAAGTCAGAGTGGATATTTCTACCTGTTTGAAATAATTATACTCGATTCAACACACTACCGACGTGATGATTTCGTAACGTCTAATGACTTTCATTGTGAGTCACCTAATTAAATGGAAAAAAAAGTACTTTCAGTGACATCGCCCTAATAACAATTTATGTCTATGGATGACCTTCACAGTGGGCATGGAAACGTATGGGATACACCCTACTAATGTAATCCGGATAGTGTTAAAAGGATGTATAGGATTAGGCTCTTAGCTTTGCGTGGCCTTATCTAAGTAAGACGGACGCATTACCTGTACATGAAGGTAAAGTTTCAGTCAATCCTGTGCGCTTGACTTATTTACATTTAAGTACACGAGTTCATGCTAATATTAGCTTCACTGGGAAATGATCATCTTTTGTGATAGTAAATGGGTGAGTTCATCTCCCTAACCTTAAACCTAAGTGAAGACTTAACTTCCTTCCCGTGATATATAGAGCGTAATATGTCATTCCTCCACGTAGCACTTAGAAAGGGACACACAGTTTATTTACCATTCCTTGCCCTCAATATTAGACTTCAGGGGTTTAAATTTAGAATGAATACTCAATAGTGTATTTTAGAATGACGGGTGCTCCTGAAGTGAGTGTTTAATCGAGGCTCTATATGAGATAGTATCTCTTTCATATAATGTATGATACCCTGAAGAAGGAGTAATGTAATGTAAACGTCGATATCGTATTGAATAAACCATCTCAAAGCATTATATTATCCTCCACTTGTCTTTATTGCAGCTTTGGTGTTTTTCATTATAACTTTGAATGAATACATATAATATATTCTTTATAGTCACAACTGTTTTTGATGTACTTGTTAACCTAATTTGGCAACTCTGTCCTAGCCTCTTTGGGGACCATTGGGCATTTCTATTCTTCTATCGAGACTCCTTTCAAAGTTGCTGTGTATAACTTTGCCTCAACTAGTAGAACATCAACTAGTGCTCCTCTGTCAATTAGGAGCAGGACTGTCTATCTTCAGGCCCTGGTTGGCATCAATCCTCACTAGAAGTAGCAAAACTCCACGTTTACCTTGGAATTGACGTGAAATCTTCAGATCATCGTGCCACTATTTTCTTTGATGCTTTCTACATATATTCTGACATTCTCCCAAATATTACACCCATCCCTCTTCACCTGAGAAGCCCTTTCTTCCCAGCTCCTCCCTTAGCTTCCTTTGAGTTCTGTTATACCTGAATGCCTTCGTTACTGATGGGTGTAGAGCTTGCAAATATATATAATAGCCACACGAAATCTAAAGGTCAAACTGTATATAAAATACTCCCATGCTGACACCCCCTGGCCTTTATATTGGTTGTCTTATTTCAGATCACTTCCATTTCATAATATTATAGGATAGTCTTTGTATACACTATCTCTCTGTTGTTTATCGTTTGTGTAGATTTTGTGAAAACTAACGATCAATCACTATAGGGATGATATTTTCTCCTCGGCTGTAACTGTTTCAGGGCTCTAGATAAAAGAAACGTAAGTGAGAGTATTATGAGTCTAGGGATGTGTGGTCTATGTGGGGTGCTTAGAATTAGAATATATTTTTGTCGGCATGTTACCCTTGCAATCCTAGGCAGAAATGGGGGAAGACTATAAAAATACCTGTATTTAAAAAAACACCATAGAAGTGGGTATAGTACCAGCCCTGAGTCAGACAGTATACGTCTCGACTTTGTAAAAACCTCTTATCCAGGCTAGGCCTTCTACGAGGCTTATAACTCCACCTCACACAAGCCCCCTTCATCTTGTCACAACCCCTCTTGTCTTGTCGGTGCTGCTTGAGAGTCAGTTTTTTCCTCCCTGGGCCTCTTGCTTAGGTGTGCTAGGGTTCTATGAAAACAAATAGTAAACCTTCCGTTAATTGAAATAGTTTTTAGACAAAGAGTCTCAACACAGGTCTTGACTTGCTTGGTCCTCGCAACTGACTGCCTTGATTACTCACACTGTGGTTTTTTTGTTCAATATAACATGGTTATGTTTATTCGGTGGAAAGTATTTTCACATGGCATTTTCTAAGGTGCTAGCATTTCTTCATATATGATTTGGTGATTTTGAAGTCACAAGGTGAGCTGTGAAGAAGACATAATGACCCTTCAAGGTGATCGTAAGGACCTGCCTCTAAGATGTATTTCAATCTGTGTGGCACCTGACCGACAGAAAGTCGGGACAAGTGTATATTTTATGGTTATTCACCAGAAAATTCCAAGGCTGACGTTAATTGGTAACGCCGTGATCTCATACGCCCCGGACATGTTGAACAAAACATCTGACACCAATTCTCTCCTCCCTTGGGCGCCACATTAGACAGTATTTCCTGGTCTTTTTACAGCCTATTCTCTAAATGCATATTGAGCACTTGAGTAAATGCCTTTCGTACGGCCTTCGCTGCCTTCTTCACCTTGCTTGACCTCTCCCATTGTTTACGCCCAGGGGTTAGAGCACCGAGGCTTGTTGGACACCCGGCCCTGCCATACATTAAGGCCCTACATCTACTCTAGGGCTATAGTACATATAGTATTGACAATATTGGAGTTGTACATGTCGACTTGGAGACACCTTGGAGTAACGTACAGACACCAAGACGCCCATTTCTCCACTCCCCATCTCTTACTACATGTTACTATCCCCATGTGTAAAGACTTATTCGTGTAACACCGAGGCAGACCTTGATTGATTGATCCATCCTCCGATCCACCCAAGTGACTACTGAGCATATCATAATCATGCAGTATGTCTTTTCCCTCGTTGCCAAAGAGTGATCATATGACTGATAAATATACATGTCATGAAGCTTGGCATTTATTAGCGTTCGTGTCTCCAGCCTGTAATGCTATATGGTGTGTATTCAATATGTTGTGTATTCAATCTATAATAACAGATGGATTTAGGTTGCGGACGCTGTGTGTATGTGTGGCTAGCATACATAATTCATTAAGGCCCGTGTTGATGGTGTAATTAACCGCCCAGAAAGCATGTAAACACGGGGGCATGTTTGCCCGTGCCGACTAGATTGTATTCCACGCTTGCTGACACCCTACATGTTCCAATCATTTTATTATTCATGTTTGGGGAAAGTTAGGGGAAGGCCTAGTGTCAGAATAAGAGGCCACAACTGGCGTTTGTACGGCCGTTTGTAGTTGGGAGGGCTAAAAAAACATTGCCCATTGCCCAGTAATGGGTTGTGAATGGAAGCCACTAATAAAAGGGGGCAGGGGCAAAATCTGAGGTTACCAGGCATGAGGCTGGGCAAGTAGGGTGCCCCAGGGGAGAGAAAGTGTCTTCTAAAGGGGCGGGGAGGGGGACGGGATGCTGGTTTGTTTTAGATAATGGACGCCTTCATAAAACTTGTACCCCGGTACAAGTCAGGTGTTCGGGGGCCAAAGCGCTGATAGGAAGGTCTTAGCCTTTCTGATAACAAACCAATAAATAAATACTCGAGTCTCTACAGGAGAGGTGGTTATTCATTTATGTGTGGAATCTCTCTACTCACCTGTGTTGCTTTGGTAAATCGCGGGGAGAGAGTAAATAAATTATTAAGGTAGAAAAAATGCTGGAATAGCGAATGTAGTGTAGATTTTACCGGTCCCCCGAGGGTAGGTGAGTCATCAGTTCAAGCAACGTAAACCCTCACATTGCTGCCTCTGCATTCTTTAGACTAGTTCATTTAAAGGTCCTCCCCCATGGCTTAGTTTACTCTATTTTTAACTATCCGATCACACATTTAATCATTCGGGTGGATTAGAGAATTCGCTCGCATCTAGTTTGTTCGCATCAGGCTGAATAGGAGTTAAGTTCCTTTTCACCTTACACCGGGGAAGGCTTTACAGTTGTGAGCGAGGTGCACATGTACCCAAAGTCTAAGTTGAGTGAGGACCGTCTGCCGAGTGAGTGATTAGTGTGGAAGCCTAGACCTGCCTTGTCCCCCATACACCACCACCACCACCACACATACGCGCTGCCTTGTACACACTCCGCCTCACTCACAGGCCAGCTGTGAGTCCGGGTAGACGGACCGAGAGAGTAGGATTAAAGCCGGAGGGGCTGGCTTCTCCCATACGATTCCTACCTTCCTCTTTTTACGCTATCTAAGGTTCCTTCTAACCCTGAGAGAGATTATACACTTTCCATGTAACACCAGTAAGGAAATGATATTAGGAGTACCTGTTGTGTGACTACGATCTACTTGTTGAGTTGGATTTCATTGGTAAACTTTCAGACCAAAGTGAATATTACAGGTGAGTGTAAGGTGTGTATTGAGCTCACTGGAGACCCACTGACTGAAACCCACTCTGACTCCCATTGGAGTTTGACAGCTAAAATAAGACTTAATACAACCTATTAATACAACTTATTAATAGTCTTAATACAACCTTTTAATAGTTGTTGGTGCCACACCTGTCTTAACGACACTGTAAATAACTCCTAACGGCTAACCTGAGCGTATTGTGTGGTATTTTACTGCAACATGAACCTCGAGTTGCCTCGAAAATATCATAATTTTAAATTAACTTACTACCTAACGGGTAAGTCTCTCAAAATTCTAAAATATGGTTGTTATAAAATATATAATATTGTATTGGTCACAAGGCATGCTGTTGCTGAAGGAAGTCAAACATTATAGAAACCAGGGAGTCCGAGCTTTCTCTCTCTCTACCTTTTCAGTGGAAAGGCATGTGACGCTGTGATTTATGAATGTGTGTACACACCGTATGAAATAGTGGGCGACGAAGCGAGAAAACTCTGTAGAATAATTAATACCTCGCCAAAATATCTGACTTGAGCTGTGGAGGTCTTAACATGCACGTCTGCGAATCAAATTATATCTGACCTGTATGAGATCTTGACTCATGGAAAAGTTTTTATTCCCTATATAATAGTAACGACCCAATAGTAACCTAGTAGTATAATATAGCTATAGCCTATAGGCTATTCTGTTCGGCACACAGCCATTGAGAAAATTGTCTTGGAGGTTATGCCGGAGAGATTGTCGTTTAACATCTCAAATATTCTTGCGATTTGTTCATGTAAAACATACTTCCCCATTCGTGAAAATTATACGGTGACTATCGTATCTCATAATTCAGAAGATAATGACATTTGGACAAGTTGATTTTAAATGGGGACCATTCATAAACTCGCTTGCCACCGGCTCCACTTGTTTATCCTCTCTTACTCTTAGTCTTATTGCATATTGGGGACTGGAATTATTGTGTTTCTAATACGGATTAGTTCCACCCAGTCCCATTCCGCCTGTTGGACATGGCATTTGTGTAAACACTTGCACCATCTGAGCCTTGGATCATTGAGTATTTAGTATTTAGGCATATTAGTCAAACCTCAGAGTAATAGACATTTATACTCCCTCGTTCGCTCTATTAGTCTTATGGATTTTATTTTTAGTTGGCTATTTCTATTTTCATAAGACTATCATATATCCTTCTGTATTTTGTATACATGTATATAAATATTAGTACGTACCATAATGATTGAAAAATAGTACTACCCCTAGATTTGGATCGGAGAAGAGAAAGCTTAGGTGTCACATGAAGCTTAGGAGTGACATGAACCTAAGCTATTATGCAAACTTCAGGCTCTGTGCGCGACCCCAGTGTTGCCTGCCAATGCCAACCCCTCGTCCTCTCAGCATCGCTCCCCCCACCTCCACCCTCCCTAGTTGGTTGCCATTACAATAGGGTTCCAAACAATACGAGGACTCGTCGGGAGGGGGCTACTGTCACTCATTGTATTCCACGCAAGGGCCTTGTGAATGACGACTCAACGTCCAAAGCTCAGGGTTTTACTGATAGCGTCATCTGACCCATGACGTGTCCAATAGAAGGGATTTACTGCATTTCTTTAGCCTATATCCCTGGAGGCTATAATTCATAGACGAGCTATTAAATCCAATTTTTCTAGTCGAAGATTTATTGGGTAAAATTCAATATTTTTGTATGAAACCGCGGTGTAAAAAATACATATTCGCGTACCATATACTGAGTTTGGCTGGAGACGTAGACATCCTTAGCATATTATACAAAGCTAAGTCTAAGATTAATCTAAATTAGACTATACAAGACTTGATTCATTTCCAGGGATAGTTGATGGACAGGCGCCATTCAGTGCACTCAATGCCTTTATAACGATGTACGTGGGGGTAAATAATGACATAAAATCCCATGTTATCAGGTTATAGAATGGCACATTCAGTGGGCGATTTATTGGAACAGACCAGAGGGTTAAAGCAGTTCATATATATAGCATGTTGCCTCCATTCATATGTATTCTCATGTATATTCCATCCCTTGCTGCTATTATATACACGGTCTCTACCCAGTGTGCTGGCCTGAGCACGACAGTTTAAAAGGTGGCCATCATGGAAGGCGGCCAGGTCATATTAAATGGGAGGTATTGTTAGGTGCAGGACTCGATTATGCCCTCGTTTCATGACTAGAATCGGAGAAGGATGTACACAGATTGAAGTGTTTTCTCTCATGACTATTTAGTAAATTATGCCATCCTGTACTCAGGAGGATGCTAGGAAGGAAAAAATATAATCACCGACATTTTATCACGTCATTACATTGTATTAGCAACCTATGTTATTGTTTCCGTAATCTCCTCTCTTAATCTGAATGTGTGTTGTTTCCTTCGGTCACCAGCTGAGATACAAAACAATATTCTTTTTTGTCTGTCGGAGGTCCAGTGTTGCTAATGCATAAGTGACAATTTTGTATGTTTATGTCCGGTTGCCTAGGTAACAAGTGGCTGTCGTCGTGTCACACGCCCCCCATGACATTTAGTATGTGTTAGAAACGTACGTGTGCTTTGTTGTATGTATGAAAAATAATGAATGGGCTCGTGTAACTCATTAAGGACTTGCGGCAATTCGAATATTTGAGATTGATTTGTATTTAATTATTGGGCAACGCTGAGAAACATGTCATCAATGTACCGTCAACACACAATGCTCATGTTCTTTTTTCGTTCTCTTTACCAGGTGCAGTTCGGCCCCACTCCTCTTCTAGGAACTAAAACATCCATTCATCGACCAACGATCGACATCACCACCCATCTCTAGAATTAACACCATTCCGATGTTGCTGTGAAAGGGATTTAAAAAACACAGAAATAAGGAACGTGACAACGATTGCAAGCTGGACTAGATGGACACAATGGCAGACAACCTCATTGAAGCGTTTGGTTCGGTTAACATCCACAAGTTGCGGGGAAATGGCATCTCCGAGTTGGGCGTACATGGCTGTGCACGCAGCCGTTCCCAGGACAGCGGTCTGGTGGCTGACTTTGAAAGCTGCCAAGATGTTCCCGAGACGCTGGCCAACTACTACAAACACCACAGCATTGACGAACACCTCAGTAACTTAGCCTATGCCAAAGTGAAAAAGGGCTTCGGCCATAGCCGCAGCCTGTCCAATCCACTCGAAAAGCACTCCAAGTTTTCTCTGTCCCTTCAGATGAGTGGTGGTAGCCTGAACAGGTCCTGTGATGACCAGACTGGTTTGTGTAGTCCTCCCCACATGATGAAGGGTCATTCGGCCCAAGCCAATCTCCACCACACCCCCGTAGACACTGATATCTTAGACCAATCAGCCGACACAATCGGACCGGAGGATGATCTAACAATTACTGACAATGCTAGTATTTCAGAAAATTGTCATTGTGAGGCAAATGGGGATAGTAGTGATAATGCCCAGTCCCAGCTACCAGCAGAGGAACCTGGGCTATCCTCTTCCTGTAACCACATCTGTGAAAGCCAGGTGGAATTTCCCGAGGACACAATAGGTCAACTAAATTGTAAGAGGCCAGAATTGAAGCTGGCTGTCAAATCAATCAACTTGGGCCAGTTCAGTCGTGTTAGTACTATATCAGAAACAAGTGAAGGTGACTCTTCTATAGCGAAACTAGAGCGAAGAACAAGAGACCGGACGAAGTCTGGCTGCAAAGCGCCAGCACCAAAACAATCTTGGCTTCTAAGACTATTTGAATCCAAGCTATTTGACATGGCCATTGCCATCCAATACCTATTCAACTCTAAAGAGCCGGGCGTTCAAACGTATATTGGTAGGTATTCATTCTTATTTTTTAAACATTTCTATCATACATTTTATATTGCTTGGGTCTGCTGATGCTGAAATGGTGTTCTAGCTAAGCTTCGATAGGTTCCTTCAGAAAAGAAAGTTAAATATTCCTTTCCCCATTCTAAAAAAGAATACTAAAACTAGAAAAGCCTTTTCAATATATCAGCTTAACAAATAAACCTCTCCTGGGTATTTATAGCGAGATACATGAGCGTTTTTCAGAAGTTGAGCCACAATGAAAAATATCCTATTGAAGAATCAATAACTGGCAGTAGCAGGAGTATTTAAACCCAGTATTTGTTCCCAGTCATTTAGCAGCACGTGACGTCTCTGCTTGAGCTCCTCGGGGGAGAATGAGTTTCTCCTGGTGAGACGCTCATTGCGTGACTCGGTCACGGCTCCTGCCTTGTAGCTGGCAAAGTTATAGCCCCAGACCTTCCCTCTTTTCCCTCTTATATTCCCTTTATCGGACTAGTTTCTGCGTCTGTAAGACGTATATATAGGCGGCTATAGCCCCCAAGTCCATTGTATATCTGTATGTATCCATCAGGATAACCATTCATACACGGTTTTCAATTTGGGAGTCTTATTCCACCATTAACTTCCTCAATCTGGATCCCTAATCCCGTGTCTCTGTCTGAAATGTCCATGTCTCTCTTAGACTCTATAGAGAGAGGAGAGGGGGTGGGGAGAAGAGATGGTCTATCTCTTCTTTCTCCCCCCTCTCTCTGTCTGTCTCTCCCCTCTACTAAAATCCCCCCATTCTCTTATCCCATCCCCTTTCACTCTACCTATTCAATACTGAAGTATCCCCTCGCGTTATCCTTGCCATCTTGTCAATGCATCACTCTTGGAAAGGTCTATTGACTACCCGATTCATTGCGTCCAATCCCCCTACACCCTTCGCCTCCAGTCTCCTTCTCTTGTAGAAAGCACGTCCTCGTAGACACACATATGCCTTGTAAAATAAGATCATCCCTCTCATCTCAGCATCTGCCGGTCCAGTCTGCTTTGGCCAATCCCAGATTTATGACCCTCTGGACGATCTGTTCGATACATGACAGCTTTGATCTCTAATCGCCCCTGGGCACTATAAGGAGATTCCCTTTAATGCTTGCAAATCTTGCAGCATCTTATTTGTAAACAAATTTTCCTGGGTAACATATAGTGCTTCCTATATATATCCTGCTTGATTTGATCCCCCGATTCGAAGTGAATCTGATTCTATCAAATATGATGCCCTATCGTAGTCATTCATTCCACCTTCTTTTTTGTCCTCCATGGTATGGCTTGTCCAATTCCGACGTTTGATTTCCAGAGAGACAAGATTATTTCTGACCTGAACCCTTTGCCCCCCTCTGCTCCCTCCCATCCCTCTCCATTCTGCTTTCAGTGTATTAAAACTGGACGGTCGCATGGGATATCCTCCAGTTGGAAGGGCTTTTAAATTATTAATTTTCGTTACTGCAGTCTGTATGTTTTTGCTGCGCCTAGCGCTATGCGAATAATACATTCTTACTTGGAATAAGACCCATCTGTATAGGTTTTTGTTATGCCTGTTATAATTGACTTATGGGAATGAAAAAATATATCTCCCTTTGGCGCCAAGGTATTAATATAATATGCTGTTACACTGAGATAGTGAGCGAGACTATTTCAATTGTGCTTTAGAATCTGTGAGCATAATTCCTTCATTTGTTTGCAATCGTGATGTGTGTTCTGTTCCTTGAGCGATATGAGATATTTATATTATTACAAAGTGACTTTTACTCCCTCTGCTATGACCTTATTTGCGATGCACTCTCTAAGTCAAGATCATTGTTTCGTGTTTCCAGGCAACCGTATGTTCAGCTTCAGGGAGGAAGAAGTGGACTTTTACCTGCCGCAGCTCCTCAACATGTACATTCACATGCATGATGTTGCCGAGGCCATCCACCCTTACATCGTAGCAAGGTGAGTAACCAATTCACTGGGTAATCAAGTGCCCCCGGGAGGAAAAGGCCTCACTACCGGGCCCCTAGTAGATCCCATGGGACGTACAGCCCCTGGATTAAAGCCCCTCATTCAGTCCAGGATCCCCACAGTCCATTCTCCTCAGCTTCATTTGGTGGCGGCGATTGGACCACCGCCTGCTTAAAGTTTCATACGCTTTGATCTAAGGCTGGAGAGCGTCGTGCCGAGGGAATAGCTGGAATTACATTGGAATAGATATCACCCCTCCGCACAATAGATAATCCCTTTAGTGAAATCGATGGAATGGATATTGCAGTGTGGGCTAGAATAGAGCTTATCAATCGAAACATGTTCAGTTCTTACATCTATTTGAAGCCTCACTTCCTACTTAAGGATGAATTATTTTCTCAGTGCTAATAAATAATAATAGCAAATTGACAAATATCTTGCTTACATTCATCCACCAGTCGTTCCTAACCCTCAATGCCTCATATTATGTATAAACAAGGGCTTACGTGATGTTTAGTTCGGTATATATGAGTCATAATGATATTCTATAATGATATATGAAGTGTTTATTTAATGCGTTGCCGAAGAAGGCTAACAATTGTTTGATCACTAATTATAATATATTTTTCTGCTATACAGATGCCGGAGTAGCGTGGAGTGCTCTATCCGGGCAGCGTGGTTATTGGGCGCCTACTCCGCCGACGTCCTCAAACCTTCCTGGAAAAACTCACAAGGAGTCAAACTCAAGAACATGATTCTCAACGAAGAACTCAGGTGAGTCACAACAAACATCCTGCAAAACATTCGCACAATATCCCATTCTCTCACATATTTAGCGGGCGCCTGCGGTTTAAAAAGCCAAATAAAATCTGTGAGTTTTGACAAACAGAAGAGAAGGTTGATAAGAAGTGTTATGTTTTGAGGGGGAGAAAGTGGTACAGAACACACTGCAGCGGAGAACACCGCTGTCTGCCTCTTTTTCCCATTCGATGTTTTATTCATGTAGTTCATATATCAAACATGGGCGGGGACGTCTGCGGTAGAAGGGAATATTTCTCCACCCACCCTCATTTGTCCCATATGATAAAATTTATGCAGATAGTATTAGTTAACTACCCCCAGGATTATATATACACAGTGCCTCGGAATTATCCCTTGGCAGCGAATGAAAATGGATGCTATTCGCTGGAGGCTGAATAAATGTCTGCCATTAGGCTGCCTTTGATCCCAAATGATTGCCGTTTGTTTATGAGTGGAACTGGAATCAGAGAAGCTGATGAGATATTATATCATGGTTGTGTTCTTGGTAACTCGGTGGTGCTTGTGTAGAGGCATCACTGGCCGGACATACTCATCAGTGATAGAGCAACTCTGTCGGGCTCAGTAGCAGTTCCAGGGCCTCCTCCTCCTCCTCTATTCACCCGATCCCGGTGCATTAATTCCGCCCGGTGAAGCCGCACTAAGCCAAAGGTGGCATGACCGGGCTCTCATCTCACTGGTTTGATGACAAGCTTTCGGTGAGGCATGGACTAAAGTAGTGGTCTGTGTCTCTGGCTATCCCGTGCCACTGCTTCACTGGATGTTTCTTCTGGTTCTGGTGTAGGGCTGATAAGGGCTAGCCAGCTGTGGCAGATAGGTGGAGGAAATATCCCTCGTCTCAATGTGCAGCTCCGGGATGGGCTTTACTGGGCCAGTGTGATCTATTGGTTGTATAACCCTCTAGAGCCGGGTCAATCAGGCATGTAAGAGTGCTTCCATACATTACCACAACTACTCAGGCTCGGTGACAAATAATGTTAGTAAGGGTTATTCTCTTAGAATGTGGCTACCTTTATCAGTCTCAGTATACACAGAGGAATACCAAGTACCTTTCTATGTAAGAACCAACGAATCACCTTTAAATTCATCGTAATATGTTTTTAAAACGTGATTGCTTGAATTGATTTTCGTCATAATATTCCACTGGTCCAGGACCCCCCAGACATGCGTATATACCTGTATGGGTGACATTTTACCAGAGCTAATTAATTTCCAAGCTAAGATATCATCTTTCTGTCTTGGCTCCATTGACAGAATGATAGACAGGACTGAAAGCATGACAGATTTATGTCATACAAGGCAGTTGCTGGAGCTACGTTGAATAAATGTCATAGCATTGAGATAAAAATATGAAACCGCTCCATTTAGCACTCAAGCAATGGCGATTAGAGCCCTGGCATAACAATGATATCACGGGTACAAAGCTGAGATCCATTGAATGGTCTATTAGTACTGGCAGGTTGTCTTGTTAGGTTTTGTACGCCTGGTGTTTATAGACAAGGCCTGGCCCTGTGTAAAAGGTGGGTTGCGCGGGTGAGTAGTAGTGGGCGTTAACATTCAACACATCCACCCCACACTGCCAGTGCTAATATCTGGCATACTCCAGTACATCCGAGGTAACAGGTCCACCTCTTAGCCTTAGGTGCTATTTTGTGTCATTATCAAACAATGTTTTTGTTTCAAAATCAATAATATGATATGATACGATATGGTATGATCACCCGGGAAGAAGATTAATTATCCGTCGTTTATAATATGATTTAATTGAATATAGTGTAACTGTGCCAGGAGGTCGTGTTAAAATTAGAGTCGTCGGGGGAAACATAGATGTCATCGATGGTATTTGTGTGGCGAGCCAATGGTATGTCCTCCTGCTCTAGTTTAAACCAAGACCTCGGGTAATAAAAAGAACTTGTTTAGTTGTTGAATAAAGTGATCTAGCTGCCAGATGGCTGTGTAAATGCTAGAGAAAAACTCTACTAGAGAGTTGAGATAAACTTAGATGTTCCTGGTTTATATCATGGCCAATTGTACCTCTTCACATTAACAACTCTATCTGATGTGTAAGTGATTTGAAAAAGCCTAAATTATATACTTACATAAGCACAACGCCACAAGTGAGGAAAGGTGTAATAATACAGGAGTGGCAGTGGTTGTAATGATCAAATGACTGAGTACATATTTAGAATGCCTTCATCATCTCTTATCTATTCAGTGGTTTTCTGTGTCGTACCCATTCACCCGGACAAGGATCCTCTCCTGAATCCGCTCATGAATGAACTAATTATAAGATTGGCGTGGGTGGAATATATTATGGCTGTTCGGTTATTGGCGCTTATCTTAGTTCCATATGATATTTTAATAAGAACTGTAGGTACTTTCCGCCCTTGTCAGATCTAGTCAAGGACAGCTGCCATTTAAAAAACCAAGGTGTATTTATACCCATGTATATACACCACATACTGACATAGTGCAACTACGCAATACCCGCTTGCCCGGCGATTTTGTCTCTTGAGATTATTTCTATTCCACCCACTTGTGACTTTTTTTTTATCTTGAGGTATTAGACCCGTATTTGCTGGTGGACTAGAAGATCCACGAGTTGGCTGCCTGCTTGGTCTAAAGGGGTAGAAATAGGTGAACTGGAAATGCTCCCTATTATACGCAGTGATCTTTACATTGCTTTTTACTTCCTGAGTTGTAGCTTGTAATGTTTAAAGCGGGTGGAAATATCCATGGGCTCACTCACTTTTAACGGCCGTTCGACAAAAATGGGCAGTGTGAGCGTTGACATGGGATACACACCGCATTCAAGCATGGGAAAACTTAAGTTCTTCACCAAGCATAAGTAAATAAACACTGGGCGAATTTAGACACAGGTTACCATCGATAGGTATTTTCCTGTGATGTGCTGCAATATTTTCTTACATTACCAGGATTGTGTGACAGTGTGAAAACGACGTCAGAATGTAAACAGTTTATTTGATCCGTTTTCTAAGACCCGTTCTCAACCTCCCAACAACAAAGTCGCATGTTTTACTCTCCACGAAACCAGTTTATCTAGAAAGCTTTAGAGCTGGGAGAATTTCCATTACACCGCTCGATTGGGATTGGCAGGAAAGTGTAGCCAGCTCATTGTTGTGTTATCTGGCTTGACCTGTGCTCCTCCTGGCCCCCAGTGTTGATACGTTGAACCAAAGTTCTAGAGTCCGATATCGTTTGATAGCAGGGATGTGTAGGCCGCTATCTTGTTGATAAACATACACACCAGTGTTACTCATAGAAACCTACTCATGGAATAGAGACTGCCTAAAATAGACAAAAGTATGTCCCTGTGGGAACCTCATGGTTTTTGTTGTGGTTTTCCATCGATTTTTGTTGTCCTTTTGGCGACTTAGAATGTATAATCGTTTTAATCTCCAAAGGCAACATTGTTCTGAGAATAAACTATGACGTAATCTATTATATGAATGCAATAGATATCGCAAGTCAATGTCCAAAGGTAAAATTTGAGATCATCCGTGAAAGGCATGTTTCTTACAAGGTTATACGAGAGAAACTGCTTTTGATTCTTTTTGCTGCTTATTTAATTGCTGGGAACTTTTCTAGAGGGATTGGCAAATTTGAGAGACATTATTATTTTTGGGAACAAATAATCTGAATCTTTAAAAAAAATTCATCTAACTCAATTGAAATAAAATCCGAAAATTAAGGACTCATTTGAAATTCATGAAAAAATTATTGAAAATGTGTAGAATAACGATTGACGTTAAACAAAAATGAATAGATATTAATAAATGATGTACTGTACTCAGGCCTCAGGAGGGAGCATCAGTGAAGCGGTATGTGAATCGCAACTCACTACATCTGAGCCTCCAACGTTGGGGTCTATCTAGGGCCATAGAGGGACTAAACCTGGCCCTTAGGTGCGTCAAATAAACCATCAACTTTGCTATCATGCCTATACATATATATAGTCATCTACGGTTTGGCCTTCTTTGCTTTTTGACACTGCCATTTTATTTCGGTGTGAAGTCACATTACTATTCCATCTCCGATGTTTTCTTGCTCTCTGTCTCTTTCACCTTTTAAGGCTTTATGGAAAAATATAAATGTATGATAAGACATCAGTCGTAGATATTACCTGACCTTGCCTATGATATATCGATATAGCAGCTCTGTCTAAATTGAAATGGTTAGATATGTCTCGATATCTCTGATTTTATCTTCAAGTCTAGGTACACTGAACTGTTATTACATAAGGTCTTAATAGATAGGTAATCGATGCATTATACATGTATACAGACTCTATTTTCTCTGCGCCATTTGATTCTATTACGTAGGAAACTTGAAGTAACTTTGAACATTATCGCGATTTTAAGCATTTTCCAATACATGTATTATTTTTGGGATTTGTTGGTATGAATACATTTTTCCCAGAAGGATTATTTTTGCGTTTTTGAAGGTCATTGTTTTATACATTGCCCATCCTACCCCATATACCCACACCCTACAATGTATCTACCCTGAAATCCGTCACATTCTATTCTGTGGGCTTTTACTTTATGGTCATGCTGGTGTACCCAACAATTATTTATCCGTCTTTTAAAAAGGGAAATTAAAGTGAAAAGAATCAGTTTACCCTAGTCACATACGCACTAAAATCATGGCTGATTAGTTTGATCAACACTTGTCACAGGTTTACATAACGTTTTATTTAACACTACTCACTCTCACCATCTTTTGAAGACTGCAAGTATTTTACACTGTGTGAACAAAATAATACATATACTGATCCTATACTGAAAGTAAGAATTCATTGCGTTTCTTCCAAGTGTTTTTGTGGATGACATCTTATTTGATCTTTCCTCTTTTTAACCAGACCAAGTGCAAGGAATGCCCCCAAGTCTCCTGGGGCCAATATGCCAAGTCCGACATCTCCATTGTCCCCGACCAAACGTCACCAACGCTCACGTTCTGATGCCACTGGTAAGTAGAACCAGAAGTTGGGAACAATGGCATGAGTTATCAATGCCATCTGATAACATATATATATTGTTAAGACAAAACGATGGTGAAGTATCTTGTACACTTATCTGCAGACCTTAAACATTGTTTCCTTGTTCGAAGGTTGATATCTAGGTTGATGCTAGTTATTTAGACGCACCTTTAAATTAAATGCATTGCATACCTCGAAGGAAATCAAATTAATTAATAAATCACTACCTTGTGCCAAAGTCACCATCTGTGAGTATGTAACGACATATGAATTCTCTTTACAGGAGTATATTCCCATGCACCATTAAAGAGATGCGCCAGCCAAGGGAACACGAACATAACGACAGGAGATCTCACATCAGGCCGAGCCTTTGACAACGGGTGCCGCTGTCACCAGAGTTCTGAGGGTGTCTTTAATGACTTAGTGGGCAGACAAACTGAATGTCACTGTGGGGCCCCCAGGCTCTCCCCTCAACTGGAATTTGTGAACGCCTTGATGAACATTGGCAAAAAATTGTCGCAGTTGCCGACCAAAGAAGCTAGAAGTGAGTTTTCCGGCCTTTTAAGCCTCATAATATTCATTAGTTCTATTGTTTATCATATTGGCAGTAGCTTTCCCTAGGGTGCATGTCCTTCATTTTATCCTTGACAAACTAGAAAAGCTAATCCCATATCGTTCATATTACTATTATAATTTGTTTCCCATTTGGAGAAATCGATAAATTGTAATTAATTATTAACTTCATTTTGTTTACAGCCGCTCGACTGATCGCTGAGTTATCCATGCTGAACCTAAATTTGCCGGCAAGAGTTTGGCTACCCATCCACAAGAACAAGAACCACCACATTGTTCGTATCCCTCACACCTCAGCTGTCGTCCTCAACTCTAAGGAAAAGGTAATTCAGAATTTTTGTGTTCGGCTTATTACCTCAGATTTTCCAAAGAAAATATCCCTGCAAATCCCTCAGAAATGCAATAATATGTGCCTCGAAACTAATCTGATTCCATTATGTTTAAAGCATTCAATGTGAATATAGTATTCAAGTTATTAACCCTGTATTGGTTTATTTTCCAGGCCCCATACTTGGTGTATGTGGAAGTGCTTGAATGTGAGAACGCACACACGACGCCTGTACCGTCCAAGATTCTAGAGAACACGTTACGCTACACGCGCTCTGAGGAGGACCTCACTGTGTACCACGCCAGATCTACAGACGCCTCCCCCAGACCCGAGTTCTCAGTGTATGGCAACAACCACGAGTTCGATGATGCTGACTGTTGGTCGCAAGAAGATGATGAAATCATCCAGGTAAGTCATCTAGTGCCTATTCTTGTACATTGGTCGTCTAGAGCTTACGACGATTGTTGCTGTATCATAATCTAAATGATAATCTAAACAATATTGATGGGGGTTTTTTTATATTTTTTTGTATCGCATGAGAATATCCGGACTTGGCCACGAAATTTTATACAATAAAAATCTTTGGGGAAAAAAATAAAGCCACTGATTCAGATTCATCACCCCTTGTCAGAACCTGAATCTCCGTCTAAGTAAATCTATTTAAACTATGAGAAACAACTACTAATATGATACTGATGGAGACACAATTGTGTAACTAGGTGGGAAAGCATTCGGATCACCCCTCTAGCATTCAGACAAAGTACCTTGCTATATTTTGTGAGCACGTTTGATATAGATAGGATGTTAAATATGTCTATGTGCCTTTTCCAGCACTTCTCCATGAGGTCCAAAGCGTGTGACACCATCTCCCAGTTCTCTATGGAGAGCTGCACTAGCGCCGACAGCAAGGAGCCAGTCTATATAGCTGCTGGTGATATCAGGCGCAGACTGTCGGAGAACCTTGCTGCTCCCAAAACCAAATTTGAGGTAAATAATTCTTGGTGATTTCCAATAATCATTTTTAAACATCACACATTCACAATATTGGACCCTTTTCCAAAATAGTTTCACTTTTAATTGAGGTTGAGGTATACATGTCATAATGGTTTTTGTAATTATTTCTGTCGCAGCGTGATCCAGAAGATCCGTCGGCCGCTGCCCTTAAGGAGCCTTGGGTAGAGAAACAGAGGCGCATCCAGGAGTCATCCCCCTACGGCCATCTACCAAACTGGAAGCTGCTCTCAGTCATCATCAAGTGCGGTGATGACCTGAGACAAGAAGGTCTAGCTTACCAAGTCCTGACCATGCTCCAGGTATGTCCATCACTTTCCTATGAATATTCATCATTTTAAAGGATGTTGCTGACTTGCGACTTAATCCACCATGTCAGTCAATTCACTATGTGAGCTTCATCTTAGATTAAGAGATTGGTAATGTAAAGTCTATGTTATGACCTGAGAAAAGCTTGTCACCAACAACCGTTAAAAAGTGTTAATACTGGCATTGTAAAGTATATAACTAAGATCAGTTTCCCTTAAGTACGATGATACTTCTCCAAATGGTAGTAAGTGTAGAATATTGGCCTCCAATGAATAAAAGAATTTAAAAGAGAAACAAAAATGCTGATCAGCAATATTTTGCTTACAGCGAATCTGGAACCTGGAGAGAGTGCCGCTCTTCATCCAGCCATACAACATCATCTCCACTTCTAACGACTCTGGAATGATCGAGCCCATCATGAACGCAGTGTCCTTGCATCAGATCAAAAAGAACAGCAAGATGTCGCTGCTCAATTACTTCATCCGAGAGTTTGGTCCAGTCAACAGCGAAGAGTTCTTAGAGGCCCAGCGTAACTTCGTCCAGAGCTGTGCTGGCTATTGCCTAGTCTGCTACTTCATGCAAGTCAAGGACCGGTAAGTTGATGAGATTAAACAAATCTGTTTTAAGCGAGAGGTTAGATAAGCCGATTAATATACTTAGTACTGTACTGTACTATATATATGTTAGACTCATATCCCCATTATATTCTTATTTAATTTCACTTTAACGTACGTACACATGTGCTAATGCATCAGGTCTTCCAGCGCGTGCTTTTAACCAACAGTAGTAATCTCAAACGACTGAATAACCATTCCGATTCGTTAAATAAGTAAGACGCCAGCAAAGCAATAAGCAGGTCCCATATCGGGCTTTTTTGATAGTTTTCTAGTGGATATACACATTTCAGTATGAATAATGTTTTTCTTTCTTTTAATTCCAGGCACAATGGAAATATCCTTCTGGATGCCCATGGCCATATCATCCATATAGACTTCGGATTCATCCTGTCGAACTCTCCTGGCAAAAACATAGGTTTTGAGACTTCACCATTCAAACTGACCCACGAGTTCGTTGAAGTAAGTATTATTTACGCTAATGTGTGAATATACTGTCGATTCATATTTTATACAGGTACCTAGATTGGTATGAATCTAAAGATAAAACGAAGTTACTGACTTCTCTTAGATCTCTAAAAGTTTCTTTTAGTCTGGAAAATAATCATTGTACAAGATATAATATCATATAGTTTTTTTTTCATGTGAACTATAATGTAATTAATGACTTAGCCTCTGAATGAAATTTTTAAAAAAATATGACTTCTTATTCAAAAGTTTGTATTTTCTAATTTTTAGGTCATGGGTGGATTAGGAAGTGACATGTTTGAATACTTCAAAATTCTAATGCTACAAGGTCTAGTCGCTTCTCGGAAACACATGGACAAAATACTCCCTCTCATTGAGATCATGCAAACAGGTGAGTGCCAATGGTTATGCCATTTTATTTTACCTCAGATCAAGAGATATTCCTTGTAATCTAGTAAGTAATTATCGAAAGATATAGTTATTATGGTAAGATAAAAATCATACTTTTATATGTAATCATGTAGATATAGTATTCTCCGGTGTAGAAGTTATATTTGGCTGCCTCTATATGACTGTTTATCCTTTATCTCCTTGTGCACATTTTGTAGTTGTTTTTGTAGCGTTATCACCTACCAGTATTTATTTGATCACTGGAGTCATTTCTTTATCGTCATTAAACCAATACATTATCTTTATTCAGGGTCCCAGCTCCCCTGCTTCAGCAAAGGAGTGAGTACGATTAAAAGCATGAAGGACCGATTCCACATGAACCTGACAGAGGAGCAACTTCAACTGCTCATAGACAACATGGTCGAGTCTAGCATGAACTCTCTAACCACCAAACTCTACGATGGATTCCAGTACTTCACTAATGGCATCTTATAGTGCATCTCCTCCTATGTGTGTTAATGTATACATTATATACATTTCCTCTCTCCGAGACCAGCTATATGTGTATTACTACCAACCAACCTCCTTACCTTCAGAAGTGTAATCTACGTGTGTTCCATTCAAGGCGATGCTACCGCCCCTCCTAATTAGCTAGGGAACTAGCTAATGGATATATTATATGTACTACTTCCTACTAGGTGGCGCATGATGTGAGTTATCAAGAAAGCGCGCTGTATCCGGACCAAAAATGCCTATATTATCGTTGTTATTATTATTACCACTATTCTAAAGCTCCCATATTCCTGTTGAACTACGTACGTCATATTTAATCTCTATGGGCTGGTACATCTAGCATTTAGAAAAAAAGGACAAAAAAGCTGTACTCCAAAATGTACCGTATATTATAATTACTATTATCGATCTTATAATATATTAAGTGTATTTCTTCGCAAAGTTTGGGGAAAGTGGAAAAAATTAGATGTCGGTAGTGTGAGGAGAGAATGAACGCCTGCCTAGTATATTTTTAGGGTTCACTGAAAATTAAGATATATGAATGGCGATTTTCTTCTGTGGTTAACTGAATCTTCACACTGTTTTACCTATTCATGGTGCTGCCAGTGTCTTTAGGTTAGGATCTACTGACTTATCTTGGGGTGGTAATACCCGGAAATGATATATCCATGGTTTGTCAGCGCATACGTAATTCATGATCATTGTTCTTTGGATTTAAGGAGAAGGTTAGGATAGGTTAGGATAATTAAAGCGAAGGAAACTTTGCAAATAAGTTCATAGAAGAGAATGTTGGAGTGATGCTGACGAGCTCCGTCACAGGCTGGACTTGTGAGAATAAAAACTATACTCTTGCTGCATAATAGAAAGAGCGAGAATAAAAATAAAACAATGCAATGACATCAATTGAATATAAGTGTCTCCAATGACTAGATTTTATGATATTGTGTAGTAGATTTTTATGCTATCTGATTTGAATACATGAGTTGGACGTGAGTGTGCAATACTATATATCTGTTCGTTAGGAAATGTAAATATTTTGTATCTGAATGAATGTTAATGAACATGTTAGAGGTTTAGTTAAAAGCGATGTGAAAATAATCTGAATTATGAGATGTCTGGTTAAAAACTAAGTGTTTTGTGTGAGTTATGGTAATTGATGAAACAAGACATCATTAGTGTGTGGTTGATCGCATAAAGAAGCTCTGAAGGTGTATCTGAAGGGAGACAAAAACTCCCTCTCCGAAAAGAGGGAACAGAGAAGTAACTACTTCTATTCATTCCCCTGCCTTTCAGAACATTTCCTCTAAAGTTGTATCTAGTGAATAAAAACCAGCATTATACAGGCCGGGTCGGATAGTGGACTACTATTAGCTCTCATCTATTTGAGAATGAACGTTGTCCTGTCATTTTAACTATGTGCTCTAAATCTCTATTCTCCAAACGTTTACTGAGCACGAAGGACTTGTGTGAAGTCCTGACAAATGATATATACCTATATGAATGGAACTTGGACATAGGTTAAATTAATAAATAGTGATGAGGAATCCTCTAAATATCAAAGTTTTAATGTGGAGAGCTGAAACTGAAACTGAGGACCACATTTACCGATAGCTCTGTACAAATATTTTATGCAGTTGTCCCTGTAATTGTTTGTAAGTGCAGTGTCGAATTGCTTGGCGTAGACAATCGTATCCCCGTTGTACTGACTTCAGTACAAGTAGTGGGTCATATGCCGAAAGCTCTTATTGTGTGAGAAATTTGGGAAGTGCAACTAGTGTGGTAAGCATGGTATTGAGTGAAAAATTCTGTAGATCTGTCTTGTGTTTTGGTGTGGGAAAGGCTTAATGGGGCGAGATGAGGAGAACGAATAAGCTTTACTACTAAGAACTGTAGCAGTTACTAGGAGAGAGTCATGTAGTAGTTCATCCCTTTCTCTATAAGGTATATGACCTGGCTATATCAAATCAGATCTTATCATAGATATCCGGTTTCATTATTCTATGGACCAATACAGCGATCCTTTTGGTAAAGAGTGAATGATGCTTCCCTTCCCTGGACACTTGAATAGAAAGATATACTTTATGTATATAGAGCGATCGTACACTGTAACTCCCAAATAGAAGATACAAACAATTCCTGCCCTTTTTGTACCACTTAGCCACTTATGAATACAGTTATCCAGGTGCTTGTGATGGGTGGGAATTAAACAGTAAAGAAAAATCATTTAAGAAGAAAGATAATACCTAGACTCCTATAATGATATCATGGCCAAAATTTCGCTGATTATTCTAAAAAGTCAGTCAGTAATATAATTTCAGATGTTCATTTTCATGTCTCGTCAGTTGTCCCGTGCCATGTAGTGTTATTTTTGAGTGGAAACTTATCTTTATCCATATGTCCACACGTTTGTGCTTGGTCCCCCAATTTTGCTATATAATTCTCATGACAGCTAACGACAATGAAATCAGTTGGAAAACGAGCACCGAGATAGATGGTGGTCTTGTGGTGACAACTTAACATGTCTTGGGGAGATTTTTCAATGAAATGTCCATTCTTTATTTCCATACGAGATCAGTATTCAGAACAATCCTCGCCCTTGGATGGTTTACAACATCGTCATTATGCCATGTAAACTTATCTTCTTTCTAGAGTAGATGGGGAAATATACCGAGTGGAACGAAATACTAGCACACCACTTGTTACCATTTCAATTTACGTTAGTTATATAGGAAATCCACACCCTTCACGTGCCCTGACAGATGTGTTGGTCTAGTGTAAAGTGCTTCTGTATATTCGCGATGCTGTCTCTTGCTTCAGAGGCGGAACACACACAAAATAACTTTGGAACAAAGCATATGTCATGTATCTACCATTTTGCGTATTTGTTTTCAATTCGAGAACTGTGATGATTTTTTTAAAAAGATATTTAGTCTCTTTCTTATGTTGCTTCGGATGCGCAAGCAAATGTATCGCAGGTGTGTGCCTCCAGAAATGAATCATTGAGCAAATATCAATGCAAAGATATAAATGAAATTTGATTGGTTTATTGTATAATTGTCCCTTTTCCCAATCTTTTTATGAATTAAATATCCTTACAATCTTAGACCAGTTGCATAGTTCTAGTTTTAATGAATTTCTTTGATTGCCATTTAAATGCTTTTATTTAAATCATCAAGAGTGAAATTTTTCCTACTGCTGCTGATGTAAATTAGGGACGTTTGTACCAAATAAGGAAATTGTCATGGTATTAGTGGATATGTACTGGTATACAAAATATCCTATGTAGATTGTGCGTTGTGAGCAATACACAATTTTTGTCTCTGTGTTGTACATTTTGTGTATGAAACGAAAAGGAATATCATCTCCCTCCTCCAGATGTCCAAAAATCATTTTTTTTATATATTAGTCTGATAATAACAATCAACTAATTGATTCATTATAATGGGAATTTTCTTTTCATCTCCGGTCATTAATTTCATGATCAGATTACCACAATGATTTATAAAGGAGAATAATTTATAGAAAATAACTAATGTGTATTTCTGTTCATTGTTAATATGACATTTTCTCCATTATGTACTTTATAGAAAATTGTTAAAATACTCTCTTGGTTGTCAGAGAGGGCCCCTGACCCAAGACGCAAGGCATGTGTACGAATATGTATTCCCCTTGACTGAAATAAAGGTCCTTTAAAATTATCCTTGTATTCTGTATTTTCAATATACTTTACTTTTAAATCAACTCTGACCCTAGACTATGAGGCACCATTCTTAGATGATAAAAGCCGTGCAATGTATGAATTCTGCAAACCCCAATTTCATGCAGATCCCTCCCAGCAAAATTACCTGAAAAAGTAGTTCACTGCAGCTAATATGCCTATATCCCCTTATCTAGAATTAAGTGTAAAAGGATATATTTTATACACACTAATAGTTTTCGCAAAAAATAAGTCAAGTCTCATACAACCTACCTCTTGAATATACGAAATTGAACAAGGGAAAACTGACACAAGTAGGTTTCTTAGATTTTCGTAAATCATGAAATTATTATTAGAAAAACGCCATCATGACCATGGCTGTCCATGCAAAATTAAAACTACAATGTGTATGGTAGAGGTTGCCGTAGTATACAAACCTACCGCAACAGGCGTATGCCTAGGTAATGTACCGTACAGGTGGTGGGCGTCCAAACTAGGTAGAGGGACAAAACTATTTTTTTTCTAATTTATCTCAACGAAGTGTAGTCGTAAACAATGCTTTCGCATTATTTGATGGAATGGGTATTAATTAAAAGTGAAAAGTGAAACAGCCTCCATAGATTCCTGGCATTATAATGGGTTGTAAAGTGGCTAAAAGCCTGTTCCCAGACGGGGAATCGAACCCCGGCCGCGGCGGTGAGAGCGCCGAATCCTAACCACTAGACCACCTGGGACATGAGGGTTCAATGACATGGAAAAGCTTTTACATAAAGATTTATTAAGTAGCTTTGTAAAACCACCTGCTGCCACCTAGTGGAACATCAGAGTACCTGTTACATTTTTTGAAAAGGGTCAGGTTTTATCAAAATAGGCAATTGTCACATAAATCACCCCAAGAAGACTTATTAGAAACCTTAATTTAGAAAATTTTATTAGGCATATATCCTATATGTTTTATAATGTCAGGGGAGACTAAAGCTATTATTCATGGCTAATGAATTAAAGTCTGGTGAAACCATTTCTGTTCCAAGTCTAAATGAAACGAAAAGAAATACTTTCCAGCGGAGGCTATTTCATAGATAAATCCAGATAGGGAGCATGTGGACAGCATTGCATGTAGCAATGCGTTGGCATTATGGATTACCCCCTCCCCTCCTTGACCACTACTAACCAATCTATTTATATCCTACCGGCGCTTCACCGCCGACCCTCACTCAGCTCCCAGCAGTCGCCCACATCACACCTAACAAACCATTTTCAGTCTATTTGGAACCATTTTCAGTCTATTACCAAATTATGCCCGCATAATTACACGATTATAACTTTACAATAACTGGAAATCAATGACTGCGACGATTGGGTAACAACCAAATGATAATAAACTCCAATAGCTTCCTTTATCTTAAGACATTTTATTATAGCGACTAAAACGTTGGTCGCAGATGCGGTTCACACACTGAAGTAATACGTACTTCAAACACACATGCTGAGCTGCTGCTCTTCTCTTTTAGAGGAATGATTTTTCCATCAATGAATAAAAACACCCTAGCCTACAATAGCGTAGAGACCAAGGCTCTTGTAACTGTACATATACGGCCTCGCACGGAGAAATCACAAGATGGGAGACCAGTAAAGAGATAGAATGTTGAAAATCCAATGAAATATATTGTAATGTATGTGGTTTCACAGCATTTTGTCTGGATACTCAAAAATGTTTACAGTACGTAAGAGCCCCTGGATGAAAACCCATTAAGATGAATTTGCAGAAAAAAAATGATCATGTTGAATAGCCACTTTCATTGAATAAGTAATGAATGACCAACTGTGCATAACATAAATTTCACTTCTCATTTTTCATGACAGTTCACGTGACTCGTGAGAAAGCGCCAGTGATTTTATCTACTCTTCATGAAAAAACATCCCTGATGTTGACGATGAAACATAAAAATACTTCGGTTCATATAATATTTTTTTTATAATAAACTATGTGTATACGCAGATTGTCTAATTTCCTCGGTTCTCGAGATCTTTAACCTTATAAATACGGACGAGCCAATGTTCTGTTGTGTATGCCTCCTCTAGCACGTCCAACTCGAAGTCCTTGTTTCCGATCTCAGCGTTGCGGACACGATCGTATCCAGTGGGCTTGCCTGGAAAGAAGCACACATCCAATATATTAAGGTAACGAACAACTGACCTACATACATATATATATAGCAAAATTAAATCAAATCTTAATACAAATGAAGTGACAGCTTACAATCATGCCAATATTTGTAAGAATAGTTCCACCAGGGAAGTACACTCCATGTACACATACATGTATACATATTCATTTCTCTACGGTATACAATCAAGCTAATATAATTAATTTAAGAAATAACCTAAGGAAGCTAATGCTTCAACTTTTCCTATATTCACTAATGATAAGTTAGTAAAGATACTAACCTCCTTCTGTATAAACTGAGCCGAAGCGGTAGTAGCACATCTTGTACATGAGACAGTCGAGGAGGATGGGAGATCCCTCTTTGTCGATCCGGAATTCCCCTTGTGGGGTGTAATAATCGGCCTCCTTAATGTGGGCGCCTCTGTCAGTGCTTCCACCAATACGCACCATCCACAAGAACTTGTTTATATCTAGCAACGAAAGGATATAATGGAATATGTATATTATTATATAGTTGGGTTATATATCAAATTGTAAAACGTTTATTACACAATATATATTGCCACTTAACTTATGTACCTCTCCATCCGAAACTGAATAACTATCAACAATGAATTGGCCAGTCTAGTTTCTTTTAACTTAAATATATTAGTTTTACTTCCAAGTTAAAATATGCACTGGTTGGAAATGGCGGAAAATTCACAATAAGCTCACCATCAGAGGAATAGCCGGTGAGACCACCGAAGATGACAAGGACATAATCCACGTCCAACTCCCGCATAATTTCATATGCTTTGTCTTCTGGTGAGGCCATGGCCTGCAATGATAAACGACATTATTAGAGCAGTCAAAACAGGAGTACACCAAAATGAGTTAATTATAAACGACATTATTAGAGCAGACAAAACAGGAGTACACCAAAATGATTTAAAACAAGTTGTACCTGGTATAAACACGGTCTACTGCCATTAAGATGTCATAACCAGAACAAGACTGATTGTCCTTTCAGTATTATAACATGTGAAATATAAAACAACAATAAAGGATGCTCACCTGACCAACTCTGGATATATGCGTATTGTTCCACGTGTTATTGTCCACTAAAATAGTTCGATTTGCCATAGCTGTGATTTGATAACCGTAATCCCACCACGACATAACTTTGGCATCCTAAACAAAACATAAATCAACAAGATATTTAACTTTGTGTTCATCGAAAATATTTTTTTTAATGAAAAATTCAATATGCTTCAAGTTGAAGGGTAATTTGTGTGTAATATATTGCTCTGAATATTGAAAATTTGGACATTAAAATATTGAGAAAGCCTTACCTCGGGAGTGTTGTGACGCAGCCAGTAATAAGCTTCCCTGAAGTCATCGAAGATGATTCTGCCGCCGTCTCCAGCGCGAGCAGAGAGGACAATGGAGGGACTGGAGTAGGCCTCAGATGTGACCCAGGTACAGTGGAAGGTGTAGGTGATGAGGAAAGCAGTGACGAGGAAAATAACCCCAGAGGCGATCTGTAAAACATTTAACACATTAATAGAATAACGACTAAATGACTGAATTCAAGGGGAAAGTTACAATAAACAGAACTCAAGGAAATACAAATAAGAAACATTCCATTTAAAAGGGCATTATTGACAAGACAACTAATAAAATTCATATAAGTGCCAAACACTGGATGGATTAAGTACAACAGGTTTAATATTGACTGGCTAAATAAACTTAGGCAAATAGGGAACGTCCCAACAGACACACTAGACTATGATGAATACCGCTACATCAACAATCAATAGATTGTCAATAAATTGAATATTTTTAAACCAAGATAATCTATATACATCATACATCATTGTTAGGAATATACAATCAAAGGAATGTCCGGATGTTCAATGGGTGTCCATTTTACGATGGTATACACCGGATGTTCTAGACCCGTACTTATTTTTCAGTCATTCTGATTTTACAACATTGGTTTGTGAAAGCAGTAATATCACTACTCACCTCGTTTTTGATGGGGTAGTTGGTTTCATTCTTGCGGGACTTCTTCTCTTTACGGCTGATGTCCAGGTTCCGCATGTAGGTGGTGAGGGTAGAGGAGACGGCGATACCAGAGAGAATGCACATCACTGGAGCAAGTACCAGCATCAGACGCACCATCACACCCTGCAGAGAAAAGTTCTATTGTCAAAACCTGACCAAAACATCCAAAGAAAGAATGTGCAACATGTTTGAGGATGGAAATCCTCACAATCTTGACAAGAAGTAAAATGAGAAGTAGCATGAACAACACAGTATTAACATTAGTAACTATCTTGGCACTTTAGATTTTAACTTTATTCGATTTTATATTTAGGGGAAATTAAATCCATAGGTTAATTGGGATTCATCAATCAGAAGCGTTCACGTTGCAAGTACAGGCAAACGTGTACCGTAACTACTCGAGCAGCATGTGAGCAAATTAAAGTTAATGAGGAACACGTGGATGTCCAACAGCTGAATAAGTGTTAATCAATATTCACCTAAAATAGGTTTGATTACGTCACAATGACACCATATTGGTTGGAAGATCATGGTTATTCCCTGTAGAATTATTTCCCTTGAGCCCATATCTCGATACTGTATTGTAATCTGACATTGATACGCTGCATTATCGTATAATATTGTGAGTTTATGTGTTTAGTCACTGCCTTGTATAGTCTAGGGGTTATTGTAACAACCTAAGGGAGAGACTCAAAAGATTAATAACCTCCCTGTCATGGTGAAAACTTTTGAGGTTTCATTGGAAAGTAGGACCGGTGAAATGATAGTTTCATCGGTCCGAACAAGGTTTCATCAGACCCGACAATTGAAAGTTTGAGTTTCATCAGTCTGCCTTAAGTTTCACTGGCTATGGACCACAGACTGGCAAATTTCGCCATATCTGACCTCCATTTTGGGCCTGCTGGCACACAGTTGGTGCATTATTCCCCGGCTTCGCCTCGAGATTATATTCATACACCAAACAATGCACCAGCAGCCCCTCAACGTCGGTCATTAATCCATTAATCGGCTTCGACTTAGGATTATACACCAAACAGTGCACCAACAGGTCATCAATCCTTCTATAGCCTAGCACCCAACACCTAAACCTGGCTATTTGTTGCGATACTTACAGCGAAGTAGATGCTGGTGATTCCATACATGATGATAAAGATGTTAGCATCAGTGAGGTTCTTAAAGCAGAAGTAGAGACCAGCAGGGAACATGAATACAAGCATCTGCAGATCAAAGTAGAAGGAGCTCCAGGTTGTGGGCTGATGCTCGGAGACAGAGGCGATGATGGGGATATTATTCTTGGCGTAGGAAGGATCAAGAAGTGAGTAGAAACGTCCAGTCCAGGGAGAGATTTCTTTGTAATGGGTTAAGGCTCATCTAACATCATAACCAGTCTAAACTACTGGAAATAAAGTACTTATCAACACTTATGGGAGTAACAGATCGGGATATTGTGTCTAAATTAGTGTATCTCACCATAAAGCACGACTAAATAAACAAAACTGAAGTACAAAACATTTCTAACGATTGGTGACTTTTTTCAAGGATACTTCCAGTAGCGGTAGCAATACCAGCAGTACCGAAGCCAATGACTCCAAAGGCTAGGAGCAGGCTGCGGAAGAGCAGTTGGAACTGATCGTGGGAGAGCTTGGAGCGGACGTAATCAATGAATGCGTGAATCTGGCAAAGTCCAAACACTCCAAAAGCCTGAAAGAAACACCAACATTCATTCACAAAGCTATTTAATGCATACGGTACACATCAATGTTATACTTACAGACCGATCGAATATGTGGATACATGTCAATAGGCAGAGACTTAAGATAAGAGAACAATGAAAATTAAACAATTTAGAAAATAAAGGCACAAATCTGGTCTGTTTATACGTACTGCCATATGTTCGCTGGACTGAACTGGCTGGAATCCGACGAAGGAGATTTGCATAGACAAGATGGTCCCGAGACAATATACCTGTAGTAACAAAAAGAGATGTTATGAAAAAGAACACATACGTTTAGAAAGTAAATAAATCATAATGCAAGAATGCTAGAGTGAAACTCCAAAGCAGACTTTGCTGCTAGTAGGTACTTACCGTATTATACGCTACGTATATTCTGTGTGAGAACCGTCCAGTCAACATAAGGGCGATGACGTGGAGGGGGATCAAGTTGATGAGGAAGACGTAGCCTCCCCATGAGGAAACCTAGATGGACAAAATAAAAAAAAAAGAGGTTAAATAAACATATAGCAGAACCGAATCATTTTTTAAGGTAGCCACTTGACAAAAAATAACCCAACCAGTCTCCTCCAATTCCATAAATACGTTCCTCCTTTTAATGTAGTCCACAAGTATATCAGGGTAGGTAGGAATTATTCTATTTGATGAAACAATTTTGCAGTTCCCCACGAACAAAGACGAGTGTGCGATTTTCAATTAAGACTATTTTGTATTGATGACATGAATGTTGTTCTGCTCACCATGTAAAAGTAAGCCAGGGCACAGATAGCTGCCCAGAAGACGGAGCCAGTCTTGACGGACTTGATCCACATGGCGTAGGTGAAGAGCATGCAGAAGATGGCGATACCCTCGTTATCGTAGGACCCGGCCACAGAACGGGAGATGTATCCAGGCACGATAGAGATCATGGCCGCCGCTACCAGGCCAGCTCCGGTGTCCTGTCAACCAAACATTTTTCATATAGTTTTTTTTGTCCACACTTGACAACAAAATTTGTTTTTTTTTAATTTCAAAGTATCAAAAATAGACGGGATCAACAACTTAACAATATTCATTGCATTATTATATTCTTCGGGAATTTTCCTGGATACAAGGGCACCCCTGGATGATGTCATGAGATAACATCTCCAATGATACAGTGAGGTATTTGAATATGAATATATATAATTGATAGAAAAAGTCAAAGAGCATACCTTGAGTTCCTTTGTGAGGACGAAGGTGATGAGGACAGTCAGACTGGAGAAGACGGGCGCGAGGAAGACGCACACGTTACGGATGTCAATGGTGATGTTCAAGAAATTGAGGACATGGTAGAAGGTGGCCGATGTGACCATGAGGCCTGAAACATCATACATTGGGCAAGATTTGAATAAAGGGTATAAGGTACAAGCAATAACTTGTAATAAGGAACATTTTTTAAGAATTAAAAAAAAAAGTAATACCGAGGAAAAAAATTGTCAGTGAAATTGACATCTTAAATTTGATATGATTTTTTCCAACAGTCGTTTCCAGAAAACACAGACGCTGAATATTAGTCAGTGGTTGATCGAGAAAATAGATTTAACGACCAAGATTCTTAAAATACCGTCAATATCATCTTAAACAATAGTAAATAAAACACTTTGAATGAATTGTAATACGCACCAGGATAGATGGTTCCACCAATGATCCTGCCCAGGGGATACCAGGCACGGTCATCAAACCAGTTATGGAAGCTGTAGAAGCCTTCTTCAGTCAGGAAACGAGTGGTACGGTAGTTGAAGTAAGGATCGAATTCGTGAATAACGCTCTCAAATCGCAGTACAGAGAAAAGACGAGTGGAGAAGGCTGAAATATAACGAGGAATTTCATACATAACAGAGAAAAATGATATGTTTGGCATCGAAATTTGATGATTTCATGGTCTAAAATGAAAATTATAATTGATAGTGTATTGGGCATATATCCACACATCACTGCATCATATGCATGTTTCAATTAAAATCTATAACAATATTGCCACGAATGTGAAGGAGTTAGGCTCGTTTAATTAGAAGCAAATCAGGGGACACTTACATAGGATAGCGGCCATCGCAAGAACCATCATCTTAACCAGGGTGTCCTGTTTATCGTGCGACATCCTCAGAAGCCACAAGGGCCCTTTGTAAGATGAAAGACCCTGCATCTTTAAACTGTTTCGTTACCCTGGTCAATAGGTCCTTACTTCTGAAACAAAACAAGAACATACAGATTACGTTAATTAATAAGTCATAAAAGTGTAGGTCTACACGTAGTTCTGAATAGGCTACACCAAGGAATGGTCAATAATATCATTATCATTATGGCGTGGTCAGATATCTTTTTGGGGGTGACGCTAGTAGTCCTACGTTGCTTGAAGCTTTTATGCAAATAATAAAAGTCAAATCCATAATTTAAATCTCATCTAGATTCCTGCCGTACAATGTATCGTTTTATCCATGATCATTTGGTAGTGCACCAGGGCTAGTCATGTGTGGATTTATAATTCACTAGACTAAGACTAGAGACAGTAGGCTACTACTAGTACTAGAGTAGAGTAGCACATTTATAAACATAATGATTTTATAATGTCGAAAAGATAAACATGCGGAAAAAAATGCATTCTAGACTTCTAAATCTCTAGTGAAAATTTGAGACCCTTATAAACTATTAGCGTTGAGTTCTTTATTATAAGTTTATTGGATTCAGCTAGATCCAATAGACAGTCACCGTGGTCAGTGCCTGTGGAGATCCCCGGTGGGGATCACTCAACCTGTCATCGCAAGTTAAGGTCCCTTCCCATTTTTCGTTTACTGGCAAATTGATGCATTTTATGCAGCCGGTACCCTATGAATCACGCAATTAATTGCGGAAATTAATAAAATATGGATAATTGTTGTCTGAGGAAAACAAAATTACTTGCAAAATGAGAGCACAACCCAGCTCACGGGTACATAAACCCTACCTACGTGTCAACCTCAGTGCCAACTCACCGTGGCAGGCCGGGAGGTGTGGACTCGCCGGTAATGTAATTGCTCAAATATTTCCCTGCTCGTGTAAAGCATACACGGTCCCACTAAGTTTTCGTTATGAATTTGGCACAGGAAAGGTTTAACTATACTCTAGACAAGACTTCAACAGCACATCAAAGTTTACTTTTGAAGTAATGGGTTGAAAAGTTATAAAATGTTGGGTTGCTTACCTCCAATGCTGGCAGAGAATATGGCGACTTACTAAAGGAGCTATGTAAGGGGGAATATGGTTGGTTGGTGCCGGAGCGGAAGTGCCACATAAGCAAGAAATATTAGAAATAATGTGGATGTATTTTTTCTTTCGTATTAATTCTTTCCTCATACTATACATCATTCAGATCAATTTTATATATAAGTGTTATAAATAACTGTTATTAGAATAATACAAGTAAACAAAGTGATTTTGTAACACTACTGTTGATTGGCTAGCTCGGCGGAAGTTGGTCTCGGGTCTGGGACCAAGCCCACCTGTCCACTGCACAAGTTGACAGGTTGTTGCTGTTAGCTAATCTTGTCCCTCAATACCTATGATTCTGTGTGGATAACTCATCTACCTTGGACAACACTTTCCCTGCATGTCATAGCCTAACTTAAGGTAAGAAATGGAGCTGAATGTCGGCATTTTTCTTCTCGAAACCCTTGGCATATATATCCGTTCTGAAGTTTATCTTTTTGATAATTCTGTGAGTGAGTGTTACGTACGTGTTGTTAGTGTTAGTTTTTTTTAAAAGAGAGGCTGCATGATTTAGAGAGGGATGGAATCTATCAATATCATCAATGAGGTATGATTCTGCTGTACACCATGGAGTTAGATATAATAGCTACCTGGTTCCAGTAACTGTACCTCACTAATGTCCTTCCTGATCCCCGTGTCATGTATTTACACATGTATATTAAATATTATTTATTTTGTTTTCCTGGGTTGGTCAGAGGCAAAAGTCCCATTCTGTACTTTTTATTTCCTTCTTCAACAGTTACATATGATGTATAGGAAACATGGTCATAATATCTGTTTTACAGGTCTTCCCTTAAAGTGCCAGAACATAATAGGAAATCAAAATTATACATGCCATTATTTGGTTATTCATGGGATTAAAAATTCAATAATAAGAAGAAGAATATATATCGGTATATGAGGATGAGGCCAAGCTAGGTCAGTGACAATGTCAGTGTATTGAGGAGCTCTCACCTCATGATGCTCATCTCCTATTCCTAATTTGTATGGACTTTATTACTCATCAAAGTATAGAGATGGTCATATTATTATTCTGTGCATGGCAGACGCCTGCTTCAGGAATTTATTGTAGTTATAAATTACTGAATGCTTGATTCATTTAGATTAGATTAGATAGTCTTTATTTGCCTTGCTTTGTACGGTACCGTAATGATATTGACAAAAAGGTCATGGTCTTCTCAGAGGAGTACTTTCTTCCCTTTTAGTTTACATGTGTGTGTGTATTGATTGCTCCATGGTGGTAACACATACGAGGTTTGAAATAAAGGCTGTAATTAGGTACGGTAATAAACCTACTTGCTTTATTTTTCTGCCTTTTGGCTAATGTAATTTTTTTGTGGTTTAATTCGGCCCAGGGCCTCACCAGGCGCTATAGCTTGGTCGCTTTAGCCCGGGCTCCCAGACCCTAACCTACGGAGGGTCTGGGAGCAGAACCGAACGAACAGTGGAGTTTACTTGGCCACTTCTGGCCGAGTAGAGATGTAATAGAAAAACGCTTTAACTACCGATATCTAATGTCTCCATTGGAATTATATATGTTGACAAATGTGCAGAGCAAAAAAAAATACCTGATCACCAATTAGTTTTAATAAATAAGAACGTGTTCGGTACTGGTAATTCTAGCCCAAGTTGGCGGGACTTTCAAAACAAAGAAGCAAGGTGTTGTGGGTACCGGAAGTAAACAAAAAATGTTCCAAAGTAATGCAGATATTTTGCTAATCTATGAAAATTTCAGTTTATTTTGCTATAAAATTAAACAGAGCAATGTTGACACTAAAAGAAGTAGTCTTTTGGTCTTTTAAATTTAATTCTTGCAAAAAATATGTTAGTGTTGTTGGAGCTTACAGGTGGCGCTACAGTCCCGCAGAACATTGCCGCCATTTGTCGAGGCCTACCAAGCCTACCGTGCGGTTAACATGAGTGTGGAATGTGATAAAATACATTTATTACTATCTCACAAATCATTTCACTCCATTATTTATTATAAAAGTAAGTAGAAGCCCAAGTATTTAGTCTGAAAAAGTCACCGTTCTAAAGTTTTCAGTGGGGGCTTCGATTTTACTATAGAAAAACATTATGCTGCTCTCTGACTGTGTAGCGACCAGCAGTAACATAGAGCGGAGCCAGTCAGAATTTCTCGGGCTAGGTCGCTTGAGTGATGCACATGGTAACATAACCCCGGGTCCAATTATATAAGATCCCCCCCCCCTCCCACAGTTAGAATAAAACTCTTGGTCCAGGCGGTCTAAATATATATTTAGGGTTCACGAAACGTGGCCATCATGCACTCGCCCACAGGACTATAAATAAAAGGTCATAAAATGACCTAAGGACCTCGCCTTCCCCACCCCCTTCCATCTTCCCCCTCCCCCTTCCCTATAAAGGAAAGAAGCGCTCAACTATAGTAGAGTATAAAAACCACTAGTCCTTATAGAAATCTGGTAGTCCTTACAATATCCTCGGTATTTTTCAGCATCTTTTGTTGCAAAGTAGAGGCAGGGACAGGGGGCTGACTAATGTATCGAATAACATTTAAATAATTGATAGAAACCAAAGAATAGAGAATCTATTTATTCATGTTAAAGTGGTTAAGATAGTTAAAATGAGTAGTCATGGAATCGTGTGAAACTTTGTCAGTGTAATCATATATGATAGGTATAGCAATATCTGAAGTATTGAATATCAGCATTGCGTTTTCATTCAATGATTAGTGAATATGTGTAATGAATGGGTCAGAACCTAAACCCATGTCAAATCCATGAGGAAATGGCCTTGCAGACCAGGAGGTACTGCCAGATTTAGCCCTGGTGGCAGGAATGAAACTAATGTCCTTTGTACTGACCAGCGCCGACCTGGGTGTTACATAATTCCAGATGTTAACTCAACTGACAGTTTGAATCTCTGCATGGAGTGCAAAACGATTTTGCTCACTATTTTACCAAATATCTGATATAATATGAATTTCATAGTTTTGATATTCACAGGAGTTAGTTAGGTAGGGTTAGCTATTTGGGTGCACCAAATACTAGAAAATGAAGTCGAAATTCTGTTACTCGATAATCTAGCCAGCAACAGTGAGAAGTGTCACTTTAAATATTATAGACAAACACAGGGTCTCCGCACCTTTGGACAAAAGAATTTCCAGGCTTTTCCAGGCCCATTTTAGTGATTTTCCAGGCCGATATCAATGCTTTATCACAACCTAGATGATGGGATCTGGGGGTTGTAAATATTGTTTTCATAGGCCCATGATGTATTTAACACGTTTTATAGTCATATTTTATATCCATATTTTATATCCATCACCGTTTTCAACTTTTACTTTATGAGTCACTCTGTGGAAGGTCTTCTGAGAGGGGCGATGTAATGGATTCCAACAGGATTCAAGGCCCATATAATGATTTTCCAGGCAATTCGATCCAAATGCCCATTTTCAAGGCTAAATTCCCCCAAAATTTCCACTCGCCCAAAGGATGAGTGGCCAGGTAGGGAGGATGGGATCATTGGGTATTCTGCACCCGCCTGAGTGTCCTCCCCCACTTGGCTACCCCACTTCTACCCCAGAGACCATATATAATGTAATGTATGGTACTTCTCTGTCTACCCCCACTCGCATGTCGGACATGTTGCCAAAGATACTATAACAAAAGAGAAACCGAAAACAAATTCACAATCGCGCTCCCAGTTATCATTTGTTTAAAGTTGGTCGATTCTGAAGACGCGAGCATTTTTGTTCACGAAATGTTTAAAGGTGATACAAATAAATATATATCTTCACATGAGAGCCAAACTGTTTGGCGCGGTTACATAAATATTCTTCCACCATTCCCATGAAACATCATTCCCGCAATGATATGATTAAGCTATTATATGTGACATGTCCATAAAATATTTATTAATGCTATATTACAAATTATATAGTTCATGAATAGATTGCAAATTAAGGTTTGAATATGGTTAGTGTGAATTGATAAGGTTTGAAATTATTTGAAATTGGATTAACAAGAATTAATCACTTTTATTTCACATAGATTTGTTCTGACTTAGATCAGTAAAATCTGAGAATCTCATTGACATCTTTACTCCCGATAGCCTTTCATCGAGTGAACCAATACTTTTCATTCAGGAACCTAGGAATATCCAACTACTATCTTATCAATTCCTAATATGGGAATCTAGACCTTGGATACAATAGTGTCACTATTTAACCTCCCGTTCTTTTGTGGAGCTTAGATAGTAAATGGTAGACAGTGACATGTAAGTAATTAGACATGTAAGAAATACTTCTATCTGACATCTGAGATCACGTAGGAATGAATAAAAAGGTCACAGTGCGCAGTGACCATTATATAAATCAGGTTCACTCCCAGCTAGCGCATGACAGGGAATTGACATGGTCAGATCATGTTAATCAGCCTCAGCCTCGTTCTCACTATGGCCTCGCGCAGATGCAGCAAGAGCATCAGCTGCAACAGTAGCAGCAGCAGATGTGAGTTGTACTGCAGCAGGAGGTGAGCAGCAGCTGCTGGAGCAAGAATCACTCTGCCAGGACATCAGTGGGCCCAACATCTGGTGCATTGGAATCCCCATCCCAGGGTATGCCATTAGCAATCTGAGCCTGCCATACCTCAGATGGTAGACACTCAGGTGTCTTGCATCCTTTAGTGTGCTTTATTGCCACTCCTCTCATCCCATTCTCCACTCAGCTGCAGGTAGAACAGTGCCGCATGCTAGTCTCTGAGCGCTGTGATCAAGGCTGGTAACGTTGTAGAAGCCGGAGTAACCCTGCTTACAACAGTACACAACGACAGCAGCAGCTGCTGCTCTTGGCATCCCAACTGCCTTGGCGTTTGGAGGCATCCACTGGTGCAGCACACGTTATAGCTTGTCAGAGAGAATCAGGTTAAAGATTTGCCTTCTCTCATCCATTACCAGCTTCCCTCTCGTCACCCTCTCCCGGATACCAGCACCCTAGATCCGGCTCAAACCTTCTAGGAGACTAGAGTCCATGGAATTCTAGCTACTGGCTTCAACTACAGGTCTGTTTCACGCCCAGGAGGCTCATACTCTTCTCACATATTGATGAGAGTACATCAGTCGGCTTTGAATATAGGCCGAGTCACTGATAGAATGTGCTGTAGATCTATATATGTACATGTGTTAGTGTGAAGGGGGTTGTGAAGGTCCAAAACTGGGCGACATAGCATCTGTTGTATGTTGTTACAGTGGTATTGTATGAGTCTGAGTTTGCCTCTCTCCTGCCACATATGGTCCATCTGGTTTTATTTCACGTAAGCTTAGTGAACAATACAGCCACCGCCCACGACGCACGTCATTTGCAATGAATAGAATACCCTGTGTCAATTACCACCTCTGTCTCTCTGTACGAGCGACACTTCTATTGCTTCTGTTCCTGGTGTCTCTATGTTATAGCTGTGCTTTCGTTATATGTAATACTCTCAATAGTATCTTGTCAAAGCCTGATACTTCTTTCTAAACATTAATAACTTATGGGCAGCTTTTCTTTAGATGTGTGCTCACCTATCACGTTACCGTATGGTACTCCTGTTTAACTTTCTATAGCCACACAAAAATCATGGTCTAGGAGATATTCATATTGATAACAGATACCATATATCATGGGCTCTGTTACGAATATTTAACTAGCAATGGATTTTGACTGAGTGATACATTCTTCCTGGAAATAGTTGCTAAGTTCATTGTACCATTTTGTGCATAGGTGCCAAACCATATGGAGCTTGATACGGGGTCCTACTTTGCTATGCAAATCCAGTTGGAGCCCGATTCAAGGTCCTGTTCCCATATACTACTTATTCCAAGACCGCTACGGTAATCCATGGGAATTCGTTCATTGCTTAGATGGGAATGATTGAAATATGTGCAGTGTATTGAACTCATTAGCTAATTGATCTTTTTGTAATATAATTACGAATAACTGGGAAAGTTAAGTGTCATTTAGATGCAATGATTATGAGCGAACCCTTTGACCATCTTATTTCTTCACGGGCTTATCTATACAGTCAGACAGAATGGAGGAAAATGCTATATTTCCCCCTACCCTGCTGCTAATTGTTCTCTACAGCTTCTACCAAAATACCAACAGATTTATAGAAGGTGGTAATAGACACGGCAGCGTATTCTATTCTATTCAACATATTTGTAGCCATTGTTGTATGGGACAGACATATTATAAGGCCCACTATGCTTATGTTGACTCTACATTAATTAGACTCGTACGATTCATCTCATAATAGCATGTGACGGGTGTTATTCACGGTATGCATGGGTTGTTTAGTATGCTTCGCACAAAGGGGAGGAGACAGGTGGTATTATTTACCAACCAATTCCTTCTAACCCTAATTACAAGGAAAAGCAATGATGCATCTCCTTCAGATAACAACATATATATATAGAAATTCTCTTCTACGGAGGATTATTAGTTCATACTGATTAATATTGTTAATCTGCAAAGAGAAATATAAAAAAAATATTGTCAATCTTTTTCTAAATACGTGTAACGCCCCTTTCTGATTCTGTTGACGAAGGAAATTTTATAAGAAGAAGAAAATAATTGTTAAAATATCACCATTTCAATGACGCCCGTTAAACGACGAACTCTAACACAAAGTGAATGGTTGGTATTCAGCGAACGGCGTCCCTGAAAAAAGCTTTTGCAGACCCAGACAGGAGGCCACTGGGGGCACATGATGATGACATTAAATGCCATTTATGATTGACAGAGGCAATACATTGCAATATCTTTTGGCCGACCCAAGCGTCGGTAACGATCGAAGCCATCTGAAATTACAGAGGTTTAAATACAGCGTTTTCTTCTTCGTGAGACAGGAATTCTCATTCACCCACATTCGGTCTATATTCTGTCCATATCGGTCCAACATTATTCAAATTGAAAAGCATGAACACGCCCAAATTAGATTATTCGTATTAGGTTCGTATTACTATAATCAAAAAGTGGATCCAATCCTTGGAGAATCTCTTTTTTCCCTCAAATTATTCTGTATGGTTTGAGTGCACTATTCGTTGATGTAGAGCTATACATACAATGGATATAGAGCTCTGGTTAATGTTATGGCCAATGTTTTGAATATAAGTAATAAAGAAGCGGGTCGGAACTCTCGATCTGCGGTTTATCGACTAAATATTGGATTTTTATTCTGATTCGAGCGTCTTCATCTCTGCTTCATTATCATCTTTTGTTGTGCTCAGTCCCAAGTGTAAGGCTTGATAATTCACTTGGATATATTTGTTACCTAAGACATGCTAACATGTGTGTGTAGTGAACCTGCAGTGAATCAGGCCTGTGTCCGCTCTAAATCTTCTACATATCATGTACATATATAGGCCTACATAAGTCATGGATAAGTGTACCCGCCAGTCAAAGTTTGAAGAGATGGGTTTATTCAGCTGGAGAGGAATTGTTTGTATTTGAACAGTATGATGCATTTAATTGCTATTGCAAAAAGACTGATCATTATCTATGGGACAGTATTTATTGCTGTATTGTATTTGTTGACGCTCTTCTGTGTAAGTTCGTCTTTCAGTTCTCAGTTAAAATATCGCCACCACATACATATGTCTCCGATTCTTTTCTAACACTTCCTTGGGTATTCTCGTTGAAATGTTTTACACAGAAATATAATTATATCATAAATATATTGGAGCTATAATCCTGTTTAAAATGACATGACAGTCGCCAGGCAATCCTATGTCACCGCCTGCCCCGACTTAATTGCCATTTAAGAGAACTGTCTTCTCAATATGTTCGATTCCAATGTAGTTCCATAATTATGTTACTGTACATATGAAGAATAAAACTTAATTGGATTGCTGAAGTGATACGCTCTCAACTGCTACCTGATCGAGCCTTCGACATATATACCCATAGTATCCAGCTATCCGGCCTATATCAAACACTCATTTGGGGATTGTTGATTATAATTGTATTGGATAATTGAGAGTATAATTTCCCGTGGGTTAGATTGCATTATGTGTGTTTTTTCTTTAAGAATGAAAGCAATGTATAGTGATTTGACCAGCGTCTGTGACTTTATACGGGACAGAATATCATTTTTCTGACCATAAAAAAGCATACATCCTTTACTTTCTATTTTGTAATCTGTAAAGTTTGCTTCTATCGAAGCTTCAGTGATTTCTTTGATTGTTATTCAAACCAAGTATTGAATATGATCACATGGCAGTTTTTAATTCGCAACACAGATTCATCGATTAAAAATAGTTATTTTGACACTAACAGTACAACTAGGTGTCCTGAGATTCTGGTAAAAAATTAAATCACATAGATATTCTCCCGACAGCCAGGCCCAGCTCTCCACTTCATACCTTGCAATTCTTAAATCAGAATCTGTAACGATGTACATGTTCAATATACGCTTCCAAACTACCTGGCAAATATTCACTGAAATGACTAAAAGTTGTCATTGGTATAATTTCAGGTGCTCCGCCATGAACCGACATGAGTTATGAGTTACTCGAGCGTTCCTGAGAACGAAAACCTCATACCATCCACTATGAGGAAGGAAGAGAGTAGACATAAGCCTGACTGGAGCAGGTGAGTTAATCATTGTTTATTACTGCTCAAACATTGTTGCCACTGACTCTTGGAGAGGTGGTGCTGGGAGACCGATAATGCCTGCCCGTAAAATATCATTTTGTACTTTGAGTTCTGATTGGGAAGTTCTCTCTTGAGAAGGATGCTTATAATTGCCATGGTTACTTAATTGTCTTTGTTCCTGATTCGTATGAATCAATGTAAACATACAAAGTGTATCTAATCGTACCCACTGAAACCTCCCTTTATTCTTCATAATTCCATAAAGTTGAAGTTAAAAAGTGCATTGATGTGCACCACTATTATCAGGTGACAAATTTATGCATAACCGAGACGATATGGGGCTCATCGTCAGCAATTTAGTTCTTGCAAATGGACTCAAGCATACGCGTGTACTCCTAAATGTCGTAATATATGTATCAATGAATCTATGACTGACTATACCTGACCTAATATTATCATTGCAGGTTTGGCCTGAGTTCGGAGCAACGAGAGGAGGCAGAACGGGAGAAATTAGCTGAACAGGAAGAGTCTTACAATCACCATGCGGATGTTGGAGAGCACAATGAACTCTTCACGGAAGACCAGGTTTGCTCATTTATTATAAACATTCATCTTGGCCCTCTAACATTGCCCTCTAGCGCGATTGGAAGACATGCTTTCAATACTATTACTGACGCCCATAATTATTATTGGTTATTGTCGACGGGTTGGGTGCAGAAATTTCATTATCTAATTATTTCATACATTAATATGAGGGTGATCAAAATATTGCTGGTGGTTAGTACACGGGAGGAGCAGATATATATAACATGATTGAAGCACGATCTCCAGTTCATGCTATTGAGACCACTCTATGCTAATCATGGCCCTAATAACCTCTACCACTCGACAAGACCTCGACGTCTGAGCTTAACTTAAGTCGAAGCTTGCAAAATATGGTTGACCCGTTGTATAACTCCAGGTAAATATATTTACCTGAAGTTATACAATACTTTGTAAGCTTCCAATTAAACCACACACCAAGCCAAGGTGTATAGTAAATACAAGATGAAATAGAGATTTAATATCAATGTTATGCTCGACATTATAAGGGGTAAAATCGACAAACTGACATAGCCATTTCTTATGATTGACAAACGACATAGACCCTTTCTTAAAGCGACAAATTGACATGGGATTCTGGGGACAAGGGACAAATGCTCATTCTTAGCGGAACAAATCGACACAGGACGCCCACCCCCACCCGATCAGGAGCCCTCTTATTGTGGACCTGTAAGTCCTCTTAATTTTCCACAACTATTTATGGAAATATTACGTGGGATTTTCACCAGCCCCATTTGAAAGGTGTAGGAAAGCCTACAGTTTCGAACCTAAGGTCGGTAGTTCATCAATATTTTTCGATGGTTCTTTTCGATCAAAGGGATAAATTATCCTCGCAACAGTTTACATTAGTGTGTTCATGGGAACAGATCTAAGCTCACTCCTATTATAGGACAGTATCAAGCCCAGTCCACTCTCGTCTTTGATTCATTTGATCATCCACGCCTCTGGTTTCATATAATTGTACTATTAATATTTCATTCTGGCTCATTTGATCTCAGATTGGCCGTCCCTCTAGCTTTCTATTACATTCTTACTCTCAATTTCATCGTATTGTTGCATCTGAAATCACCCACACGAATAGAAACTTATAATTTAGCGTAATTAGGATTGTTCCTCGTGCTGAATTTCTGTTGTTTGCCCGAGTTTCTATTGTTCACAGTGAGGATATGGTTGTTAAAGTCTGAACATAAGTAACACAACACATGTCTGGCCAGGACTTTAGGACTCGCGCCTTCTCTAAATCAGTAAGCAGATTTAAGCCCATGTCTACAATATTTCATCTAGTTAATAATGGTGTGATACTTGATATCAGATAGTACTTATCTTTCAAGTGGTCTTCTGTTTGTCCTCAATCCAGATAATTTCATCACATAGAAGGCAGTAAAGTATTTTATCAACGCTTTTCTTAAACTTGATAGCGTTACATTCGTCTGTGGTGTGATTCCCTATGAGAAATAAGTAATTGCTGTTCCTGATTTGGCCTTGATTGTTAATTTGTGTTCTTCGAAGGTCTGGTTATTGTTGAATCAAGAGCGTGAGATGCGTGAAGTCCAATGGAAGTTAACGCCACATAAACCTAAATATTGCACTCACTTTCAGTTTTAAAACCACTTCTCTCTAGTGAATATATTAAGCCATCTTTTTGTGTTGATTAGCTATTCCTATATTAGAAACTCTGCATCTGGAGATGTTTTTTAAACATATCATCCGCATATTGCCTGGGAAATAATGTATACGTACTACCTTGTTACGATATTCATGTAGTAAGAAATTGTTAATGCGTATGAACGGTTACATAATTATAATACAAATTTAAATCAGCTTTTGAACACCCATGACAGGAGTAGAAATGCGTCATCGTGTAAATTATCTATTCTTCCTCATCCTCACCTGGCTTCCAGCTGTTATTTGGCTGCGTTCGTTCAATTCATAAATTGTGTTATGAGTTCTTGTGCGGTAGAATTTGATGTGTATGAGAATCATGTGCGATAGAATTTGATGTGTATGAGAATCCTGAGTTAGTTATCTTCAGAATATCTGGTGATTTTCTTTGTTAATTCTTTGTAATAGAATAATTGGAATTGCAAGTTTATTTTACTGTCGTTTTTGGTTTAGGACAGGATTAAACTAAAAATTGTTACCCCAATCCTTAATTATACTCCTTCATCCGGGGACAGTCTGATCCTGTATTTGTTACAAACTACATGAATGGGTGGTATTTAGAATTTTACACACATTACCGAAATGGTTACAACTTAATGTCAACATTCTTCTTGGTAGAAAGCTTATGTGAAACTTGCCATGCTTTATCAGGCTTTCTGAAACGGTGACAAATGTAATTCCATCTCCCTAAAGTATTCCCTCGCCTTTATAATATTATATTTGATTAAAGGACGGTTAATTATTATGAGTTCAGGCACTCAACGGAAGACCTATCTAGACGTTTGTTTATTTAGATTGTTGAACCACCTTATTGTAAAAAGATCTGCAATAAAGAATTCTTGAATTGAATTGAATTGAATTACACCCCACTGTGTGATTTGCGTGGAAAAGCAAGTCAATTTATGAAACCATATTATTTCTACGCGATGACACATATAAAGCATAAAAACATGAACTCATGAAAGCAGCAGATAGGATACTTCTTAGTCATAGATCCATTTTTTACAATCATAATGAATAAATGAACCAGGTGATATTTTATTTCATAATAAACGCTCGGTTGAATAGATTAACGTTTTGGTTTAATTAAATTAGGACGCTCATGTTTATTGGAACATTACTATATACTAGAGTCAGAATGCGTTGAATGCAATCGAGTTGCACAGACAGAGCAAGCTAGTTATAGAGTCAGTTTTCATCCAAATTTCATATTTCGGTACCACTTAGAATGACAAACAGAGCAATCTTCATTCAGGCATCTATATTCATGCATAGAGCATGTTGATATAAGTACTAGTAAGGGTGGTTGATATAATAAAAAATGTCTCGAACGAAATTCCAGCAGAAAGAAGTTAAGTGATTGAACCAGACGGTGTGAGATTTCTGACAGCAGTTCAGAGAGATAGCAATTGGTTTCATATCAGATGTTATCTTCTTATTGGCTTACCTGATCGTTTGCGCGGTGCAAACATGACACCATAACACCTAGCATGTATATCTGGTATAACATTACTATTAGCTATATGATCCCCGTGCTCTTGACATATATCGTTCTATTGCCACCTCCAGTAGCATTTTGATATTCCCTTCATGACATCGTTCCACTGTGGGGTTTGTGCTCTTCTCGGTAGCTATGATTACATGCTCGAAACAAACGAATCCAGATGTGAATAAAAATAAGCTCGACAACTATTCAAATCTGTCACTTCTTATGATTCTCACAATCTCCAGGACACTGATTCTTTTTTTTAAAAGGTTGACATATTGATTGAAAGATCTTAAAAAATTATATACTCTTCTAAGATAACTTTTCTTGATTTATTAGATGACTGGTTAAACCAAAATATAGAATAACATAAAATAGAAAAAATCTTTTCTTGATTTATTAGATGACAGGTTATACCAAAATATAGAATGACATAGAATAGAAAAATTCTTTATTCGTCTACCGGTCATAATTTGAAAAAAAGTGTATCAGTATAACTCTTGAGTAAGTCAATTTTTCCGCCAGATGCCCATCTTCTTGGAATTCTTTACTTCACATAACTCAAAAGATACAGAGTTAACATCTGGTTTTACATCAGGAATCATTCAAGGTAAACAGTGTGTATGTTATAGCAACATTTAAAGCATTACATCAATTAAGATACAGCGATTCAATTTAATTTAGACTTTAAACATATTAGTATAAATATTAGGTGCAAAATATATGCTACGTATAATATATAGCTATTTTCCCTGTCAGAGCTTTCATTCTAAGAGAGTGGGTTGGTTAATATTTGTAAACCATATGGAATAAATGATTTTAGTAGCGTACCAATAACGTAGGTAACAGCTGTCTGAAGGGTATGATAATATTCATATATATATATATCAGATTGCACATGCTAGTTCATTTCATTGCTGTGGCGGGCTTGTCAATATGGCTACAAGCTCGCTTTACTGCCTCGAGCCAATTCATTTAGCACACTCTAATAGATGTGGGACAAATTACAAATCATATCAGGAGGATGCCTGCATCTACCCTGAATTCTACAAGTGTAATTAACTGTCCATCAAGTTTGGGTGTATACAGTACCTTCTGTCCTTTGATTATATCATTATGTGCCCCTATTATAATATATGTATATGCTAAATGACAGTGTGGAAAAAGAACAGGTATTTGGATACTTACCCATTAAAAAAAATACTGATTGTAAATATTGTAATAACCATCTGCCCACTGATGATTAGCATTGAAAGCTTTATGTTTAACTTTATTGAAGTTTAGATTCAGCCAGGTTCAGAATCAATCCTAGATACAGCGTACAAAGTAAACAGCCGCACATATTTGTGGGTTTAGAGCTTCGTTCTGTATATTATACACACATGACACGTTGTGTTGACGAAGTATTGACTCATTCTATCTGATGCGCTTTTAGCCCCGTGTCCACTGAGTCGATTATCTCGACGGGGGACAGTCGAGGGTCCCGGAGGAGAAAGAGGGGGCAGTCGGGCCAACATATGGAAGATGAAGGCAGCCGACTGTCGCACGTCAGCCGTTTTTCCGTCCATCAACCGACTGCCCCCTGGGGAAAATCAGCTCAGTGGATGTACGCTTTTCTACATGACCTAATGATAGTGTCCCTTGGCCCTTATTAACTTGTCTATTTCCCCTCACTGAGCGTTCATAAATATTGGCTTTTTCGTATTTGCTGCTTGAAACAGGAGATAACACTTACTTGCCAATTTTGCTTTGTGAATATAAGCATACGTTGTGCATTTATATGTATATAAATGTTGACATGTTTATATTGATAAATGCTTATTGTTTCTTTCTGTGACCTACATGTATGTCAATATTCCTGTTCTTCATCCTTCTTTCCCCCGTCTCCTCTTACAATTTCTCGACGGTCTTTCCATATCTCCCCCCCCCTCTCTCTCTCTCTCTTCTCTCCCCTGACCCTCCCACCTCCCTCCCCCCTCTCTCTATCTCCCTGGGCGCCTGCATTTTCAATATTGACGAAGTTAAACGCCTACGTTGGCAGCTATTATATGTATGCACATAGATCATGCTATGTCTGCCTTGACCACGTTCGTGTATCGCTAATGGCTGCTGAAAGTCTCAAACATAGGACCATATAATATTGATTCCCTTGCACCGTCGGGTTTATTGGATGGCCTCTCAATGTCCTCCCTCTAGTATCCCAACTGCTATGATATATATATATACCTACTCGCTTCTTGCAATTTAAATTGGCATCGGTCCAATACGATCACACTTTTGCAATGAATTAATTGTGCATCTTCTACCGTTTCATTTGTAACCCTGTATGATGAAGCTGTAATTTAAAATGACCTGGGGCTTCAAATCCTTCGATTTTCCTTTTTAAATAGTTACTGAATCAATATATACAAATATATGAATCCATATTTAGGGGAGCTTTTTCAGACTGGTTGTATACATCAGCAAACAGTCAGTCGTTTGTGAAGTAACATACTGCTATCATGTGTGTAACTGGTTTCGGGGATCGAGGTATATACTAAATATAACTCCCTGCTATTTTCAATATAACAAAAAGATGTGAAGAAGGGGGGAGGGGAGGAAATAATTTCACGATTATTTGAATTCGATCGTTTCTTCAAAAGGGATGATGATGATATGATATGATAACACTTCTCTCCCTCTAACGCAATGGCTTAATCAATATCCTGTAACTAATCTATGTTGAAGGAGCACTTTACACTACGTTTTTGAGACAAGTTGTTGACCGTTTTACATTATACATACCTCAGACCATTTTATTTTTCGTACTCGCATTTTTTAATTTAGTTTAAGTTCTTTTAAAGTATTCGTCTTCTCGTTAGCTAGACTTTAAAAGCCAATGTATCCCGAAACAGCGAAATTTCAGTTATTTATTTTAGGGTTCCACCTATCTATTATTTTGATATTTTATTCGTGAAATGTGATATGATTATATTAATTTCTTTGTCAATTCTAATATAGTTGACTATTGACCTGAAGTTAAATCATTTCCATTGCTACTATAGGATAACTATATTTTTATAAGTGTATATGGTTCGATAAAAAAAAATATTGAGAAAAAACAGAACGGGCCTATGTATGTGGTTGTCTATCTCTTTACATGTACTTCGCTCCTCGATAACATAGTTTCTCTGAAGCCAAAAGGAGGACACATGTATACAAGTTGAGAGTGTTCACTCTATAACGAGGACTTGATCCAATTCCCTTATACAATCCATGCCTATGAATAAACATTACGAACCCCTAACCTCATTAGGTACTCTATCTGCCAATACCATAAACACGCTCGTTTCTCAGGACAGTGGAATAATTTCCCCAAACAATGAACTAGTTTTTAATTTATCATATGATAATAAAAATCTGTATTGCTATCATCAGCCCCATGCATATTTCCTTCGTGCAAGCGATAGTAACCTGCTAGTATAGTATTGTCCATTAAGATGACATTTTCACATTTCTGAAACAGTACATTTAGGGCATTTGTTTCCTCCTAAGGGAAGGCATAATTATAACCGTACCGCACTCTAAAGAATTATCTACCTCGGTTGTGACAGTGTCTTGCATTTTCCGATAAAGCCCTATACTCTGAACTAATTGACTTGCAGCTTAGACATCAGTCTAATTCTTCAAGAGCAGTCTATGTGCATTAACCTCGTCCACATGAATAATTCAACATCAATACACTCATGTAAATAGCCATTGTAGCCTAAGAGTCGTCCATTTCCCATTCTGAGTGGGCAGTAGCCAATATAACCAGGATCGATCCTCAAGCCCATATCTTATCAAATCTATTATGAGTTTATGAAATTCCTGCGTTTATTTTATCTACTATGTTCGGCCTGTTATTTAGTCCTCTCGGGTACATTTGTAACTATTGCAATTAATTCATAAGTTTACAAAAAGATTTGTTTGTCAATTATCAATCGAATCGAATTCTGATAATTCTAGGTCTGATTACATTTCAGAAATATGTTGGTATGTGTTTTGCTGGGGTCTATTCTCGATTTCCCGCCCCAAATATTGCAATTTCAGTCGATCAGTTCTATTTCAATGGTTTGGTTCGTTAATGTTGCTACTTTGCTGATAATTACACAGTTACATTGTCGCCTAAAATATTTGGGAGCTAGTTTTCCTTTTAAAAAGCCCTTAATGCAATGAAGCGATGATACACTCTGTCTGAGTCCTGAAGGCAGTAAACATCAAAGCCCGTTTTGATTGTAGTTCTTTCTGCCCTTTTAAAGTCACTTCAATTCACTCCTAAAATTGATTGTTTGGCAAGTAGATCAATGAGTAATGGTTGGCACAAACAGATGCTCAAACCCCTGTAACTAGTAATGAGTATTAACAGTGTGCATTTAGTAGTGTTCATTCGAGAGAACAGCAACTGGCTTTATTGATATTTTATATCAACTATTTGTATCATATACTTCTCTTTTTTTACTCTCAAAAGCGCAAACATAAAATAGGTTGACTGCAAAATAATAGATAAATAAGGAAAATTACGATTGAAAGCCGTGTCAATATTATCTTTAACAAATAGAGTCAGTAATTCTGAAACCAGTATAACTACAAGTGTCTAATGTGTGGTTTTATGATTCAGGTCTAAGCTTTTTATTATTTTTTTTATTATCATAAATCGCTAATTTTATGTCATTTTTTTGTCTTTTTAAGTCTGCTCAGAGTAAGCCGTGGTGGAAGGCTAACTTCTTCGTCATCGAGCCCGTGCTATTCGGGACGTGGGATGGCGTATTTACCTCGTGTATGATCAACATATTCGGTGTTGTCATCTTCTTGCGAACAGGATGGATGGTGGTAAGTTATTAGTTATTAGAGCTTGACCTCTAGTAATGGCATTTTTATTTTTGTATATACTATACTACTGAAATACTTATTGAATATTGTGTTACTTCATCGATCTGTTTTCTCTTGGCCATTGATGTGTTATAATAGGACATATTTGAGTTAATAACAAAAAAAACTTTGTAAATGACGAAATAATATTTGTACCGATCAATGTATAACAGTTTCTTCACAAAATAATATGCACAACGCAGCTCGTTGAGTCTATTGTCTGTGTATATGTTTCAGGGTAACGCGGGTATAGGCTATTCCATGCTTATCCTAGTGATTACCGTATCTCTGGCCCTAATTAGTGTACTCAGTGCTATAGGCTTGTGTGAAAGATGTCGTTTAGAGCGGGGAGGCGTCTACTTTCTTCTCTCTCATGTACTCGGGGCTCGCATGGGAGCCTCCGTAGGAATGCTCTACTGTTTTGGACAGGTAGGTTGGAACAGGGATTTGCATCAGGCCATTCATCCAGTGTTATTAGCTTTGCCTCGCAACTTGTAGAAAAACACGGCACTGATAGGTTCTCGCCTGACCAGATTTACACCCACCTATGCATTTAATAAATTCATTGTCACTTTGAAAAAAGTGTAAACAAATGTTTTATAAATGTAAGTTATGAAGTTGTGAGACAAGGGCTGAAAACCATGTTCTTCTCCCTTTATATACGTCCCTGGCAAGGAGAGAAAAAAAATCAACCACTATAGGGGCTCTTAATAAAATTTGTATTTTAATGTAATGTGAACTGGAATGCTTAGCTATAACAAATTACCATATAAAATTCAGTTTGTATAGGAATTGGGGACCTAATGATCTAGTAATAAAACTATTTTCGATTATTTCTAGCACCGTTCCTAATATCCCTAACCATATATACGCCTACAGCCTACATTTATTTTTGAACTAGAGTTATTCTTGCTTTCCATGTCTAAGTTCTGGCGATGAAAGACGTATTCCTTATGATTTCTTTTTCCTTTAGGCGGTAGCTTGCTCGCTGTATACAGTCGGTTTTGGGGAATCAATTGCCGGTCTGATACACCAAGACAACCCGTGGGTAGCGAAGGGAATTGCGCTTGGTGTAATGCTTCTCCTAGTCAGTAAGTATTAGTAAATAATATCACACTTTCACTAGTCCTTGCTATACACTCAAGCGTGAACCAACGAGTTCGTTCGCCTATTTTTTTGTTTTATTTAGTTCGTCTAAATTCCATTGGAAGCGCGCCCCGAAACAAAACTATCACTACAGTTGTCTTTCCAAAGAGATGAGTCCAAATTAAATATATTAAGATTCTCACTCCATTTGTGGTTAAAAAGTTATTTTGAAATAAAGCGATGTACTTTTTCCTATTTCAGCCATCAATATTGCTGGCGTTAAATGGGTTATCCGGCTACAGCTCATGCTCCTCATGATCCTCTTCATTGCCGTCCTAGATTTCCTTGTTGGATCATTTGTTCACAAAGATATTGGTGAGTGCATGGCTAATTACTGTACACACATAACTTAGGATTATGAAAGAACAGTGCCTAAATTAGAGGGTTTAAACATGTATCGTTTATGACTACTTGAAATTTGGGACTACTTTAATTGCAATGGGCAGTTAAATTCATTGAGACCATTTTTGTTTTTACCTTTTTAAATTCTTTCGCCCAAGGATTTACATCGATTGATTACTTCGTAAATTAATATACCTAATAGATTATGCATTACAATATAAGTACGATTCTACAAGTCTCTTGAAATCAGTTTTTCACAGTTGCCTTTATTTGTATTGCTATAATTACCATATCTTAATGAGAATAATTCCTATTTGATTTTTTTTTTTTAAAATGGTCGCTTACGAATATGTGATAAATAACATTGTATCATGCTACCCACAGAGCATGGATTCATTGGCTACGATGCCGTGAATCTCGCCAATAATACGGGACCAGGATATCAAGAGGGGGAGTCCTTCTGGACGGTCTTTGGCGTCTTTTTCCCCACTGCCACCGGCGTGTTCGCCGGAATCAACATGAGTGGCGATCTCAGGAATCCTTCTAAAAATATACCCATGGGCACATTGTCTGCCGTAGGAGTTAGGTAGGAAACCGTGTGTTGCTCGCCTTTGCTGACTAAGGTTTTAAGAAATGAGGTGATGATAGGAAAAAAACACTTTTAAATAAATAGTAGGAAGTCTATTTTACATATGAAAATTATTTGCTGTAACCAGGAAGGTAATATAGAGGGATATGTCCCAATCAATGTTTTCACGGTAGATTGGGCTCGCACCCAATATATATATGTAGCTTTTACATACCGTGGACCAGTCCGATTAGTTAATGTTTAAATTGACTATCTGTATATTAAACGTATTTTTCGACCATTTTTTGTACTATTTCGCATAATGGATTATATTGAAGTAACCCTTTCCTTTTGTTAAATAGGAATTCTTTAAAATTGAATAAATGTGGCGTAGGTGTATCATATTGTTCGTTAAAAGTTAAAAGTTTTATTTAAGCAAGAATTTTAATATATCACAAACGTCATTAGAAGGCCCTAAACATGATGCAACAATAGGGGTTACCAAGCTGACTGAGCACTAATCAATAGATACCAAGACGAGCCATGGTAGAACCTACCAATGAAGCTGGGTCTTAACTTGTGGGAACGCATATAGCAATGCGTACAGACGACGTCTATTAGCTTCTAGTCAGTTTCAATATATCACAGAGATTTGTTTCACTTTTCCAGCACGGGGCTGTATCTCTCCTTTGCTGTTGTGTTGGGAGCCACGTGTGTAAGAGACGCTCTACAAGCAGATTATCTCATAGCTGAAAAGGTTTGTGTCGACCAGCAACATAGCTTTCTAACGTCCTTTCAACAGTTTATTATTACACTGCATATCTTCCTCTTGATCTTCTGTACAATATCCATGTGATGTCTAGAATGTATGCATTGATATAAAAATAAAGCCGTGTTTGATCAGTTTAATTCCTATTGCACGGAAAGGATGGATTATTTCTTCTTTCATGTCATGCATACGTTTTATAATATGCGTACCGTCCATATATTACACCGTAAGATTAGTATCAGGACTAGACAACTGTAAAGAGTTGCAAAGGCTCTACAAAACGATTTAATTATGGTAATTGATGGAAATTACATATATTAATAATCATAAGATATTTCCCTTTAACTTGTATATATTCGCAGCAGCCAATTGCCATCACCTTGCAGTAGTTTTGTGTAAATATTTGAATAAAATGGAGTGTGTGGTTATTCATAAGGTAAAATATTTCCTTATTCTGCAGGTTTCCATAGTGGGAGTGTTATTCCTTGCTGGACTCTATATATCCTCCGTCTCCTCCTGTATGGGAGGTCTGTACGGCTCCCCACGGATCCTCCAGACTATAGCTGAAGAAAACGTCATACCCGTCATTAAGGTCCTTGGGCAAGGCGTGAGTACTAGGCAATATTGTTCGCGTATTTGTTTTTATTTACTTCTTGTCTATGTCCCTGATGAAGAGCTACCGAGTAGTTCGAAACGTTGGAATTTGTAGGCAATAAAGAAAGTCGAAACAAAATCAATTGATGTACTCTATTCGTCAAATTACCAAGAAGAGCCCGTTCGAAAATAGTGAAATCCATCAGTAGTTGGTAGAAATCAATCCAACATTGTTTTTATTTAAGAATGAATGGCCTTTAAAGCATTATGCGCTTTTGGTGGATATTAAATTATATTGGCACCATTCTAAAGCTGTATAAAATAGTGTTTTTTCCTTCATTCAGAATGTCGAAGATTTATCATCTATATTTAAATTTATTTATATCGGAATTGGAATATAAATCAAGTGATTCTTTAGAAAATCATTGATGTTTGTAAGTATGCAACAGAAAGGTGGATATTTTTTTTATAAAAAATGTCTTGCGCCATAATCATTTTTTAAGTCCGCAGTTATTGAAATATATCAATCATCTCTGTTTCAGCGCGGTCCCAACAAAGTCCCAGTGTACGCACTCATCGTCGTCACGCTAATCTCCATACTCTTTGTATTTATTGGTGACGTAAACACCCTGGGGCCTATAGTCACCATGCCCTTCATGCTCAGTTACGCAGCCATGGACTACGCCTACTTTGTGCTGGCCATGAGCGCCGACAAGCGGCGAGAGCGGGAACGACGCTTCGAGAGTAGCTCAGTCTCGCCCCCTGACGCCTACCACCAGAACGGCCACCTTCCAGGCCATCCCCAAGGTCCCACTACCAACTACGGCGCCATAGACTCCAAAACCAAGGCTGAGGATCTGGACAATCTCTTCCCAGAGAGGAGAGACATGGATCCCACACAGCCAAGAAAGAACAGTCTGGGCAGCCCCACTTTTGTTGCAAAACCCGAGGACGAGGAGCTTGGTAAAGGTGACCGTGCTGATGCTGTTTCTATGGCCAGTGAGGCTGACGATACGGCAGGACTACTGGGCAAGACGGCCAAGAGTCAAGGTATGCACCTAATAATTATATCCACCCTTGGACTTGGTCATGCTGTGCCGCTATACTATAGGACCTATAGGCTTTCACCCCTCATCAACATTAAATTAAATATGTTACGTATGCCAAAGGAAATAGTTATAATATCGCCAATCAATTACCTATAAGGAAAACTGCTACAAACTGAGCTAATGATATAAGCCTATATTTCAATGCTATATAAATCAAGAACAATTATATTTATATAAAGAACAATTATATTTACATAGAGACACCAAATTGACTGTAAGCTTCTATAACATGCAAGAACGAAACTTTGGGCATATATAAAGAATTTTCAAGAAACTTACTGCAGTGTTCTGGACTGTCATTTTATCTTAATTAGTCGAAAATAGTACATGTACATCACAATGGTGGTTCTTTAGTCCTCCCCTCCACATATTCCCTGTGCAATACAATTTATTTAAATTTCGCCTTTTCCTTCTCTAGCACAACGGCCGAAGAGTGCGGAAATCACGAGCCAGCCACGTTCATATTACTCCATTTTATCGAATCGTTGGGTATCATTATTAGGGGTGAGTGTTATGTAACGACGAGCAGCAATGTCAAACATACTCGTTTCACAGGTCTCATTATTTACTTTTTCGTACATCCGTTTGATGCAGGGAGGTATTCATAAAAATGCGTATACCTCCCTGGTTTAAGTCTTGTCCTTTTAAATAGTATATTGTTTTAATGAAAAGGATTGTCTCTAGTATATAGGACCATACTGTTATCTCAATGAAACTAACAACAGTACCGAACGACTCATTATTTCACCCAATTTCAACTAAACCTTAGAGTGATTTCAACCAGTTTGTAGTCAACTCAAAAAAAAAAAGATATCAATTCTATTCTATTTTATTCTATTCTATTCTAACCATCCCGATCATATATTTTAATGCGTCCAATCATCTTCCAAGAGGAGATTGGATTTCGTTTCTCTGTTTTATGCCACTGATATTTGTTTTAGGATTTCTTGCCGAAAGACACTTGTTCATGAGCGGATCACTTATTTTCTATTTTCATAGGCCTTCATTAGTATGATTATCGTTTTTGGCATCCAATGGGGCTACGCTTTGGCCAACTTAGGAATTCTCATAGTCATCTATATATACATTGGACAGTTTAATCCTGGGACCTTCCCCGGTATTGCTGAATTTAGTATGTGGGAATGGATAAGAGACGGATTCAGGAGATGTTGCAGGTAAATCAATGTTATTACCTTTTCCAGGATACTCTAATCGCTATAATGCTTTCTCATCCGCAAAATCATCAGATAATCTTCTTTTAAAAACATAGGTGTATTTCCGATTTAGCCCCCTCCCCCCCCCCCCCCCCACACCTAGAAAAACCTTCCCCTACCTAAAAAAAAATGACCATATACTTGATTTTTTTTTACCATGCTTTACTTCTTTTGTTTTGACAAAAAAAGCTAATAAAGGAAGGAAAACAGGTTTTCCTAACCCAGAACTGTCAAAAAGCACATTTCCCTTGTTTAAAACAACTATTGTTATAAAATAGAGATTTTTTTCAGTTCATGGGAGGTGGTTTGCTAAAAAAAAATAAAAGTTGCCACCCCCACCTAGTTGTCAGCCAGATAAATCGGAGACGCATATTTTATTTATTTTTTTTTTGGGGGGGGGGGGGAGGGAGGGAGGGGGGAGGGGCTCAGACTTATCTCTAAGGAATTAACACAGAGTCATACATTAGAAGAACCATACAATTACCAGGGACGCTACTTGTACTTATTTAGAATACATGAATGGCGATTCTTTACGACAAACATTATCAATGCCATCGTGTGTTCCTCTTTCAGACGCGGTCCCCCTCAACCTGAGCAGGTAGTAGTCCAGCCAAACACTCCTGCCATGAACACCATGGCCGCCCAACTAACAGAAGACAATGCAGACTTCGCAGATCGAGGTAGATACCATCAATCAGAAATAGTGCGAGGGGACAACTTCGATGACAACTACGACAGTGACTAAACACAACACAGCAACTTGTAAGCCTGTTCTTGCAACATCCCCACAGCTATCTATCTAACCATTGGATCTGGTTCATCACCACTTAACATGTTGATATTAGCATAATCTCATTCCATGTTATCTTTTTATTTGACGGGGAAAATGGCAACCGATCACGGTGTTGATTTCTAATCGTAAGCCATTGGAAATGGTATTTATATTTGTTGTATAATTTATTCCCTTCCGAATCATGTTATGGCCGCGGTATGTATTTATGTTATCATTATCATGACCATGTTTTTAAGAGCATTGATAATTGAGATGTAAATTTGATTTGATGCGCCCGTAAGTTGTATTTTATTAAAGGAATAGAATGTAATAGTCCCTCTGTCACCTGTTGAAAGGTATACATGAGCTATTGATATTAGAATCAAAGTTTGTTAGAACGCGTCTTGTTATTTGTTATCGTACCAATATTAATATCCACTCAGTCAGGTGTTATTTCTACACGTGTATCGCTGGAACGTTCAGGTGAATTTGTTGACCAATATTCGATGACTTGCTGAAGTACATACGACAATGTGGATATCCTATATAAGATAATGTACCTTTGTATAAATATCCCGTACATGTATACATATGTTTCAATGTTGATTTTTAAAAAGCCAGTTAATACCTCCCCTTCTGAACAAAATATAAAGTTTTGGTTGTCTTAAAATCACCTTTACGTTTTCTGCAGACCTTAATGATAAAGGAACGTCGAGTGATCATTTATATTGGTCGAAAGTATACTGCCAAATGACGTAACATATAGTATACTTCTTGTGTTCGTTGTTGAATATACATTGTAGTTGGTGTTGCATTTTAGATCACGGTGCTTGAGGCATGCTCCCATTCTATTAACCAATTAATCACACTTATCCATTTTTCTGTATATGAATATTTATTTATGATCTATCTATCTATCGCCTTTCACAGGAATAAAGCATAATCGGTGTTGATTGTATAAAGGTATACAAGAATAATAACTAATTATATGAGGATAGGTCCCGGGTAAAATGCTTATAGTTGTTTTGTTTTTGATATTTATCTTACATGAATAAATACTTTACTTTATAGGGGATAAATATTTTACTTTACAAATACGTGGAATTTTCTAGCTCAGTTATTAAGAGTTTCAGGCCTAGACATGCATAATATTCCCCTTGCCATTTAGAAGATTCAGTGACTCGCTAAAAGCTTGGTCGTTAATTTAAACAAAAGTTAATGTTCATCAATTAATATGATTTTAAAGGTGTAAATCAGCATTCCTATTTATTTCTTTGCTTTATGTGATACTATGATTTTCTTGTCGATATCCAACGGTACTAGTCTTTTGCGTTCAGACAAAATATATGTAGATGGAGTCATTTTATGGTCACAGTTTATAGCTGTAATTAATACAGTTTTTTCTATTGCAATGTGCAGGACAACACCAATATCGGTTGTCTGGGAATCAAAGTAAAAAGTGTGATATATTGGAGTCATCGTTTTCAAGTTATAGAGTCATCAAAATGATAGTACATAATTTTCCCTTTTGGGTCTTAAGCGTGGAGAATTTAAAAAAAGAAACGTACAAATGACTGAATAATACTTAAAACATTAAAAAAAAATTCCAATTTATGGACCAAGTTTTCTTCTGTTTTTAATCCATGAAAATTGCCCCCCCCCCCCGACACATATACACTCTCCCCATCCCGAATCCCTTGGACAAACTGATCGTCTTTGTGATTTTAGGGTATAATGATGAGTCGTAATAATTTCATTAAAGGTAGAGATTCTTTCTGTTGTTTATGTGATAGCCATATTGTTGGCCTCCCTGCTGGTGACATTGTGAGTTAGAATGCCACCCCAGAGATTGATACGAGTCAGGTATCGTGTAACAAAACTCATTAATAAAAGCTATTTGTTTTACCCCATACATGGAAAAAGTATAAAAATGTGTCAGTACGTCTACAGTGGTACTTGTCTCTTTTGTACCGTCACAAAAGGCAGTTCTTAGTTGATTCTAATGAATACACAAAGAAGAATGGATAAAGATTAATAATGTTACAGTGTTTACTCCCCAAATACGCCAATGTGACAATATAATGGGTATATTTTCCATAGAGAAAAATCTATATTTTTATTAAAGCTCTTCTGATTAATGGTGAATGAAAGAAAGTAGCCGATGTAAATTGATGAACATGGTGTCATTTAAGTAAATGAATTACAATAAGGTATTTGTTTGGAAGAGGACAATGTGTGGATTGATTGTCTTAATTGTGAACTCATTGAAGTTGTTGCCTATATATCCCATGGTAATGTAGCTGATATACATGTTTCATGAATCCCTGGTGTAAAATATAGCCCTCTTAATCACATCTATGTCTAGTCTGTTCTTTTGGCGTTTGTGTGGATATGTAACATATAAATATTGTACATAACTGGAACTTACAGGTATAAAACTAATTCTACCTAATCCTACAATCTGACCAATCCCTACAATGGCTTAGGGAGTGTTGTTCACAGCTTGTACTTATGACATCTGCCCCCATGACATCAGAAAGATGGCTACCTGCATCTTTATTTATTTTATATCTCTATACTTGAACAACAATGTAAAGACCTTTAGAAACGATTCAGTTCTTGGTCATTGTTGTCAGGGAACGATGGCCAGCAATATTATTTACATATTTTACAAATAAGTTCTATTTACGCATCTTTTACTAATATGTAAACTTATGTGGGCTTTCTATATAATGTTTAATCAACAATAAGACTTGTCTGTCTAATTACATATACTCTTTATTTCAACTGCCTCTTGGTTTAAAGCATTCCAGACCAGGTTATTTAGCTGTCCAAAATCAGAGAATATTTCTTTGACTAAGCTGCTTGCATTATGAACCTTAGATATGTCGATTTTGTTGTTTACAATCTTTATCGTTTTCAATCTTCTTTGGAATTTTACATTGTGGAAACAGCCATCCGAAACTTTCCAGAGTTAAGAAGTATGTTTACTACGCATTGTCAATTCCAATTACTTGCTGGTGAGATGTAGTGACCTGATATTGTTCAAACAACTTGCTCTACAATAAAATATAATTTTCTTGGACATTTCTTTCTATCTGTGCCTCTTGTAATATCGATCAGGTAGGAACGTATTCTCTGTCAATCCAGGGAAGTTGCTTGTGTGACAAGTGGTAGTATCAGAAATTATTAAAATGTTACTATTAAAATCTTTACCGTTGTTTTTTCTCCCTTGGGGACTTAACAAATATATTTGTGTTTCGTACATTCTGTTAAAAAGTAATATATCTGAGGAGGTACCGATTAATTTGTACCTAAGCAATTCCACCAATTGGTCGACATAGGACTACAAAATAGATTTTTGATTTTTTTACGAAAAAATCTTGGTCTTCTAATCAATTCTGTCAGGTTCCCCGAGGGGAAATACATCAGAAATACCCCAAATACATCAGAAATATCCCAAATTTTTCTTCTTTTTCACAAGTCAAGTCCAATCAGTTCAGTGGTAGTGGAGCGAGTGTCTGTGCACCGTCCAGAAATTTCACCCGCGAGTATTTTTGGTTGGTGTTACTGATTTTTTCTGTTTTTGAGTGTTGGGGTTTCTTATTTCAAGGAAAATAGACCATCCACCCACCCTAGCTCTCTATCCCTCCTACCTACAATATCCATTTGATTAAGTGTTGAATACCGTAGACGTACACACCACAACGTGCTGTGTATGCTACGCTACCCACCCTATAAATACATGTTGTCAACATGCCTGTGAGCGTGGGTGTTATGTAATGGTGGCAGTGGCTAGTACTGAATTTAAGCTATGTAAACACGGCGTGTACTAGAGCGGAGGAGGTCCGAGAGGGGTGGGAGTCAAAACAAATTGGACGCCACTTTTTAAACGCAGGTTCGCAACCTGCGTTTATTGGAATGGGTTCGCCCGTGACCGTTTCAGTGACCGTGCGCTCTGGTCAGCATTGCCACAAGTTCCTAAGGGAAATCCGAATGCTGCGCAATTGCGGCTGACGGGACGCGTCGATATACAGGTCCGCCGGGAGCCGTCACTTTACGCTGCAATCCTAAAATGGCATATACTACTCACAGACTCTCAGAATTCCCATGCTATAATTCGTATGTAAGCTTATCGTAGGCTTAGTTTTGGTTTCGGTAGGCATAGGTAGGGTTTGGTGCTGCGTTTTGCAGCTGAACTGGTATTTTTGCGTACGATTGCGTGATAGGACTCCTACTTCGTCGTCAAACACTCTCTTTCTCCTCCTCTTATAGTCCTTCCCAGAGGCCTTCAATAATCCTTCTGTGTAGACAGTACTAAAAGGTCTAGGGGTGTCCTCCTCCTACTCCTCCTCTCTCCTCCTCTCTCTCTATCTCTTGCTCCTCTTTGCGTGATTGGACCCCTACTGCGTTCCTATGGGCAAATTGGCTTGGATTTTTTTTTTAAAAAAATGGTTTCTCAGCCCTGGAAACTAAATATTTTTCCCGCTCTCTTTCTCTCTCTCTCTCTTCCCCGCTCCCCGCTCCCAATGATAGGACCCCTACTGCGCTCGTCCTCTCTCTCTCTCTCATGTTATGATGTTTGCCTAAAGAAATTGTCCCCGTCCTCGGCCGCGATTCGAACACGGGACCCCTCGCTCTCAAGTCTAGCGCCTCATACTGCTCAGCCACCAGTCACAGTTGATGATTGGTCACACAAACCTAGTGCTGTTTGGCAGTGCTGCACGTGCTGTGACGTCCCTTTACAGCTCAGACAAGTGAAAATAAACTTCTCCAAATTCACAGAAATGTTCATTTATAAACAGAATCGTTCATTTGGGATCTTTAATAAGAGTCATATTAAGCTTCCTATCTCTTTAGTTACTTTATATAATTCATAAAATAACTTTTAAAGGTGTTTTCGTTGGCCCAGCTGAGTGGGCGATAATGGGGGATTCAGCCCACTCAGCTGTCCACTGAGCGAGGGTCCAAGCTCATGGACTAGCACTGAAGGATGCATGTATGTATGTATGTATGCATGTATGTATACATGTAGTGTACTTGAAGAAGTGTTATCTATGCATCTATGTGGTGCACTTAGAGTGTACTAGGAGTGTACCGTACTTGGAGTGTACCGTACTTGGAGTGTACCGTACTTGGAGTGTACCGTACTTGGAGTGTACCGTACTTGGAGTGTACCGTACTTGGAGTGTACCGTACTTGGAGTGTACCGTACTTGGAGTGTACCGTACTTGGAGTGTACCATACTTCGAGGTACTTGAAGGGTACTTGAATGGTACTTGAAGGATACTTGGTGGGTACTTGAATGGTACTCGGTGGGTACTTGATTGGTACTTGAAGGGTACGTGGTGGGTACTTGAAGTACACACACTGTACTTGTGTGCACACACTGTACTTGTGTGCACACACTGTACTTGTGTGCACACACCGTACTTGTGTGCACACACTGTAGGCCTACTTGTGTGCACACACTGTACTTGTGTGCACACACTGTCCATCCTTCACTCCAGCCTTCATTCCACCCTTGCTCTGATATATTCATATTTTTAATTATAATTATAATCATTATTATGTAATCGACCTATATTTATACTTATAATCAAAAAATTTCCTTAATTTTTACTTATAATTACAATTCTATATAATTCGAATAATTAAAAACCTGCGTTTACACAAGCTTATGCTTGTAATTCTTGTTATGTTTAAAATTGCTACTTTCCTGTACCATATTATACATAAGTTGTCCCATAAAAAGGCATCAGGAGGAACATGACTTGCCTTACAGACGATGTAATGGTGCCCATTTACATGGGAATACATAGAAAACAGGGCCATACATACGAGTCTTGTATAAGAGGGAAATGACACTGTAAGGAGGTTTAGAAGTGGGCTAATTCCGCCCTCTAGAGGGCGGGTCGGTTGCTCAAAGTCCAGAAGTATCAAACCGCCCATAATATGTTTTTCCTGTGATAAATGAGGTGCTTGTGACTGACGTTTACAGATTGTTGAATGATCCCCCCCATTTAATCTCCACATCGCGATCGGCGCTGTGGATTCCCTGCTGCTATGACGTCATTACATGGGCCTCGTTCTGGGTAGGGTTCCGGTGGGGAAACCCCGCGACTATGACGTCATTACACGAACGTAACCGAGTGTTACCGAGTATTCGTACGGCCGAGGGGGGTTAAGGCTTAAGCATTACAAGCATTACAAGCATTACAAGTATACATTACAAGTATAGTAAAGACCATATGAACCCAGACGTTTTACTTCGCAAACATGTGAAGGATGGCCAATCCGTACTTGGTTTCTCCCATGGATGGCGAAAACATAGGTAGTTGGGTGAGCGAGATGGATTTTCTAGACTATAAAATAGCCCCCGGGTGGGCGGGGTGCGTTATGACGTCATGGTAAATGCAGGCATTGCTTTGCTCTGCCACTAGCACCTCCTCATCCAGTGGCAATCCATAGCCAGCGGTAGGGGGCAATGGTCATCAACATGTAGTTTTATATATAGCGAGGCAATCTATAGATCCAGAAAAGTGTACTGCCTTGAATTGGATTGTTCTAATAGTTTGGTTATATTTCTGAACGCCTAATATTGTTTTTATATATACAAATGAAGCATTGTCGTGAAAACGGCCCTCCCAAACCGCCCGGGAATCCCGATTACTAAACTATTTCTAGCTGCTTGGTCACGCCAGTTACGGCATGGCTACCGAGTCCCGTTCTCGTTCAGACATTTTGCTTTGAGTTTATCTGCTCAGGTCGTATGGGTTCCACCAACCCAACGACCATGCAGCAGACAATAAGATTTTAGCAGAAGAATCTATATTTCGTTACCTTTTTAATGGAATAAATGATAATCCCGGATTTTCTACCTGCAACAGGCTATGTCAGGTTTGTTTTTCTGATCGGAGGGCTTCCCCGACCTGCCGCTATATATGACGTCATTGCACACATGGTCACGTGACCGAATCGGATGATATGATTGGCTTAGAGTCGTAGTGGGCCTCTTCCATCTATTTTGTTATGGCGGCCATTTTAAACAGCCCTCGCTTCGAATATGTGGTTAGCGATAACTTATTAATTATTCATTGAATGAAACATTTTTCCATTTGAACCTTGCTCCCCTTGACTCGATCTAGCATCTGGGATCGGTTAGAAAGTTCCGGAAAAAAATAAAGCATGAAAACAGGTCGATGATGGGCAGTTTCTGTATATACGTCGTTTCTCCCTTCGATCAGTGCCCTGGTCACGTGATTTGAGAAACATAGCGGAGCTATTCCTAGCGGAATAGCGGTAAGGGGGCTGTTCGTCCAGTTTATTCGAATTTCTTATGACCCTGGGTACCGAATAGTTTGAATAAAACATATTTCTGATAACCTATTGATAGATTTGCATTGCGAAAATGTTTGGGGAAGTCTATATGACACCGTAGCGCGAGGTATGTTAACTTAGAATAGAAATGGAAGGAAAATACTAAGACGGGTCAAGTGAATATGTTGTTGATAGTTTCCAATGTATTCTACCATATTTCATAAATGTGGTTGGATATTTCAGTTTATAACTGAATTAGAACATGTAATAATTATAGAAGTACTTATACATATCGGGAATTTTTTTCTGTCACCGTAACACGAGGTATATTTTAGGAATTAGATAATGAAATATTTAGGGTTCAATTAATGAAAGTAAGTCACCATATTATTGCTAAAATATTAGCAGCACTCCGTCTAGTTTAGGCACGAAAAAAAGCAATAGAAGCATTTTTTACAAAATTCAGCCCTGGATGGCCAAATGATGGAATTGCGGTCTGCAACTTCTGCTTAACTCCACTTAAGCATCAACATTAATTAATTATATACAATTAAGTATTTCAATACTTCACAATGTATTCATTGAACAGTTCATAGATGGAAGCATTTTTCAAAGTCTTTTTTGGGGGTCACCGAAGATTACCAAGATAAGCATAATACACGAACTCGTCTTTCCACAAGTAGCGAATCGGTTGTGAGACACATCCCGTACAATACAATCAACATGAGTTTCATCTTTTAGAACGTACTAAAGTAGGTACTCCCTGTTTTTAGGATTGGCATCGGCATTCCCCACAATTAAAACAACTCCCAGTGCCTCATAAATCAGTGTGGCGATGGCGAGGGATAATATCTGGCTGAAATTCTTGGAATCACAATGTAGCATTAGCTAAGTCTGTTAGTTGATGCGCGTGTCTGATCGCCACTGCCCTCTGCCCTCCTCTACTTGTCTTTTCCATTAGACAAATTAATGGACAATGTAATGGCAATCGAGTTGTCTCCATCGGATGTCACGATATGCCGATTCCTATCCATTTTAGATTTCATGAACTACTTCATTCGCTCATCCGTACGTTCTAATTAAGACGAAATGTGACACTGACCAGTGGCTAATCTAGTGGTCACCATGACCGTGACTCCTGCATGTTAATACGATTTCTGAATAATGATAATAACAATTTATAGCGTCTTCAATCCGGACTATCTTTTTCTGGCTCTTCATCCCTCTCCATTTCGTCTGAACTCGACTCCTCGTTAGCTGGATAATGAAGGGTAATAATATGAATCTATTAACAATTCATATTTCCCACGATAAACATGCATCCATATACGGAATCGCCTACTATCATGCATTATACCAGTATATTATGCTCTGCTACAAAGCCTTCTCAGACTTCAATACTAAACATTTATAAAAGGAGACAGTAAACTTATTTTTGGGGGTCTGCCAGCATCATGCTAAAAGTGGATCATTACTTTGATTTCCTCCAAATCATACATTTAAGGGAATGACATCAACATAAGAAAACTTATCTTACCTCTCATTTCACCTCGCTTCTTGAGTAAATCATTGAAGTATTCTGCTGCACATACATAATAATCAGTCCGTTTTGTCCTCAGTATGTGAGTCACCAAACCTTCCATCAGTAACTTGAACTCCCCTTTACGTTGGGACAAGGACTTCGAGTCGCCGTCTTCCATCTTCGTTTCTGGGACTTGGACTCCAGTATTAATTAACTGTAGCACCTCACCTGCTGATGAAGAACCAACACATACTATTGCGAACACATTGATTGAACTGTGTATCCATACATCCATGTGTGTGAGGATTGCATAGCATGAATTATAGTGTAATTTCCCTTCTAGGGTATGTTTGCCATACCAAATTAACCGCTAGACCTATTAACATCCAAGAGTGAACTGGCGTGGCCACGATTGAAGTTAATAATGCATAACCTTAGATTCAGCTTCACCACATATGTTATTATCCCGAAGGACCATGTATCCATGGCAGTACCTTATTATATATGTATGCGGGATGAAGTCGCTTGAATATGTACAATTCACCTTCAACAAGCTTCTAAATAACCCGAATTTAAGATAGAAATGAGGTTCAGAATACAGTTCAACATAACTTTTTAAATCAACGCAATACCTAATTGTATGGTCGATATACCTTGTATGTATCATATTTCGGCCTAATTTATCAGAATTTACTCAAATGCTTGTGTTTTTCGACGTCCTGATTCATTATAGTTGGGTGTTGAAAGAAATTTAATTTGGCACACATTGCAATTCAACGCTATACAGACGGTAAATAGTAGATATCAGAGCTTATGTTAGGCTATGTCATTAAGTATACACAATTTTATCTAGAGTCTTCGCGTTATAGCACAGGAAACCTTCTATATATATAGAAATCAATATAATTGGAATATTCTAAGAACACGCACGCAGTCACTCTTTTCTATGTCGACGCCTTCGCCATTTGACTGGAAATTGATGTGTGACGATCATCCCCGTAAAAACAGTATACTACATGCTCCCATGTTTCTGGTTATTCTGGCTGAGCGTTTGGCAAGAACTAGCTTAATTAACAGCATTTCCCAGTCGACGAAACTGCACGCCAACAACACATAACAAAATGGAGATATGGGAAGGTATGTAGAAGAATGTAGAGCGTCCAATGACAAGTGGCATCCATTTAATCAATAAAAGAAGCGAACTTGCGACTGTTATGCGCTTTGATGTTCGCAATAGATTTTCCTCTGGCCGTGACCCCCTAACATCATAGGATCCAGAATTAATTTGGTCAATTGGTGATATATGAGAAGTATTAGCTGGACTGTTGGATCTAATTTGGGATCCATGCAATAAAGTATTTATTGGCCACACAAAATGCTGTGCGCCATATGTTACGTCTAGGCAAGATATACGAGAATGTCTATTCAAATTATATATTACTTTTCTTATGAGTTAATATTGATTAATAGGAAGTCAAGGTCTATGTCGTAGTTTGATGGTTATTTTGTGTTAGGTGATATTGATCGCATGCCCGTAAGTAGCAAATATTGATTTACATGCACCCAAAAAAAATATTATATATTATAATATGACTGCAGGGCCTCATGCCGCTCTTAACACGCGTCTATTAATACTCTTCGCAATTGCGGATGACATAGGAATTTAGAAAATGAAAACTTTAAATCTGTTTTAAATGGGAGGGATCGATCGGATTTATAGTTCACCATGTTGTATATATCACGAATCTCTGACCATACACAATGTTAAAAATATAAACAAGTCGTCTGACATAATATTTTAGAGAAACAAAAACATATTATATACCATGCATGAAGCCCTAGTGGAAGTTGTATAAAGCGCTCTGTTATTCAGGCGGAAGCAAGGGGAGGGAGTTACGAAGCCTGGATATAGGGGGAGAGGGGGAACTCATGAATCTGTAAAAGTCCCCCCCCCCCCACCCCACCTCCCCATATAGACTCTCGTTGATATAGTTAAACAGTTTACAAAGGTGAAATAGATACCAATGTCAGACACGACCTATATTTTTTCAATATCTGCTGCCTTTCAATATAGAGTTAATTCGTTCACCATTAACTGACCGTTTGACTTGAGGACATGGGGACTCCTAGAATTGCCATACACAACACCAACCATATATTATCTACGATTTCAGTATTAGCCTATAGCATTAAAATGATAATGGCATATATCATGCAGTCGTCTCTGAATAAATAAAAACTTTTAAACATGTCTATAGTACATGCCCTTGGATTGGCCTGAGGTGCCCTCAAGGCTTCGGACGAAAGGACATTAAGACGCCTATTAACTATTGATAACAACACAATTTATGCGTGATTGGAAAAGGACTGCAGAACTAATACAAGCAGGTTCTTGTAAGATCTTATTCTAATTAGCGGTGGAGTCAACCGAAGCTAGGTAGCAGAGTTAAGCCCCGAATACACAGTCACGATTTGGGAATCAGACACGATTTCAGGATCTACGATTAATCGTGGGTGCTTATTTGCCTGAAATCGTGCCTATTTTTAGACCTACACATGCACGATATGGTGAAAAAAGTGAAATCGTTGGTAAAAAGTGAAATCGTGGGTGGGTTGGCAGTCAAGATTTGATCTGCGATTCTGAAATATAGAGGTGAGAACATTCTTTAAAAAAACGACCCTAGAAGCCAACAAGAAATTATTAAACTGTAAAAATAAAATAAAATATAACATTACTCATTTTTCTGTGACACATCACCTATTTTTTGGTGTGTTTTTTTCTCTTTTTAATTGTTGAATAAAATAAAATAAAATATGAGAAGAATGAGACCTAATGTCGACATGTGTAGAGGGGAAACTCTGCATTATAAAAGTGAAAGAATTATGTTGATACTCCAAAAATTAGGGAAGTTATAGCAGTTGAAAGTAAAATTATTAATAATTAAATTCTTTTATATTGCCAGATCGCAGATGGACCAACGATTTTCGAATAAATCCGAAAATCGTAAAAGCACCTACGATTTGTCGTAGACCTCATTATAGAAGTCTACGATAAATCGCAGCACCATCTACACATGGACGATTAATCGTAGAAGCAGCGGCGATTTGATTTGAAATCGCAGAAGACCCTTTTTTCCCCCTACGATGAATCGTACATCCAAATCGGCGCTGAATTGGCGCTAAATCGGCCCTGAAATCGTACATGTGTAGGAGTTTTGGCACGATTTGGGACCTACGATCTGATGTGCAATCTCAAATGGACAATTTGAAATCGTACGACGGATCGTGGATGCCAAATCGGCCCTCAAATCGTGACTGTGTATTCGGGGCTTTATGCACCAACTGCCATTGTTGACGTGTGGCTTTGGCACCTGAGCTATATCCATGCATATAGCTTTTTTTCGTTAGTCGATCATTTTCTTAACAATAAATAACATATCATAAGGAGCAGAACATTCCATCTGTACCAAAGATAGTCAAAATAAACATAGAGTATGATGGCATTTATAATTAAAGAGTTGGCAAAATTGCATTTATAAAGAGTTGGCACCAATTGTACATCAACCTGTGAAATGATTTCAAACGGATAACATTTAATATGGCCATGGCATATGTATCCCGAGAAGTATGTATTTGTAGACTAGTAACTAATATTGGTGTTAGTAATGACTCAACAATGACCCAATTCTGATCGGAAAACAGAGATCGAGGCTTTGCAAATTAAATACCCTCTAAACAACTACATTAATCATGCGTCTGATTATCAACAATTACATTTATGATTACAATTAGAGACTATGCTTATAAAGTTCGCCACCAACAAAGGCACTGCCTCACCAGAAGCTAATTTCGACTCCTTCCGGACTAACTATACAGTATAGGAGGACAATCCTTCCCCAGGCTCGGAAGGTACGACATTATTACTCAGGTAAGATTCCGTATCCCCTTTCAGCTCTGGCAATTCATGCGCCTACCAAATTAAACCGACTCGACATCATGAGTTGGACATTGTATATAATATGCGCAAATATTTGCCAACTTTCTAAACCTATATATAGCCGATTTAAACAAGTCATGTCCACCGATTTATTTATTTAAATCAGGGAGTCCAATGTGTACACGCTATCAAGTTGACACAACTAATTATATTTACCTGTTTGAGGGAAGATCAGAATTATCCGGTTTCATGCATGACATCCAGATCCATCCTGAATCTCAAACTTGCGATGGTAGTTTTTAGCTCTCTCAAGGAGGATCACCAATAGTGCAAGCTTGCACTATCGATGAATCAATTGAAATTTGGTGTAGATGTCTCCAGTGCACGAGAGATCAACCTCTTCTTCACCATTGGTAGGGTCAGCAAACTGGACTCCTGTATAGGATGAATTTGTCTCCCTATTCTTTGACCTGAAGCTTGGACATCTGAAGCACTGCATATGGGCTCAAGAGCTATTGTAGTAATTCACTGAAGCTCTTGGTGAAATGTGCCTCCCGCTTTTCCACGATACCAGCACAACCACAACTGCCACCTTCCACTTAGTCTTTAATGCACACACCCACAGACTGAGGCTCAGGTGGAAGCAAGCTCATGTACACACGTATACCCCATGGCTTTACCGTAAATCTCCAATTTAAGGACCCCCTTAATTGATCAATGCTCACATGGCAAGTAGGCGACAGTGTCATTTTCAAATGTGGAAATATCATTTTGACGGTAATAGAATAATAATAGATATATAACCTTAGGTCACATTTCAACATGTATTAAGATCGGTTAATATCAGCCGGGAGGGAGAGGAGGTGGGGAGCTTATAACACTAGCTTACATAATATGTGGGTGTATACTATATATAATAAGGCTTTGCCCAAGCATGTCCGTCAGCGGGACGACCAGGTATTAGGGTGTATCACTGTATGAAATTTAATTCAGTCCTCACATTTATACAATATAATATAATGTAATCCATATAATATACGGGTAGAGCGATTTCTACGAAAAGAGGTAGCAAAGAGGGGTTTCTTTGTGTCACATGTTCTCGGAATCTGGGGTCTCCCAATCTACTTTGTTGGTCTCTACAGGTCCGTTGACCCTGTCCGGAGGTCATTATATGTGGTTTGTGAAGGTATCTGGGGTGAAATGTGATTTTGAAGCCTTTTTTAAATTGGGATCTCTACACTCTATTTATATCCTTAGGAGGGTGAAGAAGAGGGGAGGGAGAGGGTGGGAGTATTGGAGAGATAGAGGGGATGGAGAGGGTGTAGGAGGGGTAGAGTTAAGAAAAGTGAGGGAATAGGAGAGGGGGATTGAGGGGGAGGGAAAGAACAGGGGGAAAGAGGCGAGGGAGAGGATGTAGGGGAAGGGAGAGAGGGGAGGGGGAGCATGAGGAAGAGGGGAGGGAGAGGGGAGGAAATCAGAGATGGGGTTGGGAGAGAAAAACAGGTATGAAAGACAGAGAAGAGGGGGAGGGAGAGGGGGAAGTGTGGGGAGAGAGGGTGACCGTCCAGAGGATGGGTACTTTGCTAGTATAATATAATATAATATGATATAATATAATATATTATGATATAATATAATATGATATAATATAGTATATAATATAATATAATAATGATATAATAATTATAATATAAAGTAATATAATATAATATATGCATTTTTGTTGTTTCATTTCAGGAAGATAGATGAGATTTGAAGAAAATATGGTTCACTTCTTCTGAGAAAATAGGCCTACACATCCTCAAAACTTGTATTCCGGTGTTGTCTACCATGGGGGAAAAATCCTGTGTATTCTTTGAATGTTGTCTAGATATTATAGCATTCTCTGAAGTCTAGGTTTAATATAATGAGGAAATACCATAAATCGAAATGGCAGTTACATGTTAAGGAGTTTAAGGTGACACAAATAATGTTTCAGTTTGTGGAATGGTCCATGGATACTACATTATTTCACCTCTGGAACAGAGTGTCCATAGACTTAGTATAGGCTTGTTATATGCGAGCAAGCGGGAAGAAATATGTTTCATTCATCCCTAGGGAAGAAACAGATGAACCAGTTTATCCTTCTGGGTTTTCATTGATTACTCTGAAAGTAGGCCAGCGTTGTCATGGGGACACGTCATGCCATGACGCTACATCCTCTGCTAAGCATTGAAACTGCGGCAGCCGTCGTCAACGTCACAACGGCTGTCATAAACTCGAGCGCTAAACGGAACCATGCCACGCCCTCGCCGCGTTTCTCTCGCAACAAGTTACCATAATTAAAATCATTCCAGGACATTTAAAATCATTTGGAAGAGGTCAAATAAATCTACCAAGGGGAAAAAATCTTGCGTATTCCTCGAATGTCATCTAGATATTATAGCATTCTCCGAAGTCTAGGTTTAATATAAATCGAAATGGCAGTTACATGTTAAGGAGTTTAAGGTGACACAAATAACATTTCAGTTCGTGGAATGGTCCATGGAAACTACAGTACCAACAAAAATGATATATGATACATAAAGATGGACGATGGGATTCTGCTTCATATGCAGAGAGAATCCATTCAAGTTAATTAATGCGTTCATTGCCGTTCTCCTCAATCAGTTGTTCTGCCAACGATATGACACAACACCAATTCGATTAACCATATTCTGGTCTTTATTGGATGTTATACTGATGATGGGATGTGACATTCAGCTAATAAATTCAACAATAATTCTTGTAGGCCTATATGCTGGTAACGCACCTCGTAACATAGTGAAAAATGGTGAGGTTTTATATATTGTATAAAATGTGTTGTTATTTGATTTCCATACTGATTAATTAAAACACATATTCCATAGAGAAAGCTACATTCATTAGCTTACCAGTATTTGTAACACTGAAATAGATGTAATAGTTGTGATTCGAAATACTCAGAAGCAAAATGCAAATCTCGTGCTTTTAGGTATTTCCACAGAACTATAACAGATCTAGTTGTGTGGTATTTCTGTGTCTTTTGACCTACACATGTGTACTGGCCTTCATCACTCAGGGACAATCAATTACAAGTCCTTTTGATCGTGGGTTATAATTATATTATGCAGCAACCATGTTATGACAGATAAACAATATATAGCAACATATGCTATAGTCAATTGTGGAATAATTTGTCAGTGGAAAGTAAGAATTTGTCATGGCCCAGGCTGAAATGTGACTTGAAAAATCGAGATAACCTAGCGTGTGAGTAAGCCATAGTAATCTATGGAAGAAGAAGGTATTTGAAAATGAAGTGACTTGTTGCAGCAGTATATTGCTGGGAGTTGGAGATAGACATGGATGTTTATAGTAACACTTGTAATTGCGTTAGAAATTGATGTATATTTTTAGATTTTGTGATGGACTGATCCTTTGTGGACTTGTGTTTAACATGACGAAAAACATGTAGAAAAATGAACGCACGAGGAGCTGTAGCCTATGTATATCTAAATGAAACTATTATAATTCGGTAAAAACTTGTGGGCATGGTATACAGCCTCCCAGACACTGCTCTTATTACATTCTATTTTTATATCACAATCTCATATTTAGAAAAAAAAGTCAGAAACGATCTCTTTATTTACCTTGCTCGCTACAATGTCCGCCATATTGACTGTCAAACCTGTAGCGTATGACGTCACAAATGGATGTCAAATGGAAGCCACTAAAAAATACGCCTAAATTCACGCGTGGTTTCTCTGTGACGCTATACGATGGTCAGCTTTCACTCTGTTCCAGGGTGTACAACCCCCGATCGTGATATAAAAATGAAACTATTATAATGAAGGTCTGTTGTAAATTAACTTATCACATCTCATAATATAATGCTTTAGTAACGACTAAGTAAGGTTAAAACAAAAGTCTGTATGGTATTTACCATCTTTCTGACAAATGAGAACTATCACACTGTGAAACTTTGTCAATAAAATTTATTTTTTAAAAAATATCTAGCATCCACACACTGCAGATGTCGAAATGGCACAATAAAACAAGACATGTAACACAGCAATGGTCCAACACCAGCAGTACACCCAAGATTAAGCACTACACATTACAAGCGAATTGGTTGACTCAACAACAAATTTGTTCTTTTTTAGGGAAGGAAGAAAAGAAATATAGTTCTTCACAAACATAGATGGGGAAAGAGATAAGTGCCTTTGTCATGCAAAAGACCAAAGACAGATATCAACCATTATATAGGTGCTAGAAGAACTTGATTTGATAAATTTTCATTCATTATATATAAATTTTGATTAGTTATTATAACTTCGATGTATATTTTTCATACTGATATATCAAATAACATGAGGTTTTTTACTTGGCAAATGAAACGTATCACAAATGTGAAATTTTGTCAATAAAAGTATTTAAAACAAATTAAAAAATTAGGTAGATGTATCCTAGAAGGCTTGTCAATAACTTTATGACTTTCCAAATCATAAGCCAATGCCGTGTATGGATCATGATTCCTCTTGTAAAATAAATAAGGGCGAACCCGCAACATTTTGGTTGGCTATCTCTCAATATTAAATACTAGTTTAGATGAATTGGTAGTGGTAATGTTGGATTCATCATTACGTGTCAGAGGAGTCTGACATCGTGTCGCCGAGTTCATCTTTAGTGAATTCTGTAGAAATCATTAACCTTTTCTTTCGTCTCTTTATCAATATCCAAACTAAAAAGTAAAATATGCCACTGATTGCCTTGAGAGTGCCCGTTGTCCCATGTAAAAGAAATCGAAATTTGTCAGTGTCGTAGACGCGACACGAGCCGGTGACTCCACACTTTTCTTCCCAGACGAGACAGGCAGAGTCAATGAGGCAACCATATAATAAAGGACCAGGAACAAAACCTGTGCAATGGAAATAAATAATATTTTTTAATCTTACATCTTTTAGGACGAAACATTTGGCCAAAGCTATTCCAGCACATTTGGGACCTCTGCATGCATGGATACCAGATCAGTACTTTAGTCGGCTGCTCTATCCCAACACACTTACATCCAAATAGAAATGTGTAGATACCCACAAGTTTACAGGTGAAAGCTTTTTATATATTTAGTTATTACAAGCGAAAGCTTAATTAGTATCATGTTTGTTTAATTCTGAATATATGCAGTTAAATGACCTTACTTGCTAGTGACACTATCGTTCCAGTAAAGCCCATGGCCATCGATCTGTCCCTATCCTCGACAATCCTGAAAATATTAGAAAAGCAAAGATACGACGTTCACCCTCAAATTTTCACTGCACTGACCTGATGATATTAAATTTCGCATTATTTTTAACAACAGGCAAGTAGCCCCATACAGTATGTGAGGTCAGTTATATATAATTGCCATAGTTGGTATATCTACCTCCTAGTGTCCCCATTAGAATGACCACTGCTGTGATATTGATTACTGTGTGGCTGCAGATTCTAAGAATTAATTAAGGTAGTTTTCTTACCTCAGGCACACCGTTGTCCCTGGTACTGACGCCATTGTTCCAATAATGGCGCCTGCCGCAAGGAGAGCTGCGTAGAGACGCCATTGTCTACACTCGGAGTCACAGTGACCAGGTGTGGCAGTTCTGTCGTCAAGATTCTCCGACCTCACACATAAACAACCCTTGTAAATCTGTAGCAGTTCAGTAATGTATTTAGAAAGTATTATATAATAAGGTCGTTCAATATTAGTCAATGCAGTTGTTAATTTAACGGTACGCGTTTGTAGATGGTTGTTTTCTGTGCCGATATTGGCGGATAACTATCGAAAGCGTGTCTATCGGATCGAATTGATGTTAATCATCGAGTCAACATAACAATGTCATATAGAAGATTAAAATAATTGTCAGTCTAGATATTTTTAAGTAACACCCCAATTTTAAAAATAGAATGCTTAATGAATGAGTGGTGTCCGTCGTCCAGCCTTATTACAATAATGGTTGCAAATGAAGAGGAACTCTTTATTTACCTTTTTAAACATGCTCTCACCTTTCAAGTATAGTCTACTCAAAAGAATTCTAAATTGTTCGGTTTATTTCTATAATATTATGAAAGTTTGAATATGCCGCCTGGGCCTGCTTGAATATAAAAAGGAATACCCTGCTTTGATTTTGGGTTGAGCAGCCGGCGTGACAAGGTGAGAAATAAGACAGACCATCAGTGCCACACACGGGTTCAAATGTTTCTGGTGGACACCAACAGGAAGACGAGCAGTTTGATACAGGTTGGCTGCAATAAGAATGGCTATATATTATCTTATAATAAAATATTATATAATATGTTATAAAGAACATTTCAATTTTCTGAAAATATTAGACACGCTCCTGGTTGATCATATGAGACAGGGAGAATGGGGACTGATCTAAAGTAGTACTTCACCAATCCGGTTTTCACCTTACGACTGGTCTTTTGCGGTTAACGGCTTACGGCCGGAACCAATGATGCCGGAATAGAGAACGACAGACTAATTGGTGAAGATCTAGCTACATGCAGGTAATACTAGATCTTCACCAAGATTTTCGTCCTTGCAGCAGATACGGTTCTCTATTCCGGCATCATTGGTTTTCTATCAGCCGTTAGCCGCAAATAGTAAGGTGAAAACCGGATTGGTGAAGTTACTACTTAACTTGTTTTCTATGTGTTGTCAGATAAGCATTGACTGCGCTGATTAAAACCTTTCCCTTTCTTTTGATCGGCTAATGTGAACTTGACTTTAAGGTGTTTCTCATTAAATCCAGTTAGGCCTACCATGAAATCTCTTGAAAATCGTTCAGCTTAATCATAGGGCAGGAATGGCAATGTTAGAATTACAGAGCAACACCATTGTGTAATGAATGGGCAAGGCACTCAAATACCTTTGAACCCACTGATCTAAAAAAAAAATAACTTCTACCGATAGAATCAGACGGTAGTATACTACCATCTATGAGAATTGGGAAGAGAAATTCCAAAGGTACAAATAGCAAGAAGAGACACTTTTAAGGTAGGGTAGTAGTATATGGAAATCTCCTTTTAATGCCGGATCTCCAGAATGAACCATTTCCCTGTACCTCAATTCTCAACCCTTTGAGTTCTTTTCTCGTGCATTAACATACCTTGGACTACCGAGATAACTCCGTGTTGGACATCTAACCAACATCATTAGTATTACAGCGATAACAAATAACACAACAGTTACAAAGATGAACATCGCTGATTGGACGGGTTTTAAATTCATACGAGACGAGATGATTCCTCCAAGGAAAACGCCAAGCGCGGCCACTGCGCCTACCATTCCTGAAACAAGATCAATCAAATTAAAAAAGTGAATGTCACGTGTGTTGTGATTATTTGATTCTGATGGTGCTAGGATCTGCATTTCCCCTTTTCAGACCTGCAGATTAACACAACATAGTCTCTTAATTCGTAATGTTTCAAAAGGAGATATGGAATGCAGACGGTCTTGTATACTTTTACACGATACCTATTAATATAAGAAACATTCCCTATGGCTTGGGGTGGCCACGATTAGAATTATTTATGTTTGTATTATTGGTCTCATATTGTCTTCAATTTGGAGCAAGCATTCCCAGTCAAATACAAGTAAAACATTGGGAACAAGCATGTTTATTTGAGGATTGAGAGCGATTCAAAAGCCACGAGACACGAATTATTACGTATCCCCTCATATTTCCCCTATTGTTTCTAATCTAGTGCTTTTTCCTCACGGACAATTTGTGTAAGGACAGGTGAGGGGTCTCCATTACATTTCTTCACTTACCTGTAAGTATATTCGCCATCGAGGCGGACATGTGAAATTGCACTTCCAAATATTTTGCCAGAAATGTAAACATCCCGGATATGACAAAGGCACTAAAGCATCCTCCCAGTACCAAACATACATACATTGGGTTTGTAAGCAGCCTCCACAGGGATTGGAAAAAATCTGCAAAAAATTGAACATAGTTTGCTTCACATAAAGAAATATTAAGATTAAAATTTGTTACAAAGACCTTTTCGTAGACTATCTATTTACAGACATTCAAACATAATTGAGCAACTCTACCATTTTGACAACATTCGGCCCCTGGGCACCCACAGAATCGCCAGAAATTAAATTTATATTATTCAACACTTTTGGGTTGTTTCATTATTCTCAGAGGTAAGTGGATCCAATTGTATAATTTAAGACCATTATGAAAATATATCATATGTTTACAGAGGGGCGAACAATAAGGAATACATCCAAATATTTGTTCTTTTCGTTCTTTTCTTATCATTCGTTAGAATTTTAATATACAGTAGACTACAATTGCTGTGCACATGGTAATGTTTTAGCAGGTGCTCAATTTGTCCACAAAATGTTGTTAGAGCCATTTATTTACCTTTCGCTGGGTTATGTTTCTTCTTTGAGGTTTTCTTGGGTGTCTTCTTTGACGACATTTCTATACCCATATCTAAATCGTCTTCCCGTTGTATCTTCTTTGGGAAAAACGCGATGGGAATAGAAGCTGTTAGAAGGAGACAGGGGTTGACTAGATAGCCCAACCACCAGGCACCAATCCAGCGGGAGTCGGATGAATCATACCCCGGGTCTGGAGGGAGATAATAGAATTATTTCAGTTCATTTTCAAAGGTAGTGGGACAACATCTATCTGACTTTAGTCAGGTTATTCAGAAGTAACCTCTATAAAAACAGTAATTATATCCAATTAAGTGGAACTAAAAACAGATAGATGGCTTGAGCTTTATGTTAATCATTTTATTATTTTGCCACAAGGGTTTTAACATAAATATTCATTGAACTACCTTCAAGAGACTCGTGTAGACTTGTGTATATCCCTCCAGATAGAAAACCGAGGACAGGTCCGAGTGGTCGCATCATATGCAGGAAAGCTGTTGTAAAGGATCATCCACATAATACATATGGGAGCTCAACATGAATTAACTTTTTTCAGTGTACATATAATATGCAGTGATCACCATTATCAGTTTTTACGTTAAGGTATTTTATGTCCCAATATATTTACTTCCTAGTCTATGTTCCTGGACACTTAAAATTAGGTCAATTAGACAACTAAATATCGCCTCAAATACATAGCACACAAAGCGCAAGATAACTATCTGGCATTATGAATACGAGTGAAATTGTATCCATATGGGCTGGTATGAATGGTATGAAGCCTGGTATGAATGGTGGTAACATACCGAAATAAAATGCGAGATTCTTCGGTCCAGCAGCATCATCTACGTAGGTCGTTGTTAATGCAACTAAGGGTGACATAGCTGCACCAATTATCACATTACTAACTTGAAAAAGGGCATATGCTCCATAGTTGTAGTTATTATCCACACCACAGGTGTCAGTAATATTGTTTGATCTGGTCTCGTTGTTACTATTTTTAGATAAGCATGGCAGTTGCATATCTCCTTGAGTAGTTCTGGATGAATTTGTCCAAACATGGGAAGGGGAATCATAAAGAAAATGGGGCAGAGAAGAGATAACTGCTCCAATTGCAACCAGAACAGCCATAACAGAAAGAAATCTAGGTCTGTGCCACTTATTTCCAAAATGACTTGAAAATGTCACAACACATACATAAGCTATTTCTTTTGCACTTAATAAAGCACCAGACGAACTACTTTTAAAGCCGAATCGTTTTTCTATAGTGGTTAGCACTGCCATGAGGTAGGTCTCCACCATAAAGCAACACAATGTATACCAACAGGCCACAACCACGAATACTCGGATATCGTGCAATTTCTTTGAAATAAATCCTGGCTCTTCTTCATGGCGCACAACCCCTCCTTCAATGACCACCTCCATTTCGTTGGTTTCAAATATATCAGCCGTCAAGACCCTTTTCCGTTTGTACTTATTATTTGGCTGCCTTGTCTCCCTCCCTCTATCTATGTCAATAGATTCAAAACTACCGAAGAACTCATTGTTGTTGAAGCGCTCATACTTTTTAGGACGTTCCATGGTGACCTAGGGTGTTTGTACCAGAAAGCTGCGAGTATGAATGAAAGATCGAGAATTAGAGCATTTGTCATGACATGATGAGATTGTCTATTAACATGGTCTATTATGAATGGTAACACATATTACATCTATGAGGATGGATACGAAAACACGAAGGTCGAGTTGTCTCGATAAGCGGCAAATATTCGCTGACAACTGACCATGGCAGGGGCGCCGCTACCGGGGGGATGTGGAGACATGTCCCCCTCCCCCCCCCCCCCACACACTCACACACACCTTTGTTGGGAGCCTAAAAAGGTCCAAGGCTGTTGATTTTTTTAAAACTAAAAAACGTTTGTTTTATTTGCATTAGAACATCTAATTACATATATATATTTCTAAGGATGATTTAGTGTTACTGAATATAGAGATGGGATTTCAAATGTTAAATGGATGTTATTCAAGCAGTATCTGTTTATTTACCTCCAGGTATTAAAAAATGAATTATACAAAAGTAGAAATCCAGAATAGCACTAAATATAGTCTGAACTTTGGATTAGAATAAAGGCTTACTACCATGTACCTGGGGACAGCCTGGGGGGGGGGCACATCCCCTAGACCCTTAAAATGACCCCTATGCCCCCTTACTCAGAAGGGTGGAGAGCCCCTAATGTCCTGCTAAAGGCTCCTGTAGTGGGTCCACTGCCCAAATTTTCACTTTTGGAACTTGTGACTCATTTCATTGTGACACATCACATATGTTCATCACCATAAAGGAATACATTTGTGTTAATCTTTGTTAAGTAAGAAAATATGTCGGAGGGTTGCTGAAGTCATCAGTTAGATAAGACACATGTCGTAGGCTTTCCCCCCAAAATGACACATCAAAATGGGAGAATTCTATTTGCTTTTCTTTCTGTATGGGTCTTAGACGTGTACATATATATACGAAATATGCTGATGCACAGTTGTCACATTATAAAAGGGAAAACAATTGGTGGTAAACTTTTGATGGTTAGAGGATTGCCCTGGGGGTCCTCAAATTTATCCTACAATAGCACTCATTTTGCAAATAAATTCCCCTCCGGACCCCACTAGCCTGTATGAGGCACTCATGGCGGATCCATAAATTAAACAGCGACATTTCTGGCCTTCTCCTTGTTGGCAGCCTTATATCAATGACCTGAAACTGTTCATTATCATTGGAGTTCTTCCCCACCATTCACAGGGTACCTGCAGTCAGTAAAAAGACAGTAATTTTGACTTTTGGGTTAAAATCTTAAAAGCCAGTCATTCCCCATTTCCGATGTGCATCAGTAAAAAATGAGTAAGTTTTTATCTGAGCCCTGTAGAAGCATAAATGTTACCAAAGCCAAAGAGCTAGTATGCTTGAATATTTAGATAATCAAATAATGTTCATACATTCTCGTCCATACTTAAAAATTGGTGTCAAGTGAATTTTGAATATGCATTAATTTGCATGCCCTTCTGTGACAATAGAATGAAATCAAACAATTCAATAATATGGTTAGGGTAACTATGATTGTTATTCTGTTTGATGCATTGCTCTGGAAGCCCTTATAATCAGTAGAATGCACTCAAAGTGCACTCATTTTACTAAATAAACAAACCCTGGGGAAGCATGTTCATGGACTCACTACAATTAAGTTGGTTGCACTTCCTTGCAACTCCCTGTGCATATTTCTTTGTATCCTTTGTAATCATCTGGGTATATATCACACCCATGTAAAATAATTGCTTATTAATTATAGATAAATATTTTAATATTCAGGCAACTAACAACTTTGGTCTTAACAATCATTAGTTTATGCGACGTATTCTTTTAATATGAAGATGTCTTATGTATTTCAAAGACCTTTTTTACCTGGTCCATTTTGTCAGTAAAAAGTTAATACAAATTGACTAATGAGTCATTAAAAGTCAGTAATTCTGATGTTGGCTGGGTTGCGGGAACGATGATTTAACACTACGAGGTAAACATCTTTTTGTATGCTGCATACATGATTTTTTGGGAAAAGGACCAAGACACCAAACCTCTCCACCCCCCCTCCCCCCGCACACTTGGAAATAGCTAGCTATGCCCCTGTCATGGTATATCAACTAGGATCTATATAACATATGCAACAGATCAGTTATCACAAGAACCTAAAAATCGAGATGCATGACAGATCGGTCAATATATATATAGCCTATGCATGGAAGATGATTGGGATGTTCCGATTTAGTAAATCGTATACATAATAGATCGATGTCCATATATATGCATCTATCATGTGATCGTTATGATGTACACGGGTCCTAAATAGTTTTTCCATTTAAATCCTGACATAGAACTTTAATAAAAGTTGTTCATCCTTTCATTCGAATAATGTCAATAAATAAATAAACTTACAGGTTATATAAAACATGTATGAGGAAGTTTTTTCGATCCTTTAATTTGTGTCTCAACGGGCCCCAACATTCTTTGCAGGGGACCATTTATACATTATTTACCATTAGTTACATTTATCGTAGAGTAAATGAGAATCGAACTTACTGTTAAATGTCAGTGGAAGCTGCTATATATATACCCAGTATATCCGATTGTCGACTACATGTTTATAAACCGAATTACTCGTTCAGGTAAGCAGTGTCAGATAGGCTTCCTCATCTACCACGGTAGGGTTATGTTCCCACATACTAAGGATAAAGTCCAATAGGTCATCCCTTTGGTAAAGCTGTTATCTTATATTATAGTGACTTCTGATACATTGGTCTTGTCCGTACAGGTCTATGGCTTGGTCTGTGTCTACCAGGTGTAGGAATAATTATATGTAAGGATATACATCCATGTAGTGTGTTATGCTAATCCATTTTTTTATTCCTATAGATAACATCGGTTTCTGTTTCCTTGAAAAAAGAGTGAACGCTTGGACAAAAGAGAATAATTATGTTGTATCATTGCATCAAAACGGAATGATTTTTTCGGCAAAGAAAACTTCCTGGAAACATTGGCGTGACGTGAGCCGTAACGTCCATTATCAACTTTTTTTTAAAAAAAGACCCCAAGAATTTGAAATAGTCCAATTGTTTGGAGTATATCATCTAGATAATTATGTTAATAATTATGTTAGTTAGTGCATGGGTCCTTATTAAATGGAACATATCTACGGCAACTTAACACTTTCCTGTTTTAATTTTAAACCCGGCCCCACTCTCGACTATACAAGTCGTCAATGCAATACATGGGTATTGACTCATTTCGTAGAGTGTCACATTTATCAGACTGAAGATGTGTTTGAACTTTCCAATAATAGGCGTCCTGAATGTTTTAGCAAATAGATATGAAACAAAAACAAGGCATACTATTCGAAATGCCGAATTTATTTGCATATAGAAATGTAGGGAAGCCGATAATACATTCAATAGCTTTCAATTGACATGTCTATTTTATATCCTAACAATTTAATGGGCATAGAGTGGAACTAATCATAAGGTTTCTGCTTTCATCTATGTCTAGTTTTTCTTTTAAAAGTCTGAAGAAATCCATCCTGGCTGCTTTATGCAGTGAAAAAACAGAGTATAATGGAAACCGCAAGCAACCAAGGTACTATCTTCATGCGATTACCAGACGACACCCAAACATTCGAGTTAGATGACATTATCTTACATACTTCATAATCGTCATAATCCAAATTAATTATACTACATAGATGCACAGCTTTGCAAGCGTTATCACATGTGTAAACGCCAATGGACGGTTTGTCGTCAGAATTAGCGATATCTACAGAATTCCTCAAGAAATATGCTGGGAATTGTGAGTCAGACCGAGAGGTTCCCAAGCTTCCTCGGACAAAGTTACGGTAGACACGGTCAAGTGATCTGGCCGAAGCATCTGGAGTGCCGTAGGCCTGGGTGAAGCTGTACTCGGTTTTCCACACAGCATTGCCTCTGTTGGCATCTTCCAGCTTCATGAAGTGCTGGATGTAGTCAGTGAAGTCCATGCGTCCACTGGTGTCGAAGAGGACAGTGCGGACGGCTGGGTTCCTGGGAGGAAAGCCGGGGGGAGGGCGGCGCCATGGGGTCACCGAGGGTCCAATGTGGAGTGGGACAACTGGAAGTCCTCCTGCGATCACCCGGGAAAAAAGAGGCAATTTATTAATGTTATTTATGACTATTATTATTGAGAGAAGGCTGTTAAATTGACATCGATCCATATAATATGTAAAATTTATATTTTGTATAATATATATTTTGTTGAAATTATATAGTATGATTGATTGATGAAGACTTATATAAAATAGAAGTCGATGTTTAATTTTTGATTTGATGATAAAATATAAATGTGAGTTGATCAGATAAATTGATATGAATAATTGAAGTGAGCTAGGTGATGAATTATGAATGAGATGAAGGGATTTGGAGGGTGGGTATAAATCTTGGGATATTGCTCGATGAATGGTCGGACAGAGAGTGAGGTAGGGGAAAGGGAAGGTAGGAGGAAGTAGTGGCTAAAATATTTTGTGGATAGGTGGGGTGTGTGTGTATGAGCCGTCCAATCAGTGACTCCCCCTTGTGCCAATATGCACCATGAGGGAACGATGTTACCTTTGTAATAAATCCTGAAGCTGTCGGTATGCGTGTGAGCAGCTTGTATTCCAGAAATCACATCACTGTAATCCAGTATTATTTGGTTGAACTTCTTGTTGTACTCATCTTTGAACATATACAGATCTTGTGTTTCAGATATACCCGGGGGTATGTGGGCGAAAATGAATACCTGTAAACACATAAATCACCATTATTATGCATTCCAAAAACCTTTTATTTTATTATCATTTTAACTGATTACAATGACATAAATTTAGTTCTTCCACATAGGAAATATCTCCTCGATTCCGATACACGAATGTCTTGATAATTGAATCTATATTTAATAATACATTCTTTATTTTGCATTTGAAAGTAGGTACATAATTGGTCATGTACTTCTCATTTGAAATTTGGTCTTTCAGATGAAGATTTAAAATTCAGAATCAATGCCTAGAATGGTCGTTGGTCTTAAGGGATGTGTGCACGGAGCTTTCATTTTTATTGAGAATATTATGTACGCAACACAATATGCGCCATATTCATGGATACCATTCATGTACATATACATATGCGGGGTATATATACTACATAGAAAGAATGGAACTCGGTGCTAGTAATTGAATATTTATTGGACGAGATTGCGTAGCAATGGAGTTCATTCGAGTTCATTCACCGACTTCATTCACATTCACTATTTCTTATATGCCCCAAGCATAGACACATGTTGATATATAAACCTTTGTTTGGGGTTTTGAATCGTCATAAAATAATCTTAAAGCTAAAAGAAAACCCAATTCGAATTTTTATCGTACACGTACGATCAAAATATTTTCATTGCACCCCACTTATCGCACCTCTCAAATGGAATGCGCATACAATAAAGTTATTTATGTACGGTTACTTTTCTCCAATGTATTACCATTATGCATTTTAACATATCATTACTTTGACCAAATATCATCTGCTGTTTGTATATGATCAAACCTGGGCCTATGCTAAATATATTTTCCTTTATAAACGTATCAAGGCATTGGGTATGACGGTGATACATACGCAATGTTTCGTACGTATACAATGCTAGGCGAAAATAAGCAAGAGCCGCCGGATCAACAACGAAATGATTTTATAATGTTCCCTTCCAGATGATTAAATGCATATAATAATGATAACAGCTGCATTTATCGTTAGCGCACCGCGTTTGCTGAACATTGGGCGCGTTACATTCTTTAGTTCATGTTTCATGCATGAATATATGCTCATTCCATTTGAAATTGTTAATAAATACAAATAAACTATAGAGGAGAAAGGCCACTTTAAGTCTGACATATTTTGTATTTGTGTTACGGCTTATTTTGCTAACGCTAAGTGTTTTAGTCTAATTTTGCCAGCTCCAACTTGGGATAGTATTTAAAATTTCAATATTTCAAACCGAAAACAAGAAACACAAAATTAATAAGAAACAAAAAATGCATCAAACCCTGAATCCATCGTTCCTTGCATCACTCAACATTAGCCTCATCCAGGCGAACTGTCCCGCGGGGTCTGGTTGTGTGTCAGGGTCTGTCTGCTCGTTAGAAGGCTTATAGAAGTTGGTGTTCAAAACCAGGAGGAGAAGTTTACCAGACAAACTACGTGAGTAGTAACCACCTGAAATAATTTTGGTGATGGAATTTCATTTCATTGTTTCACCGGACTAGATAAGGGAATGTACACCTTAAATTTCCATAAGTTGCAAGTCTAGTTTGCAGTGCGCTTGTGTTTTATGGCAGAATGTATCTAATTTAAGCAATCACACCCGCATATGCACATCAAACCTGTTATCAGACCGATGGAATGTTTCCATTGCTCTGGTTTGTTTTGTGTGAATACGACCCAAAACACAGCATTTGCTGCATGTATTTTCCGCAGGCATTGGCCAAGGCCCTATACTTTTGGCACAGATAAGAGCTGATAAAATATTTTGTCCGTACAGTTTAGCTGATAGATATCTCAACTTCTAATGAACATATTTCCACGATGGAAAATATTTGAGAATCACTGAAGGAAATTTATCTCACCACACATATCAAATCTAATGTTTATTTCATTGGTTTTCTTTGTATTTGACTTTTAAACTATCTACCTATCGCTGTATATTTCAGTTTGAAATATACATGACAAGGTCGACCTGCTGTCCCTCTTCCACACGCTGGGCGCCAGCAAGAGAACTATCCCAGCGTTAGTGGTGCCCAATGCAGCGAGGCTGATCTTCCCATTGTGCCTACATGCACCCACCTTTATCTTTCGCCAGAAAAAAAGTAATTTTAGAACCATAGGCCTAGACTTACACCTTGATGCTAGACCTAATTTCCTGGGAAATACGATGGGGTTTCTGATTTTGCCGGGAGATGGGGTGCACATGCCCCCAATGCGCCCCCACCCCGGCCCCCACCCCTCCGATTAGACCCATCACTGTTACCATGGGGCTGATCACACCTCATTGAGTAAATAATAGGTTTGTACTGTGTCAAAATGGCATGCATTCTTTACCTCTTCTGAATGAATCGCGTTCCGTTGGCCCGAGACTAAAAGTCCTGGCGAAGATGTCAGTCAGTTTGGACATGAATTGATTGTTTCTTTCCGGAGAAACTTGACTGGCGGGGTAAAAGTCATGGTTGCCCATAACAGGAATTATGGGGACAGAACTGTCGATCATTCGTCTCACCACTTCACTTGCTTCTCTTATGATGTTCAGTGCCTTGTTCTCATTCAAATCATCTTTGTTCCTGGCGTGCTGGACCATATCTCTAAGAGTGATAATATGTATAACTAATTATTATGGGCCAAGATTTCACTGAACACTGAACAGTCTTAACAATGTTAGAGCCAAACTGGCGTATTTTCACTGAAACAAAAATAGTCTAGGCTCAGAGTTGAGAGAGTCCCTCCAAACTGAGGAAAAGCCTCTCGCCCCAAACCTCAAAATCCCATTATGGTACTTATACTAGGACGCCTACTCCAGGGCTAGGAAAGCTATTAGCACACTAGGCATCCAATCACTGACATACCATTCTTATCTGATCTGAGAGACTGCTAGCCTAAACTGGATACATAATTACTTTGTTAATCTTAATTAAACTACATATAACTTTAAATGTATTAATCATCCGAGAAATAGGTATGATAGGAATTATCTCTTGTATATAATGTACGTAAATGGAATTTATTGGGAACTCCTAAAATATTTTCATTTTTTTACATTATAGATATAATTTGGTTTTACAATGATTCAACATCTTGTGTACAACGCTTCATGTATTTTCTGTTCATTTTGAAATAATTCTTTCAATGGTAATTGGTGGATAAATATTCTCATCTATGTGAGCTTGGCATATATTTTGGGGTTGTTTTTGATGTTTTGGGCTAGAAAAAGGTTTACAGATACTATATTCCTATTCCTTATGTAAATAGGGCCATATGGCACCATACTATAAATGGTTTAGCATTATCATAGAGTTCCTACGACGAACTCGGAAAGATCAAACAATGCACAGTGAAGTATCTTATGAATAAGTTGGGAATTGTGCAGATATAAGCTGTACCAACATAATGTATGCCTCCAATGGTTTAAATATATTTTGAGGTGGGATAAACAATTGGGCAAATAACGATCGCCCATTTTGCTGACTGTGTGAATATTGAAAGTGCCTTTTCGTTTGTTTGGCAATAAGGTTATACCTCGTTGTGTCATACCAATAATTTTTCGTTATGTTACATCCATTATAACAAGTTTTCCAGCAGCAGTCATCAAACTATTGAATACACTTTGTGTACATGTCTTTTCACCCACCGTCAGCAGAAGTTTGGGGCAAATTGTATTTGCATTAAGCTCTTTTATTCGGTGTATTTCTTTTGATCAAACATGTCAGTTTAGGTCAACAAAACAGGAACCTGTTCTCTCTGTGAACATGATATGAGATTCCCCATGAAGGGCCCATGCAGGTGAAGGTGAGCAAGTAACCCAGCTTTCAAATGAATGCTTAATAAGTTAATAAGAAACCATATATCATGAACTAAGGGAACGGAGATAGTGTTTCCAATTCCGGACAGCTGGTCATATCAAGTAAAACAATTATAATACTAAATATTATAGTAAATTACTGATAAATCCTCTTACCCTGCGAAAACTATGAAATCGGTGTTTTGACTTTCATCGTGCACTTTTTGGCTAACACTCTGGGTAAGTCTTAGGGAAGAATCACACTCGTAATTTCCATACGTCAGCCTTTGACTGCGAGGCACGAATTCATTGCAAGAAGTACCAGAATCCGTGTAAGACGGGTCATAATGGATATCTCCAAATATGATGAACTTGCCTAAAACGAGGGAAACGGACAGAACATGCCAAACCAATGAGAATACATTATATCATTTATATTGCATGCTATTAATATCAACAAGCATGCAATAACATACATACACTTTAAAAAATCACAATCATCTTAGGCTTCTAGTCTTCCGAATTGACAAGTTACGAAACTCGCAATCATGCTAGGATTTTCTGCTTAAAATTACTTAGATTCACAAGATTTAGTTTGAGAAATGTGGAGATATTTTTTATTGAACAAAATGGATATCTATAAAGGACTATTGTACCAAAAACCAGATTCTGCCATGGGGAACAGATATTTATATATTTATATTAAACAAATCACTTTTAATGTTTTTATGATACATGTGATGAAGAAGATATACCTTTCAGTGCAGCATCAGCAAAGTAGACACTACTGACCAACGATCCTAGAAGGAACAGTGATATCCTACTGGCAGTGATGATGACCATCTTGACCTCCCTTTTTTATTAGATAAAAAAATCTATAATTATTAAAAGTCTTAATATTTCATTTCTAAACATATTATATATATTTATAAACAAGGGATACTACTGAGTTATCGCATCAAATACAAAAGGGAAGATTTGGAATAGAATTTATGACTGGGAAGCTGAGGCCAGAGTAGAGGGTCATGGGTAATTTTGACCGGAGGAGGGGCCTGGGACCTGTGTTTACATTATGTGCATGGGTACAGGTTCCAATGGACACAGAGAGGATCCTTCATGAAAAAGTGACTTTAGTGACAGAAAAACATCTAATATTGCCACCAAACCTGAGGATATGCCATGCCCTATCTTCCTCTTACTTTATTTTCCTTTAATATTTATCGACAACAAATACAAGAACAAGTTCTGAACAGGTCATTGGATGCGCTGTATAGGTGCAGGTTGAGTGCATGATGCATGCGCCTGCACTGTGTGTGATGGGGTGCGTGGAGGCACATACCTACAGCTGTGGTCAGAGCCCCACCCACCCTCAGACTGGCCACGGTCCCTGTATGAAATGAGTGTCAGCTGTTGCTATCTCAAGCTAAACAGAGTATTTCAAAAGTTCCCTATTGTTAATAAGGATATGATGTGTTACAGGAAAATGCGTTACAAGTCGCAAAAAAGGATATTTTCAAATGAACCCTTAGTCGAAATATTTTCATTTTTGGGGTGTTTAGTGCTGTAAGTAGCATAAATACATGTCTCAAATATCAATACTGTATTCAATAGATCCATGCATATTTGAGGTTATCCTTAAGAGTATATTAACTATTTTACTAGCGATAATTGACCATTAAGAAATATTACAAAAGAAATGTTCATGCATACAAAATATATAGAAGTACTTATTCGATGTCCTAAAGTTTACCATAATTGGAATCTGCTTGATCTCATGTTTTCAAATAATGATATCTCAAAATCCTTTTGCTGTCTCACGATTATCTCTTTGTTTGAAATACATGTTATAACATTTCTGACCAGTGACAGCCATTTATAGCTATAACCATCCATAAATATTTTACTTACTTTGAGTTACAGGGACACCCCTCCGTCTACCTTCTCTATCGTCTTTGGGGGTTGATTTGTCTGGTCGGAACGTCTTCAAACACACTGAACTTTATAGGTCTCCACTCAGCAAAAAGAGAATGCTTGTTGTTTGGCAGATCTAGAGTGCATACATTGTAAAAGTAGGAAGCGTGCCATTTTCGCTTGGCTTTAGTTTAGAATTTGGTGGATGCTACCAAACAACGAGTCAATAAACGTTAAGGACGATAATATCATCCTATGAAACCATGGCATTATCCATTTACAGGAGAACAACGTAGATGGCGATGAAACGACTTTAGTATGACAGAAATGTTGCTGTTGATTAGAAGGATTAATGACCAACGTTGAGGCCAATATGAAAAGTAACTTGATGTTTTCAAAAATCTTCCCCAGAGTTTGAGGTGTATGTTATCTCATCTCATCTACGGAGGCAAGGTGGTAAAACGTTCATCAAACTAACTCAACAATCTGTAATTAAACTTACAAAAAGAAGATTGCATGATATCGATATAATATTGTATTCATACAAAATGGCACCACGAGTTAAACACAATCTGTTTTGACAATTTTTGGTTTTCTACCATTTGGTTAACGATGCTTTCTATAATTACCATTAATATGAATAAGTACAACAGTTCCATATTAACATACCATACATTGATTTAATCCAAATCAACAAGAATACATGTATATTTAATCAAAATGTTTATTCAGGTTACGGTCGTTGGTTACATCACTTTAGCCATGCTAGCCTTATAATGACGAGACTCGGGGACAGAGAATAGGCTAGACCTACTTTGTCCCCATATATATATCCTACATTCTAAATTGTCTTTTAGACAACTTAGTTTTACCAGTGTACACGGGCCACTACGCAAATATGGCAGAAAAGGGAAGAACTATAACGCTCTTTAGTTTAGGCTGAGGTGGCCTGCATTCGGCCTGTTTGTCCTGCTTTAGAATTCCACGTTGTGTCCCATCGGGACACGAAGGAACCGGTGCAATATATGATATCAAGTGCCCCTTCCTGGCCAATTTATTTCATTCATATACTCACAACTCTCAGGAAACACTTGGGAACATCCATGATAGATAATGTGTGTTTTTCTATAACTGTTAGATGTATTGGCCTTTAATTAAATTAAAATTAAAATATAAAATAACATGTATATCAAATATGTAAGATTATTATTATGTTTCTATAAACGTTATACATGTTTTATTTGTCCCAGTATACTTCATGATCAAGTTGATGTATCACAGTTGATATATCACTCTTTATTTTGAAATCTATTTGAAATCTTACCTGCAACATTGTTTTGTTCGCCTCTATAAACTAGATGCATTTACAAATATTATTCATGAGAAGGATGGTCTAAAAGTACACTTACTTTTTACAGAGGCGTAGGACAAAAACGGTAGGAGGCTATATCCTCAGTTGGGTGGGAGGGTGGGTACGTGGGTGTTGGGCGTTTGATCTAGAAGTCATCAAGCTGTGGGGATTGTTGGGTGAGAGGGAGGGTGGTGGGGGGTGGGGGAGCATAACGTCTCCATAGACGTACATGTATATGTGAATTAATATAACTTATGTTTAACTATTTAATTAGGGGACAATTTGGGGACAATTAGGTCCCCAAATAGTATGACCTGATCTGAAAAAATGCTATTTTCACCAAAATCTGACCGTTGCCATGGCAACAAAATTAAAAAATAGAGATATTTTGTTGAAACATATATTTTTGGACATACATACTTGTTTACTATAATACCCCAACCTGTACAGTATATTTTATATAAATATTCCCTGCAAATAACAATGGTAAATATTCTTAATGTTGGCAATAATGGCCTGAGCCAGGTGCTTTTTTCCATAGAGACAAATGCTATTTTGTGGAAAATGTCACAAAAACGTCAAAATATCAAAAAACACACAGTCCCTAGGTGGGGACTTTTCAGTGAACGATCCCCTATGTGTCCCGCATCATATATCCAAAAATCAGCTTTACATTATTTTATTCCGGGTTTGGCCTAAAATCTACCTAAAATGCCTGTACTAATATATATTTCTCAGCAGACAATTCAGATTTAGCAAAGACGATTAGTTGATTACTCTAGTTTGAACTTAGTCTCTCAGAATCTACTAAATAATCTCAGTAGGTATAGCTTGAAGTAAGATTGAAGGTCGACTGGCTCTAGTTGGACGCAAGTTTTTTCTCTCCTATTTACAAACATGAGTCATATTTACATCAAAAGCGCGGACCTAAATCAGACCCTGTACATATTCGTCCTTTCGTCCATTTGTCTATTTGTCTTAAAATATTTCACAGGGTATTTGCCACTACAGACGTTTCCTCAGACGAATCAGGCACAACTCGCCAGACAAATTGAACCAAAGATCAAATCAGTAGCTAAACATAATCTTAAATATCTATCAACACCAGAAAGTCCACCTGACATCCAGAAGTATATCGCCGGGATGGTGTACGGTAACTGCTTGGCTTGTTAGTTTAGTAAGATTATTGTGCTCAGGATCTATAGCCTCCCCACCCCCCACACCCCCTCCCGCACAAAGCTGTTGATTCTTCTGTTGACAAGCGTTGGTCATGCTCTGCTGAGCCTGACCAACTCCATGGGTAGTGGTAGTGTTGATAGGTACTTATTTGGCAATGTTTGTGAGCCCCCTAGAAACGGTATGGAAATCGGTAACCATATTTTTTGTTTCTTTTTTAAATATGGCCGTATGAAACAATTCCTTCGGTCCAAGTTGTAGAGTGGTATCACTGATATCGATAGAGAGTGATAATAGCATAGTTTTACGGGGAAAATACATTGGAATACGCAGATCCCCTCGATGGGCCATTGTATTATATGAGAGACCCGATTTTTATTGGGCATCGTTCGAAATGTCCAATTTTCAAGCTACGCTATGTAAACATAGGCGAATGGATGCCGACCGTCTAGTGAGCGTTCTGGGTACCTTGAAAACCTAAATGTAGCTTTGCTGGCTCATGGAAATGTACTGACCCAAATTATCATTATATATATTAGTCATGTATCATTGTCATGCTTCACAGATTTGACACAATGAAAGAAGGACTGGAGTTTGTTTATGCATGGAATAAAATGCACAGGTGCGCTGATATAAACTTAACCAATAAACAGATGTTAAATGTGCAGGCATATATCCGTAGTCACTTTGATATTTTCTGGTTTCATAAGGTTGGTTAAGGAAGAAAGCTATTCAAAACTGACAAAAGTGCCCCCTCCCAGTCCACACATATATGTAGTAGCCCTGAGTGGGGAGTCTGGCAGTATCGCAGCAAAGAACCTGGATACTACAGTGGTCAGTCCCAAGATAATGTTTGGTAGGGGATGACTGTTTACGGGGTTCCATTGGGATGTGACCCTGCCCAGTTGTATGGTTGCTGAGTCCGGAGAATCCGGCAAATATCAGCAGTAGTATAGGAGAAAGTGGTATGAGAACGGCTACAGGAGAATAATGATAATAGATTTTTATTTCCATATCATACAATCGGTGTTGTACAATGTAGAATTAAAGAAGAACAAATAGAAACAAATGGAAAAAGGAACTCTCTCTGTGAATGTCACAGGTCTTCCGAGCATCCCTCGATATAATTATTAATCATTTTGTTAACGTAGCTTTTAAAACCGTAGTTAAATTGTGTTAAAATTGCTGAAAAGGCGTTGGAAGTGTGGGAAGCACTTCTATAGCCTACTGGTCGACCTACCAGAGCAATCTAGCTAGGCCTGTTGGCACTAATGGTACTCCATTATTAAAGCATTACAACAAAACGCAGAGGATTGAAATTTTACATTTATTTGTCTCATGCATGGCGATAAAACTTTCTCCTGGCTTTTGTCGTACATTGAAGTAATTCTTGATGGAATACATAAATGACAAGCATGTACATATAAGCAGTGAATAACAGGAATTTTATAGGCCTATGAAGAGAAAGTTATATAAATGTAGAATGTATAAATGGTAAGGGTGGGAATGTGGGCAGTGAAATTGCCTGAATCGGAGAACGATGGAGAAAAGAGAGGACGAGACGCCGACGTCCGAGAACATTTACAGGATATGACGTCACCTGGGAGGAGAGAGCTCTGCGTGCGCAATGCCCCCCTCTTCCAATTTCTCGAAAGAGAAGAACATTACAACAAAACGCAGAGGATTGAAATTTTACATTTATTTGTCTCATGCATGGCGATAAAACTTTCTCTTGGCTTTTGTTGCACATTGAAGTAATTCTTGATGGAATACATAAATGACAAGCATGTACATATAAGCAGTGAATAACAGGAATTTTATAGCCAATCTCAAAGAGAAATGTATTATTATAAATGTGAAATGTTCATAAGTGCTGAATGGACAGATGTCGAATAACCCTGAGGGAGGCGTAAATACGCTAACACAGAGTCACTAGCCCAAGTACTATGGGAATGAATGTCATTTAAATTAGCACCTCCCTCAAAATAGGCGTATGACGCCCCACCCCTTCTTAGACTGTGAAGTGACAGGGATTTTGGGTCACCACCAATGTCAGATATTGCTTGAGACCAAGCAGTTGATAGAAACCGTGTCGTCAAAGGTGAAGATCGGGGTACAACCTAATAGTGGTAGTGTCATTATAAGGCGTGAGATCGCATTCAGGGGGCACAAGCTGCTAGATGGAAGAGCAGGTATGAAGATTGTCCTAGGCGCAAGGACAGATTGCAGTGTCTTAGACCATTTAATTATTATTTGAACACCTGTAGGCAACAAGAGTAAATCACGAGAAGAGTCAAAAGATTTAGATGTCTTGGGGCATAAATTACTTTGCCTAAAGAATGCCATGAACATTAGTATAAATGCAGCTCTAAGCTGTATAAAATATTTATGGTTAGAGATTACACTGACGACTTGGACAAGGAGGGTCGGAGATGCAGGAGCCCTTTGGAGTGGCACATGCCTGAGCGATAAGTCGAGGGTGCGAAGCGCAGTAGTAGTCATCGGGGATTCGAAGGCTGCAGTAGAAAGAAGAGCTAGCCTGTAGTAAGTCTTTAGACTTGAAAGTGTATTCTTGATAGTAGTATTTACTCTTCCATGTAGAGCAAGGTATTCCACGAACCAACACAGGTGGGCTGGCTCCGGATTGTAGAAGTCTAACATGAGGAACTGGCAGAAGCCGAGGTAGAGAATGACAGCCGACTGTCTATTAGCCACAGTTCCAGGTCTGAAAGCTTCACGTTGACGATCGGTCGCCGCTCTTGCAAGGGCTGACTGGATGCTTCCTATAGAAAGTCAGAGATGAGATACATGTCAGGGGACATTTTCACAGATTTTAGGGCTTTCTGAGTAATAATATTAGAGGCTTTAAACTTATGTATATTAGAGTTGAAGCATCTTGAGAGAGCATCGGGGAGCTCCATGAGAACTCCAGGAATATGAATGAAATTGAAGGTAATCTCAAGCTGGGCAGCAAGGAACCAAAAGGCACTTGCATACGCCCCCAACTTCGGATCACGCCCCCTACCACCTGACAGGGACTGAACTGTAGCAGAATTATCACAACACACTCGCACAACTTTTCCACTGTCCTTTGTGTCACAGAACAGCCTAGCTGCTGCGAGGCAGTTACCTGCCTCGAGATGATTGATGTTGTCACATATATATTTATCGTTGTACTTGTATGCATACCAAGAGAAACCGTCCGTTCCTCCAGCAGCAGTAATCGACAAATCCACCCAGATTGTCCTGGACACTTGAGTTGAGGGGATGATCAATGCTGTTATATTGAGGTAGAAACTTCAGGAACCACCTGATATCTGCCAGTACTGACTTTGTTGTTGTTGTTGTTGTAACTTTTATTTGTCTATTATTTACAAAAGCGACACTATCGGTGGGAACTAAACTCCCTACATAGGGAGGATTTAAAGCCCTACCGTAGTAATATTATTTTTTATATAAGCAAAGGTAACAATACTCCCTAAGGTCGACGACAGTAGGGAGGGGAGGCCTTTGCAGAATTTGGTTTAAATAAAATTAGTTATGTGCAAGCAGCACCATACTTGGTGATGATGACATTACCACCTTTTGCTAGTCGCATTGCTGCAAGGATCCTTTTGATGAATGCTCTAGCTGGAGATACTACTTTAGCTAGATGGTTGATCTTTCCTATTACCTGCTGTGCCTGCCTTGTCATCATAGATTTTTGTTTAGAAGATTTAGCCAAACAGGAAAGTATTTCCTGTAATTTAGAGTCTGGAATGGAGAGCTCATTGCTCTCGACATCAATTCTAATTCCTAGCCACACAACAGAGCTGGCTGGGCCCTGGGTCTTGCTATGAGATATTTTAAGTCCTAAGGAGCTCAGTAAACTGAGTGTTGTCTCCATGTCAACAAGGGCAGAGGCCCTGTCCCTTGATATGAGTATAATGTCATCTAGATACATATATGAGGTAATTCCTCTTTTCTTGAGGGCACAAGTAATAAAATCTGCTATACTTTGCATGACAAAGGAGCTGGCCCTGGCTCTGAAAGGAAGGGCCCTATCAAAATAGAAGAGATCTGCGAACTTTATGACCAGCAGCGGCCAGTCGAGAGGGCAGACACTAAATTGACAGTATGCCCATTCCAGGTCGTAGACTTGCTTACCCTGTTGCTGTAGAGAGGCAACAAGGTCGCTTATAGTAGGGAGCTTGTGATGAACAGGATGTCCATTAAACATATTCTTTTCTATATACTTGTTTACTCCTCCTTCGGGGAATGATAAATCAACTATTATCCTCCTTTTGTCTGAGTCTCCCTTGGGGTGAGACATCAGGGGACTCACATGACACCAAGGCGTAAATGGGGGGTTCTTATACGGCCCCGATAATGCATTGAAAGAACACTCAAGAGTCACATAGTTCATTACGTGTAGAGGGTAAGATTTCGCCGAGAGGTGATTATCTAAAATTACCTGTGTCATAAGCGGAGGTCCCATATATTGTAGAGGGAAGTTATAGCAGAGTCCATCGAGTAGCACTTTGTCCATCGTATGGCCTGTGCAGGCTAATTCCCAGTTCTTAAGCACAATATTTGATGGGAGGAGAATCTTCGCTCCGAGCATATTCGGCAGCGGGTAAGCTCTAATGGCCTCATAGATTTTAACACAATCCAACTGGAGGCTTGCTGGGAAAGGCCAGTTATAACGAGTGAGGGGAAAACATATTCCTTGTGCGGGGAGCATGGTTTGTCTGAGCCATCTGACTCAGAAACATCGGAGAATAAACACTCAGTGAAGTCTGAAGAACACAGTTCATCCTCAAACGTGAGGGGAGAAGTAGGCTCACAGCAAGGAGCGAGCAAAGATAAAGGCATAACATTAAGAGAAGGCACATCGACCGAGGAAGACACATTAAATTCCGGGCTCAAGGGGTTAAGTTCAGTGTCCTGAAGCACATTTAGGGTGAGGTGCTGTGAAACAGTAGATAAAAGGTCACCTCTGGGCCTTGAGTGGAGATTTGCTCGAGTAGAGGGGGCCGCCTGCTTGTCGAAGAGTGGGCGATAAGAGGGGGTGGAAGAGCGGAGCCGCTTGGAGCTCTCCTGTAAGAATGGTAGATATCCGAGATGTACTTCCGGAATAACAATAACAAGGGGAGCACAGAGAAAAATTTACTGGTCGAGTGAAATGCATGTCAATTTAAGTGGACTTATCAGAAGAATTGTTCGATTTCCCACTCACCCACTGGTTTCCACTCTTTTTCTGATCCTTGTTCCCTGTTTTATCTGGCCTTTTTGCTCTGTTATTACAGACCTTGCTTGTGTGAGGGTAAAGCCTCCCTTTGGTGAGGTAATAGCAGAAACCACAGTTATGCATGAACCGAACAGATCCTGACTCATGGTCGGCCTTCTTGGTGCACTCTTCCAGGTTGTAGGCAGGGCAAGGCACAGAGATAGTAGTCGAAGAAGACGAGGAACCAGAGTCTACTGGAGCACGGTTCCAGCAAAGGCAAGAACGTTGGAACTGGAAATTATATGTGTCTTGCCACGAAGCTTGGTTGTCATTTATTAATGCGAGGCAAGATGGCATGACCGCACCCCTTCCCAGTCGAAGAGAGATGTGTCCTCGGCCATCGCTTCCATATGTTGGAGCATCTGATATGGTTGCGAGCGAGGTGTCAGGGTCTTAGAAATCATGCGAGACAATCAGCAGATGTACTCGGGGAAAGACAACTCTCTCTTGTCTCATCGGACCTTTGGATACATGTCAGGGGGCAGACTTGCTTCCGGAGTGGAGAAAGCTTTGATAAATTTTAACATACCGCGAGGGGCGCCCACCGATGGGTATTGCCTGTCCAGAGCGTCGAAGGCGAGGTTTGAATCCCTATATATGGTCGAGAGCTTGGACGGCTGAGGCAGAGTCGCTGATGGTGTAAATATAGGTTGTATCTGAGCCAACGGCTGCTCCTTTCGTTGAACCAAGGCCTGGTTTGGATCCATGGGGCAGTATGCTGGATTAAAGCATCATCGCGTCAAAATCAGTCTTTCTGATGAACTCAGAATCCCCTTTCTTCCTCTTTGGTGAAATGAGCGTAGTAGCAGGTTCCTTCGCTGGTGGGCGCTTGGAGGCTGGTGCGCCATTTTTTGGAGGCTGAGCGTACTTAGGATTGGCGGTTATCTTACGGCCAGATCTAGTCGCTCGAGGCTCCTCGTCTCCCTCTTCTCCAATTGTCCCCAAGATCCTCTACCAACACCTGCTGGTCCATACCAAATTTAGAGAAGGTATGAAGAAAATTCCACCACAGTGAAATTGCCTGAATCGTAGAATGATGGAGAAAAGAGAGGACGAGACGCCGACGTCCGAGAACGTTTACAGGATATGACGTCACCTGGGAGGAGAGAGCTCTGCATGCGCAATGCCCCCTCTTCCGATTTCTTGAAAGAGAAGAACTACATTCTCAGGTATTATGACCAAATTTACTCATTATTATGATTATTATATAGGACTGAATACAATCAATTGACAAATCGATGCCCATATTTGGGTCCACTGGTCGGCACATATCTGCCGGCCAGACCCACTTCTGCATGGACCAATCAGACTGTTCCTCATGATTATGATGCATGACGTTCCGGAACAATAACAAACTATTCAACTCAATCATTCCCACCCAGTTCTCCACAGTGCGCGGATGTGTAATCAAATTTTTTCTTTACTTGACTTTGAGCAACCGACCCGCCCCCTAGAGGGCGGAATTAGCCCACTTCTAAACCTTATGTTGCCCAAATAATCAGTGTCATTTCTCACTTACACAAGACTCGTACTGATGGCCCTGTTTTCTATGTATTCCCCTGTAAATGGGCACAATTACATCGTCTGTAAGGCAAGTTGTGTTCTTCCTGATGCCTTTTTATGGGACGACTTATGTATAATATGGTACAGGAAAGTAGCAATTTTAAATAGTGGAGTCCCACTAAGTCCCATAGGGGAGTCCCACCCCTCTCGGACCTCCTCCCCTCTAGTACATGCCGTGTTTACATAGCTTCAGTACTAGCCACTGCCACCGCCACCTACATAACACCCACGCTCACAGGCTTGTCGACAACATGTAGGCTATTTATAGGGTGGCTTGTGGAGGGTGGCTTGTGTAGCCTAGTCATCACCATTGCTGGTGAGTAGGCATTATTAGAAACACTAAATCAAATGGCTATTGTAGGTAGGAGGGGTAGAGACAGGGTGGGTAGATGGGTTGTAGAAGAGAGAGTGGTGGAAGGAGGGGGGGATGGTGGGCAGTCACTACATGTATAATCTTCTTATAAACAACTATAGGAACAAAACAGAAAATAAAATAATACCTCTAGCAGGAAAAATTTCTGGATTATTGTCTAAACTGTGTATGGTAAATAAACCATTGCTTTGCATGGTTCTTGCCAACCTTGTGTCTTCGTTAAGATATCATTCATACCTCTCTCCCATCCAGCTACGACCAGGACCCAACATATATCAATATTCTACTGCTGTTAGCCTATATGTTTATATAAGAATTTGAAGTAGAAATGGTCGAGCAAAAACAGCCACCGGTGGGCGATAATAGGTCAAGTCATTATAGGAAAGGACTGGGTGGGTCCTCCAAATAAAATTATGACGTTTTAGGAGCAAAAATAACCTGACAGAATTCTCCAAAATTTCGGTCAAATGATTTTAGATGGGTTGGAAGAGAATCAAACAATTTAAAGAAAATATTTTGTTAACTGAGAGGGCAGCTTTAAAGTGGCACTTCTCGCTGTCCTTAGCTAGATTATCGAGTAACGGAATTTCTACTTGGAACCTTTTCTAGTATTTGGTGCACCTTACCCTAACTAACTCCTGTGGATATCAAAACTATGAAATTCATATTATATTAGATATTTGGTAAAATAGTGAGCAAAATCGTTTTTACACGCCATACAGAAATTTCAAAGTGGCAGTTGGGTTGACATCTGGAATTATGTAACCCCCAGGTTGGCGCTGGTCAATACAATGGACGTTAGTTTCTTTCCTGACCACTTGGGCCAATTTTGGCAGTAGGCCTACCTTCTGGTCTCAAGGCCATTTCCTCATGGATTTGAAATGGGTTTAGTTTCTGACCCATTTGTTACACATATTCACTAATCATTGAATGAAAACGCAATGCTGGTACGCAATAGGCCTACTTCTGATATTGCTATACCTATCATATATGATTACACTGACAAAGTTTCACAAGATTTCATGACTACGGTACTCATTTTAACTAGGCTATCTTAGCCACTTTAATACACACAATGCCAAACCAAATAATATCCCCCTGATCTTTCTAACTACATTTGATTCCTTATATTTCCTATATAAGTATTATATATGGAACACGTACAGATGTTGGTCTTAACATGTATGATAATAAATACCGCATTGGACTACAAACACCCTGTTTAAAATATAGCTGGTGTATATATACATGTATAGGCCTACTGGCATTGCCAGGCTCGTTACATTTATTTATGCATCTTTTAAACATGTTGCCCATTTAAAGTAAAGTTAAAATGTATGTACATGCATACATGAAGTCATATACTTCTATCAGTAATTACCAAACGAAGTTTGCATGTATTCAACGATTTCTTTTGACATCTAGGGCCTATGTATAATATTGTGATAAGAGAGTGGAATAAAGGGGGCTTCAATTGAAATACTGACTCATATTATTTAGCTCCTTCATAATGCACCTAGGTTTGGTTTTGGTTTTCCATTCCTTCCAAATGTAGTGGGTCGACATTCCTTTGTGGGCTTGCATAAGCAATACCTGTAGGCCTATCCAGGGAGGGGCGGCTGCTAGTCGGCGCCTTGCAAATGTTATTTAGACATGTTTAGGCCGTTTTTGTATTATTGTTTGCACAGGTTAAAGCATTAGATGGATATTTTGTTTCTCCTGCCTTTCCCATCACCACAAACCATCAAACCCACCCGCCATGCCTCTCACGTAGAATGACATAGCATCTACGCGACCCTGAGATAAAAATATTGTCTTAAGGACCGAGCTGAGGCTCGAACGTCCAATCCCTCACTCTCTGGGTGAGCGCTCTACCGACTGAGCTATCTGCCGAGGTCGGGAGAAGTTGGCTTCATTCTAGTAGTCATAGGCCTAGGATGATACATACAGAGTGAGGGAACAGTGGCCGAAATATCGTTTGTTCTAAAAGTGTGCGGACGTCGGCCTTATAATAGCAGTAGTATTAGAGGAGGGGTAAGCGGATGGCGGGACTGGAATTGTTCGTCACATGGGTTTTTTAAAAGTTAGATGCAATAAACGAGCAACCTCTCTCCTACCTTGTCCCAACCGTGGGAGGTCGGTGCGACTGCACCAAATCTCAGGGGAGTTACCTGGACGGCAACATAGGTGCCGCCACTGAGGTCGCTTTTCGTCCAGAAAATTACCGCAGCAAGACATTTATTTGTGGGAAGTAAATTGGTTATATTTCACCAGATCTGAACGCTTTTAGATTGTTTTTATATTTAAAAATAAAAGATCGTCCCACCCACCCACCCTGTCTCTACCCCTCCTACCTACAATATCCATTTGATTTAGTATCAAATAATGTAGCCTACACAACACCAACGTGTTGGGTAGGCTACAACACCCACCCTATAAATAGCCTACATGTCAACAAGCTAGCTGGGTGTTATGTGGGTGTTATGTAAGGGTGGCAGTGGCTAGTAAGGGTATAGCTGTTGGGTGGTTGAAGCTATGTAAACATGGCAGGAGTGAGTGACAACAGATAGAGGGTGCATGAATGTTTTGAAAACAGCATTTCTGGACCATGAACACAGTAGTCTTTCCAGACAAAAGGGTAGCTAACTAAGTCAAGTTTCTCTCAGACAAATTACAGGTCGCCACTTACAGGGAAAACGTTAAAAAGAAGGCCATAAGTATGGGTCGTGTCTATATGGGGAGTGGAAGCTGATGGGTTGGGTGACGTCACTAATTTTAGAGAGGGGCTTATCCGCCCACAGAGGGCGGGTCGGTCACATCTCGTCAAGTCATTGTATGGTTGGGCCTATGTAAAGAATAATATTCGGGGCAAGTGGGGCCACTTGCCCCCCCCCCCCACCCAGTAATTAAATTGGGGGGCCTCCCCCCCCCCCAATAATTCTGTTACAATGTGAAAATTGTATTGGCGGAAGAAATAAGGGTCTCTCACAGACGCTTATGCAACTTATACAATGGTAAGACTAATGAACTCATAATAATAAGTTCAGACATCATTCATGTAAACACTAAGAAAATCAGTAAAAAAGTATTTTTCTTTCTGGCAGATGCAGAACTTCTCAATGCCTATCTGTTCCTCCCTTTCCTTGATATATCTTTCTTTCCTCTCCCTGTCTATTTCCATCTCTCACTCTTCCCCTCACACTCCCATTGCAGTCCTGCTGTTGTTTCCCTCTCCCCATCCTACTCTCCTTCCCATTGCTCCCCACCGCCACCACCACCTTCCACCCCTCGATCCCTGCCCACAGGGCCCTTCTCTCCATCCTACTCTCCTTCTATATCGATGTCTCCCTCCCGAAAGGAATCGGCAAAGGTTGGGCCATGTTTATTAAGGTATAACAAATGGGTGAGAACTAATCTGGATATTCAAATGGATGATCCAGAATATTATGAATTTATATTTGGTTTGCTGCTGTGAATATTTGATATATCGATTGGCAAAATATTATCTAGAACTATAAAAGGAAACTATTTGCTGCCAAGCATCCATGTTTTTTTACTTCCTGTATGAGATTTGTGTGAGTTTAATATTATTATCATTCAATGATTAATTGTTGGGACAAGTTTGACAGGCTGTAAATTATATTAGGATACATATGCCATGTACATATCAGTCTGAATTTTTACATGCATAGCTGAGAATGCAATTTGTATGGATTTGTATGGGATTGGTTATTAATTAATAATATTTGATATAAGCTATCAATTTTTTATCCATAACTATTTGCTGTGTATAGAAAATATAATATCTCATTGTTCACAGAGCCTTTTTGTTTTTCATCAAATTCCGATCATATATTTACTGTCCCACTTCTGGACTTTGCCACCTTACAGAAATCTGTCAAAACTCTTGTGTATCGAGATAATTTCCCAACATTAAATTTCGAAACCACCTCCAACACAGTGCCAACACGATGCCAACACGATGCCAACACACCACTAGTATACAATGCGACTTTCAGCACAGTTCCAGCACAACACAGTCCCAGCACACCTTTTTATGCTAAGGGGAAAACCTGTGGTTTCTGGGCCCTACGCGGGCCCTAGACCCCACGTTTTATGGGCTGGGATCAGCTGGGTTCACACATCTCAAAGTTTGAAAATAAATATATTACCACCCTTCCTTGTAAGATTTTAAGGGAACAGAACAGACTTATGTTCGAATTTGTAGCAAGGAATTTTGTTTGAATATGTAAGCTATAAATTTTCGGTAAGGGTCATAAAATAAATCTTTCCATTGGCTCATTGAATACCGAAATATTAGTCAGCTGCATGGGTACAGAAACAGAATACCTGAAACAGAATACCGAGATGGAAAATCATGCCTCGTTGCGCCATTTAGGCAATTGATCATGAGAAAACTCAATGCCAAACATTTACAATTCAATACAAAAATTACTCATAGAAGGAATCCACTTAAATTCGACAAATACTCATTACTGATCTTATAGACAGAAGAAATAGCATAAACATATCAATCATCAGAAAAAGAAGTGGCTATTTGTTGACAAATTGAATAAAAGTTTTTAAAAAAATCATCAGAAAAAGGGAAAAAAACATATCACCTGGCATCACAAACAATATCAAGCTATGAGATAACTCTAAAAAAACCATCTTAATTGATCAACTCTGGAAGAGACAAACCGAGACATTGATCGCAAAATCAACGGAAGAGTTCATGTCGTGTTCGCAGCACGAGGGTGGGAGGAGTAGACTATTATAATCAGTGTTGCACAGTGTCCCGTATGCAAGGGATTGGACAAAGGCGGTACCCACGGCTCGAGCTATGATATTTTCTCATTACCAAAAGGCGCCAGTCTAGTTGACTTCTTGCCGAGGTTGTGCAGCTTTTGCTGAATTACAGGGACCACCGATATCTTTTGAGGTAAGGGACTGCTTTTGGAGTTTAACCCCTTTAAAATTAGGGACTACATCTAAATATGGAAAGAAGCGATTGCAACCCAATTTGAAGTTAATTAATTGGCTTGCTTGGTGTGTTTTGTTCATCAGCCTTCAGACCAGAGTTTTGCTACTCTTTTCACCCTGATTAAACGATTACACACACACTCGGAATTCCGCGCTTCGTTGTCAGTGAAGCAAGTCTTGAAGTTGATTCTATATCATGCCATTGCCCCATCACATGACAACAAAATATTAAAGCCGCATTGTGAATTTTGGAAATATCAATTTTAAATACTTTTTCCCCCACGCCGTATGTTTCTTCATTTTGACAACAAATCCTTAATCTCCTAGTCTGTGATGAATATATATTTGTGATATGTTTTACCTTTTGGTTTTAATACAAAAATACGCACAGGAAGCGAAATAAAATATCTTTTCTTTATGGCTTGAATATTTCTACTCTTGCACCTCGTTAAGATCGGTATAGAGCTTCAGACCACTCTTTGTCAGTTGGCGATAGCCTTGAACCTAATGTCACTTTCTCCGAACCTATATATATGTCATCAAGAGAAGATATAACGTATTCAGTTAAAAATATATGCACGTATATGATATATCGTGGAAAATATATATTTAATTATGTACTTAATTGGGTTATTCCGGCCGGCCGGCCTTATTTCTAGACTTTGGGTTTTCTGTTCTGTGGGACTGATTATTTCCCATATATATAAATTGGCCCAGATTTACGCATTAACCAACGTTAGGCAGCTACCGAAACGAGGGTCCATCTCGCACAGATGAGATCTCACACTGTACTTTTTTTTATTCTTCTTATGAAAGTTATTGATACTGTAAATAGTGTATTGTGTACCCACAACGATGTACAGGATGTATTAATATCTCCTTTCTTTCCTTTTATCTTTGTTCTTTCCTTTACTTTACCGAATCCCGCCGTAAATTTCCGAAGCCCGTCCCCATGTCGTTTGTTTACAGCAAGCTACATCATAGGCTTATGTAATCCCAGGCGGGCGGTCACCCCTCCCTCCCTCCCTCTCCCTCCGCTCTCTTTCTCTCTCTCTCCCTCCCTCCCTCCATGCGACAGACCCATACCTAACCCCTCACTGATCTCCACCAAGCCCAAGGTTTGAGGTGGGTTCGGTTATTCCCCGTAGGCGTAATATCTATTGCCTTTTTCTTTTTTTTACTGATGTCCACTAGCTCTAGGAAAACCCCTCAATGGTCCATGACGTCACGTCATGCCTCGCTGATCATGCCTCGCTACCCGCAACCGCGTTCGGTTATTCCCTGTAGGCGTAATATCTATTGCCTTTTTCTTTTTTTTACTGATGTCCACTAGCTCTAGGAAAACCCCTCAATGGTCCATGACGTCACGTCATGCCTCGCTGATCATGCCTCGCTACCCGCAACCGCGTTCGGTTATTCCCCGTAGGCGTAATCTATTGCCTTTTTCTTTTTTTTACTGATGTCCACTAGCTCTAGGAAAACCCCTCAATGGTCCATGACGTCATGTCATGCCTCGCTGATCATGCCTCGCTACCCGCAACCGCCGCAAGCCGGCAATCTACCTGTATAGCCTGTATATCTTTTCAATGATAGTGAATACAGTAAACAGTTAATATCGTCGTCGATTATGGGAATTGGGAGCTAGGTTTTGGTGAGTAGGTGGGGCTGATATGAGGCAATTTAAAATTACATTAGGCCTATATATATGAAATATACAGGCTGTAAAATGTAATTAAAGTTGAAACGTTCTACAAATTCCCCACCCCCTTGCTCCCCCTTCGATCTCTCTCTTCCTCCTCCTCCTCCTCCTCCTCCCCGTCTTACTATATACCTCACTACCATACCTGTTACAAATCCCTCCTCCCCCTTATCCTCGATCTCTCTTCCTTTTCCTCAACCACCTTCTCCTGCACCTTCTCCTGGGGGGAGGGCGGAGTGAGGGAAGGAGGATGAGGACAGGAAAGGGAGGAGAAGGAAGGGGATCGAGGAGGAGGAGGAGGGGGAGGAGGAGAGGTGAAGGAGTGTGTGTGAGGGGAGGGGGGTGCAAGTACTTTTCAATGAAACCGTCTTAAGTCTGTCTTTCTCATCTCTCCTCCCCCTCTCTTCTCCTCTCCCCTCTCCTCAACTGTGCTCTCTCTCCTCTCCCTTTGTTATCTATCTCTCTCTTTTATTTTTTATCTCCTACAATTCTTAATTTTAAAATTCTTGAAATGCTAATCTTAAATCCTCATTATTTCTGTTTTCAAATAGGTTTCCAGTGTTAAATTTGGCAAGTCTAACATTCAAAATAAGGAACGTATCGTTCCATTTCTTTCTCAGGATATACCCAGAGAAAGAGGGGGAGGGCAGAGGGCAGAGAAGAGCGGAAAAAGAGAGAATTGCAGACCTAACCTGCTATATTCCAAGTGCCGAAGGCGCTTGTGAATTACATAAAACAGCAAATTGCTATACAGTCCGATTCTTGACTAACTTGTGTGCCTATTTCAGTGGAGCTCGGGATGTAATTCGAGCATCTCCTCCTTGGGAATGATAATAATAATGGATGCACTATGAACTGTCATAACTTAATTTTGCCTTGATCGAAAATCATTGTCGTGATGAAACGCATGCAAACCTACTGAGAATGTACATATGAATTCAATGTTCTGTGTATTCATTAGTCTACGTCTTCCCTTGAAGTGATCTGTTGAAATTTCAACAAATCACTTCAAGCAGGTACGTTTAAATTAACCATGCACTGAGTCCATTTATTACCAACATGTCTTTTAAAAACATGCATAAACGAGGAAAGAGAAGAGAAACTCCTTGAAGTTGAATTCTTCTATTTTATACTAAATCAAGCATTTGTATCAGGTCGAGTCCGGTTGGGCGACTGCTTCTACTGTATTTTATAACATATCTGCTGTATTTGTATGGGCCTAAACAGTGCGAAATACTCAGGACTTACCTCCTGCTCCGTAAGGAGCTCTAAAGGAGCAAATGGGTCAAGTCTTCAGAAAATATACAATTGGCCTTCACCAATCGACGAATGCGACATTGATCTTTAATGGGAAATAGAACACGTGTATACTCGGCCTCCGTGGCCAAGACTGCGGTATCCTTTGATGTTCCTGTACTCGGCCATACTATCTTATATGTATACGCTCTATTTCCCATCAAAAATCAAGTTAATGGGCCAATTTCATTTGATTTATACCAGCGAGCAATACGCAGAACACATTGCTACACATTCTTCTACAATATCACTTCATATTCACCACTGCCCCGCTTCACACCGACCAGCCAATTGAGCTGTACGTTTGGGAATCCGAGATCTTTCCATGCAATAAGGTATGAAGGGCACGTCATGGTAAACTGACCTTTGTCAGATGTGGCATCTTCTATCAAGTAATTTAGGCTATGACTGTGGGTGTCGGAGGAAAATCTCTGGGGTCAGCATATTTATCCAAATGGAAGAAGCTGAGGAATGGGATAATCCTTTCTCCCTGGTGAACGAGAAACAATTCATGTGGGGCATATGATGCTCCACAAGTGGGATCTCTTGAGTGATGTACATACAAATGCTACGTCCTGCATATTTGATCGGCTCCACATACGGTCAAAACAATAGTAGACTACTTGCATGGGCAGCAATACATGTACATGTACAATGAATCAAGCAGCAGTATTTTAATGATCACCTTCAGAACATACATTTATAACCTCTTTTACCAGACCCTTACCTATTTCTAAAAAAAGCTCATTTCATAATTATTATAATTATGTAAATGTTTAATCTGCGCAGATTCTCCAGTAATTGCCATTATGACTTTCTAATCAAACTAAAAATGTTGAATACTAGATGCTGGACAAAAAAAGCCACACTGTGGGAAAGATTAGTAGATTTCTATATATAATATAGACTGTAAACCTAATAACCTTGACAACAGGAAAATAAATCTTCACAACCTTGCCAATGGAAAAACGTTAAAAATCCCTATGACAAAAACAGAGAGAATTAGAAAATCATTCTTAATCCAGGCACCATCCCTATTCAATAAACTACCACAAGCAGGTAGAAACTGCCCCACCATCCCTGACCTCAAAACATACCTTGAAGAAAACTTTTTCTCATACTCGGGAATGGAGGACCCAGCACAGCCAATAAACAGTCAGTGACATAGCGCTTGTTGGTTCTTTCTCTCTCCCTAACACAAACTGCGGTTGCATTATTGTATTATTATTATTATTACTGTTAATACTGTTGCTGTTCTTATAAAGATGGGCCAGTGTTTGACAGAATGCTACCTTTAACTGTAAATACATAGAGGGAGTGCAGCCAGATGGTGACACAGTGTTCATCAGAATGCTACTCACCGACTGGCTACAACATCCCCGTATATCCAAATGAAACATAAAGATGTACTGTACTGTACCGGATCTTGGTGGTCTTAGCAGGTATTTTTACATAGGATTGAATGGGACACAGCAATTGTATTCACCAATGCAGCTGAGGCGTGCTTGCCGCCGATCATAGCGCCACCTGAAAATACCCGGATTCCTGTCTCAAAGAATGTATATGGACACTATAATTACAGACAAAAGGAGACAATTGTGGCAGACATGTGAATGTACTATACCAACCAGATAGAACTTATCGGTAATCTCATTCCACTGAGTACTTCCCTTGGCCCCTTTAAGTGTTCCTTTAAGTCTAAAGCTGGCCTTCCATTTGTCCGGTAGTGGTAGCGGTAGCAGTAGCGGCAGCGGCAGCGGCAGCGATAAAAATCGCGCATATTGAATTCTGAAGAGACCCATCCATTCACACAGTAACGGCAGCGGTAGCAGCAGTGGTAGCGGCAGTGGCTGCGGCAGCGGAAAAACCCTTTCGCGACATGTAGCAAAAGGGTTTTTCCGCTGCCGCTGCCGCACAGCTTCCGCAACCACATTCCGCAACCAGACAAATGGAAGGCCAGCTTTATGCAGCCACTTTTGCCACCCTCATCCCAACCCCACCCCTTCCCAGTCGTGGGCAGCATGCCACTGATTCATATCACAAACAATGAAGGGGTGCCACTGATATAATCATAACATTAACACCGATAGTGAGAATAGTGGGATACAAGATGGTGACAATGATTGGCAGGTATCTGGTAGAAACGTAATAGACTAAAAATAGTCTAAAAACGATATAGCGATATAGTTGAAGAGTCATTTTGAAGAGATAATTTATTTAGTTTAACACAATCAATTATTTGCCATGTGTAAGTGCTGTGTTAAATTATATAAATTATGTAATTATTAAATTATGTAATAATGATATGAATCGGATCTTACAGTGACACATATCACTGAGCTCCTGATTTTGGGAAAGTTTGCCTGAATTTCAACTATGTTCTAGATTAGTATATTTGTAATGTATACCCAGGAGGAGCATTAATATAGGAATTACATATATTTCGTGTATTTAAGAGTTTAAACTCCAATTTCGTAGGGTGCCACAGGCACCCTGACTCAACTGCCACACCCAATTCGGTTGGTTAGGGAAGGTCCCCGATGCCTCTTATCATAATTGGTTAAGTGATAACACCTGGATGGGAAGGGTATATATGTCAGTATGTACCTACTGCCTCGCTTGTAAGTCACACTCCTTTACCATGCACTGGGGCAGCACCTTATGGTCAAGTTACTTCTCTCTCAGATTTAAATTCCCCAATGGAATCTCTGCCACATTCTTCGTTAACAAAATTAATATCAATTAATCTAAGGAATATATAGAGTTGGTATTCCACACTTGTAAATGTTCTTACTTGTGCAGGTCATCGAAAACTACAAACATATTTCTAAATGACATATATAGTCAAATAGTGATCTTAGCCACTTTAAGCTTTTTCTGACTGGCTTTATTAATGGAATTTAACGATGTTGGTCGTGCACAGGGGCAGATGTTCACCAGATTGGGAGGCTAATTATCCTTATTTATGTATTTCTATATTGGATAGAATACTGGGAGAAATGGGGAAAAATGATATATTATGTATATTAGTTATATTTGAAATAAAGATGAAAGGACGTTACCACATGCATTAAATTGCCCACATAAGTGCCCAATTGAAGACCCAATCAAAATGTTTCCAAACCAAATTTGTTTACACTGTGTTGTGTGGTGTGCAACATACTGTGAAGTTTTGAGGTAGGTTAATTAATAACTTCTTGATATACAGAGTGTAATCTTATGATTGCGAAAAATGGATAGAAAATAAGAAAACCAAACGAAAATATATAAAAAGGAAACAAAAAAGTTTAAAAAAAGTCTCATCAACTACAGCATAGAAATAACCTAACCCGTATTTTTATATCGTTAAAAAAAAGGTAAAAATTGGTCTGAACAGACACCCTTTTGTTTCTTCTGTTATAACCGTTGCGATATACCCATGTTAAAAAATGTCTTCTTGAATAAAGATCCGATGTTGGACAAAAAAAAACAAAAAAAACTTCTTGATATATTTCCAATTTCGGTTATTTATGGGGTTCTAGGTCATTCCCCCGCCAACAATCTCCTGCCAACAATCTCCCCGACGCAATCTCCCCGCCAAAAGTTCCCCGCCATTCATTCTCCCCGCCGACATTCTCCCCGCCAAACGACCTCCCCGCCGACATTTTCCCCGCCAATAAATCATTAAAATTTTAATTGTTCTACCCGGTGTGCGCAAATCATATTTGGCATTGAAGCGGCTGTGCCGCGCGTTGCCGATGCGAGCCTTGTTAAGCTTTGCTAGAACGGCAGCAAATGTTAGGCGTGAACGCGCGTGCAGGTAGGCAGAATGGTACTGGGGTCATTGGTGCGAGCTCACGCTGGTCAGGCCGCGGTAATTTAAAAATTGTCAGCATTCTTTTAAAGCTTGTTTTTGCAGTTCTACTGGAGTCATAAATGTTTGAATGGTAGGTTTCCATTAAACAATATCGCAATAAGAATGATCAGCTCTTTAAAGCCAACTATTAGCCATTATCTCATCAGTTTATTTCATCGTTTTTGCCATTTTAACTCCACCGTTACTTGCCCGTCTGTAACACAGAGTACAGAACTTAGTTGCAGGCTTGTGGCATGTATGAGGGTGCCTTAGATTGACAACCAAGCTTAACCCTTGCAAGCCACCTAATGTTTTCACATGGACGACTATGGGGGTGTTTTAATATTAAGTGTTGCACCATCAAACAGAAACGATACACAAATGAACTTACATTAGTCTATCACTTACAATGTTTTTTTAAAAAATACATGATTGAGAATATTTATGAGCATAAATGCCACATAAGGTTAATTTGGGGCGCTGAAATATATGAGAATTTGTAAATGCAAACCAGTCAATCATAACGCCCCCTGGTGAAAACAAGCCAGACTAGGCCTGTGCCTCTGGCAAGATGAGCCAGATTTTAACATGAAGGTGTTCCATGTAGTTATAGAAACCACTAAAACAATCAATATGTTTATTGTACAATGTTTGTATTTTGGATGTAATATATTACACCTTGTCAGCTATCCAGACCAGTTTTCATATTCATTATATCTCTGGATAAAACTTATATGAAAGAGATATAGCTATAGTATAAATGCAGTAATATATTTTATATTTCATACATCTATTTCATTTCATTTATCTTTTATATGCCATTGTTTCATAGCCAACATGCAAACCAGAAACCGGACAATAATGAACACCCATTTACCCTGACATAAACAACTATATACCCAGTGCCACTTTAGACTCACCAATCTGACATCCATGCTCATCAGCGTTCCGACCGCATAAACGTTTTAATACAAAAGAGCGTGCGTGCATTTCAGTTGCAGGGGGAGGGGGACAGCCCAGCGGCCAAGAGCGGTGCACGCAGTTGCAAACAGTGCCTGCATATTGGCCGCTGAGGTTTCCTATTTGGTCGCGCTACCTACTGGCCTTGTGTTTGCCGGGTAGATGCAAAAAAATGGTGAAAATTTGCTGAAATTCTCATACATACACGATTAACTTCACCATTGAATTCATTTGTACCAGTTGAGTGGGAATCGTCCATAAAAATCATCATGTGAAAGGCAGCAAAGTGAATGAATTAAAAGAATAGTATTGGGTGGAATTGTAAATGTTTTTTTTATTTTCTTCTAATTCTCTTCACACAAATACACAATTTTGTTTTGTATTCAATTGATCAACAAAAGAATAATAGCTAATATTATATTCGAAACACATATGTTCCTTATATATTTTTCTAAATTATTTATGCTCAAATGCAACTTGTTCCTTTTATATAAGCTGTTGAAATACGTTCCCGGGATGATGCTTCTACTACACAAAAATCAGAAACCCACCAACGAATGAGTTCGAAATTCTTTCATATTTCCTTATTTTTCCACTCCAAAATACCTTCAAATTTATTTCTTTGTTAGTTGAAATAGGCGGGGAAAATGTCGGCGGGGAGGTCGTTTGGCGGGGAGAATGTCGGGCGGGGAAAATGTATGGTGGGGAGATTGCGGCGGGGAGATTGCGGCGGGGGAAACACCGGACACCATTTATGGAAAACTCTAGGAACTAACAAGAAAGATTGTGACGTCTTGATGTAGCTTAATTATTAATAACTTCTTAATGTATAGCCCGACATAACAATACACGTATTATAGAGCTCTACCCAATTTTACATATATCTCCCAACTAATCTCGGGTATTCATCGGGGATCGTCTATTCCATTGACAACACTTGCCAATAGGTACAAGTCGGTCCATTAATGCTTCAATGGAGTTTATGTATACATACGTGGGAGGGACAGGTCCAGCTCTTGTCTCAGGGAGAGTGTTTGGCAACGAAGTCTTGTTATGCTTCATGGGGCATTATAGGAATGAATCATAACCTACGGAGGTTGACATAGATATTGTGATTCCTAAATTCGTCGCCATTACCATGATAGAGACACAATGCACAAGGCTTGCGTAATCAGGCTCGTCTATGTCTGACTTAATTGAGAGTCAGGGCTAATGATCGATGGATCATTTGACCGTTGATCAATTGACCAAAGGGTCAAACGTTGAGATAAATATGAGATTGATTAGCAACTTATTGATTGATGATTGAGTGATATATTCCTTATTGCAATCTAATTGAATTCTTTTTATTGCAATCATGGACTGCTAATGAAGGAGGTTTGTCCTGCATAAGGGGGACGGGAAGCCCCTTCCAGCGTTATTTATAGTTTTCTTTTGTAGCTAGAGGATAATATCGTTTTAATCGTTGACTGAAGACGATTCTCTGTCCTCTGTGGCACATGTTTAAATTACAATGTATACAATATGATGTTGGTTATTGTTAATAACCTTTTACACTCGTCTCTAGCTTATAATAGTAATTTATATAAAATATTCATCGTGCCATACACGTGTAGGTGAAGGATCACCGTGTATATTAGAGCGCCGCCAGGCAACGCCCCTTCGGCCACGCCCCCCTCGTCGCACGCCAGGCAACGGTGCGACGATCACATACATACACCGGGGACCATATAAGACATGTGGACATGAAAGATTATAATAAAAAATAGAACAAAAATGGATATCATAACAACCCAAGTACACAAAATCATATAACCCAGCAAGTTGAGCGACACACACACTGCCCCCTCCCCCACCCACTCGACCAACCTCAAACAAAATTAACACACCACTAGCTCTCCCCCATTATGATCATTGACCAAAATCATAACATCAAATCAGCCTACACTGTGGTAAGAGTTCACGCATTTCCCTAGTGAAGGTACGCGAAAGGCGGGTCAACTTGTTGCACGCTCATAGCGCTTGTCTGTATTGGCTTTTCGCGTACCTTTCTACTGGCGGCCAAGAGTGTCTAGTGACGTCACCACGCGCTAAGCGCGTGAAATCAGTCGCCTTACCGAGGCGGTGGTGGCTTGGCTTGCTCAGTGGTGCGTGTAAAAGTTAGGCGGCTTAGGGGGTGGGTGGGGGTGCGTGTGGTGGGGTTTGGCTTAATTATTTATTTGTTTTTTCATTCATTGAATTTGGGGTGGGCGGACTTCATCATTTCATCATTTTAGTGTATGATTTTCTTTTGATGTATTTCTTCCTTGTACCAGCTTCTGTAAAGAGAAAATCACAGATATAGAGGAGCCAAGCGGTGACCGTATTCGAACGTTGATATAAAAAAAACGGGACCTTGTATAAAGACGAAATCTTCAGGACATCTTAATCAATATGGTTTCTTATGATATCCGAAATCTTGTCGTCTTCCCATGATTCCTTCATAGAGAAATGTTAGTAGGAACGTCGCGAGGATGAAAAAAAAATCTGCCCGGGCGAGACTAGAATTAACCTCTAACCCTTGGCACTGAAGGCAAGAGCTCTGCCACTGAGCTACGCATTTTGGTTTGGAGAGCATGCCGGGAGAGCATGACAGAATTTTGCTATTTATATGATAAAGGCAGACGCATGCATAGCATACATGTAGACTGACAGCTCTATATATATATATAAAACTTTTATTCATAATCATACATAATACAATATATATAATCAAGAAAGCTCTGACTGACAGCTCTACACGGCCCAACAAGTATAGAATGAACAAAAAAGGAAATTATAAGCAACACTGGACGGGAATCAAACCTACGACCTTTCAATGTGTAAATAAATTATTTAAAAACTTGATTGTGAATGTATAGAAACCTACATGGTACCTAACGTTCTACCACTTACCTTAGAATGTGTACATTTCTCAGGTGCCTAATGATTTAATGAATGACACAAAACTGAAACAAAGTTGAACATGCTTCAGGTTGTTGTTTACTTACAAGTGAATGTCCTCCCTGCTTTCTACAACATGTACACAGGTGTCTTACATGCATGCCGCTCTCAAGCTAACTGAAGCTCTTAGTCAGCCTGGCTGTTGGTCCCTAATGTTGCATGGGTGTGAGGGTGCTGGTGCTATTATTAGCTTCACTGTGCATTCATGCATGATATGGAGTCATGTTGGCGGCTTGGCTAGAAAGAACTCCATTGTAATGGCTTGCTGTTGTAGTTATATAGCATTGGTGTCCATATTGGAACATAATATGTCTTATCAGTGCCCCCAAATACTGTATCTGTACTGGCAAAACTCAGGAAGTTATGTACTTGTGAAAATCGTTCCACAGGCAATGAAAAGGCCTATAGTTTAAAATGATGCAATATCTTCAAACTTTGAATGTCCATTAAAATTGTAAGAAATATCCGATTCGAAAATGGAAAACAGTTTGGTTTTTGTCTTGATTTTCTCCTTAAGTAAACTCAACTGAAAATGATTTTCAAACATTCAATTTTTTGTATGTGTGATACCAACTTTGTGGGTCCCTTAGGTGTCTGCCACTGCCGCCAGATCCCCCCCCCCCCTCCCCCCCCCCCCCCCTCGTCACCCTTGAGTCACCACCACGCCTAGCTTTCTTGGGCGCGTTGGTGTACGCGAACAGACGTGTAGCACAGCGCGGTCTTTCGCATGAAAACACACTTATTTATAACAGTGTAGTTGATAATGCAGGAAGCGGCAAGACCATCGCGACAATAACACATCTGATAATTTGTGAGCTCTTCCAGTGTGTACCCAAGAACAATTTGAATAAAGCGAAGTGCAATACATCGAGCAATAATATAAAAAGCTAGATCAAAGTTCTCAGTTTGGGCGTAATTTCAAATACATGTTCAATCGAATAGCCTGGGTGCTTTATATGTTATCTGATTGTTTATGCATTGAACGCAGTAAGAAACATCAATAGGGATATAACATCAGTAATTCCGATCAGGCGTAAAACGAATGTAAATGTATAGATCTATAACTCATTATCTGATTCATTTAGAAATAGAAATTTACACGACTTAAAAACTAAATGCGTAACGGTAAAAGTCCCCTTTATACACAATATACAAGCGAATGGGTCACAGCTGTATTTATAATTAATTGTATACCATTTTGTATTAGTAGGAAAGAATTAGATCCTTATGAAGCAGCCGGCCATATTCCTATTCAGACAGAGTGTTATATTTTACCATCAATTATCAAAAATGAAGACGAACAATTTCCCCTCTCAGATTTAAGTAACATATTATAGCTTATAAAAGAACTAGCATACAACGCATAACACAGGCAGTCAGACTCCGAATTCAATACAATGGGGGATGAAAATTGTTTCAGAGAAAGGGCACGTGTTCATATTCAAATCGCAATTATTGGTTTTCTGAAAGTTGTAAACACTCAACTTTCATAGAGTGAAAGAAATTAGGTTTAAATATCTCGAAATGGAAATTGAATATTCATGTTGACCGAGAATTTAACACACATTTCGGTTACTGGATCCAACTTCTTGGATGAAGTGCCCACGTTTTTTTTCAGTGAGTACACAATGACCCTGTGCCAAAGAATAATTTCACAGGGACGAACACCAGTTCCAAAACTTGAGGCCACTCGTTAGGAAAGTTTCCATTATGCCAGTTTTTTTCTTATGAGGACATTATTAACAAGAGTGACTCAAGAAAAATAACTTTAAGAAAAATTCCCCGAGCTGTCATTAATCTTATATAACTGCGCAACTCTGTACTGTGATTTGACTTTTGCATTTCTGACATTTGTATGACTAACTTAAAAAAGAATTCATTGCGTCTTTCTCTCTGCAAAGACTAACAATACACTACTTTCATTCTGTTTGTCATTCTATATTATAAAGATTTTATTCATAGTCGCTTGACATTAATTTTCAATTGGCCCAGTATTGCTGGGCTAAACAAAACAAGGGAAAAAGTACCCAGCTATCTATTTTGTATTTCAAAATCCCGCAGTAGGTTAGGTATATTCCAAGATTATCCATGTTAAGTAGTCTAAACATGGCAGTGAAAACATATTGGTTTATGTTCCAACCCGGAAGAAATATTCTATTACATGATTTATCCTCAATTCATTAAGATTTTACAGATTAAGTTAAATCTGATCTGCCCTGTTTATCAATATACCTTCATCCCAATTCGCTAAACCCAAAAAATTCTCTGTGACTCATATACCATTATTTAAGTTATCTAAATTGCTATTAATATCTTGATTCGAGGTAACCCCCAAACAAGCAGTTGTTTGTATATATATATATATATATATATATATATATATATATATATATATATATATATATATATGTAGTTTTATTCGGTTGGGAATGATAACATATGAAGTTGATTCCAACGTTTCGGAACTGTGGGTGATCCTTCACCAGGGAATAGTTACATTATGATTCTTTGAGTAGTATATAAAAAATGGTCAGCTTTGGTTACCATAGTTACAAGGCAACACTATTCAATCGAGCACTGTGATTGGCCAATATATTTAAAACTATACATCTTTTATTTCGAGTACATGCTTCTGGGTAAGTTTATAATAAGGCAGCTATGAAGAAGTTGAACGTTATATATTATATATACATCAGTGTTAAATCTTTCTATTAATATGTTTAAATAAATAAATAACATAAACATAGAGCAACAAGGAGATAATGCATGTTTGGAGTTTCGGGCTCCAAGTACAGCAATAACATTGACATGTTTGCATTACGCTGTCACTTTATTGGGATTACCATTCCTTGGCAGTACTTATAGACCAGATGGAAATGTAGAAGTCACTAATACCTTCTAGAAATTGGGCAAATGACAGAAACACGGTGGAACTGAAATAATCTCTGGGTTTGGTTGTACGCTAGGGTGGATTGGCCCCTCGGAGTGATTGGCAAGTATAAGGACTGGAGTATTGCCTTGCCTATTTCTTGTTGATTCAAGCAGTCTAAACACATGGCTTTTTCTCGCGCACCACTCCATTCTCCAGTTCGAAATGTCTTCGTGTGTCAATAAGCCGGTTGTCATCTAGTTATTTTAGAGAAAAAAACCATCTAAAATCTTCTCATAGACATGATCCAATTTAAGATTAGCTTTTATATTGATTAATGCAATACGCACATTTTAAATCCCTTTCCTTTGTTGATAGCCGGTAGTTTATTCTGCTAAGGTATGCAATAAAAAGTTAATTGGGAGATTGGTGGTCCCTTGTTTTACTCATTTTTGTTGGCAAAAGGCAAAGCTATAAGAGCACCGCGGGCATAAGCCATGTTACATGTACCGTACATTATTTATATACCATGCAATTTAGATCACAAAATGATACTTAAAGGAATTCAACCTTAATGGAATTCAATTCAATTCTTTTCTTATACACAAATCAAAGTATTTCAGAAATAGAATTTGAAAGGCAAGATAAGCCAAATTGATTAAGCCAAACTTTTGAGTAACCTTTACCTGATATTAGAATAAATTAGCATCACATTAATTCTCAGCGTCTCCGCTAGTCCATGCGACGGACCCTACCTCCGCAAGGACCCATAGACCCTGGGATAGTGGGTCTGTGGAGAGACTACGTCTCCGCAACAATGCACTGCATACCCCCCCCCCCCCCCCCCCTACCTAGAAAAACCTTACCCTACCTAAAAAAATGTTTACCATACCTGATTTTTCCCCCATCATATCTTAGTTTTTTTGGATTTTTGACAAAAAAAGCTTATAAATGCAAGAAAACGGGTTTTCCTAACCCGAAACAGTCAAAAAGCACATTTTCCATGTTCAAAACAACTATTGTTATGAAAAAGACATTTTTCTCAGTTCCTGGGATGTGGTTTCCAAACAAAAAAAAGTAACAAAAAAAATATTACCACCCCCCTACCTAGTTTTCAGCCATGCAGATAAATCGGAAACACACCTATTTCTTTTTTGGCCTGGTCCTACTCCGGTGGTGCATATTTGCACGTGTATATATATGCATCAACCTTAATATAATATATAGGAAAAGAAAATATGTAAAACAAATAACCCACCAACAACACCGCTTTGTCCTGGTAGTAAGCTAAAGTTGAAGTTGAAAATGACAGCCTAGGAAATTAAAGTATTGGGACTCTTGACCTGTTTGTTTTAAGATTTTTATTCAGCAAGACATTATACAATTTGTACATTATTCTCAGTACTGGCTGATTGACATTACATTCCATCAGACAAACAAGAACAATTTTAATCAAAGCAGAGTACATAGGCTATTGGTACACATACTTATAGATATCTCAACACAATAATGAGAATGAAGAAATACACAATACAGATATAATTATTAGCAATCCAAATTAAAACCACGTTACCTGGGCCATGTTTCAAGAATTGGTATCAGCATAATACCAAGGTGATGAGGTAACATTATCCATATCAGTATAATAACACATTTCCTACCTTTACCTATAATGCTCTCCCATGTCCCTACCAGGGAGACTACACTGCAAGTGAAAACGTCTTCGTACTAAACGTTTTTGAAGACGGTTTTTTTGTCCCCTTTTAGAAGACGGTTTTTTTCCGTTACCATGTTCAAAAACGTTTAGCTACTATATTACCGTCTAGGCATTAAAAACCGTCTTCAATAGCGTATCAGAAAACGTTTAGATAATCGGGAACAAAATCAAATGGGAGAGAAAAAAAATTTATTGAAAATTGCTTACAAATGAAGATATAGGTAAGATTCGATTTGCAAGACCATTTATAGGACATTTTTGGTCTAGAGAATTGTTTAGGGGATAAATCATGGAGGGTGAAATTAATATTGAACAATCACATATATTTCACTACTAAATACATGACATCAGCAGAGCCACTTAATTTAAAAACAAATGAGGAGAAATGCAAATTAAGTATTTCTTAACTAGTTCTTTATTACATAAGGATGGTAGATAAAGCAAGAAATGCAAACAGGTAGAAACTAACTTCTTGTTGAGAGATTTCACTACATTAAGAACAAGTATCAATGAACCACTAATGAATGATGGTTGTATGCTTCGTGGTAGGCAGATAGGAATGTTCAAACTAAGTAGACCAAAAACAGGGAAATACAGAGGTAGTGTGATTTACAAAATCAAAAAGATGTGGAACGAGCTTCCAATAGATATGAGGATTGAGGGAGACCGAGAGACCTTCAATAAAATGGTCAAACAAGAATTTTTAAGAAGGGTAGGTCTAGGGTAGCACAAATTATCTTGTAGTGTGCCTGTGTATTTAAAGTATTATTATATTGTAACTCTAGTATTATGGTATTAGTATTCCTTGTTCCTTGTATGGATATTCACTGAAGACATAATAGTTCTTATCTTGATTGTCTGTGATTGAGTTTGTATTTTGTTTCTAAATCGATTGATGAGACTTTTTTATAAGGCAACATACAAAGACATCACTGAGTTATACACTACGTTTTTTCAAATGTTCTGATAAATATTATGTAATTGGTCTTTAATACAATAAAGAAATTAAAAAAAATATATATTTCAGGGAAATATCACAGAAATATCAGAAATGTAGCCTCTCAATACCATTAAGAAATGACAACATTATTGAAAGGGTTCACTCTTTCAAATATTTAGGGTTTAAAAACACACACCAATCTCATTGCAACTATATTAACTCACTATACTATATCCCAGAGATAAACACACAAAGGAAAACATATTGATCTCTAAATTTTATACCCTGAAAGTTAAATATTGACACCACCTACAAAGAATTTGAATAGAAATCCATGCATAAATGCTATTGAAGAACAGTAACTGAGGAGTGGGGTGAGATGGGGTGAGGGTATGGGAGGAGAAGGAGGAACAAGGTGGGGTGAGGGGGGAGGAGGAGGGGAGGAGGGGCGAAATGGGTTGAGGGTATGAGAGGGGGTGAGTGGAGGGGTGAGATGGGGTAAGGGTATGGAGTTTGTGAGTGGAGGAGGGGAGGGGCGAGATGGGATGAGGGTAGAAGGGGTGAGTGGAGGAGGGGAGGAGTAAGATGGGGTGAGGGTAGAAGAGGGGGTGGGGGGAGGAGGGAAGAGGCAAGGTGGGATGAGGGGGAGGAGGAGGGGAGGACGGGCGAGATGGGGTGAGGGTATGACAGGTGGTGAGTGGAGGAGCGATATTGGGTGAGGGGGTGAGAGGGGATGTGTGGAGGACGGGAGGGGCAAGTGATGGTAAAGGGGTAAGAGGGGGTGAATGAAGGAGAGGGGGGTGAGATGAGGTGAGGAGGGGCGAGATGGGGGTCAGGGTATGAGAGGGGTGAGTGGATATAGAAGAAGAGGTCAGTGGAGGAGAGAGGCAAGATGGAGGAGGGGAAGGATGAGATGAGGTGAGGGTAGAAGAGGTGGTGAATGGGTGAGGAGAGGGGTGAGATGGGATGAGGGTAGAAGAGGGGGTGAGTGGAGGAGGGGAGAGCAAGGATATAAGAGGGGGTGAGTGGAGCAGGGGAGGGTGAGGTTACAACAGGTGGTGTGTGGAGGAGGAGAGGGGCAAGGTTATAAGAGGGGGCGAGTGGAGGAGCAGAGGGGCAAGGTCATAAGAGGGTGTGAGTGGAGGAGTGGGGGTGAGGTTTTAAGAGGGAGTGAGTGGAGGAGTAGGGGCGAGGTTATAAGAGGGGGTGAGTGGAGGAGAGGAGGGGCGAGGTTATACGAGGGGGTGAGTGGAGGAGGGGAGTTGAGGTTATAAGAGGGGGTGAGTGGAGGAGGGGAGGGACGAGGTTATCAGAGGGGGTGCGTGGAGGAGGGGAGGGACAAGGTTATAAGAGGGGGTGCATGGAGAAGGGGAGGGGAGGGACGAGGTTTTAAGAGGGGGTGCGTGGAGGAGGGGGGGGAGGGACAAGGTTATAAGAGGGGGTGCGTGGAGGAGAGGAGGGGAGGGACCAGGTTATAAGAGGGGGTGCATGGAGGAGGGGAGGGGAGGGACGATTTTATAATGGGGGTGTGCGTGGAGGAGAGGAGGGGAGGGATGAGGTTATAAAAGGGGGTGCGTGGAGGAGGGGAGGGGAGGGACGAGGTTATAAAAGGGGGTGCATGGAGGAGGGGAGGGGAGGGACGAGGTTATAAAAGGGGGTGCGTGGAGGAGGGGAGGGGAGGGACGAGGTTATAAAAGGGGGTGCGTGGAGGAGGGGAGGGGAGGGACGAGGTTATAAAAGGGGGTGCGTGGAGGAGGGGAGGGGAGGGACGAGGTTATAAAAGGGGGTGCATGGAGGAGGGGAGGGGAGGGACGAGGTTATAAAAGGGGGGGGTCGTGGAGGAGAGGAGGGGATGCTTCAGAACAGAGCACCCAAACTTATCACTACATCAGCAGCTCTCTCAAACACATCAGAATTACATTGCAGAGCATTAATACCATATCTAATACACACAGATGCATTATACATCTAATTTCTCTGGCCATTAAAAGCGCATCACTGTCAATTTAAATTCATTACTTATTTAATGTAAAGATTAATTGTTAACGACTGAATCGACTCCACTAAATTTTGTAATATTATAGATATGCTGAGAATTATCATTGTACCAGTGAAATGCTATCAATAAACAAACAAACAAACAAACAAACTTTGAATCTAAACATTGTCAAAACAGTCATAAATACACAAACATATTATTATGTTTGTTTGTTATACTTTTATTCATCAAAACTGATTACGTCAGCCGTAACATAATATTTCGCAACCCTATCATAATTATACAATTTATTTGTTTACACTCATTGTTATTATTATTATATTTCCAAGATAGCTTATTAGTAGTAGACACTACCCTTTGTCTACTACTCTTATTGTGCTTATATCTAACGGAAACTATATGACATGTGTGCATTCAGTTACAGGTGTATGCCCCAGCAGAGTGTCAGTAATATACCTCAACCCTTTATAACCTTATTCGCTTAAGGAACCAGTATAAACACACAAAACTTACAAATCTAAAATAAATGTAACAATAAGGATGAGGAAGAAGAGGGGTGGGGGCAGGAGGTTGATGTGGAGGTGGAAGAGGAGGTGGTAGTGGTCGAGGACGACGGGGATGGTGGTGTAAGGGGGAGACTAAAGAGGTAGTGATGGAGGGGAGGAGGGGGTGGTGAACAAGGGGGAATGGAGGAGGAAGAGGAGGGGGAGTGAGCAGGAGAAGGGGAAGAAGCAAGGGTCGGGTGTGGAGGGGGAGGGAAGAGAAGGACCCTGAGAAACTAATCACCTTTGCTTTCAATACACATACATATGAACCAATCTCATATTTATATCTAAATATATAAATTAGATGGAGAGGTGGGGTGAGGTGTAGAGTACAGTATCTGGTGTGGTGATATGAATTACCATATAGTGGCCAGTGTCATTTAGTGTTTCACTGGACTTTGAACCATTTTGGTGGTCGATTGAGAGGAATATCCATGGTGAAGTTGGAGTTCTATTGTAGTATTTAGATTAAAATGCAGAACCGTCAGCGTGGCAGGTGTGTTGTGGAGTGATACAACTTTGCTTTATCATGAAACCATCCGCAGACATCATGAATCATATTGTTCTTTAGCATCAAAGTTCCTGAAATGATAAGAAAGTGAACTTTATCATATCATATTATATTATTTGAACATGGCAAGTATACAGTCAATTCTTTTTGGCGTCCAGGGTGGTAGAAAATGGTCATTTTTCAAATAGGTCTGAATCAGGAGCAATTGTTATATCAGGAAACTAGATGTTTTGAAGGGCTTTTGTGCATAAATTGGTAAGGTTATCTCTGGATATTAACTGAGCCATAGATGATGGGCCAAATGAAGCCCAAAGTAAGTATACTGTGTGTATGCCATGTGATTTATTCCAATTGTTGCTAATTTGACTAAATCAGTCTATTCATATCTTGATTTCTTTTTCATAAAACGATATAATATATATGTAGCATTGTCTCAGAGTCGCAGAGATTTGATTACATTAATTTTAGATAATAACTATGGATTCGAAATAAGGGTGTTTCCTTGTGCAAATCATTGTATTTTAAGTATATGTCACTTTACCATATCAATGACGAATAACTATTGCCCTGCATTATTTTATAGTTGAATGTGTTTGACATAATTTATGTTGTCAAATTTGAGGAGATATTTATAGAATTTGTTAGTACTTTATAAGCTCCTAGCCTAAGGCATACGCACGGTATAACACATGAGAAACACCAGTGCTAAACTTTTTAATTCAATTAATCAGCAGTTGATTTCTTTAATAATAGTGTATTATTCTATGGATAACGATTTTAGTATGACCCCTATAACTGATACAATTTTCGATTAAATACAAGACCTAGATATTAATTTCCAGAGGGTTTTCTCTTTCATTGTATGCATACGCACGGTATGCATATTCAGGCATATGCATGGGTTAGATATTTTTGGCTAATTGAAGATATCCATCAAATTCATTTACATATGGAACAGGTCTAATTCTTCTCCTTTAGATACTCGGTTATTGAATATTCATTGGTGATTTATTATTTTATATTGCATTATCATATAATGAGTGACTGTTGGTTTCATCACCATAGCCTATAATTATTGAAAAATCTAATGTTACACCTGAACTACCCCTATACTATATCATTACATCTCAGCATTATATGTAACATTAGCTCACAGCAACTGAGATTGTTAGGCCGTATTATTCTTTATCATTATTATTCTTTGCCTACTCAGATTATCTAGTATTATCATTGGTATCACCATAGAATATTGAACTTAAACATCTATATCTGGGTGAGATTAAATAGAATAAAATACCACTTATAGAAGGTCTGACTGTCTTAACTTAAAGCGGCTAGGATGCCTTAGCATTTATTTCCCTATCTTATTAAAATATGACATACAATTTTCTGATATTTCCCACTTCTCCTTTATGTGTATACGCATGGTGAAGGTATACACATGGCATGTATTTAAGGGCCTTTAAATCACTAATTTTCAAAGTGCATAAATCATTTTAGATCTGAGGCTCAGAGCCCTGTAGAATGTGCTTTCACCAGAAAAGATGCTTGAGCAAAAGGGATATTTTCTACCACAACAATAAATACTTTTGTGTGTTCCTATTTGCTCAGTGTTTTAAAACAAACACACATTATTTTCTTTAAGTGTTATTTAGATATGAAATCCATACACGTTGATCGATTGTTTGAAGCTCTAGACAATCATTAAGATCTCAGTAAATTATTTAGTTTGAGATCATAACAACGATCCCCCATTTGGCAAGTAAAAAATCGTGGCCCACCCAGGCAAGCTACAACCATTCAGCTATCGATCAGAGTTAAATATCTTCTCTCCAAAGGGGGGATTTATAAAGATTTCCAAAGTAAGTAAGGAATTCATGCGAACAACCCCAACCTATAATTGTGTAAAAGCAACTAGTCTTAATGAAGCCTCAATCCTTCCAATTGTCAGACCCCCAAAAGAAACTAACAGTATTTCCCTCCACTACCATGTTACTTCAACTTAATTTACCTGTCAGAATTAGATGGATACAAATCATGTATACGTCCATACACTTATCAAGCCACATGCCTGCCTTACTTTCATTAACCCAACTGGTGGAAGAAATATAGCTGGAACACTTGAAAGTTAACTTGACCCACGTAATTATTTGTTTTCTCACGTACATAGTGAGAGGTGAAGGTGGCAGAAACATTCCTCACACCTATGCGATTTGTCACTCACTGCAATACTAAAACAATGCTAGCCTACAATTCATGATTCACTATTATAACTTCTACCCCACGCTGATCTTTTTGCATTTAGATATCATTTAATTATTTCAGACAATTATTGACCAGTTTAGTTATGGTAGGGCCTGGTATGGTCGGTAATGATAGCGGCGGTCATGACGAGACCAACGCAATTTTAGCATGCCGCCTCCCGTCGACGGGAGGCGGGCGGCCATGGTAATAGGCGGTCATTATTGTAGACTACCCGTGCACTGGGTGGGCTTTACATACCCAATATAATGTATCAATAGTCACAATCGTGACAATGTAGCTCCCTCCCTCAAAGTTCCCAGTAACATTACAAAATAAGGCCCACAACTGTGCCCCATGGTACCCCCATATGAAATTCCTATATTTACATAAGTACAGAGTATATAAATAATTACACAGTCTTGTAAATACGATAGGCCTACAGTATGGCCGCCATATTGGTTTATTGATATTGGATTGTGCAACATTGCGAAGATTTAAAAAGAGGAATTAGCTTCAATACAGGACCAGTGTTTTTTACAAAATGAGCCTGGCAAATCACTGTCATGTTATTATGAATTATGAATATAACAATTCTCCTTACCTGATTGTCTTTCATGAGATATTCAACTTGAAGCTGAGGGAAGGTGTCCTGTAGAGCTAGAGGGAGGTGGTCGCCGCAGCATTGTTGTTAAATAACAACAGGACCGCAGCATGACGCCCAGAGTGCTCTGCACTTAATTAGCGCAAGTCTAACTCTAGTATGGTGACGGAAATCGCTGGGATTATAGTTTTTGGTGTTCTATCGACTTAGATTGTTTAATTGTTCAATAGATAGTTAGGACTACTGATGAATACAATATTAGTTATACATTATATTATTGTATAATAGAGAAATATCTAATCACCCAATATTACATTTAAAGAAACTATCAAGTATGCAAAACCTTTAACAGGTGATTTCCATGCGTTGTCTAGCTACCAATTTCCTATTCAATAAATAAACTAGATTTTTATCTCATTGTATCTGTATGTCGTCTATTTCAAGCATGATCATCATACACCATATAAAGTAATACTATAAATCGATTTGATGACTTATGGGACAATGCATTATATGTTAGTATCAATGTTTATATAAAAACGATATCTAAAGCTCAAGCTGGGAATTACTTTGTTTTGGTACATAGCTAAATAAAATATCAAATAATTCTACAAGCTATCGGTAGGAAGTAGTAGGATGTGTTAGTTTTGCCATTGCCAAGTACTAGTGAATAAATACATCACACATTACCTTATGCCATCAAAGTGTCATTTTAAAGAGAAAACTCTGCGCTTTAATATGATGGCATTCATTCGAAAATAGCTACATCGATTGTGGTAGTATTACCAGGTGATTTCCTGTACCTACAATTCAACTATTTCCGGAACTTATGTATCAAGCAGTCTGCCAGAACTCTCAACTGGACCAACAAGCCTACCTAATTGTTATGATCTAATAATAATCAAATGATTACACTTACTTCATACGAATAGAATGGAACAGAATGTATACCGTAGCTCATTTTATTTTTATTCTAGACCCATCAAATATTGTTAGCACACTAGGGGTGGGGTAGAGGTGGGTTGGTGTGGGGTGTTTGTCTATATTTGTCACACTACACTATGGGCCAAGACAAGCCAGCGCTCTCTCACCTATGGGGTGAGGGAATAACTTGATAGAATGATCAGAGCAACGCTTTAGTTTGTGCTCCTGTTGTATAAATGGGATACTTTTGGGAGAGGGAGTAACCAATTCCTTCCCGTGGACATTTCTGTGTGCCAACAATGGCTTCTGTGAATACACTATCCTATAGTATAGCTCAATGTCACACGTTTAAGTTAACACTTGTCAATGCCCCATTTCACTCACCCATACTCATGACGGTGTGGTATCATTTTCACACATTTGAAAGCTAAGGTGAAACTTAAACAGAGGTTATTGTATAATCAGAAATCGCCACGATTGTTACAAGGTCAGTCTTATTTAGAACAATCGTTAATGATGATTGAGTAGTAATGGTTCAGGAGGATTGAAAAGGTGTTTTGAAGGAAGGTATATTGGACGATTGGGCCCACAATTGGTCAAGAGGACAGTGAGGCTAATGTTCTTTATCATAGTGAATAATAGGTAGAGTGATTTAAAATTGTACTGATATTACATAAAGAATGATGAACCTACTTAACGTTTTTCATTAAAAGGTGAGAATTTTAATTTGTAACATTCTGTTCCCCACTCATATAGGCTTTCAACTTCTAAATATATATTACATTTTTTTCTTGATCATTTCGATGGTAACAAAAAGACCTGAGTTCATTGAACAATCATTCCATTGGCTTAATAGTATTGAAGATGCTACGTATTGAAGAACGTCTTCAACAGTTGAAAGCATGTAGCAAAACGTTTAGCGCAGTGGACGGGAGCGCGGGGCTTGACTGTATAATCGTAATCAGTGCAAAAATCGTCTACAACAATGTGTTGTAAACGGAGTTGAAGATGCAACCATGTTCAACAACGTTTAGATTGAATACGTTGTGGTAAACGGTGCCTTTGCAGTGTACTCATAAAACTTACATACTATATTATTATCTGTACATGTACACGCCTCATTCAATGAGGGAGAATAAACGTTACCAACACGATCTCCAGCTGTCGCATGATTTTCTACATTATTCATTATTATATCAATACCTCACACTGTCTGTTGGTACTCTTCGCAACTGTATTAAATTCTTGCATGGAAGTGCCGATGCGATATCGCCATTTTTTAAACAATATACATGATTTTAGTCGCAGAATGTCCCTGAAATCTCTGTAAAATTATTTGAATGCAATACAGATTTTACAATCGTGTATGTTTTTTTAACAGAATTAAGTGCACATAAAAGAACAACTAAACTATGTTCCAAGCGCTTACCAAGGATATCAAATGGACCATACCATCTCTGAGGAGACTCCTACTAAAAAAGCCACAGACAAGAGTCAATATTACAAGGCCACGAAGTGCCTTTACTCAGCCTTTGCCTACCGCAGATCATGAAGACCACCTGAGGGACGAAGACTACCATTATGTACCTCTAAGACCAGGTATGTATCTTACCCTATTCACTTTTCCCATTATGGCTCTCATCATTCTGTTCGTTCGCTTTCGCTTCTTAATCAATTTCCATATTTCTCATACAAACAAATGGATTTTATGGAGAGACAGTCGTGATCAGAAGCACTATATATATCCAGCCCGTGTCTGTTATTATTCACATTTACTTCCATCATAATCATCAGCTATTTAACGAATCATGAATGAAGTTTTATCGTTTTCCCGAACGTAATGATTTCACCGTTGAGCAAAGTTATTAGCAATGCACTTATTTCTCCCAGAGGAAACCATCCACTCGATATGATACCTCTTGTTTTGATTAGAAGAATGTTATTGTAGTATCTGTTAAACTGTTCAAATCAGTATCACGACGTCTGTAATATCTTTATATCAGAATTCATAGCACCGCTTATAAATGTTTTTGAATGCAATAAAGTTATTATTTCGTCGTTATTGTATGCATGCATGTACGGGTTCTCTGACAGCATTTTGTTTTCCAGATCGTAACTTTGATCATATTGATTTTCATCCGATGTCCTGTCATAGGTAATCTGCCCAATTGCAAGTACATTAATATGGTACCATAGGAATAATAGATGTTGAGAAACTACCTTAATTGTTTGTTGATACCTAAGTCGATATTTTTCTGCACATTATGTATAAAACGTGTCTTTACACTCTCCCCTGTGCTAATAAGAGAAATCCCCATTCTAATTGATGTACACACCGATGCCCACTCGAAATTATTGGTTGTGTCATAATTATAACTAATCTCGATATTGTCTCTCACAAACACTTCCATGGTCCTGGGTTTTGGGGCGATCTCACCATGAATATGTCACCGAGTAAAAAGCTTATTTTTGCAGGTCTTAATATCAAACCAAAGGCGCTGAAATTGTATACCCGACGTCAGATACCAGCCGTTCTGAATGCTTACCTCGATAGACCAAATGACGTCGATCCACTTCCGTTCATGGCGGCCGCAAGTGTGCTGCCCATGCGTGCCAATAACTATGTTGTCGAGGAGCTCATTGACTGGAATAACATACCCAATGATCCCATATTCCAACTTACATTCCCCCAACCAGGTATGTAGAGGTGTAGTCCCTATGTGTATCATATACGATCCACGATGCTAGGAAGGAATAATGAAGACAGTCATATTGAATTTGGCCAGAACAGCCAGAAGCTGTTTATTAATATAATACCCTATAAGATATCCACAGATACAAGTGATTATCAATCAATATCACAGAAGCAATAGCAATAAATAACACCGAACAGACAATATCGGATACATATAAACAGTAAAGTTAAAAAAATTTCGGCGATAAGGGACCCAACGTCTACACCGACTCGGTGAATGAACTTGAATGAGACGGTTGGGAGAATAGAAGGGGGGCGTGGCAACCCTAGCCCGCCTGTGATTGGCTGAGGCACCGTTGACGTCATAGTCAATTCCTCTAGCAAGGGCGTGGTCGATATAACCACTGAGGCTTCAGTTGCACATAGTGGATTTGTTAACATTTGTCTTTTCATTTGAGCGAAGTCTCCAAAACACCTTTTATTTTCAAAGCAACTACCTTAATTTTATTTGGAGACTTTTGTTTTGTCCCCAGTCAGGATAAAAATGTGTCATAGTAAATATCCAACATATCCAACATTTTTCTTTTTCAAATATCATTTTCCTTTTCTAAGATAATATCCAACACATAATCAACATGACTTATGGATATCCTAATTTCCGAAGAGATACTTTCTTTTCTTTCACTCACAGAGATATCTACATAGCCATCTTTCTTATGCCAGAGACAGTTGCTCATTTTCATATACTACTATGTGGTGTCTAAATAGTGTCTAGTAGACTAGCACTGAGTCCCTTATGGGGTCTATCCACTTGTGCGTATGCCATGCGTATGGCCTTGAGTATGGTGAGCAGGGAGGCTGGCCGCCAAACTATGCATATATATGCCTGTCTTTGTGTATATACTCTTGACAAAGAGGTTATTCTCTTGAATAGCTAGACCCAATTTTTCTATATCCACTGCCCCGGCTGTAATCTTGATTCTGCGTATGAATGTAGCGGGAAGCTTGCCTCTGATTGGCTAATCAGTTGCAAGGGTATATCCACTAGTAAGTATGGGCTCAGGAGTATGAGCTAGCTATATGCACAGCTCATGCCATACTCAAGCCATATTTAGGGGCTATACGCAGCAGTGAATAGAGCCTATTAGGCTATTCTCATAGACCAGAAATCCGACCAAAGTAAAGTTGGTTATTATATGATGCATTTCATTTCTGTCAAAGAATAATTAGTTTAATAATTGTTTTGTAGGTAATGCCCAAGAAATAGAGATTATGTGTGGATAAATTGCATTTATTTGTATATATTGATGTTATTTAGATTATAAAAATAATCAAGGTCTATCCATGACGCTTAGGAAAGGAGCAAAACAGGAAGAAATCCTCACTGTCATATTTTAAAAGGACCAACTGCAATGCGTCATAGCAGCAGATGACACAGGTCATAGGTAATAGGGGAGTGGTAATAGTAAAAAAAACTTCTTGTAATGGGAGAAAAGATCTCAGTAATGAAGAAATAGTCAGTGCCATGAAACTATTTGTTCCAGGAATAGGAATATCTGGTCGGTAATAGGAAAAGGTGTCTCAGTAATGTATTTTGGCTATGCGTAATATGTGCAAAAAAAAGAGGAATAGTTTGTAATATTACATAATTATCGTACAGATGATGACTCTGTGACACAACAACCTTTTTTCTTTCTTTCTTTCTTTCTTTCTTTCTTTCTTTCTTTCTTTCTTTCTTTTCTTTTCTTTGTACAAAGCTAGATACATTGCACATACTTTTAAAGAATCTGTTCAACTTGGCGTGTATACAGATCTACACTTCTATATCCTTAATTTTGTGTTCCTAGATGAACATGATCATATCATAATTATCATGATAGATGATATGTTGATATAAAAAATATTTAGGGCATGGAACGGATGGAATTGGTCACAGATCGCATTTCAATCAAGTTACCAATTTTCCCCCCATCTATAGGTATGCTTGCAAATGAACATTTGGAGCATGTTGGCAAACTCTTGAAGCAAAATGTGCGTCCCACAGTGCTGAGGGATGAAGTTGAGAAAATTCGCCTAACTATGAACCCTCATCCTGCAAAACAAAAGGAGGTAATTATGATCAACTAAAAAATTTCAATGGCATTGAGGGACTGTTAACATTTAAAAACCCTTCGAACTTGATTATATCTTTCACATGTTTGTCAGCTTAGTTGACACATATTATTATTATGACTTTATTATAAAATTCTACCTTTGAATTTTGCATGTTGCTCGAGACTTATAGTTGATTGCGCTCGTGTTCAAGCCATATATTATATATAATATACCACAACTGCATGTTTTATCCCAGTTAAACGTACCTCGAGTGGACGGACATGCCGTACCTGGCATGCAGCACAAGTACCGGGAGACAGCACTTTTCTTTCCAACTGAGGGCCAGTATTGTCAGGCTTTTTGCACATACTGCTTTAGATGGGCCCAATTTACTGCCGTGGGCAGCGACCAGGCCTTTCAGGCAAGTCATATACGGTATTAAACAACCCACATACAGCATTAGAGCCTTACACAAGCCACACACAATATTAGAACCCAATTCTTGACCCTATTCTAGACCAAATCTGTGTTATTTAAAGGAAAAACCACCGACATTGAGGGGCGGATGGTGCACTGTTTGGTACAAGATGCCGAGGCGAAAATCGATTCATAACCAGAATTCATAACATTCATAACAAGAATTAAACCTGCGCACCTCTAGCTTTAAAGTTGAAAGGGAAACATTTGAAGACATTCCATTAATTAAGATCAAACAACATGAAAATAGCTTTTCGTCAAACCGTCGGATTCTAGGAGTTGAAACACTACTTTGTATAATCACACCCAAAATGATTAACTCCTGTCTTCTGGATTTCAGTCAACGGACGCTAATTTGCTCTGCGACTACCTAGCAGCAAATCCTTGCATCTCTGACATCCTCTTCACTGGAGGAGATCCTATGGTGATGACATCACGGCAGTGGGAACGCTACCTTGGGTCAATCCTTAGCGACAGACGATTGGATCACATTGGCACCATCAGAATTGGTTCCAAGTCTTTAGCTTATTGGCCTTACAGATACCTTACTGACAGTGATTCGGACGATATCCTGAGGTAATTCATCCAAAATACTAAAAGAAATTAAGCACCAAACACATATTTTATGCAACCCTTTCAATATAACATTATGTTTTCACAGAGCTCTCTTGGAATGATGGCAGAAAGAGGTTCCATCAGTGACGATTAAAAAATGAATCATCATCTCGTCCAATAAAATTTACTTAATATCTATTACTATCCACTTTTAGAACAAAGCAGTGAATCCACTAACGTGCAATTCCAGAGATACTGACCCTTAGCACAGTAGGCGAACTTTTATAAGCAACATTTAGTATTTCTGTATAGTCATACTTATCGACAATGACGCACAGGATAGGAATTGCTGTCACAAATGATGAAACACAAATGCTAGGCACCAGAACCTATGTACATATAGATCCATATCGTGCAGTCAAAAGCTACCATAGCTAAAATATTATGAACAATTATAAATGCCACCTTTATCAATTCAATAATTTTAATCACAATAAATATCCCCATCAGGGCCTAATATCGTGACGATATGGGAAACCAGCCAATATCTGTATGTTTGGAAAACAAATGCCCCTATCAATCAATCAATCAATCAATTGCCATGTCATCTTTTCATCCATTACCCATCTCATTAATCATCATTATTACACCTGTATTTTGTAACCATGATAGACCTGAAAGGTTTAGTATCTGTACACACACACTACTTTTGTTTCAATGTATTAACTAAAAATTCAGGTAGCGAAGGAAGACCGGGTCTGACCCGAGTCGCATTCCCACACGGCCGAGCCGTTTATCAACCTGAATAAACACGTTCAAAAAAAAATTGGCAGATTCTAGGCATAGATATGGATTTGTAGCAGGCCCATTATATAGCCGTTTTCAAACCTTGCAGAACGATTTAACCTTGAGAGCTATATGGACTATAAGGAATCAATCAAAGGAGGCAATTTAGAACAAAATGTATTGTTTGTTTATAAAGGATGGATATGAAGGATAATTATCATTTTAAACCAGATCTGGGCCATATGCCAAGATGATTATAGTGAGCTCCACCACCTATACAAGTTACTCTTTTTAAATTATTTCTTTGAAAATACAGAAATACAGGTATCCACATCGCTTACTATTAAGTTTTTTTCATGTGGTCCTGTGATAATTCGCAATGCAAACATATTTACAATTAACAACATAGTTAGTCTATTAGTGATGAAAAAATATACCGGACAAGCAACAATGCAATTGGGAAACAATAATATCATTATTTTAAAGAGGTAATGAGATTGATGATGAGTGAATGAACATACAATGCTTTTATATACATCATACATATAGAGAGTTAGATTGGCGGCAACCAAGTAAGTAGGCTGCAGTTAAAACTCACATATAAATACGTAGTGAACATTCCAGGTATTCTTCTCTGTACAATAATTCAATTCAATTCAATTCAAGGATTCTTTATTGCATAGAGGTGTTGTTTACAATGAGGTTGACCAGCATTCTAAATAGACATTAGTCTAGGTAGGTCTTCCGCCGGTTGCCTGAAAACTTGCTTGAACTTTTACTTAATATAATACATGTATGCTTTACAGAAATCAGGACATCATCCACCGCTAGCCACTTACGAGCAGTGTTGGTGGGATGTATGTCAGGTGAACATAAAGATATGCTCTACTAGAATTACCAAAACCTGCCGGGTTAAGGTTGGCTAATCACTGTTATAATTGATTATAATGGGTGGGCATGCATCCAAACTTATATAGAGTGGTATGCAAACTTAGTACATACCAAGCCATAAACCAAGCAATGCTAGGTTTATTAATCACCAAATACAGATAGAAAACACAACAATAAATTATAGATGTGAAAAAGCAAAATAAATGGGTTCATACACGTCCGTGCGCAGTGAAGCCTGACCGGAAATAAACAATGCAACGTGGTTGTGTTGATTCTGTTCATGGGCGCGTCATAATAGAGGGGCGCGGCAATATGATTGGCTGAAGACAAAGGGGTGTGGTCAGTCGTCACGTGACTGCTTCCAACCCAAATATGGGCGGTGAGGTGTCGACTCTAGTAATGAGTAACTGGAGCAATGACTTGCATGATTGACGGTGCTCAGGGTGTTGGGATTAATGAGCAAAACAAGCAGGCCTTCCCTAGTTACTAGTTACTAGTTACTAGTTACAAAGTTACTAGTTTAAGAACTAAATCTTAGAGCAACTCCTGTAACTTGTTAGTCGGAGCAACTAGGAGATTTGATGCTTTTCCCACTCCCCCCAAACTCAAGATAATGGCAATGGTTCACCTGGAGTATCATGCTGAGTCCTTGGGGAGTGAGACAGGTGAAAAGTCTCATAGTTCTGAGTCTTGTGAACTGTGAGTGTGACGCATAAATTGTGAAGATGCTACCAGATCTTGTATTATTACTTCATTTTATTATCATTATTATTATCATATTATATGTGACTATTTAGATATTTAAATTTATTTACTTTCTATAGATGGTTAAAAAATGTAAGTCCTATGTCTAGGTCCATTTGGTTGATGATATGGTGATTGACTCATAGCTCTAGCAACACTCAAGATTGTGGAAGTGGTATAGTTCTTATAAGAGAGAATTTTGAGTACATGTAGTAGGATTACGACCCACCCCAAGTTATTCAGTCAGTATTATGGAGCCAGGAGTTGGCTGCGGCCAACTCCTGGCTCCATAATACTGACTGAATACATCCATGTAAAGAATACAATCATACTTAAAGTACCTCCTTTCATTAATTGCAGTAGTCTCTTGAAACCTCTTCAGCATTGGAGTTGGCAATATCAGAAGTACAGAGTGCCAATATTGTGTTTTCATTCAATAATTCCTGAATGAGTGTAATGAATGGACCAGAAGGCATTCCAATTTCAAATAACCTGACAACAATTCAGAATATGGACATCTTAGAAGGAAAAACAAATTCTGACAGAGAATTAAAGATTCTGACAGAGAATCTGACTCGGAAATAAACATTCTGTATCAGAACCGGCATTTGTAGTGCAAGTGGGTAGGGTGTGGGGCTCTAGGTAGAGAGGTCAAGAGTTCGAAACTCCGCCAAAACTTTGGGCGATTCCCTCAGCCAGTCTTCCCCATAGGTGCAATGGGAAGACTGTGCCACTCAGTTGAAGATCGATCACTCACAACTGCAATTCGGGGGGGGGGGGGGGGGCACTCCTAGATTAGTCAGGGCTCGAAAAAAAACTATGTTTACTTGCCCGGGGCAAGTAAAAAATGGCTCTGGGCAAGTAAAATGTAATGTTACTTGCCCGAGTGGGCAAGTGGAAATCTCTACGGCCCCGATTTCAATTCCCCTGCTGTGATGTCTACTTACAATGAAACAAGATTATGAAACAAGATTATAACACGTTTATAATTTTGCAAATAAACTTGGGCAAGTGAAAAAGGGTGTTGGGCAAGTAAATCTTGGCTGCCACTTGCCCAATGGGTCGACAGGGATTCTGGACCTGACACAAGTCTGGATAGGTCAAAGTGTGGTCAGTAGGAGGAAACTCCAGCTTGCCCACTGGCTAGTGGGAGTGAGCATGAAGCCTGACCCTATATATGTCCAAGACTGAAAAATGGCACACTACAAACATGCTAGTTAAGAGATACAAAAGAAATCACAAAATAGGAAATCCTGAATAGGAAAAGAAGGGGAACCCCGATGGGGATTAAAAAAGCCTGACGCAGAATTAAAAATTATGAAATGAAATTCAGTATATGTGATAGAATTTGAAGTGGAAGGGACATAATCTAAAAGTTGACCCTAGTGTTAATTCTGACAAGGAAATTTGATAATCAGGAGAACGAAATTTATAAAAAAAAAGTAACTGAATAAGATTCTTGATACATGCCCCCCCCCCAAACTAGTCCATGATGTCTACAACACTCAGCTAGTCAGGAGTTTTTAGTCATATCAGCTACGAGAATTACCATCATGGAAAGGGTGGGATGTGAGGGATAATACACTGATACTATACTGGTGGTGTATAATCCCTCGGCTTTGCCTCAGGATTATACACCTTCAGTGCCCGATCAGGTCACAAATGTTGGTTATTAATTCTTATACATACTATTGTATTTCCGCTGATTTAAATTAATTATTTCACTAATTCATCCATGATATGTGTGACTGATAGGTTATTTGAGAGGGTGGTAGAATCAGGGCGCCAGCTCGCCTTCATGGCCCACTTCTCACATCCCCGAGAGCTGAGTACACCAGCCGTGCAGGAGGCCATCAGACGGATACGCATGACTGGAGCCATCATCAGGTCGCAGGCACCTCTCATCAACAATGTCAATGCTGATCCTTCTATATGGGCCAATATGTGGAGAACCCAAGTAAGATAATTATTCATAGCACTTTGCCAACATGCGTGCATGCAAGATTGACAGGTAGATTTTGAAATCTGATAAAACCTGGCCATGTTTCTTCATAAAGGAGAATATTCTAATATGGGTATACCTCCAGTCAGTAATTGTGGCATGACACCTTTCCCTATAGGAAATCGGTGAATTGGTGCAATGATTTGCAGTATTAAGGGTGGTCTCCACTGGCTGCGGTAAGCTCGGCGGTAAGCTCGGCGGTAAGCTCGGCGGTAAGCTCGGCGGTAAGCTCGGCGGTAAGCTCGGCGGTAAGCTCGGCGGTAAGCTCGGCGGTAAGCTCGGCGGTAAGCTCGGCGGTAAGCTCGGCGGTAAGCTTTGCGATGGTGCTGTGATGGTGAGAAGTGGCGAGGCCCTGCCTACATGGCCAGTGAACCATGTAGGCAGGACCTCCGCATTCCTCTCCATCTATACAGAACCGGCACAAACTATCGCAAGGCTTCCCACAGAGCTTACCGCAGCCAGTGGAGACCACCCTTTACATTGGTTATTGGCTATACAACCATATTTTAGTGAGGTTGTGCGCTGATCATACAACAACTATACCAATACTACAATATCAACATTTCTAGGTTCGTCTTGGGGTCGTCCCTTACTACATGTTCGTTGAGAGAGATACAGGAGCCAGACATTACTTTGAAGTACCTTTGGCAAAGGGCTTACAGATATACAACGAGGCATTCTCCTCAGTCTCCGGGGTGGCTAGGACTGTCCGGGGACCTTCAATGTCCATGGAAGCAGGAAAGGTCCATGTTGTAGGCATAACACACATGGAGGGGGAAGATGTGTTCGTTCTCAAATTTTTACAAGCCAGAGATCCAAACTGGATGAACAGGATTTTCTTTGCAAAATACGACGAACATGCCTCCTTTATGGATGATTTAAAGCCAGCTTTTGGGAAAGAAAAGTAAGTACTAATGAATTGTAGATATATGCGTTTTGTAGATTCCTGCAAAGAAACATGAAATTGATGTAATATCATTGTCCTCATTAGTGCGAGATTTTCGTGTTTTTTTAAGTAATCAGAAGCATTCTCTTTGTGCAAAAGTAGCGTTTGTAAACAGACAATAACAGCCTCAATTAAACCATTCATATAATTTCAATCCTATTCAGATTCTTCTATGAAGAGGAGGAAGACAAATTCTTGAGATCGGATAAGGTCTCTGGTTCGATGTTCCCATACAGAAAGGGGATTGAGTACGTCAATGGAGTGATATAAAGATGCATGACCGGTATGATCAATATGCATACGGAACAGTCTTCTTATTCGTGTACAGAAATGTGGCTTTCAATACAGTCCGAATTCCCTCGCATTTCAGCAAGTCCCGAATTAAATGAGGCATTACATTATAGAGATCTAGATGTATTCCTTACGTGTGCAACATTTAAATGGCGCTTTTACTTTTTAGCAGAAGCGAAAGCATCATGCTATTATAAGTCATGAGCTATTCTGGTATACGGATTTCTTATACCATCAGCTGCGACTTTCTCCATCAGTGTGGCTATGACATGATACACTCGATTTGATGGTCATACAGCCACATACTCTTCCCTGGGCCGCCACATTCTCATCACCCAGCTCAACCTCGCACTATACAGAGTTAACAGGTCATTAATCTGAAACCACCTGTGATGCCAATATGACGCTGTTATATTGATGTTATTGGTAAGATGGGGAGCAGTAAATTCACATATGAATACTTAATTATATCAATTTAAAAGACAAAACTTAAATCTAAACATTTTTACACTAATAAAAGTCCGATAATCAAAACCAAATAAGAAGCAAATTTATATAAGATTTGAGATCCATAAATCCTTAAATTTTAATGTATCATATAATTGCATCCGATAAAACCGTTTCCAATTCAACTCAATCAATGAAACATAAAGTAGATGGATAGATAGCTACATGACATATTTTTGTAATTAATCAAATTTAATCAAAGGTCTACATAATTATTAATTATTATCTAATTTGAGTAGACCTGTAGCGTTTGCAAATATCATCAAGAGAGGATTATCAAACCAAATTCAGGCTAATATCAAGATATCCATATATCTCTGCAATGTTCACAGGGTTGAAGTAAAATTAATTAATGTGCATTACATAAGTTACTATCATGCAGTAATAACAATAATGAGAAACACCCCTCAGAATACTCTTAAATCTTTATTTTAACTGTACCTTTTATGTCATATCTACTTGCATCTGTTATACGTTCTAAAGGCCTAAAATCGTTTGTCTGAAATGGCCAAATCCAGCATAATAATATTCAAAATAGGAAGCAAAATGTATACTGTATACTGCACCCGGTATATTGTTAAGATTGACCATGCTTCTGATATACGTTTCCTCTCGGGAAACGGAATGACATAATGGTGAACTACCAAAAGACAGCTCCAACAGTTAACAGTATATATTTGTTGTATAGGTAGCTGTATATCGTAACGTAGCTTCACTGAACTATCTTTATCGGATCTTATATTCTTACAGCAATGGACAGATAGTTACAGAGACTCGGGAGACTATAATTGGTGTTGCGAAACACCATCGGTGATGAACATTATAATTATATTTAATTCGGGGCGCTGGGACTCTCTGTTAAATTACTTTTTTGTTGGAGACAAAACCTGGGCGGAGGAGCTTCGAGAACATGACATAATCTGGCAGCTGAATTTGATAATGAAGAGACGATAAAAGTATGCCCAAACCATTCAAAGTCTTCTCATAGAATCATAGAATGTAGCCGAGAATGTGTTCTGTAGCCATGTAGGTATTTGTCGTGAACTATTCCAAGGATTGAAGTACGATTATTAATCGATCGCCAATCCCAATATGATGGATCTCCTGGAAAAATTACACATTCTAAATACATATGTCATGTATACTATGGAGATGGTGGCGCCATACTGGGCCGTTTCATTTATACTCACACAGAATATAGTCTCTGTCCAATTGATATTGTACTTTATAACATACAGTAGCAATAGCTCGCAATAGTATTATTCTGAGAGGTCTGATCAAATAAATCACAACTACAATATAGGTACCCTACGTATGGTATCAAATAAGGAAGGTCCTACATTAAATTGTGGGAAGATGGTTATACACATATACAATTATCAGAATGTCAAAAGTTCAATAAAAGAAAATATCGAACTCGCTTTCTCGCTTTTATTTATTTACACGATTTTCACCTAACTAACACAAAAAGAGTATGTGCATGGAAATGTGAAAAACAATGAAGAGAATCTATAATAATGAAGCTATACAAATAGCTCGCTGTCTATGACTATGATGCATATACCGGTAGCTAGCTTTCTATGACTATATACGTACATATATGCAAAGAGTTTATATACTAATTAGTATTGAACCTCTTTGATATATATGTAAACAAGCCATTGCTAATGATAGAAAAGAGTAGGGTATCGCATCCTCTCTTACACTGGTATGACCAAATTATAATACGAAAGAATTGTGTTAAAAGGGGCGTAAAGCACCCCCACACTCCTTTGGATCTTTCCATGCATACTGACCCCATAATATTAAATCATAGAAACCTGAAGACACCTCACAGTCTCTACTTCTCTTGTCCGGGGGATTCGATCACTGGCGGGGAAGAAATTCTGATCGATCGGACTATACGCAGGAAGAGTGACCATCATATCAGACATGCGGAGTAATGACTTGATTACCATACGTAAAAGAACCGTATATATATACGTTTGAGATATTTGATATGAATCGGCATTAATGCGTAATTAACCGGCCTTATACAAGCAAATGCAGCAGTCTCCATTATAAATTGTTTTCTGTGACACTCCTTCTTTCCTCATCTGGTCTAATGTATAAGAATATCATATTCTCGTTTACTGTCGTACCTCGCGACCTATTACACCAATTTGTTGATGAACGTCCTTGGTTGGTGTAAATTTATGGTTTACATTATTTAGATTAATAAGAATGATGGTATCCAGGATAAGGATAGAGTATCTATCTTTAATGATGCAGGCATGGGACTCAGGGAGGCAGGTGGTATAACACTGGCTATACCTGGTTGTGTATTTGAGGACTGAGTAACCTTGTGTCCCAAGAGGTGTTAGGTGTGCATGATGACTGTCCAGAAGCTAACTCAAAGTTCTGGGCAGTGGTTGCATCGCTTTAATTAGGGCTATACAGAGCTATACAAAAACACAAATCTATTATATCTGTATACTTATTTCTATCACGGTGCGTTGGATAACTAAAACGGCTATAGATACCAACACCATAGGTTTTTGTCATTGTACTGGCTCCCGCTATTGATTAAAAAAAGTCTGGGCTATTTATTTCAATTGGCATAGATTGATGATTTATCAGATCAACCAGGTAAAGATATACAATGCTGACTACGATTGTTTGGCATATTTCCACCCTGAAGAAACGAATTAATAGACTAAACTAAACCTAGGCTTATACATGTGCATAAACAACAACTACTCCTACTCCTGGACATACACGATTGGTTCAATAGTATACACCTTTCCCAGTGAATAATGGTTTTGTATATCACTTTGTAAATAACAATTTTATATTGTAAAATGTTATATCCTGTTCTTCTGACTGCAAATATATTTACTTTAATGCGAGGATCTGTTTATTCTTAGAGTTTGAGAATCATTAGACATAATTTGAACTGAAATATAAGTAAACGTGAGAACAATGTGAAATTGAGAACAACACACATTATAACAAATCTCAGTGAATCAAAATGTGCCTTGAATTTTATTGAAAATAAAAATCGAGTAGAGAGAAAACTCAAGAATGAGTGGACTAGGGACCGCTGTGTTCGTGTTGGGTTGTTTATTATTATACCGACGTTTCGGGCCACATGATCCCATCATCAAGATTATTCTTATTAAAAATAATAATGGAAGTATGGCAACTTGGTTATCGTAAAAAACATAAATTCTTTATGCAGTTTCACAATCGTGTTAACATCACTTCGTCAGTGAGCTTGTGACTTGTATATTCTGGATCCTTTTCATACCCCTCGTTGTCATGTTGTCTCATTACCCGAGATGCATGGCATGAGCAATCGTGTGATTTTAAATTCTCATCCACGCTATTAACGCAAATACATTCTCCCAATCCTTTGTCCAATTCTCGCCTACTTAGAGTAGGGTCTGGAGTAGCACTACAAAAGACGCAATTAAAAAGGTAAAATTACGCAGATACATGTCATTGGGAGACATTTTAAAAGCTAAAATGTTATGCCTGTATAGTATGCAAGATCTATTTTTGGTAATTTGACATCATAAAGTTCTTTGTGTCAGATCATTGATGCTCTTAGGACTGTTATTCTTACCATTCACATTTTTCTAAATGAGCGACTGTGTCGTATAAAGGCCGGTTCAATGTTTCCGGTAGGAAGAGAATCGCAGCTCCAGATACGATTCCACAAATCCCAAATATCAAGGAAGGCAATGGTTCCCAAACATCCCTCTGACAATTAAATGAGATAACATGAATATAGAGGCATTCTTATCGACAAATACATGCTACATATATGATATCTTAGATGGAGGTCGAGATTAAATATAACCAATATAGATTAAACAGTTTTTGTCTGTACACACATAAGGTCACATTAAATTGGTATATTAATTACCAGAGGGCCTCCTATGAATGGGGCAACCATCCCCGATACCCGAGAGACGACTGAACAGAGTCCCAGGCCAGCATATCGCACGTCAGTGGGCATTATTTCTGAAGTGTAGATGAATATAGCACTGAAGCCAGTGGTAGCGCCCGCTTTTCCAATCAATGACAAGGCTGTTATTGCATCCAAAGGTGCTAGAAGAAAAGTAGTTTTCATTATTCTCAACGAACAAATATTTTCACAGAAAAAAAACATTATTGTACACTCCTCCAATATTGGACCGTGCCCATTCACATTACAACGACCGATTGGTGTACGGCCGCCGCACGGCAAAAAACACAATGTTAAAATATTACAGCCGGCAAGAATCGGCCGGCTGGTATTAATGTGAATGGACCTTTATAGAGACTTTCCTACATACTTTTTCTTATTACATCCTATATCTCCCCAACACCCTTAGAACCCCTCCCTATCCTCCTCTACCTAAAGCCTGTTACTATTTTATATGATACAACATTTGTTCGTATACTGTGTTACAGTAACCGACGAAAAATATTAATGATTATAAAAGCACCGACAGTGGTTGAAAACCCTATGCTAGAAGCCATTGATCAGTCAATAGAAAAGAGTGAATCAATCAATCGCATCGTATAATTAACAAAATGATCTAAATCAAGTGTCTGTTAGTTCCCGATGAAAACAAATGAATGCATGGAATTTCGAAAACTGACCGTCAGTTAGGATGAGGGGGACGCATGTGAGGCAAGCCAGGCCTGCTACCATCAGAGTTAAACACGATGTGTATTTTCTACCAAGTACAGGCCATCCAACAAGAAAACCACCACACCAGTTGGCAACCACCTAAAAAATGTAACATTTCAAAAATGATTTCATTTAAAAAGCGGCAAAATGTAATCGATAATTTTCTCCAAGGAATTTGACGAGGATATGAGGGTTTTCATTGATACGTAAACTGCAATGACCCTCGGAGTTATTGCAGTTATGAAAATTATGAAAATCACATGAGAAATCTTTATTTGGGATACTTAGATCGTCCAATAATTCTGAGATTGATGTTACTTACATCCATCGACGCCATCAACACCGTAGTTATATATATGTTTGAACCGAGCGATCCAATATTAAGACTGAGTGACCAGAACAACAAGCTATCGGTAAACCTAAAAGAAAACATTTCGGTTCACGAAGGCCTTTAGGGATAATACTCTCCTCGTTATTGCCCCTGATGAAAATAGCAAAACTTGCACTGTATAGTATTTTACATGTGTAGTTTCGTCTAAGATCAAAATTTAAGTAGAATTACAACTTTGATTAAATACTTTTTGTGTATAATATGTCATTGAAGAATGCTTTAACGAACCAGTGTAAGCACAGAATGACCGTTTGTTTCCTCAGGATTGGACTGCGCAGGATACCCATCGGATTGCCTCGAGCTTGCTCTTCGTGCTAAAAGCAATTTAGAAAGAGAGACACTCGTTTACAGCAAATTCTAAGCCTATACTGGGTCAGATTATTTTGAGATTACTCATTTATGAATCGTTATTTATTCAGAAGTGGAACGACTGACGTATTATGTACTCCTAATGCATAATCATTCGGGCAAATGGCGAATGTTGTCTTGGCAATCTTACGCTTTCATAATCTCTGATTTGGAAATCCGCAGGAAGTTCACGTCCATTAACTCTTGCAATATATGTAATAAGTTTTTCCGCTTTACCAAATTTCTTTTGAAGAAGGAGCCACCTCGGCGATTCTGGCAAGACCCTCGAAATTGGAATTGAAATAAGGAATCAAATTACACATGTGCATTCTCTTTGATGATGACAGTTCGCTGAGAATTTCCCGAATTGAATGGTTTGACAAGCTACTGCGTATTCTCAAGATTCCATAGAGGGACTGATTGTTTATTGTTCATAGACAACCCATCACACAACGCAAGTAGTAAATATTAGTGGTATATATCATTTCATCCATACCAAATGAAAGTCAGAAGTATAATTTGGGGAGCTGCCATGACGATTTGAATCTTTGTTGCATCCCTAACAGCGTAACCAATACCCGCAAGCATCATAAAACCCAGATTTCCAGATGACGTTAGGAGGAGACCAAACAATCCTCGATATTTAGAGCAGACGAATTCCAGGACTATTCAGTAAAAAGAAAACAATAATGATTCGATATGTATATCATTTAATTATGATAGTCCATGCGCTATACTGGATTGTATACTGTTTATTTCCGGATTCAGTACATGTCATTTTAATATAGATAAATATATAACAATTTACGTCGGAAAAGGGAACGCCCGCGCACATCTATATGGCAGCCATATAGCGCTTCCAGTTCCTTATAATAAAGGTTGATTCTTCGAGGCTTTCTTAACTATTTTATTTGAGCTTTTGATGCCTAAAATCCGATAAAACGGAAAATATAATACCTGCACATCGTTTTTATCTGAACTAAGATTTCCAATCAAAACTAGAAAACAAAAAGCACGTAATGACATATATAATTATATAGTATTATGTAGAAAATATTATACTCAAGGATTCGCCCTGGATCAAACCTTACACAATACGTAGAATGCTGTGTAGAAAGCCATTGAGAATGCCCCAAGTATGCATGAAAATATTGCGAAAACAATGTAGTTTGGCGAAAAAGCACACCCGAATCCCGCTAGGACCTTTACAACCAGAGTAAGAACTGCAGTTTTTTGCCGACCAAACCTGGAAAATTCGATTCGATTGAACGAAATTGTATCCAACAATGCTCCCTTTGATAGATATAAACAAGCAGGTACATAATATTAAATTTCTTGTAATGTATCATGATGACAAATTAGTTCGAAATAAGATGTTGATATATTTAGTCAAATAATATAGTACCTGTCGGCTGCAATACTTAATGGCATGACGCCAAGCAAGACGCCAAACAAGGACATTGTGGAGGCAAATGCCACTTTCCACCCATCTCCACATACGAGATCATACTGTAGCATAGAGTAGAGCAATGTCATACATACTATTCAGGGAAGACTATAATTATGTGGTATCAAAATACAATCACTTTCTGTTTATACGCTCTGAAATGCTTGATACGAAATTTATTTCCACTCCAATGATAGATGTCCATTTTTTTAATATTAAACAGAATGTATTGTCACATTGCAAGAAATCAAATGAATATTACCAGTTTGAATTCTGAAATAAAGGGCCAACAAAAGCTTCTGTTGGTGGGGATTTCTTGCTCAGGGCTTCTCTGAACTGCTCAACTCTTTAATGATATTATGCATGATCTAAAGGACCTAATTCACAGATGTCAAAAACTGTTGTATTGACAGAGAGGAGGAGGGAGGCAAGAGAAAGGCAGGATGGGAGGAGGGAACGGGATATAGGTGGATGGAGGAGAAGAAGGAGAATGAGGTGTGAAGGGGTGACAAATAGGAGTGAACAGGGGTTGGGAAAGAATATAGGGAGAGTAGAATGAGGAAAATGGGAATAGAGGGGCGGAAAGGGGTTTGGGGAGGGAGGGAGAGTAGGATGATTAAGAGATATATATATTGAAAGCATCAGTTGCGTTATCGGGAGAGCTCGAATCAGAGGAGCCAATCACTCTTTCCGGATCGATAGTAATTGATACGGGGTGCACTACTGCTTCTCTGGATGTGGTAGCGTCCGATAATGCAGAAGCCATAGCCAGCCCCAATGTGCCCCTGGTCCCCTCTCTCTCTCTCCACCCCAGCGTCCAGTGAAAGCCCGTTAGGCCAGCGCGAGGCGGGTTAAGTAATGACCAAAGCAGGTAGTGATGCTAAGTAATCCTTTATTTGCCTCGCCAGCGTAATCTCACTCCGGGGTCTTGACAGCGCACAGTAGCTCCAGCGTCTCTCTACACATGGAGACGGGCTACTCTTATATACCCAAGCAACTCTCATTAAATATGCAATCCATGGCACGGATAGTCTAACAATCATACAATCTCTAACACTTACAGAATTACGAGGAGATACAGAAAATACCCTAGGCACGTGGTCTGGGGGGGGGTTTGAGCTGCTCCCTCAGCCCACCCGATTGCCCTCCTCCTCCCCCTGGCACACTGCCAAGTCCATGGAGACTTGGTCGGCAGCGAGGAGAGGCACGACAACACGCTTCCCAGTAGTCAGGGATCTATGATAGAGAGAGAGAAGAGAGGGGGGCAGTAGGAGAGAGAGGCAGAAAAGGGGGGGGGGGAGAGCCACCCCTCTACTTATAGGCAATAGTTACCCCACTGAACGCCAACAATATCAAGGGAGAAGGAGGCTAGGCAGGAGGGTGAGAGGGACAGGAAGAGGAGATAGGTAGGAAGAAAGCAGGGAGGAATTTCAAGAATAGAGCTGCGGGAGATGAAAGGGCAGAAGGAGGGTCGAAAAGGGGGATATGCTTTGGAATGCATATACTATATATTTAAAGATTGAAAATATCCAAAATATATGCGCTTGACTGGCCCCTTTTCAACTGTTAACAGTCGCAAACGAGTATATCGCTAGTATATATATAGTTATATAAAATGACAAAAACTAAGAAAATGCCAACTTATTATACAAGCGTCATTACCTGCGAAACAATGCTGGAAGCTATTTCAGATTGGTCATAAACCCATGATTGACATTTTGAAGTGAGTGTATTTTCTGGGAGGTTTGCCGTACGGTTCCATGAAAAAAACTCGTCCTCAGTGTATGAAGAATAGTTCAGGTTATAATATTCACACTGACTGTAATAAAAATATCTTGAATATATATGCTAACATTAGTGTATTATCTGAAATTGAAAATAAAACGCACAAGTTATTGTGTCTGGTAGAAAAATTCTAATATATAAAAAATTACTTTTGGGTGAATTTGATATTCTATTTATAGATACAAACAATAACCAACCTGTATTCTCCTTCGACAATGGGTAGAGCAACATGTTTCTGAACATCGAAAGGGAATATGGACAGTTGAGGAACATGGCACCAATGTGGCATGTCTCGTCCCACAAAATTGATGTAATACAAATCAGAACTAATTATAGCAGCAGCACAGGATAAGAGAAACAAAGCCACTTGGTAAAGTCCCATTCCACCTATATGGTTAAATATTTCCTCGAATTCTTTTTGCTCTGCCATGGCCTCGGCCTTTTAAGGAAAGGTTGTTCCTCACACTGGATAAATGTATGTATGCGTACCTTTTGTTAGCTCCCACTTTATCTCCCATTGTGCATTTACAAAAGAAAATAACAAGTCATTTCTCGTTCACGTGGATAACATTATCTATTGAGGCTGATCAATACAATAATATGTCAAACATTTTGTTGAGAAGCCTTATCATCAATGGAGTATGTCAAAATGTCCTATTATTACCTGTAAAAGTTCTTATATCGAAATTTGGTTTGATAAGAGGCCATCAAGTCACCGATACTAAACCTCTTTTAAACAATGGGTGGTACTGATATTTTTAGGGATGCACTGACTATGAGGGGTTAGAATTGAGGTCACATAAATGAATATTTAATTCATTTAGATTGTTATACCCGCTTTTCTTTTTGCCTTATCTTTAAATCTAATTACGTAATATTGCATAACATATATGAATATTAATATGCGATATGATATGATGTTCCATAACTTTATGAATCTTGATTAACTAATGTGAAATATGAATCATTATGCATGTCCAGAGGTAAGGAGACACCTGCCGCCATATTACATAACTATCAGACAGACGACAGGCTGTCTCCACATGTAACCATATGTTATCTTTACTAATTACTCGGCATGTCTAGGTTACTGATTATCATCTACACACACCATGCCTCTAATTACTAGTATAAACAACAGCTGCTGTCCCAGCAGGAGGTGGGACCATATAGACCACCATTGGTCAACCATATAGAACCTCACGATTGGCTAATTAGTATTCAGCTTATTATTGGTTAATTACTGAACTGTGTCATGGGAGACATGCTCCCTTCTTTCCTATTGGATTACCTCGATGTACCACCTTGTATATAACATGCATGATTCACAGGATAAAGCAGATATTATTGAAACCGCAACTTGACCTCAACTCTTCTCATTTACTTCATTACATCATTCAGATTGAAGCTCTACCTTTTCATATACTAAATATTATCGATCACTTCGATGGTGGAGAACCCTAAATTCTCGGACTTATGAAACTTAACTAGCTCGCTACTGGAACGCTAGATTATTTTTCTGGAACATCCACACACTGGAGCACCAACTGAGGAACAGATTGGTTCCAATTCCTCCTCCAAGACCACCAAGAGCAAGGCGAAACAACCATAGGGGTAGGCAAGAATTAAATCAACCTGTTAATAGAGACATTGTGATTATGGATAGGCAACAGGTAATAGATCTGTTAAATGGCCACATAGCAGACCAAATTAATAACGATAGAGAAGCCCAAGAAGAAAGGATAAGATTAGCTTTCCAGAATAATTTGCAAGTACAAGTGCAACAAGCCATAGAACGAGCAAGGCCAGCGGCGGCAGAAGCCGACCCAGCAATCGAGGGGGTGGCGAATCCGCCAGCAGAATGGGCACAAGCAATTGCCTCCTTACGAGCGCAAGATCCTAACTTTAGAAGACCAGACCCTTTGAATGGCCCAACTATCAAATGTACAACACGAAATTTCACAAATGACTTTGAACATTATATCGGAATGGCCTACCCTAACGATGACCAAGCCTTAGCCAGATCTTTACCTTCTTTGTTAGCCAGTAAAGCGAAATCGTGGTACGACAGATTTGTAAGAGTGAACAATTGTAGGAACAATTTTGTGCAAATTAGAGATGCTATGATAGAGCACTTTGCTAACGAGGAAAGAAACCTCAGAATTCATGGTACACGATCGCAACGAGCAACCGAATCAGTAGAAGATTATGCGGCAGAAATCAGAGAAATCGTCGCAGCTAGAGGTTTAGATGAAGAAGCCTCCATAGAGAGATTTGTTAGAGGTCTAAGAGAAATCTTAAAGAAAGTAGTATCAGTACAGAATCCAGCAACTCTGGAAGAAGCGATAATTATGGCCAAGACCAAAGAGGCCGACGAGAAGCAAAATATCACTTTAGACACAGCTGCACTTAGCTCTGTAATGCAGAAATCTTTAGCAGAAATAATGACAGCTAGTGAGAAGAAATTCGCTGAAATCACAACAATGAATCAGGACTTAAAAACAGAAACAAAGAAGAAAGAAGAAATAGCAACAGCAGAAGTAAATCAAATATCGAGTCATAATGGTCAGAACAACTACCACAACAATGGTAGGGGAAGAGGACGCGGCCGAGGAAGAGGCCGCGGACATAGGAACAATTGGAGAGGGGGACGAGGTAGAAACAAGGGCTACAATAACGATAGATATCACAACAACGATGGTTACCAGCAGAATAATGGGTACCACAACAACGGGTATCAAAACAACTATCAAAATGGGTACCAAAATAACTACCAGAACGGTTATCAGAATAACTACCAGCCATCCCAGAGGGAATATCAGCAATTCCAAGAGTTCCAACGTTTCCAACAAATGCAGAACCAGGGAAACGGGAAGAATGCGACTTACTAGGGCCAATAAGCCGCACCAACCCATCCCAGATAACAAGAAACAACGATGAAGACCTAGGCAAGATATTGAAAGTCGAATTTGATAATGACTATGTTAATAAGGAGAACGCAAATATCTCGAATATAGCAAAGAATCTTTCTCAGAACAACGGTGATGCAAAAATTACATTGAGTAAATCAGACAATCCCAATTCTACTGTGACAATTGATCTTGAAAATTATTGTATTCCAGTCACAATGGGTAATCAAACGTTTCCTGAGCTTGTAGACACAGGAGCTAGTATTTCATGTATTCGTGCAAAACTTGTGTATTCACTGCAATCTAAACTTGATATTTCCTTTGCTAAAACATCTCTTCGAGTATATCTTGCAGATAACGCCGTATGTCACGTCAAAAAGCTGGCTAGGATCAACTTCAAGCTGAAAGGTATCAATTTCTATCATTACTTTGCAGTCCTTCCCACTTTATTTAGACCAATTATATTAGGCGTAGACTTCTTTCACAATCACGAAGCTTGCATAAAATTCTCCAAAGACCCCACCCCAAACCATCAACCTATCAGAGCGGTTAGGTCTGTTACCATACCGCCATATGCAGAAATCGCCATTCCAGCTGAGATAACATGCCTTTATTCAGTAGCCAATCTCCAAGGTATCGTAGAAAACATGGCCAGGAAGCAAGAAGTTCCTTTTATTGTACAAAGATCGGCAGTGTTACCGAATGAGCGAAACAGACACCCGATTATATTACTAAATACCTCACAGAAGCCATATCGGGTACACAAAGGTCAAATCCTAGGTCTCTATACAAAAACAAACGACGATGAATTTTCCCCAGTATCTGATATTGAAGACAAAAACAATTGCTCTATCGTCGAGTCTGATTTCGCCGGATCAGATTCCGATTCAGAATTTGATGAAGAGGAAAACATAGTAACCGTATCCTCAGAAGCACATGATGCTAATATTGATTCAATAGACAACGTAAAACCTAAGCAAGTCATCTCCCAAACAGGGAAGAAAAGATTAGACGGTTTATTAAAAGAATTCTCAGATGTATTTGTGGGTGAAGATGACCAACTAGGGCTCACGGATCTATACGAACATTCATTACATATGAAACCAGACACCGTGCCCTGTCACCACCTACCCTATCGTATGACACCCGATAAAGCCAAAGAATTTGATAAGATATGTCAGGATTATGTGAAACAAGGAGTCTTAGAGGAGACAACCTCAGGACCCTGGGCTAGTCGCTCTTTCCTAGTTCAGAAATCAAACGGTTCTTATCGTCTAGTGACAGATCTAAGATATGTAAATGCTAATCTAATAAACCAAGCGTTGATATCACCCAGAGCCGACGATTCTCTTGAACAAATAGGCGACTTACAACCCACTATTTTCTCCAAAATGGATGCAAAATCAGGATTTTTCCAAATTCCCATTCGAGAACAAGATAGAGATATCACAGCCTTTTTATCCTATGACAAGAAATATCGTTACAAAGTATTACCAATGGGACTGAAGACATCCCCACAAGCATTTTGTGCATTGGTAACGATGATTCTCAATAAATTAAAATACCGATGTGCGATCCCATACCTAGACGACATATTATGTTTATCTAAAAATGAGGAACAACACTTTGAGGATCTCAAATCAATCTTTACTGCCTTAAGGAAAGCAAATTTGAAATTAAATCGAGCAAAATGTGAATTCTTTCTTAACAGGATAGATTTCTTAGGAATGGTAGTCACCCCAAAAGGCATACAGCCAGACAATAAGAAGGTAACAGCTATCAAGAATTTTCCCACACCAAAGAATGTTTCCCAGGTACGCTCATTTAATGGCTTATGCCAATTCTACAAAAGGTTTATCAAAGGCTTTTCTCACATTATCAAGCCCCTATACAACCTTACAAAATCCGACCAGAAATTTAAATGGGACGATGCATGCGAAAGAGCTTTTCAGCTGATGAAAGACGGCATTTGCCAAGATGCATTGTTGCATTATCCCAACTTTAATCGCGAATTTGTCCTTGCAACTGACGCGTCTGGAATTAGCATCGGATCCGTGTTAAGTCAAAGGGATAATGAGGGCCAATTAAGACCCGTAGCATTCGCAAGCCGATGCCTACGTAAACATGAAAAGAACTACAATACAACGGACCGGGAATTACTTGCAATTGTGTATTCAGTGCTTCATTTCCGCCATTACTTGGAGGGAAGACACTTCCAATTATACACAGACCATGGCGCCTTAATCCCTATGTTAACGAACGTGAACAATAGGTATAGACTAGCCAAGTGGGCACTTGACATACAACAATTCTCATTCACAATCCACCACGTCAGAGGAAAATTAAACGTACCACCAGATGTATTATCAAGAATACAATATAATGAAGACAATGATAAAAACGAAACACCACCTCCCCCAATGAAATTGAAAATAGCAAGGAGAGTTACATTCCATGAGACCCCAGCTATCATTAAATTCAACACAACTAAAGCCCCAATCGATATTCAGAAATTCCTAAAAAGCAAATCAATTCTCAAAGCTCCCTCACATCACCTATTTTGCGATTGCCAAGACAAGTTTAAAGGGAACGACTCAGAGAAGCAAGCTAGTAAGACTTCTCTCGGAGATAAAATACGAATATCTCTGAATTTGCCACCAGAAGCCTATGATCCGATTGAAACAGAAATACCGACTACGGAAGATACTATTCCTAAGTCAGCGGACATAGAGCCTGGGGGCGCATTAGCATCTATTTCAAAATACATGACCGACACTTTACCCACAGACATTGCAAAAGCATCGCTAGTAGAGAAGGCAAAATCAGAGATTAACGATATAGCGGATCTCATCACAGAATTGCCTCCTAGCATGGGAAATGTGGTCACCCTAAAGAAAGATCAGCAAGCAACCTCATACATCAAAGCTATGTTAGATTATCTAAACGATGAATCACTGCCTGAATGCAAAAAGGACAGAACATTTGTCCTAAATAACCACCAACATTTTACTGTCATGAACAATGTATTATTCCATTTTTCTATAGATGCTTGGAAAAAGTACGGACAATTGTCGCTTCAGATAGTTATACCTGAGGGATGGATCAACCACATATTACATTCCTTTCACGATCATCCCATCAGCGGACACGTTGGCCAGGTGAAGATGCTATCCGCCATGTTACCCAGAGTGTACTGGCGACATATGAAACGCGACATAAAACAATATGTGAGTACTTGCAATATATGTTTGAAGGCAAAGAAGACGAATATCACTAGAAAATCCCCAATGACAATCAGAGATATTGCACCGGCTCCTTTCGAGCAAATATGTATTGACGCTATTGGGCCACTGCCAAAGACAGACAAAGGCCACCAATACGTGCATATAATAATGGATTTCTATTCAAAATACGCAGTTGCATTCCCCACTGCCACAATTGACGCAAAATCAGCTTTTGAAGGGATAGTTTACAATTTTATTGGTAAATACGGAGTCCCAAAAACAATTCAAAGCGATAATGGCACAAGCTATACAGGGAAAGTATTCAAAGAGGGATGCAAATCACATGGCATACAACAAATATTCTCGAGCCCATACAGGCCAAAATCAAATGGATTATGTGAGAATTTTAACAAAAGCGTAGGCAACTCACTCCGCGCTTATGCCATGCAAAACCAGAAATCCTGGGATATTTATCTTCCTTATATGATATTCGCACTTAACAATACTGCTAACCAGAACACTGGTTATTCAGCACATTTTATGGTTTATGGAAGACAACCCAACACCATCGCCGACTCCCAATTACAGCTACCGATTGAGACAAAGACTGCTATGCAGCACCTCACCGATTCTATTCTGGCTCAAGATCTAGCCAAACAAGCTTCTCAAAAGAGAAGAACCCGACAAAATCATAAAATGAAACTCAATCACGACAAAACAGCCACCGACTCAGACCTTCAACTGGGAGATATGGTATACGTACATATCCCCTATTTATTACACAAGAACACTTGTAAGAAAATGCAGCCCGCCTACATGGGCCCATATATACTATGTAGATATAAATCAAACACCTCAGTTCTATTGAGAGATTTAACTACAGGAAAATTACTGACTAGATCAATACATATCGACAGAATAAAGAAAGTCACAGAAGTGAGAAACAATCGCTTCGCGGGAAGATTGCTCGCACATTGCCCCACACGAATCCAAAGATCTTTTCAAATGAAACAGGGAACTATAACCCCCAAAGACAACCTTTTACAAACAGAAAACATCGTTCAGAAACGAATGAGTCATTCTAAAGTCCAAAAGAGATCATAAATAACTCGAAGATATTCTCCTACACCACATATGATATTTATAAGAGGCAAAAATCGCTGCAGAAATTATAGGATTGCTTATTTATTTTTATTATTATTTTCTTTAGTACAACCATCGGTTATCGTGCACTTGCAGGTATATTCATTAAGGTTCTAGACAAGTAGACGCTGCCAGCCACAAACAAAACAATAGCTTGTAACAGAAGACACACATGTGTCGCACTGGTAATTTCACACCCCCATATCGGCATTATGAGCGAAACTGTCACATAGGCCTCGACAGGAGATTAGGAAAGCTTGCTGGACGAGACAGACTAAGCTCAATGTCGCGCATTAATGCCCAATAGAAAACAAGCACCCACACCTTAGAACAACAAGCATTGCCGACAGCTAAGCCTCATAGACATAGCCAACCTATGGCCCAATTACTTAAAGGGCAAAGCATGCTTGCTGTTCCTCACTACCCATCCAACCTCCAACAGAGTAATAGTAGATACTGCAGCAGACTTCTAGAGAACCGAATACACCTAGCCTAATAGTGTGTGCACGATTTCAGACCAGAATTTTAATATTCTCGGTCGCATCCAAAGATGGACAGGTACATATAGATTATTATTATTGCTTATTTTATTCTCTTCCGGTAGAGTCAAACCAAAGGATTATTATGACCTACCAGGAACTCTGCACTTTATTTGAGCGATTTTCACTTTACTCATGACTGGCAAATGCAAAAGGAATATATACCTTGCCGATGAACAATTACTATAGCCTCGCATTTTTTCTTTACTTTTGTACTACAGGTTTATCCTGCTACTCTTCGTGGCAATACTGCCAATGACCTACTCCTCAAAACCGACGGTCAGGCAGAATGTAGGAGCCATATTTGAACCTATAAGAGCACCAATGGTCAATGGACACGACTTCGCAGAAATGGTTATTGCTATTCCGTACAGCCTCCCATCATCCCCACCTTCGTCAAAACCCTTCGCTAGCAAGATGTTACCTTTCACCACAAGGACATCAGAACAACCAGGTATTGATCTCTCCGAATTACTTGTTCAAGAAGCCAACGAAATAGACCAGATAATTACAGAAATAGAAGCGAACATTAAGGCAACTTTAGAAACAATCAAATTATTCCTAGCTTATCCTCTCTCCACAAAATCTGAAGCCAGGACAAAGCGGAACGCTATATTTGGTTTTATGGGAGACCTTTTCCGTGGATTGTTCGGTTTAGCAACCACAGATGATATTAATAATGTTGTGACAAATGTAATAAACATCGATGCCACACTTTCTGACTTAAAGAACAATGGCATAAGCTCAGCCAAGCTTTTATCTAAGATGGCCGACAGACAGGACAAACTATATGCCACATACTATAAGGATAGATCCGTCATAAATGCAACTATATCTGATGTTGTCAAAACACTAGGAAACTGGACAAATCATTTTGCTGTAAGGCTCGGTAGTGTACAAGCCGACGCCGACAATGAAAGAGCACAGCTGGCTATTCTTACAGAAGCTTTAACTACTCTGAATCACAGATTACATTTTTCTCAAGAACTTAATCAAATATCTAATTCCCTCCGACTATTGTCAACCGGTGTTATCACCCCAGACATAGTAAAACCTTCAGAATTCCAACAGAATTTAATAGCTATGGATGAAAGACTAAAATTATCTTCACCCGGAAGCTCTGTCGCGGTAACAAATACCGAATATTATTATTCTCAAAAACTTTCATTATTTGTCTACAGCGATCATTTTCTTTACATACACGTAGACATAATAGTATCCTCCACCGACGCAGTCTTTAGTATCTACCAAGTGAACACCTTGCCAATCCCTATATCGACCAACTCAACTCCAACATTAGGAACGACAGTATTACATAATAGCCACAAATTTATCGCCGTATCAAGAGATTCTTCTCTATTCCTTGAGCTGACAAGTGAAGATCTCCACACCTGCCCTGGAGAAACAGTAAGAGTGTGTTCAAGAACAATACCTAGAATTCACAAGTCAAACCCAACATGCCTTATATCGATTTTCCTAGATTTCAAAGACAGTATAAACGACCTATGTGCCTTCACATTCAGACCCATGTCGAAACCGGAGACATTTGCCATAGCTATCAGCCAAGATGAATTTTTAGTATCGACGGATGAAACACAATATTCCATATCTTGTCACTCTAGACCCTCCCAGACACATAGAACTCAGTCATTATCTATAATGGGAATTCCATGCCACTGCACAGTAGCCATTGGGAGATTAGTACTACCCAACACAAGACTACCATGCAACGCTTCACTAAACTTCCATTACACACTCCATACTACAAACCTCCCATTCCTGACAGCCTTCAAGATAGACCATCCACTAATATCCCCAAGCAGTATACACAAGACACCAATTGTCTATAATCCACCAAACTTAGGCAGATTTTTAAGAAACCTGAACAAATTACAGCCAATTGACGAAACTACTACATACTCACTATCAGCTTTCGCAAAGAACTTGTTAGACAACGCCTCATCTATCAGGCTACCTGAAGAAGTAGTCGGACCAACACCCCTATTGGAAGGATTATTAAACAACCCAATATGGAGGTATGCATTTCCGATTCTAACCATTTTCTCAGCACTTGCCAACGTATATTGTATCTATAAAATCAATGCAGCAGCCACCCCAGCAGGATTCTTTTCCATGGCAAAAGCATACAAATTCCTTAATAATATTGATTCCCCAGAAGTTTTGAAGCCAACACCCATCGTGATCACCACTCAGCTGCCCACATCGTACACCACCCCGAAAAGTCTTGTGGCTCAACTTCTCTCATTTAATGATTCTCATAATATATTCACGATACTCTGCATCATACTAGTAGCCTTCTGCGGACTGAAAGTTCTCAAATTTCTTGTGAAAAAGGCAAGAGAATTTTTCAGTCTATATCACAGCTCAAAGAAAACGAGTTCAACACTCAAACTGAAAATCTATAAAGGTAATAGAGATTACACAACTACCCTCCTCACCATCCCATATGAAGCCAATGCCATAACAGAAGGAACAGCACCGAAACTCATCGACTCAAAGATCACATACTGTCCAACACCCAGATGCTACTTCACCTGGAGTGGACCCGTATACCTTAACATATTCGGACAACAGGTAGAATATAGGCTTCCGAACATGATTAAATTAGCCTGGAGAGCTAAATTCGGTATAATTCCAGCAATGAACGACGATTCTATAAGAAAGGACATAGTTTTACAAAGCTCTAATAATTGTATTTCCCTCCCTACGACTGCATTGAATGATAATGTTGATATTGAAGCTAATGATCCTCGTATTTCAGAGACGGACAATGGCCTTACCATGTATGCATTAGCAAAAGAACTCTTTTCAACTCCAGCACAATTTACCACAGAACAAGGTTAAGAATGTTTTAAACGATTGATCTAAAAGATAGCAATGTTATTAATGTGACTCAAAACTGATGATGAATATGTCCAACGACGACGACTTGAACAACGAATCCACCTTTATATACAGGTATATGCCAAAGCAAGGCCCAGCCAAAAGTATTACCTAGTATTTCTATTTTTCTATGAAGAGTTATCCGATTGGATTAACCCTATAATCTGTACTTATTACATGTACTTATATTTGTATTTTTGTATGTTTATTTTCTATTTTCATATCGCACGAAGATAGTCAAAGCGATCACACTTGTATCATTCCATTCTTTAAAGTCAACACATATCTGCGGCGAGATTATAGTTGACTTGGGGGCGAATGTTATACCCGCTTTTCTTTTTGCCTTATCTTTAAATCTAATTACGTAATATTGCATAACATATATGAATATTAATATGCGATATGATATGATGTTCCATAACTTTATGAATCTTGATTAACTAATGTGAAATATGAATCATTATGCATGTCCAGAGGTAAGGAGACACCTGCCGCCATATTACATAACTATCAGACAGACGACAGGCTGTCTCCACATGTAACCATATGTTATCTTTACTAATTACTCGGCATGTCTAGGTTACTGATTATCATCTACACACACCATGCCTCTAATTACTAGTATAAACAACAGCTGCTGTCCCAGCAGGAGGTGGGACCATATAGACCACCATTGGTCAACCATATAGAACCTCACGATTGGCTAATTAGTATTCAGCTTATTATTGGTTAATTACTGAACTGTGTCATGGGAGACATGCTCCCTTCTTTCCTATTGGATTACCTCGATGTACCACCTTGTATATAACATGCATGATTCACAGGATAAAGCAGATATTATTGAAACCGCAACTTGACCTCAACTCTTCTCATTTACTTCATTACATCATTCAGATCGAAGCTCTACCTTTTCATATACTAAATATTATCGATCACTTCAAGATGATCAAGCAGTCAACCGATAAATTGTTGAAATGTGTTGAGTAGCAATGACAGGCCCTTTTAAAGTGAGTCAGAGTATTTGCATATCCTTAATTTGTATTTAAATGTAGGTGGTCCTAAATGATCGAGGTCCATAGCATATGTACATTCATATATAGAGGTTTATTCATGGCATTCCTGGGTATGTACGTTACCCATAAGTTGTTGTATATTAGCAAAGACTAAACATTAGATTGTGTTAAATGTACATGTGCCGAAGGCAATTTTTAATGTTACTTCTATAATAGAATCAACACCAATAATACATTACATGTGACTGCAAAAACACATAACTCTAGCTATGAGCCTGAGATGACAGGATCTGGCTTAACTATTGTATAAATGATGAAGCCACACCCCTCGGCGAAACGCGTAAGAGTCGCCAAATCAATAAATATGCTACAAATGAATTTTCTGTGAGGTGTTTTTTAATTGAGTTGATTCAATCTTTCATCTCTATTGTATAAATGACTTAACAATTGTATGAATTATATTATTAAGTTTGAGGATCCTTTATTCTCTCACCAACGAGTGCATCAAAGTAAACAAAATCAGGCGTGTTTCTTCTGCGATGGAAGAGATGACATCAGGCATTTTTTTATTGAGTGTAAAGCAACCAAAACACTATGGTCGGAAATATATAATTTTATTGACTGTATGGGACATCTTAACTATGAGCCCAATGGCAGCCTAATATAAACAAAACATAACCAATCGCTTGTGATAAAGCCTCAAGATATTCTCTTTGGTATTAATATAAGAGGACACAGCACCATTATGATTAACTGGATCCTTCTCCGGGTAAAAGCTCTTATGCCATGATAGCTGTGCGTATCCACAAAAACATGGCCAGATTAGACCATGGCATAAACATGCCTGGATTGCACTAGTGGAATCCACTTTTCGAATGCAACCAATCTACAACGTTATTTTGATTGGTTGCGTAAATTTAGTTGCGCCAATCAATGACGCTCATTTCATGACGCAACGTTGTAAGTGCTTGTTTCTGCTGAGTCAGAGGGTTGCGAGACACGAAATGAAGGTAAATAATGATTAAATAAGGCTAAAATATATATATCATGGCATAAAAATAGAACCCAACCCGATTCACAAAACACGAGTGCGTTGTTTTTCCGTTTTTCCCGAGTGGCGAAGCCACGAGTGAAAAACGGAAAAATAACGCACGTCACCTCCCCCTTGTAATAATTAAATCATAAAGCCTGTAGGGAACGCCATACGAAGCCCCACAATGGTAATATATTTCCGTCTGATAAGAAGTGACTGACCATACATACTCTATTTTTGTACAACCTTTGAGTAGCGGAAATCTTCCTCTATATTTTTATACGATGATTCGCTCATTCCTCAAATGCTCATAACCATGTTTAGTTTTGTACACGCCCAGACTGCAGGATGTCATGAATAAAAGCTTGACAAAAAAACCCAACCGGGTTGGTCTTCACCTAATCGGATGATTTTTAACATGAATATTGATTGTGATATACAATAATAGATTTCCGATATAATTTATGATTAACTGTGAAATATATATTTTATTAAATTAATAGTGAAACCAACCGTAAAATGTTATATTAGAATATTATATATATATGAATGAAATGTAATGATGTAATGTTAGGATTACTGACAACTGAGGAAAATACCCCAATGTCAAATCCCCTACAGCATGCAGGGTATATAGACTCTCCTTTCGTGTTTCTCGCTCGGACAAGGTTTGGACAATTTCGCCCAGCGAATTAGGGATGAATACTTCTTCATTCATGAATGCCATATATCCTCATGAAAAATTAGCTATATATAGTGCAGTACATTAAATATCAGGTACAGGCAAGTAAGTTAATCACAGTCTGCATCGAGTCAGGCACAGTAGTAATCACATACATGTATTTTCCCCATTGACGCTGGCACCATAGAATCTGGAATCATAGACGTTTGATTGAAGGTCAATTAAAGATGTTTATGCATGGCTGTAAGATTAGCACCAACTGCTTCATTATCAACAAGGAGGTCTCCCCACCCATAGCCAAACATTTCGACATCATTATTGAATCTAGTATGAAGGTTTCGACGGTCTTGTTCAGTAATATTGACTAACATGTCCCTGGCCGTATCCAAGTCAGTCAGTCTGGATGTTTTACTTTTGAAGAAACGCACATTTGTATTCTTGTAGAGTCTCTCTAGCAGGGGGTTGGCGTCTTCTACAAATGTCTCCATCCGCCCAATAGTGTCATAATTGACAGCACACGGAAGACAGAGCCTGTGGTATGCTCTCCAGTGTTCATTTGTGAAATATTGGCGCCTGCTATACAGTATGTACTGGATGAAGTCCTCCATGGTAGGGTATTTTCTGGCCATTGGCCATAGACCAAGGGATTTCTTCCACCGGATAATGTCAGCCCCAACGTTGTGAAGGAAGGCTCCAGTGTGTTTGCCTGGTACGAGTTTGTCTCTGAAGGCCGACACCAAGCGGCTGAGAGGATGCCTCACAAACATGAATTTGTAATAATTATGAAGCCTATGCTGGATCTGTGGCTTAGAGTAGGAGCTAAGGGTTCGTATGCTGGGCCTGAAATACAAAATGACATACTACTCTTTCAAACTGACCAACACCAAGGCATTAAACATTGTATTCTTAAAACTGAGCACAGAATATACCATAATTATATAAAATATATAATGTTATGTATAATGAAATATAATATAATATGAATATACATATCATATATAGACCTGTATATTACTCTCATTTTATCAGCTTATTACATATATTCATAGGCATCTACAGTAAGTAAAATTTACCATTCAGCTATTCGTGTGAGCCATATGATTTGTGCTATATGTGTAAATTCCATTTAATATGATGTCATACACTATACATATTGTGAAATGCTACATAAAACTATACATACCCCAGGTCATTGAGGCAGGTTATGTTCTTGATGTCGAACAACCCATGCGCCTCCATCATCTTTCGTTTCCACACCGAGCTACCCACCTTCTCCACGGCACAATATAAGACTTGGTGCTTGTCATCCACCAGGATCTGCCTCAATGCTTCTCTTGCACACACTCCCTTTTCCTCTATGGCACAGCCCAGGCTTAGGTTGAGATGAGACCTGCAAGAATGGACGGTTTGCTTTGCGTGTACGTTGAAGGGTAAACTTGCCTAGATATTTAGCAAAATTAAAGTTGATTAGGATAGTTAAGAGATTTGGGAATTTATTCTACCAGCTTGTTCTCCAAGGATGCATATATATACCACTGAATTAGTATAAGGGATACACCAGCGTACGGCTAAAACGATCTAGAAATTGGAATTCCTGAAATTGATGGATTATACTTTTAAAACTCGGTTTTAAAATGCTCGATTGATTAATTAAAATAAAGTCGTAGATACAAATATAATTATATTATACTAGTATATAAAATTCATCAGGATCATGAACTTTCACCAATCTTGAGTCTCTTAAGAGGAGATTTGTTGACCAACGGCTAATTTCTTTGTGAAGAAACCGATTTTTTTTAACCATTAATAAATAATGTAAAAGTCTGGTGCATCTTACTGCATCTTTTCCCTGCAAAATGAGCGCAAAGTTTCCTTTCTGAACTCCTGGGTGTCGACACTAGCCTCTGGTATTGGAGGCCTGTTGTTCTTGTTAGAGGTATGAGAGGGCGCTGCGGATAGTGGAGCCTTGTTGGAGACATCTTCTACATGTGCATGCGTTGTGTTGGTCGATTGCAGATGATCATGCCACCGCCTTAGCAAGGTGAACACATCTATATAGTAAATAATCAAAAGAAAAAACCTATGGTGTGGTCTTTTACTTTGCCAAGTATACTAGTATTCTACATTCTAAAAATATTTTATTGGTTATATTTTATTAGAGACAACTCACTTTACACTTTTCTGATATACATGTACAATTAAGCTATATAGTTAATATCAAATTAATGTTCAAGATAAATGTTTCTATCTCCAGTACACTTACCTTTAGGATATGATACTAAGAAATAGAAAGAACCAAATTTCTGAATGGACAGTCCACACGCTCCAACAACCAGTATTAACAGCCAACGCGTTGTCATCTTCAATTAATTCATATACATTTTTGGAAAGAAATACATGCTATTGTTTTTCACTGAATGATACATTAGAATGGGGAATGCCGCAGCCTACAATAGTATAGGCCCATACCCTATTGTCGCACTACCAGATTTCTCATTTACATACGAAATCACTATATAATAGCTACCCGCTGAAAGTGTTTAATTAATATCATTTATTAGGACTGTAGAATTGGTTAATCAACATTTCTTGATTGTCTTGGAATATACGTTGAACATATTTTGCGGTTCCACATTGTAAAGCTAGGAATAATAATCGATACTCTGTAAAATGAACGAGAATTAGTTAACAGTGATCAGTTTACATTTATTTATTTCCGGTTCATGCAGAGGATTGCGTTTCCAAGGGAAACGAAGATTGATGTCAGTTAAATGTAAAGTTCGAGAGGGAGGGATAGTAGGAGGGAGAGGAAGGGGAGACAGAAAACATGAAATCCCTATCCCATATATGACTGGTCACTCCATGTTATTAGATTGATGTCAGTTAAATATAAAGTTCGAGAGGGAGGGATAGTAGGAGGGAGAGGAAGGGGAGACAGAAAACATTAAATCCCTATTCCGTATATGACTGGTCACTCCATGTAATTCTGTTGGTCCCTTTAACACCTTTGCATATGAGGCATCTTACTTCTCAACTTGCCACTTTAATTCACACATAGTTTACCCTTTAATTCACACCTAAACGCTATCCCCTCCCCCTCCCACCCATTACCAGCATGATTCTGATCCCATCTGCTGATATCAGAATCAACAGATTCTTCACACTGATATCCAGGATGGGAGGATGCTATCAATGATTGACAGACATCACCCCAATCTATAAATAGGTTGACGTTATCTCATCAATCTAAAAACTACTTCATCTTTTACCAATTATATGTCTCGCAGCAGTGGCATGCATGTATGTCATAAGTTGAAGCTGTATAAGTGTCCCTCCAGGCCATCAGAATAATACATAATGCAGTGGTCAAGTTCATATTGGGCACGTAGGCCTAAATCGTATTGCTGACCTTTGTAGACTTACGTATAGTCATAAACTTTAGCTTCAAGGCCATGGTGCACATATCTCAACCATACTCTCATAATGCCCCCGTTGCATAACAATCTGCGAGCTCGTGGATTGATTCTACGACATCGTAGACAGCCATCTGCAATGAGTGTATTGCATAACTTTCTACGACATCCTCTACGACATCGTACATCTCTTGGCATCCACGATCGATTTTCTACGCTGCGTCAATACTGACATGATAAATGTTTAGGATTATTTCTTACTCTAAGAATGGCCATAATTAGACAAAAAATCAAACCTGAATACTTATGGTTATGGTTATTTATTTCATGGAAAAAATATCAACATACATCATTTTGGTGAAAAAATAAACTATGCTATGTTCACTGCATGAATATTCTGCCTTGCATAACAAACATGCTCTGCAATGCACAGATATCACATTTACCCATCTTAAAATATATTAATGGTGAAAAGATGTAAAATTTAGCTATCCAAATATGCTAGTATTCAATGTAAAATGATATTTTATGAATTTCATACATTGCAAATTTATTTATTTTTTGTACTTCAAAATAGGTTTCGTTATTTTCTACCATATTTTTAGATGAAAGTGATAAAAGCTAATAAAAGCCAGATTTTTTAAATTAGAATAAATTAGAATTATGGATGATGTTCTCCCATGCACCATTTCGGCGTTTTAATGCCTCTATACCCTAAAATTATCCTATAATATCATTTTTTAAGCCACGAGGAATCCTCTATTTCACGATTCGTTATTATGCAATGCACCTGTTGTATATTTTTACGATTCGCAAATAGACCTCGTAGTCGTAGAAAAAAATGTCTACGATATTGCAGATGGACATTTGTTATGCAATGACCCCAATGATTAACTATTTGTTTTATTATATTCTCTTTGCAATGTCTTGATGCATATTATAATATTATGCATTTATAAGACATTACAAATATGAAATTGATGTCTTTATTATTTATCATCTGCTTCATGCACTGCACATTATGTTGCAGCATTTATATATGTGTGATATTTATGTGCTATGTTTTTCTTTCTCGAAATTACTATCGATTGTGGGTCACAAACTAAACATTGCAGGTTAATGTACGCCTTCATAATACAGCAATTAAGGTATATGGTTGATGATTCGGCTAATGCATAATTTGGTTTGTAATGTTCTTAATTGTTTAATATAGGCCTACTTCTAATCAATGCTTCCAGGCAAAAGGAACGCCTGATAAGACAAAGAGATATCATATGTTTTGGGGAAAGTTTGGGTCCCATTAGTGCATAATTGTGTGGCTGAAAGATAATATTTGATATCAATGATTTGTTAAAGATGGACGTGCATTGCACCTCCCTGAAGTGTCTCATGTATAAGATTAATTTTGAAGTAACGGTCCATAATTGAATTTTTATATAACAAAAACACCTTTTGGCTATCAAGAATTCAATTACACTGTCAAGAATTCAACTCATTTATAAGAAAAAATAAACGAGGCCATAGTCACTGTGTGAATATTCTGTCTTGCATTACAAACATGTTCTGCGATGCACTGACACTAACTACATTTACTCCTCTGAAAATATATCAAAAGTGAAGAAATGGACAAATTTATCAAACCAAATTTACCGACATTTAATGTTAGATACTATTTATGAATTTGATGAATTACAGATTCATTTATTTTTTAAACTTCGAAATAGGTTTGGTATTTCCTAGCATGCATGAATGAATCTTTGATTAAAAGTAACAAAAGCCAGATTTTTGAAATTGTAAGAAATTACACTTAAGGTCTACGTTCTCCCAAGCACGATTTCTCGGCGTTTGAATGCCTCTTTACCCTTAATTGCCCTTTAACGTCATGCTTGAAACCACTCCATTTCACGATTCATTATTATGCAATGCAACTGTTGTTTATTTCTGCGAGTCGCAAACAGACCTCGTAGTCGTAGAAAGAATCTACGACATCGTAGATAGACATTTGTTTTACAACGACCCCATTCTTACAATAACTCCACGAATTAAAATAATCACATATTGTGCAATCCTCCCTAGCCGGAGAGGATCTAATTATTGTACCTACCTTGATGCGTTTCAAGAAAAGGTTGGGTGTACAAGAGAATGTCTAAATTGTAATCCAAAGTTCCGACTGAACTTTCATCGTGGCAACTAAAATCCGGTCCATAATTATCGCGATTCTTGCTGCTCCAAAAACGTTCTTTAATTAGCTCTTCTATTAGTTAAGTATTGTTCCTTGGTGAAATATGATGTTACGCTCAGAGAAGGGCGTAAATAATCAATGGAGTTAGGAGTGAACATTCATGTAGCTGAATGGAAATGAATCCAAAGACACTCTACATGTCTCTATGATGTATTTGCCAGTGTCGTCTTAGGTTGATTGGACTATAGATGGGCCCACTAGACTATAACCGTGAGCATTGACATTGTGAGTTGAAAATAACTAGAGAATAAAACCAGGCGTAGGTAATCGAAATCGGACAAAATTCCCTACTGTTCTATAAGTATGTAATGCAGTATTCTTTTGAGTATCCACACCGAAGTCCATTCACTTTTTATTGTATACCCTTAGCAAGACGAATATTCGAGTATAAACCTTTGGGTTTTTTAAAATTCTGAATGACCATAATAGATCATCTATAAGTTAATGTTAAATCAAATTTGTAAAATGGTACTAGATCAATGGGATTTCTATTATTGCACCCCTTTATTCTATCGCTCAGCATGGGCGTATAATAACTGCGAGAAATATGATGCGAGAAATGGGACACATGATTAGAAATTATCTTGGGGTGGGACTGTTCGAGAATTTATTTGAATTTGAAAAACTTTTTATTCATTCGTCGAATGCTGTGGAAGGGGGTCTCTCCGGCTATGGGAGGTTTTCAGCCCCTTCTCACTCAATTACAATACCAATATGTAGAGGACAAGCTCGCCTTAGCCATTTACACAGGTCGAGTCTCTATAATTATACAGTTAAAGTTTTAAAATTCAATAAACAAAATACAATATGGTCGTCAAAATTATGAGTAAGTGTTGTTTTGTTTCTGACAATGATAAAAGTAAGTCATGTAGTTATATAAATTAGTCATCATTCCATATACAGACATATCTGGCCAGAGTTTTGAAAGGCTTAATTTCTTACCGGATTTATATAACAAAGTAGTTATAATATGCTTCTCTCGAGAAAAGAGAACTTTAAATATTTTCAAATTAATGATTTTTGTGTTATCCTAGCCCATAACATTAAAGAGATACCATTTTCTCCGCGGCGAATGACAGACAGTCATAAAATGCACACTTGCATCGAGAGTCAGTCATAAAATGACACCTGTTATGTCTACTTTACGGAAAAAACAAATTGCCCTTGACACTGAATGTGACATGAATCACGATCTACATTTACTTGTGGAACTCGGCCTGGTTGACATTAATACACACTTATTGCATATGTATGTATGTGGCGGGCCCGTTGCATGATAAATTACCATCCTGCTAACTTGCAGCTATAGCTGCAACATTGCGAGCATCGTCATTGCATAATACATGTCTCAAACTACTCGAAATCTCATACATCTTGGTACAATATTTATGAATTATGTTATTAAATTCATAAAAAAAATTTAACTATGTATAGGCCTAACCTATTCCCGGAGTCGTTGCGAATTTTCCTCTTGAACGACGGCTTTGCTACATTGCAGTTGTTGTAATGTCTTATAGCAGAAAAGTATGATGTGTAGGGTATAAGCAAGACGTGTTATTTGTCATTGATCGTGGTTTGACAAAACGTAGCCCATGATTGGGATACTGCAAGGAAATTAGACAAAGTAATGAGCAAAATAGAGCCACGAAGATGGTTATGAGTGTTGATAAAATCTTTTTTTTAAGTTCAAGGACAAGTTGAGCGTCAAAGAAGAAAACAGGAAAACTGTGAATGAAGTTTATCGGTCATATTATATATTACACGAAGGAAAGAAGATACGAACAATGATAGACTCAATTGACTATAATAATAATAAATAAGAATAAAATTGCTGAAACAACGAACAATCAACGAACAAACACTATGAAGGAATTTTTTTTTTATTTAGAATTTTTATACAGCTAATCTTCCGTGAGGTGACAAATGAACATAAATGGGCATGCACAGTGTACAAATAATATTATGAACAATGGATGTCGACGAACACTTGAGGATAATGGGCTCACGGGTGATAATTCAATTAATGAAGCAATTATTTATTTATTTTAAGGGTCGCCAGGAAAACCTAGTTTTAGAGGGTGTTCACCCTATTTTAATGCATTACAATATATGTACAATTTTTGAATGTGAAATCGGCATATGTATAATATGTGTTGAAATAAAAATGATTATATATATATAAAGAAGCCAAGGTCACTGGAAAAGACGCCACTTGGTATTCCAAGTGTCTTTTTGTAGCACCTCACCGAAGTCAATGGGGTGATAAATAATGTATGTCGAATCAAAGTTGGTCGAATTGAAATGGATTGGGATCAGGAAACCAACGAGGAATAATTAAGTTATTGAATGAAAGCAAGTTTATAATAGATCTATATTAGCACAACCGATTTGAGGTTATGGAAGTATTAGATTAGGAAGTATTGATCCATTTGTTAATAAATTCACAGAGAAAGTGAAAAGCAAGCGTGGTATTTTCACACTTATCTATACATATAATAGAGTCACACTTATTAATAAAAGAGTCCGACCATAGACGGATTTATATCAGTAATTTATTTTTAATTACATTGTAATTAGGAACGGATTGATGGAACACCTGAGGGCAAATGGCATCACTAAGCGGCACTGAGTTGGTACGAGGAAAGAAATAAGATAGATACATATATGAATATTTAACTATGACTAATTAAGTTACAGTCGTTTCAATATAAGCTTCTACACAGGGTAATCCCGTGTAATGAACACCTTAATAACATTACTGTTAAAAAAACAAATGTTGCAGCTTTTGTAGCGAAAAAATAGATAATGTCGGCCATTTTCTGGTGGAGTGCCCAAAAGCGAAAGCCTTGTGGCAGAATTTATTCGATTGGATATCGAGGGTAGGTTACTTCAACAAAGATGGAAGTGACAGAGATATAGTACAAATGATTAATGGAACGGCAAGAGTATATATAGGCCAAATACTATTAGGCATACCGGTGACAAATGAAGGTTCCAAAATAATAAACTGGTTAGTCGTTCATACCAAGTCATTTATACACAGGCAGAAGCTGTTTTACAATAATGTGTTGAACTTCATACACCTTATGTCCGAATTAAAATCTAGAGTGAATATCACTATACAATCCATAAAACTCAGCCAAAACAAGAATGTGAAATCTCTTCCCTGGAGAAATCTCAAGGAGGATATTGTTGTATTTTTGGCACAAACGAACGGGTAGAAAAACATAAGTGTAATGTTTTAATTTTATCCTTTGTGTGAAGTGTGAGAGAGTGTATGCAAAATACTGACAGGGCCTGAAAACGCCAGAATCGGGGACTTCTTGTTCGAATAATATGACTCCCTTTAGGTTCGTTAGTTTATCAAACTTCTCACAGGCGGCGCCACAGTATAGTGACTCAGAAGATAGCTGGTTCCGATCACTGGCTGTAAGAGAGTGTATACAAATATGTATTATAGAAGAAATGAAATAGTTTCTGATTTTATTCTCATTTGTTTGTTTGTAAACCACCTTCATAGGAATACACTGCATAAACATGTTTAGTGATGTAGAGGCCAAGATGGCAGGCAAAATGAATAAAAGTTGTCGCAAAAAAACAAAACAAAAAAACTATGACTAATTAATAGGACTAACAGGGGAATGAATTTAGTTTAGCTAACGTCAGAATCCACCAAATGTCAAAATTAATCATTCTCTATTATTGGAGAGAAATCAGAATTTTGATGCTTTGGTTTGCTTGATACGGTGCTCGATGCACATATATGTATGCTTATCATTCCAGGTCAATAGCTAGGATCAATAACAACAAATGCCTGTTTGGTAAGGTAAAAAGGCCCGGGATACCTTGCCGGGTAATGCAAGAACAATACTTTACTATAGAACATCATATCACATTAAAATCAATTTGAGAATGTATTCATAGCAAAACTAGATGATTAAGATATGTAGGCCTATATATATATAGTGCTATAGATTAGATTAAATGTTATTGGACGAGAGAAAGGAAGATAATCTCTATGTTAATTATGTGTGTACATTAATGTCGGGCCGCAATGGCTGCATTCGAAAATTGATTCATGGGGGCTGAGTGATTAACGATACAATACGAGAAGTCACATATAAACCAAGGTTTCTTACAGACAATCTCCATGTCCCAGAAGAAACCCACTGGACAAAAAGGAAGCCCACTAGATCACAAGGGCGAAATGTTGGTCAGAAATACAGAATTGCATGGAAATGTTATTCCAACTTGTCTATTCATCGAATGTATACGATATAGGTACTTAGTCAAATCATTGAACGATAGGCCAGTTCACCTTTCTTCCGAATCATAACATATCAATTAATTATATTTTGGTTGTGTTTTACACTGTTCTTTTACTATAATCAACTATGAGTTTACGATAGTTTACAATTCTTGCAGTGATATTGTTCGTTATCTGTTTGACATTTTAACGTAAAAACAGAATATAACCTCAGTTCGAACTTCCATAACATATGTTTGCGGTTACGTGTAATTTTGTGACCATCTTTTCCCAAAAGAAAATTCCCTCTGATAATTACAGCCGCACTCGCGATTCAGGAAATTTGGACAATGTTTTTGGTGACAACCACTAGGTGGCCATGCAATTGTTAGGGTCTGTCTCATAACGTCGGCAACACGTTTATCAGTGACCTGTTGTATAACTTAAGGAAAGGAAAAATGTGTGTGTGGATTCCTACACTTTCCCCCTTTCTTTGGTGAGTAAGAATAGCAATTCCTACCCACCATTGTATTATGCTATTCCTACCAATTCGGAATTTCATATAGAAAAGATTTTTTCCCTTCCTACAGGTGAATAGTTAGGATCAAAACTCCTTTCCCGAGTTTATACAACAGGCCCCAAGCCCGGCCCCAAGTACCCCTTGTGACTTTGTGACATTTATGTTCCTGCCCCCTATAGTGCTGGTGCTGACAGTTGAAAAACATTTAATTTTGGGTAGAACACGTGGTTTCGGAGCCAATTAGAAATTTAAGGAGGCTGTCACTACCTGTCTCAGTAGAAAAATACGTTCCTGGTACCACAACCTCTTTGTAACTCGTATTCCAATATCTTGAGAAAGGTAAAACATATGTAAAGAACTGGTGGGTTTACTTATTCATAAGTCACTTTAAATTTTGCCCAACATTTACGGCTCTATTATGTTTAATTTAATCTCGGGAGAATGTCCATAACTTTCCTTTATAAAGAATTTCAATTGTACATTAAATGTATTTGTCACAAGAGTCTTTGAACAACCTACCCTAACCCAAACCCTTTCCCCCTTCACCTCCCAATTCCCCCTTCGATCCCCTTTCTCCTCCTCTGCATTAGATGATCTTTTTGCTTATGCATACCGTATGTTAGTATTTCAATTGCTTTTGGTCAAGGCTCAAGTATGCATGCAGTCGCCAATAATTCGATGTTTACAATGCAAATAGTTCGTCTTTCTCATCTTAAGGGTCATTGAAACTTAGTTGCGGACAAACCCAAATGAAATACCAAAATGTTTCTGTTTGACAAGGATCGTCGCTGTCGCCCTTCACATAAAGAAATATTATGTACCATGCTGCTTAGCTTTTTGAAACACCAGGATGAAGATTTCAGACTTAAGTTTATGTTTTCACTACAACCTTTTGACCCCATGTTTTTGTACTTTAGGCCTGATGACACAGAGCCAAACCTCAACGCTCAAAGGACCACACAATGGAGGAGCACCTCCTGGGAAGAGGAGCATTTTCTCGGAAAAGCTTCAGGGTACGCCGAGTTCATATTTCCAGTATTCACATTCGCACTGAGTGACTGCCTGGCTTTCCACACAAAGGAAAATGTTTTTTGTTATGAATATTTTAAAGTAGCATGCTGCCCAATCATCTTTTCGCGAACCTCAGCAATTATATCATTTTGTATAACATTAAAATTCTGTGTGTGTTTTCAAATCTCATGCAGAAAGATTTCCGCAAAGTTCGCACCGTGATTATGTGCAATCATTGTTTCTCTTCTACCATATTTTTGTTTTGTGCGTTCTCATGGGGAATAACTATATTTTTTCACGAAATTGGGAAACGACTGTCAGATTAATAAATTGAATTCTCTTTTTGGCCACATACTTTATTGCGAATAATCCCATGAATATACATTTGTCCAGAGTGAATTGGTAACTTTTGCAAAATTGTCACACCTCTTGAAATGTTTCGCCCAGCAACTTCAAGTACGCAGTGTGAGATGGTTGATCAAATTCGAACTATCAAATTTCTATGGCTTTTACTGTTTTAAAGCAAACCGCAGACTATTCAATCTCCATTGGCATTGTCTAAAGAAGCGATCCACCATATATGGCGTTGGCATTGTCTTATGAAGAAACTGTTAACATAAGATGTTTAAACAACCACAAATAGTATAGATGTTTATTTTTATAAGCATTTGGCCCTTGAGAATCATTCGGATTGTCATATCATATCATATTATGTTCCCCGTTTCGCATGCGAATGAACACAAGATGTTGCAAGACTTTCGTGTCAAACCAACACCACAACCAAGATTCAAACGCGCCAGTTTGTTCAGGTCGCTGCGGCCCTCGTTCACATGGTACGTCAGCTTAAAAATAGCGATTTATCATCTACCCCTGGCTCTGACTTAAGTGAAATAAGGTTTAGTTTATCCTAAACGCTATGTCCGCATAGATGTTAGTAGTATCTTCCAACTAAATCTTTTACTTTCTTCCACCCTCGTTGGTTCATCAAACGTCCTCGCAGTGCAAGCGTATACTTGCGAGTGCCTACGTGTAGTGAGCCTGTGAGCGCAATAACGACTAGACATAGCTACAGCAACAGGTTGGAGGCTAGACGGATAACTAAAGTTCTCAGCTAGACGTCGGTCTTAATATGATACCCTGCTATTAACCCTTGCCTATAGTTGTGATAGTAGCATACCTGTGCATAGGTTACCTCTGGTTATTAACATGTTTTATATTTTACATTGTTTTATTTTACATATATATCTTAAATTCGCTTTGCACAAAATATCATAACTCCAATTTCCCTCAGGGTGTTAAAGCAAAGCTGTGTACGGGTTTGGCAATGTTAAAATGTTCATTTAGTCAATTATATGGCCAGAAACCCTCTAAATGTCAAGGACCTCATTAAATGTTAAATCTTTATTCCATAAGAATGAACTATACGTCGAGGAAAAGAATATCAGTTTAAGACAAGCTATACCAGTGTGGCACAAAGCAAGTTTTAAAAAATGCTAGACCCTTTTTCAATACAAACTGAAATATCAGATTAGCTTGAACCTTGTTAGAAGTAATATCATGTCTTCCTATGTTCCTCTGTCATGGATAGAACTACATCGAACAACATAAAACCTTTGGTCCCAAGGCTTAAGCAAGTACCAAGAAATCGGATTATCGAAGTAAAAACATGTTGGAGATGGCTATGTGCCCCATGTGGTTGCCAATCAGGACACTTCAAGTCTTTCAAACTTTGTTATTTCAGACTCCGTGAGGATAATTGAATAAATCTGGAGACGCAAGTTTGAAATAACTACGGGTTTTAATTTGACCGGATGTTTTAAAGAAACCCCGGAGAATTCATGTCGTGAACACATAAAATGGGCAATTATAGATGTCCACTATGTACCAAATGCACCCTTAAAACAACATCCATCAGATTTGCTGTCAATTTTGTGTAGTTGATGACGTGCTATCTATATGGATGACAGACTTGGATTTCCAATCCCCATTCTTCGGTCACGGGGCTGTAAGACTGGAAATCGCTGACTGTCACTCTTATTAAAATAATATTGGAGCGAATGTCCAAAATTCAGATGTAGCACTCATTGGTAGATTTTTAACATCTTTGTAAGTTTAAATGCCATAAATGCATTAATTGGTATTTAGATTCATATAGCGATTGAGCTACTAAGTAAATAATATATCTTTTAATGTCTCAATAAAATGAATCAATAGAACGAACGTTCTAGAGATAGACAGTCTACGCTCAGAGTTGAGAGGGTCCCTTCAAACAAAGGGAAATCCTTTCGCTCCAAATCGCAAAATTCCATTAGAATCCCATGCATGAACGCCACTCCAGGGCCGGGAAAGCCATTGATGCAGTAGGCGTCCAATCACTGAGATACCATTCTTACCTCATCTCAGAGGCTGTGAGCCTAGACTGTATATATATAGTTTTTTCACACATACTTGTAAGAGAATGGAAAGAATGCCTGACAAACATCACATGAGTCAATCGCCATCATCATCATCCGGTGCTTTCATTTGGCGGCCTCATTTGACTGAAAAGTCTTTTCTTCATCACTTCAGATTCTAACTTTTTAGGAGTAACCTAACTTGTGATACCCTAACTTCAGATTTCTTTTTATCAAAAGTCCCTCTCTCTTTTCATATACTTGGTCTGACACCTAGATAAATAAAATAAACGCACAAATATTTGAAAAATAAAAAGTTGTTTTTCTCGATAACTTTAGCCTCCGCGTCTCTAACTTGCTCAGAATCTGTGTCTGAGAACTGGGACAAAATACAATTCCCATCATTATTTTTTATCGTCATTTCACTCAATCTTTATTCCCGATTTGTCAGGCCTTTTTACCAGATGATTCTTATATCTACAATTGCAGTTCATCGCTGGAATATTTGATATATCGCCTAACCGAAGGGACGAGCTTGGTGTGCGATACATGACCCAGTTGGTATACAATGTATATATAGAGGGTTGTATCTTCGGACGAAAAGACCACGTCCAGGGTTAAATATAAGTGTGTGCAAGAACATAGGCTGAGCCATAACCAGTTGACAGGGTGATCGAGGAGAATAAGGTGTGCAGAAATAGTGTCCGTTATGGGGAACCGACCGAATACTCTCATATATTAGCTAAACATGCTCCTCCTGTGCCCGGTGAGCTGCCTCCAGCAACCCCTGCCCCATGATGGTTCAGGGTGGGAAACACAGGGTTCTGAGAATAGCACCCCCACTCCCTGAGTAACTGATACACTTGACCATAGGAGGCACTATACATGGCCTCTCCCTCCTCACTCTTTGCTTCAACAGGTTGTTTTCCAGGTGCGCATTTTTCATGTCTTCTCGCAACACGATTTTTATCGACACCATTCCATTGAAGATAATTGTTTAAATATATCGCCACATTCAGAGAACTTTCCAAATAGTAAATTATGTTTGGTAGCAAAATAAGAAATAGTTTGTATCTTGTGTCGGGGGTTTCTGCCAGGATCCGTAGGACATACTGGTGAACATTATATAATACCAAGACACTGCAGGCTTTCTCATATAAAAATAAAAAAAAGACTTTCGACATCGTATTTTAGAATTCATGAACTTTCATTCGGAAAATATTTATAATTCAAAGTGGGACCAGCTAATATTCTCAGAATGAAGAGAAATTATTAACAACCTCCAAGGGGTTGACGGGCACTGTGTTGTCGGAGGGAAGCCGAAGGCATTTCTACAGGAGCCCATTCATACCCATGGCTTTTCGCCAGTCTCCATTTGTTAAGCCCGCGTCACTATCCGCGTTGTATACGTTCTTAACATGAAGGTTAAAATACTCCCGTAGACATGCATTCACTCTGTGTGGGAAGTTTGTGGGGATAAGGGGGCACTCAAAACAAAACAACGGTTTTCCCGCCATCAAGGTTGTTACTAGGCTCAAGTTCGTTTACACTGTAAATACCCACCCAGAATGTATTACATAATGGTCATAATAGTCGAATTCCTCGTCATGTTGAAACAATATGGCTTTGAGTCATTATTTGTAGAATAAATTGTTATATTAAAATTAATTCTTGCATTACCAACTACTTTTATTTTGGGCTGTTTTGAGGCAGTATGCCTATCCAAAGTTATCTTACCAAACGTCAGAACTGGATTCTTCAAAGTCAATTTATATTGATAGCTGACCGAAATCCATTATCAAAAACGTTGCCTATCCTGGGTTGGCCTGTCGTGGCCACCCTACCTCTCCTGGATAGGCCCATTGGGCGAAGAAAACCCACCAGCACGTCCAATCAGAAGCTCTGCATTCACACAACGCAAATCTCTGTGTACTCAGACCCCCAAAACGTACCACACACGTATACGTCACATACCCTGTTCCTCTTAGCCCCCTCCTACCCTACCCCCCCCCCCCCACGAGTCCCTCTCAGTATACCCCCGGCTCCCACCCACCAACTAACCACCTCCCTCCTACTATACTCCCAGCTCTCACATCACTGTCATATATCAGACTCTCTCTTCTTTACTCACACACGTGTCTTCTTAACTCCGACGTTCATACTCACTCAAGTCCCACACACGCTTATGTATCTCACAGAAATCGGACGAATTTTTACTCACTTGTAAGTACATCTCCATAGATCTCCAGGACTAGCCCCTAAAAATTTGCTTTATTTCCCCCATTACTTTGTCGGGGGTGACATCGGTGCGCTGAAATTAATCATATATATACCAGGAGGTGTAAAGTCCAGATGAATCTATCCATCCGTCAGAACTCCCTCTAGAGAAACTCATGCATGGTACATAACGGCACATGAAGTGGACAGATCAATACACAAGCGAAACAATAGTGTCCAAGTACGGGATAATTACTTCTTCGATACCGCACCAAGCATACAAGTTTTTGGTCCTTGGAAAGTTGTGAAAAAGTCCATCCTCAGTCTGATAATAACGGACGGGCCTGGATGATCGTGCGCTTCATTCACAGGTAAGTCCTAGCTAGTCCTAAATTGAAGAATTATTTTCTGATTTATTCTCGGACTCCCATGCCTGAAACCAAATAAGAATCTTCTGAACGTAGTGGTCAGTATACACTTACAAACTGTATTGGCCATGTGCTTTGCAGATGTAAAGCGAATTATCGAGATTCATGGATTCTCTCGCTAGAACGCTTAAATTAGATAGAGCACATGTCCTGACCAGGCAAGTAACGAGTACCTCACTGCCTTGCGCTATCATAGAATAACTATCGGACATCTCCATCACTTGCGAGTTCTCTCCACTAAGTGATTTCAATCTACATATTTTTGCTCAGAAAAACTCAGCCCAGTGCCCAATGCTCAGCTCAGTCCTCAGCATTGCTGTTCTAATCAATTGTAAATAGTTGAATACGAACTTTCTTATCTTGAACCACTTCCTAGAATCCACAAATAATTGCCACACTTTAATATTCCCTTGGTAGAACATACTGCAAACACGTATAGTGTTCCTGGGGTTCTTTTTCAACTAAGAGGAGTCTCACCTTAGTCAGAGTGGCATATCATAAATACACGATGATATCACAGTTTCTAGCATGCCCCTCTACATATCTATTATACATGCCGGGGTATACATGAAGTCAGAAGCTAGGACTTGTAGGGAAATAAGATGCCCACTTTGTTTGTTGGTGCTTTGGCGGGAGAGATATGGATGCCCCATGTGCTTATGTATACCTGAGGGATGCAGGAAGTTCCTGCATGAAGCTCTAGACACTCTTGAACTGTTGTGCTGCCTTCAGCCCCTGGTTGTGGGTCATGCATTCCGCAGTGAGAGGTAACTTACTATACACCATGAGCACTATTAAGGTAGACGTGTGCGTTGCGATAATACTGTATTCATGGTCTCGAAATTATTTGCGTATTTTGCACAAGTCAGTATATATATCATCCCCCTCCCACTCAGTGCACCGCCCGCTTCTTCCATCTATAGATCAGTTATAAACACCTGGATTTCGTCTGTAAATACGTGGTACCACGGGCACTGAATATACCTATAGATAGATTCAAAACAACCTTAGAGAACTGCGTGAAAAACATAGCCAGATTAAGATAAATGCTTAGATATTTAAAATAATGTTTCTTTGCAGATTGCATATGGGTCTAATCCCTTGCGCATATATATATGTGACACCTAACCTGAGGGTAACTCAGAGAACTGTGTGTAATCAACGAGTACTCGTTGATGTCATCTTACATGATCTTAGAGTAATCAATGAATGGATTGTTAAAACATCCTTCAAGTATGTAACTGTTCAAAAACTAGTTTTCCATACTACTGCTCTAGGATGGAATTTAGAAGCCAATCACATTGGAGAATATGGCAGTGAAGCCCATTGTGGCAATTGATTAACGCTTGCGAACTCGCTCGGAAAACTGGTCCAAATCAGTGCAGACAACTTTAGTCACAACAATGGTCACACCACCAGTTAATCACTCAGTCATATGATAACTACTTAGAACGGATATTCCAAGGATCCAACGAAAAGGAGGAAAAAACATACGGGTAAACTTTGGTCGGATGATGGAAATATTGATGGTAGTTCACATACTGTGGCAACTATCATCACCATTTCGACCTGTGTCCTTCCTGGGCACGGACGCGCGACAATCGATGTAAATGATAGCTAATGATATAAGTTATATGAGCAGGCATGTAAAAGAATGTAGTTTTCCGTCACTTGTGACCAATGCACGCCTTGATGTATCATTCCCGGCCATGCAGTCCCTCTCATTTGATCACATGCTTGTATAAACTACATCACATAGTCATAGTCACCATGCATCCACAGTCCCCTCCTCCCTCACATAAAATCCCTCCTCTGTAAGTTTTATATAAGCAAACACGCATGTCACAATAAGTTAAGATAATCCAGTGTGGGCAAGATAGTGCTATGAAGGAGTGTCGATCGCCGGTTAATCCAATAATAGTCCCGTTTTGACTGGAATAACCAGGATCTTGCACAGCAGTAATTTAGACGAGGTTACGGATTGTCCCAGGCAGTCCTCACTGCCTCAAACCGCCTCTCAGCAGCCACCTTGGATCTCAAGATAAAATGATGCATAGAAACAGGGACATGGAGAGGGGCAGTGTCAGTGTTTACATATGAAGACTCGTTTCAAGTGCATTGCCATATATAACATAACTACGTCGTAACTACTCGTTAAACTGTATGTTCTTAAGCCTACGCAAATATCCCTCCTGAGTGCATGTAAATTACTTATCATTTCCCAAAGTATCCACCCCTTTATCTTTATTTAAACTCTAGTAATTGATGCTTTATTGCTTACAAGTTTTGGAAGTAGCACATCAGCTATATTTCGGAACAATGTTAATGAAGATGCACTATAATTCATTGTATATTTATAAAAAATATTAAGGGATTTTTTTAATCTATTAGTGATTAGTGGTTTAATCTATTAACGATGAGGGCTTCATCAGATCATTGAGGACAAGGTTTCCCCCTCCCCAAGGCTGTCTGTCATGTGTCAACCCCGTTTCGCCACTGGGAAAGGTGTTGGTGGGGTTGGGGGGTGGGGGTGGAAGAAGGGGGTACATGGCGATGCATGTTGTTAGTTGAGCGATAGTTGGGCTCATGTTTCAGGGTTTATGTCTTGACTGGTCTAATTGCGGGTTTGAACCTAGATAGGCTGTTATACTTTTCATGCCCAAGGCAACGCTGATTTATTTCCCAACGGGGGCGCAACAGATACCGATGCATGGAATTTGTTTACCCTATCGTTGGTCTCATAATTAGGTTAAGATTGAAGTACAGCTTGCTAACGGTCTTTTTCTATATACAATTATACCTGACAGGCCCACAACCATCTTTGCCTTCATTGGGTTAAAGGGTTCACAAATTATTTATTTACATAACTTTTTAAATACTACATTCCTATAAACAATCTAACTAAGTAACAGTAATTATGTCTTTACAGTAGTTTAAAAGTGCTGGCCTATGTTTATCTATACAGCAATATTGAAATATTTCAGATTCAAAGTGACAGAGAATCCATCTACTTTGTAGTACATGTAAGAGATCAATAGGAGCATTCAATATCATTGTAGAGGAAATGACCTATACACAGAGAACATGTGTAACATGTCTATCGATACACCCATTGTCCATCCTCGGAAAGGGGGTGACCATGTTCTTAAGGTCAAATCCTTTGTTACACTGATCACTTGAGAGGTATGTGTAACTGGGTTACTCATTGATTAAATCAGATATAGCTAAATGTTATAGATGCTAAAGCGACTTCGTAATTCGTAAAGTCGCTTTTCCTGAAGCGCGGGTGTAGGCAAAATGGTAAGAAGCGTGTACAAACTGCTCAGCGCATTGTGCATGCATTGTGTAAAGCTATGTTTCAGCAATACTTAAAGTAGTATAGGAATAAGGAGTCTTGGTGGTTGTAGTTTGAGTACTGAACCCGTTCTGTTTAATTCACCTCAAACATGTCACATTTATATCATTCATAACATATATCAATATAGAGAGCATCCAATCATACACAAGTAAAACATAAAAATCACCTAAGTCAAGAATTACTCTAGATCCACTCTTAAATTCGTTAGGTATTTGATATTTATTTTAACAATTGGTATATATCTCTATATACTCCATGTGGTTTCTTTGGCAGATTCAAAGGGTTTCATAATGCATTGGCGATGATGCGGCCCAATACTCTATGTCATCTCAGAGTAAACTGTGAGCTGTCGTTTAACCTATATTGACTTTCGTAATATTTGATTTGGAACTCATCATCAGAAGCATCTGTGTGAAATCTAAGGACTAAACCCTAATCTGATAAGCTGTAAATATCCACACCTGATGTACTGATAAACGACTTACTTTATCTGATTATCAAAATCCATGCACCAATTACAACAATGACATCTGGCTTAATATATACGTGGTGGTCAGCATTGTCTAGAGCAGTGATTAAATAAATTTACAACGATGCATATCCATGCACAATCTACTATTTGTGTATGCATTTGAATAGGACTATTCAACCATAGAAAAATGTTCACTAATTTTCCAATCTTCTAATAGAAACAATCTTTTGGTGGCATCAGCCCTGAACCAAGCTAGGCTGAATATCAGATGCAGATAAATCCAAGACATGAAGAGGGCCAATAGTCTAGCCCTTAGTAGTTTGAAGAGGAGTCGAGGAAATTTTCCACGGGGGTGTTAACCCTTTTTGGACCAGTGCCAGTTTTGCGCGCAGGTGCTATGCACTTTTTGATCGCTGGAAGTAAGTCTCGATATCAGTTATCAGGCCTTAGACTGGTTCACTCAGTCGCTAACTCTCCTCTTTCAAGTATAGTCCTTGGGACTTGAAAGCCCTACTATAGCTGTGGCCGAATAATTCCTACTGATTTATTTTAAGAAGTATCATGAAAGCTTATGGGACAACATTAAAAAGATATTTAGAATAACTATACGATCAACCATAACAGATAAAGCTTTAGAGGATATTTCGATTTTAAGACTATCATCCTCCATGCAAATCATATGCAGGTTTACATTTTTTCTTCACATCATCCGCTACGTAGTTGTGTCCATCCCTTGGCTTTCGCCCATTGCACCAATTACAAAGGGTATCTAATGATTGAAGAACCTATTAAAAGTTAAGGTTATCTGTAATATTTCACATCTAAAAAGCCGTTTAGAGGTTAGACTTATCGCTATATCCATGCAACAATGACCGCATTTTATGACAGCTAACTGCAGTACCTTGAAATATTGTTGGTGGCGAAAAAATCCTGACCAACGCAACTGATTCAGAAAAAGGGACAGAAAAATAGGCAAGAAAGCGGAAAAAGGTCTGTTAGTTGTCTCACAAAGTACATGGGACAGGGCACAGCTCTCCTATATCGCGCATCCTCCTCGAAATGAGTTGTTTTTCTAGGACCGGTTGCTTCTCATTTGTCAAATAGCAGCCTTAGTTCAAGAGAAGTAAGTGTGAAGACAAGGAAAAAACACACCTGGATGGAAGAAAAATAACAGGCTTTAGTGGAAAAGAAATAAAGAAATAATACATCATATTTTATCTATGGACGATTCCTCAAATCCGTAAAAGTATGCTGGAAGAAGGCCTTTGAAATCAGAATTTTACGATTGCAAGAGGTGCCGCATCCATTGTTCCTTGGGCACTATACTATATGGCCATGTACATGTATCCAAGCCTTGGCTTTCGCCCCCCGAGGTAATTTATCAATATAAATATTAGGTTAATGACATGTTGATGCGTTACTAGGAGGGCATGGAGGTATAGCATTTCATAGAATTTGCGCAATAACAATCTCCGAGCGTCGGAAATTCTACAATAATTATATTGCCTTAATATTGATATTAGAGGCCTATTCATATATTTATAGTATGTGCACATGGCAAAATCGTCAGTGGCAAAGATAATAGATTGAGTATGTTAGAGACACCCTCTGCTTGTCATATAAAACTCTTAGACGGTCAATGACAAGAGGCTGCAATAAAAGTACAAAGGATTATGACCACATCACATGCAAGTACCTACGTGCTTGACCGTTGAACATTTATTAGGGTAAATTCATTGAGGCATTTAACATTATTGCACTTAAAACAAAGAGATCTGAAGAAGCGTACTGTCTGCATGTAAGTCCTACCCGCATATATTCGAGGGCACAAAAATCGCTGACTATATCTGATATTATTGTTTTATGCTTCATGATACACCAAGTGGTGTACTAATAAGTTTGCACTTGTTGACATGGACAAACCCTACATGTGGATGTGATCTTGTGAACACAGTGGCGATATCGCAGGATTAATTCCTCTGGCGACATATATATACGAATATCAGGCTCTGTTCCCACTAGCACCACTTATCTACCAGATTACAATGTGTACTGGACTTGGAATTGTGTTAAAAGATTGACATGCGTTTGGCTGACACAAAGGCGTCAGATCGCAGTTCCCATTGGCTTAATCATGTTATCCAGGCATCTGCAATTAACAAAATGATACAAACCACATCTCTTGAAGGGTGAACTAGCAATATACTGTTATCTTCGGTTCAAGAAGCTATAGGGTTAATAGTCTTTAACTTTACTTTAGGATTACAAAGCTCCAGAAGCTGTTAAATTGCGAATGTATTTAATCCAGTGAGTACTAAATTAGAGAGACCTTTTTTTTTAAATTGTCGATCCTTTCTTTTGTTCATCAGTATCTGACCTGGGATTTACGTTTTGTTGAAAACTCCTTAAGAGGCGGGTATTTTGAAACAGGCTTACACAGTCATTGTAATTTGAGCCTGAAACATTTACTCGAATCAAAATTATTGGCTGGCAATTACAAAGTACTGGTCAGATGTACCCTCATATCTTTAACATTTCTGGGGTATAAATCAGAAACGAAATTGTATGAAGTTAATCTACCTTGACATTTTTGACACATGCGATCGAGTTAATAAGTGCACATCATTTGGAAGTGGTGTAGAAGGCCAATAGGAACTGCTATAGAGCCTTAATTTCCCATAAGGAAACTGACAAAGTAGAATGTGAATTATCATAACTATATAGATTCCGATGCACCTATGGAGAAATTGTACAAGCAAATGTATAAGTTAAGTCCAATTAAAAATGTATACAAATGGTGTGATTTGCAAAAACATAATGTGTACATGTTCTTTACAGATGTACATTACCCGATTTACCAGAATATTACAAAAACGGAATTTCAATCACTGTAACAAAACAAATGTGGTCAAAGAGGTATATATACCTTTCACACTAGAAGATAAAAGCGAACTGAATCAAACCAAATCAAATCATTGCGAACGGATTTCTGGTTCTATCCACACTACTACATAATGCACTTCATTGCGCTTTGGGCAATTCACTTCTGTTCACACGACACTCTTTAGATTTAAATTTAAATTGCTGGCAAATACAACTCGGTTCGCTTCAGTTCTGTGCACACTAGCTCAATTAACATTGGGAAAGCAAAGCGGATTAAATCGATTTCTAGAATCCACCTAGAAATCTAGGCGGATTCTAAAATTCACTTTTGAGAATTTGAAATTGCTTTGAGGTGTATAGTGTAGATAGACTCAAATTGTGGAAAGTGCTGTTATAACTCATTGTGTCACATCGGCGGGCGATTCGAAGCATTTGTCATATTTAAAATTCATTCAAAATTATCATGAAGAGTTCAATAAGTATATCATTCTTACTGTCAAATTATCATAGTAACTCTATGTACTTGAGAAGTATTCTACATTGTCCCACATATTTTACAAGTCTCAAATCGTTTAGTATATCCGATAATAATTAGAGGAGCAATATGAAGTCTGAAAAGGTGTTAGAAACATGTTACTCCAAGGTGACCTATATCCATGTGAGTAACGCATATAGGCTTACTATCACCCCATTTCTGAAGAGTTAACTGAGTCACAATTAAAAAAACAAACGCTTTACACTATCTTCTCGATACGTTTTAATCTAATAATTGATACTGTATGCTGTCAGATTATCTTTTTAATCTCACTCACCTGTAAATGGGGCTAATGCAAAATGTTTAGAGCCTGTAATGATTCTTAAACACGGTTCTTGGAGTTCATCTGAGGTTATATATACAGGTCGTCCTTGCATTTGCTTATACTGATGTTTATTGTATTCTACGGTTTCCATATGATGTTTCTTTTCTTGGAAAGTAGACTGAGAATCTTGGTTATACTCGAGCCCATCTTCTTTATAATATTTATTTATTAAAGTTTGTTATAATTTAAATATGTATTGTATAGAGGAATTGTAAACGTCCGGTTAATATGATCGGAGCAGTGACGTCAGTCTTATTTTAGAAACACAGTTCCTATCCTCCAGACAATATGGTAATCATGAGAAATGGTAACTTGCTTTGCCAATTTAATAACCTTCACAGGTACTCATGCAAGTGACATCGCCAACTTCCTGTACATACTGCCTTTCTGACCAAAGTCAAGATTTTGCACAATGATTTCATCTTTTGTAATGTAGTATTTCAATACCGAAAATCCTAAACATTTGAATTGTGAATCTTGTTCTAATTCGTTAATTGTACTTTCTGTTATGGATTCTTTTTAGCTACAGACTTCAAACACTGTTTTCCTTTTAAAAAGGTGAAGGACAGGTGCTAATTACATCATCATGGTTCTTTCGTGTTGTGGTGTAGCCTAGCGAATGTAAAATTTGGGATGAGAAATAATATTGATCTAATAAATACTATGTGTTAATTCAATTGTGATAGTTAACTTAGATCCACCGAAGATTATCCAAGAACAACCATTTTGGTGCAAACATTTGCTATAGTTGATGGGGATAGTATCTTCAAAATGGGGCCAAAGGTCATGGTCATCTAAAGCCAATCGTTACGTTAAGGTTGTACGTTTGATTGCGGTGAACTGAGTGTTTTCGACCAGCCTATAAGTGGATTAATACAGTTTATTGATAGACTAATTCTCCTTGTCAGATAAAAAGATGTTATCAAAGTGACAATGGATTTTCAATTAGGCGTCAATATCTATTCTTCAAATCGGATGCAAAAGTCAGAAAATGATGTCGGAATGAGATTTGATTATTCGAGCAATGACGAGAAAATCTTTATTGCATTTCACGCCATCCTATATATATCTCCACAATTAGTGCCCCAAAATGATGGTTTGGGCTTTAACGTAATATTATATTCAATATGTCTAGAATAAATTGCAATAATTTGGCTCCCTAACCTGTGGACTGCAATTATCGTCATCAGAATCAGAGTAGCCTAAATATTGAGTTAGTAGCTGATAGTGTGTGACTAAACATGATTTCCCCAATGCATGGTATATCATTACATTGGTAGTCACCATATTATGTGCCATGTATTTGGCAGTCGTTTTGGTGGTTAATTTCAAGTGTACTATGATGCTCCCCAGCAAATATCTCCAACTATTCTAGCATAGGTCATGTCTTCGAACATTTTTGCTCAGCTGGTCGATGAAATTATTGGCAGATTTGCCAATAATTCCACGAAAGCTTGTTGTGATATCTAAGTAATTGTGATCTTTAAATTCTGTCGTGGATATAATTATAATATATATAAGTATGTTAAATGTAATTATCATCATCATATGAATATATAAGACCCTTCTTTTCTGTAGAGAGGACAAACCCTTGATAAATGTCTTATCTTTGTCCCTTGATTGACGACTGTAATTACAATCAGCCAGTAACTCCTATGTTATACCATATCTTTTAGCTTTGTGTAATCCTTGAATAAAAGACAAATTATATCATTTCTGATTCATAGACAATACTTGTTAAAGAAACTTTTACATCGATATTCTTTAATACTTTTAGGATTAGTAGTTGTTTTCTGAAGTAGTACGATATGTCCAATAAAGACTATTTGGAATAATGATGACGTAGGAAAGGCAATTTATGGTAAATAAAACAAAGAATATGTCCGTAGTCAGGTATCAAGGGTGATATATTGCACAATGGAAGTAATTGCAGAAAGGGACTGAGTGGTTGATCTTGAAGTCTTTTGTACTGAACATCTGTTGCATCTTTATTTGTGAATGCAATATGTGAGGATACTAGTCTTCCATTATACAATGTGAAAGCTGTTTGCCCAATAATTGATTGTATTTGTAAAACTCAATCACGTGTCTGTACTTGACCCCCACACAAAGAGACAAAAAGAATATTGATCGTTTTGAATAGAATATTACAAAGAGATCATGTATTTCAAGAGAAACAAACACAGACATTTCCGAACATAATTTAGTCTAGGGTTCGAACTTACAACCATTCTATAATTATCAATGGTATACACATCATCTACTTGGATTCTTTAATCATATGTCCCATTGGATACCACTATCAAACTCTGGCTTGCCTCTGTTCAGGCAGATGTGAACTGCATGTGATTACATAATCATACTCTAGTGCTCTATGAGTCCCGTATTTGCCTCACAAGATCATAACCTGCGTTTAATAAACCAAACGTTATCACGTTGTCATCAGACTGATTGGACTGGCACGGTCCGTGTGAAGCTCTGGACAATGGACGATGTAGATTGGACATAAGCATCTCCCTGAGAACGGATGCAGTGAGCTAGCTGCCAGATATACTTGATCGAGATATCTGTGATGAGTTCTGTTGGACAACTGTCTTAGTTATTCACACGGTTCCTTCTGATTAATTATATTTCTTTTTTATTTCAAGAAATCTGCAGGGTGAATGACAAGTAGAAAACTGCCAAGATGAAAGATTTTGATCTCGTGTTACAACGGTTGGGCGACTTCAAGCTCTTCCAAATCTACCAATACATACTTTTAGGCCTCTGCAGTGTAGCAACTGGTAAGTAAGATTTGCCTTTCGTATCACTATACATACTTCAGAGATGCAAACTCAAACAGTCTGTCCTGATTGAGCTTTCTAAAGCATCGCAAATATCAATGAACAAAGCTTAGGTTCTGTTTATAACACTGCCGCGCCCAGTCAGCTCAATGTTCAATGCTATTTTTATTTGTCAATTCGTTGGACTCTCATCTTAGTCTTACTGATGGAGTTATTCATTTATCTTTTCAAACTCTTTAGTTCAATCCCTCACTTCACAGTACATCCACAAATAAATGGTTATAATTAGGCCATTATCTTTATACAATAGGGAGCTAATAAATACATGATATATACGTTGATAGAATATCGAGGATGTGGGTGGATATATGTTACCAATCATCTTCTCTTTCAGGCATTCACACCCTCGCTAATGTCTTTTTTACCTATGTACCTGATCATTGGTGTGACGTGCCCGGCCTCGAGAATCTCACCATTTCAGAGGTTGGCTCAACTTTAATGAAAATAAGAAAAAGGCTCAGATGATTTTCGATTTTAATTTCGGAAATCAAACCTTCAATATATTATTATGATATTTCTCTTCCAATATTTTAGAGCCACTGTATTATACCTTGGAACTACTACAAAATATTGTTTGCCTGCTTTCTTCAGCGATTTTCCCCATTAGTTCTCCTCGTATTTCTCAGAACTATTAGAAAGCATCTTGTTTCTCAGAGCTATTAGAAAGTAGTATAGCTATTGTACACAACTATTTGTAAATTACCACGTCTCTATAATCATTACGTATACCTTTGTCCTTCGTCATCCTACTTGGTTGTTTTGTTGTCAAATGTCCACTTTCTGGTCATTATTATTGGTGACTGTCTCAACTATAATATAGATAGGTCTTTTCAATAGTTTATTTATTCATTTATTTATTCTTTTATCCGCGGTTGCAGAGACTACAAATAAGTGCCCCAGTAGATAAAGACACTGGGGAGTACAGTCGATGTGATGTCTTCGATGTAGACTACAGAACGATAGATATCAATGCATTCTTCAGTCAGAATGTAACCTTTCAAAATAACGGTACACGGGGCTGTACAAGATGGACGTATTCGGACGAAGTCAGGAATGCAGTCACAACTGTAAGTCGCCCATCTTTTTTAAAAAAAATAATACTCACAGCTCACAGCCCACAGTGGATCTAATCTTAATTAGAGCTAATATAAATATATATTTTATATTAGCTCTAAGATCTAAGATCTAAGATCTAAGATCTAAGCTCTAAGATCTTGCATTATAAATTTATTTATAAGACAACCATGGAAATTCCATACGAACATATCATTGATGGGCATGCCTTTGCTTTTAAGAGGTTTTGTTACGATATATGATAACAAAACCTCTCAAACCGTCTACCCTTTACCTTTTTATAGGCCTATATTAATAGGTAATGGGTATAGGCCCTATTATCAAAGGCTATTATTCCCTCTGCCTTATATAGGTCGTTATAGCCCTAAGACTACTCAAGGCTGTGACTAAAGCAATATCAATATCCAATGCAGACCATTGTATGGGCATTCTTATGGTAAATAAGTTTTGGAGCTCTGTTGAGCAGCCCCGACACGGGCCCGACACACACACAACGTGTAGTGTGCACACATCCGCAGTAGGCCTAGATCTATACCTCCCCCGTGTGAGAAATTACGTCACAATCAAGAGATGTGGTCACGGACCGGTGTAACAGTTCTAAATTACCCCCCCCCTCATCTAATATACCCCCCCGGTAATTTAGACCTTAGGTTTAAATGACTCCCTCTAGGTTCAAATTACCCCCCTTTGTTTCATTGATAATCTTACACCAACAATTCTAAAAGTACATATTGGGAGAGAAGCTCATATCTAATGCTTATGGGATATGAATTAAAGATCACTTTGAGGTTCTAGTAATGAAATTTATTGTAATTCTGTATAATAACCCTTTTTTCTTTCTATTTATTTAAACTGAAAACTGGGGGGGGGGGGGGGGTACACCTGATGGGGGGGTACATTAGACCTGCCTGCTACACCTGAGCAACCATGCAGGAGTCTGAGGATGAAGGCGTTTCAAGAGTGTCCCACTTCCATGTTAACATTAGAAAATCCTCTATGTGTGCACATGCGGTAAACATGCATATAAAAAGATTAAAGGGTTGTTATGATTGAAGATAATTCTATTCTGTAGATAGCCAGCATATTTATGTTAGGCAACTTGACTCTGAAATAAATGGACCAGTCAAGACTGAGTTAGTCGATCGAATGAAATTAAAATGGTAGACCTATTTAGCCTAGCCCATTGAGTAGTCCCATAAAGTGCCTTTCTGTCTCTTTTGTCTGTCTCTCTCCCTTCTTCTCCTATCTCTATTTCCTGGGTATGATCATAAACTGCCTCCCTCTCAGCTCTCCCGCCCTTGATATAACCATATTAAATGTGTTGATAAGGGCGTAAAGCAACCAATCTCACTCACTCACTCACTCCTATAATTAGGTCAACAGGTAGGCCTAGCCTATTTAATTAGGCCTATGTACCGTAGGCTTATATAGGCCCTACCCAACTCTTAGACCTAAATAATCATATTAATGGGAATCGGCATCAACAAGAGTGTCAGTGGTTCAATTAAATATTGTGCCTAGCGATAGAACGCATGCGCAGAAGACGAGAACAAATTATTTAACATTGGGCCGGAACTTTCAGCATGCGACACCGGTCTACTCCTATGACTGGACTTGGCTGTGGACGCCCCATGCTCCAGCTAGTAGCCTAACGGAGCTGAACACGGAGCAAATTCTGAGGATCTAGGCGGGCACAAGTCTATTATTCACCTACTGTTGATTGTGTACGGTATCCTCATCCTCTGGAATACTCATTCTTGTTCACGCATATCATATGCAGAGCGATATAGATCTACAGTAGGCCTAGCCTACAGTCTTTGACAAGAGTCAACAGACAACACCAAAAGTCGGTCACTGTGTGCACCGCCACCGCTAATGCTACTAGCCTGGGGAGTTTATTGCATCGATTTTACTTAAAGACAGTGATTTCTCATAGTTTGACAGTCGAGTATTCGGTATAGCAGCATACCTCGATTTCATAGCGTTCAACGCCGAGGGAAATTATATAAAACAACTTGGTAAATAGTTAAAGGCGTGTCAGCGAGTGTCAGTCTGCTTGTGGCAAGATGGCGGAAACCTAGAAGTAAACACTGGCATTATACAGCCTAGACGCCCTCTTGTGTTTTTAACTGTAACTGCGCTCTAGTACTCACACACTGGACATAAGTGGGTCGCGCCTGTGTGTTAATTGTGAATTAAATACTGCTGCACGAAACTTTATTTTAACAACCCTGGTCGTCTGACTTTTCTAATGAAAAAGTAAGCTGGAAATTCCTGGAAAATATTGTAATATTTAGGAATACAATTGCCGGTTTCCTCTCTAGGCCTACTCATAAAAGACATCCATAGTAAAATATTGGCGGGAATATTATCACCCAGATAGATAGACCTTTATACATAGCTAGGGCCTACATGCTAAAAAAGATAACTGTGATACACTGAGAGATAAATTATCAAGCCAGGAACCTTGTCCCTCTTTACAGGTCTAATGTTCACCTCGTGTTGTGGGTCCAAACTTCAACATAACCCACAAATCATATATGCTTCAGTACAGCGCCGACCATTATTGCTTTGACTGAAGTAGGCCTACTCCTCAGTGCCCCTCAGGTAACAAAATTGCCGGAATGGAGCTTCCCAAACAATTTATAAGCACCGAGACAAAAACCTTTGAAAAACAAGATACGCTTCCACCTCTCCCAGTTCCAGACTTGGAGAAAACGTTGGAAAAATATCTGGAATCAGTGCGACCTGTGTTGAACGATGATGAGTACAGACAAACGGAATTTGTTGTGCAGCAGTTCGGGTCAGGACTTGGCCGGACCCTTCATAAAAAACTCATTGACCGGGCGAAGAATGAGCGGAATTGGCTGGAGAAAATTTGGGAGAAAAAGGCCTATTTAGAAGGTCGTTATCCATCTGCTCCCTTGGTTAATATCTCCGGACCCGGGCCTTATTATCATACTGTTTTTCCGCCGAAACCCGGTTCTCAACTAGAACGCGCAGGGATAGTTCTCTATACCACAGGACAGTTCTGGAAACTTCTTGTTGAAGAGAAACTGCCAATCGATCCTGCTGGTAAAGGGGAATTTTCCTGCATGCATCAATACACCAGGCTTTTCAACAGCTGCAAAATTCCAGGCCTTACTGAGGATACATTCAAATTTAGTTTCAAAACAAAGGCAGAGGGCGGGTTCCCCCATTTTGTGGTAGTGATCTGTCGAGGTCGATACTTCGTCCTAGACATCGTTGATAAAAAGTCTGGCGACTTTTTAACTCCCCTTGAACTAGAATCCCAGTTAAGATACATTCAGGAGACTTGCGACAAGGGCGATCCTGGACCCGGTCTCGGTGCTTTGACGGGAGATAACAGAACGAGGTGGGCCGAGAACAGAGCTTATCTGCTCAACCTTCATCCATCACATGCATACAATCTTGATAAAATAGAAGCGAGCATTATTACCTTTGCCCTCGATGAAGATTCACCTGCTGATTACCACAAGCTTACTCATTCAGGGCTAGTAGGCAACCCAAAACGGCGCTGGTTTGACAAAGGTGTCACACAAGTTGTCTTCAAAAATGGTTCCGTCGTAAGCAATTGTGACCATGCACCATTTGATGGGATTGTCTACATTTATGCCACATACTTCAGCCATCTCTGCATCGAAACGTCTAAAGGACAGTGGCATGGAACGAGGACGATTCGCAAGCTGGAGAAACCAGAAGAACTGATTTTCCATTATGATGACAAAATCTGTAAAGCTATTGAGGACGCAACAAGTGTCTTCTCTGCCATCGGCAACAACATCGAGGCATTCGCCCCGACCTACCTAGGTTATGGCAAGAAATGGATCAGACGTTTCAAACTTCATCCCGATGCTTATGTTCAAATGGCTCTTCAACTTGCTTATTATCGAATGTACCGCAAGCCAGCGCCAACGTATGAAACTGCTACCATTCGCAAATTCTGGCATGGAAGGACAGAGACATTGAGAAGCTGTACCACAGAAGCCATTACATGGGCTCAAGCAATGGTTGACCGTCATGTCCCCCCTGCAAGAAAATTAAGGTTATTAGGTGCAGCTGTTCAGAAACACATTAAAAATATGATCGAGGGCACCCAATTGAAAGGCTGTGACCGCCACCTCTTGGCCTTGTCTGTCATTGCTCAAGAAGAGGGTCTGGAGACGCCGGCAATCTACACTGACCCAGCCTTTAAGAAGAGTGGAGGTGGTGGTAATTTTGTATTATCCACTAGCTTCGTCGGCTATACTTCGGTTACGGGAGGGTGTGCCCCAATGTGTGAGCATGGCTATGGCTGTTTCTATAGCATTCAGTCTGATGCACTTAGTTTTTATTTAACATCTTGGATCAGTGACAAAGACACCAACGCTAGGGAGCTTTTCCATAGCATCGCCCTTTCACTCAATGAGATGAGAAATCTTATCGAAGTTGAAGCTCCCAAAATAGCAAATCTCTAATATGCAGAAGTGTGCTGAAAATGTATTAAATTTCTGTCAATTAGGAAGAAGAGGCGTGGACCTGCAAATACGCATCTATACCTGCATAATTTTAGATTTTGGTGACTATAAACCATAAATTCGAACACCGTGACCTCGATTTTTATTTGCTGATACCGATAGAAAGAAAATATATGGCATCTTCATTGTTTATTATGGTTATGAATTGAATTTATGGTTGACGTTTGAAGTTACGGGTTATAACACAATGAGAAAAACGTTCCGAGAAATCTTGATTTACCGATTGTATTTGACGCTTGTGTATTGAATACCATGAATTCTGTTATAAGCTAAAGTGATGATGTGTTCTCATTATTCACTATCAGGTTTGTTTGTACCTGTTTTCTGTATAGTCCCGCACAAAATGCTATTTTATAACTTGGGGATAATTTCCTAAATATTGTGATCTATAATACCAGTATTTTCGCCATTTCTGCCCGCTTCATAGTTTTTAAGGTTATTTTACATTTCATGCATACACTTTATGTGTGAACATATCCTTATACATGTATACTTCATCGGCAATTTAATGATTATGTACCTAATAGGCAATGCTAGCCAATGCAATGAGTGAAAGCTGGTCGCAATAGCAACTCAAAATATGAAATATACTGGTAGCTGCTGCGATTAAAAACAGAGCCTGTTAAAATATCTATAAGTTTAGTCTATAGTCTATAAGCATAGTCATCACAAACCCATGACATCAAAATTGTCAAATACCTAAATTGTATTGCTCCTACAAATGTATTTTAAGAGATATTTTAAGTCAAGCGTTAGGTTATATTAAACGGGTAGCACAAGCAATGATAAACATGCAATTATTATATATATGTTTGATCTATGTATAGGCGTGAACAGACGTTTGGTATCGATTCGGAGTACAACATTCCTATCTCGCATATCACATCCTGTATCGATTAACATTGCATGGCTGATACGACTAAATAAAATGTTCAACTGATACATATGTGTCTTGTTCTGTCCGTGGTAGACATTGCATTAATAAAATTAATGATTGCTTATTATCAAGTTTGAATTTCCATCAATAACAGGAACGAAGGCATCCTGCAGTTTTCACCGAGTTTGTCTCGCTCTAGCTCTCACACTTGAGTCCTCCTCGTTCAAGAATTTTACAGTTGATCCAAACTTTAACTAAATCTCTACGTCGTAATCCGATACGAATGGATTTTCTTTCACTGTATAATCACAATCCAAAAAGGAAACACTGGAAATAAAACCCCCAAAGATTTATTTTACCTCTTCATGAACAAACAATTGAGTATCGAATTTATCGCCTACCACCATATCTCAGTTCACGGGACAGCTAGTTTACTGATGAGTGAAAATGTAGACAGTAGTATAGACATATCCCTTCATTGGCCCCTCTCACGGGTGTTGCAACATATAAGAGAAATGCCCTTTTTATACATTCATTATGTAAGGGTTTATACCGGTACGTACTACCTTAAACAAAAACGACTTATGATGCGGCTGTGTTCTTTTACATGTATGATTTCTGTGCCGTTTCTAGCAGCCATGATAACCATTTTTATTAGTCCGATTTGTATTTTCTTTTCATATCACAGGTCTACTCCCCATCGACATCGGTTTATTTTGTTGAAAGTAAATTTCTTAGTCCTGAATCTGGAAATAACTAAAGATTATGTTGCTCAAATTGATGGCATAGTCTCTAGGAAGCCTACTCGATAGCTAAGCTTGGCATACATGCTTTGTTTTCTTCAGTGGGACCTTGTGTGTTGGAGCAGCTGGAAAAGAGCCACAACCCAGTCCATTTATATGCTGGGTTTCCTAATAGGATGCGTGTTGTTTGGAGGCATGGCCGACAGGTAAGACTATTATTGTCATCATTAATTGGGTGAAGTCACCAGAAAACGTACACTTCACCTTCACTAATTCCCTCAAATAACCCGAATTTCAGACGAAAATAAAATTCAAAATACACTTCAACCTTACCAAACAGATTGCTGTAATCAATGCAATGCCCAATATACTCGAATTTACCTAGTATTGACTAAATTGCGGCCTAATCTAGCAGAATTGACTAAATGTGTACAGCTGCCAATTGTACATTTTCTGAAGATCTGGCCCATTTGAATGTGGTGTACGACGGGACGATGTGTGACACCGACCCTTGTAAAAAGATGGGCTCAAGCACAAAGAGAAGGAGAAATACACACAAACATAACTCCAACCAAAACAAAAGAATTTGAACCGCTTCAACTAAATTGAATGCAATAATAGAATGTATGTTATTGCTGTAATTTGTATCTTGAGATTAAATGGGCAATCTCGCGCTTTTGAACCAACATATGCTTAAATAATCTTATAGTATCGATTATACATATGGTAGAGATTTTAAAATAATCAAATTATGAATAATCTTTAATAAATTATTGTATTTTTTGTAAAGCTGGGTTCCAACAGAATATCCTACCTACATGGGAGGTGTAGGCCTATGCACCCAGGCGAAATGAAATCTTTAAAAAGAATAAAAGAGCGTATACTAGCTAGTTGTGGATATTCCTGTGATGATTTGCAACATTTCAATTGCAGGTTCGGTAGGAAAACTGCATTGATGGCTTCACTGCTTCTGATGAGCGTTTCGGGTGGTGCAGCTGCCTTTGCACAGAACTACTGGATCTTCACCTGGGTGCGTTTTCTCACTGGCGTAGGAGCAGCAGGGGCCATCACTTGTTCCTTTGTGTTGAGTAAGCAATCCTTTCTTTCTTTGAGTATGCCTTAGTTCGGGCAGTCAGGTAGGAATGGGAAGGAGACTCCAACTGTGTGCTAACAAGACGGAACATTGAAGCGGGAATCTTCTGCAATCTTTAAAGATTCAGCAACAGTTCTCTTTGCTATAATGGATAAGATTGGATTGATCACAGAATTCTTTTTTTACCAACGGGTTGACTTGAACTACATAAGAATTGTTGATTAAAAACCGTTGAATTAATGGGTCGTTATATATTTTCCTAGCATGCCGTTCTCAGAATACATTGTTTATTCCTAATTTGACGTATTTCATAGTAACATTGCCAACGCCTGCCAAAGTCAGCTTCTGTAGTAGGGCCAAACCAAATATTTGGTCTAATCTTGATATCGAATTCCCATGCAACATCAGACAGGGGCTTCTCGACGAAAATTCAAGAAAACCATATGATCATTTCCATTTTTCTTCGTAAATAAATGTATACGGTGTATCATAACGTTACCCATCTCCATTGTGTTTCCATTTTCGCGGTTTTATTAGTAAACCTATAGTGTTGCTAAGTGTCCATGGCGATAGGTCAAATATATATTTTGGTTCTTTAGAAAGGAGTTAAATATTCATAATTATATTACAAAAAGTGGAATGATATATTAATACATTTTGTTGTCGTATAGTCACGGTGGCTAACCAACACATCTGCATTATATCCCTTCACAATATTAAAACCGGAATCTCCCTTATCTAGTATCTATATAGGTAGCGGGTATTGCGAAAGTTACTGCTTCAATGATGGATGACAAATTCCTAATTCAAAACCAATTATGTCCCCCATACTAGCCGTATTTAGTGTAGAGTATATTCATTATACAAATGTCATTATTATTTCATGAAATTATGCTGGCCAGTAGTTTTATGTATGACTCACGATGGCTATATAACCCTTGGGAAAGCTCTTTCATTTCATATGACATTGTATCGATATGGGTTTCAGGCATGGAGATCATCGGTCTGGCCAAGCGAATGGTCCCTGGTATAGTTTTCCAAGGATGGTTTGCTATAGGGCAATGTCTTGTGGCACTATTGGCCTACATCATCACAGACTTCCAGATTCTTCAGGCAGTAATTTCTCTATATCCCCTGATAATGCTCTTCGAATACTGGTGAGGAGATTTTCGTTGCTTTGGATGTTAAAGCGTTGGGACTAGCTCCATTTAAATGGTGCATGTATACAACAGATGTGGGAACAGCTTTTTAAAGATCATATTGTCTGATTATTATTTTAACATGTTATATTCATAGGAGACATCCAGTATAAATATTCATAGGAGACATCCAGTTCACTCAATTAATGGAGGAGAACTCCATCCATTAGTAACACAATTACATTCAACTTAGCTTTCATACGTATTGATCACGCTAATCAAGTTTTTCTCTTGTACTTTTAAAACAGGTTTATCTACAAATCACCCAGATGGCTCCTTATTCAGGGCAGGATCCCAGAGGCCATCGCTGTGATAGAAAAGGCAGCAAAGATGAATAATGTAGCATATCCATCTGACTTGATGCCCACTTCTGCAGATGAACCAGAAAAGGTATAGTCTTTCTTTGGCTCAACAGTACCTTTTGAAACTCAAATAATATTCCACTCATAACTGCTTATACAGAAAATAACAAATATGTATATTATTTATTCCTCAATTATCTGTGGCGAATTTAGTTGATGAATTACTATTACAATTCCTACAATTAATTCATTTTCCTATTTTCATAATCCAGTGGAAGTTGATAGGACAGACAGACACAGACCCTGACGCCAAAAAGCCCTCAGTTCTTGATCTACTCAAAAGTCGTGCCCTTCGCGGGATCACCATTAATGTGTTCTACAACTGGTTAGTCTAATTTTGAAATACCTGAAGGTGTATATCAAATTCGAACGCTTCACACAGAGGAATTAGTAAATTAATTCGTAAAAAGTATACATTATAAGATTCAAAGAGATGCCAATTTTTTTTACAGGTTTTCATGTAATTATACCCGTTTAAATTTTAAATCTTACGTCTTTCTTCTGACATTTAAAACAATAATAATTCATTCGTTTCTTTCTTGCCACAGGTTTGTGAACAGTCTGGTGTTCTATGGTTTGTCTATGGGTGTATCTAACCTGGCTGGCGGTCGCTTTGTGAACCTGACCCTCTTCGGTCTACTGGAGTTCCCTGGCTACCTCATCTGTGCTCTCACACTGGACAGGATAGGCAGGAGGCTCCCCCTGGCGGGTCTTATGATTACCGGAGGAATCTCATGCCTTCTCATGCTGGCTGTACCGGATGGTGAGGACATCTAGCTTTCCTTAACTTAACAGACCAAAGGTTATCTATGCCACGTAACGTTACTGTAACTTAATGCCATTTCTTTAGCAAATAAACCACCTTGATATGATATGATATAATTATCATAGTCTATTATGACTATGCATATTATATGCAGTTATAGAAGATTCAATATTTTAAAGTGACACTTCTCACTGTTCTGGCCTTTATTCACGAGTAACCGAATTTCCACTCAATTTCCTGGTATCTTTTACTTCTTAATCTAACCTAACTAATCCCTGGTGATATTAAAACTATGTAATCCAATAGTATATGAGATAATATTATTTGGTCAAAATAGTGAGTAAATTCATTTCCTTCGGAGTGCAACAATCCTAGAGTGGCAGTTGGGTTGACATCTGGAGCTATGTAACCCAGGTCGGGGCCCATGTCACACTATCTATTTGGCAAGGAGCGGAACCTTACGGTAACGCGCCGGCTGGCTGAAAGTGTCTTCAGTGACTTTGCACCTCTGATTGGCTGTTGTAGCTGGAACCGGCTTAGGTGTCAAGATCAAAGAAAATATGAACGAACACAAATCCATACTATAACTAACCCTAAATCTAACCCTAAATTGGTTGTCCTAAGTCAGTATAGGCAGTAGTGGACTGTCCCTGGTAAAAATTAACTAATAAAAGTAATTACTTGACTATTAATAGCAAAAATCGATCCGCTAAGCCCCGCCCACTTCAGTCTGGCTTCATTCGTCAGCCGGCGCGTTATCGTAAGGTTCCGACAAAAGCATCTATTTGGGGTGTGGTCACTGATACAGGGTGGTGATTGGTCAATAAAAGGGAAAATAGGTCCATAAAATGGAAATTAGTTACTTTCCTGTCCACTTGGGGCAATGAAGGCAGCACCTTCTGGTGGCTAGACCATTTCTTCTGGGATTTGAAATGAGTAGAGGCTTCTGACCCAGTCATTACACATATTCACTAATCATTGAATGAAAACGCAATGCTGGTACTCAATACTTCAGATATTGCTATACCTATCATATATGATTACACTGACAAAGTTTCACAAGGTTTCATGACTACTCATTTTAACTATCTTAGCCACTTTTCCGAGATTCCAAATATCATTTGCCAGGGGGATATCAAGATATGCAGCATTATGCTTTTTAATGCATGACAAAATCGATGAGAACGAGATTATTTAATACAGATTAGCTTCTCTGCATCCCATGACTAAAGTATGCAGCTGCATATATTATTCCTTTGTTTACCTACGTACTATATATGTCATTGATCTATCCTCTTGTTTTTTAACAGTTGAAGGCCTCCTGTGGCTGCGCACAACATTCGCAATGATAGGAAAATTAACCATCTCAGGTTCATTTGCTCAGATTTATGTATATTCTGCTGAACTCTTCCCCACGGTTGTCCGCAACATCGGTGTGGGAGCCGGCTCTATGCACGCCAGGATCGGCGGACTTGTGGCGCCGTTCGTGGCAGAACTGGTAATCAATATTTCTAGATTATAACTCCACTTGATTGTAGAGGCAGTTGTGTTTCTACTTCTTATAGGAATCCAACAATTTACTGGACATTTATTTTAATTTGGAGATATTAATTTGATTGCCAAAAATGGCTAAAATCACAGGGGGCTTACGTCAGGGTAGAAGGCCTAATTAAGGTGTAGGAGGGAGAGAGAGAGAGAGAGGGAGGGACAGAGAGAGAGGGGGAGGAGAAGAGAGGGAGAGGAGAGATGAGAATGGCTGATATAAGAGGGTTTCATGAAAAAAAATTTGCACCCCCCCCCACACACACACCTATACATCTATCAATTTTCCTTCTCCTACCCCTCCCCGACTACCTCCCTTGCTCTCCCTCCCCTTTTATTCCTCTTCCTTAATAATAATGAGTAATGTGTGGACAGGTACATTCTTTGGTAAAAAATCGTAAAAAAAAAAGTTGGTCGAAAAAAGTTAGTCGTAAAAAAATTTGGTCGAAAAAAAATTTGGTCGTAAAAAAAAGTTGGTCGTAAAAATAGTTGGTAGTAAAAAAGTTGGTCGTAAAAATAGTTGGTCGTAAAAAAGTTTGTCTCCCTCCCCTTTTATCCCCCCCTCCTTCACCTCTCCTCTTCTTCCTCCACTGCTTTGATCCCTTCCTTCTTCCTCCTCCCATTCCTACCTTCCTGTCCACATCCTCTCCCCCCCCCCCCACACACACCTATACCTCTTCTTCCTCCTGCGCTCCTCCTCCTCCTCCCCTTGATATAACCATATTAAATGTGTTGATAAGGGTTTTAAGCAACCAATATTACTCCTCCCCTCACTCTGCCCTCCCCCAGGTTGAGGTGTGGGGCAGGAGTAGGAAGAGAGATGGAGGAGGAGGAGGAGGAGGGGTTTGGAACAGGTTGGAGGGAGGGAGGGAGGGAGAGAGGGACAGTGTGACCAGCGAGGCATGACGTGACGTAATGGGTGACCACGGCTCTGCTACAAAGGTTGTCGTAATATGTGGCGATGTTTGGCGGCCCGCTTTGGGGTAGATATGACGCTTTGCGGTAGATGATAGTCTGGCCCCTGGTCGAGGACGGGTCGATTTACATATATGGGAAACTATAACACTTAAGGTGACTCAGTACTAATGATTGTAACCGTAAAAAAATAATGTTGCCTGAAAATCCGTCCCAATCTTTTGTGCATATGTTAGTAAGTATACTGTATCTATATTCATATTAAATTTCATTAAGATTTATCAAGCCGGGTTTTTTTTATATAAACGCTGATTGCCATCAGCCTAAGTCAATTTTGTTAGTTCCTCCTACTGCTACTAGGGGGCTTCAAGGGGGCTAACTCAGGATGTGGGCAAAAGAAAATTCTGATGATAAGTGTTTATAATGTTGAATGTCTGGGTGAAATTTGATGTCTGAATTCATGTCAGAACCATTTCAAAAGAATTGTTAATAAATTCCTCAACTGTATACAGTAAAATTCCTCAAATATGATTGATTATTTCTATTTCCTACCACCATAGCACGAAAGATTGCCTGTTGACCTACATTTTTTTTTCACTCAATAATAATTATTCATCTCAAGTTTCATTGGTTACAATTTTAGAGAAATCCATCAGTTTTGAATTTCAGTGCTGAGTCACTTTAATAGGAAACTGGCTGCGTCTTAAGTTTCACCAATGAACTAGCGCCACTTTGGTCGTCGGAATTCCTCCGATAAAAGGGCCACATATGTACCGTTACAATGGCGTACTGCTGCAGATTATACAATATTGCCGTTAACCTAATCAGAACCCCCACTCATATATCCCGACAAGTGGCACAATTCTATACACAATACGTAGGCTATATATCATTTCGAACTCCAACTTTATATACCTCTAAATTATTATCATAATAATAAATTACCCATACATATAAATCATATATACGCAAATAGGTCTCTGGTCAAGGCAGAACTCGGCTAGGCAGGTCCCATGCTGTGCCCCTCAATTAAGGCTCTTTGTCTTTGTATTGTTTGTGACTCATCCGAAGCATTACATGAATACCCCTTATTAGAAAGATGTATACCCGTATCGTATAGGCCTATGTACAATTGAATACCTTTTAAAGTAGAATACCTATTATACCAAATGCTGTTTTACTTGGGAGATGAGATCCATTTTATTGAGTGCGTCTTTTAATGATTGTAGGGAACGATTGCTTGGTGGCCATTGCCCGGAATGATCTTCGGATTTGCTAGCGTTTTGGCCGGTGTTTTGGCACTTTTGCTACCCGAGACGCTCAATAAATCTTTACCCGATACGATGGAAGATGCGGAGAAGTGGCGTTCAGTCGGATTGGGTTGTTGGTAGGTTAATTTGACTCTTATATTATAATCACAGATGTTTAAACCTTTCCTATCGTGGGTAAATCCATAGAATTGAAAACATAACCCATTTACACAAACATAGTTACATATTTGCAGTTTCAAATTTTTCAATCAATCGGTATGTTTCCTGATTCTTTTCATGTAAATCTGCCATCAATCGATATGAATAAAGGAAGCAAAATTCCATGTGCGATATAGATTTGATGAAGCTCAATTGGCTTTCATTCAAAGTGTTTACAAATAGTTGATGAATGTCTATTACGGTTCCAGTTCAAGTAACAAACAAGAGGATGAAGATAACGTTAATGTTGAGAACGGCAAAGTCGTGAAAGAACATCAACTGATGAATGGCCATGGGTAACCAGGTGGAAGGTACCGAGCTCGGGAGTGAAGATCTCTACATTTAAACACACGTGCCTTAAATCTTTGTCCGTCACTATATATAGCCGTCACGCCAGGGTTCTATGAATCCTAGTTATAAAGCTGAAAACAAATTTCGCGGCCAAGATAGGAAACAATGAGCTTCCAGATTACTTCTTAATTTTGGTCGAGAAATCTTTCAGGCGCTGCCGTGTTATGTATGAATGGTTGGAATGATATCGAGGAACAGTAATTGAATTAAAGGTATACTAACAGTTTTATGTCAAAATGAAAATATTATAGGATCGGGATCCTATGTTTGCAAAATATATATAGTCAGAATAAATGTATATTATATAATCTTCCCACAGGGTACGCTGGTTTGTATATGTCTGTCACTTGAAAGGAACATAGATATCTATGGCATTTTAAATTGAAGTTTTAATCATGCAGAATAATTATAATACCAGATTGAGTCATTCTTTACCCCTGCGACCATTTTAGCCCTCGGTTGAAATAATCTAATCGGTATTATATCCGGAAAGAATGAGGAGCGCAAATGGGATTTCTTTTAGCATAAATGCATACACCAAGAATAAGTCCGACCGAAAGCCGACGAGAGTACTTAATTAGGGCGTTATTTTCCCAATTTACCTAGCTTCCCTGCACTGACTTCATGCAGTGAAATGGAAGCTGTCTGTTTCTCGAAAGCGAAGTCCTGTCAGAATAGTGGGGTACGTTTATTTTTAGAATGCACATAGGTGAGAGTCAATATGAACATTTCAGTGCAACACCTAATATATGTGTGATGCGATGAGACATTGAAATAATTATTGACAATATTATCATATTAAACATAACTAGGAGAGGACGTGAATATTAGACCAAAACATTTTTAGATGCCCTTATCGTACCTTTTTTCCAGGGGAGATTTTCTCAGCAGGAACGATTCAAAAAAGAATCCATTTCTTTTGAATATTATCATCATCATTTAAAAACACTCTATGCAAATAGTCCTTGTGATATTGTGAATGTTGTTGTGTAGCCTTTCTCTCCATCGTCACTACTTACTGACTACTTGAGAGAGAGGGGGAGAGAGAGGCAATGCTGGAAGTGATGAAATAACTGTTTCTGGAGTTGAATGTTGCTCGTTGATAAATTGTGTAGTGTTAGTCTGCAGTGGTTAATCAGGGCTCAGGAGCTCTTTTACTTAGCGTAATATGTAGTTGATACAAATGGTTCATTTCAGTTTCTGTTTAGCGTTGGTTAAAATCGATTTGTCCTCACGAGGAAAAATTCCTTGTTCAAAGTATGGTAAATGACTATCAAAAATGATTTCTTAAAGTAATTTACTACATGATGTGTTTAAATCCTATTCAGTTTTAGAAATACAATATACATGTACACTATGATGGAGACCCTTTAATGTGCAATTGATGGGCGAATCATGCAATGCTCCATTAATGATCTAAAAGGTAACACCGTTCTTTGTCGCGTACGATGGTAATATTAAAAAATGAAAACCTTGTTATTTTAGTTGTTAAAATCAAATAATCAGATCCTTGAAGGTGATAATATTATGTTGTATAAAGTGAACAAATATTTGTTTTGAAATAAAAACAGTTTATATAGACTTGCCATTTTGTATAATGAAGGTGCTACACATTTGTACAATAAATTTGATAAAGAGAGGAGACTGGATTTTGTCATGATTTTCCTTTATTTCAGTTATGACTTGTCATTAGATTGTCATTTGAATTAGAATTGAGTCTCACTAGAATATAGATGTAGGCCTACATCTAAATTGAGTTCAAACAGAATTAATAAAAATTTAAAAAAATATAATTGTGATTCAAAGGGTAACATTTGGATGTTAAACCGTCCTAGTACAAATGCTTGATTTTCACTGCCCCCCTATATGACATGAATAAACAAAAATGAAAAAATAAAATTTTGAAACTAGAAATCAGGTGAATCGCGTATTTGTAATCATGCACACCTGTGTTTCTCATAGTGGCCAAATTATGATAATATACCTTGGTTGAAATTGTGAGAATATAAACGGTTTAGACACATTAGCCGGAATCGATTTAAATTCGAAATGGTAAACATGATTCTAAGAACGCCATATCGACCATATAACAATTATGACTTCTCGATACATAAAATAGCCATCCTCTGGTCATGGAAATTCTTCTACACCTGTTCAAAGATGGTTTAATTCTCAAGACATGACAAGTGATGTGGGCAAAGAATGATAATGATTGAAAAACTCAGAGTCAAACATCAGTTGGGGGAAATTAGGTTTGTACTAATCAAGCATCATAAATACCTGGCCGTCAAAAGAAGGAAAGGCCAATATCATTGTCAAAATAAGGCAATGCCACTCATCACAGACCCACGCCCGCCTACACTCAATCGAGGGCCCTGACAGAGTACAATGGGGGGAGATCGGGCGCCCATCCGAACACAAAGAGTTCCAGGACATTTTTATAAATGGACCATCATTACCTGACTTGCTGTGTGAGAGATTCAACATTGAATATTGTGGTTGCGGATTGCAGACTGGGGAGGGGGGTCAAACCTCTCTTTCATCCGCAGGATCTCTCAGAACTCAAGTAACATGTACATGTTTGGAGTTTTCATTTGTCCAAGGAAATGAGGGCGTTTAAGGCCATACTATGATGACAGTTGCCTAGATTCCAAGGCCTGGTCATGAAAAGCTATTAAGAATCCGGAGGCTATTCTGGATCTTGTTCCCTCCCGAGCAGCCGATAATTTATTTAAGGCTGCCCAAGTGCTGAAGTAAATGGGTGTCAATCCGGTTATAACGAGTGTGGTGGAACGGGAATGCTTCAGGAGCATGCTTTATTGAGGAAGGTTCTCTCACCACGACATGACATTCCATTCCTAATATGCAATTGTTATTGTTCTCGTTCAATAATTAGCCGACACCTTTTTAAAGCTTCATCATCACACCCATCAGAAAAGCTAGGTGTAATGCATAAAAACCATCTTTGCATGTAACTCATAACAAACGCATAAAACCCAGCATTTATTTTTCTCTGTGGTATTGTTTTAGTTGGGAACCCGCATCGTCAGAGCAGAAAACACTAGAAGCCTACTGAATTATCTTAGATGGCAGGGGATTCAAGCATTCAATGTTAATACAAAGCCGTCTTCAGTGGGGGCTTTTTCTTTTTATAACCAACATCCTTTACCTCTATCGGCTTCGAAGGCTGGTTAATTCATGTGAATATACTCTGACCATAGACAGGTTTATTTGTATTGATCGATAATGGGAGTAATACACTGGAGGATCTGATCCTTTAGTGAATCCAGATAGCCAGAAGAGTATATATTGAGCTCGCACTATAGTTGGCGAACGTGTAGAACATTGTGATTAATACCACACAATAATTATGTAAGTTTTGTGCTGTCTTCCCCATCCATTGCTGATAATAATCTTTTTAATGTCAAAACTATTCACATTCAACCACCAGTGAATAATACTTCATGGTGTTCAGACGAATGCTTTTAAAGAGAGAAAAAAAACATAGTGGACCTAATCGTATATAAATAACAGTGCCGTATATGGGTTCAAGATATCGTAACTATTTACGAGATATTTTCATTAACAAAATAATATTGGTCATTATGGAACTTAAATAAGCAAGCGCAATATTTAAGAACTAATCTATCTCATCGTATATTCTAAGATACATCGTACACCATATCTTATACCTTACGATATATCTTATATCGTGCAATTCCCTCTTATTCTTATATCCGTTATTAGTGTGCCCTAGCTCTGGCCAAAACTGGCTTCTAAGTTTTCCATATCATTTTAAATTTCCAAGCCACACAATGATAGGAGTCTATTCCGTGGGGTGTTTTTTGTTTATAAAATTGATTGAATTGATTTGAAAAACATCGGATCGAAACAGAAAGAGTGTTACACCATTGTGTTTGTATTCCAGCATTGGAGCAAGTACGCATTTTTGTCAAGTTTATCGATTACGTTTTTCAATCCCTTTCAAGATCACCGCCGCACCACACTGTCACGACCACAAATCACACCTTTTTGATTACATATGATTACATAATATAGTATAACATTACTCAAGTCTCATTTGATCTTATATACATTTATTGCCTAACATTGTGCAACATTAATCAATGGCATTAATTACCCATCTCTCGATTATGCATCATTACTCATAATATATGTATGGTAATATCGCACCTACACACAAGGGGGAGCCAGGGGTCAGACTGGTGTGACGTCACCACTGATCCACCCCCTCAGGTCACGGACAGTGAACCAACTAACACCACCTGATTGGTTGCCTTAATGAGGCACCTGCAAGGTGATTGGCTAAGGCCTGTCATTGGCTGATTACTCAAGAGATGTAAATATGTATCACATGATTCCTTCCGATTGGAGGAATATGTAATTAATGCGCATGCGCAATGGGCTTCATGGTCAACTGACCAGCTGTATAAATTAAGCTGAATAAATGAGATTCATTAGTCTAGAAACGGGACTACGCTGTTACGTATTATTATTATTATTAATATTCATATAGGCTATCCTCTAGCCTGGCTTCGCCTGAACATACCTCTACTCTACCTGACTGATAGTATAGCAGTCATATCAAATGGTGTAAGAACCAAATAAGCTGAAGCTGGAGGACCTCACTATAAACCTGAGAAAGAGAATTGTCGTCAAGCATCCCCCAAAGGTACGAGCTTACACTAGAAGACGACCAGTGCAACCAGATCAGAACGTATTGGCTGAAGTTCAGCTAGATGAGGCAGACCGAGAGCTAAATCCAAATCCACCCATAATGGACGAAGCACAGATGCAGGAGGTTAGGAATCGGCTAAATCAGTTAATCGAGCAGAATATAGCCAACCAGGAGGGACCAATTGCCCAGCACATCGCCCAAGCAGTACGGGATGCATTGCCGGCAAGGGAAGAAGCCGCACCTCCACCTCCAGAGGCGAACGCGCAGCTTGCCCAAGCTTTGGTGGCAATGCGCGCCCAGGACCCAAACCTCCGGCGGCCAGACATCTTTAGCAAGCCAACGCTCACGGTAACAACTACACAATTTCTCCAGGAATACGTACATTACATCAATCAAGCATACCAAATGGATCCAAATGCTTTACCCCGTTATTTATCTACCTATCTGGATGGAAAGGCGCGACAGTGGTTTGACCGATATGTAAGAACTCCGGGAAACGATAGAAATAACTATCGGTTAATTTCCCATGCCATGATCGCGTTCTTTACCCCGGACGAAAGGAATCTCAGGATAAGCAAACTGAGAAAACAAAGTGTGAACGAAAAGGTAGAAGACTATGCTTTATATTTAAGAGATATCACCACAGCCAGAGGGTTAAATGAGGACGGTTCTATCGAGAAATTAGTAGAAGGACTGAAACCAGGATATGCAAGTATAGTAATGGCGCAAAATCCTATAACCTTCGACGCAGCTGTGAAGTGGGCAAAAATGGCCGAGGCTGGTGATAAAATTTCTGCTCACCCAGCCATCGATGCCAAAGAACTTTCAGTCTTGGTAGCAAAATCATGCCAGGACTTAACAAAAGCCCACCAGGAAGAATTAAAATCCCTCCACGAGAAAATAGATTCCCTCACAAAAGCAAGGGAACAGGAGCCAAAAGTCGAGGCGACAGAGGCCGTCCAACACATGGGAAACGACCAAGGTGGTCACCAAGGCGGCCAACAGGGAGGCCACCAAGGCGGCCGAGGCCGAGGAAAAGGCCGAGGCAGATGGAACGGCAAAAAGGGACGTGGAGGATGGAGAGGAAAAGGCCGAGGTAACCAAAATTGGCAAAATAACCAAAACTGGAACGACAACCAGGGAAATGACCAGCAATGGAATAGTAACCAAAACTGGCAGGACAACCAAAGTTGGCAAGGAAACCAACCCTGGAATCAAGGATTCAACAATGGTTACCAACAACAGCAACGGCAGCAATCCCACTTAGGAGGATCGGATGACCATCTCCTAAAGGAATTTCAAGAATTCCTCCGCCAAAGGAACCAGGGAAACGGTCAAAACCAGACGTATTAGGGCCAACACGTACTGGAAACCAAATTTCCCTCGGGCAGGAAAACAAGAATAATATGGTGACAAACAAGGAACGACAGGACTATGATTTTGAAAATATGAACTATGAGGAGAAATCCTATAGGGAGGAAATACTGACAACTGACACTGGAAAACGCATCGACGACCGGGCTACAATAACCCTCAAGCACAACGGAGAGACAGGTAAGGCAATTCCCATAAATGCAAAAATTGAAGACGGCTGTATACGTGTCATTGGGTACAATTATGATATTCCAGCTCTTGTAGATACTGGAGCCACTGTCTCAGCTATCAATTATAAAATGTATATGCAATGTGCACAGAGAGGTATTGTAAAGGTCAAGCGTATAGCTTGGAAAATATATGTCGCCGATGGCGGACTAGTACATGTCAGAAAGTTAGCCACCTTAGAATTCACCATTCAGGGTAAGAAATTCTCCCATCAATTCGCGGTAATGAACAATCTAAATCGCCCTATTATTTTAGGTGTAGATTTCTTCCGTAAATTCAAAGCACATATTAGATTTGACGATGATCCATCTCCCGAGAACATGCCGGTGAGAGCCGTCAGATCAATTACAATTCCACCATATTCAGAGATTGCTTTAACAGGTGAAATAACGTGTATAAATGATATAGAAGACGAAGGTATTGTTGATAATATGCTAAGGAAAGTGTCTGTCCCCTTCTTAGTACAGAGAAGTGTGGTAAAACCTAATGACAAAAACAGACACCCGGTGGTTATTCTTAATACAGCAGCATCTACCTATCGCATACACAAAGGTCAAATTCTAGGTCTATTCACTAAGGTTAAAACAGGGGAAATCTCTGAGGTGCCACAGGAATTGCAAACAACTATAGATGCTATAAATACTGATCAGTCAAGCGTTGCTTCTGACACATCTTCAATCTCGTCCCTACAAGAATCATACTACGATAATCACTCAGATTCAGACGCAGATTCTGATATAGAAATCAACGAGTTCTCCAGTGTATATGTCGATTCAACTCCAAATATCCAACCAAAGAATGTATTGGATGATTCAGGGAAATTGAGATTAAACTCATTATTGTCAAAATACGAGGATATATTTGTAGGTTCAGAGAAAGTGCTAGGTACGACCAATCTATATGAGCACGCACTCCATGTAAAACCTAACACAAATCCTTGCCACATGCTGCCTTTCCGCACCACACTTGAGAAAGCGCAGAAATTCGATGAAGTATGTGAGAAACTGGAAGAGCAAGGAATAATAGAAGAGACAAAAACTGGACCATGGTCTAGTAGGTCTTTTATGGTGCAAAAATCAAGCGGTGGACATAGGCTCGTTACAGACTTTAGATATCTAAATTCAAATCTCATAAATCAGGCCCTAATCTCTCCAAGGGCGGACGAGTCATTAGAATATGTAGGGGATTTAAGACCCACCATATTTTCCAAACTTGATGCCCAACAAGGCTTTTTCCAAATTCCACTACACGAAAATTCAAGAGACTATACAGCCTTCTGCAGCTATAGCAAGAAATACCGATATAAAGTGCTACCTATGGGATTAAAAACTTCCCCGCAGGCTTTCTGTGCGCTAGTAACTATGATACTAAACAAGTTAAAGTACAAATGCGCGATCCCATATCTAGACGATCTTTTGATTCTATCAAAAACACAGGAGGACCATTTCAGAGACTTGGGAAACGTCTTCCAAGCTTTAAGGGAAGGGAGACTAAAACTCAAGCGATCAAAATGCGAATTTTTCCTCGATAGAATAAATTTCCTAGGCATGGTTGTCACCCCACAAGGGATACAGCCTTGCCCATCAAAGATCGAAGCACTTCAAAGTTTCCCAAGACCCAAGACAGTATCCCAAGTTCGATCCTTCAACGGATTATGCCAGTTTTTCAAACGATTTATAAAGAACTTTAGCACAATAATTAAACCTTTGTATGCTCTAACAAAAGCTGGCTCAAAATTTAACTGGGACAAGTCTTGCGAGAACGCTTTCAATACTATGAAACAGGCTATATGCGAAGATGCCCTACTGCATTTCCCAAACTTTGACAAGCAATTTATTCTTGCAACAGACGCGAGCTCAATTTCGGTGGGATCGGTCCTAAGTCAAGTTGATGATGCAGGTATTTTAAGACCAGGGGCCTTCGCAGGCAGGTGCCTAAGGAAACACGAAACAAATTATAACACAACAGAACGCGAGGCTTTAGCAGTAGTCTATTCCATACTACACTTTAGGCACTATTTGGAGGGCAAAGAGTTCAAGTTATACACTGATCATGCGGCGCTAATTCCCCTACTCACGAGTAAACAAAACAAGAATAGAATGGCTAGATGGGCATTAGAGATCCAACAGTTCTCATTCAAAATCGAACACGTGAAAGGTAAGAAAAACATAGCCCCAGACATTTTATCTCGAAGAGAATACAAGGAGGAAAAACCCATGACAGAACCGCCCCCAAAACCTAAAAGAATCCGTGTAGCAACGCGTGTAAATTTTGACTCAAAACAAAAGGAACTATCCTTCGATCAAACAGATCTACCAGTCAAAATAATAAATCAAAATCAACCAAAGAAATCGATTTTAAAATCAGACAGTACTCACCACTACTACTGTGATTGTGAGCTGTCATGGATTCAAGACAATCCTGAAAATAATTACAACCCGATTTTAAGTTCAAACATCCATCTGAAATTACCCAGATGGAAATACCCAAATAATCACCCCTTATACCAAACTAGACCCTCAGTTGGATTTACAAATCCAGCCGAAAACAAACAAACAGTTACCATAATACCTGGAAGACAACGTTTGTTCCCAGATCAAGAAGAGGACCTAGTCTCCTTTGGTCTGGAAGGGGACAAGCAAAAATGTTCTATGACGGCTGCACCTGATTTTCAGGGAGGGAACGTCATAAATGATAAGGCTAATGGGTGGGATGAAAGATCTATAACCACGCCTAAGCCAATTTCCTATCATACCGAACTGACTCCCTCTGGCCATAACAGCAAGCCAGAAGAACTTCCCCAAAATTCAGGAAATACATTTTCTGAAACCGACCGAACAGAAAGGGAAATAATCCCACGCATTTGCGCAACTACCCGCTCAAAAGAAAAAGCAAAGTTATATCCAAATAACTCAGCGGAATTAAAAGCGCAAGCAACAAGGGAATTAAATGATATGGAGGAAATACTCTCTAAAATGCCTGAAAATGTATTCTCTCTAACCAATTTAAAAAGAGAGCAGGCACGAACTCCATACATTGACGCTATGATGCAATATCTTGAAAAGGAGATACTACCAGAAGATGACAAAATCTCAAACTTTGTGCTAAATAATAGCAGACATTTTCTGGTTATTGATAATATACTGATGCATTTTTCCCTGGAAATGTGGAAAAAGTATGGACAATTGACCCTACAAATAGTCATACCGGAGGATTGGGTGGAAAACATATTATATATGTTCCACGATGACCCAATCTCGGGGCACATAGGACAATCTAAAATGATATCAGCCATGTTGCCAAAAGTATATTGGAGATTCATGAACAGGGACATCAAAAACTATGTCAATACCTGTAATATCTGTCTCAAATCTAAAAAGATGAAGAAGACCCAAAAATCCCCTATGACTATAAGAGACCCAGCGACGCGTCCTTTTCAACAAGTATGCATAGACGCAATTGGGCCCCTACCAGAAACAAAGGAAGGTTACAAATATATACACTGTATATTAGACTTTCATTCCAGATTCGCAATAACCTTCCCCACAAAGAATATCGATGCCGACAGTGCAATTTCAGGAGTGATCCAAAATCTGATATGTAAGCATGGGATACCAGAAACTATCCAATCAGACAATGGGACCTCATATACGGGTAAGATATTCAAAGAGGGATGTGCTAAATATGGGATTAAACAGATCTTTTCCAGCCCCTTTAGGCCCAAATCAAACGGCCTAGTCGAACGGTACAACTCCTGCTTTAATACAGCTTTAAGAGCTTATAGCATGGAACAACAAAATCGCTGGAATTTGTACCTACAGCACATCACCTATTCCCTAAACACCTCTGTCAATCAGACAACCGGCTACAGCCCATACTACATAATCTATGGGCGCCACCCAGCAACCATTCTGGACTCCTCATTGAAATTGGATAAAGATACCACAAATATCATCCAAAATGTGACAGACTCAATTATAGCACAAACTATCGCTAATGAGAATCTGTTGTCCAGACAGAAATCCCAGAAACTAAAAATGAAATACCAACATGATCGCACAGCGAAATACACCAATATTTCAGTAGGCGACCTAGTCTACATATTGGTGCCAAGTTTATTGGTCAAACATACTTCTAAGAAACTTCAACAAACGTTTCAAGGACCACATATAGTGTGCAAATTCACTTCCCCAACATCAGTTGTTTTAAAGGATATACACACTAACAAACTTTTCAAAAGACCATACCACGTAGACAGGCTTAAACGAGTCCAAGACATACAGGAAAATCCCTTTGCGGAACGTTTAATTAAAAGCCTGCCTCCAAAGCAGAAAAAGCTTTGGAACAGGACAAAAGGAAAAATTTCTCCAAAAGAGCAGCTTCTAAAGACAGACGCGACGATTTCCCCTCGTCCCAGTCATTCAAAGCTCAAGAGAAAATCCTAATTAAGAATACAAAGGAGGATTACAGTCCCCAACCGGCCCGTCAAATTATTATCCCTAAGCTTTATTTAAACAAGCATAGACGGTCGGAACTCCTTCACAGCATTACCCCCTTTGTTCTATCAAAACATAGCAGATTAAAGCCAGACCAAAAAGCATGCCATAGACAAGCAATTGCAACCTAAAAGTAAGCTATCACAAGAGACGCCAATCCCCACCCACAATTATCTTAATACGCAATGCTGGAAGCTTATCCAGAGCGACAACTGACATAGGAAACAATAGATAAAGTGACAAAGCCGACCATGTGTTACTGTCGCGACAAACATGTGGGTTCAGCGGACTTGCTGGCGAGCCGCTGTGACACTAACGCTTAATCACACCCATAGAATTAACGAATACACATCCTTATCCAAGCTCCTTGACGGCTATTTCAAATATGAATACAGTGGCCTAGCCAACCAACTGGTCGCCATCATATAAGCGACACGTCTTAGAAGCTGGATAGTCACTTCCTTCCTACCCTACAATAGAACAACATCGCGTCCAGGTGAAAGCAAAACTAAGCAATTTGCCGACTATAAGTCTATAGGCAAGACACTACGCTATGGCGAGGTAATTATCTGACTATTGTTGATATACATATATATATATTATATATATAAATAATTTTATCATCTAGAGATGATACATTTTACATGCATAATAATCTATTTTTGTATGCAATTTTACCCATACATTTGGGTTGAGAGTCAACGCTCTCCTAGCTTAGTATTATATTTGCAATTCATTTTACATACTCGTATTATATCAGAACAATTGTTTTTAGGATACAACTCCTCCCGTGGTATATATACCTGATGATCCATCTGTCAGGGGCAGCAAAACCTACACTAAGGCAAAACGTAGGCCTATTATTTGAACCTTTACCAGCGCCCATCGTCAATGGACATGACACCACGGAACTAATACTCGCAGTCCCATATAATATACCCCCACTGCCGAGGAAATCTATCTCTTACAAACAAGAGATACAGGATTTAACCTACCACACGGTATATTCTGAAGATTTATCCATGACACTGTGTAAACAAGCGGAAACTATAGATTCAATGATCAGGGAAATAGACACACAGACGTCTGGAACCATGGATTCAATTAAGTTATTTTTATCAAATCCAATATCCCAGGAAGCGGTGAGAAACAAGAGAGCCGCGCCCCTAGGATTCTTGAGTGGCTTATTCAAAGGAATTTTTGGCCTAGCTACAATGGATGATATTAACCCATTCAGGGCGGGGGCAGTTTACACATATTTTTGCCTGGTGGACGGGGGCCCTTTTCCCCCTTTTTGGGCTTCAGGACGGGTGTTTAACATGAGGTTTAGGGTTTAAAAACAGTTTAGGAATATTTTCTTTAAATAATATGTGTCATATGTACATCGTTTAATAGGTGTAAACAGTTATTGATCATATTTTTTCATAATTTCTAGAATTTTATCTTCAATAATTGAAATAATGGGTCTCAATTGGGTGCAATATGGGGGCAACCTTGCTCCAAATTCACTTTCCAGCATTTACATATGTCAGTTATGACGTCATCATTATTGTCTCCATGACAACACACCTATAAAAATATTTCTAATGTGTTTGTATACATATATTTCAAATTTCATCAAAATCCGTTCATTTTTTATTAAGTTATGCCCCCTTCAATTTATATAAAAAATTGATGCCTTGAGGCATCACCCCGTCCCCTGGGCCAAATTATGTGTGATGCCTTGAGGCATCAGCCCGTCCACTAAGCCATTTTGATGTTGATGCCTTGAGGCATCACCCCGCCATCAATGGGTTAATAATATCATAGGAACCATGTACAACATCGATATAGTTCTTCAAAACTTTGCAGGCCAAGATATCCAAACAGCCAAACTACTCAAGAAGGTAATAAACCAGCAAAACTCTTTTAGAAATATGTATATATCAGAACAATCATTAATGAACGGAGCGCTAGATAATATGGCCAGTACCTTAGACGGATGGGACAAGAACTTTACTATTCGGTTGGGTCAGATCGACGCAAATGCTGCAAACGAACGATCCCAACTCGCAGTACTAATGGAGGCTATCTCCACATTAACCAACAAACTGCATTTTCTATTATCCCTACAATCCGTTTCAAACTCTTTAAGACTTTTGGCCACAGGGATACTCACCCCTGATATAGTAGACCCTAAGGAATTTGCAATGTACATGACCAAGATCGACTTGCAACTTAAATTAGCATCTCCAGGCTCCAGAGTAGCGGTAACTGACATCGACTATTATTTTTCTCAGAAACTGTCGGTTTTCTTATACTCTAACAAACACCTATATATACATATACCTATAATAATCTCATCCACTGAGGCTCTGTTCGATATCTACCAAGCAATAATAATTCCAGTACCAGTAAACACCAACAGTACTCCCACCATAGGTACAACCACCTTAAATACGAAAGTTGAATTCCTAGCAGTATCTAGGGATAAAAGGATATTTCTGGAAATGACTGGAAGAGATTTACATGCGTGCCAAGGGGAGGCAATTAGAATATGTCAAAGGACAGCCCCGCGTATACACTCGTCGTCACCATCATGTCTAGTAAGTATTTTTCTAGACGACACGAAAAATATTAACGCAAAATGCATCTTCTCTATCCAGCCCCTAGCGAGCCCAGAAACAAACGCCATAGCAATCAGCAAAGACGAGTATCTAATAACAACTAACCAGGAATTTTACACGATCATTTGCCATGGGGAAACGGCCAGGAGACACAGAGCTAGGGCCTCCTTTATATTGGGAATCCCATGCTTCTGTACAGCGACCGTAGAAGATATAGCTATACCAAACTCACGATTACCGTGTAACACTTCAGACTCGTTCCACTATACTCTTCATACGTCTAACTTGCCTTTCTTAAGAGCTATGGACATCAACACGGAGCTGATAACAGCAAGCAGTGTCAGGCATGCCCCAATACGTTTCAATCCCCCGAATCTAAGTATTTTCCTATCAAAATTAAAGAACTCACCCAGATTAGACACACTATCTAAAATGGATCTGCTCCCATTCGCAGACGCGTTACTTAAAAACGCCACGGAGCTAAAAATACCAAATCTACAACCGGTAATACAGGATGATTCCCTTATGAGCAAAATAATGAATCATCAGGCTTGGGCATATATCACTCCAATTCTATCAATAATGGCAACAATAGTATCAATTTATAACTTATGTAGAGCAAACAGAGCAGCACCCATGATAGCCTTCGCTAGGACAGCATCTGCCTATAGATACATAACAGATATAAAAGATGCACTAGTAAAAAGGAATATAACTCACATAAAACACGAACCAGCAGCGATTCCCCATAGACCAGGAAAACCTGCATATTTCAAACTGCTCAACCAGGAAGAAAATACAAACCTATTTACCATCGCTCTAGTAATCTTTGTGTCTTACGCAACAATTAAAATATTAATCAAAATATACACCTGGTGTAAAAAGAAGGTAGGAATCTTGTCTAAAGATAGACGCACCACACCGAAGATTGTCCTCAAACTATACGGGTCCAGCCACTATTGTTTTACCCTTCTGGACCTACCCTATGAGCTGGATGAAATCACGCCTGTGAGTGCCCCTCGATTACTACAGATAGAGGCGCACACCTTCCCAGTGCCAAAGGCCAAGTTCGGCTGGTCAGGACCGCTAACACTAAAAACAAACGGAGAGGACCAGGAATTTTATTTACCAACTGAACTGAACTTGCCCTATAGAGCTTTCTTCAATATTATCCCAGCCCTCAAGGACGAAACAATAACCAAAAGACTAGTTATGTCAACACCAAACTCCCCACCGATCACCATACGGGAGAAAGCAAAAGAGGAAAAGGACATGGAAGAAAATCCAATAGCAGAAACACAACCTCAGAGCACAACCGAATCCTTAGTGAACGACTTACTAAAAACCCTAATCGCTACCCCTACGGTAATAACTACAGAATAGGTAACAAAAATAATCTAAAGTAAAGGTTTCACAATTATGACACTGCCACTTCAATAGGGAATTGCCTTAACCGTTCACTGTATATTTTTGCCATGTATTTGAATTGCATTTTACTTTGTATTTTGATTCGCATTATATTTGTATTGAATTGCCTTTATATTTGTACTGTATCACATTGTATTGTACGGTAGTACGAATATTACCACCTACTCTAAAAATATGTCGAATTTTACACTTACTATTCTTCTCATTGAGATGTTTTATGCAAAATACGGTAGATCGGTCTTAATACCTCATAAGCAAAGCTTAAGGAGGCCAGGTATAAGTCGGCCAAGACCTAAGTTCTGTGAGAAGCGTCAGGAAAGCGCTATTTTACTAACCGACGCAAGTTACATGGAAAACAAATTAATAATACCTAAAATGATGTATTTTTCCAAGTTCCGCGAATAGGGAACTAACTATAAAGTTAGAAGAGGAATATGATCAAGTGAGAACCACTAGGTAAATCTATTTGTCCACACACTGGTATTTAATGCAAGATAGCAGCCACGCCCGGCCCAAAGGCAAAAAGCTACTGTGCAAAAACCAAGTTTAACACTCACAAGGAACAGATCTTCCACAAAAAAAAAAATATATACTCAAAATGTATCTTATAATCGCAACATGTATATATGTTTCAACATTTGACAATTGTATTACTTAAGAGTCTACGGAGAGACATCCGTAAAAGTCGGGGGCATTATGTCACGACCACAAATCACACCTTTTTGATTACATATGATTACATAATATTGTATAACATTACTCAAGTCTCATTTGATCTTATATACATTTATTGCCTAACATTGTGCAACATTAATCAATGGCATTAATTACCCTCGATTATGCATCATTACTCATAATATATGTATGGTAATATCGCACCTACACACAAGGGGGAGCCAGGGGTCAGACTGGTGTGACGTCACCACTGATCCACCCCCTCAGGTCACGGACAGTGAACCAACTAACACCACCTGATTGGTTGCCTTAATGAGGCACCTGCAAGGTGATTGGCTAAGGCCTGTCATTGGCTGATTACTCAAGAGATGTAAATATGTATCACATGATTCCTTCCGATTGGAGGAATATGTAATTAATGCGCATGCGCAATGGGCTTCATGGTCAACTGACCAGCTGTATAAATTAAGCTGAATAAATGAGATTCATTAGTCTAGAAACGGGACTACGCTGTTACGTATTATTATTATTATTAATATTCATATAGGCTATCCTCTAGCCTGGCTTCGCCTGAACATACCTCTACTCTACCTGACTGATAGTATAGCAGTCATATCAACACAATGTAACCAGTGGAAAATATGCCTTTTATCTACTGACAGCCCGTTACCTGTGAAATGACAAATAAGCCATTATTGCCAGAATGGGTTTCCCCTTTTACAATAGTGTTTTATCTCCTTCGAAGACATCGAATTGATATTGGTTTTAAGCATACATCAGGATGAAGTGGTTTATCCTTAATGTACCGACTGTATTTATTTGCATTTCGTCAGCCATCTTATATTGCTTGTGAGAGTATCTGACGACTCCGTTGGGTGATTCCCTATCGCTCAATGGATATTTATGTCATTCAAGTCATTATACAGACACACACTACAAAAGCTACTGTGATATATGTCCGAAATCTATTTTGATACTTTGGACATTTCTATTCGGCAATTTTTGTTATGACCTAATGAATCTATAAATTTCAGGTTCTGCATATAGTAGAATTGCTCTCCTCGATCATCTCTAACTTCTCACCATTTGAAACCCAATCCTTAGACTGATTGTGCGCAGTGGGTATATACATATTTCCATCAACAAGATGCTGTGAACGTGAATGCAGACTTTATAAAGGGCGATCGACATGGCGGCAGCATAATATAATGAATAGGGGTTGTCAGTTTGGCAGACACTCTACTAGTATTTGCTTCCCTGATTACTGCACCAGCCTGTGTTTCTTAACAGGGATCATGTTGACCAAGTCGCCAATTCCACTTCCAACCTCTTGGCAAATGCTTTGTCTCTTCCGATCCATTTACTGATCCAATTTGGTGTTCCAAGTGTTTCGACCATCCTAAGTGCAAAGGAATGTAGTGGAGCAACGGCATCGAAGATACATACAGGTTGTCTTTTTAAAGACCTTTGCAACGGGGTTGTAATAATTATCCAAGAAAAATACAGCCATTCATAAGCTAATCTCAGGTATTTGGTACAATAGTTTCTGAGAATATGTCTGACGGGTTTATGTTCTAAAATTATTTCAAGAGCATTAGCTTTCTCTGAATTCTCAAACTATGTGCAATTGATCGCTTGTACATGTATAGAAAAATAGGTATATTTCCCCTGAATAAGAACAAGAACAATCTCGCTATTATTGTTTGAATATTGTCTAGGAACATCAAAACAACCTATATCATGAAGGCGAGAAGACCGATGTTCTTCCATTATTATATCATGCAGGGACTAAGCTGTGCAGGGTAGGAGTACATCTCAAAGGCCTGATTTACTTTACCGCCACACGCAGTATAGTCTTTCTTAATCCCTCTCATCCCTGGTAACGTGGGTTCATGAGCCATGTGCAGACCAAAGCTAACTGAGTTTGTGTTGGTGGCAATCTAGGCGAGTTTCTAGGGCCTGACTTGTTCTTACGAGCAACAAGCCTTCCCTATTAGATTAGTGGTTGCTTTGATTGCCGTAATGGCGTTCCTCGTATTTCTTCAGTGCATAGACCTGTGTGTTTATTGTTGTTGCTTCCCTCTGGCTTTTTCATTTATCCATTCATTTCATTTTAAATCATGCCTATGGGAATCTTAATGGTAGTTTTTTTTCACAGTGTTGTTTGCGGAATTAAAATATTCCCTTGAAATATTCCTTTAAACACTAATCTCCTACAAGAGGTAGGATCTGATAAATGCCTCTTTTTCATTAAGATAACAAACACAAAGGCTAGTGTGACGTCAGTCCAAGGATAACATTTCTATTAATAAACTCCTTCTTCTAAATCGAAGTTTACATTAACCGATAGCTACACAAGAGTGTGTATTTTCCCATCCTTCCACAAAATACAACAGCCTTTCAAAAATAATCACTTCGTTTAAACCTTTTTGTTTAACTTCTGCAAATATTTACTCTTTTTCGCAGTATTTAATGATAATCTTCTTACAAAAATGATTATCAGATTAAAGATTCTAAAACTGGTAATGATCGGATACCAATTGGTCCTCGTGGCCATGGAGTTTTGTGAAATCCATACTGATTAATATGCACAGGGGGCATAGCTTTGGTAACAGGGCTCGTATATTAATCACAAAGGCAAGTCTAATGATGGATAAATGAGGCAAGCATTAGGTAAACATGCGGTATAGATTTCAAACATGAAACACGGAATTATTTGTGGACGTGTCCTTAAAGAAAACAAACCTTTCCTTTTGTGGTGCAGCTATATGCATCTCTCCCCATATGTGTCTATAAGTATAGGATACCTAAAACATGAAGGACATTTCTGCATCCTTATGTTGGCATTCTGCCCATTTGTAAGATGACACCCGTTTCCATAACCTTTAATAAAGAAACAATGCATTGTGGTACCTTGTTCCTGTTTGTTTGAGCCAAACAAAGTGAACCACACTAAGGAGAGACAAGGATATTTGAGGTTTATTGTTGACGCTTGAACTTCAGAAAGCTTACCAAACTAGAATTCCTGTAATGAGTAATGATGTTCGGCGATGCTATCCCTCCCACCAACGCAATTTCCTTTTCCACCATACCCCTTTGTAGGGTCCATGATACGACCTATTGTCTTGGAACAACGCATGGAATCAATCTATCAGTTGCAATTTGATCCCAAGTTTCTATACAATGACAGAGAAACGTTCTGGTTGTCTTCACCAACTTTAATGGGCTTCAATGATAAAGAAAAACACTTATCGTGTAAAATAGGTGGGTCAAGGAAGCCGGTCACAGTTGATGCTTGCGCTAGTGATATTTACCACTGCATGCTCCCTTATCATATCATATATATTTATATATATATATATCTATTTCCCCAAATTCAATACGGTTCCCAGGATCATTTTGTGACCTTGTTAGCTCAGATATTGCTTTTGTAGTGACTGGGAGGCGAACAGGTTTACGTTGGAAAAAATTGGGTAACGCCTGCGAGAAGTCTGACCAGGGAATTGACTCTTGAATTGAACGACTTCTGCTTCCGATTTCTTGGGAGAAAGATAAACGCGGCTGTAAAAGGGCCGGTTACAACATTGAGACTCTCACAGCAGCGCGCACGCGGTGGAGAGGAGAAGCTTGGTGGCTTGGTATAGTTGCTCCTCTGGGCCCTCTTCCTTCATCGGTGTGGTGTGCGATGCCAGATATTACTTCATGGTGGAGACAGGAGCGTTCTAATAGTCCTCGCCCCGAGGGAAATACCACTTGGATCTGTCTTCCCTACGATTGCCAAGAAATATCTCCATCGCTAAAGGACCTGCTTGTTGTGAATAATCTGGATTTTCTTCTTCCTCCAAGGACGTGTGCCATCAAAGCGATAATTCTAAATAGGACAATTATGGATTTAAAGATGATCCCTCTTCGTTGGAAACAGATTTGCCTCTGGATAAGCGTGTTTTGTATGCACCTAGCAAACGGAGACAATGATCAAAGAACCAAAGGTTAGGTTAGCACCCTAATCAGGGTCAATCCAATTGATTTAAAGAAACTCACGAGCTTTTGTAAAAAGAAAAAATGCGTTACTCTGTTCTGTCATTATGCCTATAATAATTAATTGGGATGAATTAGATAAAGCAAAAGGAAACAATCTTCAAGCCAGATACGATATGTATATTTCCCAACCTAGTTCAGTTTAATAGGACATATAATTTGTTTAGTCATACACCCCTTGACAGTCCATACAAAATTTCCTTCAAAACAAATTTGTTCTGATGGGAGGATTGCAAACAAATATTCATACCTGATCCAGGGGGGATGGGGGAATTCCAAGGGGAAAATCGCCTGTCGTAGTTAAGCATGAAGATTATGAACATATATATCATATAGTATATAAATTTGTATAATAATGAGACATATATGCTTTACCGAACCAAGCGAGATATATATGCTTTAATCCTTTACCACAAACATAACAATTATCTACAAATCCATGTGCAGAGATTGAAATTAGATTAAAAATTTAACCGCGGAGGGCCCAGGTGGCGTTGGTTCCTCTTTCAAATAACAATAGAAAGGTCTATATGCTGCAGCCTTTTAGAGTTTTCGAAAAGAGGGAATGGGTAATACATGTATACATGTATAGGAATCTCAGGCACTATCTTTGAAAAAGAGAAAATCCTTGGCCCTGAAAGTAAAAGTCAAATGTATGCAAAGGCTGACGTCCCGTCCATTGAACGCGTTTTTTCACTGTTTGCTGTGAATCTCTCTGACTTTTTTTTATATTTTTTTTCCAAAGTTTGCTTTGGACGAGATGGTCGTTTAATGCCGACGGATATAGCCTTAGTGACCGCACTGCCGTGAAAGATCGTGGATTATAAGAAATACACAAATATTCCTGTGGTTACACTGTCTTTGAAAAAGAGAAATTCCTTGGCCCTGAAAGTAAAAGTCAAATGTATGCAAAGGCTGACGTCCCGTCCATTGAACGCGTTTTTTCACTGTTTGCTGTGAATCTCTCTGACTTTTTTTTATATTTTTTTTCCAAAGTTTGCTTTGGACGAGATGGTCGTTTAATGCCGACGGATATAGCCTTAGTGACCGCACTGCCGTGAAAGATCGTGGATTATAAGAAATACACAAATATTCCTGTGGTTAATTATCCACAGGAAGATTTGTGTATTTCTTAATTATGTCAAAAATTGAATCGAACGAAATTTATGTCAAGAAATATTTCCAATTTGTATTGACAAGCACTGCTGCTCAAGAAATATTAAATCAGGAAGGACAGGACATGAATACGAAAATTCCCCAGTGCCGTTCAACCATTCATTTGGTAGGCAAGAGCATTATAATGTACGATCACCTACTGCCATAGTTGCCTTACGAATCAGTGTCTGCACGAATGGAGGCGCTAAGAAGAAATGATGATTGGCGAGACAGTGCACATGTGGGTAGAGTGTGGGTTCCATGTATCATAATTTTGATAAAAGATGGGGATCGCTTGCATGTAGTTTATTTTGAGAAAAAGGCGTACACATTAACCACATTACGATCCAAACGCCAACAGATGCTAGATCCCTGCTCAGCGGGGCTAAAGGGTGCATTTCAGAGCTAGTATGTATACAAACAAATTAAGTCTCGGCGCCTGGACTGAGATTTGTTACCTTGTTCAAGATCTCCGCTTACTTGCATTAGATAAACCTTACGTTATTTTTATTTATCCGTACCAGACGGGTTTATGAAGGCATTTAAATTCGCAGATGTATTTTTTAATCTAATGGAAATTGTTTTGTAGAACAAGGAATAGCTGTCTCTGATATCGCGTGTATATTCTTTCCGATAATAAGCCGCCCGCCATTCAAATTCTTGATTGCAAGTGATAATCTCCTCGATGGTTCCTCTTAAAAAAAGCATCCCTGTCTGTTCTAATGTGTACTTTAAATGGCATGTGCATATGGTGCTTCCTTGATGAAGGCTATTACCGGAATCATTTTTAAACGGCCCGCATATGAAGTCTTTCCAAGGCTTGCCAATGATGTATATTGGTGGTATAATAACAATTCTTACTGGCTGGAAATACGAGATCTGTCGGTAGTGGTAGTGCCTATAGTTCTTTGACAATTTTACCAAAGCAATTTAAGCAATTATAGTTCGCAATTAACATCACTCATAGCGGTCCATATATAAAGACGTTTTTAATTACTAAAACCATATGGATAAATCTCAGCATGCAGCTAAGCTACAAGAAAAGCCTTCAGGGGATTGTCTAAAAACAGATATTCGCATAAATAACTGTTAAACTATAAATTCGGGGAATCAAATCCGTCTAAATGATTCACTTTCTCGGGTTCCGTCCGCCTTCAGCTGGTTTATTTCAATACAAATTTATCTCATTTAATTTCATCAAAGCTTGGAAATAATATCATATGATAGGAACGCAGCTCCAGTCACAACTACTCCGCTCTAAGCATATTTACCGTAAGATTATTATGCGTTGGCGCAAGCCTCAGCGCTTGAGCGTGAGCGTTCCTTAGATCTGGGGATGTAGATAGCATCAATGGACCCTTGATTGAATACCATTCTATGCACGGGACTCAGATAGAAGTTAATCCAGACTTACTAGTGCTATCTCAACTTCATGGTTTGAGGAATGCCGTATAGAATCTAGGTTTGGGTCTTTCTTGCTTAATTCATACAAACGAGTGTAACTTTCTTCGTGTCTACACTTGCCTTTCAGTGTTAAAAGCCATAAATTCAAAACCAGCCGTATGGCACGGCGAGTGTCGATAGGAAAGCGTGCAGTTGGCCCAAAAACAAACACAGAGATAAACTGTAAACCTTCTGGCCAATGCTATCTTAAATCAATGCAGGCCTATCTTCTCGAAAAGTCGAAAAGAAACAGTAGTCTGGGGCTGTCGGAGATCTGATCCAACTTGTATAACCGATTCTGCAAACGACGTAACTGACTGAGGATTACTGACGTTCAAGTTAGTTCCTAATCGTTCGTCGTATCTAAACAGATAAACAGACGAAAACATTGATCCGGGGTTCTCAAGTAAATGGCATGGCAATCCTTTTCAAAACATTCAAGCTTGGAGAATTTGAAAGGCAATGCTTCCTTCGTCAAATCCAAGCTTTCTCTGAACTCCTCTCAATAAGAAGGAAAATAATTATCTCTAAATTATTCCCAGACAATCATAAATGCACTACTAAATTTCTCATTGTTGTCTTCTACTCCAACCCTTGGTATATTTTTGTATATGTGGGACCCATATTACGACAATAAATGTGAATTCATATGGAAGTCATAAAATAAGAAGAGCTCCATTCAAATGCGTGTGAAATCAGCATATGTATGTCCAGATACAGAGATGTATGCAAGATATTGCACCTAAATCCTCTTTCTAGGGTCGACATTATGAGAGTCGTATGATACCCTACCCACACGAGAACTGCGTAAGATCGCAAAACGTCCTAAATCAAACATACCGGTACTTACAGGAACCTCAATTCAAATGGGTCCTTCTATTTAGGGAGCCACGACCAATGAATAGAACATTGCTCTGATCCTATAAGCAGCGTCCATACAATGCATATATTCTAGCATTATAGATTATGATGGCTCGGGAAATCGCCAGGCTATTATTCCCGGTATTTTACCCGCTTGAAAAAAGCAGTGAGGCAAAACGAGAATCTGAAATTTTATATTTGTATTAGCCTAGTAAACGTTGGACACATAACACGCATTCCAAACGAAGCTTTCACTCGGATGGGTTCCCCGTGTTGAAACATTACCATGGTTTATACTGTGCGAATATATACTTCTTAATTTCAGTTTAACATCTAAGCAACCCTGCATCTCACCCAGGCACCTGCGCAACATATCAACATTGTTTTTTTTTGTATCTTACCGACTGACTAATTGTCAGAAATCTTCATTAGTTTCATATATACGTATGGTATTCATAACTTACTTAACAACCACGTACATTATATATATAGGACGTTTCTAACAAGATTCCTATTATTGGTTTTACATTAACCAAACATAGGTATCGGGAATTGTTGTCTCACGCGGTGCTTGCACTCAATCACACAATCTACTGCACGAACCTATACAATTAGACCTAAGAGAATTGCGCTTTTTATAATTTCTCACTCAGAGAAACCTAGCTATCATGAGCGTAAGAGCACCAAACAGTACAAAAATAACGATTTTCACTGACATACAGTATTCACAGAAACAAGAACCGTGTAAAGCGCGCCATACATAGATATCTTATCATAATATTACCAGTATCAACAGTAATTATAGCTGTCGCGCTTCTCCCCTCCAGGATGCATTACCAAGGAGGTAAATAGGCGTCTACTCCGACAATTTAGGCGCAACATCGTTTGTTTGCAAGATTGGATACATTGAATTGTGCTTTAGTGCGAGCAGTGTGAACAAGAATCCGGTGGTCTTGGTGAATTACGGTTCATGGTTGGGGAGAGAGAAGGAGAAAGGGGAGAGGTGGGAGAGTTTGTAGCGACACAGGTGAACAGTGGAAGATTGGCAAACGGCAGTTGATGTAGGAAGCGGGGAGGAGGGGGGGAGGGCCAGGAGTCATGCCCCCCCCCCCCGACACACACACACACACACACCAGTAAAAGTGGTTAATAAATATCTAGGGTCTTGCATGGTTCTATGAAATCACCCACCTCTCTGAGAAAATATGCTGAACATTTAATAGTATGCAATTTTGTAGACTGTGTATTTCCCATGGCACATAAAGTGTGATAATGGCAGTGTGCAAATTAAATTTGTTGCATAGCTGTACAGATGTGTGGGCTGGAAGTAAACAATCCCCATAGACTTATCATTGTGGGCAATAAAACAGGGTAATTGGGATATAAATTTGGAATACAAACTCAACTGTCACACTCAGAGTGAAACCACTCGCAATGACACACAATCTTACACCTGGTGTTATAGGAAAATTATTCCCACATCAACTTCTTGCTGTATTCCATATAGACTATGCAATTTCATTTTGTGGGACAAAGTTGCCCCCCACCCTTGTTTAGATTGCTTCCTACATCACTGGAGTGTCTGTGAACGGTGTAGATGCCTCAGAAAGCGAGGTCGGTAAAAGCGAGACAAAGAAACGTGTCCTGAGTAAGACCATAAAGTGCCTTTCTGTCTCTTTTTCTCTGTCTCTCTCTACCCATTCTTCTCTATCTCTATTTCCTCGGTAAGATCATAAACTACCTCCCTCTCAGCTCTCCCGCCCTTAATATAACCTTCAATGTGTTGATAAGGGCGTAAAGCAACCAATCTAACTCACTCATATATGTGCGTGTGACGTTTCTATATGAACATTACAAAATAATTTGTTGGATTACAATCAGATATATATCTGGCCTCATAATATCCACACGCCTGTTGATCCTTTTTTTATTGATCTGCAGGAGTTGTTGATGGTTATCAGGTATAATTATCCATTCGTCTCTAAATGCCTCAGCATATTGTAGTCTATAGTATACGCATTGAATCCGACGCTAGGTAATCGCATGTCTTTAATTATAGGTATTAAACCACTAGACGTTTCAGAAGTAGTTTAGTACAAACAATGCCGATTATTTTCCAGGTTTACCGCCGACATTCATTAAAATTTTGTTTTTCGTTTAACCATGCGCATCAATTATATCTAGGATATGATCGTATTGACAAAGAATCTGTTTTTTATTACAAAATTAACGATTTAGAATTATTGTTTCTCTATAAGATAATTTCATACGTTAGAAATCACTGCTATTTTGTACATAGAGCTGTTGAAGGAAAAATATCAACTTATAAACATCGAATACTGCTTAGAGATTACTACTATCTTCAGTAACAGATCAACAGAATAATATGACAAGACAATGCTTGCGCTGTGTCGACAACGACCGAGATAATGTGTTATTGATATGTTTATTCACTCCTGGAGATGTGATGGAATTCAAGCTCGAGCCCTCATTCTGCAATATGGCAGAACTCAATGCGAACGTTCGAATAGATGAGTTGTATTAAGGGTCGATTTGCGGAGTATTCTCTTAAACAATAGGTTATATAGGCATGTACGTCAGGTGTCTCCAAATTATATACAGGAAACTCATTGATCAGGGTTGACTGTTGCGGAATGCAGAACTATAAAAGATGAATTGTGCGAGACGAACACTGAATGATCATTTCCTGTAGTGGTGTCGTACTACACATATCCATTTGAAGACTTTTATATCATGCGCCATACCAATCCATACATACTAAAATAGCCTGCCTCCCTATTTTTATAGAAACACGCAATTTTTCCGACTGGAATCTGGGATGAAACTCCCTTTGAACAATTAAAGGGCAATATTTCGGCACGCACTCAAAGATAATGTGTACCCTGGGACGATCTATCCTGTTGGGTTGGGCTGGTGTTTCTGGAAGCGTGTCGTTTCACCACAGGATTCAAGATCCATCTTCTATTGTTTCGTCTGAAAGCATGAAATATTCACAGGATGCAGCCTATTCCAGAGTTGATTCTTCATCATCGTGTTCATAGGCAGATTCCTGTCACGATTATTCGTGTAGATCTTGTACCTTGAGTTCCAAAATGGAAATTGCTGCATGTCATAAATCTCTTCATGGACGTCCATGATTTCTAATATAAGATCTATAGCAATATAATGCATCTATACCAATACAAACATGCTGGATTCAAATTTGAACGGTAGCAAAATGTATTATGCTAGAGATATACCCTTGTTGTGTCACACCATATTAACACAAACGGTAGACACATTCCAATCCTAGTCGGTGTCCAGTTTACAACCCATCGTGTACAATGTGTCCTCTTAAAGATTCAGTTCTTGAATTTGTAGTCAAGCATTATATTATATTCTCATGTTTTGTTCTATTTCCATAAGGCTAAATAACGCTTGAACGAAAGGCATTTTAGGTAAGCTGTATAAATTCAATACCCTGCAATAGTGTCAGACCAACAATGACTAATTTGGCAGAGAGATAATACACAATGAGCAAAATGGCTGCTTTAAGAGTAGCATAACTTCTGTTTAACTTCTTTTCTGCTCATAATTCAAACCACGTCCGATGGCAATACTGAGTCAAATATTATGAATTCCATATGTCTTTTATTCGGTGGCATAACAAGTAACATCCATTGTTTCTGTGGCGTTCGCTATTGACAGAGATGTTACAGTGACATGAAGAATGGATGAAATAGCCGAAGTTTGCATAATCTGATGCCCTAGGACAGAATCTATCATTGTTAATTGCCACTCCTTTCCTTCAATGTTATTACGCTGAGAGAAGACAGAAATATTTCTTCCCAATAATTGACAGCTCAAAAATGTCCCCCACCATGATACAAACCACATAGTGTTATTGTGATAAGTTTCGGTGTCTATTATTTAAGAGGTATGGACCTCCCAGTCTATCATAATTGCTGAAACCGTTAACACAAAACTCGGGATTATATGGAGAATCTTTCCTTACATTACATTTGAACTAATGAGATTCATTTTGACCGGTATAAGAACATTCTATTCCAAACTGATCGCCTTTTCGTTATCGGCTATGTCCACATTTTCTCCATCGTTTACTAGACTCAGTCTCTCTTTTTCGTGGGGCCTTATGTATTATGTAAACCAATTTTGTTTTCAAATGTCATCTCGACAAGTTTGGGATAGAGCATATGAATGACTTTTGTAACTAATGTGTGTCGGGAATTAAGGATTAGAAATTTCACTTGGATAACTCTTTATATCCCAAAATGTGTTAACAGTGACTTCGATCTCATGATGAATTAAGTTGTACCGCATGGGCATTAAATTTGATTAAGATATCATCATTTCTCACTTCAGATTGTTTAGCCTGGAAATAAGCTTCTCAATTGATGAGTTTTTTTCGATATCCGGAAAAATACCCTATCCAAGCTAGTTTTGATCAGCCAACACTATCCCTTAAATCTACTAGAAATCAGCTCAAGCTATAGGAAGATGGGTTAGTGAGGTCCTTAATAGAAACGTTACTTGCTCTCTACTGCATAGAAAAATGGGCCTGCGGGAACAGAAGTGCACTTATTGACTTTCAGCTAATAGAACGGGTGGTAAGATCCACTTATATAATATGAACAAACAAAGCGAATAAATCTAATGCAGTCAAGGCACATTCCCGTGCCTGTCTGTTCACCAAGAATGCAAGGCAGATGTGTTTAACCTATCCTTCTCTTTTGATGCACAGTATCCAGAAATATGGTCCGGGTAGATCCGCAAATGCACTCTGAGTCATAAACATCATTCCCGATGCCCATTTGCTGGTCCACTAATTCAGTGCAGGTAAACAATAGTAAATGTGCAATTTACGATAGCATTTCCAGGCGGATCTGTCCGATTACATGCTTGGTGTTCTATTATAAGGATGGTAAATTGCAGGAAATGATGACTGCTTTTATGGGTAGAATTTGATGTCTCTGCTTGTGCGTGTGGCGTCTTCGGTATGACCATGCAGATAGTCCAACATGGAAGATCTCTGATGCATTCGTCAGTTAATATCACCTCGGAAGTGCATGGGCACTGGCATGGCTTCAGTGCTTTTATAACGTGCCTGGAACATATTTTACATAGGCTTCATACTTCATAGATTATGCCCATTAAATCGTAGAAAAAATACCCCAATAGTTGCCGGGATAATTATTTTAGATATGACCGCCAGTGATTCTTCTATATACGAGGTGGAAATTCCATTTGCATCGAAAAGGTCATTTAGTCCATAACCGTTGAATTGGCCTTTGGCTCTCTCGTGATCGCTTGATTATGGTCTCTTCGAAAATCCTTTGATAATGAAAGATATGTATATATATATGGGATATATAGAATTTTATTCTATTTTAATTAGAAAATATGTTTTGAAAAATCGCATTTACTCCCTTATCTCTGGGAAGCTTCTGCCAGGAAATAACATTGCCTGCTTCTCCTGCCCTGGGCAATGCCTAAACCTATGTTGTAATTGCAGTGTCTTTCTAGGGAAACCTTATCCTTTCTGATCCCAGGCAATGGCGTAACTATAGACGTACCTAAACTTAATACGAATGTAGATACAAAATAATTACAGCTTTAGAACAAATCCAAATGCATCCAAATGTGTGATTAGGTGTTAGATGTGCTTATGTGAACTTTGCTACTTCCATGTCTACTAACATAGGCAATACGTTTGAACAGAATCCTTTGTCGCATTCAAAATTCCAGGAGCGTGCCACTGTGTATTACAAAATGTCCTTCTATATGTACATGTACTGCATTCATGTCTTTTCTCCGGAGGGAGACGCTCCCGTGTGAAGTGTAATTTGGTCTCAATACTTCACTTGTGCCTGTCATTATTGCGAAAAGGAATTGCATGTGTACAATGCACAACTTATATGCCTGTAAACGTCCATATGTAGATGACAAATGTTGAGCTTGAAATCAAACCAAACTTGAATTAAGCATGCAGCTATGTCTCAATAGATTGGGTCGTCTCCTTCATATCGAAACCACAAATTCAGGAACCCATACTATATAGTCACAAGCAGTTTTCAAATTAGGAGTTGTTGTCGTGAGAATTGTGTAATCATATTGACTCGTATCCCTTTGACAGCCCTTACATCTCAGATATAGATTCAAGGAAGTTGAATAGGATAAATTCACAATCATTTCTATTGAATTGGTTTCTTACAGCTGTTTTGCCAAAACAAAGCCAACTGAGGAGTGATACGTTGACGTAGATTTGGCTAATACAACTATTATAACCAGGATGTTGATACTATTGTTGCAAAAACATTGAAATGCTTCAAATTCCCTCTCTAGCGTCTTCTGGCAGCTGTTTCTGCTGCTGTCGTGGACAAGCCTTAATTGAAATAACATTTTTTTTACCACGCATCACGGAATGATGTTTAGCAAAATTGTTTATCGCGCTTCTTATCAAACTTATTGTGTTTCTGGGAATTCATCCGAGTGGTCGGAAATAACATATAACACTTTCTCAGTGAACAAGCAAAACGCTAAATTCAGAAAGGGATGAATAACCCAATACAAATGCATTGAACTTTGTGTACTCCTAATACACCTTAGGTTCCCTTCACATTAAAACCACAGGCTTATGATTCCTAAGGATATGGCATATATGTCTTATAGCATATGGCACTATTCTGTGCTTTTATATAGCGAGGGGACAACACCAAGTCCATAACATTAGTTAACAGGCGGCGGGTTTATTAAGAGCATTCCAGAAACATGTTAACCAGCCATGCAGAACATCATCCCAAGGCCGGACGGGACTTTCCCAATCTTACTTGGTCTTACAAAAAAAGTAACTCATATAGTTATAGATGAGAAAATCATGACCATCTACCCCCATTACTGAAAAGAGGAAATCCCTATGTCCTTTATTAAAATTAATAAAGTAAAAGATTGCCCCAATTGCATAACAATCTGTAACACTGAAAACACTGAAAAAGCTACACGCAGATTGTTATGCAACGGGGGCATTGTCTGACTGATAGGGTGGCCTGCTTTGAGAGAGGAGGCAGAGGTACTACACAATTACTAGTAGCTTCATTCAGCTCAGATCAAATATTATTAAAGTTGTTTTAAATGTTCATCGAGCGTTCTTCAAATATTACATTATTTCAAAAATCGCAGGTAACGCTGGCCGATAAAAAAAAACTATCAATATATGTGGACCATTCCACACTATATTGTGTCTTTGATTGTGTGATGATCACTCAAAATCGCTCGATGATAACCGTTTCTCAAAAATAAAAATGTCATCAGATGGATGGCCTCTGAATGAAGAGATGGCCTCTGAATGAAGAGGTCATTTATAAGGAAATGTACATGTACTAACAAACAATTTATGCAACAACTATAGGTGTTATTGGTATGTAAGAGATAATGTGAATGAATCCTTATTTCAGAAGAAACCAAAAAAGCTAAAGATCTCATGGAACAATATTGGCAATGGACATTATCAGAGGCGCCAGAATTCGCAAGCAAATCTGGTATTCATAAGGTATGTGTAATTGCGAAGATACAAGAATATAAACTCGCTCATTTTCTCATTAATTTCCATGGCATAAGTTCTAATAATATAAAACTATTTAAATCCGCTGCTATGCTATTTACATTGTTCATGATTTTTCTTGATTTTTCAGTATGATGATAGACTAGAACAGTTCAGCGAAGAAGCGTTTAATTATAGAATTGTAAGTGTTCAATGCAAGGTTCTTAAATCTGGAGGGTAAACTCAGTCAACACTGTATTAGCTGAAAGTCCACCAAAGTATGCATAAGATATAATGATAGCAGGCATCATGTTTAATGTCAATAGAATCATTGTGATTGGTAACCGATTAAAAACCATGCTGGTCTGATGAAATAGCGGCTAATTAACTTTTCTAAAGGATTAGTCATAAAAGATCATTTGTATTTGATAGATCTAGAGATTATATTTCTGGAGATCAGAATTTTTATTAGTAATCAAAATACGAATATTTTCAGAGCAATGCAACCAAGATGCTCCAATCAATAGCATCCGTCAACAAAGTCTACCTCAGTCATAAAGACACCATCAGTCTTGACGTTATGGAAGATATGCTCAAAACATATAAAATGGGCTTCCCTTATCGCAAGTATGACAATCATATTTACTTCACTTGAATAAAATGAAGTGATGAAAGAAAACTCAGTTTAATTTTCTTAGTTTAGGTTGTCATTAATTTCTCTTGTATTCATGACAAAACGACAAAACTACGGCTTTGATATCGGGAATAATTCTGTTCTTTTTTTAGGTACACCGCATATTTACCCTTAAGTAGCGGATTGCAATCGGTTTTAACTAGCTGGTATGGATTAAGAAGTAGGACAGCCTTAGACTCTGTACAAGGCTATGAAAATCTCATTTCACGTTATAGAGCGACAGCGGTGCAGGTAAATGTGATTTTAAAATGGATCGTCTTCTTCATGCGTTCTCCTTGACGCCCAATAATTATATCAATAGGATTGAATCCAGGCACACCAATTTAAGTCTATGCTCTTTCTGCACTTGTATATATCTGATATACCGTAAAGGGCCTAGTCCACTAAGCTGATTCGCATGAGAATCGGCTTAGTGGACTAGGCCCTTTAGTAATACTAGTGCCCTTCTCAAACTTCGATAATGGCGAACACCCGAGAATGCTTGATAAGCCTGATTATTGTGTGTGTGTGTGGGGGGGGGGGGATACATGTCGGTGACGTTGATGTACAGGATTTTTTTTTTTTTTTTAAAGTAATTATTGAATGACCAGGCGGCGTCATCGCCTTGTTGCAGGTCCATTTTATATTCTCCTGGCAGATTTGTGATTGTCATATTGTATTGTGGAAATATCAAATGTTTATGTTGTTGTTTAATGAATCTTTTTTCTTTCAGGCCGACCAGATGATAAACTTAACGCGACAAGCACTAGCCTTGAATTATACTTGGAATGGTCCCTCGATGGTATGACTGGATACATACACAACTATAGCTATCTATTTTGTAAAGCAGCTGAATACTGAAATTCTAAATCAATATGGTTTAGTTCTGCCCTCTTTCCATAGCCTGTAGAAAAGGTCAATGTTGGCAGCATTAACTTTCATCTATTTGTAGTACATGAGATACCTATAACTATTTCGATTGCTTTCTTGAGATAATCGACTGTTTTTTAATATTATGCTATCATTGAAGGAGGAAAACAACACATTGACTTCTGAGCGTAAAATAACTTTAATGACAACTTTAGTAGAACCGTTTGAAAATATTCCCAACGCAACCGTGCCATCCAATGAAACAAGGTTTGTAATCATAAGTTACATGCATAGCTAACTTCGATATCGATAATATTCATCAAGTCCCTACATTTGCCATGTATTATTTTCCAAATTGCCACCACTAAACTTGATAAATAACCCTGACGTATATCTTTTCGTATGTGAAGGCAGCGGTTATTAACCAAAGCAAAAGATGCGATAGCAGTCCATGTCCTTCCAGCCGTGGAGAGAATGTATACATTTCTAAACAAGGTATTTACTTATCACACATAAACAAAAAGAAGTCGTAATTGAAAAGTCGAATATGATATTAACACAAATATTTCTGTCCGCATTAATAGAACGTTTGAGTAGAGTAGAACAGTTTGATGCTAATTTGAAATATCATAATATTATCTCCAATATTATGTAAACACACACTATTAACCACCATATTGTATTATTTTAGGAATACAGACTAGTATCCCATCCAGACGTGGGTTTGTATGCGCTTCCAGGAGGTTTGGCTCTTTACGAGTCCTGTCTTCGCTGGCATTTGTCTGTCAATATGACAGCTCGTGAGGTTCACGATCTTGGCTTGCGGGAGGTTGACAGGATCTACGGCCTTATGGAAAAGGTCTTTGACTTTATGATCTTAAAGAAATTATCTTAAGACCTTCATCCAATTCTAGTTTCCAGTTTTGAGATTAATCCCACATTTCCAAACTGCGTCTGTAGTAATAATGTTAACTCACTTCCGACTTTCAAGTATATATATCATTTCTTAACCTTTTGCCACGTGAAAAAATATCTAATTTACCTCCTGTTTGATCTTCCAGATAAAAAACAGGGATAACTTTCAAGGAGATGTTCGAGGGTACATTGATCATTTAAAGAACAAGAAGGAAAACATGTATAATTCATCGGTAAGGGATAGTGCTCTGGTTTCAAGGGCGCGTAGGAAAGGTAGATTACCATTCGCTGCACGCAGGCTTATTAGGTAGGGAAACCGTTAAAGGGTGGGATTTCTAAGGAGAGATAAGAAATTCTCCTGCAATTAATGTCTTTTCACAGGCACTTCTTCATATTACATTTGCCTTTGGTAATGGATAGTCCACGAATACGTGAACATTTCGCTGCCTACACTCCGACAGGTTCAACAGTTTACCCCTTCGAAGTGGAATAACCTCGGTTCCGTATTAAAAGCAAACAGAGAATCTAATCCGAGATAATGTGGATGAGCGAAGTGAAATGGCATGGACAGAATTGAGTTCCTTCTTGTTTCGGAGTCATATCCGATATTGATTTGTTTATCATTATAAACAAACGTATCTAGATACGAAAATCTTATTTTTGACGTCATAAGCAAGCCTACAAATTATTTGATTTGTGAAGGACGAGTCATCTGGTTTAAAAACATCGTCAGCTCTCTTTTAAATTGTTTCTATCGAATAAAATATTCTTTCATCTAGCAAATATTCTACTTTTTTAACCATACAGGAAGACATGATGAATAACATCCGACAATTAATACAGAAGATAAAAGTTAGGCTTCCTGAGGTTCTGAAGCGCATCCCTACACTACCCATGGAGTGAGTATTCATACATAATGTATTCAACAAAACATTTAAATAAATGTACCCTTCTTAAAGATGCATTCTCAGCTATTACGACAAAAAGCATCTTATCAAATTCAACCATTGTTTGACCTATAGGACTGAAGTTAATATGTTGCCGCTGCTATATGTCTATACACGAATTTAAAGTTGCCTCAGCCGATTTAGGCGGGCCGCCGAAATACAAATACCTAGGTCCCTAATGAAGCCCTGCAACAAAAGAGGGCAAAACAAATCCTCTCCAATTTTGGTCAAATGACTTTAAGATGGATAGAAAAATATTTAGTTTTTGAATGGTGATAACTGAGAATGCACCTTTATAATACTGACACGGAATATCACAGAAAATGTTGTGTACCCTGGAATGTTTGGAACTCCAAAACCTATACGGAGAGATTAGGAAGATCTCATTTCCATTGCCCTTTTAAGCCAGGTGCCATTTGGGGAACTGTTACGACCGCCCAGGAAAGGCAGTGCTGCATATATATACCTGCTGGTGCCTGTGCCCAGAAGGATAAAATATGCAGTAGTACAATACCCTTTATTCCGTTATACGGACAATACTTGCATGGACCTTGGGTGAATGCCTTTCTGGTTGATGCTCTAAGGTCATGTGCATACTGGCTGGCTAGTAGCCTTGTCCGTATGAATCCACAGTACCCAAAGACCCCTTTCTGTTATGTCTACTTCTTGTATAACCTAGCCCCAAATTGAATTTGAGATTTTGAGTTTTTATGAACAGTCGATATTAAGATATTTAAAGTCTACTATACATTATACATGTACTGAACATTTCTTTTTCAAATCAATGCTTATGCAATGACAAAATCTATGCCAGAAAGTCAATGTAGAATCAAAGTCCCTCAATTATGACAGATGCATGACATGATTCGTGCAGATGAGTTTTAATATACATTTCACGTATTGCAGTCTGGAAGAGCGACCAGCTGAATTTGGACCTCTGGGATCGTATGCGCACGCGCCGTTGGATCAATCGAGACCGGCGAGATATCTTGCAAATACATATAAACCAGAGACAAGGTAGGCTACTGTTGTGGAGAATGCAAAATAGGGCCATCAGACAGTTCAAAGCAGTCATGCATGTTCTTAAATGAAGGGACTTACAAGTTTAGAATGTATAATTTGCAGTAGAGAATATCTCTTGGTCTTGTGTTATTTCCGATGGGAAAGGACATAACGCGTACAATTATTTTTATGTTTCTCAAATATCGTATTCTTTTCATTTAAAATAGATTCAGATGGTGTAGATTCAATGACAGGACATCTGGGGCATTGAGTTTGGTTTCTTTTATTTGGGTTCCGACGTTTTGGCAACATACGCCTTTTTTCAAGGAGGATTGATTTTACTTGTAACTGATTCCATCTTAGTACTAAATTGTGCAATGGTTTTGCTATAACTACCTATTGTTAACTTGGTCCCAGGTAAAGTAATGTGCCTTTTAGTAACCGGGGAAGGGGCTCTCAAGTTTCATCTAAAACTTGTTTCATTTCCATTTATTCTCCATCGCAGCGCAAGATTCAATATGATGCCAGTTGTACTCCATGAGGCAGAGCCAGGACATCATCTCCAAGTGAGTGAATATTGCTCAGTCGCCCAAATGATAATAAACATCGATCAATGCTCTTGTCTTAGAGCATTTGTTAGGGAAGGTCTATGATGAAGGCATTTTACTGCAACTTAACACTTTAGTGACCTTATGACTACAAGTAATGTCACATGGTCATCAAGTAATGAAATTCATTTGGTCCCCTGTCTTGTCCCCTGTCTTGTTTTGGTCTTGTTGGTAATAAAACTGATTTTTAAAAAAACAAAAGAAAATTCATTTGGAGTTCCATCAAAATATAAATTATGTACTGGAACAAAGTTCATTTTACCACTGAAATTGTAATGAATTTCATTTGGAGTTCCATTAAATGTACATTATTATATTATGCGCATTATATATGAGAGGTGATATAAGCGGGGTGTTATACAAATATTCATATAGTATACATACTATATGAACTACTTCGTCACCAAGTCGGCCACTTTTATGCACCAAGTTTTTGTGTTCTGGCACAAACCTCATTTTAACACTAAAATTGTGTTCTTAGTTTCCTTTATACTGTTAAATACTTTTTTCATCTGTAACCTAAAATCTCAACCGTAAGCAATATGAATGTCCTTAGTGGAAACAATAAACATCGATCAATGCTCTTGTCTCAGAGCAGTTGTTAGGGAAGGTCTATGATGAAGGCATTTTACTGCAACATAACACTTTCGTGACCTTATGACTACAAGTATAATGTCATTTACACATGGTCATTAAGTAATGAAATTCATTTGGTCCCCTGTCTTGTCCCCTGTCTTGTTTTGGTCTTATTGGTAATAAAACTGATTGCAAAAAAAGAAAAATTCATTTGGAGTTCCATCAAAATATAAATTATGTACTGGGACAAACTTCATTTTAACACTGAAATTATAATGAATTTCATCTGGAGTTCCATTAAATATACATTATGTACTGGGACAAACCTCATTGTAACACTATAATTGTGTTTTTAGTTTCCTTTATACTGTTATATACTTTTTTCATCTGTAACCTCAAATCTCAATCGTAAGCAATATGAATGTCCTTAGTGGAAACAAAATCGTAGATTGATCATAGAAAAATCGAATATGTATCATAGATGAACATATGGAATTGGCTTGTTTTCCAGGCTGCATATAACAAAGATATAGATCTCCCGCATTTCCGACAATCCACTGACTACAGCAAATCATATGCCGCACCTTTTAAATTGCCCATATACACTGCATACGTAGAAGTAAGTATTCCTTAAAATTTAATAAATACTTCATAACCTTGTGCCTATCATAATATATTGTGGTATTGAATAGAAGAAAATAGCCAATGTTATAGATACACAATACACACTTTCATGTCATTGTCACTATATACAATTTATTATATGTGAGGAAAGGTGGAATAGATTTGTTCTGTTGTCGATCAATGAAGGTAATATAATATGCATGGATTATCTTCTTCCCATTCAGGCTTTTGTTTCTAATTGAAAAAAAGAGGATGTCGTTTTAATTTGGAGATAAATGGTGACCATTCCCTGACTAAATGGATGTGTATATACAGTTTTTAATTAAAAGAAATTTTATTGAATACTCTATCAGCATAATACTATAAAGATACATGACATTTTCAGACATTATAATTGTGTTCTAAACTAATATAATCGAGTTTGTTTTTAGGGCTGGGGATTATATTCAGAGTATCTCGGCGAAGAATTTAACCTTTATGAGGAACCATATGGATTGTAAGTACCGCCCCGACTTGTGGATATTTAAGAGTAAAAGATCCAATGAAATGTCTACCTATTCCTTTCAGTTGCATCAAGACCGGGTAGATTCTAAAACTAAAACAGTTAGCAGGATTTGAGAGATGTGTAGAACTGTAGATTGTGTATTTTCTGAAAATCTGACCCATATATATATTATATTGCCTCACCATCTAAACCTTAATGTATTCCTTGCCTACAGGTTGGGTCGATACTCAGGAGAGATGCTACGAGCATGCCGTCTGGTGGTTGATACTGGCATTCATGCGTATGGGTAAGGTTCTGCTTCCTTCTCAACGTCCCCTCATTAGTGAAAACTCCCCGTGGACAAAGTAACACGAGGCAGGCTAGGAGAAATTGATATTATGATAAACGTTTCATTGATATTATGAATGATTACATAATGGTAAATTGAAATATCATATAATAATTACATTCAAGTGAATTGAGATGAATTCGGATTTGAAAAATTATTAAAATTAAACAGTCGAATGAAGGAAGGAAGGAATTCTCCATTGGAGTCTCTCTGCTCAATACTTGCTAAATACTTAATACTTTATACTGTTAATGCGAAAAGTGAAAGGTTTTATTAGAAAGTAGGTTGTGGAGGGTGGGAATCCAGAAACACAATGTGTCTACTTAGGGCTCAGGAATGGGGGTTGGTCAGCGAGATTGGTGGGACAGGGTAACTATCCACTAGGTGTCAGTCTAATGACCCGGCTTAATGGGAACTCCATACACATATATGCGCCATGGTGATTGTATAACATTTGGACATAATGTTCTTCTCAAGACCATATCATTCCATACCGGGAGAAATGTATGTTTATTTAAGGAAAATTGTTTTCTAGTCAAGTACATGGGATCGATATGATTATTTTATTCTGTTCATGTCATTTATTTGTACTGTTTATAATAATAGACAATGGTTTGTTGTATGCGCTTTAAGCGACTTACCTATTTACCGAGTTATTACATCAACACTCTTCCTATCTAGGTTTCATTTATCAAATGTTTATCTATTATGTAATTATGCATTTAGTTCTTTTATTATATTTTTGCTAAAATTCCGTGGGATGGGTCAACAGGATCACACTTACTTTAACAAACAGATTTGGACATCTGTTTAGGGGAAATAAAATTAAGTCTGCTACAGTATTTGCATGTGTCTCGACAGAAATAATTGTTGTTTGGTATAGGGTTTTATTATGGTCACCATACATGAATCGACAAAAATGTGCAATGTATCAAGAAGTATTTTTTCACGCAATATTGGAGGGAGTTCTTCACAAATATCCCCTGTTTCCTGTTGCAAATGAAAAAATCATTCAGACCGGAAAAGGTAGCCCCCATATATTGAACCAGGAGTCCATTGGTAATCTCCCAATCAAAACATATGGAAAAATACACGCAATCCCAAAAGAGGAATATCTCGGCTAAACTAATTGCGACTCGCATTATCATTTCTATTAATAGTAAAAGACATATTGCCATTCTTTCTTCAAGTAGCATGCAAACATTAGGTCTAATAAGCTACAGTGTACTTCCTCTGGTTACTCATGAACAATTCACAAGTCCCCGTCATAATTAGTTCCTATCCTCAAGTTACCAAAAAGGAACATGAGAATTTCCTAGTATAGTAAAATAAAGGAGAGGAGACGTCCGTTGTGAGTCATGTAGCGTTCAAAGAACGCTATATTTATCAGCAGTGAGCCTATCAAAACAACTGCTGTTATCTCTTCCGAGCAGACTTCTTTGCCTGATGAGAGTTTTCACAGCTAGGTGCCACTCTCAATCCTGTAAGCTACCTTGTTTGTCTTCACTGATATAAGGTACAGCAAATGACCCCTTGGTTTCGATTCCTTAATTCTCCAGGTATCTGAAGAAAACATTTATAAATATTGAAGTTTATTGATCCTTCTTATTTCTTCACCTATTTCCTCATCTTGTCTCAACATGCAATGTGCGCGCGGACGTCAGTATTCAATTTGAATTACCCATGGCACAAAAGAGACGAAACAAGCCTTTGCGGGTCATTAGATAATTTGTTAGTGATTCATCAAGCTTGAAATCTGATAAGATCTAATTGAGAATCTAATTATTCCAATTTGGTAACTTTGTGATATACAATTGTATCGTGCGCAGGATATAATAATTATACTGGTTGTTAGAAATTGTGCATGTCATTAATCATCATCATTATTTTATTGTTTTAAAGATTTTATTACAACTGTGCACATATTATTGTTTCCGGGTCGGCTTTTTCAAATGACTCAGTCATCTAACAAGCCAAATAATAAATGAGAACTATTGGTAGTAGTAACAGTAATTTCCCCTTGAACACACTAACGCTAATGTTGATGTGGATTAAGGGGGAGGTATCCTGCACTTGCGTTAATAATAGTAATAATCTGTGGAGATATGAGCATAAGAAATAATAAATTTCCATTCTAGGTGGAGTGAACAAAGGGCCAAGGACTATATAGCAAACTATACAGCTCTTTCAACTGAGATGATCCACTCCGAAGTGAAACGTTACATTTCATGGCCAGGGCAGGTAAGCATAGATGAATGAATAATGGATGTGTTGAATAAATAAAATATATGGGTAGGCTCCAACTGAATTGCAATATAATATGTTTATCGCAGTTATGCCTGAAAATGGACTGGCGTTAAAGGAATAAATAGTCCTGCAAACGGAACAGAACCCATAGGCTTATTAAAGGCAGGTTCTCTTCTTGGGAATGTCGAAGTACAAAATATAAAATGCAAAATGGCTTTTGTAAATACACTGTCAATTCCCCTTCTCAAACCTATAGTTAGGTACTATTCAAGCTGGGGTCATTTTTTATTTGGCGGATGAGTGACTTTATTTGTAATTTATAAAATACCAACGTATTATATAAATTCACATCGATATTTTCAAAGATGGCAGGATCATGTCGCAATAGATTTATATTGCATGTCCTCCATAGACAACCTATATCAAAGCACGGGATTGAATTTACTGAAATAGTAGAGCCCTTTTTTCTAGATTTGATTAAAACTCTTTAAGGGCAGCAGAGTCAATTAAGGGGGCCCTTTTTTAAAATGTGACCTCTTAGAGGTTCTTTGGAGCATTCTAAAAGTAGCCTTAACAAATATTTTTGATACTACAAAAATCAGTGAAGTTATGGTCTCTCAAAATGTCATTCAGTCAAATTTTGAAACAAAACACCTTAACCCCTGTAGAGCTTTTAAAAGGCAATACAGCATCTGAAATGAGGGTATGACAATATAGGGAAAGTACATGGGGAATATCTCATATTTCTTTGCTACCATTTCTCTGTTAGTTAGAAATTCTATTAATTCTACGGAATAAAATTTCTGCTCTACAAGTTAAGGGAAGCAGTTTTGAAATTTCCTGGCGATGAATTTATATTCAATAGATTTTCAAATAAATGTCTAGAATAAGAAAGTTGAATTCGTATTGATTGGCATGCACTGTGAAGTAATCGGGGGAATTACCCTGGTAAATACATTTAAGAAGGGGATTTCCTGCGGAGAACAATACATTCCACATACTCTTATTACTATTGACAATGGTTTGACTTTGATTATTGATTTTGATTGATTTGTTTGATTTTGCCTTTGCAACAACTAAGATAGCGCTGATAATGCACAATACTAGTATTGTGTTTGGGACGGAATAACCATATAATTATAATCGTTAATCGTAAAATTAGAAATTACTGGCATCGACTGTCGGCATTTTGAACTTTCAGTGAATACTCTTTCTGAGAACAAAGCTGGTTATCGCCTGATAAGATAATAAATGGTCTATATTATGGTTGGCATGTCCGTGCACCGCTACCTTTTGCCAGGTCCCTAATACTGACATGAAACTAGGGGGAAATCCGTTTATACACTAAGTCAGGCATCTGTTAGCCTACCTTTGCACCATCTTCCCATTTTGCAGTGTGGTCGCTACGTTATACTCTCCTCTCTACACCCCTATAGAAACAGGTTGCGGAGTATAGGGCCTGCCTAGGGAGGATGCCTTTACACCTTCATCTTCATCCACTGTATTTTATTGCAATATTGCTAGCATGATATATTTGATCATGCTGTTTACTTCAGCTGCATAACTGATCTACTAACTGTTGAGGTGAAGCACACTAGCGAGTGTTATATCCTACTCTTTTGTAAATATTAGCAACGTATTTTTGACCTGCAGAGAGCTATATACTAGTATTCATACACGGCTGGTCTTTGATAAGTGAGTCAGCAAGCACTGTGTTATAGAAGAAATAGTGCCCATAAAATGTCTTAGCGTGTATGAAGCCGAGTTGGCAGGTATCGTGAATAAAAAAAGTTTTGCAAAAAACAAAAAAGAAATAGTGCCCACAGCGGGGTTGAACCAGAATACTCGCATGCCTCTGGTTCCAAGGCCAGCGCCTTAGACCAGTGCACAGACCCTCGTTAAGTGTACACGATATATACCTCTTCTTATATCAGTACATATTTCGTGATATTTGAGAGAGAGTTCTCTACCAATCTGAGTCACCCCAAAGTTCCCAATGTTGGAATATAGCTTGAATAACATTTTCGTATTTTAATTTTTGTATTCAGCTACCACATTATGTGACAGGTAAAATATTCTCAGTATGTGCTGATCGAGTCTACCGTTAATTGCCTTTTCAAATAAAAGAAATATACGTCCGAAATAAATGCCAACAGAAAAAACAATAAATGTATCAATAAGATATGATCAGCTTCACTAAGAAAATAGTATTGCCCATACAATATATCATTAAAGTGCAAGAGACTAATGAATAATTCGTTTTGATACCGATGTCGTTGCAGATTGTACCATTAATTTATCGATTGACTTTTTATTCGCAACCCTGACTATAAACATTGACTCATGAAATCAAAAGCACTATTATAACATTCCCAAAGTAGGCGTTCAAAGTCATGTTCTATGCAGGAAGTCGTCCCGTTAGAATCTATCAACTCCTCCCTGGCGATGCAATGCGAAACTATAACGTGAAAGAATGTAAACAGCAAAATGGGTGCTATTAATCGTGATGGAGATATCATTGCATGGTGAAGAATCAAACCCAAATATAAGTTTTCCCTCACAGTCTGCATGCGTCACAACACAATGGGAAGACTCGTTCAAATCTACCTTATATATATGGAGTCACGTCTTATCATTTGATTACAGAGACGAAGTGGCCTCGAAATTGTATTCAGCGTACTTTTAAGATAGCGAAGAGGCATACCTACCCGATAAACAACAATAATGACAATAAATTATGTCTTACCGTGTAGGGACAAAAATTGCATGTCTATTTACGTCGCACTTCCCCTTGAAGACAGATTCAGGGGCATCACTCCCCCGCAAAACTAGATAAGGAAGGTTTAAATTTAGAGCGTCGTTGTTGGGAGCAAAAATAGATAAACCCAGTCTTAGGGAAACATACCAGAAAAGTAAATAAACATATGAACACAGATAACATATCGCACAAAATTACGATCCTTATCACATACGATTCGAAGGTATCATCAACCATATAGACCTACTTCCTGCTTACTAAAATTCCGTGTCAAAATAGATCATGGTTTAGGTGAAGTTGCATCCATTCATCACACAACACTTGGAATCAATAATTAAATTATTAATGCAAAATGTGTGCATGTTAGGGGAATAATTGAGATTATTGAAAAAATAATTGTGGAATTCTTAAAGGATATTGATCCAATTTGTTGTGATTGATGTGTTTCCCTTTCGTGGGTGGGGTGGGAGAAGGTCCTGCTTAACTGGCGGGAAGAGGAAGAGGAGTGATCGTTGGTCACATACCGTATATGGTGCCTGCTTCCTCCTGCATTTGGTCTGGTCTGGTAAAAAAAAGTTGGCCGGATGGTGGGGAACCTCCCACTTTCATGGTAGACCCCACCTCCATCCTACCGGACCCATAGTCTAAGATGGCAAGAGCCAGTGTTTTGTGGGCTTTTTTGTTGTTTTTTGTTGTTGTTGGCTTTTTGTTTTGTTCTTTTGTTGTTGTTTTTTGGGGGGAGGGGGGGGGGCATACAAAATCCCCAGCTTCTGTCCTCACCGTTTTGGATTCTAACAACATCTTAATTTTTATATGTCGCGGTAAATAGATGCAAAGTGAAGGTAGTGGCATATTCCTTCATTCTAAATAATTAACATCCCCCTACCCCGAGTGCTATAATCAAATAATGAGAGAATCAAGATAAGACATTTTTGGTCGATTTTGCAGCGAATAATTATAATAACAAATGGAACTGGTCAGGTTCTTTATACTAATTAATAAATGACAGTATCTATAAAAGCGCATATCAGCCGCAGTAAGAACGCGGTCTAGTGGAGCCATGCCTATTATAGCGATTTCACTGCGTTCTCACTGGCGCTAAACTGTCCACATCGTATAGAGATTCATTGCTATAATAACAAGAATCAGTTAGGCCTACAGTTAACACTTTACATTCATTTTTTTCTGGTTTTTGCATTTCTAAAGGAAACAATAACTGGTGTCAATATAATTTAACGAATTTGCGTTTCCAAGGGAAACGACGACTGATTTGAGTTACATGTAGGGAATGGCTAAGTCACAGACATTGTCAGATACTGTGAATTAAACCATTTTATTATTATTTTTTATTAATTCCTTTCCTTAGCTTCAGTATGGGGATATGTACCCTTTCCTTAGCTAGGAGAAAAAAATTTGTATAGGAAGGTGAACCACGCTCCGTCTATCTAAACATTTTATTTATTTGTTTTTATTTAAAATTTTGAATAATCAACACAAATAACTTTCCAACAATTATTACTGATCATAATTAACCCACGAGCTGACATGTCTTAGACTTACCTCTATATTTTTTACAGGTATATGGTAAAGAAGAAAATCGGTCTCAAAAACCACAGAATCTCCGTGCTCTGGTGCTAATCCCAAAATGCAGGTGTAATCGCTAATTTGTGAGTGCACGGTTATGGGGGTTTTGTATGTATTGTATTTTACCATCTCAATGTTCAATGCTTTATTTCCCAGAGTTGCGCCTACAAAATTGGAGAGCTGAAGATAAAGGAGTTAAGAAAGCTTGCCGAGGAAAAGTTGGGTGAGTTCATATTGAGGTTTTACTGTTCAGTTTTTTCTTTCCTTTCCAAAACCTACTACGAGTGAGCATGTTATAATCACTTAATTGGAGGTCTAATAGATGAAACTTTAGTTTGAGTGCCTTTGTAACCTACTTATAGTGACTGGTCTCTTTTCAGGGGATAATTTTGATATCCGGGATTACCATGATCGCGTTCTTAGCCTTGGACCGGTACCCTTGCACATCTTGAAAGCAGACATCACAGCTTGGCTTAGCATTAATTTGGCTCCATCCATATCTTCTTCCTCCTCCAATATTTTCCCCGGTAGCCACCCGTTCCTCCTTCTCTCGGGATTGCTAGCAGTGGCCCATATCCTAAGACAAACGTCTAACATCGACATTAAGAATTATTTCATATGCTGACAGTCTTGTTGAACATCTGACGCCAACAGGTGAAAACTTAATTATCTGACCTAGGTCTGTCAAAATAAGGAAGTTCGCTGATGTGAGGCGGAAGGTCGCAAAATAGGAGACAGCAAGCACATAGTATTGATCTTGTCTTATACATATCCTGCCTAGACGGGGCTACTAATTACTACCGTATTGAGAGGAGGGGATCGGAGCGGACTGTGGTGGGAAGGATGGTCCTAGACTGTCACCTCTGCGGTACCAAAATCTTCGTGATGAATGACATGGATCGATATTTCCCAAGACACAGCATCCAAACCTTATTGATTCTTTGGATTCAGCATCCCTGTCGTGAATACACGCATTTTCCTTTTTAACTATTTTGACGATTGCATACCTCGAATTAATTAATTGAAACTCGAAGTCCACACACATTATTGAAATATGTACATACTGTATGTAGGATATAGTCATAACATATTAGATTCTTATGAAAGTGTTGCAAAATGTATCTACCACTACGGATAAAGTTCTTTGTGTTCGTTAGAATAGAACTAAAGATGCACATGACGAAGTTTAGAATACCTAATTCTATGATCTGATGAATGTGAATTTAATACTTTTCCTCTAGTCCTTATATAGATATGATATAGTGGAATGGATCAGTGTATATTATATACATCTAGACATGTCCTATGTTAATACAACTTGTAAAATTATTTTCTTCATCTAAAACGCATGAGAGTCCTTTTATACATGTATTGTTCACAGATCAATCATCGTAAATATAACATGGGTTGGACTAAATGTACACCAATGTCTTATATTATGTACTATATTAACCTCATAGTTTAATAAAAATATAATGGTAATATGAACAAATAATTATATAGTTTAATCCCTCGAAAATAATCTCTCACAAAAGTCGATAACGGGGGAATGCTCATGAATGCAGAATGGTAAGATATTAATATGATCAGATTAATCGATTATTACTTTTTCATGTAGGCTGTAGTTCTCACTCTGGAATGTAAATGTTGGTATTTATATTAATGGTTATGTAGAAACAAACACAATTTGAGAATCACAATAGCCGCGATTATTTGCATATATAAATATGTAAGAGCTTTTCAGTCACCGTGAACACATCTTCTATTCATAAAAGCATGTTTTCTAGTCGTGATCGGTTTAGTCATTCCATTCAAAGATACTTTTAAAGTTCCCGTGGATTTTCAAAGACGATCCTGCAAGGCGCAGTTGTCGGTCAAAGAAAGAGAGGAAGACAGAAGGAAAGATGGGAAGATAATATCAAATAATGGACAGGGGTCTAGAAAAGGTTGCTTGGAAGTGTCTTGTATTCAGCAAAAGCACATAATTATAATATTATGCAATGATATGGCAATCAAAGGTTCAGCAACAACTCTTAACTTGATATTAACTTTCTTCTCACTACATGTTGACTCTTCTCTGACTTCCTAATTACATCAGATATTAAAGTTCTAGATCATACACATCCAATATATTTGGAACCATACTTAAAATATAACCGTTTACATTATACCACACACTGCAACAATGGTGCGTAGAAAGCATGAAATTATGCAGCCCATGAAATTATTATGCAGCACATATATGCTGCTTAATTTCACGGCTGCAATACTTTATGCTTTCTATGCATGAATAAAAGCTGCTTAATATCATGGCTGCATAATTTCAAGCTAAAACGCATGAATTATTGAAGCTGAGAAATTAAACAGCTCGAGCAGCTTTTGTTTACACCCATTGCTAACGATGCGCCGCATAATCTCATGTGCTGCATACTTTCATGTCAGAATGCATGAAATATTGCAGCCATGGAATTTAGCAGCTTGTGAATATGACTGCATAAGTTCATGGGCTGCATAATTTCATGCCAGAACACATGACATATTGCTGCCGTGAAATTAGGCAGCGATGAAAATATGTAGCGCGCTGCCTGTACGAGCCACAACCTCAGTCTGCTCATAATTCGGTCTCTGGTAGGCCTCTTCATCCAATCGGGCTAGCTTGTCGTCTCCAACATCTCTGCTACACTAAGCGATTCCAGTATAAACTTGGGGATTCCTTCGCCGGATTTCCTGGGCTGTTCTTCCATAGGATCCACACTTTCCCCCATCCCTTGATTTCTTTGTGGACATACACCGTTTAGATGATCCTCAGATTTGCAGGAATAATTAACATCTCTTTAGCAAGGGACTACGTGGACAGTTAGCAGCAATGTGGGACCCAAAATCATCACAATTGACGTGGCATTTTCTACCAACGGAAACATCAATCAGTGGCGAAGTGTTTCCGTAATTAAAATACAAATCTGTACAATGTCTAGCTGCAAGATGGCTGTGATGCTGGTAAATTTGGGAATGTCCAGGAGAGGGTCAACATCAGATCTGATTTCCATCTTCATATATGTCCTATGTGCACTCTATACTGTCCAAATTGCATACAATCTTGGAAATACAATGAAGCTAGTCCGGATACTTTACCGAATACCTTTGCTAACACAATATGATGTGTATATATTATTCAAATAAATGTTCTTGTTTTGAAATGGTTATCGTTAAGCACGATGCATTATTAGATTGTATAGTACATGGTGTACTGAATGGGGACGGCGTGCGCTTATCTTATCAACGATTGTGGGAATACTGGTTGACAGCGCGTGGCGATCTAGAGGTATAGCGGTAGTTTACGTCACTGCAGCATAGCCATTCACGTTTTCCTTCCTGGATCATCAGGATCGTCAGGCGGGCGCGGGGAAAATGCCGGTGCGGGATTGCTGTATATAAGGTAGATGTCCCGGACTCTAACAATCACATCCAACTGTGTACATTGGAAGGAGAGAGCTGAAGCAGCCGACGGTATACTTCATCACCCAAAAAGTAGCTACTAATACCTACTGCTATTTACCATATATATGCTACCGGGCATACACTAAGGAGAAAGTTGATACCTTTCTTTGGACTGACTTATATATATATAAGTACAATTCACATCGATTTTCAACGCGACGACGTCTTTAAAATGGCTAATTTTGTAAGTACAAACATCACACAAAGTATCCAGAAATAATATATATTTATAAAGTAAAGTTTAGCCAAGATTATATCCAGATGAAAGAGATTTATGCAAAAGATTCTAGATGTAATTTTCTATAAGTGTTTGAACAACAATAACTTAATATTAATTCGGATCTTTCAATCCCTTGTGACTTAATTAAGCTTTATTATTGCTGCAAAAAATCGATATCATGGAAGGCTTTCTCGTAACGTGTCGAGTTATCTTTTTTATGATTAGTAATTTATTGACTTGCAACAATTAACCAAGCTTTAATAAGACATTTCATTCGACCATAAGTATTCATATTAAAGTTTGGAATTATCTTTTCACTCATTACACTTGTACTGAAAATAACCTCTTCTTTTACAGATTTCGCTCGCAGTAACTTGCCTCATCGCCGTTGCATATGTAGTACCAACTGAAGCCACGGACGCATTAAGAGACGAAGCTGCCAAAATGGCTTTTGGTCTAAGCCACCTATTCGAAACCCTCGGCCTGAACCTTTCGCATCATACCTCGGTTTTCAACAACAAAGCTTACGAAAGGGACTCAAGGAGAAACTTTGAAATCCATCCCGATGGCAAGCATTACTCATCGCCAGTTCGCCACCAAGATGAAAGTCACATTTCTAACACAGGTCTCTGTGCATGGAACTACCGAGTTGTCACATCGGACTCTTACTACCCAAGGTCCATCTATGAGGCAGTCCTCGATGAAGAGAGAAGCTGGGAGTGCGCGGATCTAGAAGACTTAGACAGACCACATGAGTGTCTCCCAATCCACCACATTGTACCTGTTCTCAAGGTACATTCAAACACATCTCATCACCATAGGGGCAACGCGGAAGAATTTCAGGCCTTGATGTTGCCCATTACTGTTGGATATTCTTGCTCAGTTGTCACCTATTATTGAGCCAGACATATGTGGTAAATAATTTTGTCATTTTAAATTTGATTGCACTTGAAATGTCTTCACTTGAAAAAGAATTATGTATGAGTTGTTCCACTGCCAATTTCGTGTCAGGATCTCAATTGTGGCAATGAATTTTTGCAATTGCCTCACAATCCCTTTGCTTTCATTTTGTTGTTCTGAGTGCGTAGCACAATTATGTTTCACAACATTGTGAAATGCTATTCGTATTAAACCCAAGCCTAGACTCTTGTGTGATAAGGGTCCATATTGTAATGTATATAATGTACATATACCATTATTTAATAGGTGAACCTGTGTTGGAAATGTGACTTGAGGTCATTAAATGTAGGAGGAAAAATATCTCGTACTAATGATGCATGGCATCTAAAATAGCGGTAATTTATTTCGAATGAGTCTTTATCTAACCCAGTTCGTCTCATTCATTTCAAATTGTTATATTCTTGCGAGGATGTTATGTCTCTCTACGAGACGTTCATTCATATTTATAAGTGTCTCAACATCACTCTTGTGGGGAAAGCAGTTTTAACATAGGCTTTCCGACAGGCGTTATTGCTAACGAAAGATGTCAGTGCCTTTCTTGCATTTAGATGGTATATTATAATAAACCATTTCCATGTAGTTATGAAATCGTCGACCAAGATGTGTTCTTGGTGTAAAATAACGGTAAAATTGTCGAGTTATAAGTGTTAGAGCTGTTGTTGTAACATAACGGTAAAAGTATAGACGGCGTGCTCTTTATTATAATCTATTCTCAGTTTGTTTCCGTCTACGTAAAGTCAGCATATATATAATCTAGAAGTGGTTAAAATCGTTTATTTAACCTAAATCATATAATTGTGTTCCATGTTATGTTATTCGAGAACAATGAGTTGATATCTATTGATATTGGCAAATGGAGTAAAATAAAACATTCGCAGATACCATAGTTGCCTTTGTCTTAATGTCCCTGTCCTATCTGTATATCATATAATAGTATATCATCGACACGAATCATCACTTGAATATGCTATCCCTCGTCCTCTATCACATGCCAGAAGTCTCTTCCCTCCTCCCTCCTCCCTCCTCCCTCCTCCCTCCTCCCCACAATTAATCTTCTAAGTCCATATAGCAGTAGGCCTATATCATCGGTACGAATCATATGGGTCATCTATGGTGATCATGCTCAAAGGTTGCATATGGTAAAAGCAATCCCAGGCTCTGCCCAAGTGGGTGGGAAAATTAGTGTTCCTCACACCACGGCCAAACCATGAATGACCATTTCACACGCATATTTTTGCATAATTATGGTTAAACCAATCCCAGACACTGTACCTAAAACGAGAGGATCTCTTCGATTATCAGACAAACAGCAGGAGCGCAAATGAGTTGATTCGTTGAAATTATAGTTGACGGAATGATCCACACGTTTGGTGTCTCCTTTAGAGGTGATATGGGTCACTTAACAACTCCTATTTAATTTTATGTGGCTCCACAATGCATCAACCAGGCGCTCAGATCAAATGCTCCCCTTGTAGATATCATACCTGTCTGTCATCCCAAATCATGCATCATTGCATCTTACCGAAGTTTCATCTCCCATATTATAAATATGTATATCAACTTATCATTATAAATGGTATATCATAAACGAGGCAGATGTCCCATTAACGCAGTCAACGCAGTCATGAAATCACTTGAAACCTTTCTCACTTAATCATATAGGATAGGTGTTGCAACATTAGAAGTACGGGAAATCGACATTGTGTTTTCATTCAATAATTCTTAAATAAGTTTAATGCATAGGTCAGAAGGCTACAGCACCTCTACCCATTTCAAATCACAGAGAACAGCCACGATAGGGTGCTGCCCCAATACCAAGTGGACAAAAAAAGTAACTGATTTTATCCACACACAATCCTCCCAATGGTTTGGTAGTGTGTTCACTGCGTTTCTCCTTTTTGTTTTCTCAGCTATTTATAGCTGAGAAAACAAATGGGTCACTATGAAATGTGCCAATCACTGATACTGCATCTACATCTTGATAACTTGGTTAACTGTCTGTGAGGTGTTTAAGCTTAGATGTGACATCAGGCGAGGATGCCATATCTAATCCTTTCAATCAGTCATAGATTTCACACCTAGATGTTATTGAAGGCTGATTGACAGCCTTTCTAGGTTTAGCCAAGGGAGTTGATTGGCTGTTAGTTAGATGCTTCTCCAACCATGATAGGTCTGCAGAAGGCCCTCCCACCTCCCACACCATCCCTCTGCCCCCCCCCCCCTCACCTGCCTCAGGTGCTCAAATGGACACTGCCAAACACATTTTCTAAATTTTAAAAGTAAGTTACCAACTATTTAGCCTAGCCTAGCCTAGCTTACTACTTTTTATACGACCAACTCTTTTTTTTCCGACCAACTTTTTTTTACGACCATTTTTTTTACAACCAACTTTTTTACAACCAACTTTTTTTAACGACAATTTTTTTCCGACCAACTATTTTTTAACAACAATTTTTTTTCAACCAACTTTTTACGACAAACTTTTTTTCCGACCAACTTTTTTTAATGACAATTTTTTCCCGACCAACTATTTTTTACCGACAATTTTTTTTCGACCAATTTTTTTCCGACCAACTTTTTTTAACGACAATTTTTTCCCGACCAACTATTTTTTAACAAACTTTTTTTTACCAACTTTTTTTAACGATAATTTTTTTACAGCCAACTAATTTTTAACAACCAACATTTTTTAACGACAAACTTTTTTGGAACGACAAATTTTTTTTTAATGACCAACTTTTTTTAACGCCAATTTTTCCGACCAACTTTTTTTTTCGGACCAACTTTTTTTTTCCGACCAACTTTTTTTTTCCGACCAACTTTTTTTAACGACAATTTTTTTCGGACCAACTATTTTTCAACGATAATTTTTTTTCAACCAACTTTTTTTTACAGCCCTGGCTATTGCAGAGTTATTCATTATTGGTTACAGTTACTGAAGTGGAAATAAAAGTCAAGTGTATATAAACCCTAGTCTAGTTGACATTTGTATGTCTGGTATGTGAGGACTAGTGGAAACTCAGGAGGACTAGTGGATCTTATTTCTACGTAGGTATTTCCCTAAGTTTATCATTTTTCTCCCTTTCTCTACATGTTTCAGAGTTCATGATTTCAATGGTCCTCAGTGACTGGTCATAAATTCAATTCAATTCAATTCAAGAATTCTTTATTGCAATAGATGTTGTTTACAATGAGGTGGTCCAGCATTCTAAATAGACAGGTGTCTAGGTAGGCCTTCTGCCTGACATCGGACATAAGTAATTGAGGCTGAGAAATCGTTTCCATTGGAAACGCCAGGTATATAAATTAAGTTGACACTAATTGTAATATTAAATAGATAAACCAAACTTAACTTGATAATTTCTTAACTTAGTACTTGTTACATCGTAGCAACGAGACTGGGCTGAACTTTTGGTAATTTACAATTCTTACCGATAATAATCTAAGCACCAATCGTGTAGATTATCGTATTCAAGAAGACCGGCTTTGTTATGTGAACGCCCTAATTGCCCCCTAAATGACTATCTCGGCTTGTATATAATTTGTTCGGGTGGTTAATTAAGAACTGCTTATGTCTACATTAAAAACTGTGGGATTTTCCATTATGTTAAATTATGTTAAATGGACTTCAACCATTCCATAAAAGCAGATCTTCAAACCCTGTACAAGTTTTGTAGATTGTGTAATGGCAAACGGTTGTTATTTGGGGATACAACACTAAATTGAATAAGCAGTCTAAAATTAAGAACGAAATTAAGCCTCGGATATGAAAGTGCATAGATGGCTACACGGGAAATGGGGGTGCATCACAACACAATTACAAACAATAATAATTAACAATGGGCTCTCAAAATGTGCGACGGAGGAAAAGGGGTGTCAGCTCAATCTTAGTTAGACGAAAATATAATCCGAAATTTAATAATTCGAGATTGGTAAGCATCTTGCTGAATATGCTGATGTGTGTGGGTGGGGGTAGTAATATTGTTACACTATATTATAGATCTACTTGGAGCGGTTCGCCGTAGGGTTACCATTGGGTCGCTTTGATGTTTACTCTAAGTAGGTCTCAAACAGAGTGTAGAGCCTTTACCAATTAGGATGCGCCAACACACAAGGATACAAGTACCGTGGGGCAGGTTTTCAAAGCAAATACAAAAGGCATCCTTGGTTCGAGTACTCACGTCTTCTGTTTTGAAGTGCTTCTACCAAGCAACTTAGAAATGCGAGGCAATACCTTGATAACATTTCCAATAAGAGTATCAATAACTGCATGCATATATATGGTCGTGGCATACAAATGACTCTATTTTTATCAACACCTTTCCCCCACATGAACATTTGGCCTTCCTTTCAAAACTCACGCCTGGAAAATCATGCTGGTTCAGCCGTTTGGGTGTCTTTGCAGAGTTTGCCGCCCTATAGTGAGCTCCATAATCGTGGAGATGATTAACAATGACATTTCGGTCTATTGCATGTGTTTCTTGAGTCAATGTCATTTCGCGAGATAAAGTAAGACGCTCATGCAATTGCTCGCTGTCGAGTGGCTCTGTTCGGTACATATAATGAGCGAATTCACACCAGCTTTCTTCATACCTTGGGCTGGGACCAGATAGGAGAGAAACGACAAAAATGAAACTGGTGAGTCGTATCCATTGCAATATATCTGGTAGTTTAATACGTCGACTCTGTTGCTTATTGCTATTATACTTACTAAATGCTGTATCATTGTAATTTTGTTTAATGATATTTGTATTCAGGAAAACCTTTTAATAGTTACACTCTCACTTGTCTTGTTTTTCGTTTTGCCTTGTTGCTTATTATTTATGTAATACATTGTTCTTTATATACATAGGACGATGTTCCGGACTGTTTAGAAGAATCAAGTTTTTAAACAATCAGTCAGAATAATGATAATGAGATGAGTTAATGAGAGGGAATGGTAGAAGTTGAACGAGACATATCAGCATAAATTCCTTCTTTTTTTATATAACATATAAATTTCTGTTTAGTCACAAAACGTAAATCGGTTAGTACTAAGCCTAAGTAATATGTTCATGTGCATTTGAAAGGGAATTTCTAATCGAACCTTCAATTTCTTTCACAAATGTATTCACTTGCCCTTGATAATATATGTACGGTAGAGGCACTACTTGATTGTTATCCCCGGTTTCACCTTGATCTTATAATTATATTTTTCCTATACCAGTATCTAAAGCAATGGTATAAAGTTCTACTCTATTCTCTCCAGGGACCAAATGCAGCTAGCTTCTTATTGTTGCTTGCCTTGGGAGTGGGTGTGAACTGCACCTTTTATCCGGAGTATCGTCTATCGTGTCTACTACCAAGTGGCAACAATTGGTCGGATTTGAGTAGACTGATGTCTACAACAAACAGAACAAGCGTCAGTAAATCCATATGTGGCTGTCGAAATAATATCCATTGTGCAACCTGTGCAGACCTTGTACCATCTGACTACCGCTCCAAATGTACAGGCCTTGATGTAGGGGTGATGGAAATGGCGAAGGGACATCTCTGTTACTGGACATACCAAGTGGTGAGGAATAAACGCAAGATCCCCAGCGAATTGCTTAAGGCGAAATTGGACCCTCATAGATCGATCGGCTGCAGGAACATAGGGGGAGAGTGTATGGGTATCAACATACGAGTACCGGTCAGATATATTCGTAATCCCTATGAGAGCAATGTTCGTTGTAAATTTGATGAGCAAGAGCTTGAAGAATTAACAGTGGGTTTCACCTGCTCTATGCAAGAATTGAGCTGAAATATACCTCTACATCGCCCGATTAAACGATTCATATAGAAATCCAGACACAAATCGCGGAGATTTGCTGGAAATGATTATTCATAACTTTTAAGCACTAAAACATTAATGTTTGGCATGCATGGAGTCCTGTGTACAGCATATGGCCGTTTCCATGCTGTGATTGTTTGGAAATCCGCTCCAGATTGATCGTATATTTTCTCCATTTTTACAAAGTGTAACAAATACCCCTATTCTTTAATAAATTGTATCAATGCAATCATCACGTTGTATTCAAAGGATTAGAGAGAGTTGTGACTGTGAGTTGAAATAAACCAAGAATTCTGAACCAAATGGTATTCACTACTTTAAAATCATATTGAAATAAACAAATGAAACATGGAAGTTGTATGTTTTCCCTTTTTATGGGGGTAATCTTTATTCGCGTATACAAAGTCTATGGGGATTGTGTGCAGGTGGCGCCGAGGTGGCGTGGTTAAATCCTATAAACTATGTACACGGTAGCTACAAATATGTCTCTATAATAATCGAGCCGGCCGGTCCCTCCAACAGGTAGCAGCACATGTATGTGTATTCCTGTACCTCCCAGCATAGATCTTTATTCTGGTATATAACAATAAGGGGATAAATAATATATTTAAATGCACAATCATGCACACGAACACCAACCAGATAAAGACTAGTGTCTCTAGGCACATGCTTTAATTTTATTTCTACAAATATTGGTGTCAATAACATTAAAGTGGCACTTCTCACTGTTCTGGACTGGATTCACGAGTAACAGAATTTCTATTCAATTTTCTAATAATATTGCGCTTTCTTTCGTATTAAATGGGTGTTTAAATACCGCAATATCCCACATGTATTCGAGTGATACTATATTGGCTCTGAGACACATTTTATCTTTATTTGTCACTTCATTACTACATAAACATCCTACTTCTTCTTCTTATCTGTCAAGGGTGCGTCATAGGAAATTATTTTGGACAAAAATGCTGTCAATAGTGTTCCTGTAGAATATTGATTTCTATAAGAGTATGAACAATTTTTAGATGCTAGTTTAGCGTTAGGTATTATATTTCGAGGTTACATTATTTCTCATGGTCATATCATTTCCCACAACACCCCCCCCCCCCCCGACCCACCCACCTACCACGTGCACACACCGGCACCTTAATTCCACACCCAGCATCCTTTGAGTATATATATCAGTATCAATTGTAACTCATCCTGGTATATCCTTGCAAACTACCATGGGGAAACCATTCATATTGTTACGCCCATGTCAATGGATGGCTATTCTTACTGCTGTAATTATGGCTGTAATTTCATACATCTCCCCATATTGGATTGTAGTTCCAGCAGTGAAAGGCAATAATTTGTATGTTGGCTGCCTGTCAAATCCGCACGAGGATAACACAATCTTCAGCACAGGTACATATCCTTTAGAAATACAACCTATATTATATACGTTCTTTTTTATGTATTCCTTTATCAATTCATCTTTTGAAATGTAATATTTCAAATTGTGGTTTAACAAAAGGAATGTCAAGAATTTTTACATCAAATTGATTTTGCAAAGATTGATAGAGGAGTCCAGTACTGTGTTCCTCTACAAGCTACAAATCAGTGAGGTAAAATCTGATTTAAGTCTATAGTCCTTTCATAGAGATCGTACGTCAATTTTAATATAGGCCTAATCATTTTAGCATCATGTTAAACGTGTCAGGTTTGGTGTTATTCAAATTCTGTCCATCAAAACCTTTGGATCGTTTGTTCCATACTTCCTAGTTATACTGTGAATGAGGGTCTATGACTATATATACACTTACATATATATAGTCATAGACCCAGACCCTCATATATAATTGGCGAAATGAGGCAAATATAGGATTATCTCTTGCAGTTGGGAAAAGCACTACAATTTCACCACTTTTTGTACGCAGCTAGCTCATGTGTAATTACAGTACCACTGTAAGCTCTAGATACACAATGAAAAGACAATTGAAGGGCCCACTCAATCCTAGAGATAGCTGTTCGCATGACCAGCACACACTGGACGCGGAATTTGACCGCGCGCGGAAAATTGCCCAAGCGTAGGCCTACCCCATTCGACCACGCAGAACTATCAAAAGCTTTTGTTATTATACCAAAGCAAAGATCAAATATGAAAAACTTTTGATATTATGGCGCTGACCATTTTTTGTACGCGTGCGGTGACATTTGTGGATGTCTGTTGGGAACAGACTGGGGCTGAGCGCGGTGCAGTTTTTCCGCGCGCAATCAAATTATGCCCATGCTCTATGGTTGTAACTCTAAATTGCTCGTATTACCCTATAAGAAACTGCACGCTCCACGACTGGTGCCACAATAACCTATTCCTTGTAAACTCTGCAAAATCAAACACTAGATATATGTACATCTCAAAAACTAGCATCTACAAAGATAATTATCTTAATAATGACAAATTAAATCCTGTGCAACAATAAAAAATACCTTGGATTCATTTTAGATAATAAATTGAACTTCAAAGCCCAAATCTCCCATTCACTGATGATTCAGTCAAAACAATAGCCTACAAATTTCACCAACTTTAACAGCTCAAAAGTAACACCAGCAGCCATGAGAATATATAAAACTAAACTACTACCTTTCGTTGTCACATAGGCCATAGGCCTACATAACATTTTACTGTTTTTACCTTCTCAGGAACTGAGAAGGTTAGTGGATTGAGTACCATTCTGTCAATCATCTTTTTATCGTTTAAATCCCACATAAATGTGTTAGCTGATTGTGGGATGTGTGAGGTAACAATCAGTGTGAAATCATCTGTCTGATCAGTTCGCATGTTTGCAGAAGGCTTATCTACTCCACCCATTTCTCACATCCACCATACACCACTCCACCCTGCCCCCCTCTGGTGACCTACTAATATTAAATCGTTGCTATTGACCTGTGGGTTTGAGGTCAAGCTGCACTATCTAGGTCAAGCCAATGTGAATGAGAGGCTGCCAGTCCACTCACCACTCCTGAAGCAACGAAGGACGGGGACCGGTTTAAGAGAGGCTGGGCGCCGACTGGTCCCTCCCTGTTTTTTTCCAAAGTTCTTCCTAAGTTGTGAAAACCTATTCTGTACCCTATGATTATTTCCAAGATGCGTTTTCATGTGTAACTGTACTCCAAATCCTTTGTCATGTGGTATTTATGCTTTCCGTGAGTTCTTTGGTTTACTTCGGGTGTTTCCGTGACCTTTTCAGCTGACATCATGAACAGCTGCACTGGGAAAAACCCAATCGGACCTATTATGTCACGTCATGCCTCGCTGGTCATGAGTGTTGTCCACTCACTATCTCCCCCATAGGGCAGTGGCTCCCCTCACCCCTCAGTCACCTCCACCACAGCTCGCACTAATCGCCGCGGTTAGCGCGTGACGTCTTTCATTAGGCTTCTCACTCTCCCATTGTCTTTTCTATCCCCTCTTTCACATAATGATATGGGTCAGATTTTCAGAAAATGTAGGCTACAATTGGCAGCTGTACACATTTAGTAAATTCTGCTCAATTAGGCTGCAATTTGGTCAATAGGCCTACTAGATAGATTTAAGTATATTTGGCATTGCATTGATTCTGGCAATCTGTTTGGCTAGGTTGAACTGTATTTTGGACTTAATTTTCGTCTGAAATTTGGGTTATTTGAGAGGATTGGTGAAGTTGAATTGTACATTTTCTGAAAATCCGACCCATAAAGAGTTATGTGGGCTCAAGTGGCGAAGCCGCTTGTTATTACATAATAAGACAAACCAGGCCTGCCCCTAACCCAGTCATGGTTGGTTGCCCACGCCGTCCCTTGCCTTCCAGCTCCCTCTCTCCCTCCCTAGCCTTCCACCCATTACCCCCATCTCTCTTTCTCTCTCTCACTCTGAGTCCTGTTTTAGTGCATTCTACTAATTTTAGAGAGATGCACCTGAAAAACCCAAAATCATAATTCATTATTTATTTACAGACCTTTTACTGACCTCAGGATCCCTGTATATGACAGTATATACCCTGTATATGACAGTTAAATATTGTGCATTTCCAGTTTAAGAAAGACTAAATTTCAGTAATTATGACTTGACATCGCGCACAAATAATTGATCCTGAGAAGTTGTTTCCTTTGGAAACGTAGGGTATAAACATTAAGTTAAACTGATTATAAAGTTAAATGGAAAAAAAGTTGATTAAATCATTGATTAACTTAATAATTAGTAAACTTATAACTTGTTATGCTTTAGTCTGACTATATATAGAGAGAATGGGACGAGCCGGCAATAATTGAAAATAGCGGACTTTACAAATTATGGTAGAGGAGACCGGACGTCCTCAAATACTCCCACCGCGCAGGTCATAACTGGCCAGAGGTGGCTGGAATACGGGCACTGACACAGGGGGAGCGGGGACGGCTCAGAGAGGGAGAGAGGGGCAGCGCACACCAGAGCACCAGTCACCAGCTGGTCACCAGACTTGCACAGTCCCTCTCTCTATATATACAATGCACTGTACGCTCACACTAGTTCTGAAGCCCTAGAGGCATACTGCAAGTCTATGCATGGTCTCTGTGTCCCCCTCTCTGCCTGCACATCCATGCCTGTGTGCATGCTTATTCTCACCCTATGTTTTGATGGATTCACTTGACAAAAGTTGCTATTATTATAAGATCTAGCGGCTAAAATCTACTTGAGTTTAGGCAAAACTACTGTCAACATATGATCTGATAATCCTGGAACAGCTATCCAGCCATAAAGCAAATTGTATTCTAAGGATAAGGAGGCAAAGTTTGACACCTATAGTGAAGGTATTAGCTGACGGGGAAGACGCCCGCAGCTAGTCCTGTCCTCGGGGCATAGTCACCACTGCAAAATCTAACTTCTACCAATTTGTGAAGTCCGCTATTTATTGGACGAGATTTGTCCCCATTATGGGGGTGTTCCACAGGTCGGAATAAGCCTTACGTCCCAATCGGTTTTCAAAAAACCAATCATTAATTCCGACCTGTTGGTGATATAGCTGTCGGTTTGGTTTGGTTCGATTCTAAAGACCGATCATTAATTCCGACCTGTTGGTGACATGGCATCAGTCCTTTTCGGCCTCAATCGGAACGGAATAGCACCGTCGGAATATTTTAGGCGAACTGAGCGAACCGAAGGGCTAAAAACGATAATCCGACCGGTTCAATTCTCAGCGGTTTCGGTCGTTTTTTTTTATGAAACCAATGGAAGCCGAACAGATGTTCCGGGCAAGTGACAAGTTATGGTTGGTTCGGCTCGGTCTGAATAGCATCTATTTGCGTGAGAAACCTAGGAAACCTAGGAAAACCGATGTGCTTGGTTTCTTATTAAAACCGATTGCAACCGAAGGCCTATTCCGACCTGTGGAACAGGCCCATAAGCACGATGCCGTAGGCAGAGTGCTTATGTGGACAAATCAAGTCCAATAAATTTTTCGATTATTGCAGGCGAGTTCCATTCTATATTTATTATATGGGTATAAAACTTGGTGCATAAAAGGGCCGATTTGGTGATGAAGTACGGTAGTTCATATAGTAGGCCTACATGTCCTATAGCCTATGAATATTTTTATAGCACCTCTCATATAGAATGCGCATATAATAAAGGCCTTTATCATGTCTGTTAGGAACAGACTGGGTCTGACTGGCCCCCAAGAGCTAGAGGCCGGGCTTTATGTTGTTAAAAGCTTTTGTCATTTACCGCTTACAGGAAGGTGGCACTACTGCATACCGACATTGCGTAAGTTATCATTTTTATGTCGGACTGTAGCGCGTCTACTTGGTTGGGTAGACGCGGGAGGCGCTGCGAGCGTTACTCGAGCGCGGGTTGCCTCACTCGTGTACAAGCGGTCATCGTTTACACCAGTCCCCGCCAATCCGCCACTTGGATTACTGCTGTGAACATCGCCACACCAACACTCTTGGACTACCTCCACTTCGGGAAGCTTTAACAGTATCCTAGCCGGATTTTAAATTCTTCCTACGTTACAGCAAGGCCCGTGCGTGTCTTCGTTTCGACTTGCCTTATATAGAAGGAAAGCAGTCGCGACTGTCGCATTCCCCAATCCTAAAAGAGTGCAAGATGGCTTCTTGTTGGGTTCTCTCTGGGCTAGTTCTTCTAGCCATTGCTTTCACGGCGTCTGCGGTGTCGTTCGTTGCACCGTACTGGTACTTTATGAGAGGAGGAAACACAGGGCTCTGGGCTTACTGCAAGGCTCCCGATGACTGCGAATGGTTCTTCGAGCAAGATTTCCGTTGGGAAAAAGATGCCACAGGTATGTTCCATGTTTATGTCATTCTCCCCATTTGACGACTGTGACGCCCAAACGCCTTGCCCGTGCGCTCTCTCGGCCTATTGGCCCTTGTGTGTGTACATAACGAGGAAGGAGGAGGACGAGGGGGCAGGGGGAGTAGGCCTACCACCAACAGTCGGCCACCTGTTTCCCAGAGCTTGGACAGGCTAGCTGAACTGATTCTGTTGTGTTTGTCAATATCATAGATCCATAGAGTGCATGTATGCACATTTTATTATAGCCAAGCAATGCCATAGGCCCCAAGCAAGAGGCCCCAAGAGCTAGAGGTCTGGGCTTTATTTACATGTTACAATTTAATTTATAAGCAAGAACATCTTATAAATATGGCTATTTTATTCATATGTATCTTACATTTTGGTATAATAATATAATAGCCTAGAGCCTCTAGATAGGATATTTGCAATGTAGGCCTATAGTAGGGATAGGCAGCCGCCCAGTGTCTGAAAATCAACCTAGATTCAAGAATCGGAAGTGAGATCATTGCAGTGAACGTCATAATTTGTTATAGGCCTATATGGGCTATTATTATGGCTTTGGAAAGTTTGGAGGTATTTACAGGATATCCTTTATTATGGCATACCGTGGTGAACCTCCATTTTAGTTTCTCTTTGTGACCTCCACCATATAATACCATCCTAACTAATTAGAGCCTTAGCCTACATATAACTGTGATGCCAGTATCAGAATTGAATTGGCAATTGCCCTGTCTGCTGTTTTACAAAAACACCCCTTCACCTTGTATATCAATGTTTAATGTTATTGCTTATGAAAATGTTGATGGCTTATGAATGGTATGTTATTAACTGACCCAGTTTCGCCACTAAGCTCCTAAGTTACTATTGAGTATTCTACCTTTATTACTATGATCTATCTTGCATTATGTTGTGTAACGATATGTTGACGTGGAAGTTAATGGCTAACGTCATAGAGTAAATATTACTAGATTTTAGTCTTAGCTTATATCAAAGTGGCTTTAGTTGACATGAGTTAATCACACACTCTAGTGTATACGGTACAGGTTTATTTAGATAACCTATTGTAACTTTGGGAAACCCGGGAATAAATAGTCATGTGCAAACGAGGAATGGGTGTGTCTAGCCCCCAACAAATAATGGTTGAATTTTCATACTATTTTTCATAATACTAGGTAAATGGTCATTGGTGAACTGTCCTGTTCAAGGTCTAATGATATAATATTAATGTATAGTTAAATGATGTTGCTATTCTATCACATTCACAAACCGATCAGTGATATTTTAGTCAATGAAATACTGTTAGTTTGAAGATAAAATAGTTGGATCACATATATTATATATGAGTCACTCAGCCTTTGTTTTTTTTAGCCAAATCACATGCCCATACGTATGCATGGGTTATCTTTCCCAACCGTCCATATTATCATAGATTCTTTAAGTTTTGTCCATAACATTAATGTGATTGCACTTACTTCCTTTATGCCATTAAACTGTTGTTTGTCACAGAATCTAAATTATATTTGATAATTCATTTGATTAGATGTGCTATTTGTTGTATTATACCCATGATATTCCATTATGTTCAACCTCTATCAGCCTAATTGATACACATTTTTCAATCAGTCAATATCCCAATGTAGTAATGTAAATTTTAAACAAAGTATTTGATGACACACTGAAACCTCAGGCGAAACCAGGCCCCTCCTCCCCATACTTAAAGATCTAGCAGCGACCATCTATGTTTTGTTTGTTTTTATTCCTAGGAATTTGGTCGTGTAATATCAAGGTCAATTGGAGTTAATTTCTCATTTAAAAATGTGTCTAGACTCTAGTCAATGCATTTAGTTTGGTGGGGATTAGTTGTGCCACGCTTTTGACGCGGTCCATGGATTATAACACTCACCCTCTCCTTAGGCTTTGATAAATGCAATGCATTAGTGTCTGTACTCGTGAATCCAGAGAGGGAAAGTTTTCGGGTATTATTTTATTTTGAATTTTTCGCATTGTTCACCTTTGCGTCATGTTACATAAGGGAGAAAATCGCCATTATGGTGCAGGCAATCGGATAAACTAAAGTTGTTGAGGGATTCTGCTTTGAAGCCTCAACAGGTTTACCAAAGAGAACTTTAGCAACAAAGGTCTTTGTGATCGGCCCAGGACTATATATGTACTGGTATGCACATGCCATGGACATGGGACGCCCCAATTTCAAATAAAAATACCTCAGTCCGGTGATCATGTTTCATGTCATGTTCTCGTGTGTTCTCTATGCTTGATACTTGGCACTATTTGTCTTTTCTTTTTCTGGTGTTTCCAAAGTTGCCAGGAAAACAATAATAATACAACTTTACATAACTTATATGCAAAAAGGCAGATCTAGATATACTAATGGACGAACTAAATTTTCTGGAGTTAAATTGCCCAAAATATCAGTAGGAGCGTGACAGATATTTTTTGATCAGAGGCAATATAGTTGTCATTCTTCTCATGACTTGGTCTTGGAGGCCCTGTTTTATGTGGAAAATGGTAGAGCCTATGTCATGTGTGTACAACAAGGAGGTCGAATCCGACAAACAGGACCGGTACGGTGGTGGTGGAGGTGGTGGTACATGGTGGCCTCAAAGCACATCTAGGTCAGGGGGTGCAGTGGACTGTGTCCATTCAACCCAAGTGAATCCACCTTCTTGCTGCACTAGCTCCGGTGACCTCTGTTTACCTGCAGATATTCGTAATCTAATACACACACACTGACACATACGTACAGGTCTGCGCTTCTCCCCAGCCTACATTTATTGTCCTCCTCCTATTTTATCCAGACCAGTGAGACTATGTCTTGGCACTGTTAAAATTAGTTATACTTGCAGATAAAATACCGTATACGAGAGGTCTCTCACGTTCCCTTTTCTAGTACTCTTTCTTTAACATGTCATTGCTCAATTCCATCCATGCCTAGCCTATTTCCCGGGGGATTTATAAATGTACATGCATAATTCTCTTTCTGAACTGAATGGGAATGATAATGGATGCTTGATTGTTCTCCTGGCTAGTCATTTGAGCATCCGAAACACGAAGTACTTAAGACTTAGATGCAGCCGTATAGGCCGAGTTCTATGCACCACAGTGAATAAAACCACGACGTAGGAGTGGTTTTATGATTACTGTGTTGTCTTTGATCTCGGCATATACGGCGGCATCTAAGGCTTTTAGCATACAAAGGGCGGTTTCACTATCAAGGCAATAAAATACAAATTGAGCAATCAAGGTTGACCACCCCTCCTGTGAGTCATTAGGGGTGACCACCACTCCTGGCAGACAACCCCCACCCCTTAGTTGGCATATATCTACATTTCCATTCTGGAGGTTACACCTGCATTATTATTTTTTCTGTTGGAATTTCATTTCCACTTTCACAAGGATATAAAGTGACCTTAGCATACAGCAGGCCTATTCATTTAAGCTTATAACTCTTATACATACATCTCTTGATTTTTATTTGGCAAATATCTGACATACAATTTAAGTTTGAAATCTCATATATGTAAGGATTATCATATTTAGTTTATCATATTTAGTCCCAGTAGGTTTTACTTTTCTAAGTTAAAGATATTTGAAAAGAGCACAAAACTCATACATGAGAGAGACACAGAGAGAGAGACACAGAGAGATTAGATTTTAAAACATCAGATTCTAGTTTTTACCCCCAAATACCCAATAATGGACGTAGAATTACCAATCAAAGACCCAAATTCTTGTTAAGTTTGACACAGCCCATTTACACAGGAATTCCCAGAGTATTCATAGAATTTAAAAAAATAAATAATGATAGAGTGGAACAGCTCAAAAACAGCTAATCAGATTACCAGATAGAAAGGAACTGAGAGGGAACACATGAGGGTCATAAAAGATCATTTGTATTATTCAAAACACATTCATAAATAATCTTATATATGAGCTACAATATTGGAAAAAGCATGAAAATGTTAGTGAGTTTAAGCACCATGCATCTAGAACCATTTTGATTGGTTTTGTTAAAGATTTAGCCAAAAAATAAAACTGACTGGTGGAGATATCCAACACCAGGAGGGTCGTAAAAAGCCATAAAGCCAATGGGGGAGAAGGCTTGGCAAGATGAGAGGGGCATGTGTGGCCTGATTTCCCCCGTCAAATCTCATGAAAGTCGTACAACATTGCTTTAAAGAATTTGTATATTTTCCTACAAAAACGCCCAGAATTACATCAAATTTGTGATAAAATTGCAATCAAACATGTCAGCGCCAATGATAGTAACATGTAGTATACTAATTCAAGTATTTTTAACTAAAATTAGCAATCCCTGAGAATGTGTATTCCCATGAGCAATGTACACATGTCATGAGGTTTTGCCAAATGGGTCTCCAAGAAGGATGCTGTTGTCTATAAAAACTGCCATGCACAAAAAAAACTGTGGTGCATGGCTAATAAAAATTCCTCCAGTTACCACATGGGGCTGTGAACCACCGGATTTATCCTCACCGTTTTAATGAGAAAATAACGAGAAAACCGCCCTGCCGTATGCTAAAGTACCATAAACACTTACTGGACTTGGAAGTGAATATTCGATTGTTGTTTATGGCTCTTGACAAGGTCAGTGAGTATATATTTCAGATGTCTGGGTTAGATGCGCAGATTGTTACATCTATTGTATATAAGGCGTCCCGTTTTAAACATAAACAAAAAATAAAAAGCTGGGTCAAACAAAACCTGACTAGTGTAACCAAACAATTTCATTATGATTGCAGTGCTAGTTATATGGGCTTTATTATGTATGTCTGCCTGGTTAAACTTTCATGCTCGGATGCTATACTCAGCAACTGAACGACTGAAATAACAAAGCGCATTCAAGGTTGGGGAGAATGGCTACGCACACTCACTTCAAACACAGTTGTAAGCTTTTAAAGCTCTCCTTGGGGATGCCGCGTCATATTTGGCATGTCCCTGTCAGTCCCGGCAAGGGATTGTTTAATGGACAGGGTTTATGGAACGCCATGCTCGCAAAGGGTAAATGTCAATAGCGTTATGTCATCCCAAGCCATGTCGACGATTGAGAGGCTCGCGATATCTATTATACCCAAAGCCCTTAATCGTAGAATACCCCTTCAAAGTACAATATCATCGCCATAGTAGTGGTACAGTACTTGTTGGTGCACGACTTACTTAAGTTACGTAGTACTTGTGTCCACTTTATGATAAAAGATGTAAGAATGTCCAAACACCTGTTCACTATACTATAGATATAAGTATAACATGCACTATTGACTATGTCGTTATATATTTATATATTATTTTTTTTTCGAATCGAAAATAAATTGGAACTTCAATGTGAGTATGGTTCGTCCTCGTTAAATTTCAACTACACATTTATAGATATTTATATAGATTCTATTTTCAAGAGGAAATACGGTACTATATATAATATATGCCACTCTTTATTGTATCAACCAGTACATGTGCACCCACGATCTGATCTCTCCGCTAGAGAGGCCTTTGTAGGTCTAATAATCTTAGTACGTGTCCAGTGTACCTCCTCCCGAAACAAAAGAAGGATGAAGACTCTTATTCACGCTAATCGATAACTAGATCCAGGCATTTATATTGCTTGTAGGTGAACATGAGCTTTACACCCAACGGTTCGTTCACGAGATCAAGGACAGAAATAAAGCTCTCTACATGTTACTGTTGGGAATAAAGGTATTAGACGAGAAGAGGTCTGTAATAGTTGGTTGGATTTTGACTGATCTCTCGTTAATCTAAGGGAAACTCGTGGGATACGAGAGATTGGGATTAAATGAGTTGATTTGATCCTAAGCTCCGGTCAAGGACAGGCTGGTTATATGGCCTATTTGTCATTCGGTTTATTCTTTCCATGGCCGGGTTTTCTTTTTTCTATTTCATTCCTTCACTTTTATCCAGTCACTCTTCCATCATTTTCCTCCCAAGTGTGCTGCAGGAGTGACCCCGGTTGTCCCCAACAGTTGCATTAATATCCGGGTGTCATTGGATTATGAATGGATTGTATAGTTGATACCCCTAGGTGTCAATGCTGGCTGTCAGTGCTTTTAACTGTTAAACTATCCTATATCCCTGACTATAGTTGGATGTCCCTAACCTAGATACAATAGCTTCTGGCGTATTACATTGTAGGCCTCAAAAACATTTAGAGCCATATAGGTGTTTGTCTTGTGTATCCTTTTCAAAAAAGGTCACAAGTTGGTGGTCGGAAATGTTATTTATTCCCTGCCTGGTGATATTCATTCATACACACTGAATTAATAGTTTGGGATATTTCATGAATTATGCAGGAGTTTGCCTGAAAAACTCTTCAGGCATCTTGACAGACTGATCCACATTAGATTACCAACAACGCAAAACGCCTGATTGCAGCGATGAACTAGCTTAATGATCAATACCTCTCCGTTTGGCTGGCGCCAAGTCATGACTTGTTAATCACTGAATGTTCCCTCCCAGGACCAGTGCTATGATACCATTGACTTCTTTTCTATATATACGTGACCTTTATACAGCGTCTGGCTCAGTCATTTACGCCCATTAATTTAAAACATTTATGTGTAATAAAATAGACAATCCGATCTCCCGCCCGAATAAAAGAGAGACCCTGATATGCGGGTGCATTATTTGTACGCGTTACATGATATAGTACTGGGAAGCACACTTTCAGCGATGACTATTTCAATGCAGGGAACATAATTCTGGACCCGCAGATCCATATATAATAATGCACGCTCTCGGAAAAGTGGAATTTAGCATTTGTTATACTTCCTTTCCTCATGAGAGTTATATTTATACGGAATGTATTCAAAAATCTATATTAGATGGAGTTTGGTTAATTTATACTTTAAGCATCTCGTTCTTTGGTCTGGTCATTAAAAAATACCTCAGACGCAACCCATGCACATTATAATATGCTTCCATCTATAATATAATATATTATATTATAGATGGAAGCGACCCTTTTCTGCAATTTTGCTTGAACTGTATGTAAAACTTTTTTTTGAGAGAGATGAGCTGTATTTTACACAGAAATCATGTGTTTCTGTTATCAAGTTTCGACTGATGATCCCTGTGGGGGCTTTTCTTAATTAAAACAAGGCTCAGGTCTGTTTGTCCGGGTCATATCTGATGCGACCCCCGCCAATATTTGAACTGCACGCGTGCGATGCCTCACAGAAAATGTTTCAATTACCCCAAACAACTTGTAACAACGAATAGCACGGATAACCACCCGACCACGGGCGTGTTAGTTGATTCCATCATGCTCGACATTACAGTCAATTGACTCGAACACTCAATTTATGTCATGTACATTATTCTGTCGGGTGTTTTATTCAACACATGGACCTACCCCATTATTAATTGGTACTACAATTGATTAGCAAGTATTTAATTCTATCAGTGCATACCGTACATGGGTTTATATGGCATGTGACTGTCACGTTTTTGTTATAAGAGTGCGGTCGTAAATCATTGCCCTACCTCTGAGCAACCAGTATCAAAATAATCCTATACAGACTAGGCTCAGAACCTATCAGATCCCTTCAAACTCATGGAAACTAACCGCAAAATCCTAATAGGAATCCAGGGCCTGGAAAGCCATTGACATACCGATCTTATCTAATCTGCTGGGCTCTGAGTCTAGACAGTGTATACTCGTTTCTAGGTTTTACAATTAAAAAAAATAACAAATGTAGATATCGATTGTGGTTTAGTAGACCTATCATGTAGAACGATGTAGTGTTAACCACATTTTACACTGTATTTGAATGGTCAGGAACCAAAAAGCATAATGACCACTTATTTTTAGTGCGATTATCATTATGACACCACTATTAGGAGTTAATGTCGGCAAGCTGTAGAAAAGAATGGTCAGTTTCTGTCACATTGCCAACGCTTGTCCGCCAGCGCCCACGGCAATGACAAGCTTGTCATAATTCCCTCCGTATGACATCGTAATTAATTGGATTACACGAATAACCTCGGGAAGCACATCGTCAATTCATGTACTGGTAATTTTTATTGATACCGTCCGATTGTATTCATTACGAGGATGAGAATATTACCCACATAAGCTACTATTACATGAACTCGTGACACATGCAGATCTATATACAGTGGGGGAAGCCTTTCGTTAGTGCCTTCTCGTGTTTATGGCCAAAATAAATGATGTTTTTAGGATGTGGTCCGATTAGCAGGACGTGACATAGTCACGTCGAGCCAATCCCATCGTTATAAACAAAGCATCCACAGTCTCGGCTCAGAGTTAAGAGGGTCCCTCAAAACTGAGGGAAAGCCTCATTCCAAACCGCAAAATGCCATTATAATCTCATTAGGACGTCTATGCCATGTCCACGAAAGCAATTACCACAGTAGGCTTCCAATCACTCACATGCATTCTTATCTGATCTGAGAAGCTGTGTGCCTAGACGGTATACATTTCATCTCACGATTTCAAAACATGAATTAAGTGTTTGACCCCCCTCCCCCCCCCCCCCCTTTACCCCCTCATGTGGATGTGCAGTTTGGGGTTTAGTCCGCTGTACATAATTCTGTATTGAGGGATTGCGTACGCTTGCAAATGTTTCTCTCGAACTGTGTATTACTGTATAGTCAGAACACACCGTGATGTCCTCAACATAATTACAGATTTAATCCTCAACTTACAGGTAAGTCTCGGTTAACTGTAAAATGTTATCACACAAAAAGTCCGCTATGTCAGGCCTTTTCCGGAGGCCTGCATATTGAAATGATATTTGAGCAAGCATTCGTCACTACCTCGAGACAAACAACAAAGGATTCATGTGAACCCCTTGCATTGGGAATATGATTTGATATTAGCTGAGCCTGAGGCGCAGAGGGAGAGGATGGTTGGGGGTTTAGTGTTGGAGATGACATCCATTGTTATATTTAATCTCCGGCTTGTAGCATTAAACGGGATATATGTGCGTCATCAGCGGCCCAAGAAAAATGCCGAGGATTATTATTTAGCCTCAATGAAATAGGCTGTGATATATAGAAGTGTTCCTCACGGAGAGGAGGGAAATAATTCAAAATTGCGTCATATATGCCAAGGTCGACGATATTTTATTATTGCCTATCTGCCAAATCACTATAGCCAAAGCCTGCCAAATCCTTATCCATATAATAAACCAAGTATTGAAGGTCAACCATGCGAAGCTTTGGTTATATATGAATCTGATATATCACTTTAATATCGAACTACCAGGACTACGATATTGTCAAATAGATTCTCTCAATTGATTTATAGACCAGTTATAGGTGGAGGGTATCCCATTCATTCCTGGTACCCCAAAGCCCTGGTTTGACGAACGAAGTGGTTTGCCCACCCCCGTAAGTAGTATAGCACAAGCTGTAGCAGTCTCAGGTAGACACTGCTAAATTAGCATAGTAAGTAAACTAAGTAGCCTCGAATTGCTTACTTAATCGTTTATAGAACCTAGAATAGAGTTTATCGCCTTTTTCTAAAGGGAACTGGCCTTATATATATATGTCAAGTTACTAGATTCATTCCCCCTGAGGCTGACTTAGGCAAGGATGGCTTCAACTCTTGTACCATAGGCATAGTGCTATGACGACTTTCTATTACAGTATCCTATTGATTAATTCCTTTGACAAGGCCTGCCCGACCTCATTTCATTTCACGGCTCAATGTCACCTAATTGTCCCTTTTGTTATAATCTTAGCTGGCGTGAGCCAAGTCAATTTCTTGAATAGAGCAATTTCACAGCGGGACCATAATGTCTGGAGATGAATGGCCATGACCCACCTCCCGCACCCCAACCTACCCCTTGTTAAGCCATTGTTACACGCTTACCTTACATTACTAAAGGGGATTAATTCTCTTATGTAACCTACATGTGTAACACTAGTATATATTATATAGGTGTTGCTTCAAATGGGATTGCCTTAGGTCTTTTAACAAGAGTACTTAAGTCCATGTACATATTATTTGCATGGCTAGGTTTCACTTTCATCCAGTCCAGTGCATTGCACATGCAGTATGCTGACTGAGTGAGGTCCATTCATAGTTAGTCTTAGGATAATGGAATCATTGTTCTTGGTTGTGGAAAGCCGGCATTTTGAACTATATACGAATACAGTTGCTATTATTCCAACGCAATGCCTTGGTTTCTATGCAAACGTTCGTCGTGCACAAACTTAGAAATGCCTCTATGTCCCAAGTTTGCACCCGTTTTATCTTAACTCATAATTTGAGACGGACTAGATAAAACAATTAGATGTCTACTGAAGGCGGTTACCAACTATCCGCATCCACATCGACTGATATCCTATCCACACTCCATCCCCTGAAAAAAGCGTTTCATTGTGTGAAATTCAATGGGAATTGCCTGCCTGCCTGAGAGCTATCGGAAACCAGCTTCCTCCACCATGTCTCCTGCCTGCATTCAGCCACATCTGGTTTGTCAACAGTATGACACCAGCAAAACGCTTAGTCCTGCATTCAGCGTATCAATAGTTTCTGACCCACTTGACCCTTAAATCAGCCTACCTACGGTGATGGATTGGCCATGGTGTTGAGTTCATATGGAGACTGTGATGAAATGGCGCGCCATCTTAGAATGGCATGATTTAACAAAGCCCCATTCCTTGCTAATCCCTATGGCAAATGGGTCTGATTAGTGCACTGTGCTAGCCTCCTGATAAGGATGCTCCGATTGGCTCTTAGGAAGGAACCACAAATCCGCCAATACGCATCCTGCCATTGCCCGCTACGAAAGAGAACTCTTAATTCCCGTACAAGCACACTGTACTTAAATAGTAGGATTTCTGATAACGGCGTACTCATTATCATTAGGAAAAACCCAGCTCCTACCCACCCACTACCTTGAATCCAACCCACATGTATGTTTAATGATATTGATAAGTTATCATAATACGATAAGGCGTGATATAATTGCCGTGTCGTGCGTTTGATATATTTATACACGAGCGATCTGGGGAACGCTTGCGGTGGTTGTCATGTTGGCTTGAAGAGAAAAAAACAAAGGGATAAAATTGATAATTTCACCGCAGTGCATTTGCGTTCTTGTTAAAGACGCTCATCTGCCCTTAAGAAAAACAAATCGATAACCGTGTTAAGTCAAGCGTGAGATCTGTCTGTGGGAAACTGGGAATTTTCTGCCAAGCATCAGCTAGAGAGTCCGCCTGCATGCTTTTCTTTCCATGAACGGATTGCTAGAACCTGTCCGGGTAATTCCTCTAGCATCCGTTCTCATAGCCTTTGACATTTTTTACCTGAGCTTGTAATTAAGTGTAGTTTTGAAATCGTGCCTTTTTAAAATTTAATATTTAGAACATTTCAATTAAATTAATCCAACTGAATTATCTCTTATTCTCTCGTTAGGAATCTGGAACCATCAGAATATTAGTTTCATATCGCTGGATATGTCAGATTATCTGCCTTGCCAGGAACATCTGAAAAGGTTCCAAGTCAATTGACTATATATATATGCTCCAGAGTAATCACTCTACATTACAAGGTGTATGCTTCATTTCGTAACCAATACCCTGCACTATGCAATAACTGACGATGGATAGGATCTTGGAATAGAAACTACGCGTTGCTTAGGGCGCCTACGAACAGATTAATTCTCAATAGTCTCCAATCATGAGGGATATATTGGCATACCATGCAGATTGCCTGGATCGTGCTATGCTGATCTGTTTTCAATTAGCATAAATTGGAGTACCACTTGCAGCTTTTCCCCCCTCATGGTGCCGTCATATTTGCATCTGATATAACATCGCCTCATTGCATGGTACTATTGTATGGGAAAGTCCATGGCCTAAGTGTTGCTGGTATGGTTTGTTTTCCTGTCTTGTCTGTTACCTATATGTGCCGACGCTCGTGAACTTTATTTCCCTTGTTCTCAACCCATGAACAAAGGCCTTCTCGGCCAGCCATGCGTCCATATTATGGCCAGTGGTCAAGACTCGCAGGTGATTCTAAATATAGCCAATAGGTTATTCCGACCCGGACACATGTTCAATCAGCGTCCGCTAGGTGACGCCCCGTCACCGGAAGCTGGTACGTCACGTGGCCAAGCAGGTACTCAGGCGGGGTTGATAGGGGGCTTTTAGCGCGTCTGGGGAGCCAACCCGTGAAAGGCTTGACTGACCCTGTTTGACGGTCAACCGATGACCTTTGTTGGGTGCACTATTGGTGTGATTGTTATTATTGTTGTGACGATGACTGTTAATAGTGACCCACATTCATCAGTATCCCTCCTCTGACATCGCTCAGATACATGTCAACAATGTAACTTACTCCTCTAACCGTATGGGTATCAGTCCTTTCAGTTCACACCAATATGTTCTTACATTATTAATACTCGTAACTTGGTTCATGCCATATAATAAATCATATTGTTAAAGCTACGATCCTGACCCATTCTAAAACCCCATCCATTTCAATGATTCGACTCTTGAATCGGCCTCATGGTCTATTTATGATATACTAGTATCAGCCTTGGCCTGCTTCACACCAACCATAATTCTATCCGTATAATGACCCTATTTGTGGAACCAGACCTGTTATTTCCTTCTTATATCCTCATTAAAAGCTTTCCAACACCAATGGGATTTTTGACAGATCGATGCCGAGGCCTTATATCAAAGTCGCTGGGACAGTGCAAAACAAATCGGTTCAGGAGTAAATTTATCTTAATGCCAGGAATGGGATGTAGAACATAGTTTAACCTTCCGGAACTAGCCTACATCATGGCTAAAATGGGTGAATTGCGTTGTTGTGCACAGAGCTATACATAAATGTTTGGATAAATGTTTAGCTCAGTTGTGCATCATCGCGAACTCAAATATAAACTCGATCTCATATAGGCTACCCAGTAATAGTGACAGCTATGCATTTTCAATCCCTTCTGCTAAAGGATCTGCCCTCCCCATATTTTACCCATGACATATGGAAATGACTAGTGACCCTTGGCCTAAATCCTGACTAGTCTCGATGGCAGAGTGTCAACAGAAAGCCTGGGGGTCAAGAGCCAGGTGATTCGTAATGAGATGTGGTTTCTGACCAATGCATAGCGTGGGCCATTAGCCACAAAAAAATTAAAAGTGTTGCTTGTTCATGTGTTATAGTCCCATTATACGGACCAATTTCATCGAGCCATTCTTCTCCGACACAAAGACAATGTCTATTTTAGCCACTCAGAAAGTCGGTGTTTGACTTGGATTTTCTGGCAATTATTAATGCCTATTGACTGTCCTAATGCAATGACTGTATTGCCCATAGTAGTCAACGCACAACCGAAGGTGCTATTCTTAGCTGTTGCCTTCAAACAGGCTTGAAAAGGTATTAAACATCTTATACTAGAACTGCGACAAGCTGCTTGTTAAAAATGCATGGCTTTGGCATCCCACCTTTCTATCATCTCATTGTCCCCCAAATCCTCCCATTTTATCCACCCTCTTCCCCCACCGCACCATTTGTACCTTGCATATAATATAGTATATTCTAAAGTTCCCATCCGCATTAAATTGGTTCGTTCTCATGCTATACCTATAGTTATCGGTTTATGCGGTTTAGGGAGGCTGTGGCATGAGATGGAGTAGTTGGGAAGCTGTGGAGAGCAAGGTGGAGGGGGTACAGGAGGATGAGGAGGCTGACAGGGACCGTGTACAGCTTGTATCAAGAGAGGACATCCTCTCAATAATGCACAAGCTTCCCTCTACAGCGAGGAAGCAGGCGACTGGAAAATCATGCATTTCTCTCCTGAGTGGACCCAACCTAAACTCAAGCATCCTCCATCATTATTGACCGCACCAGAAGCTCCATTGTCCGCCTTCACCCTCTGCCCACCACCGCAAATAATGCCTTTAATTTACCTATCTGGCCAGTACCCACCAGCCATGTATGCCCTGTCGCTCCGTTTGCTTGCAATGCAAGATACACGTTTTACTGACAGGGAGAGCCTCTTTGTTTAATCCCTCTCGTATGGTTCGGTTCTCTGATGTATAGAAAGTTTCTTTAAAAATACTCTTTTGAAGAAAGACAAAATATGGCTCTCATATAGACATTCGAACACTTCATTGTTAAGTATGCACTGAAATCCAATACACCCACGACGTTCAGAGGAGAACACAAATGCTACATCGATGCTTTTTCATCTTGTTTACTCGCCTTCTTATTAAACAGTGGCTGTGGCTTGGGGACGGCCTTGGTCCCTGCATGGACGAACATGAGAGCTTGTGGCCGTAGGACTAGGAATATGTTCGTTAATGTTGATAATTGGATAATGTCTGTCATATCTGATTTATACCTGCGGGCGCATTGTTGGGATAGGATCCTCTTAGAGGAGTTTCTCCGTATGTATCTTCTTCGTGTCTGGTCTACTTTTGAAGTTATAATTGAAACGCCACCGAGGAAACAGTCTAGATGTATTGCTAAGATGGTTTGGAAATTTACTTTCTCTCTCCCCCTCGCACCTTTTTCGTACGAACAGTTATATTAGAAACGCTTTCTATGTAAGCCGTATAATTCATTTGTTTTTATTCTTCCCACGTGTTAGTATCCTAATGAGAAGTCTTAATCCCGTGCAGTAGTGAGGAGTGCAAATTCCCTCCAAGGTGTCTATTCGTAAACAGACTCACTTTCTGAGTTTTCTTTCCTCTCGTGAAGTAATTAAGAAGAGAGGGGATGCATGGCAATATCCCTCTGCCCATAGACAAACTGCTAGTGAATAATCCTGTGGATTACCTAAGCTTTCCAGTCGTTTAAGGAGAAAAGGTACTGGATAATTCATTAGCCACTCTTACCTCACCGATGCCTATAATCAATAGCTCATCCTAGCAACGCCCAACACCTCCCTTTTAAACAATATCATGGGCGAGACAGGTTGGGGAACAACCATATAAGTGGTCGACTTCAGATTTAGCTTGTTCTTGAAATATATATGAAGGAAAGGCGAACACACGTTTATCGATTCATTGCATATATTCATATTATGCATTGGAGTTTAGTGAAGCACAAATATGCTTCAGTACTCAATAGTTTTGAAATATTTCTGCCATTTGATGTCTGAGATGTAATGTTGCCTTAATTTTTATATCATTTGTTCCCTTCTGGTTGATTTCCATGGATGTTGTGATCGTGTTTTGACCTACCTAGGCAGATGATCAATTTGGTACCTAGAACTGATAAAGCTAGAACTTAACCGCATTGTTCCTATACTAAATGGAGCAACTAGATTTATGACCTTAGTTATTCGCTGAATGCATCTATATATTTATGAATATGCTTGAGCCTTATATCTTGGACCATTGAGATCCATATATATCAGCATTATAATGCTTTCCTGGCCTCTCCCTTCTAGTGTCACACTAGACTGCTCTGACGTATCGATAGCTAATGGCGAAACGGTACCGATTAATTAGGATTCAACAACTGCCCCTGCTATGGTTCAATGCCTATTAGATAGGTTTATGGTTTATCCTTCGGACAAACTTATTCCATGTCGGGCCTGGATGGTATATGTTATCGTTCATATTATCGACTACTTCATGTTTTATGTAGGCCAGGGCCAGCACCTGTTTTATACGTGAGGGAAATGACTGGAATTTTAAATTGTGTAACCGACCGAAGAGAGTGAAGCAGTAATTTGATATGTTTGCATTATTAAATGTTATGTAATAATCGAATTGCTAAGCTTAAATATTTAATTTAATTTATTGGCCAGTAAAATATAATATACAAATCTTTCACAAGCCCCTCATATCATTGAATCAATGTTTAATGAGTCGTGGTGGTCTGTATAAAGTAAGAGTTATGCCAATATGGAAGGTCTGTTAGTATTGGTTGAAAACCATTATTACTAGTATTTTAGCTTGTTATAATGTGGCTGATATCAGCCGATATTGCTTAGCTTCCGACTAGAACATTACTCTTGTCTAAGAATATTGCCAGTGGATCACTGGTGCCTTGAATATTGATTAATAGATGTTTACTCCTTAGTACTTACCCAAACCTTGGTTAACATTATAACAGGGAGAAATGCCGTGTCCGTACTTGTATATGCCACCAATGTATTTGACCTTCAGTACTTGATTGATATTAGTCCTACAATAATGTACGACCAACAACTGCAATATAGAATAATGTTCACAGCTCTGGATTGGCGTTGGTGGTTATATTTGGTGGCCTATCATTTGGTTCTTTTTGGGGGGAGCCAACCTTATTTTGTAGCTGCATCTGTTCTGACTACCAACGAGATAGTTTGCTCTATCAGGAATATCAGACAGAAAGTTACCGAATTGCCAATGGGAATAGCGATGGAAATGGAAATAAATGATTTGCTGTCGTGAAAGTTTTTTTTACTATACTATGCCATAAATTATAGCTTATATGCCATAAATAGCTTAAATACCTACCGCTTATTCCCATTCCGAAAGTTTCCTTTTCGAGTCGGCACTATATAAATCATATATATAATATATGACACATCGCATGGAAATGTTCTTTCTAATCATTATTGTAACAGTCGGAGCCTGTTATAAAAGCGTATTGTTGTCCTACAGGAGGCTATCAACCCATTGTTAAGCCATATGAAATGATAATGTGACTATATCGTAGGTTATCATTATCATTGCCAGACAATAGTGGCATTTTATATAATAGAACTGCTGTAGGTGTTGATGAAAACTAAAGCACCATTTTGTGATGTAAGTTGGGCCAGAAATAAGGATCTGCAGATATTTAATACAATATATGCAATGCATTTACCAGACTAGTATTTAATTTCATTTTCCAATAATGTAATGATCTAAAAGACTATTAAAGCATAACAAAAGTGTGTGGTGTTTGTTATGTTTATCGGCAGAAAATCTTCTGCAATGCAAGCATTTAGGCCTCTTTGTCCATCAGCAGATTATATATTTACGACAAATGGATGATTAAAATCCTCTTCCATGAATCAACAACGGAGCACACATCTTGCATCATTCATGAGCGCCCATTTCTTGGTATATATCCTTCCTTCTCGCGATCCTCCTCCTGGGAGTTTGAGTCATAAATTCTCGATCCTGGGAGCGCTTATTGTTGAGCGTTCGTTGGCTACTAATGGCACACTTATCTGGTTTAATAGGAAGCATGTACATTTGCAATAACATTGCAGCACTGGAGTGGAATATTAGCCAATTTATTGCAACGCATTTGAGACTTGTTTACATTTACTCCTTTATACTGCAAGGACTTTAAAAGCGTGGGGCTTAGTTGGGATTTCTGCTAATTTCTTTATCTTCGGGGTTAAGACCTGTAGTGGAACCTGGTCCTTCTCTCTTCGGGGTTTTCACTTTCACTTATGCCTATGTACGACCAGATCCCAGTTACCCATACACAGCTCTGCCCCAGAGCTTTCAGCCTAGCAGATTATGCTAGTCTCTTCTGAATAGCAACAGTCCCTTGGCACTAAGATTGCTTACACTACATGGCGTGGTGAACGTCTCCCGATGCCGATTTCTTTTTGCAAGTAAAGAATTAAGGAGTGGCCTCAAGGGTATCCTCTTATTTATAGTTCTTAGCTCTTCCATTGTATCGTGTGAGCTAAGTAATTACCCAGTTCACGGTACAAATATCTAATGGCAATTATTTGAGGCTGTGGATGGGAAATGAAAGCCATTTCCTATTAGTTCTGAAGCTGGGTTATTCCATCTGTTATGACCTAGACCATTTGGGAAAAATATAACCTGTGTAGCTATCTCTCAGTGTACCTTTGATGCGAAATAGGGTCTGAACCAACCCATTCTTGAAAAATGCATGCTGTCGGGAGATGTTGCTGGCCTAATCTCTGAGAGCCAGTTAGTGTATGATAACACTTTCTGTGGGGCCTATAGATGAAGATTACCTACAAGTCTTGCTAGGACTTGTGTCTACCTGCTCGGCTTTGTTCTCTAGCATGTTTCAAGTCTTCTTAAGTTCTGCTCCTCTGATGTATGTACGCACCTCTCAACCCAGGGCATCCATCATCCACCATTATTTTCTTGCTGTGGGAGAAAGTTGCTCTGTACCTTCCGTCTATATAATAGAGGAACCTAGTGTGGGTCGCAGGGAAGCCTATTTCGGGAAATTTCCTATCAATTTACTGCACATTTCTGTGATTATTTAGTCCCTTTTTATGAATTGCTGACAAAATTGTCTGCAGGTAATAGGGCGATTAAATTTCAGACATCAGTCCTTCCCATGCTCCAAACACGCAATCCATGACATCAAACAAACCCTATTTATATCTCCATAAGTAGCCATGCAATGGTTAGCTTTCCGCGCCCCCCTCCAAGGTCGCCATGGTGGCCCTAATATTACAATATTGCCACAGTATACGAATCTTCCGCCACCCTTTCCTTCCTTATATTTGGACTGGGCTATTTCACACATTTCATTACAATTGCCTCATTAAAAAAATATGTATGCATTTGTTTGAATATTGAACATTTTTATTTAGAAATAATAATATAAAAAAGTTGGGCTACCGTAGTCGGAAAACCTCGCTCACTTCCAGCGCTCAACCCTTTCCCCATACTATGGTCGCGACGCCTTATCGCTCGCGATAGTCGCCACACACGGGACACCTCGACCAGCTGGTAAGTTGAGGCAGTCGATGAAGGACGATGATTCTCTGGCATGCAGCAGCAGCAAGCCGCTCCATGGTGCCCACAGCTTTCCTCCACGGTCCTACTGCGTCTAGTGGAACCAGGGATGTCGACATCGTCCCCCATTCCACGTTCACCATCTGTACCGGTCAGGGTACGCCTAACGGGGCCAGTTTAATGCTGAATAGTGTGGCCAATAAAATAATAAGCTGAGGGATTTTTGCCCAGCTTTAATATTGACAGGTTGCACACATATTTGTAGTGAATAAAAAGCCCCCATCCTCTCTGTCCCAGGCAACCAAACATACTCGCTATAGGCGTTCTCGTGGCCCGGACAACTGTCAGAAGGGTTATCCCAGACATGGTGATGGATTTGGATTTGGCTAGTCCTGATGGTGATTAAAGGACACTGTATAAAGTCCAATCAGTATATTTAATTGAAGCTATTAGATGTTGACTAATCAGTGCTGGTTGCTTTTCACTCATCACTCAGTGTTCAAGGGATTGCATCCAGGATGTTAAACATAATCCCTCTGTCACTGCACCCGCAGTATCGATATTTCCTTAGTCGATCCTCATGATAACGACATCAAGGCAGAACTACAATGGCTCTTAAAAACTAAAAGTTGTGGTTTTATAGCGAAAAGAGAATTATGAAACTGTCCGCACTAGACCCATCTTGTTGGCTGGCCCAACAGCAGGGGTGAATGCACGAGTGTCGCCAAACCTAACCCCGGTGACGGGCGATTGGTTCCATAAAACGGTGATCACGTCCTCCCCGAGAGCTCGCTTGATCGCTGGCGACGACGATTCAATTGCTTTGGGTATTACCGCGGAAGACATGAAATGTTGGAGAATATGGCTGCTCATCTTCCCTAATGCCTCTTAGCGATATGACTTGGAGTGTTTTACTAACCAGCTTTCGTCTTTTATCTGTAGGCTGGACGTGTTTTTATGTAATAGTGAGATCCCTGAGGCATACTGTTTCTTCTTTTGGCTGTATGACTCCCATTTCCTCGATGTCGATCCTTTGTCAATGTGTCATCCTAGGGATAGTATTTGTGAATGTTCTGCTTGGAGCTTAATACGATTATTTACATAGAGAAAAGGCTAACCTTTAATGTTTTCCTATGGATATTAAATAATGTTCACATTTTGCCTATAGACGTTCCTATACATTGGTAATTTACTTTTATAAGGTTCCAACCCGCTGGTTAATTATCCAAATACAAACTGTAACAGCCACTCTTTTATGTATACAAAACAAATTCCGCGGTATCATATCCACAAAAAAACCTGCTGCTGTGGTCCGTGGGAAAAAAGGAACTTGATCAGGACCCGAGTAATTAATCCCTGGCTTGTTGTGTGTATGGCTGGAAAATCTTTGATCTGGACTTTTAGAATATGTCAGCCATTGTCCCCCTTTCCTTCTAATTATTACATCGGTTGCGTTGAGAGAGCAACAATTAGAACAAGTTACAAGTAGAGCAGGTGCAATTAGCTTCGGCATTTAGCCAGTGGCTGTGATCAAAGACATACGAGTAAAAATAAAACCTTTCTCCCTGACTGAGGCTTAAATATAGATGTGGAAGGGGGAAGCACTTTTTTGTAAGAGCTGCTGTTGAGATTACAGATGTGTACATACATATGTGTACGTTTTGGCTCACAGCTTCTGAGCACTCTCTCAAAGGATTCCAAAGTGGAATTAACTGGGCTAGTAGGTTAGCGATAGAAGACTCGATTATCTCTCAATTGGGTGTGTATGTCTGTAGATGGAATTTTAGATAAGGAAATATTAAAGATTGTTGTTTAGAGTGAATAAATGTCATCAGGTAATTTATATGATGCTCTTGTATATGTCTATATAATTGGCAGTAACTAGGTTAACCGATTACATCTACTTGGTGAGTGTTATAATTGAGTTGTAGAAGTATTAGTGGTGGAATAACATGCAGTATGTATGACACCCAGTCACCACGAGTGCATTTCTCCTGGTGTTCCCATCGATGAGCGATATTAGGGTGTTTTCTTGGTACAAGCTGCTTGAGGGTGAAATCAGGCGTGAAATTCTGCACCAATAGCGGATCAATACGAGCCTGGGAGGCGCAACGTATGATAACCAGTCAGTTATATTGATGCTCCCTTGAGAGTAAGGTGGGTGAGGGGGTTAGGTGGGAGGGGGTTGAGGGATACCAGGGATGGGGAGATAAGCTTTCTGCCAATACATGGGGTCAATTTGTACACTAGTTCCCTCCCCCTGCTCACACTATCACCCCCGCCCCCGAATCCTGCTCATCTTCTATTGTACGCTCTTCACTGATCGAACATAGATATTGGAAGATTATTGGAAGGCAGTTCCTCGCCTGCATTCACCATTTGCCTGAACCCAATACCTCCCTCCCCATCTCTCTCATTTCAGGGTCCATTCATCCATGCACTAATGAAAACAAACATTCTTTATTCCAAAGCGCACCCGTTTACGAGAACGATTAGAAAAGGGTTTTAGGTTTATCTGGAGCAGTTGTAAAAAGGTTTTGCATGGCTATGTTTGGCTATTGATTCGTTGGGATGTGTCGGTCTGAAAATAGCTTTGACACGTTGAGCTAGCTTATGGCTATAAATAGAGGTTCCACTGCAGTTTATTGAATGTAAACGTAGACTTTCATTAAAGACTTCTGAAACAAATTATTGGTTGGGGATATAATTAGAAGAATTACTATCTCAACGACCAAATATTGATTATGCTTCGGTTGTGCAGGCATGCTATGGAACCCCTGTAGAGGCCTGTTACTAGGGTTATGAAAACACACAACATGACATGAATGCTCCTCCGACTCCACCGTTGGTCAATATTTATAGTGTCACTGGTCTCCAAATAGTACTCCCCGACTAAGGGTATTGCTGGGCTGCTGGCTAAAAAAATAAATTAGTGCGTTAATTAGAACCCTTTGCCACTTGGTACATTCTGGCCCCCATTCGGTTAAAACAGAAATGGCCCCCCTACTACCATGCAATTCCCCCCTACTCCAAACCTTAACAAAAACCCTGATCATTATATTACAGCCAGAGTACTTTCAATGCTGAGCGAAGAAGGCCTGGTTCAAATGCGCTCAACTTTGCAAATATTTCTATTCTGAGTATAATGATTTTGTGATTTTATGCTTTAATTAATCATAATGAGAAAACTTCCTGTATTGGTAGGAGTGTGTCTATTTCGTGAAGATGCCGTATTTAATGAAGGAGATCATACTTCTAGATTAGTTAAACCAGCGAGAATAGAATTAATTTAATATAATTGTGGATATATGATATGCAGACTTTCGATTTCATTCAAAGGACAGTTGTGATCTATTTCTCCTTTACCCATTCTTTAATAGCTCTGTTTTCATACAGTTTAATGTACGATCATAATCATTTCATCTGTTCCTTTCTCTTTGCAGGTAAGATTGAGTGACGATCGCTGGATGATCAGTCCACGTTTATATCTTCTGATATTTAAGAAGATATGTTCTCTCAGCAGCCAGGTCTTCCCCCAGGTGATGTATTTTTTTCACCCTTTTATAGGGCTCTCCCTCAAATCATACTGCATTATAAGAGGCGGTCATGGGGAATCTTGTTTTTTTTTGGCAGTTCCATTCTTGATTCACTTACTTCCAATACAAACCACTTTATTGGGATTTTATTAGTTCTCTGCTCGAGGAACAACGAGAGCCCCACGGCTATCGACCTATAGACCTTATTATGCGAAATATGTATTTTATGGAAGAGGACAGGAGCACTATTTTTGTAGTAGCTAATTAATGGTTGACGTAATCCATCACTCTGGTGCTAATTCCTCCTGGGTGGGACACTGACCACTTACAATATTATACCTTTATGATTAGATGACCTCACGGCACTTGGGGTTATTGTCAGACTGCAAGATGTAAGAGAAGGGGAGGTCTTACCAGTAATTCGATATTGAACCTGCTTTCATGCAAGTGTATTACACTACAGCTTTAGGTCCCGAGCCTGTACAAGGAAGGTAAACGAGGGACGTGGGCAAAGGGAAACACATTATCCCCTTCTAGGCGTAGGCTAATCTAGAGGCTGCTATAATCAAAGACTTAGAAATTGGCATTATTGAATTAGGTGTCAGAGTTTAATCTTGAGAGAAGTAGAGGGACGAGTGGTCGGTACACTGAGAAGGATGGGGGAGAGGGAACAGGGGCGGACGTCCCTGACTGAAGCTATGGATGGGGTAGATTGATGGGGATAGTAATAATGGAAGGGGCGTGAAGAAAGCCCGAGGAGGACAGTTAGAAGGATGTTTTATTTGAATGAAAGCTACTCGTGGAACATTATGCAATTATAAAACATAAGAGCAAGACAGAAGCGAGAGCAAGAGCGTGGGAGGAACGGATGAGGGATAATTCCTAAGAAATGAGAGAATCTAAAGCGCATCCCCACCAATCCATGTCATAATAGATTTATCTATGCGCAGTAAGAAGGCACTGTACTGGACCGATGCCTTTAATACACACAATGCATTTCCTGGAAAATTTAGCTAGACCTCATCAATTAAACGGATGATTACCCACCACCTGCTATCATCATATCAGGTGACATAACGCAATTAAAGATGAGAGGTTCGCGTTGGTTCATTGCCTGAGGAATTATGGACTCTTGATTATGACTCCCAGAATAAACGCCATTACTTATTCAGATATTAGCACGATTATTACCACTCGGCGGTACAGTAATCGCAAGGCATAACCGATAAAGCTAACTCCGGGTAGAATTATACTCTTGTACATGGTTAGATTAATGTAGCAGAGTTATTATTTATGCTGCTTATGATAAGATTGTGTAACATGCCCTCTCATTGCACCTGGGGAAATCTTTTACTTCTCATTTCTGGCTCTCGATCCTATTCTCGAGTGGCGCCAGTCCCATTGTCAACCAGGGATCGCTTTATTGGAGCCAAAGGTGCTCTCCAGTACCGCCAACCCCCCACTCAGACGAACATACACAGAAAATATGTTACCACATGTATTTCTGGATCAAAAAGCGCTCTCGCCCCGCGCTCTTGGCAGCGACAGCTTCCAATATAAATAAACCTCTGGCTGTACACGAAATATTCGCTGATATATTTGTTGCTTAAAATGTCAGCATGATTTATGACAGAACGGCCATGTGTGCTGAAATTGGGAATGTACATATATGTGAACGAAGAACGTACCGGGGGGAATTCTAGGTGTTTTAGATTGAAATATTGCTATGTGCGACACCGATATTATCAATTAGAGCACCCATTATGTATATCATGTAAAATTGCCCTACCTCTCATCTGATATAAATTCACAATTTGTATCCAATTAGTATCAGTTTTGATGTATACATACATGTGCATTAATGTTATTATGCTCTCAACGTTGATGCTTTAATAGTCATGTTCATGTTCTAAAGGCTTCCAAAGGGAAAGTCACTTGCTTATGTACATCGGTGTGACTCACACAGAACGCCACACTAAGAGACTTGTTATTGAGTTATATAAAGCCTCCCTTTTACATTGTATCCTCTTATCTGTAGAACGCATGGATTTATCTTCGCTCTTTTCCTTTATTATGAAACAGAGTGCCTCCTAGAAGGAGGAGAAATAAAATATCTCACCGGGGCTATGGGCCTCGCTTACTAATGATATAGAGACCAAAATATGGCATAGTTCACCTGACATATGACCACTGCTTGGGCTCCCATTGGCGTATTCACCTCAGCTGCTCTTTGAACAGAAAAAAACCCAATAGTCACTTAAAGGTTGGACTTGTGGCCTACCTGCATATGACGTTCGTCGTTGGCTTGGCTAGAAATTCCAGTCCATACCCATTACACTTCTTATTCAATATGCTTTATAATTGAAAGCCTTCTTTGATGTGCAAAATTTAATTTGACCTTTTCTCTTTTGTGAATTAGTAACACACATCCATTTGGGCTGTAATATCTCTAAACGGGACATTTCATTATCTGTTGTTTCGTAATGACTCCCTTATGCTTCGGGACGTTACTCAGATTTTCTTTTTTATGACTAATGGAAGCTGATTTGCCAGTTTAAATCTCGCCGTGTCTGACGTAGATTTTTTCCTGGATTCTTATGATATTTCCTTATATGGAGAAACCCAACATTGGTCCGGTCCCGCATCATATCCTCATACGATATATGTATTCATATCTGCGCTGAAAATGCTGACACAAACTTACATCAAACTTTTTTTTATAAATAATGAACCACATGCTTCTCAGCTATGTCAGTCTTTGCACATTTTCCGTGAACCTCGGCAGGTTTTGCTTGGATAAAACTTGAGTAAACAATGAAGACGATCCGGATCTTTGCCGCCTTACCTTTTAGTCTTGTGTTGGTTATGAATGATGTGTGTGAACACTGAAAAGGTCAATGGATGGTTCACCGTAAGAACAAATCCATTTATAGGACATCCGCTGTTAAAATAGCTTCCATCTGCCATTTTCAACAAGCAAATTGTCCCTGTCGATTAAAGCATTTAATAGTGTATTTGACTTTAATACAGCTGTCAGGAAGGCTTACTTAAAAATAATTATTCACACTTATGAAATCCACACAAAGAGAATTACACGCCTCTATATTTTGATCTCAATTACTATAATCTTACAGGGAAATGAGGCTTATGTCAGCACTGATCTAAATTGTCATTTGGGAAACTACCGCCCTCACCTGATTCTTAGTCACTGCTTTTGCCGCCAAATCACCCCTGTGGAATTTTATGGATGTACTTGTGTTTGCATAATACATACAGTGGCCTATTCGCAGAACCACCTAAAAGTGTACCAACCTAATCTTATAGTTACAGGTTGTTCTCATTTAATTCAGTGCTCAAGACAAGATATCAGTACATAAAGGGGTATGCATGTTTATGGACATATTGACATTAACTTAGCTTGGTTTCCCTCATCATTCATTCGTAAGTAATCGTCCATAATGAGAAATATTGCTTGGTTGGGAATGTATGTAGACTCGGCATTCCAGCACATGAGCCACCCACGCATGCTCTGTGTGTGGATGTTCTCCTCTGACTGTCAATATGATATCAATGCTACTATTACTCACTTGTGGATATGCCCCCAATTCATAATGTAACTAGACGCAGAACCCACTTTCAATAATGTCAACAAATGGTAGGTTCCGTTCGCTATTGGCTATTAAAGGCGGGGGACAAAGTCTATGTTTATTCGAACCCGAAGGGCACGAAGAGTAACTAGGCCAGCCTATATGTATAATCAACTTCCCTATTGCTAGGACTAGGAGACTGGGCATTCTGGGTTCAATACCCCTCCATTTCCATTAGAAACCCCAGAGGTCTTTAACTTTAAGTGATATCAATACGAAATCATGGCCTTTTCCTGAAAACCTTCTTGGGAGTGGATGTTTGCCAGCCGTCTACTAATAGCTACTAATCATACCATATCTGATAACAAAATATATACCTTTTATCATTACACAGTATCACTAAGAAAGACTAACAAAGATATCAGGATTTCAAATGTACATCTTGCATGACTCCATGAGTACATTAAAGGAATAGTACAATGGTCCCACAAAAAAACCTGTACGTGCGCGCGTTGAATACGGCTATTAGGGACATTTAGCAACCACAACGCACCAGCACTAACGCATCCACTAATTTTTGTACATTATTACTGTTGTGGGGATATCTCGAGAGGCTTGCAATACAGATGCCCTCGGCCTAGCGCCTCTTCAGCGGTATTAATGTACTAATAGTTAGTGGATCCGTTAGTGTTGCGTTGTGGTTGCTGAATCTCCCTATTTAGACTAGCCCTCGTCCCTAAGACAGATTAGTGTTGTTTGTAGGGCCCTACTGCAGATCAGGCTATGTTAGAACTGATAATCTTATGTCTGTTTATCACAATGTGGTAGAACGCCAGGTATTGATACATGTATGAAAACCTACTTTAAGATAACTCCCACCGAAGAAACTTGACCCAAGATAACTTGTTAGTGTCTAGTTGTGATCTTTGAACTCTGATGGATGGTACTGACTTTCTGTTCTCAGGCCCATCAATCACCCCTGGCCTTGTCTGATAATGGAAATTTATAGGAAAACAACATGATTTTTTAACAATAAGAATGCAGTATTTTTCCTTCCACCCTCCACTTGAAAATGCCAATTATAAAAGTTTATGAATACATGAAAGATATCCTGAGATTTGGTCCAGGAGCTGCTGTAATAGATAGTGAAATGTTCTCCTATAGTTATCGCTCAATTCCATTTCTTTTCGTTTGGTTTATCAGTATTATTTATATGATAGCATGTAGACAGGGGAAAGGTGGAGGATTACTCCTACTGGTGCACTCCATGGATCTCTATGTTAATTGATCCCTATCATATGTAATCCATAAAGAAGGCCTTAAACTCATCTCACATTTGCCCTTCTTGCCACACACAGTCATACATACTGGACCCAGGCTCCAGTATTTTCTCTAGATTTATGGACGGGTGGTACTTTGCTCCAGGGCCTGTCCTAATAATATGTAATAGAACCTAGAGCAAATTACTTCAAGTTGTGTGGCTCTTTCAGTTCAAACTTCAGGATCCGCCTGCCTATGGTTCCCGAAGTGGTGTGCTAGTTCAAGCAGTTGTACGATCCTTTCTGAGAAGTATCTTTACAAAAAATTAAGATGTTTGTCCATAAGTATATTCAAACAGCGACCTGCCCTGTTTTCACACGTTGCTCTACGCTATTTCTAATCAGTTCACTGCACACTTCCCGTCACAAACTTTTGGTAATGCATTTATTCTGGCAATCTGAATATTCCTGGGGCAAAACTTTCATTGGGACGATTTAGTTTTTAAAAGCAATGACTCCTACAAAAAAGGGATCCAAATGCAGACGAAAATTTAGGTCAGTGTCGGGGTAATTTCCCGCACCTGTTGATCTCATCGCTATGACAACATCATGCATATTCATATATTCCCAAGTCAAACGCTTGTTTTGGTATTTGGTGACGCCTGTTCGGTGCTCTATTTAATCCTGACATAATTACATATCATTAATGTATCAAATTGTCAGGGCATGAACATTATATTTTCTAGACAATATACTTATCAACATTATTCAGTATACTTTAATGATACTCTGACATGGTGGACGGAAATGCTTCTTGAATTAAAATACTAGTTGGAATTATGATATTTTACCTCCAATCCATTCCTCCCCCAAATTAACTTTCATTTCAACTTTCAATATTCAACTGGCAAATCGAGTGTCATTGCCACATCATCTAGATTTCTATACAAAGGATTTGACTCTTGTTAGAGCGTGCGAGCAGCCAATCTTGACTCATTATTTCCAAATAATCAACCTTGTGTGTTATCTAGGGTTGTGAACTCGGCTGAAAAGGGGACCAAATATCTAGGCGAGGAGAAATTAGTGACCTGAAAGGAACAAGTGCGAGTAAACCCAGAGTTTCACATACCATCGGGGTTTCTGACCTGTTTGGTCAGCCTAGGTGAAGGGCAGTCTTGCTTTATGCCAGAACACAAATATATCTTACAGTAATCAGCTGCCTAGGAAGAAAGGTGTATAAGTCTCTTCTTGTTTCCGATCCCTGTTATTGCTTCAGCTTTCCTGTGGACGTCCAATTTTGTCACCATATTTGAAAATTATGCTTCCTTGTTAGAAAGATGTGACCGTGGTGGCAAGGTTATGACGCTTCGTTATCGTTCTCTGAAAACAATTGTGTGTATAGTGTTCCTGTATCGGAAACTCTACTCTATTGTAAATCGAGGTTATCGAGATGGTTGCTGAACTAATCCTGTAGCCTCAATGAGACGTTCGGCATAGGGGAGTTTGGTTTGTTGCGCCTGTGAGTTATGGATACATTTTGCCATTAAATCAGTGACTGGGCATGAGATGTGTCTGGGCACTTCCCCTGTTAAGTATCTATCCGGCTCACTCCAAATATAATGTCCACTTGTAGATGTTGACGTACTTGAGGGAGATGGCATTAGAGCCATGGGTAATATATTATGACCAGCGATAAGGCAACGTGCCTTTCAGATCCCGATAATTCGTCCAATATCAGTTGCTGCTCGTTGCTATGGCACCTGAACTTACCTGTGTTGATCCCCATGCCAGCTGCAATATCGTCCTGTGGCATTTACCCCCTCCCTCATACCCCCCCCCCCCCCTCTCCCCCACCTTCCTCGTCCCCGTCCTACCAACACCCTTGCTCCAATCCATCCCTCATCTCCATAGTTACCTCAGCGAACCTTGTTTACAGTTTGATAGCTATAATGGCTGAAATAACAAAGGGGATGGCGATTTCCAGGCGTTTTTATTTCACTTTGCCTTCACGAGGTCTCATCCATAGAATTTGTTTGCTAAATATGATATAGGGAGGGATCGACCTTCTTCATATTTGCCATGCGGTTGTCTCATTAATGAGGGCATTCTTATTTTCTATTGATCGGGAAAGAGACAGCTAGCAGACACTGTCACCCCAGAATAGCCATGTCGTATACTTTAGTTGATGTCATTTTATCAAGATGTTCTATATATGATAGATGCTTAAACATGAATTAGATTTCAAATACTTTGATAACTCAATGCTCAGAGAAACAAACCTCAATGACAAGTTAGAATATTAGCAGGTAAACGGACGCTTAACGTGTGGATAAGAAGTGTAATACCCCGGTTGTTGAACTGTAAGTCCTTAATTAACTGTATACATTATTTTTAGCACGTTTAATATGAAGATGACCCCAGGGAGATCTGATAATGAATATTAATGATATGCATACTTATACTGTGTTTGATAAATGGGACGGTTTTATGTCCTCATCTTAAGCAGAAAGGACAATGTTATGGAGATAGTATTTTGGCAAGGATTAACCTTCTCATGTCGATTGAAATCCATAATTATTAATCATTATATCAATGAAAATAAAATCGTTACCATTAACTTTCCTTTTAAAATATTGATGATTTGATGTGATGAATTTATTTCTTTAGATTAATTCCATCACGGGTGGGGGTGGGGGAGATTCTCTATCTATTAGGAAGGGAGGTTTTCAACCCCACCAGGACCTACAAAATATAAAGTATAGGGTATAGAGGTTGGCTCAGTGGCGTGGGAATGTTGTGGGTTCAAATCCCTCCTGGTGCGACTGCAATTTCAGCGGACATCCCAGACCCCAACCCTCACGCCCGACCCCTAGTTGAAGAATAACTAAGTGCTAAACTAGTGCGGGTTACTAAAGAACACTTACAAAAACACCTTCTTTACAAAAACAAAAATCAGAAAAATCATATGACAATTGTGCTAATCAACAATCTTCTGAATTCCAAGTACACATGCAACGTTATCAGTGCATTATGCATAGATCTATATGGGACAATACAATCCGGTTCTATGTAAATGGAATGGAATATGAATTTAATAAAGCGGGTAATGGACCCACATTCTCTGGGTACCATACACCACTCCCCGTCATTCACTGTCCTGTACCAGCGTCTGAGTGACTGAGTAATTGGCTCGTACCTGGATTTCTCCATACCTTCTTCCAATATACATCACAATAGACATACTTTGTTTATTCCCATCCTATCATCCTTTGTTATGGCACTTGTAAATCTATGCCTAGTTATAGTATGAAGGACCCGCGTGAGGAATTATACTGAAATTATATGATTGCCCAGCCTCTATATTCTATTAAAGTTCTACCATTCCCCATTCTTGCAGGTATCTGTTCCCCTAGCTGCACGCACAGCTGAATTTCTTAATTTCCTTGATATTTAATTTGTACTTTTCCCTCAAGATCTATCTTATGTAAGGGCCTTTGACGATATGGAATGACGAAATTTTAAAGATATGGAATCTAACCATTCTGTTACATGTAATATTATTCTTATAATCTCCTTTTTAAATTGCACTTTAACTTTCAACTGGCTCTATAACATCATTACTACTCAGGTAAAATAGACAGTTATAAAGTGACTTCAGAAAATTGGATTACCAGAGAAGTGAGTCTGGATGTGTGCCTTTAAAGGGTCGACCAAAACAAACAGGGCATTCAGAGAATGAACTCGAGCTCAGCAGAGAGAACAAAAAGGGACGTGGATTGAATACTATTTCAAAATCACCGAGATAAAACGCCAGGACTCGGGCGCTGGATGTCAAAATAAGTAAGACAGTGACAAATACTTTGCTACCACGATGCTACAATACATTAAATTGCCATTATCCAGAAACGATGGGTATGTTTGAGAAGTGGTTTGCCCCAGTGGTGGATTTATCTTGTTCAAAGATGCAAAAAACACCTTGCCTTGCCCACTGTTCTTATATTGAGGGATCAATACGTTCCTGTTTCTATATATATGATTGTTTTGATATAGTCGTTCTGTGTTGTATAATAATATTCAAACTGTCTCGGTAATAATTGCTTTCCGAAATTGATTGTTTCTATTTAGGAGACAGTTTAATTTTAAAGCTTCTCTAACCGTAAGCTTACAGCTAGCTTGATAAAAGTAGTTGCTGTGATAAGTTGTGTAAATTTGAAATCAACTCGTCGATATAAAAGTGCATGTATAGTCATCATTTTATTTTATTTTAAAATCTTTACAAGGCAGTATTCGGCATTCAATGGTGTCGTCATGAACATAAGTTTTGAACAGTACATATTCCCTCGGGGTTCATAAGGTACGGTAATAAGATATGAGTTTTGGTTTGGGTCCCCATATAATATATTGATTTCATCAAAAAGTATATACTTTGCTGGGAAGGCATCTGGTAATTTTTGTTTTCAAAGGTAATGTATTAGAAAACGACGAAGATTCAATCACGTTTTGACGTCCTAATTTCAAGGTGCGATTGGCTATGTAAAGTTAGTGCATTTCTGCTGCTCGACACTATTTCCTATCAAATCCAGGGGGGGCTGCATTAGGCCACGACGTATGATAATGCATACAGATGAAAGTTGCACTGCAGAAGGTATTAGATACGTGTACGCAGGTATAGGAACTTGTACTCCAGGGGTTTCCTCCTGTTGGGAATCCCTGATACTACGCAAGTTGACCTTAACCGATGACCAAAGAGTACTTACTAACTAACTTTAGGACTACTGACAGGGAGGAATTCTTCTTGTTCGGCTCATCCTTGTAAAATAGCACGTTCCCACCCATCTTTAGGTCAGGGGCACTTCTGGATTTATGCCTCTACCACTCTTGTTCCCACCCACAGAATCCCTACATCTGATTTATAAACGTTTTTCTGCGAGAAAGTTGTAGCTCATGATACAATAATGATTATTGGCGTTTTACTTATAGACTTCCATTCACTCAAGATTTCCTTTAAATTAATTGCCTCTCCCTCTAATAATTTCCACATTTCTTCCCCTATACACCCACACCCACCCCCTTGCCTCCATTAGTAGGCTCACATTCTACATCAGTTCCACTAAGCCCACTCCTCAAAAAAATCTACCTGGTGCGATCTTGAGAAGGTGCTTTATCCGTTTTACCGCTTTGAGCGTGCGCTCTCATTCAATATTCCCTTGCGTGCTGGGGTGCGTTTAGGAAAATGGATCTTTCCTCCCGCCTCCTTTAATACAATCAAGCCTGCTATTCCTTGGCTCGCCCCTAGTTGGCCTTGCCCCAGTTGGGAGCTGGTCTCTCACTGATCAAAACCGGAGCTGTGAATCTATTTTACAACCGCCTCACTCAGCCGCTCCACTGTTGTACTTGTAGTGCAACTATCCAGGTGCAACCCAAGCTTGGCTCTTTGTATTGGAAATCTACTCTTTCACACTCAAATCCAGGTGGCGCTGGAAGACTTGCCTTAAGTCTTATTGGTGGTCCTAATCAAAATGATTTGTCAATGCTTCTTTTAATTTCCGATTGAATTAGATTTATTAAAGGAGAAGGAAACCTTATTTATCATTTAATTCTACCTGTCTAGCCAATAGCTCTCTGAAAATATATTCTGTTTAAAGCAAAAACCAAGGTTACAAGATTTTAGGAAAGGTTTCTCCATGAAAACTTGTTTAGGTAAGACTAAGAGAACGAAGTAGACCCTTAGCCCTGATATCATGTGAGTGCACCCAACTAACTTCATTGTAGCAGAGTTAGCCGGAATCATTGCAGTTCTCTTGAGTAACGAGGTTACAAATGGCAGGTCCTCTTCGATCTGCACCATGACCAGGGCATTTATCTGATTCTTTCTCTGTAGAGAAATAGCATGGTTCTTCCAATCTCACTAATGCAAAGCAAGAGAGTAAGAATTATACGCCGGGGAATTGAATTGGATTCATTCAATCCAATAGGCTTTCGGTTGCAGAGATGCCCTTGAGAGGTGCCCTCCGAATAAACCTAAAGCAAAGGCCCTTGTCTTTGATCAAGTACGCGACTTATTGTTATGGAATATTTATCATCGGGTGCAGCATAAAAAGACCCCAGTCTTAAGGCCTTCTCTGAGGATTATGATGAAGAACACATGGCGATTGGTGTCACGCAGTAGTGTGTTTGTAGTCGAGTTGTCACAATGATTATCCTGGGGTATTACTTGTGGAGCTGGGATGGATGAATTCTTCCGCGCCCCCATCGTTATGGAAAAAGCGTGGGGAACGGGACCAGATATTTTTGTTGTATTCTGAAATGGGTCAGATGCACCGGTTTCGGAAATGCCCTGGCAAAAACATTTGTTTGTCTTAAAACAAGCTATATTCTATCATATGGGATGTGAAATAAAGCTGCAATGCATATTTGATTACCGATTCTTTATCTAAAAAGTATCATAAATCTGATGACAACCTCAATTTCCCCCTGGATAGACGTCACGTTGTGTAATGTTATGAAAATACATACATGTGCAATGTTTATTTTCCTCTACTAATATTAATGAATTAAACGTTAACTGTAGTTGAAATCCCTCTGCGGTATTATCGATCCTTCGATAAAGATGGACATATTTTCATAATAGTCTTCCTCCTTCCCAATAGTAACCTTCCTCCTCCCCAATTCTTATCATTTTAACTCCAAGGTGGAGTTTAGGGAGAGTGATGTATGGGCTATGCCCTGGACGGATGCCTATATGTGAGAATTTATGGATGGCGTTCTGGATCGTGGGAAGGCTGTAGCCAGGTCTGGACCATAACAAAGGGAGAAATGCTTGTCCCTTGATATCATCTATACTTTTGCCATTGGCACTACCTCCCAGGAACCCTGTATTACAGAATACTCTATCGATGTGTGTATAAAGTTATTCAGCGTCCGAGAGGATCATGTATGGGAGAATTTTGCCAAAGCTGTTATCTTATTTGGCCCTTTGGAATTGTCACTAGACAGACCCCCTTCTCCTGGATGTCCCTTGTCGAAAGAAGATGACACTGGAGTGGGAGGGGCCCGGATGTGGGACGCTGGAGCGTTTGTGTCACCATGATGGATGTTGGGTTACGGAGCAGTTTCCATGGTAACCAATGAGACTCAGTCCCCAGCGTTCTGTTTTAGGAGAAGAGACTATCGAGGAAACTGGTGACTTGTCTCATTTGTAGAGGGTTTCAGTTGGTAAATCTGTGTTCTGCCTATCATGCCTATGCCCCTCCCATTCCATCTTGATCTGTCTTTTATCAGAGATAGTGAACTCTTACTAGAATAGAACAATTAATAGAATATGTGCCTTCTGTAATACCCAGACGCTTGTCTCCTGCTGCTGCTCTTGTTCGTCGTCTGACTCTACTCCTCTTCTTGCTGCTCCTTTCCTTTTCTCTTGCATTTCGTTGCCCCTGGACTACTTTATTTCCACTTATCTCCATATCCATCTATTGGCACTTGTCTTTTCACCTCCTCGCTCTCTTCTCTATCTCCTTCAGCTCCTCTCCTCAAATCTTCCCTCTCCTTCCCTCCTCGTTCATTCTCCCTGCTCTCCTCACCTCGTCCATCTGTATGCTATAGCAACCTCAGCTGTGTTGTTTGTGGCCGTGTTGTGAACGAGGTGCCAACCAGGCGTCCCTATCCAAGGTTAACCACTGGGAAAAGCGGGAAGAGTATAATGTTGTTCAGAAGCCATGCTGTTGTCCGCCGAGGCTTTTGCCTTACAAAATACGCTATGATTTGGTACCATTGGGAGTTCTCTCTCTATAGGAGTGAGACCAATCGCGAATGATGGATTTGCACTGGTACTTTCCCGCCGTAGCTCGCCGGGCCGCGAAAATGGAGCCCTTTGGAAACCTCCAACATGGTTTACTTGTCCAATTCATCATTCCGATATGCCTTCTTTCCGCCTCTCCATCAGAAATATCGAGGGTGAAACGCGCCTTGTGGGCAGGCGGGGTCAGCTGTGGTCCAAGGCGACTGTGTGGACGTTTTCTTAAGGATTATAAAATAAATGTTAAAGGCTAGTACATCCCTCTTGCAGGAGATGGATATTGGATTGGCGGAGTAGCAGATCACTACGCAGTTGTAAATAATGATAGATACTGCTGTCCTTGCCACAGCCAATTTTTCACTTTAGTGCCTGCGAAAGCTGCGGCCAGAATGCCATCGAGCATCAGGCAGTGTCCAGCCATTGGCGCATGTACTTCGCAACCTCTGCCCATGGCATCATCTCCCTGTTGCTGAACCCTTTATCTTTAGGCGGTGAGGACAGTAACCTTGGCCCTTCTGTGTTGGGATAGGGCAGGATAGTATGGGCAGGGGGCCCTAAATGTTTCCCTGAAGGCATGGCGAGGGGCTGGGGTGGAGAGGGTGATGGCCGTCCAAAAGCTCCGTATACAAACATAAGCGATGGCTAGCCAAGGCGATCTGCTGGCGCTCGGGGCAGTCAGTCCTGCCAAACGCTTAGTATCAACTGCCAATATTCAGGCATCGGTTCCATCAGAACTCCTACTCCTCTCCTCTAGAGACAACCCCGCTCCAAGAACCTCCTTATATGGGCCGACAGTAATAGGGTTCATTCGTGACATGCCTTACAAATTGCAGACATCCGACCTTTCCCCCTACTCTAGAATTCTACACAAAACCTTAACATCCTCAAAATATGGGCCCCACGCTATTAGTTCGGCTCTACACTTGTATTTTAATATCTCACCACTTTAGCTTCCCTTCCTTCTCCCAGCCCTACTCTCACTTGGTCTGGCCTTACTTCATTCGCCCTTACTCTCATAGGGCTTCCTAATAGCAAAATATTTCCTGTCTTCTGCAAACGAGTTACAACTGACCAGCCAAGAGGCGATTAAGGATCAGGCGAAGTCTATAGCCTCGTGCTCTGTTGGGTACCTACTTACCCATGATATTCCGTATGCAAGCTCAATTGAGTGTGTCTAGCTAATGTCTTTCTTTATCAAGAATTGTGCTTGGGCCTCAAAAGTGAACCGAGTTTTTCATCTGATTGGGAAGCATGGGAACATGAATATTCATTATTGTAATCCTGATTACCCTGGTGAGGTTACTATCTTCTTATTGATTGAAAGCCATTTGCTCGGTTGTAAGATATTAAAGGCTGAGTCGCCATGTATGCTTCTCCAGCAATGCAATTTCCCTGGATCCTCTATAAGGCTAGAGACGCCTGTTATTATCTTACCCATAGTCTGTCTTACTCCAAATCTGTATTACTCCTTTGGAAGAACTTTCTATACATGTATTTCATTTACAGTGCCTTCCTAAGCGTTCTGAGGCCCCTCCGTTATTACCATATACCCGTGCCACTGGGCCATGCTTTCCTTGGTAAAAAATAAATAAATAGATAAAAATCCATGCTGACTGTCTAGTCACCGGTAGCTCAATGAATAATGGCCTTATTGCTTCTACATAAAATACAGACACTAGAGCTGTCTGGAAAATTGTGCTAAGTAAGGGATTTTTCTGAGTAGAATAATACTAGGAAGGGGCGATGAGTGAAAGAGAAGTATTTTGGTATACAGACGATCCACCTTCTACCTAATGAAGAGACGGAGATCCTTGAAGAGTGAATGAAATAATTCAAAAAGGGAAATTGTTATTTAAATGAATTGTACTTTCTGAATATTATCAATTTCACCCGTTTATATGAAGGCAGGCTTCCTCTGAGCATGCATAGGTCTAAGTAGGTCCGTGTAAAAGGTACAAAGATTGCGTTGACTTCAGGCATTGAAATATACTGTATGGGTACCCCAGCAATATTTGCAGAGGGACGTATCATATCCTCTTCACTATTAATGGAAGTCTCGCGCTCAAAGTGAGGTGTAAGGTATCTTGGGGGTCAGACTGGGAAAAAGCCCTCTCCCACATTCACTTGTCCTGTTTGCTGGGATCTTGGGGTCTCAACTATGAAGGTCAGTTCACTCGAGGCCTGCTTTACGCTGTCTCTCGGCTAGAGATTCGGATTTTCCCACATCCCACGCCTGTGCTGCTTTCTTCCATATATGCCCGTGTAGTCCCCTCATATTAAATACGTTCGCGAGATATCGTTTTATTTGGGATGGGAGTTTTATTGATAGACATGACAGGAGTTATCATTAGAAACTCGTAGGCATGACATTTTTTTTAAATGTCTTTTATACTGGATTTGCAACATCTACGAGAGGGCTTTTTTAGTTGTCCCAGTAAACATAACGGTTTGCCGCAGAGATAGAGTAGTGTAAAGGCAACAATGAACTATAACGGTTATATATCGTTCTAGAAGTAGTTCCATTAATGCGTGTTGCATCATGACATGATGTAATGGCCCACTGCGGGATTGAATCGCTATTGATTGATATTAAAGCGCCTCTTTCATGATTATGTGATATTTATCAATTATTGATTTTAATACTATTAAATAGCTTCATTATACAAGGAGCTTGAACCTCAGCCATTGTTAACAGGGATTTATAGGGAACCCTCGATGGAATTGAAAATGTTAGGATAACTCTGCCCAGTAGGCATATCAAGAGGCTGACGAATTGCACTATCCTTTTTACCGCAAATTGTCATTGTCAAACAGCTATAAAATAGTGTAAATATGCCATGAATTCATGTTAAACTAAGGAAATCTTAAAGCTCTACCAGTGCCTATGAATATATATATTATATGACTATATGACAATATAGCCATTAAAGGAATAAACTATCTCTATGAAAGATGTGCCTGTTCAGAATATTTAGAGTAATATGACCATAGCATTGGGAAGACACGTACTTGCTTGCTTCCCCTAGCAGCTCTATGGGCCAGGGCATTTGTCTTGCGTTGTAAGGATGCAAAGGTCAAGTGTTGCCTGGTATACTAGAGCCCCAGAGTCGATCTAAACTCTTACCACGCTTCCAACTGTTCCTCGGTGACAGTTCCTGCCTGGGGATGAAATTCATGGGTAATGTAAAACTAATCACATTTAAATTATTATGAATGCTTCATCATAGGAAGTTATACTGTGGCTTGGCCTAGTTATGCTTAACAATGTGATTAATGTAATTAATTTATTGTTGATTACGTTATTCCAGTATGGTTAATATCTTGTCTGCTATTGGCATGGACGTGACACGAGGACAATAGATCTATTACCTAGCTGGGTGGACGCTTGGGGAGAAGAGGACAGCATAATGGTGGTTATGAGTTGGAATGGGCCTCAGTCCTCGGCTCTTCAGTAGTGATAAGTGCCCTTTTGGGGCTCCACGCTTGCCGGATCACTAGCTATCTCTGGGCCTTGCAACATCCCTGCATGATCCATATCTATTGGGATTTACTGTGGATCAGTATGATCAGGCTGAGCTTTTATCCGCGAGTTTCTCGCGTGCTTTATCAGAGATTTATATATCGCGAGATGGCGAGTTGGCAGGAAATAAGTCTGGCCCGGAAGGATCCGTTCGAAGACTCCCGTGAACTTACGGAAATAGATAATAATATGAACCTAGGCTAGATGGGGAAGAAGTGGACGCTCTTCTAGTGGTCTGACCTTAAGCCAGAACATGTATTTTGTTCATAAATGGTATTTCTGAGTGATGAATTGGCTTCAGTAAACATGCGGTGCCGCAAAAACAAACGACATTTTCCTGCTGATCGTGCAGATGTCAGAAGTCAAGGGGCTTACTATTGTCTGTCTACAAATATTTGATACACACACTGGATTATTGTGTTGGAGTGGGTTGTCTTTATTACATTTAGTAAACTAATTGTTTGGGGGTTCACAAATATTTCAGTATAAATCAGAGGAACCAAAATGTTGACACAGACTACTTCCCATAGCTATAGGTTCAGCGAAAGCTGCTAGGTTTTTATACAGCTTGCACTGAAACATAAAATTAACGAACAAAACATGAAAGGTACAATTGGTTTACCATCCATGTTTTAGCAATAAACATGGAGTATATAATAATAGTACTATTCTATGTTATGTACGAGATGTTGCGTCTCGTCCCTCTCACTTCCAACTGCTAGTAGTACTCAATTTTACACGACTCACCTCACATATCCTTGGGCCAATGATGTCAAGACACTCCTGCCAGTTATTCCACTAGTAGATGTTACTTATTAAATACCATCTGAATTCTTCTTCGGCTTACATAATGAAACAAGTGGTGAACTCATCGTTAGGATGTCTTTTTTGAATATCAAAGTGTATGGCAACTAAATGGTTGCCTTTCTGTACAAGCAGTAGTTGTGCTTTCTCAGGACATTGCCCTGCCGGCTTCGATTTTTCTTCACTATAACTCACTTAAGTTTTCCATTTCCAAGACAGACATCGACTGGCGTGTTTTATTTCTAAACAATTCCCTTTCTTCTCCTCTTCATTTTCACTGTAATTACTTCAAGACCATCCCGTTTCTTCCCCATCAATACTTTCTAACTTCATATCTCATAAAAAAAACACTTTCAATCACTTTCTTCATTCGAAATTAGAAAATGTCTTTGCAGCTGCAATGTGTTTACTAACGTGTGTGTATATGAGGTGGCGGGTTCAAAGCGCTGAAAGGGAAGACAGACTGGTTTTTTTTAAAAGTAAGAGTTACTAATTGAATCCATATTTAACACTAGTTCCATGAGTCACATGCAAACATGTCGATAAATTTGTCTTCTCTTCTACTTTACTCAGTATGAAAAGGGGTCCTATTAATGCCCCACCCTAGTTCCAAATAAGATTCTATACCCGCCAGCGAGAACAACTCTTATCTTATCTTATGAGCTTCCATTTATTCAACACCTTCAGCACGTTGATAATAAATACACTGATTATAGCGTGCTTTTATGCTTCACGCTAATTAATTTTCATGCAGTAAATACCAATGAATTGGGGGAAAAACTCATTATATGTTTCTAAACCTTGGTTTGTAAGAAAACTAATTAGATCCCAGGATAATACTCATGCAGGAAGACATGTATATCAAAGCATATTGATTATAAAAATGATAAGAAGTATGCCATATACGAAGTATTATAATGGTCATTCGCTAAGGGTTTTCTTTTAAGTAATGGCCAAGTCACAATTCTGTTTGCTTCAGTGTGCCTTCTAACCCTTTGTGCATTGTCATTTCCTCATTTCCTCAGTGGAATGACCCTCTTACGAACAACCTGCATATATTCATATAGCACTATCCCCTCCATTTTGCCTTCACCTTTTTATAAATTGCCAATTATTCCTCCGACTCGCACTGCATTTAGGGCCCGCACGTTGCTGCTCTTGCCCCGATACCTCACAGACGGGCGTCTGTTGTGGGCAGGATTTAGGGGCTCTCAAATCATGTTATCATCGTGCATTAAACAATCAAGCGAGCCCATTTATGGACCCAAGGATTGTATTAGATCAGGATGTATGCCGTACAATGGACACTGGTGCTTTGTCGTAGATAAGCATTTATTCACCACACATGATGTTGGCTTCCTTTGGTTTAATGCCTAAGATGGGTTTTCTCCGCAATGAATTATGTTAGATTCGGCAATATTGTCATTGCCTGTCTACGTATAGAATGACGTGGGGTATAATATGTATGGGTGATTGGGGGATAAGGCAGCTGTGGATTATCCCTGCATGCTCTTCAAAGATCCTTAGACATTATTAGTGGGACTTTATTCATCTGTGCACCTTGTAATGGGATAAATCATATCTATCTCCCTCATATTCCAGCATATTATTGTGCCAGCGAGATGTGTATGAGTATATCGAAATCGCAGGGAAAGTGATTGTGGGATTGCAAACTGGATGCAATCAAGGAAAAGCAATAGAGGTGAAGCAGGAAAGCTGGATATTAGATTAAACCAAAGGGGGCTGATCGACCATGAGGGTTCTTGTCACCTTCTGACGAATAGTCTCAGTTGGGACTCTGTCCAAATCCAGTCTCATTACAAATAGACTGCTGTGAGTTGCAGATCAAGTGTGGCTGGTATCTAGGCTATATGCATTGAGTTGATCCAATCGCCCCAGACAGTTTGAAGCTCAGTAAGGGATGATAAGATACATCCATCGAAGTTATAAGAAAGCCCTCTTGAAGGGAGGAGCTAGACTAGATAGATCTATGTACATGCAGTATCTCTGCGAGAGAGTGGTTGGTCATGCGAGTCAGTATATTCCACAATATTATCATACCTTCGGCAATATTTTATCGCTTTCGCTACCAGCGACTTGAAATTGTGAAATTTCTAGATAGTAGAACCCAACTATACCAATATAGCAGGCGTGGTTTTAGCGTTGAATAAGCTGAAAGTGTAATCTACTTCTGCGTTAATGTCAAGCGTTGTTTTGTTTTGTCCCTAATTACTCAAATATAAATCTTCTGTCTCTTTTCAATTTCAGGTAAGTTGAAGTAGAGCAAACTAAGAATAGAGCGTCCCTGGCGCGGATGTGAACACTCGATGCAAGTAAGTCAGGAAGAATGTAATTTGGATATGACATTTTGCTAGGTTGAGAATTCAACAAGCCAATTCCAGGCTAATTAGGTCTCACTGGGTCTGACAAACAGAACCAGTAATCAATTACAGTGCCTCAGGATTCTTCTTCGGCCTCCCTTATCCTAAAAACCAGCACCACCAGAATAGCAGACTGGATATCTCACTTTTTCTCTTTGTTGGAGACAGATCCCTGTCCAGATTAGCATTGATTATTATTTCCATCTCTGATAGTGTTGCCACTACATCATTGCATGTGAATAGGGTTTTATGATACTGAAGACTCCCCAAATGTTTATGACATGATTATACTCTGTAGACATTTCCTTGCTTGCTTTTCCTTTTATAAAATTTCTTTTCTGTTTTTATATGTTGAATAATGCATTAAGCATGCACAACATGTTCAGTTACCATGGATGTTTATAAATATTCGTGGCCCAGATGTACATGTATTAATAAGTTGTTCCAACGCTGTTTAGCACTAATGGGTCACATTATGTTGAGTCAATGCCAAGGCAAGATAACATAGGCTGCCAAAACATGGGGGACACTCAGCACCAATGGCTGTCATTAATTAATAAGGGCACCGCCTTGATGGTGTGATGGCCAGCAATTACTTGTCCTGCCTTACAACAAAATATGGGGCAATGGATGTAATACATAGATTGCTATATTTTTTTAGCCAAGTGCTTGTTGTCTCATATTATATATATTTAGGACATGTTTTGTATTGTCAAGGGAAAAACACGTTTAGTTGGGATCTGTTTCTGTATCGCCCTACCGGAGTACCCATCATTCTTGGAGGTAAAGAAGTAAGTGATGTTTTAATGCATAATGTATCATTGATATTCCATGTGTTATTCTGTACATGGCAGACCATGTTATAGGAATCCAAGGATAAATACCAGTCATTATCATAGAATATGTACAGTATTCTTCTGTTATCTTATGAACATAATTACATACTCTCTGGGATATCAAGAAGGCGAGTGATTTGATGCAGGATCTCAGATCTCTGTATATAACACTACCGTCTCTGCTACTCCTCGTTTTCCGATATCAGTGGATCTGATGTATCAAAGCCCAGCTATACCCAGGCACCTTGCAATCACAGAAAGCCCTGCGTGCATCAGGGCGATGACCCTGGATGGAATGCCATCATTGCCATGCTAACCTCCAGCGAATGCATTTGGGAGGTCGTGTATAGTTGAATTCCAGTGGCAGTACAAGACTCAAATCCCTTGTTTGCGTGTAAGGATGTTTTTTTCTAGTGAGGCAATGATGTCATCATCACTTTGAACGGTATCGGAGCAATTGATCTGACGATATTGTATTGGTCGATCTCTCTTGTACGTCTCAGAGCTTTGAACTCTGGTGAACGTTACATAGTTGTATGTCTGTCTAAGTTTTGGGAGCGATATTAATTAAGATAATTATTAACCTGTTGCTTATCCCAACTACTGCCGGACAAATGCCTCGACCTTTATTCATATTCATTATGTCCCTTGCCCCTCCTAATATCGGCACCTCTAAATAGTCCATGGTGCATCACACAAAGATGACACCATCACAATTGGCGACGCTTTCTCTTAGTTTGCCAAGCAGATTTGGCTGCCCTGATTGAGGGACGAAAATTGGTGCGTGCCCCAGGTCAACAAGTGCAAACGTCTGATTGTGAATTCTTTAAATGTCGATTGATTGTTGTCCATCATTCATTCCCTTTGTTGGATTGACGTATGAACATCCTAACTAAGTTTTATGACCTTAGGTGTCAATCCACTGACCTTTGTCTCGTGGGAGGAGTTAGAGGTGGGACCGGTCAAGTCTGGCACTGGTCAGTGATCCGTATGCTATGCATTGTACTTCCACTGACCAGTGTTGCATTATCAAATGGCCTAGAGGATATATATAGTTTTATCATTGATCCCATCATTACACTTGTCTGGTACAAGTGATAATATGATATCATGTCAAATATAGTATCCTTGCTATCAGACACTAATAGAATCATGCCTCATGAGAAATATTTCTCTGTCCATTTGCTTTCAAAGGGCATGGTAAAGTATGGCTTATATGTTCTCACCACTGCCTTAGAACTAGATTACAGCTTTTTGACGAGAAAGTTTCACTGTTTGTATGGAGAAACGATCGTGAAACCTAGATACTTAATGTCGATGGTGGCCTGTTTATAAAACGAACGTAGCAGGACATACCAAAGTCCATCCTAGCTTTGTGGCTGAATGATGGCTATAGAAGTGCTAGGGATATAACTTCCTTCTTACCCCGGCCTTGCCATTTTCCCATATTGCTTCAGAAAATGGTGGCCAGCGTACTTCTAGGAGGTATTGATTAGGTGAGGGGCTTGACCCAAGCAAGAGGTTCCCGTTTGTATGCTTTGAAGCCTCGGTTTGTTGCTTGCTTGTAGCGTTAGGTAGTCGCTATGGTAACACCGAGTGTCAACAGAAAATGAGTGATCGTATGTGGGAGTTCTGAGGATAGAGGACTGAAGTGCTTGTTGGCCATTAAGTATATTGAACACCTCTTGGTAATCCTGTTACAAATAAAATGGCCTGAAATAGATCTATGACAGCTATGTATATTACTCTGAGACATGGAGATGGCAGCAAGCAAATTACCTTTAGTATTATAGGTATAGGCTCAATGTGAAATCCTCGTTGTTTCTGTTCTCAGGGTAATAGAGATCTGTTTGAGTGACACACTAAAGTACTCTTTTGATTACATAGGTATTGCCTTATTTAATCCACTTCCATTAAGTTCTTAGCATAAATTAGAGCTAGATTGTACAGGTCTAAGTATGATTCAACCAGTTGTTATTTGTGGAAAGGGCTTTCCCGTAAAGTTGTTTTCACTTTCGGAATTACTTTTTAATTTAACATCCAATTCTGAACATGTATATCAAGACTCGATCCTGGTTTTTCCCCAGGGCAGTGTTCTATTGCTTACCAGGTCCTGCTTGTCGATAAAAGACAAACACATCAACTGAAGGGGCGTATTAAGACTCTTGCCCAAGACAGATATTCACAACTGAGGACGATAAGATGATGGGAAAAAATGATCAATGTGCGTTAGGCTTTGTTGTGTTGAATATCCTAAATCTCGTTTCCGGGTAACCAAATTCCCCAGTGGAAGAATGGGAGATCTGTGACAAGAAAAGCCGGAAATTGCAAGAAAATTGCTCCCGTTTTTGCTGGCTTCTTTGTTTGTTTTACTGCAGTGGCGTCAATAGTTAATAATTCAAGAAAATCGCCTGTCGTGTTTTATTGCCGATGAAAGTGGCGAGAGTGAGACAGATTCGAGGGCTGTGAGTTTCTCCAATACTGATTTCATCACACTGGGTGCCTATCTGGCTGACCTTTGGGTCATTGCTTCTTGTTCCTCTCATGCACGCCTAGGATTGCATTACATAAACTACTAGTCGAGGTCGTATATACTCGCATAGTATAACCCCATGTAACTGTTATACCGCCATCCATGAGAGAATTCATTCTTTGAGTAAGAATATCTTTCCTTTGAGTTCTCAATCTCTTGCATGGGGTCCTTCTGAACATTGGCTGCAGTGATGAAGACATGAATGGCATTGCAGAAGCTGCATGCAAATTCATACGATTGGTTCGAGATAAATCAAATTGGTCTGCTGTTTTGGTCCACCAGTCGTGTGATCCTACTCACATTAAAATGTTGAAAATGGGGTTTCAAGAGACATGCATTATTACATTACCCTATTGAATTCGCATAAAGAAATATTCACGCTCCGATCAACAGTAATGATGACTTGCTTAAGGCCTTGGATAATATCAATATGATAGTTACGAATGTCCTCATATGGTATGGCACATGTGGATGATCACTAATACTTGATTCCACTCATGTTTGGCCTAGTTGGGTTACACATCCTCATAACAGAGCGCACATATGCCATAGTTTTGTTATGTGTCTTGTCAATACAGTATTGATGTTACCATTTGTTTCGCCATACGGGAAATGCCGCGTGTGTGATAGTAGGGAGGAAACATGGCCTCTTTCATAGGCCCTGCACTGCCCATTCCCCAAATACTTTCCTCTGTCAGTGCGAATGAGACACACCCAAACCAGTAACCGTGCACTTGAACATCTCTGACCTCGCCCCTTTCCCACGTCAATACAAAAATAAAGGTTTCCCATCCTTTCAGGATTTTTTCTATGGAACATTGGGTATAATATTCGAGTTGCCCACATTACATGACCTTGGGAAGAGCTAGTATCTCTGCAATGTAGGGGCGCTCCAATGACCCCGTTTTTTATAGTTTTGTTTGTACCATTCATCATGTGTCTTAAGATAGCTTGAGAATTCTATAGTTAGGCCTATATATGTAGAGATCCCCCTGAGATATAAAGAGTTATGGAATTTACGACCGGTGTACCATTTTCGATCAGGCTATTCAGGAAGGTTGGTAGAACTGATTGTTAGTACACGTGCACTGCAAATTGGCACCAGTCGGGTGGTCGTCCCCCATACGTGCAGTCTGTTATAATAACATAATCGGAATTAAACTCTGCAATGCTGCCTTTTGTAAAGTAATTTCAGCCGCTGGTATGCATGTCAGCTTTGCAGCGCAATACATCTCGTCGAAGCTCTCGATATCGGTATTCTAATTCCCTCTCCTTTATCGTGTTCTCAAATTAAGATTATAATTTGACAAATCTCATAATTCTATATAAAAGCTTCACCAATGCGGTGTCCTCCTATCTGAGAGTAATATATTCGGGTGGTAACAAAAGTCTAATGCGACGTTATTGGTCCCTAGGGTGTAATTAATGTGTATGGGTCACCTCTATAATTAAGAGTCTATGTTTGGCTTCGGGGATAATGAGGGCTTTATTTAATATGGTGGATTGTAATTGACAATTGTTAATCGTAACTGCCGTTTTAAGCTCTGATTAAACTTGCACACTGCATGTGATCCCTTGTTAGTATTCATAAGCCGATCTCATTCTCCAAACGTTATGAATAAATATCTGATGCCAGTTATTGGATCCACTACGTACCATGCTGCTATCGTCTCCCTTGGGGATGGAGAGTAAATTCCTCTTGCATGCAGCATGCAGATCCATATGTATTATATAATAATGCTTTATGTTCCTTCCCACTGAATTACTGCATGGTCTCTGTACGGTGGACACTTCGGACTAAACTCCTTCCTCTGCTATGAGGCGCCAAGTGTTACCTTATTATGTCTTATTCTGTCACATAGACAGACAGAAGATGCTCCCCTCGCCCACCAAACGTCTGCTTCCCAACCATCTATTTCCTCACCATTTACTTCTGACTCTTCCAGCCGTATATAAGACGATTGTTTATGATGAGTGCCTCTTCTACAAATGTGCTTGAAGTTGGGATTATTTTCCTACTCACGAGCGAGTTGTTGGACTGGACAGCCTCTTGCATAGCACTCCAAAGGGATCAATTTGATATGGATTAAGATGAGCATAGCTAGACGGAGAATAGGCGGGTCTTTGAAGGGCACAGGAGCGAATGGTCTATGTAGGCTGCTTGGCGCTCTGCTTGGCTTTTAACTCGATTGGTTGTTGATCGCCCGAAAAGCCCTTTGCTTGTCAATCGATGAATTTGAAGCTCCGTCAACGTCATGATTAAAGCCAGTTTCTATTTTTGCAAATTAGCTTGCGTTAACAATTAATTAGTCTGGTGACATTTTATGAGTGAAATTGCTCGAATAGCGTGCGATTTAAAAGTTTGCATTCGTTCCCTATTGGATTGTGTCAATCAATTCCTTATCAGTTCAAATATAGGCGAGCTTTGGAGACATTTTCTCTCTAGACCTTTGATTGACCGTCCCTGTTGCAAGTGTGAGAGTCTCTTTCTGAAAAAGGAGTCACGACGAAAAAGAAGTGGAGTAGAAGGAGGAGGAGGAGGAGGTTGTGATTTATTCGTGAGTGACTCTTTCAAAAAGGCATAGAATGACAGAGCAGTTGGGGTAATGAGGCCAGGGAGGAGCACTTTTCTTTTGATTTAAAGTGAGCTACATGGAGGAGGAGGAAGAGGAGATGATGGCATCGGACGTAACCATAGAGCCTGTGCACTGTAGAGAAGGTCGAAGTTGATTGGCGAACAACAAAGACATGATGTTGGCCAGTCGGACAGTCGGGATCAGCTGTGGAGCTGATAAGGACAGATAGCGAGCAACTCGTGGGTCCGACCAATAGTACTCCTTGGGGAGGGAGCAATTGTGCTCTCAGACAGAGGCGAGAATAGCATTATAAGTGGTTCATCGAGCAGTGCCCCTTCGCTAATGGGGACGTCTTGGGCTGTAGTTATACCAAGAAGAAATATGAATACTGAATGACTTTATCTAACCGTATGAATTGTCTATTGTAAAATTGTTTTATCCACTCTAGGTCCAAACCCTCAGATCAGATAAGAATGGTATGTCCGCCTACTTCGCTAATCGGTATCCCTGCCTAGAACTCGGCGTTTTAATGGGAATATAATGACATTCTGTAGTCTTAATGGAATTATAATGGCACTTTGTGGTTTGAGGCGGGAGGCTTTTTCTTCGTTTGAAGGGACTCTCTCGACTTTGGGCCTAGACTGTATCTTGGAGGTGGGAATTGTGTGTGTATCACCTGTCTTGGGAGTAGATTAACTATCAGATGGCGGATACAATAATGTTTATTTTAACGCCTTTGCGTGCGTGTTCTCCTTCCCTCACTGAGCATTTCCTCCTCTATTAGGCATTCATTCTTTTTATGCTCACCGCCTCCGGACTCTCTCTCTCTCTCACCATATTATTCCTTGAGTGAAGCCTTTGGGTGTCATGTGGGTGTTGTTTCCGCTTGGTGGAGACGCGTCAAACGCCAGCTCATGTTCCGCACGGAGAACCTCAGACTTTCTCTCTATGGACTCTATGGATCCAACTCTCTTCATAATAATAATACCTCCTTCTCTATAGTATTCCTGTTGTTAAAACGGTCACACACTCGCCCCCTCACTTGTCTATCTAGTATGCATTGGCTTGCCATGCACGAAAGTGCTCCACACACACGTGAAAGTACTTATGCTCTGAACTCACATTCTGTGGGGCTCAAATGTATCGGGTACAAGCCTAGCTATTCAGGGTAAGCATACCTGGAATTCATTGTTAGATGGGCGTGTTCATGTTAAAAGTGAAAGAGTCACTATGCCACCATCCCAGGTGCTTATAAGTTTAACCCACTACTAGCTGCTGGATAATTTTTCAAAGGGTTTTTAATTATTTTTGTTAACGCTGTTGCATTTGAATTGATTTTAGATCACGTTCCCTCACTCTCCCGTTTCCTTTGCCATTCCAAATACAATGGAGCATCTCATGGAGTAGCCAGATGGAGAATAGATGGCGAATGTGGCCTCCAACGCTTTGAGTATGAACTGGAACGCCTTGCGTGAAGCTTGCGATATTATATTGCAAGGAATGGGTGCTAGAAACGGCGCCTGTTGCTCCAGCTCCCGGTTCTAATATACCCTTACGGTGTAACCAACTTGAATTACCTTGTCTCAAGAGAGCCGACTTTGAAGGATGGACACCAAATAGGGCTTGACATGCGTATGGACATATTAGAGAGTCGTGCACATTTCAACCTACGGCTAAACTGGTATATTTCCGACCTTTTGGGTTTGTTTTGCTAATGCATGCGATACCCCTCTCTTTCCACAGGTGGAAGACGCTTCTATTTCCAATTAATTTATCACCTTGTAATATCAGTTGACAAATTTCGTCCTTCATTTTTCCCAATAGACTCTTTTGCCTAAACGTTCATATGATGTTTCCTTCGGATCAAGGGAAAATTATTCGCCTTTGCCAGAGTTCCGTGGAGCTAGGAAAGGTCAATCATGTTGTAAGGATATAGAGACTTAGATGAGATGTGTGATGGACACCTCCATTATCAACCCAATGGGCGCCTTCTTCGTTACTGGGAAGAATGAACATGGGCTTTAGGTTACCCTGGGGATCGGGTGTCCCTTTCTCTCCAGACGCCAAATAAACACAAAAAGATTTCATAATGAAAAATCTGCAGAGATTGATTGCAAGATTAATTAATTATGGCTTGTAATGGCCCTGGAACCATTTGGTTTTTGAACTTCGTATTAATAGGTTTGTTTTCCAGTCGCTCCCTCCATGTCCCATTTACTGACTTTGTTGCCATATGTATTCAATCAATCATTCATTCATTCATTCATTCATTCATTCCATCCATTCTAATACCCTATTTATAAACTAGTATCACTCTTTCGAATTTATAATATAAACAAAGTTAAATCCAGACTATGGTAAACGTTTGGGAGAGTCCAATAATGTCCGCTGATCAAACAAATCTCACATTAATGGATCCCTCTATGACTTTATAATGCATTGTTATTTTGGGCTCTGGAACTTTGACAATATACGATGTGAGCAATGGGATGCCTATTGTCCATTGTACATGCACCACAGCCATTACCAGCTCCGACCAACAATTGCTTTACAGTGGCCATTCTGCTCGTTACATTACATCGGTTCTGCGCTAATGATACACATTGGTGGTCACTATCCAGCAGTGGAGATTCGTGCATGGCTAGCCAGGCCAAAAGTTTAAAAGGGTGGGAGGGGGTGGGGGTAGCTAGTAATTAAAGCTGCACTCGTAGTTAACATCGGTTAAAAACTAAAGAATTTCTACATTTGACCAACATTTTGGAGGATTTTGTCCTGTTGTTTTTGCTTTCGGGGACCCGCCAAGTACCTTTCCTGCACTGGCTTCACTTATCATCACTGATCGGCGGCCGTCTTCTCTCAGCCGATTCTACTTGAAATTCTCGTATACACATATAACATCAGGGAATATTGATACATTCCAGCCCTATAGTCATAATATGAGTACATTTGACAAGAGTTTCCATCATTACTTTTATACATGTTGCATTGACATATATACCAAAACGGTTAATTTATCCTTATAAGTGGTATGATATACGAGAGATTTCGTTATAAGATGATGGATGAGTTGAATTTGATAAGACTTGTTCGGAATAAAACTTTATGTTGATGATGGTCTTCTCAGCAATGCCTGATTGGAAATACAGATTCTTACGATATCATTCGATTAAACTGTGTGATATAACATCTTACTAGTGTTTGAATTCTTATGGGGATACCAACTCCATTTTGACTATTTCTATAACGTCAGTCATTTTGGCATTGGCTGTGTACTCTATTCTGCGAGAACATTACCTGACCATTGGAGCGCGATATGATGGATATGTGTTCTAATGCTTATGATAACGGACATAGGTCTACTACGAAATGAACATGATCGTCAAGCGTCTGAACAAACTGAGTCTTCACTAATGGCTCAGCAAATGGATCATTAAACGTTGGTTGCACCGTTAGGAATTCAAACACTCAATTCTGCTCAGTCGGAATACTGTGACAATACATAATGAAATGGCCAATGGGAAGATCTTTACTGCTAGATATTCCTCGTTAGTTCTCCCAGCGGAAACCTGCCTTCATACAAATGTAATATTAAATGGGCTCTCCCATTATATACTTGATGATATTACTTCCAAGGTTAGTTGAGGCTAGATGCCTGCTGCTTTCCTTAGGCGTCTGTTTAACAACGAAATGATAATTGACTGAAAGCGTTTCTCTTTTGTGTCATGATAATCACTCCAAAGCCTTGCCTCTATGTTGATCTTAATTCCTGGAAAGCATTTTCGATACCGATCCATGCATTTATTCTTCTGTGATAATTATGTTTCACGTATAGAATGCTCTATTAGTGTAAACACAAATTTAACGTAATAAAGTATCGGTTTTAGTGCTGTACTACAAGAAATGCTCGTGCATTGAAAACTTGCGAAAACTAGCACAATTTCCCCCACCGTAGGAGTTTTTTTATGCAGTATGTTTGCATATACCAGCGTATGGACATGTATGTGAGTATATAGTCAATATAGCGGTTGACCACGGCCTGTTTGTATGGTCACGTGTAGGACCTTCTATCCTAGATCATGTTCTGTGATCAATGTGTTTTGTGTGGCACGAAGTCAAAGGTCGTAAAAAATACATTAGGGAACTATCCCTCATCATCGTCGGTCATTGCCCATGGCATTACTAAGAGATTTGACCTATGCCACGCTGAACGAGATGCCCTCGTATAGGCGGACGTTTAGCAACAGTGGCATTATGTTGTTGTCATCAATTTACATTACTAGAGGTTTGAGAATGGTAGGCTTGCAGAACCCTTCTTCAAAGATTGCTCCTTTTTGTGCAAACCATACAAAAACACTTCATTGATATTAGATGAATTTTGAGACGTTCTGCTATGTTCTATGAACATAAATGATAGATGATCTAAATGTGATATTCCCATCGGTGATTTGCCTATGGTTCTGCTACCTCTTAATACGCTGGTAAAGAAACCTAGGTCTAGCTCATTCCCAGCACATCCTATTAAGCAACCAACTTAACCACAGGGAAATAAGTTCAGGGCATCACGAAAAGCCTTCCTAGAGTCCATGTAGTGAATCATTGGTCCCTATGCAAGCTAATAAATGGTCCCACTGCATGATAATAGATGGGCCCAGATAAGGGTTTACTCTCTATTCACTCCAGAATTATTCGCCCTGCCTGATTCGTGCTCGTTCTGTGCACAGAAGACATCAATCTGTAAGCCCAAGATAGCATCAAACAAGTGGGAGAAACCCGTCTGCGTGAGGACGCATGCGCTGCTAGTCACGTGAGACGCTATACTCTCCATGATAGGCTGATCTCAATCATGCAGGCGCATTTGTGTCTCGTTTTCATATACCTGCTTCAAGCCACATCAGATCATCATATGCTCCTTTGACATCTGTTGCCATAGTAACAAGTAAATAGCTGTGTCTCCAGGCGCACTCTATTTGATTTCGTCAGGAGGAGCTGGCTTCAGTTTTAGATATGAGCGCTCTACCGACTTTTTTTTTCAATTTTGGCTGAGCTTATTGATTTTGTTTTAGTACGTGCGTTGTTCTAAGCATTGGACTGATTGGCCCTCATCAAACATATCTTTTATATGGCATGGAATGGACATAGCTTTTATCGACTGCATGGTCCCCGAAGAATAGGCTATCTTCATTTCATTACATTTTAAATTTTCTTTCTTCGAGTCCGGAGGCCGACAGCTTGCCCGAGTATAAAGAGGTGGCATCGATTGTCTGATAATATAGTATAGCTCCGAGAAAAAGAAGATAGTGGAAGAAAAATCAATTATTATTTAATTAGCAATGATAAATCAGAATCCACTCAATCACACATATTCTACTGTCCAATCCCGCCTCATATTGATCCTCCTCATTGCAGAATTTCCTCTAATCAAAGGAGTGATTGATGAAATGATAATTGTGTGTTCAGATGTCAAAGTATTCTGGTCGTCAATCGCTTCCTTGCAGAGAAAGTGGCGCACTTGCCACTCTTAATATTAATAGATTATAGTTGGGTTTGAGATCATTTGATGCCTGATTTCACCCCCAAATTAGCATTACTTCAATGGCATGACATATCAAAGTAAACAGGAATTCCATTGATATCTATAAAATGAGGGCAAAATGTGTTGTTCGCCAACAGACATGGGGATTTATCGGAGGGGAAAGGCATTCCCGTGGTTACCACCTCGCAGAAGTGTGAAAGGCAACTAACTAACGCCGCCCATTGCCGCCTTGGCCACAAATCCCCATGCATAATGACCTATTTAAGATGCCATTGATCCAGGCAGCTGGCGACACATGCGACTGCCATGATATGTCGCCCCCGCATGTGATGGCGAATGCATGTCGCCCGCCTCTCTGCTAGTGAGAGACTTATGGCTCTGGCTCCTGATCCTTGCGTTAGGTTGGCGGCAGCCTGACCCGGTAAAAGAAGGATCAACTGGGGCTAAAATTAGCTACACCTCAGAATCACTGGAGCTATCGTTCGTGACTGCTTCCATTGGCCAAGTCATGACTGAGTCAGCAGAAACTACTTTTGAGTGGATGTTTTAAGTCAAGCGCTATTATCTTTGATAATAATTGTAATCGATCATTTATAAATGCACCGCGTTAAACCCAAACTATTGAGATCAAATCGTGCTCACTTTGCATTGAGTGTAATTAAAATTTGATTTATAATATACTTCACTTTCGATCCAAGAGAGCGAGAGAGAGAGTGTTTGCTTCCTTTCATCTGCTACCTGTACCGATGATCGTTACATGACGATGCCAAATTTGTTATGTGGCATTATCGAGTACTGTAGAGGTATACCAACATTATTACCAGAGTTATTGAATCCAGCTCTACTACCCCTGATGCGATCGAGGTGAACCACAATCAAACATTATATTGTCCGAGTTATAAATATGTCACGACCAATCGATAACTTATTGATTTGGAAATGTTTGTGTGTATGCCTATACTTGGTGCTAGGGTGAACAAACTGTGCGGAATTTCCATTCCCATTTCACATGTTGATCACAGCGCTACTATTGATACGTACAGCTATCATAGTAGGCTACTGACCCCTATTATGCATACATGTACCATATTTACCGCTTATGCTTTGTCTGTCAATAGATATATCCAACACCTGTCGAATTGGCTTTGTTTGTCCTGAATTTTTCGACAGTGAAAAAGAGGGTAAAAAGTATACTGTATGCACAACAACGTGCCTGGGAGGTAGGTTTCAACCACATGGTCTGTGTGTATGAAAGAAGACCTATAGATGATAATGGCATCCTCCCCTGGCGATGTGCCAATGGTATCAAACATGTTCAACCTGTCAACAAAAAATATTCACCCCCTGCTGTGTCAAAGATTGGGAATTTAAAATGTAGGGACTATTGTTATTTCGTGATTAGTCAACCAAGAGAAAGTGGCTCATAATTAATGAAAAATCTTTTAAAAATTCTATGCGAAGGCAACCCCCCTCATTGTCATATCAACTTTATACCTGGTGTTGTATGGACGTCTACAGTCAATATTTAGAAAGGTGCAACAACAGCTATTAAAAATGTATATGCCCCTGTGTTCTATTGTTGTTATTAATTTATATTATTATAGCAGCTGTATTCCCAGCCCATTTACCCACCCTATACTGGCCTTCACTCATGCAGTTTAAACCCAGGTACTTGTAAGCTAGCACATGATACTGGTGATAATGGTATAGATTCACGTGGCCTGGCATCCATACAGGGACCCATGGGAGTGTGAACTTAATTCATTCTCTACGCTGGATCGCTTCTGTGTCCCTGAGCTTGCTCTCAATTTGTGGTATTCATTTAAGCGGGTGGACACTGTTGGGTACCATTATCATCGCTTTCGATGGGTTATTCCTTTCAGTACATCATTGTTCACACATATTGGCTATTTTTTATGCCATGCCTAAGCATTTGATAACCGTGGACAGTGAATAATCGTGACAGAGAAATAGATAATAATCATGGGCAACCAAGCTGTAACCAACATGTAAGCTCAGGAAGCAGCATCTATAGTAACTTATTGCGAGTGCAATATGTAACCTAGCATTTCATAAATAAAATTCATGTTACATGGCGCGCTCTGAATATATCACCATCACAACACTTGCACCAATTTGGAGCCCTCAGGGCGCCATCTGGGATGTCCTTTCACCCCGAGCGTATATATTACTGTCTAAACCCTCCCTTCCATTCTCTCCCCTCCTCTCATCCCTCCCAATCAACCTCTGCGACCACTTCCATATCCATCATTGTGCATAGTTTTGATAGCTGGATCTATGTATGACACACGTACCACCGGTGAATGTTATTTCACGAATCTATCACTTTATTCCTCTGATAACAGAAAGCCTCTCCCCAGATCCTAGTACCCTTAAAAACCAAGGGGCACGCCCTGCAGTCGGACCTGCAGTACTTCATTATAGCAATACCATTCCGCCCTTCAAGTGTATGCTTGGGGACGTGGTACGCCTATGGGATTTCAAGGATGGGAGCGTAACAGGAGCACTTGAAAGATAAAGGTTGTGTAGGGTTATATATTTGTGTACTTCACTGGGTTATGCTAGTATGAAATATAAAGTGCTATCCCCCTGTTTAACCCTCGTGATCTACTTATCTAATCATCCCATATAGGCGACCCTGGATTTATATATTTCTCATACTGCCATGTGGTGACCATATCTACTATACATCGAAATAAGTAGGACATTGCCATCCATCATGTATCTATTCATTTTGCCACATTTACATTGACAAGAGTTTTACCTCGAGAATCTGGCATAAATCATCCCTTTTCGATCTACTTTTTAGTCTGAAACTGAAATGACTACCGACAGGACCGATGCTTTGGGGAATAGCTAATAGAAATTCATCAATGCGATCGTGTACTACATCTATAGTGAACGGTCTGGGTGGTCTCATATGGCATAATTATCCAAAGTTTAGGAATAGACCTAATTTCTATTCATTATGCCGGACAACATTACATACCGTATTGTTGTCCTGGGCACTTTATTTTGCATACTGAAAATAACGTTTCTTTGAATCCCTCGATCCCAATTTTACGTTTCCAAGTAGTGACGCATTACAATTAAATGTTCAGCTATGAAATGTATGCCATTTATCTTTCGTTTTATCAACCGTAACTTATGTGACATTCATATGGATCCCTGGCTTTCGCACAGCAGTGTTTACAACAGTATGCCAACCACCTGTTGTACAATACATTCTACATTTCTTTATTTTTGCCCATGTGCCATGAATTTTTCCAGGGATGCCACCCAGGGAAGCGGTGGATTTATATGGAATCCCCAATAGGACACACAATTCCTGGATGTGATAGAGAAATGGGGGAGAGACAATACTACATGCTGGGAGTACAAACAGAGGTATTAAGTGTCTACGGTGGAGGCTGTTCTTGGGGGGCACTTAGTCACTCCTGGGATCCAGTCCAGAAACGACCTGGATCAAGGAAGACTGGGATTTCCCGGAGTAACATTCTCTGTGGGATTGACCCCGCCCTACTCCGGACCAACCTATCATTCCCTGGGTGTGGCACTGATGATCGTGTGTACATGAGAGCATCGACTTTCCCATCTAATTTGACCAATGTGTCATTCTAAAGGGCCTAGCCCACTAAGACGATTCTCATGCGAGTTTGCGCCGCAAAGGACTTTTCACAAGGAAAAGTTCAGTTCTGTGAGAATCGCATGAGAAGCGGCTTAGTGGACTAGGCCCTTAAGTTGAAACATTCAGAAGAAGGCTTTCTGTGCCATGTAAATAAATCCTTAACTACCACAATTTTAGTGCTGAAGTTGGTTTATTGTAGGAAGTAATGCTTTAATAAAATCTGATGCTGAAGTGCTAGATCCAGAGTTTTAGAGGTCAGCTTCATGTTTAACTATTCTAGTGGTTATTCACCCGCCTTTCCTCTTTTTGTGGCAATTCGCTAACACTGCTGCTGAGTTTGTGATGGTTTATTTTGTTTTCGTCGTTGGTTACCTCATCTTTCATTTTCACCCATCCATGCTGAACCACCCCCACCTTGTTTCACCTGTAGGAATGACCTATTTAGAACCACAAAGCCTACATGGAATGCCTCTGTTATTACATACTTGCATGGGAGAGTGGGGTGCCACCTTCAGATCGTCTCTATTCAAGTCTCTCCAAAACTTTGGGACTTGGCCAGAAACAAATGCTTGGTGTTTTCATCATCTAGAGAAATATCAAGAGCCTTATCGGTACAAGACACGATATAATTAAAAGAGGGACTACCCTGGAAATTCGACCGTACTTTTTATGAGTGATGTTAAAAAGCTTGTAAGCTTGGGTTGATGGGGAGTTGCCATGACAAGCAGGGATTCTGGTCTCATGTGATTACATTATTCTAATCTAAGCAGGAGGCACGATCCCACAGGAATAGGTGCCACACCTGTGTTACCTTGAAAGGAGGATGAGGCAGGAGAGGCAATCAATGAATCATACTCACCTGGGTCGGCCTTTTGTAGAACCTAGGTAGCGAATAATCTGGTAACGTAAGACAGGGTGTCGCCATCTCTACTGAACCCCCTGCTTCTGGCTGTACTATAGGCGCTAACGATTTTATATTTGGTTACAGTCATGTATACATGTAAAAACCAGGAATAAAATGAAATAAGAGAGGAAAGCGTTACAAAACGAGGGTAAACGGTGTGTATTCAAGGAAATCGAAAATAGTGATTTACAGTTTTTTTATCATTCGTATTATTGCACTGGGATAGAACTAGAGCCCACACAATTGTTTTCATCTCAAGGCTAATAATCTGATAGGAATGAATACTATTTCCTTAATTCCTGAACAATACAGTCTGTATTCTATACTTCGCGGAGAGGAATTCCCTGATCAATTCACTCTTAATTACACCAGCCTTTTAGGGATTGATCTTTCATGTACAGGCAGGTGGAATCCTGCTTGTACGAAAAGGCACAAACATAAAAGCACCCACCCCCTCCCCGCTTTCGTCTTCCGCAGCCTCTCCCTTTAGTCTTCCTTCGTCGTATGCCTGTGTTCTATTTCTTTATCTATAAATAAATCATGAGGAACCTGCATTCTAGTCTTTATTGTTCACAGCATATAGGTTCACTTGTAGAAATGAGGTCGCTACGGGAAATAACAACAGTGATGCATATTGCAGAGGTGTTTGTTATACTACCTCCTGAGTTAATACTATACACATCATCGAAATTTGCCTGTCCAAGTTTTCTCCGCTCACTCCCTCTGCTGTGGAAATCGCAGTGGAAATGGAAAAATCGATTTACAATTAATGAAAGTCGAAAAATAATACCATTCACCCAGTTGTCCTATGTGGGATGTAGCCTATATTGTTAATTGTAAAAACAGACTCGATTTGCTGTCACTGGCACATGGGACATTGATCAAGTTGGGGAATTTATCTAAAAATGCTTTTCAGAATTTAAAATATGAGCCTGCATGGACTATCAATTGTATCGTTCGTCTATGTTTTTATCTGTGACATTGCAAACCAATGATACATTAATGCCTTATTTAACCAGACTCCATTCGTTATTGAATTTTATTCCTGAAATAACTCTATAACAATATAGTTCAGACCAGGGTGTGTCTTTCAGAAGTTGGTTCTATTTTTGTTTGGTGGTAGCCTATCTTTCCAATACGTCAAATGTCAACTATATTCACTCTCTTCTGCAAAACGCAAAACAAGGTCACTATGCTGTTAAAATAAACGCGATGGGGGAATTTCCAGGCAAGCTTTGACGAGCTCTTAACTGACTACACAAGCGCCTGTTTCTGTTGTCTATTACAACAATGTTTTCCCAGCAGCTCCTTTGGTTTAGTTAAAGTGGGCTACTACTAAGCTGAAAGGCATGGGACTTCAGTAAAAAAACACAAGTGACCTTAAAGTTAAACACATACATGTATCCCTCAAGAACATTGGGCTGCCGATACATTACGTGTAATCAGCAGCGTAAACTAATTATCAATGTTGATGTGTCTTGTTACCGACCACTAAGGGGGCTGATCCCTGGGATAGAACTTATTACCATCCTTTCCTAATTAAATTGGATACATTTTATCCACCGCTCCTAATTTTGAGGATATTAAATTATGACTTCTCATTCCGAGTAGATGAATTGTTGATTGGTGTGGAGCTCTGGTTCCAAGGTACGACTCGTTCGTCATCGTTTAACAGGGTAGATAGAGGGTGTCTAGCCCAACAAGTGGTTTCCCCAACTCCTGGCACCGCTAGCAGACAGGGGCACTATTTTTTATTCCTAAGTGCCTGCATGGTTTCACAGCTTTTGTTATTGCATTCACACCAATTATTTATCAGGTAAATTTATTTGCATTTAGAAAGCTCGTAAATCTCGAGTGCAGAACAATCGTGATTATAGCTGACGATGCCAATACATGGTCACATTAGTGTTGGCCCCGCACGCATGCGGCTGTATTCCTGTTGCACCCTTCACATGCATTGGAATACAGCTCGCATTTATCCACTGTATTGGTTTGCATGCGGACTGTCTTTGTTCCATGGAAAAAGTATTCTATATTACTTTATTTATGTGCCCACATTGGTTAATCAATATACGTGAGGTTTTTTGACTCGTTGGTCGTATTTATGTACTTTGCAAAAAGTCAGGCGACTTTTTATTTTATTTATTGAACATTCATAATTCAGTTAGCATATCGGTGCAACTCCATGCATGGCATCCCTTTTTCTCCCCCTCCCCTCGGAATTCTTTTATAATGCCTGTAACAGCGGTGGTCATTAAGTGATCAGGGCAAAAGAGAGCCTGTTTGCCCGAAGGTAACACGGATTGATTTCATTCCCTTGCCCTGTATGACTCATAGACTTTAATAAATGATCCTGCATGCACATCGGGAGCCTGGTATCACCCCCTGATCTTTACCTCATAAATTCATCACAGACTTGATACCATTTTATTGGGAAACTTCTAAATGGTCCCCCACGCTGGAGTCCTATCATGTATGAGACCATGCCATGTAACCAGAAGGGAATACCGCATTTAAAAATATAGTTATAAATGTCATTAATCATCCGATACGAGTGAGGAACGTGGCGATTTCAAGGTCCTTGGTGAACTGATTATCGGCGTTCTTAGAACAATACATTTCTGTATTTTTTAGTTGTCTATTTTTACTGAGCTCCAGGGATTAGTCCTGGTGATTTGGCGTGCTTAACTTATCGTTGTTTGGTTCCAGCGTTGGCTACTATTTAGACTTTGTCTGTATAAAGTAGGTAGGACTTGACACTGCTTATAATGAAGTATGACACCAAGGATCTTTTGCAGTAGCGTCACATACTGTACATGGCAGATGTAGTAATGGCGCCCATAGAAGAATGGCTTAATTCTGCCTGGCCTTTAGTGCTTGCCTTCCAAGTCGCATGTTAACGCACCATTCAGGAACCGGACAAGAGGGAACACTACCTCTCAAACGATTGCCTCGTCCAGGAAGAACGCTGATGACGACCAATAGGCATGAGAACCAATATTAGCATTCATGGATTAATGTCTTATGCTATTACTTGGACAGGGAAGATTGTGCATAATATATCAATATGTAGCACGCTACGGAAGTTTTGTTTTCTGTTATATGTATACAGGCAGCCTTCTGTGGCTTTTGTTACACCACGTTGTAGCATAGAGTCAGTGTGTAGTACTTGGGAGTGTGTGATAAGATCGGAAGATTTTCCATGCTTTGGATATCTCCCGTGATTAGGCGAATGCCTCTGTGAGACAATGCACATCTATTCTACTTCATTTCTCACAAGAAATATGCGATACCATGAGATGAATACGATTGTGTCATTCCTTCGTCGGCCATGCTATGGTTTAGCTCATTCAATAAGCAGAGTTATCTAATTGTATGTCATATATTATGATATCATTGTTTGGTATCCATTAGGAATCATCCGAATGTAATCTCTATACATTTAGATGGATGTATTATCATATTCTTATTGTATTTTACGATCTCGTATGTTAAGCTAATGACCCATGAACTTAGATTTCCTTTAATCTAACCAGAGCAATAAGAGCTGTCAGTGCCATGATTTAGGAACCATAGGCTTTTCCTATCTAATACAAATTCTTGGACATAATTCTTGGATTTAATTGCGCAAAGATTTGGAAGGACATTTCCTGAAATGACTGTCACTCGCTCGAAGAAACTTCCGATAGGATCTCCCTTTGTAAAGACGTTGTCCAAAGTGATGCATATCAGAATAGAATTGATTCAGAGGAGTTGCTCAAAGATTCGTCTGAGCATCTACTGGGACCGAGCCCGAGGATTACTGTCATGATTTACTCTGATATATTTGTGTTATACCACTCCCTGGTAGCCCCGGTAATAATACAAACGAAAGAATCTTCTAAATCACAGATTCAATCAAATTCACCAGTAAATGTAGCATTCATAAGTTTGTCCCATTCCCCTGGTATGCCTCCCAAACAGCTTTACCTCAATTTAACTTGGCTAGCTGTATGTAGGTGCTTGCATAGGATCAACAAATATTATTTAGAGCCCGACTAAAACTGCCAGATCTGGAAGAGCCAATTATTGTTGCAATGGTAACTGGATGTGGCGTTGGTAAGCTTTGAGCCCCGTCAGAAAGCGAGTATCTAAAAATTAATACAGAGAACCGAACGGTCTCTTATGGCTACTGCACGACAGACTTTTGACAGATCGTGTATGGTGAGAAGCCGGGGGTTGTTTTAATTCCTACCTCAACACGTGCTTTACACACTAGCTGTGTCAAGGCAAACATTAGCCCGCAAACAAACCTAATCCCAATCGTGGAATAATCAAAGAGGATCATATTACACCCTTTAGTCCGTCAACCTGTCTGTATAGATCCCTCTGGTTTGGGCGTCCTTCCATACATAATATTGTGGACGGTACATTGAAACTTAGTATAATCTTTGATTAAATGGAGACTGGTTTTGGCTTTCACCATTTTTCTAAAAGCAAAAAAAAAGGTTTCAGTGTGTATATGGTTGTTCTTATTTTCGACTATTAACATCCAATTGTCGAGATATTCTTAGCGTAAATTTCTTTTTTGATCAAAGCATCAATGCAAAAATCAGCATTTGATGTATGAGTATGAGTCTATCGAGATGTATTTGTGTTCTCATGGCATAAGTGATCCAAAAATTGTGATACATCTTTAGTTTTTGTTACAGTTTTTGTCAATATCTGAGCAGTAATCTCTGGTTATCGCTGCTTTCCTTCTCCCGTCTCTTTGGAAGGAAACCCACGGTGACATCGTTGCCCTCTGATGTCAATTAATCATTATTATACGCAGGTCCGGCTGGCCACCATATGAGCGCTTTAATTAATGTCAATTTATCACTTAACCAATCGGATAAATGCTGTCCTTGACCTCTAATGTTTGTTTAGGCATCAGCGATTTCCATGCAGTCACCATCCACCCACATTGCCCAAATATAGACGCCGTATTACAGAGTTGTGACTCCCTTTGAGGGCACTAATCTAATGGCATCCAATACCCGCATGTGAATTCCGGTTAATCATGTACTAGTATTTGATTTTTTAACTCTTTATACATACCGGTAACCCATATTCGTGACTCAAAATTGAAAAAAAAAATTTCTAGTACGATATAGTTCATGAAAGCAATTATTGAATACACTGATCATGGACATGTATCAAAATAATTCGCATTCCACGGTTGTTATTTCGTGGACCAATTGGTCTAAAATTAATGCCCTAAGGTCTGTAGTTTCACTGAGTACACTGTTGGATTTCATGTTGATCGTCTAAATCCTCATCAATGGGAAGCAAATATTATTGTTGGAGAGCCATAACAGCAGCTTTCATAGCATGTTTGGGAGGCATCTCGTGGCTCGAAGCTTTATTAAATAAAACTTGCTGTGAAAGTGAAGTTGCCATGATTACAGCCTTTAAATTTCCTCAATAATCAGCATTTTTGCTGCCCTTGAAGATGTCCTCATGTTGAGGTAGAGATATTTACGTAGATAGAACTTTCTTCTAGGTTTCTCGGGTCGCTTTTTACAAACACGTTGTCGCACAATGGGTCTTCAATTATTTATTACTGAATGTCTACCTAGCCATCTTGACGACACTCTCTGTGACACTCAGAGCCGTAGCATGGGTAAATGTCTACCATATCACAATAATATTATAATCACGTCCATGTTATTGTTGATTATGAATTAATCTCAATGATAACATATCTGTTCCTGTGTTTGAAATGGGACATACATTGTGTTATTAATTAGCGCTTGCCATGATAACAGACTTGTGTACATGTACCTTCCTGATCGTGGAATTATGCTACAGACTAGTATGTTCACTATGTTCAAAATGGGTGCTATAGCAGGTTCTACTAGCTTTTATGTCATTGATACTGTAGAGAGTTCATATTCTGGTGGTAGAGGTTTGAATAAACTGCTACAGAAAATCTTACAATTGGGTCATTCATTTAAATCTACTTATGAAGATACATTTAAACGAAGTCTGGCTTTAATCCTGCGCATTTTATGTTGTTACCTACCGGGTGCTTTTTGTTTGCTTTGATATGGTTCTCGATATTAAAAGCGGTTCTGTGTATTGACAAGAATATTCTCCGTCTAAGACTCTTATCTGTTATATATAGTTAATCAAAGTGCTTATTTCCGTTCATACATTCTATTTATGACCCATATATATGTGTTCTAATAATAATATGTATCCTTTTATTCTTTTACAGGTAAGATCAAACGACACGAAAAGAAACAAAAAGGGACGTAAGTTCGCTACTTTTGTACAACGTCCTTTATAACCAGGAGGAAAATGCTGATCTTATTACGCTGTAGAAGGCTACAAGATCAATACAACTAAACCGTCCAGTGTTTGCTTTCATAGTGGAGTGCTTATTTTCATTCCTCTTTTGATTCAAAGATAAATGGTATTATTCTCTATCTTGGAACTGTGTGCTTGGGCTGAATAAAGTGCATTAGGGATAAAGTTAACCACATTAATCCATCTAGTCCGAGTACTGAATATTCTAATTAAAGTCCTGCATTAAAATGATTAAATCACGCATCTTTCCGGCCTAGTGATTATGAGCTTAGATAAAAGGTGGTGGGGAAATGGCGATGGCGGTGTTGATGCCACGCTTAGTCTCACTGCGAAAGGAGGATCCTTCATAGTAGAATCTATTGTCGTACCTTGGCCAAGTTAATAGTTGATCATTCCATTCACGGAGCCAGCAGGTTTTGGAATAAGGCATCAGTAGTGGGTGGAAGGGGAGGGTTGTGGTATATGCAGGAGGGGCAAATGAGGGTACTATACTATCAGTGCTGGCTATCCATCCCACCATTGGCCGCCTCCTGCCGTTCCTCCAGCTCATCCCCCTTCTGCTCCATGGCCTGCTTCCAGCACTACATCTCTGCTGGTGTAAAAGGCACTGTTCAATATCCAATACTGCAGTCGACTCCATCCCACGACTCTAGTTAAGATACCAAATTTTCCACCGGTCAACTCTTGGGGCAGTATATAAAATATTGCTGTTTTCTGCCTTCTCCGTTCCTACATCTTCGTATTGATAGATATTTTTCGTGCGTGTACTTTGAATATTTCCAGGGAAGTATGCTGTCTGTATTCCTCGTGTCGCGCCATTTTTACATAAATCCTATGCTAATTTATTCAGTTTGCCACTTTTTGTCGCTCATTCTATTCTGATTTTTAACAGAATATAAAAATGTGGGTAATTAGTTATCAGTAGTTATGATATAATATGTTGGCGAAATGGCGCGATGGGATGAGAAGCTGTCCAATGAATAGCAAAGGCATCTCCATAACAAGAAGCTGTTTTTTGTATGGAATCACTGCTCTTTTTTGTATAGAATTTATATTCTTAAACTGTGTCTTTTGAGCCACTATGGGAATTTCCATTCAGTGCACGATTGTGGCCCATCTAGATTGAAGTGCAGAAATGGGTATGTATTGGGGGAAGGCAAGCGAACCAAGACTTCCATTGTTGGTGGTTTCGCCAAGGGATATCGCCAAGCAAAACCACTCAAGTAGAAGATTTGCAATACCCTTTCTTCCAGGTCCAGCCTAGAGTATAGCTAGCAGTGGGCAACTGGCCCCTTTGGCAGTGAAATCTGTGTTATTTTACATCGCCTGTGACAGCTAGCCCTGTCCCATTGTTGTCAAAACGACAGAAGATATAGATCTACACAGTGCCATATATCACATCTGCAAGCATAATTTCCTTTAGTTTTATGCTGGGTAATTCTAGTACTATGCTCCACCACTAGTTCTTGTTTCGCTTGTGTCAGGCTGTGTTTTTAAACGGTCTCTTCTACACAAAGTTCTCTCAATGTTTCGCATGTAAGCGATCCTCTCTGGTTACGGGATTGTGTTTAAGGGGATGAAGAATCATATATAGATGTAGTTATCATATAACACCACAGCAAATCAATCTCTATGCAAAATAGCTGATATCATTTCCTTTATTTCTGAACAATACTCTTCAGACTCAGTGAACTTCCCACCAACTCCCTCTATATATTATACTCTTTTGTATCACAATACAACGTCCAATCTCAAAATAACTGTTCATATCATACATATTCCTATTAAATGAATTCAATCAAATGTCCGCAAGAACAACAAAAAAACTCTTCTGTCTGTACAAATAAACACAATGCCTGTGCATCTTGTTAGCCAGTATCTCGCATTTAAACAGTATAATTTGCTGTTTAGTCAATTTATTAGTTGGAGCTCATTTGCCGTTTCTGATCAGTGTTATCAGTATTTTACTAGCACATCTGTGCTGTGTGTTTATGTACTAATATTCAGTACATTTCAAATATGAATACCATATGGAATCCTCACCTTCATTAAAACCATAAACTCATTTGACTTTATAATAATAATTACTGAATACTACTCAGCTAGCTTAATTTAGTATGCCTTAAGCTTGTACCTAATGCCTGTTAAAAGAGGCAAACTATAACAAGATAAATGGCATCAAAATTACATATCCATATCTCTCAAAAGCGAACCCAATCTAACCCAGTATACTCTCGCTTATCTGAAATGAAATATAGACCTGTTTAACTGGCAAAACCTTGTCTGTCCCACTTAGATAGAAAGGCCGGGACTGTCCATTCGCTATTGGCTCTCTCGAGACCCCAAAGTCAATTGGTTGGACATATATTGTCTTCCTCAAAAAAATGCATCTCCCTTCCATTAGAACTCTTCCTGTTTTTATGTCTATTCCCTTTTAACTTTCCTTACTAGAAGCTACCACTGTGATCCTGATTCTATATCAGAAGTTCCTGGGTTGGTAGGAATGCACAGCCTTCCTGGTTAATATTTCTGATTGGGAATTTCTTAACAAGCCTGGGATGATTAGGATCGGACTTAAATTGGAGCAGCTATCTTATGCAATGTAATTGGTATTTGGTTCATAAACATGGAACTTGTGGATTAATTATTGCTGGTCAGTGGGAATCATCTTACCAAATCTTACTGCCAGCTGCTGGTCCGTTGAGTCACTCATCTGTTAATCAATAGACGTAACGGATTAGGCGATGGTCCCAGATATTGCTCACAGCGATTATTGCCTTGTTGGATCAAAATGTATCGTGAAAACGTCACAGACCTTTGATATGCGACTGCTAAATATTAACAAAGTACTGCTACTTTAGAATTCTAGATTATAGATACTGATAAGGAAATGTTATTTTCTTCTATTGCGAATGATGTTACTAATCATATTTAAATATATATAATATGGCATGCAAGAAAATGTCATCTTTATCCATCTTGCACCAACCCCATACAAACTGTACCGTATTTATTGTTGCAACATTATATTTGTTCTTAGAAGAAGTGAAATACTATCCGGATTCCTCTTACGACGAATTAAGCTACAGTAACATGATTGCTGCGCTTTCCTTAGGTCACGTCAAATCTAGAAGATGAGTTTTAAAAATATTAGATCGCGACTGTCGCCGTCCTTTCATTAGATCCACTTCAATGTGTCTCGTGTTTCTCTTTATAGATCAGATCGCCTAGAAATGTACAATTGACAGCTTTATATATATTCAGTAAATCTGCTTAATCAGGCTGAAATTATCATAAATACATCGCATATCTGAGTATATTTGATATTGCATCTGTTCAGCTATGTTGAACTGTATTTTGAACCTCATATTTGTCCTAAATTTGGATTATTTGAGAGGATTTGTGAAGGGGAATTATACATATTCTGGTGACTTCACCCTTATAGTTCTACTAATTTCTCGCCGCAGGCTTTGAATGTAAGTTACCCACTGCCTTGCTTAACAAGCGATCAGTCGGCAATTATTGGTTCTGTTCCAATACGTTTCTTTCATTGTTCTTTTTTCAATTACTGGGATTAGCATTAGGGACGAATTTAAGAAGATAAACAAAAGACTAATATTCAGCAGGCGATGCAGTGTGAATATGTGAACCTTGAAGGCAAAAGGAAATGTGTTGTCTCATCTGATATATATCCTGTTAAACATGCACATGCTATGGAGCTGCTGTTGTTGGGATTGTCGGTGTAAAATAAGTAATTACTGTTGGGGAAGGTGACCTCCATTGGTGTCAAATATGAGTGTACAACGAGTAGGCCTAAATAGTAACCGAATCTTTGAATTGATGAAAACAAATCTACAAAACTCATCCCATGTTCTAAAGGTTTAATCAGGGCTATTATTCAAATATTACTATAAACAGGCAGATCCATGGCTGTCTTACTAAACTCCCATGTCTTGGTTCGCCTGACTCCCTATAACCTCCTTGTATAGCACTGATTATCAGGTTTTCCTTGCGTGTACACCGAGACCCACTGTTGCCAATGTTGACCCGATGTTGGGCCGCTATCTGGCACACTCTTTTTGTTGCTCTACAGTGTCTCCAAATGCGCTCTCTCCCTTCTAGCCCGAGGACCTTTCACGGCAATGTACCTACCCACAACTAGCTCTCCCAACTGGATACTTGGAATAGATTCTGGCTTGGGTTATTCAGTACATTGCTTTTCCCATCATGGAATGAATGCTCCTTTTTCGTGGGTGGCTCTTTCTTCTCCTGGAAATAGGTGATGGGGTGCTCAAATTTCTCTCCTGACGCAATTCGATTATATAGAGATCTCGGGTGTGTACAGCAGTGGAGAACCCCCCCCCCCCCCCCTGTCATCTCCCTGACATAAGATGTTGAATGTTTATTAAAAGGTTAAATATCTATTTGTGTCATAATCTCATAATATACCTATATATCTTTTGTTATGTATTTCTTGGTTCTCATGAGAATATAGATGTCAGTCTGAATTGAGGCTAAATAAAATTATTTAAAAAAGAAATCACCCAGTGTATTTTTAGCCACCTCTCATCATCTGTGAGGCGATGTTATACGTTTGGTCAGGGCCTTCCCTATGCTTATGCCCTATGCACAAGAAATGCAATTTCTTCAGAAACTGATCCCTCAAAGGTTACCGAGATATAATAAGAGATATACTGTTTTGATTGGATCTAAAGAATTCTTCTAGATATGTGACCACACGGCCCACAGTCTAAACTGAGGGAAGTCTCTCGTTCCAAACCGCAAAATGCCATTACAATCCCATTAGAACGCCTACTCTAGGCCATGAGCCAGAAATCCATGAGCTCGGTACGCTGTGAGTCTAGACTGGACCATTTTAATTTCAAAGCGGTACAAACGTTATGACAACAATAATGTTAGTATTTCGTATTTGTGTATAAGAAAGCTACGGGTAACTTTGTTTCAATAAAGCGACTCCCACTCACTTTCCGTCTTCCCGTTCTCTGTATGGCATATTTCTCTTTTAAAGGTCTCAGCTATAAATAAACAGCCCTTTATTGCGTCTGAACTAAAAGGCCATGCTCGAGTTCCTGTATGTATGTTCTAATAATGCAATACGATATTCTAAAGGTTGTCCTTCCCACCTCTCGAAGGGTATTGCACCCCAAACAGGAACAATTCACTTTGCTAACAACAGTATAGCATCATACATAAAGAAGCACCCTTTCTGTAGGGAGCTCATAGATGATCTTACATCCTCTTCTACTGCTATGGATTATATGACCATGCAACATACATATATATATATGTATCTGCCCATATGTGGGTGCTTCTGCTTATGGCTTCTGAAACAACCCCTATCTCCTATTAGAGAGGAGACTGCCATAAAAGGGTCCTTCTGGCCATGGGGACCACCCACCCTATAGATTAATCACTGGCGGTATTGTATACAGAGGCTCGCTATGTACGACAGGGCTCTAGTGCCATTCCTAAAACATCCTCATCGGTTTGGGATCCCTTTCTTGCAGATGTCAGAAATCAAGCTATTATGTGATTGCTTTCGGCTTGGCACAAGATGGAAAGGAATTCCATAGCTTCCATGTGCAATTGAAATGGATGAGAGCATCGATGAAGCAAACAGCTTGAGGGTGCAATCTACCAAATTAGAAATGTGTCCTGGTAATGCAGCATCGGTACCTTTCTGACCTTAACCCCTTCACCCCCACTGGCAACAATTGTTGCCAGCCCCACGTGGGCAAATCTTGCCCATTTTTGCCCATTTGGGCAAATTTTACCAAATTTGACATAGTGATAGAAATTTTGGATAACTATGTATTATAGAGTATTTAGTATCATTATAAAGCATACATCATGGAAATTAATTCCCCACTATTTTTTCCATGGCAACTCAATGGGGCTAGAATGGTAACCATGGAAACAATGTAACAATTTAGGGCTTATTTTTGTCACTTTTCCTGTTTGTATATAGCTATTTTGAGGAATTTGTCCTTACAAAACCATTAGATTTGAAGGTCTGTGGTACCTTGATATTTTTCAAGAAAAAATATAGTTCTACTCGAAAAACTGTTTCCATGGAAACAGATTTTGATCAAATACATCAATTTTCACTCAAAATTATTCATAAATTGAAATGATTAATTCTCATTAAAACATTTACCCAAATTTGCTGAAACTCTCAATTCTTGCCAAGCACACCAAAATTAGTTGTACAAATTTCTTTTTTTCTATGTTTGTCAATAGTAACCATGGAAACGACTTAGGATATATACCCTAGGCTAATTTCTCCCAGAAAAATAATGATTTTTCAGAAATCACCTGATATAGGCAAGTGTGGTATCAGAAGAAAGGTCTTAACAAGGAGAATTCAGAAATATAATTTATTCCCAAATTGGGGTAGTTCTGTTACCATGACAACCAAAAATAGAAAATTTCCTTAATTATTCAATTTGTGTGTTTTCATTTGGTTGCTATGGTAACAGACTCATATAATGTTGTAAAAACTAATTCAATTGAATAGGGGAATCATTTAGATTGACTTGAGCAACACAAAAAATTGAAAAATCCCTATTAAGTAGGAAAATTGTCAAATTGAATACAGTGGTATCTATTTTCATACCTTCTCTATAATGGTATTCTGGTTAACCCTATAGGGGTATGTATGATTGTATGATGTTTCCAAGGCAACCTTTGGGATTCCCCTGATGTGTTTGGTATCAAAATGTTCCTAGTGACATAACCAATCTAGATCCAATATCATTTAAATCATATATCAAAAAATATTTGAATGAAACCGAGACTAAACTAATTATTTTAATAAAACTATGCGTTGCCATGGTAACCGATTTTTAGTACATAACCATTTCAAATTCGGGATCTCTATGGGAAGTGCTTCAAGGTGGTATATATATCTTATGGTGAAACAAAGTGTTAAATTGTATTTTTTATTCAGATATATGCATATTAATTGTAGGAAATTTACCCCCAATTTCCCCTGGGGAGGCTGGGGTTGAAGGGGTTAAGATTCCTGCATAGATAAACATTTTTTTTTTTTTTCAAAAATAGATCATTCCAACTCAATGTCAACAACGTTGGTGTCAACCAGCGCCTGTTTGCCAGTGTTTTTACCGATAGTTGTTCCAACGTTGGTTGTTCCAGATATTGGCCTATCGGTATACACCGTGTGTACACACTCGCCACCTTAGCTTTGTGGTTAGCTACATCTCGCCAGCCTGACACTCGAACATTACCATGGAAACGACAGGCTTGATGTGCCCATCCGATCATTTTCCTCCCTCCCCAGGCCGTTTCGCACAAATGCTTAGGGCTATTGGTGGTAAAGACTGGCAGAATTAATCCATTGGCAATTTCTGACTGGCAACGTTTGGTCTGAATTTGTGCGGGGACATCTTGGTCAAGCTTCATTAGACACGTGGGCATTGAGAGGCCTATTGACTAGCTGTGATAGGCCTATCAACTGTTCACTAAGCCCACTGGTAAATAGGCGAGGAAAAAGAAGCCCCTGCAATGAGTAATTTACACCCAATCCGGCTGTCGCGCTATATATGTAATAATACTTGGCACTAATGTTTCCTCGATGCTCATTTCATTGGCTTGGGTTTTCTTGGTAAAATAACTCCCTTCAGATTTATTAACCGGCCGTTCTTATGACAAGAAAATCTACCACACTTATGACCCTGCCCTCTATCAGGACAACATTGAAAGAAATCGATGGCGTGTAATCCCTGATAGTGTTCGTGTCTAGCTCAAGTATGTGCATTTGAAACCTGGAAGAGTCTCCTTTTCATAGTTGGAGGACTCGTACGTGACTACACAACCTTTCAGATGTATTAGTATGTGTATTTAGTAAGAAAATATCGCGGTTGATCGAGAGCAATGAAGGGAATAGTCTTATAATGGAATATTGTACTACCAATCGCTGAATGAACTCTGTAGTAACTTCCAGGAAACCTTAATGTTCATTCGAAGGAAATAAGTTATATATTTGATTGTTAAAATTTCTTTTACCAGGGAGGAATCGAGTTAATCGATCGGAATGACATTAATCTGCGACATTTCACAAGCTGATTATTTTAGCCCTAGCCGGAGACAGCAGCCTATTGTGATCCCATGTGAAAAATAGTAGCCTGACAGATACAAGCCATGGGGGCACGAGCAAATAGCGGGAAATATCACGGGAGAGTGGTGCCCCAGGAAGTGGTCCCACTGATGTCGTAAAAGACCTCATTCCGCCTCACGTCTGAGTTTATTATATAAAAAGCGACATAGCGAGCCGGGCGCCGGCAATGCTCCTTGTGAGTAGTACTGGACGATGGACGTTTGTTGACGGCAATCCGAAACCCCTCTGTCAACAGGGCGGGCGGTGTACCCCTGGGACCTGGCCTATCATCTCAGCATGCTGTTAGCGGTCGTTTGGTCGGTGTATGTGCCATGTTGGTGTCACACACAACAAAAGCTAGTTTTCTCCGGAGGGCGAGGTGTCCTGTGCGCATTTGCTTGTATTTGTCCATGGGACAGGGGTGTCAGTAGGGTTCGGTCGGATCGGATGGTTATGGGCGATAAGAACATGAAGAAATGGTTGAGGATTTCCCAGAAGTACATGAAAAGGACATTATTAGTAAAGTATAACATTGCCCATATAAATAGAAACCAATCCAAACCATTAGTATTTTTAGACACCTGACCGTTTGAAAATATGTTTTAATGTGGCCAATAAACCTTTTATTATTTTTAAACTAAAATTCTTACATTTCTTGTAATTGTTTTATGGCAGCTCTATCGTTTCAAAGAAAGTTAATCCTTTTATTTGAGAGACACATGCTCGATATCTCCGCTCCCATGGATATAGATGTATGTTTAAGTCCTCGCTCACTAGTTGGTTTTTACACACGAAGAAAAGTTCGTAACAATGCCACGTATTAGGATTACTGTAGCGTCTCCTCACTCTGACACCTAACAATGTAATGTGCTCGAGGGGCGAACAGATAAAAGAGGGGCTTGTGTAGCAAAGGATGTATAGCACCGGACCTGGTGTAGAGTGGGGAATACATTATTCGCAGGGAAGAAAAGCATTCACCGTGGTTTGCATAGAAACCCTGCTGTAAAGGAAAATTGCTTTTGTGCGCTGATGGATGGATTTTATCTATCCATGCGATAGGTATGGCTCGGAGTGTTGAGGAATGAGCATTGCTTAAGAGTATGGGCAACTAATTTATTAGTATAAGAGAGCTTCTCCGAGCAGCCGGAGGCATCGACTCATGATGCCGGGAATCAGAGTTAAGCGAACGCAACTCAGAAGACGCTAGAAAAACTGCTAAGGTCGGGGAGTGGCGCAGGAGCTGTTATATACATCAGATACATAACTGTATGGTAGTCAGGCATAAAATGGCACCTTCCTATCGTCTTGAGTGTAACCTTCCTCCTCCCAGGTTCCTAAAAAGATTTACTTGATAGGATGCTAGGGCAAAAGGCTTTCATCTTTCAGCCTGACTACATGAAGGAAGGATTTGTTAAAGGGCGCCAATCTTGTCACTATTTGTTCCTATCCAAGTGTTTATGACTTCCTGGTGACATCCATTGGAATTTCCTAAAGATTACTTCTCAATTACTATGGCGACTGGGTTTTGGCTCCACCCCTTTGATATTATACTCTCGCAAAGCAACCTGTACGATGGTATGTGTTCATGGCGTCCTTGTGCCTTCAAGAAAATACCACCAATCTGATCATATCTCTTGTGTACAGGTTTCAGACCACAGTGTCAACCTCAATCACATCGTTCATCATCTCTATGGCTTTGCCTATTAGCTCAGGGATCATTGGTTAGATTATAACATGCGGTCCTTAGACTAGATACTTTATGAACCCATGTAAATATGCCATATGTTATTAAGGGCGGAAGACTGAAGGATATTAACGGGAGGGCTTTGGGAAATAATTCATTACAGCAACTGCATCCCCTCTATATTGATCTGGATGTTCGGAGAACCCTCGAGTTTCTCATCTAAATGCCTATCACGTTGAATGTCTGGGACAGGGGATCATGGGGTCCCAAGTGCCCTATTCTCTTTCGCCATGCCTTTAAATCAGTTGTGCAGTGATAAGGAACGCTTGTTTAAAAGGCTAGTGTGTTTGCTTGTTTGTTTATTTTTTTATTTTATATCAAACTGAAAAGAGCTCTTATTTGTCTAGTTGGGCGTTATTGCAATTAGGTCTCAGCAATCTCTCAAGTTACGGAGATAAAAAGTGGCATCTGATGCGTAGGCAATCCATTCCATTTGAGCTGGCTTGTATTTAGAGGTACACATCAAATAATCACATCTCAAAAAGCTCATCTGTACCATATTCGCCATCCATGTTTGGCTTTCCTGATGGCATGCCACACCGAATTCACCTGTTGTTCTTCGGCGAACCACAATCATCGGGAGAAAAAGATGGCAAGAGATAGAGGTGAGGGGAAAATGGATTCCATTGACCAGGGTCTAAGTGAGATGATAGAAAATGTATATAGAGTTGCTCAGGCGTATGCCGAGCACGTGTAGGAGGGTGAGCAGTTCTCCTCTCCACCATCAGCGAAGCATCATGCTAGATTGGTTATTCTCTCCTACCTACAGACGCTCTGACTCATACAGAAATGAGCTGCTCCTGGAGCAATTACCCCACTTGTGATCTAGGTCAGCCGCGGTATCGAGTTGGTTGTATTATTGTAGACATTGACCCCCACAACTATCCTTGCCTCCTCTTTCTCACAATCCGCCCTCCTTGTGCTGGTGCTCCTCCAGCCTACTTCTCGACCCCCCGCATTGCACCCTCCGCACCCATTCCTCTGTTTTCACGCTTTATTCATGCGCCAACTGATGTCCCAATATAGAACGCGCCAGAGACGCGAGAGTATCTATAGCTGAATTTGCGGCGATACAAAGACGTACGAGGATTCCCCTAGGCAAAGAGACGCATGAAGAGATTTACACAGCGATTCGTTTTCAGTGTCTCGCATTTATAAATAAATGAAAGAGCACAGTAATAACTCGCAACATTCAGTTGACCGATGATGTTCTGTTCGCAACGAAAGAATCGTAAGACAATCATTTTGAAAGTAGTACGATGAGCGTCAAACAATGATGTAATGCTTGCCTGAATGAAATCGTTAATCACACAATCAATGAACGAAAGTACACATGTGATATTTCGAAACAAACCTTTAACTAATTCATGGAATAAGTTTGTTTCATTATTCAAACTCAAAGTACTCGTGTATTCTTACCTGCAAGTGTCGAGGATTGGGACGTTGGGTGGGGTTAAAATCGCTGCAGAAGCATCTGCAGTATGTCAGCCCATTGATTTGTCTGTTCGGAGTTATGTCTTGTGTATAAGGGCATCAGTATTCTAGAACTGTAGTTCGTCTAGATTCGTTTCCTTGTAAGACCCATGGCGTTGGTCTGTAGTTCCCAGACATAGACGAATCCCATACCAAATTCTTCAAAGATGAATACGAAGATATCTATATTGAAAAATGATGAAATTGTAATTTGGCGAAACAAATATTTTGAGATATATGGGGCGTTACCACCTGCTCATCTTACGATGGTTGGACTATAGTCATCCAGGGGTCATTTGTCTGACCAAGGGTTCTGAGACCAGAAACTTTGATCGGGAGGACGATAAATAAACGCACGCAACTCCCTTACCTAGAATCCAGGTACCATTTGTGACACATGCATCAACTCCCTAAACTCCATTAGCAAGATTTAGCTCCACCCATGCATTTGACACCGCTAATGTTACGGTGTAATAGATCTCTCGATAACGAGCCTTGTCAACTTTAAATCTTCAGCTTTTCCTCTTGAGTGTTGAGGAGCAGTTACTCGAAGATTGTGGATCAACATTTTCCAGGATTAATGTTTATAGAGCATGTCCCCTTGCCATTAGTTATAGCAGTACCCCTGAGATTTACGTGTCATCCACTAGCATTGGCAGGAGAAATTGCAATGTTCTCTATTTGGTCGCTAAACAAAATCTTATAGTGGTGGCAGAAAATAACAACACAGGGGATAAGCTAAATTAACTGCCCACGCTATGGTTTTTAATGATCACATTATATCATCATAATATACCTTCTTAGTACGGGGCACGGTGTGATTCCCCGATGTCAGTACGACTCATTATCCTTCTTCACTTTATGAACCTTATGGACCAAATTTCACTGTATATAATTGGGACTATCACATATCTCTGTATATAACAGTTTCTTGGCGCAAACGAATGAACCCCGAAATGGGGATCTGTATCACGAAGTATAAATAAAATCTTTAAAAAAAAATGTGTTGCAACAGATATCCATGATACAGAAAACAGTTCCCAGCGAATGTGGCAACACATCTGACACTCCTCAATTTGCGTTTTCATTGCAAACATGAAATAAACTGATGTTAGTGGGCAACAACAAAATTTGTCGCCGCCGTTTTTCCTCTGGTGGAGTTCCGCTATTATGAAGCTTGTCGACTGTGATGGAGAGGCATGAGGTTGCAACGATTCGTAGTTCAGTATTTGAGGTCAGGAGTTGTACCTGTCTAATGCCCAACTGAGGATCCCTCAAGATCCATGTCACTTATCATCTCACCCTCTTACACATATTGGCAGAGGAGTGTGGAGCCTGTATGAGACTCGTGAGAGAGTCTTGGATATATGTATGAGGTGGGTATCCTCAGTTTGGCCCACCCACAGCCCTCCGCGGCCACCGCTGCTGAATCTATAGATGTCATGGGCAACCCCAGAGGGGGAGAGGCGCCAATTATATATTATTGAACTTCTCCATTGACATTGACACTTCGCGCACTAAAACACGCCTTTTTTTCTACTTGGTTTGCCACGAGGCTTCTTTATATTCCCTATGCCGTCTCAAGCGTCACATTTCCTTATACTGCTTGGTTTTTTTTAAAGCCCGCAGATCATTATGTGTTTAAAATCCCGAACGAGGACAGCAAACGTTCTTATACATGAAGAAAATGTTTTTAATTAGCAAGAAACACATTTCTAATATCTCACCAAAGTATTAGTCGATGCTATTCTATGGCCGTTGAGTTCTATTTGATCTGTCCTCCTCGGCAACGGCGTTCCAGCTTGCATTGTGGAAGTATGTAGCACTTGCTCACTATATGGCACTTATGGAGTCTTTGGTGTCGGCCACATCACGTAGTGATAGCGATAGTGATTGCAGCCTTGGAGATGGACAGATCGTTCCGATGGAAAAATCATGTCAGGACCGAGTACAGGCGAGCGCCGGTGTTTTTAAAGCTGTTCTGACTGAGCTGAGGCGATATGAAATATTTTGTTTCCCATTCTCTCGGGTCATATTGTTAGCCACCTTGGGGAAAAAAAGAATAAAGTCCCTGAATGAGTCGTTCACAATGCCATTTGTTTGCTTAAAACTTGGAATAGTGCCAACCCAGTTTCAAGGGTTTAATAAACGCCACTATGTATTTTCAGTTGTTGCATTGTGGCATCATCGTAACCTTTCAATATGTTGGTACCCCTTGTCTTCCATTACCTAGTACTGTAAACGTAATAATGTTCGCGCTGTATTTATTTTCGCTATTTTAGGGGACCAACCTTTGTGCGTGAAAATAAATCCTGCACGAAAGGCATAATTATTGCATAAACAAGGTGTGAGGCTTGCTTGCTGCGCGAATTTAAATGCGCGAAAAGGTGTCAAAGTACTTAGTGCGCGATACGTTTACATGTACATATATTATTGGAAAATTTGTAAATAGCTGGATACTTTGATAGATCAACTACATATATACAATTTAGTGAAGATATATTTGTTTTTATGTATTACTTCCGAACCAAAATATAATCATAATGATAGAACTTTCATGATCATGATAGGGTCACTGTGGCATGGATGGATAGCTTAGGATTCCATCATCATCAAGGACGATGTACATATAACAATCAATCTCTTAACCCCGAGCAAACCATGTCAGTTTATATTAGTGCCCCTACACAGGGCATCCAGCTCGTGCCTCCACGGTGATCTCATCTACCATTAAACAAGCCTCCAGAAGGATTGCTCCAGTACCTCTCTCCATAGTGCCCTCCATTCCTCCAGCCCATCACTGATGTCATTAATATAGGCCGACCAGTCCATAATAACACCCTCCTGTCCCCACTACCTTTATTCCGCCCATCACCTCATAAATCCTGCATTCGAGTATTTTGTATTCAATTCTCCCCACTGGAATAATAAATGTACATGGTTCCCGCGGTCATTGCAAAGTCAGTAATTTTGAGTTTGTGGTTTTAAGGACCTTAGAAGTCAGTAATTTTGATATTGTATGGGCCTCGGTAACCATGTAGATTTGTTGAAAATGCTATTACTTTCTTTATAAAGGAGACGTACCTGTCTGAAATAGAAATAAAATGTTGATCAAACGTTTAATCAAATCTAATAACTGGTTATTTAGTACATGGTATATCAAATTACGTTTGGATTTTGACCTATTCAAATATAATGTCGACGTTGATTGGATATAATGTTTATTCGTTAGACTTATGAGATATTGTGATAATGTTATATTTTACCGAACTATTTAAATTGGGAGTCGTTTTCAAGCCTTTCTATTGACGTCAGTTGGATGAAAAATTCATTATTGACCCGCCCAATCAACCTGTGAATGCCACATCTCGCTGCTGGGCCTGGATCCGTCATTTGGTTATCATTAATTCAGCAAATTTCACAGCAGCAGGAGCAGCAGATAAAGACATCCTTGATTCATTAATAACCAGTCTCGGTCTGTCGTTTATTATAGCGATAATATATCATACCCATTGCCCGCTCATTACTAATGGATGTCCATAATTATTATACATTGTTGAATTATTTAGCTTATGAAAACACATTATCAAAGCTGTACCAAATAATATACTAGCTCGGTGAATATTTTCTTTGAAAGTGGGAGTACCGTATATATACCCGTGTATAAGCCCCGGCTTATATTAATTTCAAATGGTGATTTGACCCGGCTTATATTCGGGGTGGGCTTATATTCGGGGCCCAGCTTATATTACACTAACTGCAAACCAATATATTTAGCTGAAATACACTTGTATTATTATCCTTAATTATTGCTCTGGTTTTTGTGTTTTAGACTTCAATTTAACAAAACAAACACTACCAGAATTCAGAATCGATCAACAACAACTGACTTCTCTTACTTAAAGTATCATAGACTCGAATTATCATCCACTAAGAACTCCTTCTGGCCAATCACTTCAGTATATTCCTCCTCAGGCCCTCTATGTTTCCAGGCACCCGGCTTATAAACGGGACCCGGCTTATATTAACGTTATGATGTGCTGAACCCCCGGCTTATAAACGGGGTGGGCTTATATTCGGGGTCCGGTTTATACACGGGTATATACGGTAATTCGATGCACATTTTCAGCATTCTGTAGTATATAGAAAGCAAGTTATGCCAATTCTTTGTTGGAAAATGTACATGAAATGCAATACCCATTTTTATTAGTGCATTTCACCAATTATCATTATCAGCATTCTGTAGAAAAAGACTAGTTATGCCAATTCATTGTTGGAAAATGCACATCCAATGCAATCCACATTTTTATTAGTGCATTTCATCAATTATTATTATCATTATTAGATTTCTGTAGAAAAAAGTAGTTTTGCCAATTCACTGAAGCCCGCGAATTAATAAATGGCAATACTGTTCAAGATGTAGGTAATGCCGTCAGGGTCTAGGCAATGCCTGCAATACTGCGCCAAATGCCTGACAGTTTTAGACACAATTGTTGTTCCTAATCACAATCTACTTTCATTTTGTTTTCAGATTGGTGGTATGCGTGCCAAGGTCTCTTTGGGTTCGGCGTGCTGACACTTCTCCTCGCCTTCCTCGTCGCTTGCATTAACCTCTGCTGTGGATGCTGCAAGGGAACTATGTGCGTTTCTCATCTGGTAGCTGGATGCCTGGTCTTTGCCTGTAAGTGGTTCAAAAACATTCTCAAGAAATCCATTTATTATAGAGAAAAGGGAGAAAAAGTATTACTCTATATAAAGTTGTCTGATATCTACGTTCTTACTTATGTCAGGAGGTTGGTTTCACCAATTGAGTAGCCCATTTTCTTTTTAAGAAATTAATGTTATCAGTCTTAGTGGAGACATTGTTTTAATGAATGACCTTTTGGCCGTGTCATGTAGTGATTTCCAGGATTTTAAAGCGTTTTCTGGTTTCAAGAATTTACTCATTAAACTTGGTGTGCACATTTCCTGACATCTAAGAACGTTTTAATCTTTAGAATGCACGTTATTGATCCTTTAGTAATGGGTACATTTATGGATCAAGTATCTGCCATAGATATCCTAGTTCTAGCTGCGCGTTACCTTTGTTGAATATTTTAACGATAATTTAAACTAATTGATATTTATTTCCATTAGAACAAATATTAGCGTTGTTTAAAAATATCAATATATGTTTGATGTATGTTTGATGTAGAATTTTGAATAATTGAGTGCTGATAATTTGCTGATCATATTATTTCTATGTTGGTGTTAAGAACTTGTCTGTTGCACATTTCGCTTGTGACGTACTCAATCCACACTTGCATCCCCCACCACACACGCATATCTGCTTACATGCCATACTAATACTTACTTGCATAACATTCCTCCATCCCAAATTATACACTGATAATAATGCTACAGATATCTTTATCTCGAGTTAGTAATGATATACCAAAAACAATGCTACGCATATCTAGAGTCTAGTGAAAACTAATTAGCCATTGCATGTCAATTAAGGAGCTGAAACAAAATATTTCCTAATAGATTGTTTTAAGAAATTAATTTGGAAAATGTTATTATGAAAACTAAATGCTGGATACAACAATGACTGCAGTATTTCTTTGCATATCTTTCTTGTGGTTCTTGGATGATATTTGCTGCTTTAAATTTTACCGTTTGTATATTAGGAATCTACAATATCCCACATACTGGATAGTCGAGTTCTGTCAGTATGTTGGTTATGGATGGTTTCCTTTTTACAAACGCCCGATAAACAAGCTGCCTAATATAGCCCCAGTAACCTTGAAAGATATTGAACGAAATTGGTATTGTATCCTATAGGTATTCAGACAGTCAAATCTAAGGCATGAATGAATGTGTATTTTGTTTGTGTTTCGTGAATAAAACGCACCTCAGTACACTCAGTATAAACCAGTGTAGAACTTGTTCGGTAGCTTCCTAATTATACATTATATCATTGTGGTCTTGGTCGATCTGATTCTGTATTTATACATTATGTACATGCACGATGCTTAGACTATTTTAGGATCATTTGTATTCAAATAAGTTGAAGTAAATGTTTCATGTACTTCAGGGTTATATCACTTGGTGTACATTCAATGTATATTTTATTTGGAGATGGCAATGCATAACAGTTGATAATATCTGGATTGAGGTTAAACATGGTCATCGTGAAGTAGGGCACTTGATATTCCTTTGACTAAATTAGGCATAGTTCGCACAATTCCTGTCTTAAAATGCATTCTATAGTTTCGGATTTTTATTACCGTAAATTGATTGCTCTCGATTCTTTTGTATGCTATATTTTTCATTTTGGTGCGATTTGTTGAAAAATTAAAAAGTGCTCACTCACGATCTCCTGCTTAATTGCTTTTCCTTTAACACACATTTGTAGATAGTGTATTGTTTAGATGTGCATTTGTATAATTTAGACGCAAAATCACATTTTCTATGGCCACCACTTGTGAACGGGGAAAGACTAATTAGTACACATAGTGCTGGTTTCCATTTAAGAAGAAAGCGCATATTAGCATGAATACTAATGATACAGGACTGCAGGCTCATGGCATGACATATAGGCAATTCCAAAACCATTCACTGCATTTCATAGTTTTACCCATTATGTTAATGCCCTTGACCTTTATAAATCAGACAGGGTTATAATGATTTATTCATATGGAAATGTCCGGTGTAATGTAAATGTTTCTGACACGATACTGATAGTTCTGTTAAAATATGTATAGTTTTGCGTACTTTGGTAGAGCCTGCCAGGCTTTTATTTAGAAAACTTAAGATTTTATCAGTTGGCTGGTGTTGGAATTGCTCGATATTGCACTTATAATGGTATTACACAACCTAAACGGGAGCATATTAATTGAATGGTAGCATACTAATATCTCCTGCTACTAATCCTTTCTGTAAATATGCTCTATGATAAAATGTATTTTTTGTAGGTTATGATGATTATGAGTTTTCTTTCAGAATAATATTTAAATTAATACTGTTACTCTCTCTGTTACTGTAACACTTTGCGTAACGGTAAACATGGGTATGCACAAGCCTAGATTCACCATATGGTATACTAAGACGGCTGTGTCCCATTAGGATGGTATTGGATGGTTATTTATTGGGGTTCAACACATATGACAAGATGGTTAAAAGGTTCTGCCACTAATTACTGCTTCATGACGTGTCCCGTGTGGCGTCATTGTACGTGTGTATGGTATGATGGTAAGGCGTTTTCCTATTATTAAACCTCCAAGTGGTGGGTTTGAAACCACTTACTATTGTAAAACATGGGTACCTCGCCAACTGTAACGAAACAAATGTCACTCAATGATATATATTCCATGGAGGAAAGGTTCCCAATATTTTGTTAATAGCTAATCGTTTTGTGAGGGGGACATTTAATTAAATTTCATTTTTGCTGTAGAATATCAAAATATTGAGAGCATTTGATGGAAGGTACCCATGTTCCAAGTCAGACTGTTAATATGATGAACAAATATTGATGTATATCTTGTGTCTATAAATTCAAAATCCGGGGCGGATCTAGTATTGTAGAGATGCGGACTGTTGACTAATTCCTAGAAAAAACTCTTTAAAAAGTATAAAGATACGTATAAGAATCATAAATTTATATCTATATTGGTGAAAGATAGACCCTATTGTAATCTGAAAACATTTGCAGTTGCGTTCCCTGCTGAAATAACCGAAAAGACTTTTATCAGTATCAATTCCCTTCAATCTTTTACGGATTAGTAGCTTTTGATATTAAGTTATAAAAGCTAGATATTTTCCCATTTCTTTTATTCTAATATCGTTCTTCTTTTTTAATCATTGCTCTTTTAGTCAGTGTGTCTTCTTTTTAATCAGTGTTTTTTTAATCAGTGTGTATAACAATTAAAATATGTAGAGAGGGCACCAAAATACAATGGCATTGTATAAGGGTTAACCTTAAAGGGAAAAGCGAGAGACATTTTTAGTATGCGGAGAAAAAACAATACTCTTTTTGTCATTCAGTTGTAACCACTAGAGGTTTGACAAAAGGGGGTAATAGGACTTCTGGTCTAAGACTTGATCTTCCAGTTTACACCCAAATTATATAATCAATATTTCATATAGAAAATCATTATATTCCATGTATATACGTTTTAGGTTGGTAGGATTGAAATGTAGCAAATGAGAGAAACTTATTTTTGGTTAAAAATTGGCTGGGAATGTAACTTTAGATGCGCCTCAAGAATCTTGACACCCTTCTAAATTATCATATCGTTGTGTTGTCTGCTTGTTTTGTAACTATTCAGAAATATTTATACGTGAATGGTCATAGATCCCCTCATTTGATCCGCCCCTGCATATGTGGTAATAAACACAGCAGAACATATCATTTGTATCTATCATTTCGATGTTTTAGATGAACATGATCTCCCCAATTCTAATGTACGATTGTCAGTCTTGTATATTTCATTTCAAAACCTCGATTGTATGTTTCTGTATATTGATGTCTTTTTAACGAAAATGGTTTTATCTAAGAAGAAAAAGGTGTCGTATTGGAATAGGAATGTATCTGGTTTCAAAATGGTCAAGTTAATTGTAGCCTCTACAGCTCATAGTGTGAGACCAAGACCACTGAAATCACCTACTATGCAACACAAAAATGTTTGCAATGTCTATGCAAACTATCCACAGGTCTATCCGCAGGTCTATGAAACAAAGCAAACACCAAAACAACCCATCTCGATAGATAGTTTCATGGCCATATTATATAGTGTGCACAAATTTCACATTTTATATATTTAAAAAAAAATACCTCACAACCTGTATATTATTTTCGAAATATACACCCACACTAAATTTCCTTTCCCCAGTCCAACGACACTCAAATAGGCCAAGCGAAACAATGTCATTTCGCCTATCATGATTCTTTCCAACTTCTAACAAAATGAAGAAACATATATGTATTTGATTTTAAGATTGGATTTATTTTTCGTCGTTCCAGTCTGTGTCTTAGCGGTGGCCCTGGGGCTGTTCGGGTACAAAGTGCACGAAGAACGCGGCGTACAGATCATTGGTCGGGATAGCGAGAGTCGGCTTATGTGGGCCTACTGGGTCGGTGCCGGAGGTGCGGGCGTATCGCTCATCGCTGCATTCTTCTACATTTGCGAAGGTTGCCGTAGTCACAGTCATGATGGCTACACACGCGGAGAGGTCGTGTGAGCAGTAAACTAGTGGCACAAAACAAAGAAAAAATATTAAATAGATCCTTCAATACCATTACCGACATCAGAAGGGGGAATTATGTAATGTTAATGCATCTTATATGATATATGGAGAACAAAGTATATCATGCATGGGAGAAAGATCGAATATGAGGAGTAGTAGATACACTAACCAAATTTTAAGAGAAAGTCTTTATTATAAAGGAAAGGGAAAACATCTTAGGTGGTCTTCGTCGATGCGAATGGTTTCAATATTTCCTGATCTGTCGGGCTTTGGTAAAAAAAGATATTTGCTCTCTTATCAAGCGCGTGGTTGTTTGCCAATATTAGCGGAGAGAACGGGAAATATTGGACCACGTCACTCTTGTCATACGCCAGAAAGATCCTAATAACATAACCATCCAATGTGAAAGATGATTGTTCAATGATAATCCAACAACATATTCTACAGGGTTTTATATGCGATTTATTTTGGGAGAGGATTTTTGTGGTTAGTGTTCGACCCTGTATCTAGATTTCAGACCACATACAAATAACCTGTACGTTGGACACTTATCTTTGGGAATCAGACGTATATTGTACACAAAAAACAGAATGGACAGTGAAGTGGTTAAACATACAGTTAGCCACATTGATTGCAATGTGTGTGGTTTTTGAATTTCGCGAGTTTATTTTAGAATGAATATTATATGCGTGTGCTGATGTTTCTCTTGAAATATTTGATGAATAATTACTTCAGTTTTTCAGGAGGACTTCTGTCATAGGTGTCCGCCTATCGTGCTGAGAGGAAGAAAAATCAAATCAATACTAATGATAAAGTTTTCCTATTCCACCATTATCATCCAGGAGTGAAATTTCTTCATTATAGGAGTTGGTATGGTGCTCGTCCTGGATATCCTTCAAATACTAAATATATATGTAAGAAATATAAATCTAAATGTTCTAGATTTCTAAGCCAGTATACATATTTACACCTATATAGATATACCATTTTGATGACGATTAGTAAGTCTTGGTTTATATTGACCTAGTGCAAACCATTCTTGGAATGTTGATATAGTTGTGAATAGAAGCAGGTGAGCTCTTCAAATTTATTTGTCGCGCTGGCATTTTATGGTGATCCAACCATGATTTTTTCTTGGTCAAATATTTATCATTTCTATCCTTTTACAACTACTGATGCTTAGCCAGTGAGGTTTCCAGGTCCCCCCATCAGAACAAAACAACCCATTTAATTACTGAATGGAAATACATATTATTCGCGCATCTGTTCTCGTGTTAGATGACATTGTTTTGAGGCACAAATAAAGTCCTGTCATATATTTGCACTAGGGCTTGGTATGAAATATTTTGTTGTGTTGATTTGGCACGGAAAGATTACCACAAGGCATAAGTGCTGTATTGAAACACAGTATCTAAAACAAATCACCATAGGCTAAAAAAAATCGAATTAAAATATATTCAATCCTACCCTGCCCTGTCAGTATACATTTTAAAATTATAGTTTCATGGTTGGTAAAAAAAAATATCATTTAGAGTTAACTTAGAATCTACAATATTTCAGATTTACAAAATTATGAAAACATGTATTTCGGACAAACACATTCTAGCATCATATTTTTAAAAATTCTGATGGAATTCCATACCACTATATATCCTGTGTATGTAAGGTTAGGTTTGAACAAGCACGTGCCTTGTAGCTTTGGGAGAAAGATTTATGGTCTCTCTCCCTGTGTAATATTGTTTCCTAATATTTGTACATAATTTACTCATAGGCTGTTGGTTTGTTGAACTTTGTCCTATATTCTTTGATATAATTCCCATTTTTAAACGAATGTATACTTCACGTTAGTTTTCACATTCCGCCTCAAAATTGATATTGTATTTCTTTTTCTATTGGATATTTGATATGTAAGTGGCGCATAATATAGATCTGCCATTGAGGTACCTAACATTATTTTTACACCGAAAATGAAGATAAGTTGCGTAAATGTATAAAAATGCAAGAATAGATGTGCCGCATTTTGAGTGTCCAGTCAAAAAGAGTAGTGACCTTTTAAGGAGCCATGGATAGTATTGGAAGATAAGAAGGAGTCAACTTTAGATGAGTTTCATCATTGTATAATGAATAAGAATTATGTAAATGAAGAATCCTTTTGGATTTATAAGTGATCACGAATGTCAACCGCTTGGATTTGATTGATTCTATCCCATGGAAGAAATTTAGTTAGCTCTAACCGCCGTTATCTTTCCTTCGTCTGTTTGTCCCCTTTCCCTTCACATTTTTGCTCAGTCTTCTGATTGGTGAAAGTCTGTCAACAATTGTACGTGTACACAAGTTACCATCGCCATAGTATGTTCGGCCTATAGGAATTCCAAGCTACCTTATTATTCTGTACATACTTATAAATATTACCATGGATCAACCGGTGTCGTCCCTCAAAATGTTATTTTAATCTTAAGTATCTGAGATAATTGTGGCATTGAGGTGCAGAATTTGTGCTGAAACCATAATAATATCTAGTGCATGTATACAGCGTTGTTGTGACATAAATACACACAGAACTATCGAAATGATTAGTAGCATTCATGTGCACAGGGTTTTTGTAACTGAAAGATCTGTAGCTTCCCTTTCTCTCTCGAATTATAAAATAGAAACTGGTAGATGGGAGCCCCGTTTTCTTGACAATTTCATCTATATCCTGTTGTCATGAGCTTTAAATTGTTGGCTATAGATGTAGTCTACCTCTTGGCAACATTGCAGAAGGTGTGTTATCGGTGTATAATGGACATGTGTAATTTCAGGCTCGGAATAAATATAGACCATATGTAGCAGTTCATTCAAACTTGGTAACATCTCGAAAGCTATGTTTTGGATATATGTATACATAAATTGAATCACCACTAGATGCTATCAAGAAGAATGCTTTATTACGAAGGGAGCTGGGAAGGAACGTGTCATTCACTTCATCTAGTGTCTCAGGAGCGAATGTGTGTGTGTGTTTCTTGTAAACTGCATTGTCTATACTCGATTAGCATACATGATATTCCACTCTAGTTATATTTCTGTGTTCACGACCTATAGGTAAATTGTTTTGCCTATATAACACCAGCCGATTGAGCAAGTTTTTCATTCTAATTGTTTGAACCTCTCCGTGTAAAAGAACGTCATTGTTTATATTTCATATTTCATTCCTCTATGATATAGTAAAACGGCATTGGCAAATGGACAACTCGGTATTGTGCACACGTGAAGAAAGTGTATTCAAGCTCTTTAGAACAGAGTAGTACATAATCTAAGATTGACATCCATTAGCTTGTCCATAGTAGTATTTTTATAGTAGAACTCTTGCAACCCTTTTGTATTTTTCATCAAGGAGTTTTGGAATATCATTGCTGTAGAATCTCTTATTACATGGCTTGTAGGTGGTTTTGCATTCAATACCGCACAAGTACTTGCAAGGAAGAAACCTGCTGTTTGTTATGCCCCCTTTAGGCAATGAAGCTAGAACTGTTTGCAAACCTTAAGCGACGTTCCTTCTGATAGGTGGAGACATCTACCAAGGGTTCTTGTATATAAAATAATAAACCCTCATTTTAAAATAATGGAATTTTAAAATCTTCTTAGTATGTGCTGTATATTGACTGAATTTCAGGGACGTAAATGATTATTAAGGGGGTTAATGTGTATAATCTAAAAACAAAACTTTCCCTTATAACAGGGATTTTTTTTCTGTTTTATTTTGTAACTGACAATTTTGTATACAAACTCTAGGGTGTTGTGATATACATTGTATATGTGTCATTGGCTGTACCGTAGAACAGTGTCGGATCAAATGACTGACAAATAATTACATAAATGTGTAACACTATAAACGTGGACCCAGTACGAGAGCTCCCATCACCTGCGACTGAAAATGAATTAATATGCTGAAAACTGACTTATGTTTCCTGTATATTATCATTTAGAGTAACTTTAATAGACCCTAAAAGTGAACTATATTTTCGTTTGTTTTAAAAGGTCCCAGTGTTTTGGAGTAAACTTTTCACATAACATGAATAAATGGTTCATTTGATCAAAGATAAGACTAAACAAAACTAAATTTCTGGTTCGGGTTTTAGTCACATCGTGAAAAAGTGAAGCTTGAGATAATTTGATGCTTCTGTTTAGAATCCTATACATGTTTGCATTTTAATATAGCAATATATTTTCATGTATTGTTTTTATGCATTTCTAAAGATCAGCGTACTTTAGTTGGTATTCTGTTGGAGAAAATCCAGGTTATATATTCTCGGACAGCTATGGAGTGTGCAAGGTTAAGTTAATTAAGCGTGGTTCATATGGATCGCAGGATACATTATATGTAATATTCATTTTACGTCGGAGAAGCAATTCTCTTGGGTAAAATCAGCAGATATTTGAACCACCCTTAATCTATGCACGTGCCGATGTTTTTGTGTAGCTTTAGGATTGTACGGTTATAGATGTATGTAGAAATAAACAAATTGGCTATGGCAACTTTTCTTTCCAACTAAGTCGAAGAGGGACACTTCAGAATTCATACCAAGTCACAGCAAATCTTGCATTTCGTCTCTGCAAAATCTCGTCATATTTCCACCCTGTGGGTATATAGGTACATGTATTTTTGTGTTGGACGTCCTGATCACCGTAAGAAATACAAGCTCCAAATGTCCCTCTTGTAACAACAACCGATTGTTAAAAGGTTGCCTCGTGGTCACGATAGCAGCTGCGAATGAGAACATTGAAGTGCAAGGATTTGATTCCACGGAAATGATATATCTTCGCCAGAGCACATGAAAACATCTGGGAATTATGTATGCACAGCTGTGTGTTTCATCTGCTTTTGAATAAATGTTCAAACTGAATTGTGTCTTTAATTACTACAGATCTTTGTCAAGTAATTAAATTCTATGAGACCTTGTTCGGAATGGTCATTATTATAACATCCATAGATAGATTTGAAAATCAATTATGACAATAATTATCTGCGTAAACCTTTCATGTCCATAAATGTGGGGTATAGTAAGAGATGCAGTAAAATTCTATTCATTAATACGGCTGATTCATTAGAAGTGAAACAAAGGTAGATTAATAATGATAATTCTTGTGTCCAACATGAATTGGCGAGAACCATATATCGGCAAACTTAAAGTGGCTAAGATCACTGTTGACTGGATGTCTTGCGGATTTTCATGACTCGCATATCTATAGGTACGATCATTTTGGTGGATTATAACTGCTATTCAAATCTGAGGGAAGCAGCTCATAGCTGCCAACTGACTGGTGGAGGGTTGGGTAACAGGGGACCATGGATTTCGATCTGCTGCTTGCACTAAACATCTTAAAACCACGGATCTAGTAGAATTAAACTTTTACGGATATAATTGTGGGGTATACTACCATCTGTGAGAATTGGGAAGAGAAATTGCGTTACTCAGCACTGAAGATAGCGAGAGGCAATAAACATGTTTTAAAAGTAACACCTGCTAACATGGCGAGAAAGACTAATACACAGTCATTAAACATGTAGGCCTACTAGTAAATTTGACACAAGATATTTATAATTCACAAGATAATTACAATGTTATTGCAAAAAGATGTGAAAAACATCAAAATACCCGTTGGTTCCCGCGGTCCTTGAAAAGTCCATAATTTTGAGTTTGGGTTTTTAAGGGCCTTAAAAGTCATTAATTTTCGCTGTGAGTCCTTAAAAACTATCTGAGCGCCCTCCGGGGCAAGCTATAATTACAGCAAGATTCAAAACATCATTAACAATTATGAAACCCTCTTCAAATATATTATCTACAAGCTGCTATCTTTCATTTCTTCTACGTTATTTATCATATCAACTTAAATTATATCCAATTGCATTTTATCCTATCTTGATCTTACAGAAAAACATTTCTTCTTTAAATGGTTACCCTAACATCCTGGCGAAACCATTATTCCTCATCATTTTTTATGACAATTATTAAACTTGGAAATAATTAATTATTGTACTTGGAAATAATGATTGATATACTTTTAGTTCCTGTATTTTAAGGATATTTTACAGCATCGGCCAGTTCTAAGTTTAAACATGAAACATCAGATGCCTTGAAAAATCTACTGAGATCCATATTTTTTTAAACTTCCGAAAAATTGTCAGATACCCCACCACGTGTTTCAGGTAAATGAGTCACAAGTCGCAAAAATGATATTTTTTTTCAAAGTATTTATTTTAAAAGATCTTATTGAAATGTTCTAAATTTTGCAGGGTCTAGCGCTTTTAGGCATACAAATCTATGTACCAAATTTCACAGTGCATATATTCAAATTCTGGCGTTATAAAAGTTTTCGTACGGAATATATTTAGTTACTTTTCTGGTTATTGCCCACCCAAAATTATTGCAAACTTTTTTTTTCAAAAACAAAAATTTCAAACTTAAAATAATTATGATATCTCAAAATCCATTTTTTGCGACTTGTGACTCATTTCCTTTTAACACATCACAAATGTCAAATTAAAAAGATTCTCTTTCCAATTCGATTTGTTAATCAAAACACGCTTCAACACTGAATATCTCATATGACTTCATTTGGTCATTAAAAACTGGGGGAAGCGGTCATTAAAAGTCATTAAATTTGATGTGCTCTGGGCTGCGGGAACCATGTAAAGGAGCTTTCATTTGATGTATATTTTATCTTGGTATCTAGCCCTTTAACCTTAAATTAATTTAAAGGACTAAAGCGGCATCAATTTGACACTATTTCAAACAAATCCGATATGAGTTTTGAAAATGCATGCATGTATGTGCAGACATGTAGAAGAGGAGCTCTTGTTTAGTGGCTCGTCTGGATGCAGTTAGGTGCGAGGTTCTCTCACTAGAGGCCCTTCGATTCAGTCCATGTATATGGTCGATTCCAGGAATTTGGGTGCGATTTTGATGTTTTGCACGTCCTTTTGCAATAGCATGTGATGTGTTTCAGACAAATGAGTCACAAGCATAAAAGAATAACACAATATTATTATTCATTGTTATCAAATATGAACATCCTAAATAGATCATCAAAATGAAATATTGCATAAAAACATCAATTTAATCTTCTGGAGCCCTCAAAACTGTCATTGTCAAGTGACAGGGACCCCCTTCTCACCTATGCAGTTAGCTTTTGTGTTCTTAAAGCTATAGGACGCAATGGGTCCACCGCGCAATATAATTATTTTTCTATATAAGTTAAATATCACACATATTATTCTTGAGTCAAAACGTCTTAATGACTTTATTTTTCTGCATCTTTTAACAATGTAATCGTCAAGCGACACACACTGTACTCGTTGCGCAAGTAAAACTACAGCGCGGGACGGGCAGCACAATGTTTCAAATGCGTAATTCACCCCGCCATAAATCTACACTTGTCCTGTAGCCGCACGCACTGTAGCCAGGGGAGGTGTAATTCACGGAACCGTAGTCAGGGGAGGTGTAATTCACGGAACCATAACTGAGATTGTTCTACAATGTATGTAGTGTGATTTAAGCTACACGTCATAGTGCCACCCGCAGCGGTCCCAGGAAATATTGGTACATGACTATTTGATTTAAATCAGCTTGTTCTGCGAATAGTGTAATTTTTGCATAATGTCTGGCTAATTAAAAATCTTAAAACAAAACAAACTATATACTAAGCATATAAATATATTGGTACCAATCCATGTAGTCATTTCACCTCCTGACTTGCCCTGATGATAATTCAGGCAGGCTTTGTGAGTGTCTTTCCCAGGACCGGTAGGCATGGTATAACAATAATTTAAAACATAAGGTGACACTATGTTTGCAACTCAAACAGGAATAACCAAATAAATATGATATTGATATGAACACAAAGTTGAACATAAATAGTGAAATGTACAACAGGTAACTTGGTAAAACTCATGGAGGTGTAGGCCTAATATTGCGCGTTAATTAATAATTAATTACTCAATCTGTATAAACTGCAAATATCATCAAGGCTTAGTGGAGTATGTAGCACCACCTGGTGTAGAACAGAAGGCTCCAGTTACCTACGGCGCTGCGCCATATATCTAAAAACTGACCTATCTAACCTATTAGCAAGCTTTCCCACATGGGTGCTAAGCCTACGATGCTGCGCCATATGTACCCAACGTAAGGGTGGCCCAAAGCAAAGGCCAATTACACTTATTTTGATGGTGCGCCGCCATAGTTCTATGCTTTTTCAGGACAGTGCAAGGCTTACCACCCATATTTCTTTTGTTTTTTTTCTGTCACCCTAAAACATAATCTTTTGAAAAGAATTTTTGCATAGATGTTCTCAAAGTAACCAGCTTTGGGGGAAACTTGAAAAAATAAGGATTCAACACTTTATTTAAATTTAGATTGTAAAATATATGATTTTCAACACAAAAATTGATTTTTCTTTAAAATCTGATTTTTTTTCCAGGGTAAAAGTACACTATAAAAGGAACACTATATATGGCAAAAAAATGTCAAATCGGTGGAATTGGTCAGTACACATACATAGAAAATCAGGTGCGTCCATGACCTGTGAAAACAATTCTCAAGCTCCTGTTGACATTACCGTAACCATCATATATTAGCGTTCACATCACTGTTGTGGTTGTCCATTCCACCGGGCTTTATTAGAGTGGCCACATCGATCAGAAATTATAAGGGCCTAGTCCACTAAGCTAGCTGAATCTCACAGAATCTAGTGTAAAGAGTCTTCTGCGGCGCATAATCGCATGAGAATCGGCTTGGTGGACTAGGCCCTTATATCGAAAATTTGATGTGTCGTGGATCTTTTTATTTTTACTTCTCACCCGTTTATTGAACGTTCATTAGAATTATTCATTGGCGGACAATACATTCAGGTGATATATAATTATACCATCAATTCGATCAAGCATCTTTAAATATCATTTAATAGTTTCTCCACATGTTTCTGTTTATGAGTATATAACAGCATGATCAAATCAATTTACGACATTAGCCAATACAATTTCATTAGTCTTCATTATACTTTTCTTTGTTTATTGTGACATCTTCTAATTATAATGACCCTCATAGAGTCTCCCATCCCGGCCCCTTCGGGTACATTTCTACTTAATTATTATGTTATTGTGTTATGTTTTCAAAATCTCACTCTAGGCGAGACCGCTTGGTAATATTGTGACAATAGGAAATAAAACCTCAAAATACGTGTTTTCAATCAAGTCATTGATTTGAAACCACGATCAATGTGTACGGCCTTATAGTTAGCATATTATTTGATTTTCAAGATTGTGGCATGAGATGCGAGGATACGATGTATTTCTTGACGTTATTGATCCTGGATAAAACATGTGTTGACAGGTTGAATAAAGACCCGGGGTTGGGAAAAAAAAGATTGTGGCATCTATATTCTTGGAACAGTTCTTTGGCCATGAATGATTAACCTTCCATGTAGCCTATGGATCCAATTTGAATTAAAGAATTGTATCTAATATTAATCAAGCAATGCAGTGGCACATACAAGCACATACGGTTATGAGCAGTTGAATACATACATGTGTATACGAACAAATAATATCTCCTCTTCGACGTGAATGCACGGACATCGATGACTGACCTATAAGTAGGCCTATTCATATCAATCCCACAATTTCTCCTTCCTATCTATGATTATAACTGAAATTACCAATGTTTGCTACCGCAAGGATACATGATAATGGCCATAAAAAACATACCAGGCTTATCAGTATGACCTGGAAGAAAAATGAAATAGAAGAATTCGGCTATCAACACCGCGTGACATTTATTTCTGTGATGTCGATTACCTCAATTACAATATAGATCGCGTGGATCCTACCCACGAAAGTCGGGCAGAAGATAGCATCTATATTATTCGATGTACGGTAGAAGATAAGGCTGACCTAAACAGACTCATGCAGGCTGGTTCAGCGGTCCACCTGTCATGTGATCCACAACATACAACACTAGCATTTCAACATGGCGGTCTTGTGTTGTAGTTATGTATTCGTTGTATTTGCTACAGCCCTAACGGCCCTCAGTTTTGCGTTGCCTCAATGGCTGATTTGGGAAGATGGGGAAAAGATAAAGCTCGTTCTTGGTCTCTGGCAAACCTGTATAAATGACGCGTGTGCGTCTGTATTCCACACTCAAAGCACTGTAATTCAGGCTCTTGGAGGTAAGTAAAATATATTTGGAGAAACCTAATATAGATAAACGTTTGATATGTATTACTGACGACTTATTATAACAACAGATCAGTGTTTAGTCGATCGTCCTGTAGTAGTCGTAAATATATCTACATGTTTATATATATGTGTACACAGATATTTTTTGAGTTCTTGGTTTGTAGATAATTTCTCTTGTGTATAAGGTGTACACTGTAAGCGGTCCTTCAGTCAAATCCGTGTAATTTTACACGGATTCCACTGCGTTTTTGGATGACGGTTTTTCCCGGTAAAATTACATTTTCGTGTAAAATTACATGGATCCCATGTAAAAACTTACTCTGAATCCTTGTAAAACCCAGCTCAAAATTACGTAGATCCGTGTAAAAATTTACTCTGAATCCATGTAAAACCCAGCTCAAAATTACAGTAGATCCGTGTAAAACCCAGCTCAAAATTACAGTAGATCCGTGTAAAAATTTACTCTGAATCCATGTAAAACCCGGCTCAAAATTACAGTAGACCCATGTAAAAAACCCTTTTATCCTCACTATATAATTCTTATTCGGGGATCTTTTATTTACCCTCAGAAAATCATCATTTCATCAATTTGGTTCATCATTTTCTTGTTGGTGTACTTCTTCATACCGGCTTCTGTAAAGAATAAAATACAGTATTAAAATGCAAGCATGAAAATGAAGGGTTTTTTTCATGCAAAATACTGGAAACGAGAGTCAAAGTTAGCTCTAAAATCGGTACAATTTAATACTTGGTTAGTCACTCAGTGAAAGTGAGAGGGCGTCAGGGGAAAGTGTACAGTACTGTATGAAACAGAACTTTCGAAAATATTTACAGGATTCCAGGCCCATAATACTTTCCCAGGCTCTTCGACCAAAATGCCCATTTTCCAGGCCTTGAATTTATTTTAAATATTGTGTTAGGGGGAGGATATAAGGGTTATGCCGATTCCTGGTCTCTATGTCCAAAAACCTGTATGGCCAAAAGCTGCCGAGTCGCTATGGCCAAGTGCTAAATGCTGTTTTGACACCTTCGGGTGTAAAAGTTGTTTAACACAGGAAGTAGGGGCAGACAATACAATACAAAAATCAATTATGTTTCCAACATTTTCAACCTCTCCCTATCCCGTCCCTCCCCCTTAATACCCTGCCCCTCCCCTTGAGGTTATTCACTACTGCTGATACAATGTAATTGTAAACTTATTACAAATATCCTATACAGTTTAGACATAGACATTGATATAGAAATTTTAAGTAGTTTAATTAAAAGAATAGACATCTGATCAGTTTTATCGCAGGAAATATTTGACAGCAAATGGAGTGAAAAGGTTGGGGGTCCGGGGGCATGGTCCCTCGGGATTATGGAGTCAAATGAGTGTTGCTTCAATGCATTTTACTGATTTTCAGATGTAAAATTAGTGACAAGCTTTAAACTAAACTGACTGCTGTTTGGACATAGAGGCTTTTGGCCATTCCGTCCTGATATTTTTGTCCATTGAGTCCCACCACCTACCACACAGGGATTAACGCTTGCCGGGGTGACAGTCCCCTCTAGGCGGGGAAAGGTGTAAAAACTTTTGGCCATAGCGACCCAGCAGTTTTTGTCCATACAGGTTTTTGTCCATTCAGTCCCGACACCGTTACGCCCAATAGGATACAAAGCATATATAATATCACTTACCTGAAAGTATTGCCATATTCCTCAAATGGACCTGTGCATAAATGAAACATTTTCGTCCTTGAAAACACACAATTGGCTTGGATATACAGGCATAGCAAATCCAAATTCCGACTGGCTGTTTTTGAATCCATCCGACTGGCTATTTTTGAATCCACTGTCCAGAATGAGGCTGACCTGAGGTTGGGCTGACCTAGAAATCACTGGTGCATGCACAGCTCCGCTGAAACAATAGACACTACATGGTTGACTGAGCACCACAGGTGGTGCGCGGGAATGGTGTAAAACCACCTTGCAATTACATGGAATCCATGCATGTATGCTGAACCCATGTAAACGACAGTTCCTACGAGGGACCAACAGGGAATTAAGTGGATCCAGATGAATTTTCAGCTGATTTCTTAGAGTGTACACTGACCCGTGGAATAATAATAATAATAATAATAATAATAATAGAGAAAGGAATTAAAACTTTTGTTAGACCTTCAGGGTTGTTAGAATATTGCTATATGAGTGGTTGGAGCAAATGAGTTCTGATTGCTTGAAGATGGTCAGATCTTCAGAAAATGCACAATAGGTAGATCTGCACATTTAGAAAATTCTGCTAAATCAGGCTGACAAATTATAAATACCAGTTATATCTGATTATATTTGATATTGCGTTGATTTAAACTACCTGTTTTGCTATGTTACACTGCATGTTAAATGTGGGTTATTCTAGAGGATTTGTGAATTGTACATTTTCTGAAGATCTGACCCAAGAACTAAAAAGGGAACACCTGCCGTATATGCCGCAATGTTGAGGCAACAAATAATAATTCCAAGATTATGACTATCTATGCTTGATATACCTTTACGGATTTATAAAAGGTCATGTGCGAATATTCTATTCAAAATTAGAATGTACCTATATACATTCTATCTCTGTATAAAATACATGCATCATATCATTGAAAAACTGAAATACATGGAGTACATAATGAAAGAGATGGATGGAAAGTCATATGAATTTATTCTCCTTTTTAGGCTGGTTCTACTTCGTACAAATAACTGCATGTATCGGGGTGATACTCTTGGTTGCGGGTCTAGGTATCATGATATTTAATACATGTGCCGGACAAAGATTTATAACGAAATATGCTGCCATTGCTGTCGCGACGTCAGGTATAGTTATCTCACTGACTTCTTCAGGAATTATACACACTCCCACAAGTGAATTTATGATTGAATACTTGAAGCTTGTATGGATCAGTAGTACAGCTTCGAATTAGATTACAGTGTATTTAATTTAAACGTATTTATTTTCGCGCAGATAAATTGTCGCACACTAAGTACTTTGACACCTTTTCGCGCGGATTTAAATTCGCGCAGCAAGGAAGTCTCACACCTTGTTATGCAAGAATTATACCTTTCGCGCAGGATTTATTTTCGCGCACAAAGGTGCACGGGTGCGCGGAAAAAGGTGAAAATAAATACTGCGCGAACATTAATACGTTTACAATATTTGAAATCTTTACATGACACCTTTTGCTATATTTTCAGCAATATTTTATTGCCTGGCCCTTATTGTCTTCCTGATTCAAGTCAAAGTTCGACATATAAGTGGTTCTCCTGTGTCCGTCCTCGTCCTTGGCTTCTCCTTCCACGCTGGAGTGGTTGCTGTGATATGCACGGCACTGACTACAACATTCATGACTTGTCATTATAGGAACCAAGCAAGGCCACAGCCAGGATACGTTGTCTTGAATTAAGCTATAATAAATCTGCCATGGCGAGGTGTGATTTATTCTCGGTTCAATGGAGATGATCCAAGTTTTATAGAAGCAGTTTGATATAATTCACTATATAAAGGGTTGGTAGCTTTATATAATAAAAAAAAAGAAATCCTTGCCCAATAGCTTCGGAAAATTGTTATTAGCTTCACAGGTCTATGAAGCCTACATGTTTGTGCACATTTGTATACATTATTACAGGTATTAAAACAGATACATCGTGGATTAATTTGATTTATTCATGTTCTAAAAAAAATAGAAAGAAACACCCATGCATATTGTTATATTTGAATCGGCCCGACACTACTGAATAGATGGAGACAAATACTCTGACATACAAGGACACGTGCGGGTTAAAATGGTAGATTTGGCAAACAGTGCGTGAACATGTGTGCATTTCTCCATCTCTCCAAGAAGCTCTGTAGGCTACAGCACGTCCCAAAAGACCTTCATACCCTGAATTATCATCTCGTTCTACACCTCATCGATACTTATATAGGCCTATGCAAGCAGCAAGAAACTTCAAGGACATCATAGATTTGGGTTAACAAGAAAGCCTACATATTAACTAACCAATATCTTGCCAACAATACCGCCTGATTCTGCAAAACATCCCACGCAGACATTTTTTTTTAGTAAAAAGTCACAATGTATATCCCAGGTGGTCTAGTGGTTAGGATTCGGCGCTCTCACCGCCGCGGCCGGGGTTCGATTCCCCGTCTGGGAATTACTTTTCCCGGTGTGACAGCTATTTACTTTTACATTGGCTACTCCATTTACGATCTCCGTTGGGTGCGGTGTGCGGCAGAACGTTGAGGCATCCGCAAACTGCAAACCGGGCCAATTGCAATGTATACATATATAAAGTAGATTATGTGTCTTCTATAATATATAGGCCTAAATGAGTATTGAGAGAGACTACAAGCTTAGAGAAAAAAAACCCTGAAAGGATCTAATGGCTGCAAAAGCACTCTGGGCCGTGATAATAATAATTATTATTCCTGAAATATTCCCAATTATTTCAGATGTATAACACCGATTGACGAACCCATGAAAAATCTGTGTGAAAATCTGTCTTCCAATAACAAATCCAAGTTATTTCAGGCATTATGAATGAAGTTATATGTCTGCCATGCACTGGTAAAATACCTCAAATTAGACATGTTCGCCAGATGCGTTCATCCCGATTTCTGATCTGTGTTCACGTGTACATATTGAAAACAATACAGGTAGTGACACTGATATATTGTGCCCTTTATTCCGAAATCAATATTTGCCAAACATGAGTAAATTATAAAGCAGAAAGATGTACAAATACATTAAAAGGATTTGTTACTTATTCATCTAAATGGACGTTCGGCTGGGGTTACTTTTCTCATCATCCGTGCGACTGTCTTTAGACTGTTAGAGAAAGAAATACAATGATCAGCGAGAACTGCGTGGCTCAAATGTGAAGGCTTATTTCTTCATTTACCGGTGCGCATTAAGGACATATATAGTATTCTGCAATGTAGTGAATGATATCATTAAATTGATATACATTATGATGTAGTAAGGGACAAATGACCTTTACAGACGTCTGAGTGTTGCAAGTTGAGTGTTGCAAGTTGCATTTCGATCATAATCACTAAAGTACTTCGCGATTTGATAAGTGTAAATCTATAGAACAAACCTGTTTAACTTGCAAAATATCGGCCGTTTGCTCTCCTTCCTCGTGATTATCTTGTACCGTTCTCTCTCCTTCACTGTCAGAATGATCGGAATGCTCACACTCCCCTTCATTTGAAGTTTGGAACATGGTCTCTAAATGATAGGGGTTTAAGATAATCGCAGAGACAAGTTTTGAAGAATTTGCAATGGCAAATGATCTTCGCCGTGTTCTTTTTCTGGCACGTGCGGCCCTTTTTACATTCTTATCATTGCTCATTGTTTCTTCCATCTCTGTTCTCTTTTTTGCCTTTATTTTTAGGCAAATGCAAATACATATTATACTGATTATTATCATACACAATAGGCAAATGGCGATCACTAAACCAGCCTTCGCTCCAGGGTCGTCCAACGGATTTGTTTCTCTTCTGCTTCTGTGATGAATTGTGTGCCCATTGTACAATACATCCAATATCGTTGCTATATTATGATGGTGCATGTTGTCCGTCGTATATTACCAGATACATTAAAATGTTCTCCTTTTAGACAGGCGTGTTTCTTTCAACAAAACTTCATTGTATCATAGTTAGACCAGTAAAAAGATTCCGATCAGAAATGGTGTGAGGAGAAATGATCCATGTTTGTTTTCCCCATTCGCTTGTACTCGATCAGAAAATAACATATCTCAGAATCAACCATTTAAAGGTCTACCTCTGTATGGTCCTTACATTATATTCCAAATGTTTCAACAAGTACACTTTATTAGGTTGTTGACTTTAGTCTTACCCACCACGAAGTAGAACAGAACAAGGTACCGTACAGTCTGGTATGAAACCGAAGGTTCAAAATGAATCTGGTCACTTTGATGGGAAAAGCAACGTCAGAATATGACTTTCCCGTATTTGTTACGATCCTTCAATAATTTCCAGTTGGCAAATTCTACTAAAAATATATTTATTCACAAATGATAAATATTCACATTACCAATAATCTGGATGTAGACGAGTCCACAGGTTTACGGTAAAAGACAATTATATGCTGCGACAAAAGATATATTTGGCCACGATTCCTCATGTCTGAACTTAATAGTACAGGCGGCCAAGATCCAAGTTTACAAAGGATATATCTGCCATCCTCTTTGTCTGTTCGCTATAGTCCTCCAATCTATGGACTCAAAACATGTCTAACCATATACAGTACTTAATATATCAATATTAATCCAAGAAGAAGAATTTCTTACACGGGCTTGGTTGGATATACATGAAAAGGCCATAAATCCTTTTCAATGAACCGCAATTGGATGGTGACTTCATATAGTATTGAAGTTATTCTTCACAAGCATGATCTACGGTGATTTAAATGCAACAGGAAATCTAACTGCGAGCCTAAAATCCTTACGTTTCTAAGAGTGGAGAAGAAAATTGAGTATACAATTATAGAAAAAATATATGCTTACAACGCAGCTAAATTATAGAGAAAACAAGAGGAGAGATAGTTCAATCCATAAATGCTGATTTCTACATTGGCTTTCCTTTATCTGCTTTTTAAAATAGATTTATCGACGCTATGCACTTTTTCATGTTATTTGTCACATTTGACCATAAAGCACTTTATCTGACGAATTCCTAACTACTAATTAAAGCATGCCATGTTCCATGCAGTAATTAAACTTTCTTCGTGCTAAGTATTGAATAAATTGGCAAGAACAGATTGCGCATAGAATATTTCACCATGTGAAGGCAATGGTAAAATATTCGATTGCTCCCTTTTACTTTCGCTCTATGTTGAAATATTGTGTAATTCAGTGGGATACTACTGCATACTGTCTTCGTTGAGAGAGATCTATTTTTTTTGTTCAAAATTCTTCATTCGGGTAATCTATGGTGAAAGGAATGTGATAAAGTAAATAACGATGTCAAAAGAGAGTAAAAGAAAAACGCCCAGACAAATTCGGGTATCACAAAATAAATTTATTGACCTCTGGCATTCTGACATTTCTAATGATCTAACAAAGGGACGGTATTAAGAATAATTATACAGATGTGCGTTATCATACAAGGTCTACCAATGTCTCTCTTTCTTATTTCATATTCTCACACAGGTATTAACATTAGCTTACCTACCCACTAGAGCTTATCGCCACATACACTCTCAAACCATCGAGTTTCTCTTTATTATCAAATTTATCTTAAATAGTTCTGGTCAGAATACACTACCCTAAGTATTTTCTGACACGCGTCGATCGAACGCAGACTCGACGCATAGACACAATTAATCTGAGTTCAGATCTGAAATCAGAGACACACCATTATTTATATCATTTTAATGTCCAGATGCCGGACAGAATAGGAATAAGCATTATTATAATGAATACATTACAATCAGAGTCACGATACCTTGTTAATATTACGCGATTTTAGATTTGCAGTAAACGATCAGATATCTTGGTTCCAAAGAAATTGATTTAATAAGGCTAAGAAATCCACTTGCCGACGTCAGTTTCCGTGAAATAACATGATAAAATAGCGTCACTTTGCATGAAAGGATATTTATATATATATGTTGGAGGTCATTATGACTCAATTAGTTATAACCTTTGCATAGATTTGTCCAGCTAAACCTTATAAGTAAATGCGTATCAACAGTATTTACACAGACGTTCCTGTCATGTATATATAATAATCATAACCATCTTATGTACAACAACAATGTATAGCTCCATCGTTTTATCTTATAGAATGTATAATGGACGGCGGGGTAGGACATTTGTAACCCCAAACTATTTCTTCATATTCTGATCCAAGTATGTTTGAGCTAAGCTCATTCATTGATGGGAAGGAGGGCTTATTTGAGTATACGGTAGGTTTTTGACATTTATGTGGGGTTTACTTTCGGATCTATCAGGTCCTACCAACGATTGTTCAAAAAGGCACATTAAATGCAGGTACCTATCTTATGATAAATTTCACATTTCTATGACAAAATAAAGACCCCGTCGGCTCTGGACGTTTTTTAAAAAACGTATACTAAGCGTACTCACATACATGGATCTAAGAGAATGGAGTCTTTAAATTGCAACCATTTGTCACACCAAGTGAATTCACCTTCACAAAAAACAAAATAAATCATAATATCTCAAGATATTAATGAAGGTCAGAATACGTTCGTAAATGTCTGGAGAACGGTGATACCGTTTAAAACTTGCTCGTTATATTCCCGTTCCTCATACACTAAACACTGGGATTTCTTATAATAATCTGCTTAGCCAAATAAATAGGGCCATAAGCATATCATTAATTATGTGGGTAGATCCATCTATATCACGTCTTACATGTGGATGGAAAGAATGGGAGCATCCTACGAATGTAGGACGTTGCCCAAGGAATGTTACATCATCGGTTTACATCATATCATATTATTATACTTGCACATTCGGTCGGATGGATGTGCATCATATAGGCTATTTTACATAGTTTTTCTTCGAGTGACTTATGAATTCTGAAACACAACGGTTATAAGTACATTTTATAAGCACCAGAATACAAGAAAAATATAGTAATAATTAGGAACAGAGCACATGTAGTCAATAAGTAGGCTACTCACTGACATATGGAAATAATAATCAACACCAGATATTCTATCAAAGTATAATGCAAATGCTCTTTTCTTTTTAGATTATAATTAAGATAGTAATCAATATTCATGGTTGTCCATATATCTAATGATAATAAGTACATGGAATTTTCTGAATCAAACTATTCATACTTTTTCGCATAGTATAATTTGACCACAGTATAACCTATATGTTATATTGTCCCTTTTGCATATCACATCTTATGCTTCCACTCGATGGAATCAAACTGGAAATTTCATCGCTGTCTTGTCAGGCCCTTTATAGTTATGTGTGCATATGAAATATACAGATGATATTGTAGTCATTGATGGATTGTCCATTTATTGGATATAAACAATGGATACATCATACTAAAATACTGGGATTTACGGGCAATAAAGCCAATAAATATCTAATTCAATTTGTAAGCACCTATTACCAGCAAATATGGCGTAGATTTGAGGGACATATGGTACAGTTGTGAAACATCACCATCACAAAGACAAACTTTCCATCCTGTATTTGCTGTCTTTGCCATTAAAAGTTCTTTGTCTCATAATGCTCTCTTGGTTCTTTGTCCCGTAATGTGAGTCCATTTAAAACCAAAAACAATACACAGCATATACATTGTCAACTAGCTGACACTTGATTTGCAATAAACATCAAAGCTTGCCCTCTTGGCGAGATATTCAAGTGTTTCTAGATGCTGCTTGATATCTGTAATAGAAGAAGGATAGATATTATTATCTTATTTCAACTAGCATATATATATCAATTCTAACATAAGCATGTGTGGCACATTCAAATCTATTCATTAAAGTAGAATACAATATAAATGCCAGTCTTATTTATTTGCTATTCAAGAGAATTGCCTGCCCCATGTGTTTATGATTTAAGTAATTATTTACAAGTATACTTACATGAGAACTTCAAATATTTCCTAAGTTTGTATTCACAATCAGCCATAACAGCTACTGTTGTGGAACGATTCACAACTAAGAGGGAAACTACTGATCCCACTGATCCCTAACGGTTGTAGAGTTTGCAAACATCCTGCTTTCACTCTTTCACATCGGTCTCGACAAGGTCTGAAATAAGTGATTTATAGAATATTGATATTGGGATATCCACAATCATTCACTCTGTAATGAAGATATAGTCATACATAGTTCACTGGATATATAATGTAAATTTATCCCCAACATGAATCCAATAGGTACGTTGTGTGTAAGTAAAGTTGCAGATTTCTGGTTGAATATGACAAGTAATTAAGTACAAGAGCAATTTAAAACTATAGATAATTAAAGCTATTTCCTTACAGTTGCCTCTCTCCATTTGCACATTTAGGGAACAACAAGGAACATGCAAATTCCTTGATTTGGTCTGCACAACTTGTTGAATTCCCCCCTCTAAGTGGCAACAACAATCCTATTGCTGTTGAGGCTTCCTCTTGTGAAGTATGATTAAAATAGTTGCGGAATGTGAAAGATGTGTAGTTAAGGGAACTTCTGCAAGTATTATCTGCTCCAAGGTCCTCACACGTGTAACCTGTAAAAGGGGCCACACAAAATAATAAATAGAGTGATTATATACAGGAAGAAATATGAGTATCATCATGTAACATGGGCACCACATTTCTACTATGTTGATCAATGACCTAGCAATCCTCTGCCATAATGTGAACTTAAATGGATAATTTATGAGCATTACATTTCTCAACAAAAACAAATGCTAGGAACGTTCAGCCTAAAATGAAAGCGAATACAACAAGTGCCGGTCAGGAACGACAATATGATTCAGCCTAAACATGATGCTAATCCTGGCTTATGCAAGAGTATTATTTATGCCTATTTATATGAAAAGCATTGCGTTCGTCACATAATATAAATTGCATTCCTATGTAACTTTAAAGCTGGACATGCAGCTTGGATCGTGCACATGAAAATTGCTCTTGGCCATGCAATTGGAATCTATTGGGAAAACCTCACTCATCTAAATTTATATGCGAATATCAAAATGTAAGTACATCCTGATATCAGGGGAGTGTGGGGCATGTTCATGCAAATATTTAATTCCGATGCATCTTACCACAGAGTTCTATAGTATATTACTACACTGCTAAATATAAAAATGGTCAGCATTTGTGCTGGATGATATTTCATATTTGATCAAATTATCAGATTTCACAATGAGTACCCTTGCATATAGGAGTTATATGAATGTTCATCCATTCATATATGCATGATACTCATGAGAACTGCCTGATTGCTTACCAGACGATTCTTCCTGCTTCCCTGTAATGCTTGTGTTACGTTTAGACGCCATCTTCTCTCCTGCCTTCTGCTTTGGGGTAGCCTGTGCTTGAGTAGTGGATGTGGTTGCAGTGTCAGCTGGACTTGTTGAAGTAATACGCTGGGAAGTGGTCACTTCCAGAGTTGACATTGACGTCTTCACTTCTGGATTTGTAACTGTAGTTTTCTTTTCAGGCGTTATTGCAAAAGATTTAGAATTGTCAGTGACACTTTCAGTAGTTGATTGCACTGTAGAAGCAGTTGGTTTGAGGCTTGACCCACTTTCCTCGTATTCTACCATTGTTGTTGTACGGGATTTTTGAGTTGAAATTGATGTTGCAGATGTTGTTGAATTCACTGCAGGCCTAGTTGAACCTTCCATTGCAGTCTGCTTTTTAGTTTTTTCTGGCTTCATGGGGCGTGTGACAACTGACTCAGCCACTTGCTTAGGACTAGTAGATGACACAGAAGAGCTGATGGATGTTGTCGTTTCAGACACTTTCTTTGCTCCCACAGTTGTCATTTCCAAGGTCACAGTACTACTAGACAACTTTGGCGTAGCAGCCATCTCAGAGGTTGGTTTTGTTGGCTTTGTTGGTTTTGTTGGCTTTTCTGTGGGAGATGATAGATTGGTGGGTGATTCTGTGTCTTCCACATATTCAACTTCTGGAGTTGTTGTCAGAGGTGAAGTGGATGGGATAGTACTTTCCATCCGAGGTGATGTCCTGGTAGAAGTGGTCTTATGGTCAGTAGAAGTTAAGGTCTTCTGAGATGTAGTGGTCAGTTTATCTGCTGGAGAGGATGGATACATCATATCTTTTGTTGACTGACTGCTCATCCCAGTGGATCTAGTTGTGCTTTTAGATTGCTCTGATATACTTGATATCCTTTGGCCAGCAGTAGTTGATGGAGTTTTATGAGTAACTACTGAACTTCCCTTTGGAGCAGTTGTAACAGTCATAGTCGGTGATGTTAACTTATCAACTGGTACTACAGGTGTATCTGTGGGTGCCTTGGTGGTTTTTACTGTTGATGTTGTAGATATCGTGGCAACTGTTGATTTGGATTCTGTAACTGCTTCACTTACTTTTGTGATCGCTGATTTTGTAGTTTGTTTGCTTTCAGGAGTCCTCATTGTGGGACTGGAGGGGAACCCTGTCACTGAAAGAGTCATTGTGGATGATATTGATTCAGTTACTACTGGAGGAGTTGGAGTGGAAACTCTACCTGAACTTACAGACTGAGTGGAAAGAGTAGAGACAGAAATAGAAGGAGTACCTGTCATGTTTTTAGAAACATTTTGTGATGGTGTGGTGACAGTGGATTTGAGTTGGCTGGTGCCAGTAGGTAGTGGTGCAGTAGCATTTGTTGTAAGCAGTCTGTCTGGGTAATTATCAATTGATGTTAATGACATTGTGGTTGATGTGACTTTTTGTTCAACTCTTGATCCTGTTGTGGATCCTGTTTTAGATCCTGTCATGGAACCTGTTGTTGATGTTGTGGTAGATTCTGTTGTGGATGTTGTGGTAGATCCCGTTGTGGAACCTGTTGTAGGGCTTGTGCTAGATCCTGTTGTGGATGTTGTTGTGAAACCTGTTGTAGGGCTTGGGGTAGATCCTGTTGTGGATGTTGTGGTAGATCCTGTCATGGAACTTGCTGTAGAGCTTGTGGTAGATCCTGTTGTGAATGTTGTTGTGGAACCTATTGTGGTAGATCCTGTTGTGGAATCTGTTGGGGTGGATCCTGTTGTGGATCCTGTCACACCTGTTTCAACAGCCAACGTTTTGTTAGGCTCCATAGTTGTCGGATATGACCTTTGCTGAGTTATTTTCGTAGTGCTCATACTTGATTGTTCTGTAGTTAAAGGTGATGGCTGAACTGAAATAGATATGGTAGCATTGGTTTTCATCATTGTATCCATTGATTTGGATGTAGCAGTTATGTTCTGTGGCATCTGTGTGGTAGTTAAATTTACATAGAAACCAGAAGACTGGCTGGGGGACGGTTTACCTGAGGGGGAAGAAATTGGTGCTTCAACTGTTGTATTACCCACAACAGGCATGGTCGTCCCTAAAGTTATGTTCTTAACTGGTGTGGTTGCACTAACTATTAGAGGTGTTGTTGTTGTAACCACTGGACTCTGTGTTGTATTAACTGAGTCAGAGACATATTCTATAGCTTGAGTAGTTCCTGGGGAATCCAGAGGTGCAGTTACATTAGCAACTGTCTTGTTTTGAACAACCTCAGTCCTTGTGGACAAGTGTGCTTGGGTTGTCTTTGGTGTACCTGTTCCTCTGGTTGCGGTGGCCTGTGTGGTACTTCTTGAGTCGGAAACTGGTTCTACTGGTGGATAGGACATGGACACATTTGAAACCATTGTGGTGTTCATCATCACAGTTGAAGGCATGCTAGTTGGCAATGATGATAGATTTGTCCTCATCTCAATGGTTGTGTTCATTGCGGTGGGCCTCACTGTTGTCTTTAAAGTACTGGTGCTCATGCTGGCAGTAGCAATCGGTGTAGCTGTGATGTTTCCTAGGGTGGAGCTGCCAGTTGTTCCATTGGCTGTCATTGATAAAAGTGTACTGATGATATATGTGTTTTAAAGAGAAGTTAGGGGTTTGTGATCATTTAGGTTTGTGAATCTAATATGTGAGGGGTTGTGTCTATGCTACGCCCTAATAACCATAAATGAATAGTGGTTACTGTGTTATTGGTACAGGTGTGTTATTTGTAGTTATAGGGAAAATTACCCATCCCAGAAAAGGAAAGAAATGTTTGTATCTTGTGCCTGTAGTCTCCATATTATTAGTCATAACCTGCAATTGTTCCTTTCACCATGTTAGAAGCAGGGAAGTTGTAATGAAAGGCTATGGAAGTGAGGTCCTTTTGCCTTCTCCCTCGAAGCTCTGTCTGTACTTGTCACACTTCCTTTGAAGATTAGCTCAGGGCCTATTTTTATACCACCTCTGTATTATCCTATGTTAAGGTCTAGAACATGTTACAAACTAATCACGTATATCTGGAAATGTTGGATTATTGAAGAGCCATCAACAAAATGAGGTCCATGCTTTCACCCATATCTGATCAGTGGTATCCATACCAAAAATAATCGAACTTCCAGCCATGAGGAATAGGTAGTCAGTAGTCTTATTCTATATCTAACAATCATGTTATCTTTAACTATGGAAATATGCACAAAAAATAAGCAGGTTAAAATACGGGGTGGGAATACTATGGGAAAAATAACTATATTCATGCACTGATTAGAACAAAGTGAATCTAAGTACTATTTGTAATTCATGTATACCAACTTATGCAAATAATATTATGAAAAATTCAAGCAGTGAATCAGATTTAAGAGTATTATGAGAGTGATGTAAACGGTATATACATGCTTTTCCAAATATGCATTATTGTAGATGCAATACTGCCATGCGAAGGAAATCAATTAACTTATGCTTAGATCTTATTTAGGTCAGAATCATATTTTATAATTTAAAATGATGTAAACATATTTCTTTCTATGATTATTGATAATCTTACCACCGCCAATCGTAGATGCAACTGTAAGTAAAGGGAGATATTAAGGAATGAGGTCATTTAATGAACAATGTGAACACAAGAAAATACCCTTCAGCGGCCGACTTGAGCTCTTTATTCCCATCACACCGTCAGGTACCGTGAATGAGTTCATCATTACATTAAATTATTGAATATGGATGTCCTTACATAATGAGTGATTGTTGATAAAAAATATTCTAAGTTGAGATTTTCTCTACAGTTATGTCAGGGAGCCTATGCTTAAAAATGTGAACCAGACATAGCACTTGTGGAAGCATTATATAAATATGGTGAATTTGATTTTTTTGTTCGACAGTAACAAACTGTATATTGGCCATACCTGTAGTTGTGGTTGGTGTGTCAAATCGTTCACAAGGCACACCCAGACCCTCATCAGGATAGGCTACACAGTCCATATTGGCAGGCCAGCCAGTAGGGAGCTCTGACTCACATGCAGCCTTGACTTCTCGACATACATTCCCACAAGGTAATCTAAAAAAGGGGAAAATAAGGGGAATCTTCTTTTACACCTTTGGACCAAATTATTACTTATTGCTTTATGTTTTCCATGGCTTGACTAGCCATGATAAAGATGTTTCACATTAATATTGAAATTACTATCTTGATAATGAGGATATTTATAATTCCTTGAGAATTAACAATTGATGAGATCATTTGAACCATGTGTAAACTAAATGATTAATTTGCACCAGGAAGCTGATCATTTGAATAGTAGTCGTCCATAGTAATCATTACTTACATGGGCATTATCCCAGGACTTGGACACTGAGGGGTAAGAAGGGAACACACTAAGTCCCGTAGTTTTGGATGACACTGGGCATTGGCTATTCCAAGCCACACAAGGGCAGCTTGAGTGGCAATCCCCTGGTTTGCGTGATTCAGACGATTAGGGAAGGACGTCAACTGGTAAGGTATGTCATGGTTACAGAATGGCACTTGAATTAGTTCACACTGACTGGGCCCAGGTCCTGAAGAGAAAAGAGAACATTGTAATATACGTTGGCATTGTATGGTTCACATGATACAATTATTGTGCTTTTTAGTGTAATAAACAATAACCTGGCTGAGCTGGCGCATTGTAACAGGTAGACATTCCAAATCCAATATCCACTGGTAGATTCTGACATTTCCATGCTTCCGGCCAACTAAAATCTGGTTCAAACTGTGGAGAACAGGCATTTTGGCTCCTGGTACAAAGATTCTGGCATGGGTCTTTCCTGGAAAATATAAGGACATACTTAACTACATGTAAGTAGGCCCGGTTTCTCTGTTAACTATATATCTACTTGTATGGAGACGTGAAATTGCTTTGATAAAAATCCTCTACAGAAATAAAGATAGATATGAGGACAAACGTGAGAGAAACATCAGGTTAAGAAATGAGGGTGGTCCTTCATTAAAAAAATGTATTCCAAAATCCGAACGAATGAAAATAAGTGCTTTTTATCGCAGTCGAATCCTGTGGATCAAATTACCTGAAGAAACTAGAAGGAGTGTGGACATTGTCTAACTATTTGTGATCACATTTGAAATCTTTTTACTGGAATAAATTAACAGAATTGGAGGGACGAGAATTGATATAAGTTATTTATCCCGTCCCTTTGTTCTTAGTGTATGTGCATAAAGGTCCTTTTCAGGACTAGGCGATTCTTTTGGAGAAAATGACTCAGAATATATGTTGAAGGAGAATTTGAACTGAGACTTGAATATGTGAATGATATGTGATTATGTATAACGATGTTCTTTAGTTATAATTTGTGCTTATAATAAATAGATTTGTTTGTAATGGTATCAACAGCAACGCAAGAACACATCCGCAAGATGGACATGCGTTTTCTCACTATCACTTGTTAAACATTACTTGGCTGATCAATTGAATAAAAAAATATATTGCCAAAACAATTTTGCTACGTAACTTAAGATATTTTAAACATATTGTTTGATATGTAAATGTTTGTCCCTTACCTTATCGGTGCACCTTGCTCATGGGTCTCACATGATGGTAAATACAGAGAGCATATGAAATGTGCGAAGTCTGGAGACTGGCAATGGCTCAACAACAGAAGCCAATCAATTGCATTAAGAGCTATGGAGACCTCATCCTGCGTCTTATGGCCTAATGCGTTAGGCAGTAATGTATTACTATAGGGTAATATGCTCAGGCAATGCTCTATCTGGATTTCTTCACATACGGTAGCAGCTGGTAAAGGCAACAAGGATAATCAATCAGTATGGTGTTTAAATCAATCAAATCATCTCCAACCGAATAACAAATCGTCATAACTGTACATGTGTGTTACATTAATTTATTGTGTGTATCTATTTAAGTATGGCTGTAAATGCTCAGTCTGTGCAACGAGAGTAAATTCAGAAGAGTATTAAGTCCTGCGTCGGCAGAAAGATGTAACAATTTTCCCCATCTTATCTTGGAATCTGATGGCCCAGCCGGTCACCCCTTTCATCCGAGGTTGTTTGTAACTTCTTAAAGGGACTTCAGCCTCCCCTCTCATTTTCCGTTTTGGAAGTGCAAGTGAAGTTTCTTTCATTATTGTTTAAATATTGCATAAATCTGATTTATAACTTCACAATCAGGTTCAGAACATCTATAGCTCTGGACCTGTACACCTGATTTGTGAAAATAAAATAAAACTGAGCAAGTATCATGAAGTAATTCATTTGTTGACTAATTTTCAATCAGTTTTTTCCATTTGATCATATGATCCGATTTGATTTGGAGCACATAAAACATATCAATGTGTAGCTAATGATCTCTCCATCCATAGGTCTCATGGTAATTCTGCAAATCAGATCGGAACAATGTTAAATGTGGTGATATTTCCATTTCTCTGTATAAATTAATGAGTTGAAATTTGCCAGAACATGTGGTTTTATGGCATTTTATGGTATTTTATGGTCCTTTCCCCGATTTTCTGCACCAGACCCCTTACTGTGGCTCACAGCAGGGTCAAACAAGCTCGGGTATAGCATCGGACATACTTCTAACTCTCTTCTTCCAGACTCGTTGGTCTGTGTGATGCTACCTGAGGATCTGGTTGATACTGTATACCCGTACATGCCTGTGGTGGGCCAATGCCAATTTTGAATAGACTTCATTCAGGGTGAAGGTAAATCTTTTCTTGGGACAAGTGAATAGAGACAGGAAACTTTAAAAATGCTAAAATGCATGATTTACCTATTTGGGTACTGCCAGTGCTCCTAGATGATGCCGGTGTTGTTGATGTTGCTGCAAGTAGAAAATCTTTTATCCATAAGAAATACAAAAATACATGAACTCATATGTATTGTAAGCTGTCTTTAAATAGGTATTTTCTTCATTCAAACAGTAGTAACACCTATTTTGCGACAGAATATCTAGATATCTGCATAGAGAGTTCACTCATATTATGCGTTTATATACCCAATGAGGTAGAAACTTACATCTTGCATAAATTAACTTAACCGAGACATTGAATTCAGCTCCTTTTCAGATGACCCAGTCAGGAGTTCTGGAAGGCAGCTTTAAGGAATAATATTTATTTACTCGAAAAAAGATTGTGATCATGACTTACATTCAGTTCGGTTCTGACAGGAGATAGCTACGTCATCGCTGTGTCTACATCTGTCAGTGTCACCCCAAGGTGTTGGATCGCACTCTAAAATGTTGTCTTCACCCCCGTGACAACTCAGGTGACTTAACCATATTGGTCCTGAACCCTCGCCGAATGTGTCTATATCAAGATGCTTGGCATCTTCACGGCTACAAGGATTAGAATTGTTGAAAATATTATTAATTTCCCTTCCGGGACTTTTGCTGACATAGGCAACTACATCAAATTTTATTGCGTGTATTTGACTGAATAAAATTAATAAAAACATACAATGGTAAAACTCTTTACTTAAGTTCAAATTCCATAATAATAGAATCAGCTTCTATACTAACAACCTGAAAAGAGGAGCATCCTATAAAAGAGCTGTTAACAAATCTGAATTTTTAAAAATGGGGGAAAAAGGTTATAGTGGCCTCACCTGAATCCCATCATATTGCAAAGTACAGCAGCGCTGTCGTCATCAAAGAATGTATCGCAGATAGTTCCCCATCTCTCACTATACCTGACTTCTACCCTTCCCTCTCCACGATGGCTACCTCCCACTAGCCTGTAGGCAATGCGGGACACTAGAAAAGAGTGTTTGTTCCAAAATATAGATTCTGATTGCATAGCATTAATTCATTGTAAATACTAGGTAGCAAGTGGGAACATCAATCATCACTCCAATTATCTAATGTAGAGATTACCGGGGCAGAATGTCCTGAAAATATATAGTCTTGGTTTTAAAAATTCAGATATCTAGGATGAGGGGGCCAAATTCGGTCCGAGATTGTCATACTATATCGGTCACTCATACTGGGCAACATGCTTCTAAAAGTTCCATATGTCTACGTCAGAGGCAGAGGAGGAGAATAATATTGCATTTTCTTCTTACTGTTAAGTGGCGCACATCTGACAGCTACATCTTCATGGTGACCACAGTTGTGTATCTCCCAACCAGTATGATCACAGACGGAGAGCTCAGACTCTGTACCCTGACAGACAACGTTGTCCAGAAGTATAGGTACTGAGTTATTGAGCAACTCAAAGTTATTTGTTATCCTCTCGAACGCTGATGTGTCACTGAAAGATTATTATGTAAATCATGAGTAATTTGCTAATTAACTTGAAATCTGGGATTTATGATCGCGGTTTTAAGGTTAAAACCATCTAGGATTCTTTATCATTCGACCATGACTTGAATAAAAAAAAATAGCCATTCGAAAGTTTGTTTTACATACAATATATATAATATGCAGTTACTCTGACTTTGATGTAACTTTGTTATATGTAGGTAGGGTCAATATGAGTAGTATATAAAAGCATGATAAAACACTCTTCGAAAAGGCCTTTTAAGTATACTACTAATATGTATCAATGTAATACTTACTTGAAACCCAGACTCTTACAGATAACATCGACTTCTTTATCTCCAAAGTTATCCTTACAGACGGTTCCCCATCGACCTTTGTAAAACAACTCAATCCTTCCCTCGGATGTCAACGGACTTCCTGCTAACCTTGTGGGCACAGGCCCTGTTGATCAAAATAGAAACATGATTTAAAATTTAAGTTTAAAATATTTTCTTGACAAAAAGCTTGACTTGCCAATGAACCTGGTTGTCTATTTTGAACAGTGCATGGTTATAATATTGAGATATCGATTCTACACACCTAAGGTTGTAGTAGGTTGAGTTGTCGAGGTAGGAGTAGTTGGTGTTGTTGTTGGGGGTGTTGTGGCTGAAAGCAAAAAAAGAATTTTCTCATTAAAAGTAATCGTCGGATTGATTTATTTTAATCATAAAAGCATTAATACACCTAAGGATGCATATCAAATATGTAGACCTCACCCTTCTGCTTGATATAAATATAAATTATAGCAATTGCCCCATCTCAAGCGGTATCAACACCAAAACGTTGCCCTGGTATTTTTTATCACAAATCCCATGTTTTGCACAAAACTTACTTGTGGCAGGATCCTCACACGAGATGACAATATCATACTCATGCCTACACAGAGAAGAGGTTTCTCCCCAGTCGTCATGGTAACAGTCAGCCAATGAGGATTCTCTTCCGGTACATGCCAGAGCAGTGAGCCAGATTGGCCCAGACCCTGTTCTGTTAGGCCAGTCGAATGCCGTGATAATTCGGGCTGGCCCGCTAAAACAATCCAAGTTACATCATTTAATCAATTAATTACTTAATTGATTGATTAATTAATCAGTTTTTAATAAGTGATATAAAACGTACCACTATTCAATTTGACATGAACTAATTCAGTTACAGGAAGCCGAAGGAAAGATTTATGGACATGAGCTTATAACACTCCTGTACCATTGAAAAATATATGTATATAACACTGGGCTGTTTACCTGGCATTTAGATATTTACACGCCACCTCAGCATCTCGCACTTCAAATTCGTGAACACATACTGTTCCCCACATGCCATTGTGCTCAACTTCTAATCGCCCTTCCATCGCGTGTAAACCTCCCACGAGCCGAGTAGGAAGTGGTGCTAAAATGTTTAGTAAAAGCAATGTACATATTATTATGGAGGTACATCAGTAGGTGGTGTTGATTGAGAGCAAATGAAATCCGCCTTCACATTGTCTATCTTCTTATATATTTTTTTTCAGATGTGAGGAAGGTCCAAGCATTGAATGCCTATCATTGGCACATTTTTCCTTTGTAGTTTCTCCTGAATTGTTGTACGATTTTGTTGATAGAAAGTATTATTTAAATTTGTTTTAGGAAGGTCCATCTTGCGAAGGATTTATTTGTATAGTTCATAGAGAAATCCCACTCAGTAAGAATAGCCTCAGAAAGGTGCCAACTTACTTGGAATATCTGGAATATTTATGCACTTAATTTGGACATCTTCGGAGTGTTGGCAGTCGGACGTTGTGATGCCACGATGACCACACTTGAACAAGTTGTCCTCCGACCCGTCACAATCGACTTCGTCGAGCAGTATGAGTTGGGACTCATCAGCTCCCGAGGATTTACCCGTGAAGCGGGCCGAGCCACTGTAGGTCGAGATCATAATTGCATTTAGTTTCACAATTACAGATCACAGAAAATTATTCATTCCATAAACCATATAGTTTGTATTTTAAAATGTCATTTAAATAGATCGAAAAGCCTTTCGTTAGGTATCAAAACAGGCACAATCTAGTGGAAATACGCAGGTATGATACAAGTTTTTTAGGGAAAGCAATTACAAACAATGCCCGTGATGCTATACATTCGTTCTTCGATCTTTAAGAAGAATAACACACATGATACTATGGCCATCTCTCACTGAGATTAACATCACATACACGTACATGTATTCTTTTATTTAAGCCCCGAAAACGGTGCTCAATTCCATGGGATTAAAGTTGAATGATGTCTCTAGATATACTTAATGTATGTGTACATACTTGTAGCCCAGCATTCGACAGGCGACGGCTGCATCCACTTGCTCGAAGGAGTCATCGCACACCGTGCCCCAGCTTCCATTATGGAAAAGCTCGAGGCGGCCACTATTCTCTTCTTCTCCAGCCGGCACTATCCTGGCACGAGTTTTCACTGCAACGAGGAAGGTTAACATATTAATGATATGTATGGTTAATTTGTTTAACCATTTTCGCCTTTTAAATAGAGGGATACGATATACGTTTTTATCGATCTTCCCATCAAATATCGCTTCATGAAATGAAACAATAAAAACATAATACACATTTATATTAGCCTTACTGCCATACTCTACTCGTTGACGATATTTTTCTCATATAATATAGGCAAATTCACCAGAGATCTTGAATGTATAAATACTTACCACAGTTAATGGCGACTAAATCGTCTGGTGGGCATGGCGCATCTAGTTGCCAGCCTGTGGTTGGGCATGAGCTATTGGTACATCTCATTGATGGCAGAAAACGTGTCTGGTTCTTCATATAGGGCGCAGCTGGCACCGGCAAAGGCATCTCGCTAAATAAAGTTTTTTTTACAAGAAGCCTTTGCGTCATTTGTTTGTAAAACTGTACTTTGAAATTGTTACCTAGTTACACTTGGTCAATACAGCACCTACGTGCAAACTATTTCTTTTTAAAGGATAATATATTTTAGTACATGTAATTTATTTCTTAAAATCGATGACCATCAATGTTTATACCTAAATCTTAAACCGTATGACTCAATCGTTAACAGGTTATTGAATTCGTAGATGAGACGTATCGTTAGTATAACTTAGCAAAGATCTTATATAAATATAATCACACGTTAATCATTTCATTTGTTGTCATATTTATGGTGAATAATTCAACATTAGTTCTTGCCCAGCATCTTTTTCTGAAGTGCGACTGACCGCATATATATAACATATAATGTTAATTATAATAGATAAGATTGTCACAATTGTTATTACCTTATGCCAAAAACCTTGCTGCACAGTAAAGAGGCATGTTCAATACTGAATCCATTCTCACAGGCCGGTAGCCACGTTGTATCGTTATACTGAACTATAAGGAGGCCTTCAGTCGAGTCTTCTCCGCCACTCAGGCGAAGGCCATATTTAACATCTAATGAAGAAATAAATGTAAATGTTATCAATCAAGATTTATATGGGCCTTTCTACCTTTTGCTATGGTATTTTCTGACATGATTTGCTTGCTAGATTATTACCTACCAGGTTTTTTAGTTTCCATCGTTGTGGTCGATGGAGTTGGTGTAGTTGTTGGTGGTCTGATTGTGGCTGCAAAAGAAATTGTATTTAATGTGATTATGGAGAATTCATTGCCGAAAACATGTTGAAGTATGGTAAAACTTGTATATTCAACAGAAATCGAAAATTAGTAGGAATCTAGTCTACAATCATAAAGAATCGCGATGACAATTATTTGAGGGAATTAATACATGAACAAATATAGAACAAAGGAAGGAATTACTTGTTGTGAGTCGTCCACAGCCGATTCCCACATCTTCTCTGTGACTACAATCATCGATGGTCCACCCATCGTGTTTGCATGCGGCGAGGGTTGTTTCATTCCCTATGCACCCTACTTCATCTAGATGAATCTCAATATTCAACGGGTGCTCGCCATAATCTTCTACTGTTATGTCTTTACCACTGGAATTTCAATTTAGTTGAATTTAGAGAACATAATTAGATAGCAGATCGGGCCATACCAGGAATGGTTGCCTTAACCCTTGGTCAGGGTAACGTACATACGGCACCATACATAGATTTCACTGACGTCATGGGCGTCGCCATTTTCGGGGGCTATCCCGGGTATACGTTAGATTCCAAGACTTGAAAATACTGTTTTCCGGCCGTTTTAACCATTACCAATAACCCCTGTTGATATGATAGATAATCATTCTTTAGTAAATTATTGCTAAAGTATCCAACATTGTGGGGTTCATCAGCTTTGTTTTTATAAACACGCTATAGACGCAAGGGTAGCGCTGACCCCTGTCATGGCGGCCACTGTGATTCCCCAGCCAGGCGTGTGACATCATGCGAAATCTATGTATAGGCATCAAACGTCATCCCCTTGTCCCCTCAGGAATTCCAGCTCAGTATCAGGGTGGCCGAGGGTGGCGCAGTTAATTACCAAGATTACTGGCCTTTCCAGCTCCGGCCCTTCTAACTTATTGCAGGCAAACTTATAGGGCCACACTCACAGACTTGTTAATCATCTTCTTAACTGACATTAATTTTATATATAAATAGGTTGACTTTCTTGATTTTGAATCCAGATTATCAAATATGTGCGGATAATTAACCAATGGCTTATACTTTAGTTCCAGAATGCCATACTCACTCGTAGCCTAGCATTCTGCACACTACCCTTGCATCCCTCTCGTCAAAACGGTCATCGCACACGGTACCATTTTCTCCATTGTACGTGACGATCAGGCGACCATGCAATCGGTCTTCTCCGCCCACCAAGTATACAGAGATCATTGGCAGTGGCGTAGTAGAGGGAACCGTGGACACGGTCGAACTGGTAGCTATTGGGCCGTCGCCATTATGACGAAGAGAAAAGACGGAGAAAAAGATAGGGGAGAAAAGGCAGACGAAGAAACAGAAGAGAAGTGACAGAGCAGTAACAGAGAGAGAGCATTGGATAGTTGGACCATTAAGAAGTATTCGGAACAGAAAGGAAAAATTCAGGAAAGTTTATGTGAGACGAATAAGAGTTAGAATGAAAAGGACAGACAGAGGAGAAAAAGGAGAGAGATAAGATAAGATTTTGGAAGGGGAAGAAAAAAACAAAAAGTGTGGATTGAATAAGACATGTATTGGGAGATCACTTGCTTAAATGATAATTATCAACAAGCTCTATAGTCATAATTATATACATTTATACACGTATATGCAAATCACATATCATTTAATATCGTCGCATGTTTCGGAATAATGCCTCCTATTGCATGAAAACACATGAAGACCCTTAGTGTTAAAGAACAATGTGTTAAAGCATGTCACAGAGTCATACTTACTAGTCGTAAGAGCCCCACAGAAGACGGATACAGCCTCTCTGGACTGACAATCGTGCTCCCCCCAGGGGCTATGCTTGCAGTAGGCTATGTTAGTCTCGCTACCTTCACAATTTACTTCATCCAGCCACAGGAGGTCTCCTGTTTGCTGGGTTGCCTCGGTTATGGCCTTCACTTCATCTCCACTGAAAGAGTAATGACGCCAATTGAGGAGTTTGCAACATGTCTACAAAATTGAGCCTGAAGATGTTCATTTTGAGGATTTGAAATAAAAAGACCTACTCCATTGTTCCGACAATGTTAAAAGAAATATATACATAGAGAGAGCGATATTCGTATGTTTTTCTTTCTCTCTTCATTATTTTGCCCGGCGCTCGAACTGTGAAAAAAGTGTTAAAGCTCATGCAACAATGCCATGTTTCCATATACTACTTACGTGTAGCCAAGTGACCGACAGACAACGGTGGCCTCCTCAAAACGGAATTTGTCATCGCAGACATTCCCCCACGTTTCATTGTAATAAACTTGGAGTAGTCCATGTAATGAATCTGCGCCGTTTATGAGCCTAGCTTGAACGGGCATTTCTGCATTAACAGAAAATCGAAACTTGCGTCAGTACACGATGGACGCTCAGTGACTAGTGCATTGAGTCTTTGAAACTAGGTACCCAAAACGTTCACTAGGTGTCAGGTGGACTTGCAGATTTATATTGGATATATATTATATGTTCATACACAAGTGTTTTATAACTTCGCATATATATCTTTTATAATAGTGTATACGGGCAATTAACGAAAATGATATCAGGAAAAGAATTTTCTTACAGATATAAATAAGGATAAGTTATTGTGTTCATACCTGTCACTACTGTTGTAGGTATTGTGGTACTACTTGAAGGTATTCTATGGTCATCATGAGTAGTTGTTTGGGTTGTACTAGTAGTAGGAATTATTGTAGTCGCGGCTAAACAAAAGAAAATCATGTTCTCATATAGTAGGTTGTACTATAATACGAATCCATGAGAATCCGTCCAACATTAATTAGGCTATCGCAATTATTATATAGGCCATTTTATTCACTCTTATTAACATTTTCCATGAATGGCTTGAGTGATTATTGTCACCGTACGAATTGTCCATTAATTTCAAGAATGATAAAGAACATAGGATTTTTAAAATGAAAAACGCAGTAAGCACTTTTGTGGTATTTATCAGATTTAAGAAAACAAAAACGTTCATGTATACATATCCTTAATTTGTACAACCATTACAATGTTATGTAGTGTCCTTACATCAATTTGTTCGAAGGCATGCAAACCTATCGTTCTACCTTATGTTTTACTATTTCCGCAACTAAAATCGACCCTGAGCCATTATTGATGTTCACCAATTCACTCACCTATAGATGTGGGGATCTCTGTGACGCATGATACAGCCACATCTTCTGAATGATCCGTAGAACAATCATGCTCTCCCCATGCTGTGTGGTCACATAATGCTATGTTAGTAGCGTCCTCGTCACATTGTACATTATCTAGCCACACGTCTTGTGTAGACGGTATGAATCCTGTGTTAGTCAGCATTTTAGCATCTGTGGTATTACTGTCAATTTAAAAAATAGACATTAGACAAATGTATTCGGTCTGCTCGCCAGTATATCCACAAGTTGGAATATACCATGAATACACAAGATTTCCGTTATCATTAGTCGAAATCTTGAAGTTTAAACATACGGAAGCCTAGTCCACTGAACCGATTCTCATGCGATTTTGCGCCGCAGAGGACTCATTTCCACTAGATTCTGTGAGAATCGCATGAGAATCGGCTTGGCTTGGCCTTTAGACATTAGTTGTTGTCTAGTGCAAATCTGGGTCATTTATATAGATATCATACATATCTCATTGATATGTATAGAACTACTCAATTGACATAATTATTTACTCTATGGATGCCATAGTCGCATGTACACGTACGAAATATGCACTTTTTCATTAATTCGGAAACGAAACAACTTACGTATATCCTAGGGACTTGCAGACTACCTTGGCTTCAGTTGCTCCAAAGCTGTCATCACACACTGGTCCCCATCTCCCTTTGTAAAAGACCTCCACATAACCCTCATGTGGTGTCTTTCCGTTGATTAGTCTAATCGGAATTGTACTTACTGAAAGTAAGTTAGTAAAAATGATTCGATTATTTGGGTCGATAACATCATGAACATCGATCCATTCTTACTGTATGTTTAGATCGAGCTAGTTATTTACATTTTGGAGTGTACATGGAAGAGGGTGAATTGATTCAAAGTCGTTTTATAACACAGAGGCTGCATCATGTCTGTAAGTATAGACGTAGCTCCATCCCTCGGAGAGGGATTTTCAACTATAGAATTTCAGGTGTCTAACAATACTTACGACTAACAAAATCAACAGTTTTCCCCATTGGATAAAGGGTATGTAAAAATTAAATGTTTTGACAAACTCAGTTTTGGATAAAGCCATAAATAATTTATACATAAAGCATATGATTTATTCATTTTACATTGTATTCGACTGATTTATTTTCCCCATATATATTTGTGACAGGCAATACTGGAAATAATTGCCTGCATCCAAACCACAAAACCAACCAAAACCAAACCTCAGATCTATACGGACAACGCTGAAAAACATCCACGGTAGATAATACGTCTTTGATTACTGCATCTAAATTATCAATATTGGCCTTTAATGAAAGAAAAGAGAAGAAGAAAACCCTTTGGCACATCGTCCCTTCTATCTTACCTCTGTCGGCCTGGTCTGTGATACAGGTAACTCCGATATCCTCCTCGTGGCGACAGTTATGGCCGGGTCCAAGCACGTCACTGTGGGCACAGTCTGCTAGGTGAGATTCAGTCCCCTGACAGTCCAGGGACCTGAGCCAAATAGAACCTTGGCCTTGTGTGAAATAGGCAGCTCTCCTGGCGATGCCATCTCTGCAAGGACGACATCAAGGTCATAAGTATGGATGTGCATTTCATGTTCTGTTATATCAAGGGAACACCCATAATAATATACTTTTTTTATTTAACATTTGTTTGATAATATCAATAAAGCGACAGATAAATCGAAAGATAAATGATGTTTACCTGTATCCCAGCTGTCGACATATGACTCTAGCATCTGCGTCATCGTAGCCATCGTCACATATTGTTCCCCATTCATTCTTTAGAAAGATTTCTACTCTGCCTTCGAATAGTCCAGCTCCGTCGGCCAACCTTATCTGGTAAGGTTGCAGCGCTGAGAAATAGAATCATAATAAGATCTCGAAGTTAGGGAGGCTTGGAGAAAAGTGTTTGCTGACCTAACTAGTTTACAGACATAATTGTCATTATTTTTATACGCGCATTTCCTAATGAGGAAAACACAGATTGATATATTTTTTGTACTTGTAGTTTTACCTAAGAATAATTAGTAGAAATCGTTTAATCCGGTACTAGAGAGAGAAAGGGCTGAGTTGTATTTCTGGATGTTACTCGCCTAAGAAGAGTGGTTCTTTGTTGAGAGACTGAATAAAAGTGGTTTAAAAACAAAAAAAAAGATCTCGATCAAAAGTTCTATATTTAAAAAAATATATTTTATCTCATCACTGGAAATTTCTGATGTCATGCATTTATAATATTGACTCCTGCGCCAAAAATATTTTGAAAATTCAAGAAGTGCATTACACCTTTATTAGAACCTAATTTAACCATGACATCGATAAAACCATGACCAATTCAATAGTGCTTTGGTAAGGTTGTTGTAAAAACTCCGTTGATTTATTGCCGGTTTGGAAAGTGTGTGTATGCCGGATTGGCATTGGGATGCTATGCATGTCCTTTGATTACACATGGTATTATATCATGACCGTTTCAGCTACATTCAATACCACCTTCACAGGTACTATTTTCTAGATAAATAAACATGTACGTATTTCGGTGTCAAAGTAACTAATTAAACACATTAATCATGTTGAGAATATACAAAAAGTTTACGAACCTGGAGCTCCTAGGCATGAACTCTGATCATCAGGGAACCTGCTACAATCTACTTTGTCCTTGAACCCTTGAGATATGTGACTCTTGCATTTGGTCAATACACCTTGACAATAAATAAGACAGATTCATAATTACTAATAGAAAACTGTATAGGACAAGTATTACATCTGGCCTTTGTTAAATCACTGTATGCTCGTTGGTTGAGATAGTACATGCATTTCAAAACCATGGTTAAGGAATCATTTTGACAACATAATATGTGATGTGTTTCAGGAAAATGAGTCACAAGTCGCAAAATTGCTATTTTTCAAAGTGTCGTATTCACGGGATATATTTTTTGGAATGTTTTCATTTTTAGCATGCTTAACGCTTTTCGTAACTTGAATACATAATATATCAAATTTCAGGACAATGTAATGAATATATCTATGCATTTCTAAGGTCATCGTAATGAGTATATTTAGCTACTTTACTAGTCAATGTCCACCTTTATAGAGTGCATTTAATTACTTTACTGGTAATTGTCCACCCAGAAAATATTTCAAACTTTTTTTAAATATGAAAATATCAAACACAAAATATAGAAACACTTCTTAGATGTCCTTAATGTTTACTATCATTGGAATCGTCTTGATTTCATCTTTTCAAATAAGATGATATCTCAACATCCAGTTTCTGCGACTTGTAACTCATTTTCCTGAAACAAACACAGCGCATATATATGCATAGTCACAGACAATAACATATCAGTCCATCATGGTTGTAAACGCTAGACTGTTTCTTGTAGAGACCACCGCTTTCTTGTTTAACCGAAACAAAGATGCTATTGTGAAGCTGTCAGCGCGTTATTGCACCCCTGTATATTACCTATAGCTTTATCTGGCTGAAATTATGTGCCTTTTTGGTGGGACTGACACGCTGCGAATTCAAGATTGGATTACATGTTTGGAAAGGGGAGTAGCAGTGACTTTTTAGAATAGGATGTCAATTAGGTGCACGTAGAGGGTAGCATATACTTTAATTTCATTTGGTAATTATTGGTCAGTTGGAACGTCGTACTATTTTATTGGAATATTGATTTCAAATATGCCTAGTTTAGAGTTCGTATATCAACATTATACTGATGTACTTTGCCATGTAACCTCGACTAAAAACGATTTTTAAAAAAACATGATTACTTTGCGATCCAGTGAGTTTTAAGAAGTAAAGGAACTGTATACATAGCCATAATGATATTATAAATACGAGCATTTAAACTTTCTTTGTATTTATAATCTATTCACTTCAAACATGCTTAAGTTAGGTTTTTATCTCAGTTTGCAGTCTAATGACTCATCGCAAGGTGGATATTTACATAACTGAATACTAAATGATGCCTCGAGAAAAATATCAGAGGGACATCTAAATCGAGAAGAAAATGACGACTGAAACAGACAGAAAGCTGCTGCACAGAATGACACAGACGAGAAAAAGGAATAAGTATAGACAAAGAGTGCGTAAGAGCTTAGAGTAAAATAAGGTAAGAGTTATATGCAATGCAAATGGTTGTAAATATGCTTGTTTCCTTTTAGCTTGAGTGAGTGAGTGAGTGAGTAGGTAAATGGGACTGGTTGCTTTACGCCTTAACAACACATTAAAGGTTCTATCAAGGGCAGGAGAGCTGAGAGGGAGGCAGTTTAGGATCTTACCCAGAAAATAGAGATAGCGAAAAAGGGAGAGAGAGAGACAGAGAAAAAGAGACAGAAAGGCACTTTATGGTCATACCCAGGACCAGCTTTTAGCTTGGGCTAGATATGTAGAAAGAGGTAAACCCCCCAAAATATACTCACTTGCACAGAGGGATCTGCAAGGCGGTACAGCCAAAATTTCATCCCCATCCAGACACTCAGGCATTGCTATTGAACAGGCTAATCGGCGTCCATAGGGGTGGCAATCCGACCGCAACATGGATAACACACCCCGCAGCTCTGCAGCAGCTGCCACTTCAGACAGGCTACCGATATAATTGGGGAATGTTGTGGTGTTGTAAGGTACTTGTTCTGTGTCCTGGCACTCCTCAATGCGAATGGGTAAGCATGTTGCTGGAAAAGATACCAAGAAAATGATACTATGGACGCGTAGGTGGAGGTAGACAATGGAAAATAACAGAGTTTATGCCATTGTGCCAAAGGACAATAGGCATGCATTGGGGCGTTGCAATAGGAAGGACTGAAAGGCAACGAGTTAATAGCAGGATGTGTAATAGCATTGTGCTATTTGGGAATAGTATTTCTTCCTCACCCTCGAGGCCATTTGAGATATTATAATTGACAAGAATCTCCCTTTTTGTTCTTTGGTAAAAAGACACAAAATAAATAAATAATGTAATATGTGAATTTGACCCATATATATTATATATAGATAGAATAAATAGAATATTCAATATTTGATATAACCAGTAGGTAAAAGAATTGCAAATCGAACAGGAATGTCCTAATTTCAATGTAAGGTCTGTAAAAGTAACCGCTTAATTGAGGCTTCTGAAGTTGTGTGTACTTATGATAAGACGTAATAAGGGCATTATATGGCCCTTTCCCCAAATACTAAAATAGCATTAGCCAAAATGAGGCCAGAAATAACCCTAAACCGCTTGTAGTTCTAAATTTGGAGCACGAGAATATAAAGCCTTCCACCAGCAAATGTACACATTGTAAATACTTTGCCGTCAACTAATGCACCATATTCACATCGCCCGGGAAAAAGAAGGGATTCTTTTGTAAAATAAAAATATAAAAAGACTTAGCTGCATGTAATGAGATTGCTAAAGGCAATTGGCTTTGTGTAGTAAGAGGGTTGTGTAGCGATGGTATGCTTCAGATGAGCGAGCACAGTCATATTGCATGTTTATGGCATGTTCCCTATTTGACTACTCGAGGCTTTTCTTTTGATATTGATTTAAATAATTTTGCTTCCATGGATATGTACATGCGAAAAGTGGCATTGAAGTGTCGTTCGAATGCTTTTGCTCATTGTCATTTCTCTGAGGCATTTTCTTTTTTTTTTTTACATTATGAGTAGATTTTAATGATAATCTGTGCCTCTTCAGGGATAGTTTGCAGGATATTTGTGAGAGGAATGGTATTTAGTACTTTTTCCATAATTATTTATTGGAAAAATATATTTCAAATAGGTATGACTTATGTCATTTGATTAAGGACAGCATGAAAAACGTCTTCATAATAAATAACATGCACTTACGGACTGTTGTTGGGACTGTTGAAGTTGGAGTGGTGACTGGAGATGTTTTCTGAGTTGTTACCTTTGTAGTTTCCGTAGATGTTACAGTTGACTCTGTTGTTGAAGTTGAAGTAGTCGTAGTCGAGGGTGGAAGTGGTGGAATTATTTTCCTAGTTGTGGAAGGAGTTGTAATTTGTGTACTACTTGAACTACTTGTCGTTGAAGCTGTAGTTTCAGATGGCGACGTTGACGATGTCCTCATAGTTGTGGTGGTCGTACTTATTGTGGACGATTTTGATGTACTTGCTTCTTTTGTACTAGGATTCTGGGTTGATGTTTTAATATCCTCAATTACTTCCCCACTCCTTGGCTTTCCGGAGGCATCTAGGACGGCTGAAGGAGTAATTATACTCTTTGCATAAGTGGTATCCATAATTATGACAATATTTAACAATCCTAGGAGTAATCCAATTCGAGCATACCAGCACATTTTGGCACTTGTCCTCCCTAAATCCCTGGCCATGTTACGATGATAGTTTTTTACCCCTTACTCATCGAACTTGCGGTATGTTGAGGGGCCTAGCTTATACAAAAGGGCTAACGATCAGTCCGCCTCCTATACTTGCTATCCTTTACCCTCGCGTTAAATAAGAAGATGGCTCTCTCTCTCAACTCTAATGCCGTGTTCCAAGGTCTGCTAGATATAGACCCAACTACGGTTAGTAAGAAATAGAATGTGGGGTATGACTACTGAACAGATAATAGAAAAGGCTGCCATTATCCACAAGCCAGCTATGGTATGTGTGTATATATGAGTGCGACCCAGTGGTCACGGACATTTCCCCGACTGTACATCGGGTCCTCACCTATACTCTCTCAAAGAGAGCAAGAGAGCGATCTGAGAGAAGAGAGGTGTAGAGAAAGGTGGGTATGTATACAGGAAAGGGAGGGAGGACAAATTGCTGTCAACTGTACGCGATCTCTCCCTTTGGTTATCCCTTGCGGGAGGCACCTTTATGCAGCATGGCAATATCTTTATTAGTTATTCTGGAGAATGAGGACATGCGCTATTTGATTTTTGAACTAGTGAAACCAAGCCATGACCTTCTTCTAGAGGAGCCAATCCACACTTTACATATAAACACGCATGAAAAATATGTTCACACCAAAGGATGGAATGCTAGGATTGCAGGTAATTTTTGTTCTTGATTGGCCTCAGTGGTCAGCCGCACCAAGGAACATTCCAGTGGTCTGAACCAGCAGTATCTATGCACAATAGCAGATGTGTCTGTTTGGGGTCAATTTGCATGATGTGTAACAGCAAAAATAATGATTTTTCTGATTGATCAAAAGATATTTAGAAATGTAAACCTGTAGCCTGTGATATGTCAGTAATTATATAAAGTATTTTAATTATGATGTTTTTGATCCAACTTAAAAAGAATATGTTTTGCCTTAGAATGCTTCGGCGACACATAAAGATGGAAAACTCCATAGCATTGGCGTGGGAGACCTAAGTTAATTTACTTGTTAGGTATATCTCGGAATGAAGGATCACATGAATTTAATCTTAGAATTTGGACAGGTGACAAGTTCAGTGGTTCTTATGATATATATCCGTAATTGGACAGCTAATATTTAACCATCGAGATACAGGAGAAAAATACAAATAATGAGTAAGATTTATCAACTATTATTAAACACTAGTGTAAATTTAGATCTATTTGAGAAATGAGTAAATACAAACAGTTAAATCAATTTAATTCTATACAGATCTAGCCACTTACCTTCAGTTTTTATCGAGTCTTTGTTGACTGTATACTCTTTTAGAAGTTTAGTTTTGCCATCTGGTGACACTGTAAGGCCAGACTCGATTATTTCTTTAACCTTTGTTTCTAAATATGGTGGATCATACTCCTTTTCATATATTGCTAGGAATTGAACCACCACACTCCCTGAACTGAAAATACATGAAATAATAAATATTTCAAAAACAGCAAAATATAATTCCTACACTACTTAAGTTAAAGGCGTTCAGAGTAATACACGTTTATATTCGAAATAGAAGTACTTACCTAAACTTCTCTATGATACATTCTTGGAATTCTCTTCCTAAGGTATTTAATGTAAATAATTGCTTCAACTGCAAAAAAGTAAAATATTCATTTTACTTATGTGTGTTCAGGGAGTGGCAGGAGTGATGTAAGACACTCACTGTCTCGTGAGGGAAATGACGTCCCTAAGATATATAGTCTCATTAAAACAACGATATCCACAAAATCGTAAACAGTAGATAATAGTATCTACTCGACTATGAAATAAAGGGGCATGGCAATGTCAAAAAATAAATTAAACATAAACATGACTTACTTTTCCCGTTAGCTTCTGAGCTAACGCTTTAAATTCTGGTGAATTGCTATCTGCTAGTTCACTTTTATATTCATAATCTAAAATTGTGAATTCAGACCGCACTGTGTTCGTTTCTGCGAAAGATAAGAACATTAAGGTTGAATATTCGGCGAAGGAAGTCCTTTCATATCTTTGAAGAATATCTAAGTTCGTTGTTGTATTTGAAGGAAAAAAACACCAGATGCTACCAACGTTTGTATATCCTAAGTCTAGTTTACACCTCTCAATCATAGAATCATATAATTATTTCAAGATACAATTGGCATTTGCAACAAAATGTGCCTTCAAGAAGCATTAATTCAAAAGAGAATTACTCACTTTGTTTTGTAAAATGTTCATCTGAAAAAGAAACAGGATGGTGGTTAAAGTGCCTTCTCGGAAATCTGCATCAAGAAGCTCAATGTCGCTGGTAAGCTTTTTTGCTTTGAATAAATGTGGCACACGATCGTGAGTGGATATCATGTCTACAACAGACATGACCTAATGTATAGTCATATCATTTTCCTTCCACAGAAAACAAGGAACTCTCTGTTCAACTAATAGGTAGATACTAGTCAAAGTGTCGCACAAAAGGTACTCATATCATAATGCCTACATGCTCACCCCTTATGTCTCTCCCATCATTTACTAAATCCCTGTAGATTAATATGGCCCAAGGCTCCGTGCTTTGTTCTATAATATCCCTTTGGGAAATATGTACACAGGGTAATCTGAATCATGTAGGTATTTATATTATTTCCCTGGTCTAAAGACAGGGATAGGAGCCAGAGACGATTGTGGATTGGATCAAAACCTGAGAATGGTGAAAAATAAACCCAGATCTAAAATTTACGTTGTTATTCATGTATCATTCAAACTCATTATTAATTATCATTAATAATAAAGTAAATATCAATTTTATATTTCAAGCTCTTAATTCCTCTAATGACGTAATATTACCTTCATGCCCTACACTATTCAACCAACTATGTCTGTACCCTTTTAGAATATGTTTGGGCCTTTTTGGACGCCATATACGGGCCAATAATTAGTGCTTGACGACCTGCCTGTGATTGGTTGGAGGCACAGAAGCAGTAGTGACCAGATTGCTGAAACAGGTAAACTATAGGGACTTTGTCAATGAAAATGCAAGGGGAGCACTTGCCACTTGAATACATGTTAATGCGAAAGTTTCCTTGCCATGCATAAAGTATACATCTTATGAAGTGATGGTTTGTCAATATTATTTATACTAATTTGGGCTGCAGCAAATCAGAAACGTTATTGGGGAGTGCTCCTCTCATGGCAATCAATCTTGGTAAATTTCAACCAATCAGAAAGTCCTATTGGCTAGTAATAACCGATATGTAATAATTTGGTCTTCAAGTGAAAGAAATGTGGCCTTCAAGTGAAAAAAATGTGGCCTTCAAGTGAAAAAAGAAAAAGGATGTAAATGGTCGATTCCAGTGAAATCGGGGCCAAAACCTACTTTTTTGCATTTTTGGCTGTAAATGGAACTATATAGATGGTACGGCCTTCAAATTTTCTTGAGATAAACATGCTATAGACCCCTCTACCTCTACTATAATTTTTTATTTTTTGCATGTGGGATATCTCTGCAGTAGCCAGAATTTACCAGCGATAGATTACGAATGCAGACCCTAAATATTTCATTATTGCAAAGATATTTATCACCTGAGAACATTTTAAAACAATGAAATATGCTCAAAATATACTGGAAGGGCTTGTTAATGCATAGCAACAAATATCATTTTATCATCATCAGATAAGAAGTCACCAGGCTCAATTGTTCATGACAAAGTCCCCCCAATTTTACTCTAAGCGATAGATTACGAATGACACGTTTTTCCTACATATCTTTTTTTGTGTTGAAGATTAATAAAAGATATTTCGGCAATATGTGACAAAATGTGTTTCATAAATTATCCCCAATTTTCTTGATTCTACGACAATTTCTAACGCTCCTAGAGCAATTACAGATCCATAAATTGTATTTGTATTGAATTCCAATGAGGCATGACAAATAGCCACGTTTGATGAATAAATAATAAAGTATAAGCTACCATCTTTGGCATAATTGATCATTGTCTATGTCTTGATAGGTAACATCGACCAAAATACTCAGATATATTGTTATTTCTCTTATACATGTGATTAAATTGTATACGTAATCTATCGCGATAGATTACGTATGACATGATAGATTACGAATGACATGTTAAAAATGCAATTTCTGAAAGCATGAATCATCTAGAATTAATTTTTATTTCTTAGAATGTCTGGGAAGGGACAAAGTCAGAGAACTGATATGATTTCTGTCCTTAAATAAGAAGATTTGTCTTTAAATAGCAGGGTTTTAAAAAAACTACATAGATTACATATGACAGGATAGATTACGTATGACAGATAGATTACGAATGACACTGGAAAAGGGGTATTTTTTAAGGCAGAAGTCTTTCTCAAATGATTTTTTTTGTGCAGAATGTATGGGAAGAAATAAAGTCAAAGAAATCACATGAATATTTTCATAAAAATGTAATATTTTTCATAGATCATGGCAAATAAATGAAAAGTCGCATCAATTGAAAATTGTAAAAATAGCAGAAAAAAATATAAATTCTGCTGTTTTGTTGAAAATATGATGGTTATTCAACGGAGGTCAGCTTGTGATTATGAAATAGGAATAAATAAATGATAACAATAGCAGTTTTATGACCTTAGCTATTATGTGATATTAGTAAATAAGCCCAATCTGACCAGAAATGGCTATAGCGATAGATTACGTATGCTTTTTCAATTCTGCATAAATACATTACAATTTGTACTAGGTACAAATCGTTTTCACCTATTTGTAGACCCAATCATAAACTTTTATGATAGATTTAGACGTTTACTCTTCATGACATGTGGGGTATAGTGAAAAAATGAGAAGAAGGTTACCAAGGTAAACTCAAGGAATAGTAGGTTGCAACGATCTTTAAATACTCACACAGGATAAAAAATAAAAATAACAAAAACTTTTTTTCAACATTATGAACACAATTAAGCGCTTCTAAATGGTTTTGAATAATTAAAAATCGGACATTTTCAATTTAATATATTGAAATATCCTATATTTAATCTTCAGGGGGTGTCATTCGTAATCTATCTCTATATTTCAATGAAAAAACTTGTATCACCTCTAGTTCCCAGAATTTTAAGATTTAAGAGCTAATATTTTGGGCTTTTCATCCTTCAACCATCTTCATTCAATGACAGAAAAATGATAACTATTGGATAACATGATGAAAATTTGATAATGGCCCCCATTTCACTGGAATCGACCAAATACACCATGTGTCAATCCGTGGGCAAGGAGATTTAAATGGCGGACACTTCCATCAGTTCGAGTTTTCAATTTAAGTGCCTTATGAAATGAATACACAGAAATTAAAAGCAACAATACTTGCGTTTTTTTAGTTTGACGGCCCAAACATATATTCTCAAAAGGTTAGAATAGACGGCCGAGTCCCGCCCTTATACATTGTTGTTTTCTTCGATGACCGCGTCATAGAAAAACAACAATGCATGGGGCTGGGGCTGGGCCTCTCTTGGCTATTTATCATAATAAATAGCCAAGTATATAGGGACCAATCACTCGATAACCGTTCATGCGAAGCAATGCCCAATAAATTAGTATAGTCTTCTCAGAAGTTGGATTCTTCTTTACCCTCTCCCCCTACTTTCCTCTCTATTTTGTCTTGAAATATTTAATTTACGACACCAGCGGCGTATATAGGACTACCTCCCTGACCAGACTTAACAAAGTCCCTATTCCCATTGAAAATATACACACGGTTCCACCCTGTAGTCATTTCCGGTCATGACGCTCCTCATAACACCCAGCTTTCTACCAATATCCATTTATTCAATCGATACACCCACCCACATCCCTAATAATGAGGGCCAGGTTCTCAACGTTAGATTCAGTGGCACTACTGTTTCCTGGCAATTCCAGGGACTATTGATGGCAATCCATTACGGGTATTGGCAAATACGGTCGGATAAATTGAGAAAAACAACCCTAAAAGTCCCTCCAGAATGTTTTTCTATATAAAATGGCCACTCAGCACTTTAGCGTGTGACCCCTGAGTGTGATCAAGCAAATCGTTCTATATTTAGAATACATAATTTTCTTTTGCGTCAGAACTATTCTTGGGTAAATTGTTTCAAATTATTCCTATTATATAGAACTAACTTTGACTGACGAATGCAGAAGAAATTTCAATCACGTGATAGATTCTGTGATACGTGTCACACCATTTGTGGAAAAGAGATTCAAAACAATAAAAATGATGAATAAGCATATTTTCAGATGTTTGCGCTTGGTGGAACTATTTCCCTAAACCTATATAAAACAAGATCGAAAGGCGGCCTCACACCAAATGGGGAAATACTATTCTAGATACTTGAAGAGAGTATGTATGGCTATTGGAGAATTAGAGGCGACAACCATGGCTTTCCTGGTCATGGTTTATCAAAGATTAATGTCCGACACTGAGGGGCTGCCGGTACACTGTTGCATAATCCCAAGGCGAAGCCGAGGGATCATGCACAAACAGTGCACCAGGAGACCCGAAATAGAGGTAATTAATCATGTTAGTCTCTGCCTAAGGTTGTTATAGCCCCAGGCAGTGACTAAGGAGATTTTGCATTACAATCTAACTTATGATGCTCCTTGTGAACTATATATGCCCGACGGTCATTTGGAATTTGGTATTGGTTGTACCTAATCGTCTTTACCTCATAATTGTAATAATTGTTATTATCTATAATGAGAACATTATTAGACAGATGTCTGTTTTATTTAGGACAACATGAAAACTTATGAGTTATTAGAAAAAAGATGTACACGGCAAAATAATTAGGCTAATGATTAATGTGTTTGCACTTAGAGGACATTTGTAACATCACTAAAGCAGGTTGGCACTACTTCAGCCATAACTTTCAACTTGCAATACGAAGATCTTTTTATTTTGTAATAAGTGAAAATGCATACGAAGTTTGTTTAAAACAGTCAATAAAATATCATTGTTATTACTGTTACGAAAGACGTTGTGCAATTTATTATGGATGAGAGAAAGTTGGGGAGATATAACATTTGGTATGCCTTATTTCAACAGACTTTGGAATAATCACAATATATAGGTGGAGACTGTATACTTACATAGAAAATATGCGCCGATAGCAAGACCTATCAAAATGGCTATTATAACGATGGCTATGATGATTTTGCGGCGGTTGCATCCCTTCCCCTCCGTGAACGTAACTTTGTGGGGTAGATCCTGTCAGGGCGAAACAGTACCATGTTGATTATTAATAAGTTATGCGCTGTGATATTATGTATATGTGGACTAAATCTCTGTGGAACAAAGTTGATGAAAGCATGGATCTATAGGCCTTACTGGACAATTGAAGATGATTATGCAACTATTTAAACGTCCACGGAATTGTGTGGCTTGGTACCAATGTGCAAATTCAATATTTATCACTGTATGTAAAAGAATGGTCGTCGAAAACGATGATTGCCACTCTACTTTACTAAAGTAATAGATCTTTAGGAAAAACACTTAAATGTTATTGATAAAAATTAAAACTACTAGTATTTACAAGAGTGGGGATGTGTGAATTCTAAAGTTTAAAGCGATGTGATCAAATCTGAAATTTCAAACTAATAATGGTTCATCGAGTTTCATAATGGTAATTCTTGAATGGGATATAAGACTTATAAACTACTTAAACTGACAACCATTATAAAGGTTATAGCAGCATATTGATGGTGGTACTTTTGAAGAATTATATATTTCTCGTGAGCGAAGGAGTGAACGTAGAAACGTATAGCCTCAGAAAGCTTAACCAGCGTGTCCGTTGTGACAGTGGATCTTCAGACGTACAGGTAAATTTCAGGATGCAGAATGTGATATGACATCATCATTGTAGTGATACTTTGAGATGGGCAGAGAATGGGCTTATTGCTAATTCAGAAGAGTTGTTTTATTAGCAAACCATGCAGAAGTCTTGTATTGCATAAGGATTTAGATTAGTGATTAAGTTCATGTTCAAGTCCGTCAATCGCTACTCATGCAAGAATCAAGGTAGAATGTCGAGAAGTTAGATATGTTTACCATCACCAAATATCAGGCCAGTTTGAGAAAATGAAAATGACAAGATTCATCCCAGCCATCCGGGGTGTCACTTCAAAAATTCACAGACCGATTAAACGAATTTAATTATGTTCTAATGTTAATCTTACAATTAATTACTTAATTACCTTGTAAATGTATTGGTAAATGTATAAATAATATTCTGATATACCATGTTTAATCGATATACAAGAATATCATTTATGAAATCAATGGCTTCATTTTTTATCACACATTTCCGAAAGAAATCAAAGCAAAACATCAAACTCAAAAACACAAACAAGCGAATTGAAAATATGTAATAATTTGGCCGTTTAAAAATAGAAATATTTCCAAATAATTATGGTACATTCATAAACAGAATTATAAATGCTTCCCACTCCCAAGAGAGGTGATTATCGTCGATTGCAGATAAGGACGAGAGGTCATTTTAGATTTTAGAGTTTATACTGACCAGGCAACAACATCCCTGAAAGAAAAATCATTTAAAAACAGGTCAAAATTAGCATGAAATATAACATAAAATGGCGTGCAAAAATAAGTACATTTCCATCCGGGGTTACCTTTTGTGTTCTACTTTTCTTCTCCACTTTCCTGGGCTTGTTTCTCTCGAGAAATATCATTTTCCTCCTTACAAATACCTATCCTATTATAGAACTTAATAATCACTTATGTATTGTTGTCCAATTCTCTTCGATTTTGTTTTATAACTTTCTACAACAGAGGCTACCTTGGTTATATGACCATGTACCTCTGGCAACCTCTGGGACTGTGCTGCATTTGGTCAATACACGCTGAGATTCCTGTCAGTATCCAATTACCTTGCCTATCTAGCCTGCAGGTCCTTAATGTGCCAACATAATTGTTCATTGTTTATAAATACTCACTCGACTTGTACCAATAACCAATGAATCGTGCGTAACTATAAGTTCATCCTTACAAGTTTGATAGGAAAGTCACAAAGTTTAGACATATTATTATGGAACTTGTCTTGTTATCAATAAATTGCCATGCTTAATTGGTGGAAATCATATACTGTATCGACACCTACGCGCTTTTAAAAAACTATAATAAACTGGGGGGCTTCAGTCAACACCAAGCAGTTCGTTGATCAGTGCCAATGTTTGGCCTGCAAATGCAGTAGCAATAAAGGCCAAGTGAAGCGTGTCACAAGGTTGTATCCGGAGAACCCCATTATGTGCAGTTTTACATGCATGTCTGCGGTTCCCCACCCCGACGCCTAATGCTTCTGGGCAGATTTATACCCCATGATAGAGCTCATTATTCGCAGGAACCTTAAGTACCACAGACATTTCATTTGCTATTTGTCGGACAGGATATTTTATCGATCCATGTTGAGAAAACCAACATCCTCAGTGAAATATTGATTCATACAACCGAAAAGAGCAATGAATAGGAGACGCAATTTCAACTGTCACCATCATTTATTCCGTAAATGGTTTATGAATATGTGACTTGAAAGAATATTATAAGGAACCAAAGGAATACAGATTATAACAATCGAATGTTTCAAGCCCATTGTAAGGATTTAAACGTTTTATGCCACAAATATATCACATTTATTTAAAGCATGTTTCATATGCCTCCGAGTATTAGAATGGAATAATTATACTGAAAGTGATAAGAAAGAGGTAGGGCACTCAAACTACCTATTGTACAATCGGAATTATATAATTTTGTCGTTCGCTTGCAAGCAATTGTCACCTCAAAGGACCCCAACCCGCCGTTAACTCTACCTCCATAGAGCAAAAAGCGTTGATAATGGATTGAAATTGGTTTAAGCTGTTAAAAAGTGCGTATCATGACCGGTTCTGTAATTTGTGATGAAATGACAGGACAGTAATTATTCAATTGCCCTGTCGGTCTCACCCATTATGTGAATGACACATGTGTATTAAAAGGAAACAGTGCTGAGTCACTTGTCCGTGTTCAGAATATATTACAAAAATATTGTCCTTTGTTTAGATCAGACCTTGTAGCAAAAAGGTAAAATAAATTGAAGTCCATTTCGCAGTCATTATCCGCAGTGAGTGTGCTCATTCAATTCCCCATACAAAACAGGAGGACTGAAAACAGTCCTATCGTTTTTACCTGGTCAAATAAAATTAATAATTCATTACCTTCGATGCTATTACTGGAATGTGACATCTCCTCAACATTGACTTCTAAAAAAAGCGAATGATTTCTATTTCCTGATTTGGACACTTTTCTAAGCGCAAAACTTACATGTTTACACCTTCAAGAGGGACTAAAACCTAATATCAGGTATAGTTGGGGGACATCATGATTGTCGATTATAAATGTAGAATGTTGATCATCCATTTATCGTCAATACACAAAACAGATATAATTTCCGTTAAATATCGGATTGTTGTTGATTATGAAAAATCAGGTACATGAGGCTGGACCAAGGCGCAATCCCTTTCTCCCTAGCAAAAGAACTTTCTGTATCTGCCCCTAAATATATAATTATTGTGCTATATCAAACCCTTCCCTGATTCCTGCGGCCCTAATTCCATCAGGTGGCCGTGCCAAACTAAGTATAAGCCTTCGTTTTGGTAAAGGTGGCCTGGAAATTCACTAATTCAAGGGCAAGAACTTTCAGACGCTCTCTGACACTGGTCATAAATAGATTTTGATTCAGAAAGAGCGAAGGAGCCATCTAGGGACTTGAATGTTTTGAAAATTATCTGCATCAACCCCTCCCAGGAATTTGGAAAAGCGATAAAAACAGGTGAAGTAACTAAGCATTTGAATGGTCCCTGATTCCCTGTGTCAAGTTATAGTATAATTCATTAGTGAAAGTAATATTGCCATCCTCAAATGAATGGAGAGACATAAAGAGTCGGTTTAATATCTGAATTAGATAATTTAATTAATTCCAACAGGCTATATGTTCCTTTTTCTTGATTACAATATTTATGGAAAGTTGGTTGGCCAAGCATATATCCTGACAACTGATTTGATCTTCTTGAAGTGGAACAACAAAAAACAAAAATGGGAGGAGAGCAGTAGTTGGAGATAAAATGTATCAGGATGATTACCTGGTAGTTTAATAAAAACACGGTGCTAATAAGGGCACCTATCAAATTTATATCTCATGGTAGACAACATCCCTATTATGCATAATTACCATGAGGCAATGGGTGTTTTAGGTGTTGTTTTATATAGTACCTGAAGGAAATGAGAGTTCATAGTCTATGATCAAACAAAAGGGACATGATGGAGAGGTCTGCCTCGCATACAAAATAGAGTCCGTAGCATTCATCATGTATTTAGTCCTCCAGCACCAATAATTTCCCTGGAGACAATTAATAGCTGCGATTCTGAGGTATCTCGGTCTGTTTATACTATATCATGATTTAAAAACATAACATAATATTATGCAAACGGTTTTGATCAATTTGGATTTGAGTTAATTGTATGTCATTCTATGTGGGTGATATTGATACTTTTAAAGGCTCTGAACAGTAACTGTTCATTAACATGTCATACAATTAATCTCAAGCATATATAAAACGATGCTAGCTGGTTAAATTGCTCTCTTGCAACAATGTAACAAGAATCAGCGATTCCCTCGACGTCATTGCTCTAGTCGAGTCATCTCTATCGTCAATTAATCTCAAGCACGTCCTTTTTATATTGAAATAAGGCAAAAAAGGACATAAGTATTAGTGTGCGTAGCTCGTGCTCGTCCTCACTCGGAATTATTTATATTCTTAGTCTAACCAAGCTGATCCCACAGCTTAACAGGGACGAGGTGAGCTGAATCATTAAGTCAAAGGTTAACTTTATGCAAGTCAAGGGCAAAGGTATATCCTTTCAATATCCACTTGAATCGAAGGTAAAAGTAATAGTAACAATGATAAATACTATGCATACTTAGTCTTTGTTTTTTGTAACGCACATTACCAATTAAGATGTATCACAGTGTATGCCCCTTAAATGAGACGAATTCCATTATAAATGTTCCGTGAATCAATACCTAAATGTTTCGCGAAAGACAACAAAGACATTGATGGTTGAGTTACCTCTGAAAACCCCAAGACCTTTCAATTCTCTCCCTTTGTAACTTCATTGCTCAGCACTTCTGAAGTATGGCTACATGTGGGCATATTGACTAAGTCAAAAAGGCCTTTTGCTTGGATCATAATGGGATGTTCACCAACCATTCGAAATGCTATTCACGAGGGCCTCCTCCTTTGGTATCTCTCTCTTTATAATTACAATGGGATAAACCCCTTTTCTGCAGTGGGTCTGAATCATTGTCCTTTCTTCACATACATATACTCTGAACTTGTAATATCCTTTATCCTTCCATCTCGTGAAATATCACACTTCCTTTCGACCACATTTGAAATATATTGTTACCAATCTGTGCAAATAATGTATATGAGTGCTAAATGGACTCGTAAACCATTACGGTTTATATTGCCCATGTCAATAAAGATAGAAGCATGTAAAAGCTCCAAACTTGCAACATGTCTTCTGGGTGCAGCACGGAGGGGAATACTGTGGTTTGCTTCCGTGCACCACTGCTTCACACGAACGCATGCAATGCAAACAAGCTGTTAAAATGTTGGTTATTTTACACTCTGGAATGTACCGATTTTATCTAACTATATATTCAAACTCATAAGAAGTAATCTTTACCATAATCTCAGTTAGGTAAATGATGTTACTCATTCAAGCCGTTAAAAAATAATAATTATTATGGCGAAATACTAAGCTTCATATATGAGGGTGAATTCGTTACATTTTTGTATTATGGCTGAGTTAATCTAATTCCCCTCGAAAGGTATCCCCCTTACCTGTTGCTCTTCATTTTCATATACTTCTTCCTCTAATACATCCTTCATTGTCTTTTCGAGATCTATATCTTCTTGGCGGCCGTTTCCATTAATAAAGGAGGATCTCAAGTATGGAGGCACATACGGAGATTTGCTGTCTTTATTTGAATTATTTCCTGATGTGTTATGGAGTCCTCTTGCAATATGGTTCATCTCCATGGCAGAAGGAAATTTGGAAACCCTCCATGGTGGCTCTCCTGGCTTTGAATTCCCATCGACGAATCTTACATCATACGATTCGCCAGTGTCTGTTCCCCACATGGGGGTGATATTGTTATGATCCTTGCTATCGTCTTTATCCATTGTTGGCTTTTGAATCACCATTGTCGAGTTTATAAGATCAAAATTCCAAAGTATAACTTCCTATTTGTTGTTGTCACTGGTGTTGTAATGCAACTTCTTTTGCAAATTGAATAGAATAATAGGAGCATTATTCTCCCCACCTATACGTGGTATATTATAGCAGTAAATATGAGATCATAGGTTGTATATGGCAAGGTTAGCATTACCTTCGTAAACGAGTTATTTTAATAAGTCACACAAAAATTGTTTGCTTAAATAAGCTTAAATTGCGATTTGTGCAGAGGATCCGAGATCATGTATCGGTGGCATGGAACTGCCTAGTTATTCCAAATGCATTATAGACATTTATTTGCTTTTGCATAGATGTGTGGGAGGCGGGTGAGATTTCAAAATGTACTTCTACTGAAAAACGATAATCCTGCTAGTAAATGTAATCACTTCTGGGAGATTCCGATGGGGGCTATCTTAGCATTGCTCGATTTACAAAGACATACTCCAAATCATTGCTATGATTACAAAAAATGTTTTTTTGCACTTGTATTACAAACTCCAGGGAATTTGATTTCTTCAATAAGATTCCAAAAGAGAGATGTGGGAGGACAGTAAAGGCCTCAGATCAAGATTATTTAGGGAACGCCTCTTTTCTTAGGAAGAGCTTAGCTTGTAACGAGAGAATCCAATGGGTCCTATGTCACTTTAGTGTCCTTCATACTTTAGAGACATGTTTTTTACGAGAAGCCTTTGAACAACACCCCCTTGAGAATTCCATGAACACTACACTGCCTTCCTCTCTTTATCTGGGTTGCCACTAAATATGTGTCCTATCGCGGCCCACCTGTGTCCCTTGGTACACAGCAGAGGGAGTCAGAATCCAGCCGACGCACATAGAATACTGAAGGACATGATCATGGGGCTTGTTCAGAAGGTAAACCCATATGTTTTCAGGCCACTACCAATATTAACTTGTCTTTCTGTCTGGGAAGGATGCCAGAGAAACCAGGCTTTTTATATAGTTTCTAGGCCTTTCTATTCAGACAATTAAAGAGGAATATTCAGCAAGTAAATGGCTTGAAAAGAGTGCTAAGTTATAATTTGCAACTACTTTTTAAACTCAGTTAGTGTAAATATTATAGTGTAAAGAAGTTGTTTCCTGTTTTCGTACCGAGTTCGAAAAGGAAATTAATGAATAGCTCTTTTTAAAGGTAGTTGTCATCACCTCTGCTTTTTCGTTGTTCAATCCACTAGACCAAATAATGTTCAGAGGAGACGTCTTCTATTGAGACTAATAGCATCCGGACTTTTTCATCTGAATCAATAGCTCGTTAAAACAGACGTATGTAGAAAGCTATAACATGTTGCTCCCTAACAAGGGCAAAGATCCAGTTTACAACATAGTCCCATACGTCCGTAAGCACCTACCGTCTGGCATTTGGCATTATCTAGATGTTAAATTACATTCAATAACAATGACTAAGATCCCATTGACCAGTTCCAAAGGAGTCCAGGAATAATCCTAATCATACGAGACTTGTATAGAACAGATTTGTAAATCAATACGAAGCTAACTCTTTTGGTCTTGAATTCCTCTCAAAACATGTTATCCGGTGCTTGATGTCAAGGTGCTGAAAGCATTTGGACAAGATCTTCTTATAACTGATATTCTTTTGAAAAGGTGCCTGGATATAAAGAAATTCTGGCAGATTCTACGGACTTTCGCGGTCTATAGGACATCTTCATTCTAGTATGAACTCCTCACTGAAAACCCGGTGGACTTAATGCGCTTCTTTTACCACCACTTATTCAGGTATTTCCACACCCTTATGGATCCAAAGGAAAACTTACTCCAGAGGTCACAAGACTTTCCCAGGTAAATGTACTCGCTGCAACCACTCGAATATAGAAGAAAGCAAGGACTAGAAGCACGAACTAGTGGCTCCTATTCAAATTAGACAGGTTCTTTCGTTGTGTACCCGGGAAACCAGCACAGGGAAAAATATATCCTCGGCGTCAAATTAGAGGCCCTTGGTTTAGGGGTGTTGGGTTGCGAACTAGTGATCAGTAGTACACCTCTGGAGTTTGGAATGTAGATATTCTGCTAAGCCTGTAAATGTATTTCAATGGCTTAGTGCCAATCAATGGCATGAATCAGGTGAAGTGCTCAGATCATAAAGCATTTCAGAAACAGCCGCTGGCATTTCGGATCCAAATGCCTAGATTATTTGGTCTATCTTTTTAGACGGAGGGTGATGGTTTGACAAGTACCACCGGCCCCAGTGATAATTACTACATCCTTTTAAATTGTCATTTTTGTCCCTATGCTCCGAGGCTGCATTGGCTCCAGATGATAATCATATAGCGTACAGACTGATTTGAATCCAGGGTCGTTTTTGTAACTCTCCCAAACCAAATACCTACCGTGTAGGTTTAATATCATGTGCGCACCAGCGGTCCCTTTTTCAACTCACTCCAATCCAAGACACATCTTCGTCGTTCCCCGCTATGAAGGTTATTATTACTAGAAGAAGCTTATAATCAAGAGCTGCGAACTATTCAAGAATAGTTATATGCCTGCCCGCGTCTTTGTGATGCCAAGGTAATGGAGCGAAGAACCACAGAAGCTGCGTCCCATAGAATTGATAGAATTTCAATTGTATCTGCGACCTTTGGATGTCTGTGACACCCTGTTTAGGCCCCCAGTGCACCTGGATATAAGTACACACATATAGATATATATCGGCACACACAACTTTAAAGATATCACAAATTACTTCAGTCGTGGTGGGTCAGAAGCAGGTTGCAATGTCATGCGGTACCAATGGCTGCAAGAGTTGATAAGGCATTACATAAGGACATTGTGTTGTGAAGAATGCGCTCACAAAGACTCACCCACCACTGGTCTGGTTATGAATGAATCACATATCTCCAGGTGTGGTGCAGCATGTTATTAGTGTATTCTTTCCTTCGGTGCCAGATTACATAGAATGTTCTCACGTGCTTGAGAGGGCCAGACAGGGAAAGTCCCAGTGGGCGTCTCAATTCCAAATTCAGCTTTAAATAGATGGCTTAATTTTGTTGGGAGAAGAATTTCCTTTATCTCTTTTTTCGATTTTCTTAATCAGTATTCCTAACCCATGGGTATTCCATCATAGAAATCACTCCCCGTTCATTTTTTCCACCGTGATATTTACATGCTCTCAATGCTGTTGAACCAGAGAAAAGTGACTTCCTTAAGAGTAGGCTTTCCATCAAAAAGATACACCAACGCTCAGATCCTATTTCACATTGTTGTCACAAGGTTTGCCCAAGCATTGGCCTGACTTTTAAAGCAGTATCCTGAAATGGAAGTGGAGCCGAAGAGAAAGGCCCACTTCCTCTCTGATGGTACATGGAAGGCTCCCAAACCTAGTTGGTAGCAAGAATGGGTTAAATGAAGCGTACTATTCCCATCCTTCATTGTAGGGGAAGTTTCAAGTTCTTGTCTGGTATAGCCCTTGCGAATCCATAGGAACCCCTTGCCAAAATGACTAAATCATGAAGTCGGAAATAAAGGCTCTCTGCCCACCGGTTGTATGTTCGGTGTAAGAAGGTATTGTTTCATGATCGTGCTAAAATGAATTCCTTCATGGGAACTTTTCATTGAGGACACAAACGCAGCATTGTTGCATTGTCGCCAGATCTTGCTCTGCCAGACCTGATTGTCCCTGTGCGTCACAATAGAAAACTTGTGGAGGCCACCACCATTACAGTGATGGGTTTAGCTGGCTTAGCTTCAGCACATCTGTAGTCCAGGACAATTTCTCCAGTTTCAATAGTCCAAGTCCAAAAAGTTTGCTTGAAATCTACCTGTAACCATATATATTCCAGCAAGGATGTGATCAACAAAATTGGTGAGACCGAAATGGACTCAAAATTCTAATTCTGATAAATATATTCAAAGCATTTCACTGCCTCGAGAGAGAGAGTTGGGAATGCGTGTAGATATCTCCAATCACTAATCAATTGTGGTGCCAGATTGGTGTTCCAAGGATTACTCTACTAGGCTGCAGATCGTTAAAGGCCATGATGTCGGTATTCAGCTGATCGCATGTGCCTCGTCGAGTTCGTTTCTGCTCCATTTCTGGTCAATGAGAGCCATGGCAGAGCCCCCTCTCACACGCTTTACTCATAGGCAATGGTAGATGTGTAGGGGAACATGCACTCTTCTCCATCCAGCACAAACCAGGTGATGTGAGCAAAACATCCAGGGAACATGTATAAGGCATTTAAGCCTAGTTCACCCAGAATACAGTCTGCTAACACCCCATTCAGGCATTGATATCGCTGCTATTCCTACCATTATAATCTCCACAATAAGGACATCTCCTTTTTGGCGTCCTTTAATGATGTCGTCTATGTATCCACTTAGTAGGTTCTATTCCATTTGTTAAATTATGTTTAAATAGAAATTTAAGGCCATTTTTTCGATTTGTTAAAAAGATCTCATAAATACTTAAAGCAATCGCTCTCTGCCTCTGTGGTTGTCTTTTTCATAAAGGTATATTTTGTGTAAGGTTTAAACCCGTCTCGTCGGTAGCATCCAATGGTAAATACTAGTGAGTTGGAAGGCATCTAAGACCTATTCACAGAGCCCTGAAAGATTATGGTAGGCACTGAATAGGCGGCTAAATGGCAGTGTGCTCTTATGATGTCACCTATGGGCTGGGATCATCGCAGTACCTATATTAGCTACTGGGTAGACAGTCTACCTGGATGTTCCATATTCTCCAACTCAACACATGTCACCCCATACACCCTGTCCCTGGCAGCGCACCTCTGGGATTTGCACCCCTTCCTTTCAAAGTGGGGGTATACATAACATTGAGGAAAATCTCATAGTCTGAATGGATGATAATGAAGGGTGAGAAGGAGGCCTGAATAATAAGCACATGATGGAAAGAAAGTGAAAATATGTGACCATGTCTGATGCGAGTGGAAAGACCTATTGGTTGAGTAAATCTATCAAATAAAGCAATCGAAAGACGCGCGTTTCCATGGACACAGTTTTAATCAATGGCCTCTGTGTTATATATCAACTGAATTGCACTCATGCTTACAGAGAGAGAGGCCACTATTTTTCTTTGGCAATTTTCAGTACTACGAACTTTGGCAGGTGAAATATTTTTCAAGTGAGATCTGACTCAACCTTGGCTGTTGAAATTTTTCTCAGGTGAGAAATGCGTGAAATATTTCAGAGTGTTTCTATCAAAAGGTTTCCATTCTTCAAGTTCCTGTTCTTTGAACGAAAAAACGAAAGATTTCTCTCGATTTCGGTGAATGCGCTCGTCGACCGCAATTCAGATGTATGCTGTCAACTTTCGCCTGTTAAATACGATTTAACTTTGAGGGGGCTTGATAAACCAAAGCTGCTTAAAGGTAAGCATGAATCAATAAGCAATTGGGCCATGCAATTGCTTTAAGGCATTCAATGAGGTAAATATGAAAAGTCACGAGTTCTCGCCTCAAAGATTCAGGAAAATTCGAATCGAATCAATCGAGAAAATCAATGGTCAATTACCAAGGCATGATGATTACTATTAACCACATGGCATTTGATAATCTGTGCAGGTTGTTAGGTAGGGATAATGCAGTGATACCCATGGGCATTCACCTCAATGAACAATATAGCGATGAGGATAAACTGGCTAATCCTAGAAATGTTTCTTCTATTTCATCTTGGTTTCCTCTGTCCTGATTCTGATTTTCTACTTCCTTTTCCCTCCACAATAGGAATTTGAGATCTAAAGTAAATTATTTAGATGAGTATTTTGAACTGATATTTTAAAAATAATTCTATAAGCTCAATGGCTCTCTGTGATGTGTTTTTTCTAGCCTATCTGCCCCATTTAGTTTCGATGGTCTCGGGAAGACAGAGTGCCCTCTCAGCAAATTTACTCAATGTACCTGGAGGGGATACTAATATGAATGCTCCAAGACCGCATCCTCCTTCAAACATTTTGAAGAATGACGTGTACAAAAACTCCAGCTCTAATTTTACAATATTTGACTGTTGGAGACTCCAACGTCCCTCCACTGCATTTCCTCCTACATACTGCTTCAGTTGGCTTATTTTGTAGGACAGGATAGGACAGCAATAGAACTTTATATTATGTTCGGAACATGTCTTCTTCTAAGTTTATATATAAATATCGTTAAAACAATGCTATACGCATTGTATTCTTCAGCTTTAATTTGGCCTAACCATTGGCAGACGGGATCATAAATCGGGTTAAATGCGTGTGTGATTCCATCTGTATCATCATTGTAATCGAGTTTTTAAAATTATTACTTCTTCGAGTGACTAATTCAGAGTAACAGAAATGGTAATCAGTACCCGATCGATGACTGCACATGAACTATCAAAATTAAAGATATCGTAATAAGGGATTCGAATGAACCATTACTCGAATAGACCTTAAAAGTTGATATTTGGGCAGACGTTTGTTTTCCCTGTTCAAACATCAAGACTACTGATGATCCCAGGCCAAGGAGCAAACGTCACAGAAAGCGGACGCACGATAATGACAAAAATTATTTTAAAAAATTGAAATAAAATCCTTGCAGAACAGAATATATCAGCATAACCTAACATGACAGGGACATGAGTAACACCATGTTAGTGGGATAAACAAACAGCTCATACAAGATATTTTTACCTTATGATTGTTTACCGATATAAGAAAGTTTTTTTCTTGAATGACATGAATGGGAAATTTCTATAAATATCTTGTAAATAGGAATCGCCGACAGGTGATGCCACTACCAATGGCAGGATTAATGGCAATGGTAAGAGCTGATACATGAATATAGCTCGACTCTGTCTCTGATATTTCCTATATATTTCCAATATATTTAACATATAAATGATTTCTATACATTTGTATTGTCCTTATATTTTCTTAACCAATTACCCAGGTTCATTCCACTTAATTGACAGGTGAACCTTTTCCTTTTGTGTCAACCTAATTCTCATTATGATAACAATGAATATCTTTCCACGGTGACTCTTCCGGATAACACATCGCCAGTTTGCTTCTCAATGCATCATGATTAAAATCATGGCATTATTTAATGAGGTGAATTCATGATTATGTATTTGGTTCCACTTTGTGATCACGGAAGAGATCAAATAGCTCACCTCCGGAGAAGTTTAAATGATTATAATAAAGCACCTATCCCCCCCCCCCTCCCCCCTCCCCAACTCTTTTGGAAGTCAGGTGAGCCCGGATACAACAACCCCTTAACAGTGGCCAATGTTATAGACAGCTATCCATAAATTTGTTTCAACAGTTTTGATTTAAATGGTCCCGGGTTGCGACGAATTGCAAACATAAAAGAGCTTCTATGATGACCAGTCGTGATAACAATGCCTCTTTTATTCAGCTGATCGTATGGGTGCATACATGAATCACTCATATGTCAGACTTGTTAAAGACGAAGTTGCTTCTGAAACTAAGAGATTTGCAGCTGAATAGAGATGGGACATGGAGATGCATAAAATAACTAAATTTAGTGGATACAGATATTTTCAGACGGAGTATGAAAACACTGTACTGTCACTATAAATCACTATAATTAGGAAACGGTATACATGTGCATGTCAAACCCGACCTAATAATACATTTATCTCGAAAAGGAAGTGCCCTTGTGTATTTCATCAAGGGGACTTTATTAGAGATTGCTTGAATTATTACGTGGGTTGGATTCAAATATCATCGTCATTGATATAACCCTATTGTCAGATGCCGTTTTGTAGTGACAATTTGTGTGTTCTATTGGTATAAACTGGAATGCTGCAGCTGAACATTTTCAACGCTGAATCAAAGTATAATGTTAGTTTCAGTAAATGCTTTACAAATCGGTATGGAACTAGCACTCATGTATATTTAGTTGGACAATAACCTATACTTGTTTGGAAAGCGTAAAAAGCTAAATTCTACTGATATAATAATACTATCAGTAGAACAGTTAAATTGTAAAATAAAACAGTTTAAAGCATTGGTCGCTAATTATTGGTCATACATAATCAGACCTCATTATGATAATTTCTTTGTAAGTACGTATTTGCACATTCTAATATAGATATCTATCATTAATCAATATATAATAATATTCCTCTGACTGATGCCGGGGCAAACATATATAGAGCGAATGGAACAAGGTGGTGATGAGCCCACCATACTTAAGGAATCGAGTCCAATAAATATCTAATTACTTCCTCCTATACTTCCATTCACTCTATATTATAATTAAGACCCATGTCTTTAACGAGGAAGAAAAATGAAAAAATGAACCTTTGTTCTTTTGCTCTGATTCCCTATGAAGTATCTAACAGTTTAAAGAAAGACAAACTCCAACTCCTATATGATACAATGCCAATAAGAATAGTTTGATTGCACCACTCATTCAACATGGGCATATGATAAAGTGATAGGTTTCTATGGTGTCGTTGGCCTGGGTCCAGAAGACATTCTGACTTTTTGACTGCTCACGGCCCTCACAAGTGATATCTTTGTGTTTCCTACATCTGCTTTAGCTTTGATCCTTTATCTTTCTCGACAGAAAATAGTTTGTAAAAAGACAAATAACATTGTCAAGGCGAACATCTGTCGTTCAAGATATTCGATCCCAGCGGATGTTGGGATAAAGCAAACATGACATTGTATTGTCGCAATATATGCAAAGAATGATAGTGGGGCGGCGGAACAAATGCGACTAAACGTAAAAAAATATATAAAAGGGGTATACTCATTTTTATCCGTATAAAGCACCCCACTCACAAGAAGTCAACTGGATAGGAATGATGTCATTTTGGAAGCATTTGCTATCCAAGCGACAGATTCAAGTCCTTGACCTTCGATATTTATTGGATACATTGAGAGTCTTAACTCGTGAAGCTGTAGATGTTGTGGAACGCCAAATGTATGATTTAGACAAGGGATTATTTATAAACATAATAATCATTTCTTTGTGAGTACGAATTTACACCTTCTACTAAATACTTATCATTAATAAATACCGTATATAATAATATTCCTATGTATATACTCTCCACTGGAAACGGAAGTAGATAATAATTTTGATATTAATTAATTATTGCCAAATTAATCAAAATATAGCCGTTATCATACTTCTCCAGTGGGAACAGCAGTAATAACTTTGAAATATATCGGACATCATACGTCCCATTTTTTAGGAAAAGTGTTTCTTGTATACATTTGTATTTAAAGTATCTACATAATTATTTGTGGAAATTTCTTTAATCATTTAGCTGTTTAAAAGGCATTTAATCAATACTGTCCTTTCAAGAGAAAACCTCTTATAGCGTATACCTTATATAGTGAAGACTATATTTTCAAGTATAATTACACACGCTTTCCTTCAGGATGTATTATATTAATTGAGGTTTGGTTTTTCTGTATTATTTTGTTTTTGTTTGAGTCAGCCCCTATTAGGCCTCACCGCCTCATTCCTGACATCCTCTTTCATTTCATCTCCCCATAAATACACATAGAAAACGAATGTAAATAGGACACTAAATGGCCCTTTACCCTTCAAAAGTTTTCTCTCAAATCTAATAGCTAAAGGAATGAAGTTTTTATTTCACACGGCCTCGATGTAATTAAAAGCCATTAAAGGTACAACTGATATGTGTCACCAACGTCATCCTTCCATGGTATAGCCATTTAAAACTATCCCAACTCAAGTCTACCTATCCAGGTAAAACTTAAAAAAAACTCCAAGTAGTTCGATGGTTGCGGGTCAAACTGTAGTGACCTAGTTAGGTGCCAAACCATCCAGGAAACTAGAAATCCCAAAGGACGATGTTCAGAATGTCTGCCTCGCCAAATGAAGATCATTGGTTATTTTAAGGCGACGAGAGTATGGCACACACAAGCTCTTGGCAAACGTTTACAACCAGTTTGGAGTACTTCTGACAAGTTTTTCTCTTTCCAGATTTAACTGCTAGAAAATCTTTGCATGCACCTGCATGAACACTCCTCCTTTTGGTGCTTTAACGGTAGGGAAGACGTCTAAGTACGAAGTACGAGCTGGGTTAGGTCTGCAAGTTTGTATTTCTTCCCAACAAGGAAAATCTATTTCATTGGCTCTGCCATGGGTCAATGACAATAGATACTAAGATGAAAGCCCACTAGATGTTCAGCATCAATATGGCTTATAACTCCATCCACTTCCTGTTGAGAGCCTATAGATATATATATATATAAATGAGTGTGATAGTCATAATTAATATTGGATCAAAATGTGGGTTTAACCTTCCTTAGTATTCTGACCTTCTCAGCTTTTCTGGGAGACTTGAATGAATATACCCCATCACTGCCGTCATTTACATGAGTACATCAGTGACAGACACGGGTTAAACTTTTTAAATTTACACTCAAAAAGTGTTTGCCTTCCTTGAATCAACACATTGGAAAGGCCTTACTCGCATTACTAGTAAATAGGGGCACATGAGATATAAGAAGACGGTTCCTATTTTTAATTGATGGTAAAATTATATTGTTAATTGACATGAAATGGATCAGGTCATATGGGAATTGTAGTTGTAGCAATCCAAATCTCAATAGAGAACCTAAAGATGTTGATGTAACGGTCCTAGTCCACTAAGCCGATTCTTATTCGCACTGCAAAGCACCCTTTTCCACTACGTTTCATGAGAATTGGCTTAGTGGACTAGGCCCTTTACTTTCATTGTTTCATCTTTGATATATAATACTCATTGCACTCAGTACATATATATAATACGCTCTCAATATTGCGAAAATGGCCCAATGTGCCAAGCGATATTCACCGTGAGCAATTTGAGTTTCTACGTACATTTCCATTGGTTGACAAAGCGGAAGTAGGGATAAACGGAAGTAGGAAGGAGACACACATAACAGCATGGACGGCTTCCGAGGCGTGCTTTGCTATAATATTATTCGTAGCATCATTTGTTAAGAACTCAGAATCAACTATGGAGATTTCAATTCCAATAATCTTTGCCAGAGGGACAAAAATAAGCATATAACAAATTTCCCTCTTTGGCGTCGTGATAATCTATAAAATATGCTCTGTGGTATCTGTTTATATGCGCTGGAGTCATATTTCACAGTTTCAGCTAGGCTACCGCCATGGATCACCCTCCACTAACATTGAATATCACTCAGGCCTCAGTCCCAGGTAATGGTGTCTATAAATGGCTCTGCTCTATTACCATGGCGATCTGGGGTGAGTACATTTTAGTAGTTTTAGTAGGACAAGTGTATTTGAATCATGATGTGAACACGAATAGTTAGTAATGAGGGCTTTTCTTCTTTCGTTATCAGTATCTTGATGATTTCACTATATAAGTATATAATTGGTTATCAGAGATGGAACTGCAATAAATTGAATCTGATCGAAATACACTCTAAAAAGTCCAATACAACTCTTAAAATGATGCTTCAAGTGCAACAAGAGCGGTCGTAATGCACGAATATAGCTTGCCCCTCCCGAAATTCTATTAAATGACAACCTCGAAATATACTGTGTCTCCTGCATGTTTCAAGGCTAATCATAAATGTTGCTGAATTTTTATTTATGTACCTCTTACTCAGGCCCAACAGACAGGAATATAACCGAACAGTATTAACTGGCTTATTATCCAGCAAACCAGGTACCAACGTAGGCAAGCTGACGTACCCCATAAGAACATGTCAGAACTGACAATGGGGGAATGACATGCCTTTCGAGAAGGCTCTGATAAAAAGTCAAACAGTCATAAATCTGTCATGGTTTGTTCATTGATCGAGGATTTATTCGTGCTGCATGTTTTTCGTTTTTTATCTATGTTAGAGTCAATTGCACTAAGGACATTCTCTGTCCTATTATTGAACTGACTTGGACAAACCAATTACCTGAATTACATTACTTTTCACCAATTTCGTCATGCTAATATTATCAATCATGTCTATATCCCAGTTCATAAACCCAATTTCTGGAGTATTAAATTATTACTGATAAAAGATATCTCACATCCCTACTTGGTATATTAGAGTGTCCGTGTAGCATTTATTCCTTTGGAGACCCCTGTGTATACCAGGGGTATATTGTACTCTACTGATTAACTAACTTTGATGACTCGGTTTTCTTAAAGGTTCATGCTCGATACCATGTGATTAGCCTACTTACACACCCTGAGGGTAGAGGAGGAATAACCGCCACACAAGAACCAATATAGTACTACTATGTGTGCATTAGTTGATGCGCACACGGAGTATCCCCATCATAACATATGACACAAATCATTTATCAATGATATTCTCCTGCCAACAGAAGTTATCCCTGTGGTTTATGAGCAATCCCAGTAGGTAATATCATATATGCGACTACAATGCAGGTAATAGGAAAATAATTGTTTCACAATGCCAACTTTCCGACATTTTATTGAATAGATTAATTATGCATAGCCTTCCTATTAATCATTTGGGTCACAACACGTGTTTTTATGTGATTAACACAACCGGTATGTATGCTTCGGTTTTATATGAAAATGGAATATTAGCTTCTTAATGAGATAAATTATCATAATGATGATTGAAAGTATGCCTCTTAGTTTCATCATCATGAGAAATGTTCTGCTAATATGACATTGATTGCTCTAAGGCTATCCATAGATTAGGCACAATCTGAATTTGCATGCCAGAATTAAATGATTTAAGCTCTAAGAAGTTTGGATATATCACCATAAGACATGAGCTGACATCATCTGAATTGGACGATTAAAAAATAACATGAGTTTACTGCCATTCTCCCTCAGGGGAAGGGTGTAATTGTGTTTGTCAAAGCTCCTATGCTGAAACATATAAAATGTGTGTTTCTACAACACTGATCCTGGAAAGTAACACCATGCAGCCCGGCTACATTACAGTACCACTGAACGACAGTGATGCCATCTAGTTGATCACCTACCCCCAGTGGGTTTTCAACGAACTACTTAGTACTTCTCTGAACCTGCTCTGGTCTGGGAAACTTTTCATAAAAAAATCGATTTCAACGAGGATGACAGGTTGCATTGTTTCAATATGAATCCAGGCTTTTGCGTTTCAATGCAAAGTATCTTTTATGACGGTATGTCTTCTATGAAAATTCCCCCGGAAAATAAAGAGTTTCAAACACTGTCACACACTTTTAAAATGCATGGATGGATGAAAATGAGAGTTGAAACAATATTTTTAAACAATAAAGCACTATTTCGTGGCAGCTATGGAGACTCACGATGCTAAACACAACGAAATAATGGATGCAATATGTGACCAGTCACTCACTGTACCTTTGAATTGTAGTCGCGCTCTTTGTAGACACTCTTTAGTCCATCGCCATTTGGTGCGTGATCACTTTCATACAATTGTCCCTGGCCTTCTGGATCATAGGCAGGGTTGTCAAACTGTAATAAATTGGAAGAATGTTGGTGTTATATCAAGCAATTCACAATTTATTCATGTCTCATAATTCTAACTGTAAGATCAATGGCATCTCTGAAACCAATGCCTTGAACTTAATATAAACTGCATTCTAAGATATTACGACAGTAAATCCCGCCAATTTACTCCTATTTGGCCTATAGGATTGAAATTGATATATTGCTGCTGTTGTATTTTTATAGAGATAATTTAAAGTCGAATCGCCAGACAAAAAATGAGCGCCCGTGAGCGTTAATAAGTGAAACCACCGCAGAAATGGATTTCGACGGGCCACCAAAATACAAATGTGGTCTTTGATAATTTCCTGCATCTTAAACAACTGGGTCAAATCCTCCACAATTTTTATCAAAATGACTTTCAGATGGTTAGGGAAAAACACGACAAAAAGTAGAAAATCTTAAATTTGTTATCGATTTTAACTGAGAATGCAACTTTAACATGTACACAAATCCTTAGTTTTTTTTATCGAAGTTAACTGAGAATGCACCTTTAATATCCCTCAATATTGCTGCATTTTATTGAAAGTTATCCATTTTTATAAGCCCAAACCTGAACATACAATTTGTGTTATTTCACCATGGTGTTATTTCACCATAATATAGGGCCTACTTCATCCAGGAAAATAGAAGAACCACCCATGTGCACCACATACTAATATTCATAATATAAAGTTATAATTGGGTTAACATGCAAAAATATTTGGTCACCTTATAAACTAAAAGTGGACTGTTGGTAAAGTAAGGAAATGTTTTGGTGGCAAGTGGCCATTTCTAGGGTCACCTGGAAATGGGTGACCGCGGGAAAGTTAGCAGCGAGAGGGTATGCATGACCCTGGGGAATATCTTCCGTACAAACATTGCCTCTATTTGTATGGTGTCACAAGAAAATCTGTCTCTGTTTAACAGGTGTCACGTTCATTTGGCAAATACCTCTGGAGGGGTTGGGAAACCTCTGGTATTGCTAGCTTTGACGTCTGAGATACCTTCCATGGAATTTGTTTGATTCTTTAACATCAAGAGGCAAATAATGTGTTTTCCTTCATTTATTCTACTATATACACACACGAATAGGGAAATTGTATTCTTTTCCTATTTTGTCTACATAAGGTAAACACAGGGTGACGGTACGGTTTATTTGAAGTTGTATTATTTGGTATCAACGTACCCCTTTCCGCATAACCTACAAACCCCCTGGAAATATAGCTCCTACTTGTACAGGTTGCGGCGAACCAAGAACATATTTGGACGATTATAAGCTGAAAGGTGTGCTGAAAAATAGACTAATTCTTTGAACACTGTATTAGCAATACTATAGATCCTTATCCTATAAAGGATCCTTTATGGCTATATTTAGATAGTGAAAAACTAACACAAAATTAACAGACATCTAATCAACCCATTAAAAGTATTAAGTTGTGAAGGCAAACCTTGTAATTAGGAATTATTGTGATGAAGTATGATTATTGTAATTAAGAGTGAAAATAAATAAGTGTTTTGAAGCTCCTTTTATCTTAGCTCGGATGGCGTGATGTGTCAAGGCCCTGTATCTGCAATTTCTTTTATCTTAAATTGCATTTGTACATGAGTTATTTCTATGACAGGTGCAACTAACATGTGCAAGCAAGCAGCTAATAATTGACGACTAAAATGAGAATAGTGAGGTGATAGATGTATCCCTCCGTTTGTTATGATATTGTTTAAATGATATTATTTATGACAATCCCATTCATTATCTTAAGTAACCTATGGTAAAAATATTACTTAAATTATAGAGATCAAATATTTGACAAATGATTACAAAGATACCTCTCTCTCATCGTATGAATTTACCCCTTCCGGACATTACTCCTCCCTGAGGAATTCGATTCGGGCCATACTATCTTATCAGTCATGTTTCTTTCTCCCCTTTCCGTTCTCACATACCATTATCAAGATAAACCATAGCACTACTGGTAAAATTACGAAGGGATCGTATAAATATACATGCATAAATGTGCCGGCAGTTTGCAATGTACACGTGCCGCGAAAATACTCCATCCAATCCAAAGTGAGCTCACATTTACACACATTCATCGTACGATATTCGAGCTGCTCAGCCATTGGACACTTGGTATCATGTGATCTGCTCACTTAAGGTACATCACGTGAGCAATCGAACGGTAGGTTTCTCCCAGTTATAAAACACTCAGGTTAATCTTGTGCTCCGTAGCAATGACCAAATGAGGACGTGTATTAAACACTCGAGTCTAGAGTCTAGCCTCAAGCAACGAGACTAGTCCCTCTAGTCTCGTTGCCTCAAGTAATCTGAAACTAGTTGCTCATGAACATTTATTTCCACTTAATTCTAACCTCAGAGTAATCAGCGAGTTTGTAATAGAAACTCTGAGGTGAAATCAATACAACATGATCGTCTCACAAATTCTACTGATTGTCATTAACTTCCACTTACCGCAGAGAAAAAGAAATGCAGAAAAACTAATTATAAACCTGTGAGAGTGCATAATCGACTTTAGGCCTAATATCCACGCCACCCCCACGGCTACCCCAATCTCCGGCCCAGGTAGGACAGTATCGCCACGCCGAGCATGTGCTGATTGTGATTTATAAACTCTTCCAGACCTCATTTATATTTTGATGTTGATAAACAGTATAGCTCAGTATGAAATTCGCTCTTAAATTATGTCGGGTATACACGATTCAGCCAGGGGTAAAATGAATGTATTTATTATGTATCTAGATGGAGGAGGCGAGGAGGCGAATTCCCGCCAGTCAAATGTCGTCTGTCCATTATAATAGTGACGTCATCAGAACCAGAGGGCGCCATCTCTCCCACGCCAACAATGGGATAGGAATCCGGGGTTAGACAAATTCGGAAGCATTTTCTTACAGACTCCCCTAGAAGTGAGGTTGATTAATGGGAGATGGGTGTGGACCATGATTTTTTGCGCAGTGACCGAAATTCTGGTTATTATTAAGTCACTGACCTAAGGAGCAATTCAGCAAGTGAGTAACTCCCGTGGAATATGGTTGTATGAGAATAAGAGCACCGGGACAAGTATGGTCTTTTCCCACCATGCAGACAATTGGGCGGCTGTGTTTGTAAGATTAGCTCACATTTATACAGATCAGTTAATAAAAACAGAGAGGTATTAAAAAATATGTAGGAGGGAGACGTGGTAAATTATTCTGCCTTGTTGACCCCATGTGTTTTGAGGGCGCAACTTATGCCTGAATCAATTATGCTAGCTCTAATCTAACTGATATAGACAACATGGAAATTGTTTTTACAAAAACTCAGATAAGCATTTGCAGCTCTCTGGCCTCTGCAATTCTCTGAATACATGAATAGCCCCTGATTTCCACGTGTGTAGCTTCTGCTTGGGGTCTCGTCAATGTTTTCCCCGCCGAGTTCCCCACTGAGAGGCAACCGCGAGCACTATAATACGTATGCGATACAAATACCCTGAACGTTCTTCACCGACTCAATGCTATGTTTTGACTAGCCCCACTATTTACATGCTGCACTTGCTAGCAAAGTTTTCTCTTGTCTGTTTCTAGCCTTCTAGCTCCTTCTGTCCCGAGGAATGTATAAGAGAGAGGGAGGGCGAGCGCCACTCCAGAGAGCAAGTGGCGTGATGTTGCGGTTGAAACATCACGCCACCCGATACAACGGTTAGATCTGCTCATCCCAGTCATGGACTTGAGACAATGAGACAAGAAATAGAACTGTAGGTTGAGGGGAACATAGTTCTGCAGCCCTGATTGTAGCGTGCATGATGCCTTTCTAATACTGGGGCTTGCACAGTGCCAGACCAAGAATCTGACCTTTCCCTTGGAGAGTACATGTTTGCATACATACGAGTCCCGAGATGGAGGTATGGCAACGGTGATAATAGAACATGAGAGAGGGCCCACCAGAAAACCCTGTTACACGATTACGTGAACACAGACTACCATGCATGACAAATCTACCTTTAATTGCTACAATCTTTCTATTGATTAATATTATATATAAGAATAAACCCGAGAATAGAACATGACCAGAGTAAAAAAGCAAATGTAGTCCTATTATTTATTGTCTAGATATTCATTTATGTTATTATATATATGCTATTAACTTGAAGATATGTTAGATATAGTATCTTACTACTTAGCTACTACTTGGATAAAAGAAGTAGTTGGCGACTGATCAACAGTTACCCAGATTATCGCTCACTTCTTTCTTTCACCAATTCAACATTAAAATCGAACTTTAACCCATAGCCTACAACATTACATGGCATAAAATGTTACTCTAAAAACATACTTGTATAATTCTAGGCAGACAAAAGGACGAAAACACATTATATTTGTGTTGACCTGTTGCAATGGATGTGGAGGAGTAATGTTCCAAATCATGTTCTTCATCAATTATTTCGGTACACAATTGATATTGCTCATTTGCTGTCCCTCTGCCAAAATATAAAGGAATCTCTTTTCGTTCGTTATAGATACTATTAAAATACTGTTTCACCACTGTACACGTACCCCAAATGCTTTAGAGAAGTTGTATGGAAACATTAATTTAATGCCAATAGACCCAGTTTTAGCAAAAACAAAATGGTGGCCACAAATGAAAATTTCAGGAGAAACGGCTCCAGAAATAAAAGTAAACAAGATTCACAAGACTTGGCTTCAGAAATAAATATAGATAAAAACAGTTTACGAGACTTGGTCACTCCTCAAATAATAAATAAAGGCCCTTTTTGCTTTTCAAGTGCCAAACTAACAGCATATTTCAATTATCGATCTATTTGACATAAAATATGGGGTTAAATGCATGAATTCCATTCTTTGCCATTTGAGAAGCATGGACATAATGGGTAATAAACTAGAGCGAGGATGAAAATAATTATTTGACAGACAATATTTTGATTACTACATATTATGCATATATATTGGAGGAGCTCGCCATCCCCCTACACCTACAGAACCAGCTCAACAACAATGCATTTTGACGTTGCATACAAGTATGAAATCTATTATACATTTTCTCATTAATTATCACAATATATTTGTACGTCATTGGACAGTTTCACCTGAGTACAATGACCTTGATTTTGAAAATAAAACTACAGTACGCTGATAGTTGTAAAATCTGCCAGCATTTATCACTAATAAACAATTATGAGTTATATATCAAAAGGCAGAATACGTTTATTGAGCGTGTGGCGCCACGACACCTTCTGGTATCGCCTTTGGCAATAAGCAAACCATTTCTAGGCAGAGAATCCCTGCAGCCTTTTTACATCCACCTGCGGCTAAACCCGTGGGCCATTAAGTTTTAAAATCTTGGAAACAGCCAGATCATAGCTTTTGCCAATGTTATGCAAGAAATAAATTACGATCTGTTGTCATTAATTCGTGGCTGTGATGCCCTCTGCTCAAATCAGATGCATTCCGTGCTGGTGTTATTGTTCGATAATCATGCATCACTTTAGATTTAATTACGTGTGTTTCCTTTCCATGTTAATTATAGTTATTACTCCTAATATGTGACAGGTAGTTCTAACTGGATGCAATTTAATAGTCTACACAATCATTATATACGGGTTAGATATAGTTTAAAATGTTAAATTAACAAACAATTTACCCTAATCAGCATTATGTAATTCTTACTGATTTACTGCGCATTTACTGCCATACCCTCCTCTCGTTCATAATATTCAGAATTTGGGATAATTATCACCCCTTCATATCATCTCAATTAAGGACAGTTTATGTGTTTCATATAATTTAGCTTATATCAACGAGAGTAAAGGAGGTTACTTATATCAATTCCCCGACTACCAAACTATGTTAGGATATCTTTTCATCTTTATGATATTGTAACTTCACAGTTCCTGGAAGTTCTGGCAACAGTAGGGGAACCGCCTGATTCGTCCTAATGTACTAGTTAAATACTTGATAACAATAACAATAATTATATTATGATGACAATGAGTACTGGTACTAAATAACCTTTTTCACGAGGCAAAACAACTTAAGGCAAATCGAATCGTTCGCCTGTGTAATTATTGTGGTTGTGTTTTGATGTTAAAGATGTCCGATTACATTTTGGCTAACAATGGGCATTGAAAAGTGGCGATCAGGGAAGACCAGATGAATAGGAAGGACTAGGCTTAAACCTGAAGGGTCACCGGTATGCTCTCTTTTTGTATTTTCTTTTGTATTTTATGGACACTTGTCACACAATAAAACTCGTCTTCATCCAGTCAAAATGAAAAGGCCTTACCCTTACACTAGATATGGTTAATTTGTATCACCGATAGTTATTATATATATTTATATAGAAAACAGAAAGATTTCTCAATGACTAGGTATGAGATCTTACTTTTTAAAATCCCGTAGATCATGTGGGAGGTCCCTTTCGAGACCACCTTCAGAAATAGTGTATACACGAGGATCGACCACAGAGCCAAGCCTATGTAACACATCTGTATCAACAAATTGAATCTTGACATTCTTCCTGCATGGACACTTTTTTGGGGGCTGGATGATGAGTTATTTCTTCCTCTATGGAATTATTGCCATTTTTAAATGGATGAATTGCCGAATAAACAGTTGTATGCTGATGCCAAATGGGAAACCATCTAAGCATCAATTTGAAGCAAATGGTGTGCCACTATCCCAAGAGATGGAGATACTGTCGATCTTTAAACTTTGAAATCAGTTGATATACCGGCATGTTATGTAAAAGCAGTGGATGTTATGATCGATATATTTAAACACTGCCTTATCAACAACTGCCTAATCATCGTATGTTTACATGTATATATGACAAATACTAATGTGGTCTAACTTAGGCAAGTGAAAGGTGAAGGGGACTATAGTACATTTACACGAATGTCAGATTTCATATTATTGTTTAATGCCCCGAACTACTGTTTTTGAGTTCTAACCAGAAGCAACGTTCATAAATAAAATACAATTTCGCTGCAACATTAACAGAATAAAAATATTCTTCTACATTTATGGGACATAAATCCACTTAATTAAGATGTGCATATACACAGTTTCCGGCTTTTTTTATATCTAGCATTGTTTATGCGGACACAGTGTCTTCTCTTTAATGAGTGTGTATGATACACTTGCTGTACTTAATTATGGTTTCTATGGTAAACGCAACAAACCAGACAACCATATCTAGGATGTACACACAATGTAACTCTCTGCGGGGATGTTTAACCTTTGACTCTTTCAGTCAAACGACTCATGAACAAGTTCAACTAGTGCAATAATCATTTCTGTGACATTTTTCGTTGATGCAGATGAACAGTATCATATCTTGGGAGTTTCTGACTGACTGCTAAAGTTGATTTCCCTACTACACGAGCTTAATTGTCAGTGGGATGGGGTGCACATAATGTAATATTCAAATGAAACCAATGATCTGAAATCTGGACAAAATATTTGTTTCTGATCAGAAAAGTTCTCGCCTATAATAGAAATGTGTACAAAATCAGATTTATTAAAGTATGAAGTATTAAAATGGCCGTTGCAACTATGGATGTGAATTCTCACAGTAATTAAAAGTGGAGAGGTTTCATCTGAAAAAAAATTCCCTCCGTCATAAATAAGAATTCGTTGATTGTTTAAATCTCTTCTGTACCGTGCTGCTTTTAAAAAAACGAAAATTTATATCGATAAACTTTGTTTTAAAAAGAGATGCATCTACTGATGCAATCAGTAACTACAACCTTTCAACCACTGCTTTATCTTTATGAATTCCTCATCAACATCGCATACAGGACACTGGCCATATATCCGTCAATTAGTATTAGAAAGCGCAATATTTAACTTCGATCGATGCAAGAGATCACCTTTCAGGTACATGTAGTTTCCTATCTATAGTCTGTTAGGTTAAGGCTCTGCGATCGATCCACCTCCCGGGCCACCTTAAATAAAATGGCAGGTTTTGGAGGTACATTTCCCGAACAACCTTGAAGGGAAGGAAGTCATGTATTGGCTGAGCTGCCCCAAGGCACACTCAGGTGTATAGTCCTATTTGGCAAGGAGCCAAGAGAAATTATTTCTATCCGAATATATATCCCCATTTCCACATGGACAGTTGCCAATAAGGAATCCATGGTAGAACTGTAACATTTCCACGTGTTTACCAATCTTTTTTGGTCGTGAAATCAGATGTTATGGCACTGAAGAATTAACTTAATAAAATATATATAATGTATACGTGTCAATATAGGATATTATGACCCCATGCATGTCATTAAATGGATATATTATCATCAACATATAGAATGCGAGCAAATGGGACAACTATAGTTGTCAATTACTCCCCCATAATTGAATCATCTTGAAGAACCAATAGTCAGCATACCAAATGCCTTAAATAAAGTAAAGACAACCTATTTTAAAGGCTGATTGTGTGATCTCTAACAGCATCTATTCAGGAAGAGCAGCAATTTGAAAGGATTAGCCAAGACGATCTCTTCCGACCAGTCACAGTGAAACCAATCCGTCCACGTTCTGGTGACTTAAGACAGGGCTCCACCAGTCTATATGCTTAGTGAGGCTAAATTGCGGTTTTATAGGTATTGCCATTTACTAATTATTCTCAAGAACCTATATTCACAACCTATCAAGACCCTCCTCTGACCAGCGCCACTTGTTATTATATTCGGATTCAGAATGCACTGCAGAATGCAACCGCAACGACCGCAGTTGGAAAAAACGTCAGTGGAGTCAAGTCTTTAAGTTTACTCGCAATAGCATGCAGTTTCGCCAAGCTTGTTTCCAAAGCTAGTGCTGAAATAAATGAACTAACTTACTGGGATGTCATACTGAGAGGAAATACAGCATCATTCACATACCATAGGCCCTTCCAATTAACGGTAATTATAGGACGAGATGAGTCTTGTCTGCCTTAAGAAACGTAGGCCCATGCTTCCTCGTCGCCACTAATGTCATGTATCAAACTAAAGATAGCTTTCAACAATCCTATACTATTAGTTTCATCAGTTGCAATGGTTAACACTTCTTTTCGAATGTGTTTTTAGAGGTACAGAGGACATAAATGTACACTCGTCACCCCATCTGAGGCACTTCTTATAATGAAGTAAGTAATTTTTAACTCCTCACGAGGTTGGTGCGATCTTATGCTCTATTTTCCCTGCGTGATAAATTTGGAATAATTACAGATAAGAAAAAACTTAATGTTTTAATTTACATATTTTTGCTCTAGGAGCATACTAATTTCGATCAGGTCCCTAGAGATGAATTACGTAAAATACCTGGACCTGCAACATTCGGTCTAACATCTGAAATGGAGCTGTATATAAAATAGAGTAGTCGCTACACTCCAAACTATATGCACGTATCATTACTCTCGTTGATATTATTCATTTAATATAATAGATGATATTTATTTGATATGACGATTATTGATTTCATATGAATAGTGAATAATGAATGGGGAGTGTGTAAAAAAAAAAACCCACCAAAATAATGCATGTTCTCTATTTCTCTACTTTTTTAATAGCATAGTGCATGTTACGGACTGGAACATGACCTGATTCGCATGAGAGCACTTACCTATCTGAATATATACACGTACATGGAAGCGTTCAAGTCATAGGTGATGCTCTGCCACCAGTATTACTCAAACCTTTGGTTAATATCTGATCAAAGCGTAATCAGGCAAAGACCCCAGCATGCAATGTGTATACATAACACAACTTCCTAGCCGATGTATATAGGGTACAACCGGGAGAACTGTCTGTCACAGGCTAGATACCTATTTCTATTGAAGCTTACTGAATAACCTTTCATGGAGATGGAAATATAAAAATATTATATAATATCTACCATTTCCATCCACCAACGAGTCCTGCGTGTAAGAATACTATAGAATGGAATGATCAGCTGCAACTGAAAAGCCACGCCGGTGTTTAAATAAGGATGTTCATACTTTTTATGTCTCATTTAAGAGAACTCAATTTTTCGAGGAAAATCTGCAGGAGTAGGTAATCATGACCTACAGCATTCCTTATTTGTTAGAATTGTCTTTGTCTCTTGGCATATGCCAACTCACCTGCTCAATAAAAATTGTTTTAAAAAGATATTTTCCATTCCTCAAGGGACAACTATCAACTATTTTACTCTTTTTACCGTTCTAACCAACAGGTCCAATCAAGAAGTTTTCCTATGTGGTATAATATACCAGTTGTGAATATGTATGCTCTCAAAGATCCCTTAATAAAAATATATTCTGAGTTGGATATGGGGAAAGATTGGATGGCAGTTAAATGTCGACTGATCTAGACTTATATTTCCACACGTGATATATATAGCTCACAAGTGGATGATATATTGGTTTGCTCTTCAGTTCCAGTATAATCATATCTGATATTCATATCATCATATCGCTACGAATGACAATGAATGTACATTTTTAGGCTCAAATACCTGTGGGCCATCCCTGTTATTATAGCAATTGTACTTCACATGAAAGAAGTTTGTCCTTTCTTGGGCCACCCTACAAACACACTGTCATGTTCTATAAACACTTTACTTTGATCAAGCACACCCTCAGTAAAGGTAGGTATGTAGAAAGGCAGTACTTCTGAGGACAAGCCTTCATTTACATTCTGGTTTGTGCATTCTATTAATATTGAATCTAAACTTCTAATGCCGCTGGTCATATTCCCCTCAGTTATGGACTGTTTGATTAGAAACTTTCACCTTTTGGTGGTACCAAGGGAAATAATGTTTACCAGTTTTCTACTGATCCATAAACACATTAATTTTCTGCTTATACATTTAATTTTTTGTTGTCCTTCGGATACATGTACATATGAATATAAATTAGTTACTGAATGTTATTCATTCCCACGCCCAGCCTTACTTGTTTCGGAAACTATGCATCCCTTGGACTTGAAGAAATGATTTAGCCTATATCATGTGTACCCGAAGGAGGTAGCAGGAAATGTAGAAAGGTCCCATATACATCAAAGCACAAAAGCTTTTTATATAAGAGTAGAAGCACTATAATCAAGGGCCTAACTGAGAGCAGCCCACATTTTGATAGTCTATTATTCGGAGATCTGGGCATGACAAATAGGCAACGCCATGATCCCATGTAGTGCTTTCCCAGCCTGTGTGCTTAAATTCAATAGCCAGTAAAACCACCACCATCTCTACAATGGCAATACACAAAGTCATATGATCACTGCAGACAGGTAGTTTTAAAATGTTTGGGTTTATAGAATACTGTGGCACATTTAAAAAATGGTTGTTCGATCTCCAGTATGAAATATTCAGATAGCTTCCTGACACAATAAAGGAGTCTGAAATATTGCCTCCATAGCGTTTACCCTGTAATACATTAATCCCCTCATCAATCTCTTATCGTGCTTAATGCATGGCCTACAAAAATGTATTCAACATTTAAACTATAGTTTAACCAAGTTTGATTATCAATGAGTTCATAATGTCTTGTTTTTCAATTAAATAAAGTACATGTACATACGCTTTGTTTATCCCTTACATCTACTCCTATGATGATTAACTCTCTTGTAAATTCGAATACCAGGCTGGCAGGATTGTAAAGTTGATTTTAAAATCACCACTCGAACAATTCACATTATTCAATATAGATTTGAGAATAGTAATGAGAACTGACAGGGACTGGGGCAACGGAATGATATATTACATATTTATATCCATATGTGACATTATGTTGTATTTGATGGTTAGAAACTGATCCTATACCATACAAATTATGTTTGTCATAAGTTGTTGGTCTTTTGAAAGCCACTGAATAGAATATATGTTTGTTGAGAAAGGAACCGCGAGGTCTTTTCTGGTGTAAATCAACAGAGCCAGATCAAATCAAACGTATATAGTTCAACACAGCAAATGTCCTGGCAAACAGGACATTGATAGGAATCAGTCCATGGACCCATGTCGCTTCAAGCTTTGAATTCGGATGTCCAAGCAAACTTGAATGGTAATTTATTGTGCCTATCAGACAAAAGTCCTTGTCCTAGAAGCTCTATAGCAAGAGACCTGCGATAGGGCCGAATAAACTGCCACAGAGGACCTCAATGCATACAATGCTAAGCAGTCGCCCATGGCCTCTAAAGGTCAAGGATTTAGGTGACAGGCTTTCAGACAATTAGACTGTACATGTCTCTATAAACCATTTCAATTACTGAATGCTTAATTTATCCACTATGAATATTCATATCACCACTTCAGACCCCAATAATTATATAACATGGTTCACAACGCCCTCGATTTAATTTGCAATTGAAAGGTAAAGCAGCCTTTAGATGTATACACATCGCCGATCAACCTTTCATAGACATGGCTTTTCAAGTATGAAAATACTTTCACAAATTTGTTGACTCATTAATTGATCCTCGATAAACGAAGCGATTGGCACTGTCAACTGTTATTGAAACAGCTATACACAATTCAACACTGGACAAACGTGATTTGACACGTGTTTACATGATTTACTATCTACCTTAAAAAGGAAAAAGGTCAACAAATTGCTTTATTTGCAATTCATCATCCCAATTACACTAAATATATTGAGAAGAATGATGGATGGTAAAGTGAATTTTTAGAAGCCATTGAATATCACCTGACATTTCTCATTCTTGGAAATTGTTGTTGTTGTCATTGACAGTTACTTCAACCTTAACTAATGAAATAGGTTATAAGATTAATCTAAAGTGTTTCCCGCAGTTTGTGCGATGTACATCTATAGGTTTGATGTGCATCGAAAAGGCCTTTTGTGTCTAATAGTGTTGTTGTATCCCAGGCAATGCTCTCACCTACTCATTATTTTCGTCCAATTCATCGTTATATCTTCACAGGGACATCGCCAGAAAATGAGTAGCGTTTGTCTAGTGGTTTGTAAGGGACCAGAACTGCATTATATAACTAATCAGGAAGGGTTACACCTCTTAGTAAGTGATATTGGAATAAAAGTTTCTCTGTATCTGCTCTTAAACGACTTCTTCACCGCAGGTATCCTTATAAGTTTGAGACCACTCTGTAGTTGAAGATCTTGGTTTTGACAGCTTTTGTGGCGCTAACCAAACATAATGGTCCTAGAAGACCTTGATTAGATAACACACGTTTGGTGGTCGGTCCCTTGGGAAAGCTAGCTTACATTCCTTTACCTAACATTAGCTTCGATAAAACTACAAGTGGTAAGGTACTCTGTTCGGTCCAGTGGCTTTTGTCAAGGCGGACCATTTTTGAAAGGCATTGAGAGCATCTCAATGGATGAAAAGGAACGTTATAAGGGTTGTCTGTCCAGATTATCCCGATCCACAGGTCGGGTAGCCTACCTTACCATTATATATTATGAGGGTATTAAATGTGTAGGTTATTCTCCCTATGCATATCGCTCTACTTGAATTCCGTTCAAAATGCAGTATTCTCAAGTGTCTGTATAATTGTTCAATCTCCTAAACATACAACAAGTGATATGAATACACACCAATGCCTTAATGCAAAACACATTCAATGCAATTAGTTTTACTGTTGGGAATCTACTTTAACAAAGCGTAGCTAAGCGTTTCATTTTTTCTACAAACCGGATTCATCGCTCTGGCGTAATCAGCATGAGTGAACTCTAGTGGGAGGTGCAGGAATGTGATGAGCATTCCACACGTGAGTGGGCATCAATACTGGTCAAGATGTCGTGAATAGACAGGGGACAGAGAAGTACTCCACCTCAGGTGTAAGGAACAGATGTTGGTAATTGATACAAACTCCCTAGCACAAATAGGAAGAATCAACCTGAACAACAATGAGCATCTAGAAAGGGTTTTTTTCTAAGCAACTTGGTCATTTACATACACGAATATATCTATAGGCCCTTGTCCACTAAGCCGATTCTCAAGCTATTCTCGCAAAATTTAGTGGAAAAAGGTCCTCTGCGGCGCAAAATCGCATGAGAATCGGCTTATTGGACTTGGCCCTTATGTGTATGTAGATACACAAAACCAGACCAGGGGTGCAATTAATCTAATGTATTGTAAGACTTTGACAGAATGTTTGCTTCATTGAGCACCTGTACGTGTCCTAATAACCCGAGTAAAAGTATCATAATATCCTCTTGCAGATGACACACGTTGTACACACCTGATGGGAAAATCCTCATAATTGGATTTGAGTGTTCTAATTAACATTCTTTAAGACATTATGCGCCATAATTATTAGACTGTGGATGACAACATCCACCTCTTTCGTAAATCTATTTTAATCTAAATTAAATCACTGTAAGTGTAAGGATTAGGAACATCAGTTGATGTTTTAATAACGATGCATTATTAATTCTATACATCATTGTTTCTATTGTTCATCATAATTATACTGTTCTTCCAATTATCAATGTTTCGATTCCTATGCATTCATATTATATCCTTTTAAGTCCATCTTAGATGGAAGCTCTTTGAATCAAAGATAATATAACATTTATTTATGTTCCTCTGATAAACACAAATCACGTTAACCTAATGGGTTATTAATAGGATATTTGATCTTCTATCTGAGACAAGTGCTTTTCATTATGCCTATATCTTCAGTGGTTAAGAGTTTAAAATACAATATCTAATCAATAGATATTTTTCTGATTCTTCGATGTTGACTTACCAGCAATAAATATGTTGAATCTCACCCTGTCACCCTGTGTCAAACTATTCACTCAGAATATGAAAATTGGATTCTGCATATCATTCTCATTTACTAGACCGGTACACTATTTTCAGATGGTTAATATTCTATGGCTTTTATATGATAATTGGTCTTCGTGTAACCGAAACACTTTGCATACTCGAAGTGAAAACCAGTTTTCCATTTGTTGTTGAGGCCAGAAACTTGACTCGTAAGGACGTGTGAATTCCACAGGCTATGAACCAACATATTAAATTTGGCTGTCCTTGGTTTTGTATGATTTCTAGAACATAATATCATCGGGATCCTGGACTGATGTATCTTCATACTCACTGAATATCATTGGAAATTACAAAACTATTTTTTTAATGCTTAAACACATTTTGTTTACAGGGCTTCAATTTAAAAAAGATAATTTTACTTTAGTGGGAGAAAATAAATTATTGTTTAGTCTAGATATACTTGAGATAAGTTGGCCATCATGTTTGTTATTGTAAACTGGTGAGGGGGAAGGGTTGATCTCTTGGCTGACTATCTCTCCAGCATCGGATAATCGATCAATTAAGACTCGTCAATATGTATAGGAAATGTAGTGAGTCAAAATAGAACTTCTCCCTCGTGGGTCAAATATGATCAGCGACTATAAGCCATATATACGTTAGTACTACACATCTTAGTGATATTCCGTGCGTATTGTATACATGATATCCCATGTCATGAGATATAACGTGACATTTCATATTTTAACCATTTTGTAATGAAGATTCCTCCTAAAGCCTCTGACCTGAGGGTTAAGTGGAGTTCTGACTCCGTGACAAACTGTTACTTCGAAAATAAACCTTCCCCAAAGCAAGGACAGTGTTACAAATTAAGGCAAGAGTCCTCATGACAGATCTGACCACGAGCTAATGGATTTGTTTGTTGTTGAGGCCAGAATTGAGAAATGCTATGATTCAAAAAATCTATTGTGTCTAGAATTAGTAGTCTAGTATTGTGTCTGCGCTTGTTCATAAAAACAGACATTGGAGTCTGGATAAATATAACAACTAAACGCACACTCTCATTTTTTAATCTCAACACCCACTGGATAAAGTCTCACCAAACAAATAAAGCAACAATGGTTGCATCAAGGTGAGAGGACAGGTATAACAGACCCGGCAAAACGTGGGACATATGTGTAATATATAAAATAAAGTGTCCCAGATTGTTGGTGTGAGGCCATGGAAGTACTGGTCCAAATCTGGCCCGACCCTGAATGATCCATGCTCCAGTACTGCAAGAAATAACTCGGCATTTGTGGGTAGCGTATACTATTCGCATTCCTTCCTTTGTAGTTTTGGAGTTTAAAGCCAATATCCCTAAGACACGTATGCCCACAGTCATAAGCCACCCTTCCCAAAGTAGCTGCCAAAAAGGAGGTCATATTAAAGCAGAGTGTCTAATCAATTTGTCAAACCATTTAGTATAGAGGCATGGGGATGTAGACTAATTGTGGCTAAGTATATATCTTTGAATAAGATTCCAATTGGGTCAGCTATAACGTTACCAACTTACTGTTCTATATATCCTTTTCATAATAAATATGAGCACGCTCCTACCTTATTCCTCTAATATACATATACCATAATATATTGCAACGAAGGCCAGCAAATACCTTTCATTCATTGTCCTACCTGACTTCTCAACAAAAACTAGTTCTGTCTTAAAAGATGAGTAACATCGTTGATAATTAATTGAAGGTATTGGCAGTGACTGCCAGTCATTGTGATTGTAATTGTATTGCAATCATATACTCTGAAATAATTTTGCAGTTACGTAGTCTTAGTCATATGACGATGTATTTTGAGAAACCATGTAATTCAATTCTCGTACTTTCGTTCTCGCCATCATTATATCACTGAGGCAGCACCAGACATGGCATATTATTATATGCCCTGACTAATTGGTCTTTCCTGATATGTGAAATTGGTATCGAGACTTCTGCGGTGGTACATGTCAGAACCTATAGGGAGGTTTTCAATACCTAAGGTATATATATCCAGGGAAAGGGGGCGTTTTCCATGCGCTGGGAACAACCGAAGAAAAAAGTCCAGATCAATGTGATGCCATGCTCTAGTGAACATCTAGCACCTAGTCGTCAAAATATAGGCAAATAAAGTAAATGTGTCTAGGGCAAATTTACAGTGATTAAATGTGAAGAAAGCCTCCTGCAATATTTAACAAACCTCCTAGAATTAATTTGGTAGATTTTGAAAAAAAAATGGTTCCTATACAACTTACGCTCATGAATTTTCCCTTTTTATCCTTGCCGTTCATCATGATATTTTGGCCTTTTGATCTTGCTTGCACAGAGAATCCCACACTTCAACTGCGAGAAAATTAGAGTACGGGATGGTCCTTATATTCCCTGATCCACAGGGTAACTTTAAATCCCTTAATACTACACCAGTCCTTTCGACTAGAAAGTATGCCAGATTAGCCCACAGACTGCATGTGTGGGAGGCGACTTGATTTGTCCAAGAACAAAGTTGTCACTGAAAGGCCTGAAGGCTCCTTGTTGGGGAAGTTAATCCGCGGATACCAAGCTTCTCAGGTAAACCGTAAAGTTGTCATTAGACTCACGACAAGCTGCTGATAGTTTCCACGTTCACTCTAGTGTATACATGTTGCAAATGAGATGGTTGACAGACTCGTAAGCTTAAGTCCAAAAGGTATATGGCCATGGAAAAAATGCTGGTATAAAATTCTGTTTTCCTAAATAAACATGTTAATACCAATCCGAAAGATAATCCATATGTATCTAAAACCATGCAACAATCAAGATGTTTTGAAACAATGCCAGACTGGATGGTAATATTGTATAGTCCATTTCCAAGTATTATTAATTTTCCGTGAAGAGTGTTTCCCAATGTAGTGCGCGCTCGGCCGTGTGTCCAGTTGTGGTTGCATTATGAAAACATAGCTAAATGATGGTTCATTCAATGGCCTACATCAGTTATGTGAGGGACGATGCGTTAGCTTGATATACGTCCAACAAGCACAGGTATGAACACACATTGAAGCAACGTTCTGGTCTGAGAATAGGTAAAAGGATGACAGCAGCACTCTCTTCACACATTGCCGGCCACTGTGTTGGTGCCGGAGTCTCTACCATCCTCCTGTGAATGAGTGGGCTGGGGACGGACAGGGGACATGCAGCAACAGATCATCTCTTCCATCCATCCATTCATTCACCTGTGTCTGTGTCTGTCTTATTTTCTGTAGAATACGAGCAAGGGCAGACACTGTGATTACACTATTTTATACGTGAGTCGTTACCTCTATCTTGTATCGCATACTTAGATACTTAGATTACTTAGATATATCGTTGGGAAAAACTATACAGATTAGCTACAGTTACTATATATAAAGCAATTATTTTATGTCTCTATACAATAGAGAAGGATGTGAATATATATGATACACCTGGAAGTCTACCAATCTAATCAATCTGTGGCAGCTTTTATTTGGCAGGCTATTCACTGGGTATAATGCATTAAAATTAATGTGAGTGCATCGATGCATGCATACCTGGGTGTGGGGGTCACTGTCCTGCCTCCGGAGTATCCTCAGAGTGTCTTGCCCTTCTTCAATTGTTGACTCTTGGCCAGCGTGCTCCAATACCGTGTACGTCCCTACACCTAACCTGTTTGCCACCCAGTTTCAGTCAGTTCCTGCAGGAGTCCAACAATTTCTGCAGAAGCAGTAGTAGCAGTACCTCGTGAACGCTGTCTCTCAACTCGTTTATGGTATAGATATGTCCTCTTCGCATTCTAGTGTGATACTTCCATTTTCATCCCTCCACGTGGCTTGTAAATGACAATGTTTTCGACAGGTCGATCTGTGTACTGAAGGTGTAGCTTATTCCTAAGCCTGTTCTCAACAAGCACACAGCCTCTGGGCTTAGGAATTGGTGGGAGGAGTAAGCAGTAGCAGATACGAGGGGTGTTCCAGTGAGTATAATATAGGTGCTCCAGTGACAGTTGGTGATTACCTGATGCATATAGGACTTCAATACCCGGTCACCTCAGCCAGCCAAGCATATCTCTCTCTCCCACACTCTGTGCCATACCTACACCTGAGTTTCAAGGCCCTGGTATATAGCCTTTTACTCCACTGATGACACACACCTCATATACTATTAGACAGCCGACCCACTACACCATAACTCCTTGCAAGTCTCCCATTCAAGTGCATCGCTAGTTTTACAGGTGGCGCACCGGGGCATATTGGCATAACAATAACAAATGACGGTTTTACGGCCTTTTGATAACTCCAAACACACTATTCGATCCTGAAAGTGATCCCTATAGCAGTATCTGCTATTTACGGTTTAATCATTGCCTCTGCTACTGAATCACATATTTATGATTGCTACAAAAGGTGTAAGATGGACAATGCAGTGTTCCTTCACCTTCAACCTTACCAACTGCTATGATACACGTCATATCTTCCCAGTAATAAATGTTGCATCTCTTATGGTGACGGTCTCTGAGCTTTATTAATAATAAATGTGCTTCATCCACATAGATTGGTCTCATGTCGATGAGAATGTGTAATTTTATGTTCCTGCATACAGTCTGCTTTACTCAACCGAGGATGTTGGTTGAACTAAATCCACTCAATTTTTTCAATCACATTTTGATGTTGAATATTCCCTTTTCTTTAGTAACTGTGACTTCGCTCCTTTTAAAATAATTGATTTCAAACTGATTTACACATTAGAAAAGTGGTGTCAAAATGAGCGCACCTGACAGAATAATAAGATGGGAGCTATTATCAACCACGAGGTGTACAATTGGCATCATTTCCTGGATTCTTTGCAATTGCCATATAATCGGGGAGTGCTTGGGAGTATGCTCTCCTCCTATTCTATAGTCATTTATCAGTGGCCTGATTTCTAATTGTGGCCACCCTTCCTCGTGAGAGACACTACTGACACCTTTTGTTGAGTAACTAACTATCCAATAGGCATTTGTGCTACCGTATTCTAATAAAGAAGAAATGGTTGAATGGGCCCATTTATATGAGGAACGGTCTACCAATTACACATCGCATCCGTAGGCTGCAATGTCCCTATACTGCTTGTAGCATAATCAGACCAATTATTATTTGCATCCTTTCTTCCCCATATACAATAACAACTTTTTGAAATATAGTCTCTAGCTGGTTGGATTATTTTGATACTGATATGCTTGATACTATATAATATAAAATTGGAAATTAGAATACATATATGAATGCATACCTTTAAAATCTTTGATTTCACTCAGTCTAATGGATAAGCTGCTACTATTAACAATTAAGTAAACAAGCTTACTTCTTGGTTGTGTAAAGTGTGATATATATGTAGACGATGGACGAAGTTTCAGAAATCTCTTTTAAGTGTTATTCTCTGATTTATTGCTGATAGCTCATAATTTATCCCCCTCATTTAAAACCAGATTATTCATTTTTTCTGTGTCAGTGAATAAGGAAAGATATCATAATTATTTGCAATGTCTGCGAAATTCAAATGAATCTACAGTCCTGTTTGATGTCATTAATCACCCACTGTGTGTGGATTTCTGTCGCATTGCTTTTATTATAATTATAATTAAATGCATAAAATATGTGAATAAAACAAAAATATCCCATTTTTGGACTACATACTGCCCCCAGGTAGAAGGGGCAGACCTACACCAGACAGGAGTCAAGTCTCTAATCTCTCTATTACATGTTTGGTACTCTAACCATGGGAGCTTCCAGCAGAACTTCCATGTCCTTCTACCCCAATGGCTCCGACTCAGGTCACCCACAGAGCTACTACATCTTTCCCTACCAAGCCATGTATGCGAGATCCTGGTCACAGCACCGATATTAATGACCCAAGTTCGAATTGGCTTGCCTACCCCAGGCAGGAATCAAACCCACAAACTCCCTTTAAACCTCCAGGTAGAAAAGACAGGCCAAACCCAGGTGGGAATAATATCTGTGACCTCCCAATTTGATGACTAGTGCTCTATCATTGGGGCTACCAGGGCTACTTGTTGTTCTACCGGAATCACTCCAACCCAAGTCACTCCAGGGCTACAACACCTCCCCCTTCCAATTAGGATGGAAGACCTCTGTAGTTCCCATATATATTCATTTTTTTTGTACAAATTCTTTATTGCAGTGCTTACAGTTACATCCGAATATCAATGTCAATTAATATAATGTAATAAATATCTATGCAACACAAGGGACTGCCTCTCAGTTTTCGGATCTCTAATAGTATTGACCCTAGGTTGAAATGACTTGCCTGCCCCAGAAATCGACCTCCCTACCGTCTGGGCTACTAGGCGGTGGGATAACTTGTAGCGTTACACCCTAGTGAAAACATGTGACACTCTACCCTTTTCAATCATTAGCAATGGTTCTTTTACATGTGTATGGCCATATAGACAGGTATACACATGGGTGGCCATTGATAACCCTGTGAAGATGCACTGGGTGGTATAGATGAAATGACACTTTGGCAATCTTTAGGGTGATTGAAATCTGGAAGTCCTTTAACTCTGCTACCAGGGGTTCCTTTGCCAACTCCCCTTTTCAACATATCCTCTGTAGTTTCATGTGAGATCCTGGTCACGATATGAATTGCAGTGAACTAAGAAAAGACAGAAATCAAACCCAGGACATTCTCAAAGGTCTGGTACTCTACCATCTGAGCTACCAGGGCTGGCTGTCTCCCTTCCCAATCACTCCAACCCAAGTCACCCATAAGCCACCACACTTCTCCCTTCCAAGTCTGGACAGAAACCCTTAGTAGTCCCATGTCCCAGGCAGGAATCAAACCCACCACCTCTCCATTCATGTCTGGTGCTCTATTATCTGGACGAGTCGTGGCCCTGTGCCAAAACTATTTTCGATGAAAATAAACATAAGGTTAGTACTGCCACCCAAGTCTCTGGTCCAGAGAACCTATATATCCCAGAATCCCATTTAACTCACTTTTTTTGCTTAATTCAATCTTAGCCTTTCTAATTATTTGACCAATTTAAAGGGAATGACATCAACAACTAAATGTGTGAGTTTAAACGAAAACCAAGCCCCAGATGTGAAGATATTAGTGAAATTAACAAATAAAATGACTCAAAAATGAGATAAATGCTCTGGGAGTTGACCTCCCGATGTCCAGTTTGGATGTTTAACATGCTAACCACTTGACCAATGAGACTGGCTATAGAGAACATGCATATAAACACTAGGCATACCCATTGATTCATCGCATTTTGGGTGTATTTTAATCCCCCATTCTCCTCATGCATGGTGATTGAGGAGAATGGGGAAAATAAATTATTTATGAAGTTCCCTGTGTTAACCGCAGGCGATTTAATTATTCAAGTATATGAAAGTATATAAAAGTATATCTTGCATCTGCAATCTATTTCTATAATATGCCAATGAAGGAATATCTAGCCCTGCACGCATCTCTGGATTACCAAGGCTATCTTGACCAACTACCATTGTGTCTCAAACCCGCTTCACCGACGGGGCTACTACACTTATATCTGTGGTCTATATCCTTTAATTGGCGCCAGTTGGAGGACAGTGCATCCATAATCTATGCTCATGTAAACTGAATGGCTCATGTGGTAGGGAGGTCGTTGGTTCGATTTCTGGGGCAGGTCAATACTATACTCAAAAGGTAGCATGGGATGTATATCCTCCCACCCACGCACCCACTCTCGGCAAGTGTTTTCTAGATATTACACACATTCCTTTGATGACTATGCATATAGAATATCAGAGTGGGACAAGCCCAAGATAGATACATTTCCAGACCAACTCAATGCATGCGTGAGAAGGGTTTTTTTTCAGTTAGAAGTAGCCTAACCCCTTGAACAAAATAATACGATGACAAATTGTAAAATACATAAATCTTGTCAAAAAAGATGTGAATCATATGGCTATGATCAATAAACCTCTGAGGGGAATTACACTGGGTAACTCATTAGTTAGGTGTAGTTTTGATTAATGAGTTGCAATCAATCATTTGACCAGCTTGTTCTTACACATAGGAATGTGGTTTGATTACATAAGCACAACATTGTTATGCATATTTGCAAAAATACATTTTTGTCCGCATTTCCATCGGCTGGTGCCAGTTTATAGCACCGGCTAGTAGGAAATATTACCTCGCGGCAGATACATGATCAAAGCAATGACAATAATTACTTGTCTGTGGCATTCCAATTTACTGCACATGAATAATCGAGGAACCTTTTGTTGCTGTTAAATATGGACGTTATTCTGGAATTCGGCACATTAATTATTCATTTAATTTCTAAGTGACTTTTTAGTTGCATTCCTACATGTGTGTACATAAGAGCAACCTAATAAATATGTGATAAGGATGCTTAAACCAATAGACGATGTGTTATTACAACATTTAATTATGTTTTTCCCATGAAATTTGAAAAAAGTCTGGAATATGCTAGTATAGGTTTAATCGTATCAGGAGATACTAAATTTCAGTAATTCCTGAGCATTCTATGGGTTCTTTTATACAATTATCACCTGATATTACTGTTGCTGGTATTATTTATCCCAAACAATAGATAGAGAAAGTTTAACTGGGGATTGATCTTTTCATGCTTTGAATCACATATGAACAGAAAATGTTACTAAGGAATTTCATATCAAACAGAATACACAGGCATATAAGTATCACATTTTCCAAGGAAATCCAGGAGGTCATAATGGCAATGTGAAAAATACATGCTTTTCTTCAGGCTGACAAACATTGGGTTCAGTTAGATTTTGGACTCATTCATACCTTGAAGGACTTTCTTAACAAACGAATACGATCCTCTGCAGAGTACCATTTGGGGTCATCAGCAAATCTTAGACATCTGTGCACTGAGCAAATACGAATAGAGGGTTCTCTTTCAACAAAGGTGTCTTTGAATATAAAAAAAGACGCCCACCTCTATTTGATGTTGAATTATCCAGGATAACAGCGATTATAGAACATATCCAAGTAAATGTAAGAGGAATCGAACTCTACCCAATTCAGACTTCAAACCCAGATAATCTAAGATTAGGATGGACCTGAGTTGCAAACCTCTTTGAGATATTTTTCTTTGGTGCATGGATGCATACTAAATTATCACCTAAACAGCGTTTTCTTCAAAGGTGGTCACAAAACCACTTGTTGAACCAGATAATACATAACCCCCGCTAGAGAATCTGTTAAGCGATGAAAATTGTAGCATTTTGTTTGTGGAATAAGTGTTATAAAAATGTTATTGTGTATATATACTGTTATAAAGGTGTATACAAAGTGCATGAACCGTGGTAACATCCCATCCAAAGAACGGCCCTGGTCATATTTCTTTGATGCATTGAGGGCTGAGATGTATATGATTTTCAACCTTGAAAGGTTATGGGAATTGCAATACCAGAATATATGGGAACGCACGTAATACGATATGGGTTTTGTAGCATTTAGAGGGGATATGAATAGATGGACGTGCCTGTCTTATGGAGCAGTCTTGATAATTGATCTAGCTAGGTTGAGAGGAGTCCTGCAGTGGTAGCTTGATGTATGCTTGCATATATGTCATTGGGGTTGTACACACATGCATATGCCCCCACTTGGGTGACAGTAACGCGAGTCTTGAAACCTGACAGTGTCTCAAACGACAGCCTCCTCGCCAACTTTATCCTTTTGCATACAGTGATCGAGAGAAATTACAAAGAGATATTTGCTATGGCACACAGATTGGCCTCTATCTACCACCGAGGAATGAAGAAGGAAGGACATGTGAAGTATCTGTGAATTTTTAAATATATACCACAAAGAGGAAAAACTAGGTTTGATGCATATGTGGGGCACTCTGACCAATATATGTCCCTTTGAACTGTTTCAAGAGGTAAATTTTGTGCATGAATGTTTTGTGGACATTTCATGAAATGCTAGTGGGATCGAGAAGGACGGACCCTGCATATAAACGGGAAAACACACACAAATAATTTGATCCTAATTTGACCCCACCCCCACCCCCACCCAAAGAAAAATGAAAGAATTTAATTGCTATCTGTGTACCTAAGATGTGAAACAAAGCGGTAGAAACGGGCCCTAATACGAATTTATCAAATGAAAGGCATTCCTCTTAAATAAATAATGCATACCAATTTATAAATGCGTGTGTATCATCCAGGTATAAATATCAACTCCGTGTCAACATGTGCGTGTCTGTTGTCAAAATAATAGGGGAAATAAAGAATTGTAATACAAACCCACTTACTTTTATCTCAAAACTATAGTCATAAAGCACACTTATGAAGTGTAAGACACATTCCGCCTCCTCTTAAAAAATGATAACTGATGAATGGTGTTGGTTCTCTCCTGAACCACTGGTGCCTGTGCAAACCCTCCCATTATCTAGACCACCTTGTGTGTTATGTCACAACTAAGATAGAGGTTTACACGACCGATGACATGCCATCATTCTTAGCATGTATTCGTCGCATGGAAACCTACATAGTGTCATGTTTAAGCAACATTACTCACCATGGGAAACCAAGCATTTTCCCTCAAGTCATTATGAGTACCATCATTACTTATCATCAGGAGAATTGTATTGGCGAAAAAGTTGGCTTAAATGTAAGTTTGTGAACATAAATGTGGGATGTGCAGCATATCTCATCCATGCAAAATTATTTCCAGAGAAGGTTGTCAATATTTTATGATCGCTATTTGTCTTCGGAAACTTTTTCTTTAGTAACTCACGTCACGACATCAAATAAATAATGTCAACACTTTTTTAAGCTCTCCGTCTCATAATTTGCTATGCAGTGGTGTCATGAATAGAAGAATGTTAGAATAGTAATGATTTACAAGGTTTTAGATTGTCTTGATTGGGTAGGTTAAATTCAAAGAGAGGGGCAATAGTATGAGAGTAATTCTAACGAGAACATTCTAATTCGGTTTTATGAACACACGGATATTTTCTATTATATTAAATGATAAAATAACAAATAAAATGTTCTAACTAGTTTCCATATTGTTTTGGTGCCAAGAGTTATGTCTCATAAGTACATGTGTACTCATGAAGTCTCCTGTGTGTACCAGGGCTACCCCATAATCTTGTGTATAACCTCATCCGGGTTTTGTTACCATAGGAATTCCTATTCATTCCAGCTGGCGTTATATATATAATACCGTAAACACATTTTCATTTTAGTGCAATAGGGGATTTTAATCTTCATAAAATATTGACAGTTGTCTTGCCTTATAGTGACTTAATCCAATTAATGCTATACACATTAACTAAAATATAACAGCTTAAAGTCAATCGATTAATTTCATGAAAGGATCACACACCAAAATAATATACACCTTTAGAGATATTAGTCCTAAAAATCGTGTATACCTTATTTGAGGTAATGATGCGCATATGAACAGATCACCTTGAACAAATACAGAATGAGGCTTGTTTCTTTATAGCCATATACATAACTTTTTGCCAATCCAAAGAGAAGATGATACTGCTATTTAATTCTGGTCGTCTGCGCCGGCGTTTTCACTTAGGCTTTTCCAAATTAATGCACCTTGATTTAGGTTGACATGTTGCATATCTCAGCCATCTCTAAACGCTATCTTGGACTTTGTTAGTGTATGGGGGAGTTACCATAAAGCAACATAAAAGTCACTCGGAGGACATCCAAAACTTAGCACCATTTAACCTGGGTGGATTAAATACTTGGGGGAATTTATGCTTCTTATAAATAAACCTATAGTTCCAGGTATACTCTCAATAATATCACTTTCCCTGAAATTTGCAAAGCGGGAGAGTTCAAGCGAGAAGCGTGCGAGGTTTTGGTTGGGGGCGGGTATACAATATTTACGATCTATGGACTTCAGCCCAACTTTTAAAAGATACAAGATCGTCATCAACCGAACGATTGGCTTGGGGAAATCATGGGGGTTCGTTTGAGAGAAAGTCATCAAACTGTCACAGGCCAGTGTCCCAAGCTTTTCAGTTGTGGTGAGTTATTGCATTTAGCGGAGGAGACCACAATCATAATTTCATCCCTGAAATATTTGCAGGATGCGGTCTGCTTCTCACCGATTGCTCCCTACATGTTTGAGATTTCTGAGAGTTGTTTTTACTGAAAGGTTTACCCTGCTTGAAGCTGTTAGCATTTAGGGGGAAAGTATCTCCAGGCCACGAATCCCATGGCAAAGGACCAAATAAATGAGCCAAATCCTGCTGCGCCCATTCTTCTTAAACCGGTGTATATAAACATTACAGGTAACCTCATCCTCTTTGTCTTTTGGCCAAAACAACTTGCGGTTAAAGAGGGGCTAGTGTACATTAATTATTCAATCCGTGAGGTGCTATAAGAAAAAGAAGCAACATGGTCATTGCTAAAAGTCACAATATACTCTGCTTGGGTGTCAGATTTTTAGAGATATTGCCTAAAGAATAATCAGGTTCTGAGAACAGCAAAAAAACAGACATGGGACCCTGTTCACCCGCTCACCCAGAAAAGAGACTGATCTCTGGATTGCTGCATGCACGCTCTGTAGATCATGACTATCTATTTGATCTAGCTCTTACCCCTTAAGCTTCACTTCCCATGTATTTCTGTGATTTACCCGCGGACCTTCTCCTAACACAAGCATTGCTCGCGTATGTGTATCCATTCGTTTATTCGTACAAACATACTCTTCCTATATGTGCTATCCAGAAAGCAGAAAATTGCACTTTCTCCAATTGCACTTGTTGCTTTTAAAATGCCGGCATATAGCCTCCACCCCTGGTATACAGGGCCTTGCCAAGCGACGACAGAGAGATTTATGCATTGGGACAGGAAATGACCCGCTCTTGGAGAGTTTGCCAAGTTTGGTTAAGAAATCATAATTAACTGTACGTAACACACTTCTGTGAGTCGGTAGTTAATAAAGTTTACGTGCGAATGTTCATCTAAATAATTATGCAGGGAGCAATATATCAACGGTGACTTATGCGGTACAGGTAATACTATATCCATTCTAATGGGTGGGTGTGTAGTCTCAGAGTTATCACGTTCAAACTTTACACTTCCGTATGTTTAGTCAATGAGGGAAATTAGAATTACATTCACTGGTTAGTATTTCATCAACACGTTTTGAGAGATATTTAGTTCTATTTCTGGGAGGTTGACCAACCAAATTCTGATGTGTATTATCTATAATGATCCATTGCTGGGGCTGCATAATATTTTGCGTAAAATTAATTGAAGTAATTGGCATGGTTTTCTGAATTTGTAAAGTTATCTTTAATATAGAAAAAATAATCACTCTTTTCTCCTGGCCTCAGGTGGGTTAGCCCCGCTTTCATTTGCCTCGGTGTATTATTTTGTTAAATGGCCAAATTGACATACATTAGGCAATTATCTTCCGAATTAAGGTTATTGCATCTCGATTTATTCATGTGACGCGCGTAATTATCTCTAGTGATTGTTCTCCATCTACATAGTTTAGTATTTTGGCGCGACGTGCTATTATACTGTACAAGAAAATATGTGCTTAGTCTCACACAAGTCAGAACATTTTCATCGCTTTTTGTTATCTTTCTAACTTGACTTAACCCATCTCATGTGCCTGCCATTCACATGTTGCAAGGCAAGCGGAAGATATAGTTTGCACGTGTCCCTGCTCTGGGAGAGAAAAAAGTCTTTTGAGGTTTCAACATTCCCATTGAAAACATCCATGACCTACACCTGCAAAAGGTTTCTCTTATTTTGACAGATTGGGCTAATCGGCATCTGAAGCGAAGGCATATATACAGGCAGAATATGTGATTTGTGCTTGGGAGACTGGAGACTATAGAGGTATATAAACCTGATGGGGGTAACAGGTGGTTTGGGCGCAGATTGACAAAGGTTTTACCCAGGTGAGTGGTTGTCACTGACCAAACCCACGCCGCACACACCCCTACCAATATCCTCAAGTGCCTAAGCTTTAATATCACTGGCTCCTCCTAGAAGTTCAGATGTTTGTATGTCTATACCCCATTCACTGTGCACATACCCTCGAGCAAAATTACTTACTGCAGCTTTGGCGCGGCGATATTGGGGAAAAAGTTTACAAGTCTGGGTAAATATATTCAAGACCTGTAATGAACGCTACCAAAGCTACCTCTTCATATCGTTCCCAAAAAAGCTACAGGCTCTGTGGCATAGATTCTGCAATACACACACAATTTCTCGTACATGGGAATGATATACTCTGTACAATCGGACTTTAAAGGAAGCAGATCACCTATTTCAATCCATGAGTTTTAAACATATATGTTGTGATAAGTATTCCCTTTGCATTTCGAATTCTGAAACAATGGCCAAGATGTTCCTTTGAAGCATATAGACCAATATCGGGCGGTGCACCAAGGTTTAGGAACATTTTTCTTACGCCGTTCATTCGTTGACAGCGCTACTCAAAAACAAAAACAGAAGCAACAGAAAACTTTGAAACTAACAATGACACAGTCACTTACCAGTTTGGCATGATGCTTGCCATTGCTCTCCGGCAATAACACAGTAGATCCGTTTGTATGGAACACTGGTTTTTCCTCTTTTCCACCTTCCTCCATGGCTTTCAAACGTTGACCACTGGAATACGATTTATCCTCGAACTTTCCATTGACAACGTTGGAGTTACCATTCACTTTATCCTTCAGCTCCATCGGGCGTTTTTTCTCAATGGACCCGTTCTGCCTGGCCTGCAGTGGCCGACTGCTCTGCTTCTGGTTTTGCTTCAGCTCTTTCTCCTCTTCTGACTTCTGCTGCTCTCCGTTACTTTCAGCGGCCTCGCACCTGGTTTCACCATGTGTGTGCTCCTCTCCATTGCATTGCAGATTGCATGCATTTTCATCTGTGACGTTAGAACTGTCCACAGTCATGGCGACAAACTTACTATATCTGGAATATGCATGAGCGTATGATTAGGTTTGTAATACCTATTGGATTTTCAAATAATACCAGACAAAGGGATAAGTGTGTGCGAGCACAGAGGTACGGCTAGGATCAATAATCACTCGCCATGAACGTTTCCATTGTGAAGATTATTTCCAGGTGAAAAACAATGAAGGCAATCAAATAAAAAATCATGATGCATGTATACATAGATTGACATTATATATCAAATCATATATTATCAACAAGGTGTAGCCTATAATTAAAATACTGCCAAAGCTAGCATTTCAAAGAACGTCAACACTCACTTGTTCAGGTGTTTTCACTTAGGAGTGCTCCTCTTCAAAGCTCTACCCTCTGCATGCTGAGATATAACCCTGTGTGTGTACACCTGAAGCAAACTTTAGCGTTGGGTCTAACCACTAAAAACTACCCTATAATGTGTGCCAAAGATTCCTGGGAATATATTGTCCTGGTATAGTGGTAATACTAAGGAACCTCAAAGAGTTGGACCGGTCCGGCGTGTGTGAGGAAAGAATGAGTGTTGGCAGCTCTCTCTCTCTCCCTCCTTCTCCCTTTCACTCTCTCTCTCTTCTTGGGAGTCCCCCTTGTAATGTTTACCTTCTATTGGATGACAAGAGAATAAATGGGCAGGGAAGTTGTGAGTAAGCCTTGAATAGTGGAGGCTGAGTGGAGAAGAAGTGAGTCAGGTTATAGGTGGGTGTGTGATGGGGAGCAAGCAGGAGGAGTGGTCCAGCCCAGCATCTATACAGCCAACCAGATGGAGGCAACACACCGCCTATAGATATCCTACAATGTACACTAAGGACTACTCACACCACCTATACTCTAGTCTTATCGTGGCTGCAAATTGGAATGTCTTGTTATATTTGGTAGACATCGTCCGTCTTCGTGGCCAGAGTTCTACCAAATAATTAACACCCAAAGAAACATGAGCAGCTTGGGGATAGAAAATATGCTGGTTCAATGTTAGGCAGACAATCTATCACACAAATCCCAAATATTGTAGAATTTACTAGTATAGGTACAGTGATGTAGGAATCAATTTAAACGTGAGGGGTGGGGTCCAACTTTGTCCCACAAAGTGAAATTGTATAGTCTATATGGAATACAGCAAGCAGTTGGTTTCCTACACAAGGAAGGGAATTGTATATCCTCACGTTTTCACTCTGAGTGTAACAGTTACAGTTGAGTTTGTATTCCATATTTTACTTTGACTTTGTTAGCTCTAGGCGCTTTATTTGGATCCAATTTCATAAACTGGTACTGACTTATGAAAAGACAATGAGAAGACTTAGAATACATGGAGATGACAAGATAACTTAAGAAATTTCAAAAGTTAACCATGCCAAATAGTTTTACCAAAAAGTACCCAAAAAACAAACAATGCTCACAAAATTTGACCCCAAAAATGTCCCCGCTTCTATTCAGACTAGGCTTGTATTCAGACCGCAGGTTCCTGATCAAGGAAATACAGTAATTTAGACTCAAAATCATGCCAAAGTTATTGGGGAAAACACAACGTACAAATGTGAAAATTAGAACATCAATGTAGTTAAATATTATTGTAATGGTCTCACAAAATAGGTTGAGGATAAGGAAAAGAAATTAACAATAAGCGATAGCTCCATTTCAGATGTATGTAAAAATCATACCGTCTCAAACATCATATAATGCAGCTTCGATTGGCCACCCGAAGATATGTATCAGGCGGTGTCATGACAGTGGCAAGTTTACCGGCAAGTTAAACATGCCTGACCACTGTGCATCTCCTGATTTCCCCACCGGCTGGTTATCTCCGGCAGTGCAGCTGCTGGGTGTCTAGCCATACTCCAGGGCATTTGTTCCCCTTCACCCACGCGCCTCTGAACATAAGCATTCCATACTCGATGTGACACGTGGGGAATGATATTTTTCACTTGATGACATTTCATAAGTCTGACCTCAGAAGGCGAGTTAATGTAAGATTCGATCTAGCCTATATCTACCGTCTTGGCTTGGACGGTTCTGTTTATTTTAAATTTTGAATTTTCACGAGGTTAATGATAGGATGTCCGGAACAATTATAATATTGGAGGAAGTCTTTTTTTTCATTCGATAACGCTGTGATGTAAATATCATATGTAAAACAATAAATATCATATATAAAACAATATTAAGATACCATGATACTAGCCAATAGAGACAAACTCGGGGTATTATGTCCTTCAGATGACAATTCCATTGTGTCATATGCTTTTGTATAGTCAATTAATTAAACTAATACACAACTGAGAGGCGTTCTTGATTTCATCTACTTCTTCGGACACAGCCTAGGCTCAGAGCTTTTCAGATGAGATAAGATCGCTATGCTAATGGCTTTCCCGGCTCTGGAGTAGGACCACCATTGCCCTCCTAATGAGATTCTAATGGGATTTTGCGGTCAGTTTCTCTAAGTTTGAAGGATCGGATAGGCTCTGAGCCCAGACTGGGAAAAGCGTATTTTCTTAGACCACCGACTAACACCGACTAAATCATAAAGGAAGTATATGTATAAAATAATGTCGGCGGGGCATCATTGTGCCAAATCAGTTATTCATCACACTTGTGCCGGCGGACTTGGTTCTCACGGTGGATGTTGAGTCAAGTCGTAGGTGAAGACTGATGGAAGAGACAGTGTGATCCGACCGTGTGATCCGCCGAGGGAAAAAATAAAAAAATATTAGCCCTGACAAAACATTGATGCATTTAGACGTGCACCAATATTAGCATGCGCGACCAAGTCATTGCATGCATGGGTTTGAAAGGGAACATACACTAATATACCAATTTTACTCTTAGATGAAAACAAAAAATAATAATACACGTAGTATCATTAAGCCACATTGTAGTTCAGTGGTATAAACAATATTCATTATTGTAACATAGCAGTAGGTAACAGGTAAAAGGAAGATTTACAATGATGTTGAGAAGCATTGGATCTGTGCAATTAAATATAATTAGATCTATATATATACGATTAAACACTAGATTAAATATCTATCGAAGTTATAGAATAATAACCATGCTGCTCATGTACACCCATCAATCTAGATTTCAACACCTGTACGATTTGTTGGGTGAAAGAGAATCATAGGATATCCTCTTCAGTTTAGCCCTCGGGGGTCTATTTTGTCATGATCAAATCTACGAACTGTCTTCACTGTCTTCACTTAAAAATACACACAATGACATGTTTGGACGCGTAATGTGTTTGAAAATTCGCCATAGGAGAACATTGCTCTGAAAGTCATTATAGCCATATAATGCTTTGGTAATTGCTTCTCATTAATAATTATGCTATCAGAGTTATACATCACAGCACATTAGCACATTCTCTGAGTTCCAATAGTAGAAGTTGCGTTGTTGACAGGTCCCATTATTAAAAGCTAGGTTAATGTGTTTCCCTCAGAGCCATTCCTTTGTAAAGTTGCTATTCAAAAATATTTGTAGTCACCCAAGCTTTTCGCTGATGATAAATTAACCCCATTGTATGAGCAGTGTGTGACGAGGTACACTTCCCTTAATTTACCAATGATGTTATCCTGGTGAGGGTTAACTTGACCTATGGTCATTTAAATATTCATGCTCCAATTATCCACCCATATTATCCCACATAATTGGTCAAGTGTGGTATGTTATGCCCAACACATAGAGAAAGTCACCATGTATAAGAAATGGTATGTTTAACTGCATATTGGTTAGCACTGTACTTCCTTAAATTACCGCCTCCCGGCGCTTTTTAACCAAACACACTTTGTACCTGTTTGTAATTCAAGAGCCGGCGGGAATCAAAATGTAGTATTTGATGCATTTTTACTGTTAAATCATCGCTAAATCAAACCCCGGTGGTGACTAAGACATTGGATGTGCATTGGATTTAAACCCGATGACCTGTAGGGAAATTAATACATTAACATCACTACTAAGTTAGCACTGATAAAATTATATATGGGTGTATAACATACATAAAATGGACGAAAGTTAACCCTAAACCAACCCATGTTAAAACATATATATATTTATTCACCTTTTGAATGTTTTCGAACACGTTTCGTCCTTTTTTAAGATGGGGTGTCATTAGGCGAGTCACTGACACGTCTTGGCATAATTGATACATTTAGAGCATGCAATGATAATTATGTAAGGCTAGTGATTCGAAAGATGTGTTATATTTGATTAGCCTATCTTTTTTCATTAGAGTAGTTTTAATAGTGGGTGTTTTACATACGCTCTGTCAAAAGTTTTGCAGTAGAAAGTGATCTAGGTAAAGAATTAAAGCAATTTATTGCTTTCATTAAGAAACCATTACCAGGCATCCAACATGATCCACATTGGTCCTTTCATATTCATGCCTTACTAGTGACCCCCATAGCCTTTTCCATGACTATTTATATCTCTTCATATAGAAAGACTCGTCACCCCATCACTCAAGAACATATTTCCTTATTAAACTTTTGACACGCTCGGTTGATGAACCTTCGCAGCTGGTGAGGCAAGTGGCGATCGTATATCAGAAGGGAATCTGTGGCTGTAACCAATGAAGATCTAATATACCACATTCCCACAAAAACTAGGTAACATAAACCACCGAAGTCACTTCTCTGCACCTTTACTTTCCCCATACATCACCCCCAATGAATCTAGGGTGGCCTTCCGTCATTATCCAGCACAGCATGTGTCTCCAGGCCTTGCCATCGCCAAGTTAGATTTGCTCGCTTCTGGTCAAATGAGCATGACCCTGCGCAGTGCAAAGTTGCTTGACCTCACGAGGCCAGTCTCTCCAAGGCGTGAGAAGTTACATCCAATTTTCTAATGCAATGTGGCAATCATGTAGCTTTATGAAAGCAGTCAAACATTGATATATGTTCTGTCATGCATTGAGCGTGGCTTCAAGGATGTTTTTTTTTAAATAAATGATAATTCAATTTAAGCCATCATTAAATGTTGAACATCATTGGATTTTTCATCACGATCTATGCAATGCTTAAAAAGTAAATTGTTCTTCCCGCACTATATATTTCAATATGTTGTTTTTAAAAAAATCAGTTTATAACATGTTTAGTTTATGAAAAGATGTCTAGTTTATTAGTACAATGAGTTAGAATTATGAGAGATAAATTCCAGTATACAACAGACTACACGTGTATTGGACCACGATTTATTCTTCATATATGACATTGATTGTGAGGGGAAAAGACGATATCAAAACATTGCGCTTCAGAATCAAAAGACGTCAATCGTAAACCATAAACCCGGTTACGTATATTTACGACCAATTTATTTTTTCCCTTTCACATGCAATGAATGACTGACATCTCAATTGTTCCCAAGTAGCCAGGAATGCCACACCCTTATATGACGCGTTTGACCTGGAGTACTAGAGAGTTCAAACTAAGAGGACCTAAGTGGATGAGTGGGGTACATTTTCATGGAAACCTGTCTCGTCCTCGCTGTGTAGGCTTGTCTCGATCTTACACCAAAATCAGTCGGGGAGAGTGGCCTGTGGCATTCAATTATTTATCCCGCCATTTTTTCTGTTTCCTGCTTTATTCATTCCCAACCTACCCGAAAATCACCAAGATACAATATCATAAAGGGATTTGGCCTGTAGATCCTTCTTTTTGCACAACCAAAATTGTAAAAATCTTCCAAATTATTATTTCTAATTTTTTTTTTGGTAACATGCAAATCCCCTAAGGGTCTTTCATCTTCTTATACTTAGGAAATCACCAATTAAATTGAAAGTCTCGCAGACGACTTCCTTCTTTGCAAAACCAAAACAGCAGTCACTGGTGCGTCAGAATCTATTTTGTTTATCCTATGCTATTAACCAATAGATCTCGTGAGCATTATTCATACGCACTTATTTGATTCCCTGCAACACACATTCCAGCAATCTTCACAATGAAGTTCAAGTTTAAGGAAGAAAACACATTTGAGCAGCGCAAGGCTGAGGCTGCGAAGATTAGGGCCAAATATCCCGATAGAAGTTGAGAAGGCCCCCAACTCTCAAATTCAAGATATTGATAAGAGAAAATTGCTCGTGCCTAGTGATATTTCAGTGGCACAATTCATGTGGATCATAAGGAAACGCTTTCAACTTCCATCAGAAAAAGCCATCTTTCTCTTTGTAGGAAAGGTCTTGCCACAGTCAAGCGCAAGCATGGGCCAGATCTATGAAGAGCACGGTGATGAGGATGGTTTCCTTTACATAGCGTACAGTGGAGAGAACACATTTGGATTCTAAACACTTTGAAAATGCTTATGGTGTTGCTATGGCATGGATTAATTTGATTATGCAGTGCATATCTTATGTAACCATAATGGCAAGGCGTAAACATGATGCGTAAACATTTCATTCGAATTTCCCATTTTAATAATGCACGAGCAAATTATATATATTTTGTATCATTATGTGCAATTGCTTTGCTTGCATATTAACCAAGAAATCTCGAACACTAGGAAATGGAAAGCATTGCATATTGGAATGTGTATATCATCCGCACTATTTATTTGGTTGTCTTAATCATTGTAGAAACATCATGATTGTTAATATATAATTAGGACCAGAATAATCTTGTATTACCCTATTTAAAAGAGTATCGCCATGTATACTGACATCATTGACATTTTTCCATTGATGTTCACCACTAGCTTTTCCATTGCATTTTTTCCTCCCTAATAGGTAATTGAAACACATATTATGTGTAAACTTAGGAGTTAATAAATATCTCAGTTGTAAATAATTATATGAAAAAAAGAACAAAAGTCTCACAGACTAGCTAGGTGTACCCAGAGGTTATTTTAATCCTTTTTACCCCTAAGTGGCACTCTAGAACAGCAAAATACAAATATAATGAACATTTTGAGAACGGGTTATTAATTCATGAAAAACGGAGAAAATGCCGCCAACGTCCATTCTACTGTGTTAATTAAGGGTCGTAGAAAGAATTGAGAAACAAAAATGTTTGGTCGACTAGGAGGATTGGAACAGCTTTAAAGATCCTCGATATTCGTTTAATTAAGAAACCATCACCTTAGAAAAAATGGCATTTGCACAAAAATGCAATAGATCGAATTATCATGTATTCCTTCTAAGCAATGATGCATGTATCTGTATATTGGGTCCCGCCTCGCTATATGTAATATGACTAATCGACGTCTGTCTAGATCATGGTGAACCTGCGTGGCCCATCAGCCTAATAACGTTAACCTTACGTGGGAATAACCTTCTCTTGATTTCCTTTGATTGGAGGCATCTGACATATAATGCAGAACAGAATTGGCAGTATATAATTTAACTGAGAGGAATTGCATGATAGTATTTATTCCTCTTCCCAAGAATGACAATGTGTCTAGCAGATGAAACAAATGATAACAACGGCCATTTGTTCTAAGGTGATATACCATGCACGGTTCATGCCTCTATTGTTTGTGTACGTTACATATGCACTATCATTTTTGATAGCGCCGTCAGGTGAAATGGGGTAAAAGACCAATTATTTCGTCAGAGGAGACAATAATTAGTTCCCTACCTAATACTTGATTATAGTCTCGACCGTCATGTCGAGCTTAATTGTAATGTTATGCAGGTACTTTTGTGCTAGTATTACTAAAGTGAGTAGTACTTGGCACTTAGTCCATGTCTGAGAGAGAATCCAATCGAACGCAAAAAAGTAATGTAGATCATTGTACCAGGAGGTGTTGATTAATGTTAAAAATAAATATGTATTGTTTCATGCTGTATGAATCGCGTTTGGAAAGTACTCATATAAACGAAAAGTCAGTGTTTTGAGATTTATTATCACAGTTTCGCCCTGAATTGAATATTACATTTCTCAATAGTTTTAAATATTTCGAGGACACTCAACATAATTGGAATTGTAAAAATAATCTGTATATTTGTAATATTACATACATTGCTCTCCTAAATAAATTTCATAAACATTACAGTTAAACGGCTCTTGATTAAGTCATTAGATGTAAAATACATATGTAGATTGCAATTTAATAAATGCAAAGCCACTTTTTCTGTCATACATGAATTTGATTTATGCCAACTCTGTACAGAGTTCGCCTTTCTTATACCAGAATATATGAGAACGATATGTTCATATGATAAGGCCGTTACTTTTCTAAACGGCACCCATGGGGACTTCATGAATAATACGACGGCAGCATATTTATTCATGGGGAGATTCTATCAGAGAGTCTTGGCTGTCGTTCTCGCTGAATACAGGCCCTAAGAATAACAAGGATAAATCTATATTCACAACAATCAATTTTAATGAAATGTCTAATTAGTTTTCGCCTTCTGCGTTCTATTTTGTGGAAGACTTGTTTATATTCACAGGGAAATATATATTTATAAGTGACTCTCGGCAATAAGGAAATCAATTAATCGTGTACAAATATATCTTATTTGGTGTCGATGCAATTGTTTTTCTTTTTAAACGCATTATTTGATTTATCAATTATTTAAAATCAAATGTAATTCTGGAATGTGAAACAGACAAATGATCCCCATTTCATTTTCATGACTTAAAGGGTGTAACAATGTAAGACCGCGGAAATGAACATGCACAGAACAGCAATAAAAGCTCATAAATTCTTGACTACAAAATATCATAGCGTACATTTATATGGGGAACTATCCGACAATAGCGAAGTATCTGACGCGAGAGTGCTAGCCTTTCCAGATAAAGGTGAGTTGGGGATCTCCAATCCATCTACATTGAACTTGGGCGAGTTGTCGTCCGGACAATACTGATGAACTGCAAGAAATAATAATTACAGAAATAGTCAATACCAATTAATTAAGACGCATGTTATATTGGTTGCATCCTTAGAATACTGAGAACTTGATCAATTGCGCTACATATTAATAACATGTGGCCACGGAAATGGACGGCTAAAATAAAAACTACCTACATTTACCAATAGTTTTTTGATGTATTAGATCTATCACCTAAATACTTTTCTTTTAAAATAAAAAAAAAACAAAAAAAAACAAAAAACTAAATACTTTGGAATGTAGGTAAACTAGGGGATTTTATTTTTCCGTGTCTGGAACACTTTCTCTTTTCAACTATATCTAAAAGTTTACCGACAGGCAGACAAATAGATAAGCTGCTGATATGGAGACTTCTCTGGCTTTCAGTAGACATAATACTCACGTTGCTCTGCCTCAGTGACGTTGATAGCCACCTGTATTCGCTCCTCATGTGGCATCCCCCTGGTTGACAGGGTACTCGTCAGGATGGCTCTCTCGGCCGTGGCTCTTGTAAAGTCAAGCAAACCACAAGTTCTTAGATCATCAACACATCTGAGCAACTTTCCTATGGTGTCTCCTCTTCTCCTCTTGTCTTGTTTAAGAAGTCTCACTTTGTGTTCCAACCATTCCATCTTCTTTAACATTTCTTCTTGTGTTATGCACATGGATGTCAATTTTTCATTTGCCGCCTGGAGAGCCTCTTCTTTTTCAGAAAGCTGAAATATTTACTCAGTGTTAATGGAACCATGTGGAAGAACAGACGTCGAATATAGTTTAGCAAGGGTATCGAATTACTAGCTGGTTGTCTAAAACCTGTTTTAAATCAATAAATAGGTATAGGAATGTGAAGCGATTTCCAGATTTTATCTGAGATGTTCAGGCAAATATCGAATACTTTCTCGAATAAAATTCAGATACGCTATAAGCCTCACAGATTTCTAGGATGCAATTTGGCCTCTGAATAATTGGAGTAGAAATAGTCCCAATACAAAAAAAAATGGGCCTAAATTCCCAAATGGCATTAGCCTAGGCCTAGAAGAGGGAATGGTCTTTCAACCCAAATTTGTTCATATAATTGTTTCACGTTTCTTACCTCGATTTCCAAAAGAGTAACACGATCTTTAGTGTTGATGTCGTCTAAGTCAGGGCTTTGGCCTGATGGTAACATGAATTCTTTTTTAATTTCATTATATTCTTCTTCGGAGAGATATTCTGGTAGACTCACTCTTCGCTCCCTGAGACTTTGATTTTTGGCATAGGTACTTGGCGTAGGAATAGACCTAGACCTAGGCGTATTCACTGCTTGTGATTCTGCAGAGATAATCTTGGCATTCTCTTTACCAGCTGTGGGGGAAGGAAGGGGTCCAGGCGATGTTGAATCGTTTCCAGGTAGAGAATTTCTGGGTTTAAATTCCATTGCGTTTGGGTTCAAACTCAATTGCGACATTGTGTCATTGCCAGTCAAAGAAACTCTTGGTTTGAAATCCTCAACATTTGGATTTAAATTTGAGTTTTTCACATCTGCGCCGTTATCTTCAGTATCTTCAATATCTGGAGGCTCAATTATTGATTCTTCGACGTCGTCATTCAAATTCGACCCTAACGTGATCAAATTGTCAAGATCCGTCCGGAGGTCGTAGACGATGTCCACATAAAAGTCAAGATCGCTTTGTTTAGCTAGGTTCTCGTAGATGAACTGGCGAAATGAGCTAAGTTCGTCTTTAAACGTTTGGACTTTTGATTGTACTGTATTCACGACAAAACTTTGGTCCTTTAACTCACCCTGAAAACTTAGTAAAATCCTTTGGATCTCCTTGGGTATATTCTTGACTGGGTCCTCCTTTTCTTTTTCGTGATTTTCCAATAAATGTTGCTTCAATTCCCCAAGAGTTTTTTCGTGTTCCTCAAGTTTCGCCTCGAGTTCACTAACTTTTTGTGAATAAGCTGATAGCATTTTTTTCAATATTTTTTTTAAGATTGCACGATAATTTACCCCCCGTCCCTTGATGAAGCAAGACCCACGTCGTTCTATTCCCAGTCGCGACTATTTCAATGTGACGTCATCACGACGTATGCAACGACGAAACTGTCGCATAGTCACGTAGTCTTGGACAGACTTGGTGACGTAACATGGAAACCCTGGCCTTGTCAGTCGTGACGGTTGTTTGTTTGTTTTTTTATCCCTCCTTCGGTGACAACATGAAAGAGGTCGGTGATTGACAATCCAACTTTTATTTCTTGTTTGATAAGCCAATGTCACGGAATTGAGGAGTTGGCGCGAATCTTCCAATGCTGCCCCCTTTGGTAGAGTTTCCTCATCAGTCAACACTCCCAACAGCAGATATCCGAGGGATACACATTTCATGACACGCCAGTGGCAAACATGGCAGCCTACTGCTCCCTCCAGAAATGACAGGCTGAAGAAAACAACACCTCTCTTCACCCAATGAGGTTATACCGTCAGATTTTATTTTGAAAATATTATAGGACCGACTCTTCGTTTATATGTCTACCGAAAAAGAAGAGTTGCTGCCAGCTCGGGCAAACAAGCCATCGAGAATCGACGGACAACACGACCAGCTGGACAGCGCTCTTGATTTTGCTAATACTAACGACTCAGAAACCATGTCAATACCAAGGATGAGTGGTTTTAGAACAATAGAAATCATTGGCAGACTAGTCTTTGCCTTAATCATGAAATTCTGGGCATTGTGCACGACAGCTTTGCTAATTTTATTGCTTCTCTTCTGGTTGTATGGAGGAATCGTTGCGTTAACTTTGCTGACAGTTGCGGTCATAGGTAAGTCCATTTCCTTGGCATTCACATTGCCATTGCCATTGGCACCGGGCATTGGCATTGACATTCAATCATCATCAAAGGTTGTTAATGATATAATATATCATGATGCCTTGTATGTTTATTTTGCTATCTGACAATCTGTCTCTCTTAATTAGGGTGTTAGGGGTCGACAAACAGGTGTATTCATTCATCCCCATGCATGTTGTTCAGATAAGAGATCTCTTGTTCAGTTGATGTTTATATAAAGCCTATTTTCAAGCCAAATAAAATCTATAATACCGGTATTATGTATTACGATGAAAACAATCCCAATGGTACGCCTACACGTGGCCATATTTGCCGTGTTTGGTTTTAATTTGAATTTGCTAATATAGCAGCAATTGTTTGTTTTTTTCTTTTATTATTGTGACTCTAATGAAGCAATAGTTTATATACTCTGCTTTCGACTATAAACTTTTTTTCCTAATGGAATGGAATGTCAATCAGCCAGGACTGAGAATAATGTACAAGTTGCATAATGGCTTGCTGAATAGAAATCTTAAAACAAACAAACATAGACTGCAAAGACATAAACCTGAAGATCTCTAGTCCCACTTCTCCCTTTTAAATACTCAAAGTTTAAGTCAAAGCATGGCCACTTGAGATTGAACAGATCGCGTGTTTAAACACAGATCTATTATGGTTCTGTGGTTTAAAGGACCTGATGAAATGATAAAATGAACTCTTGATGCTATACCATGGGTAAATTACTGATATTTTTGGTGACCCGGTGTAGCCATTTTGTACCAATAAAAATATAGATTAATGTAACAGGTTCAACTTTATGCCTTCCTGAATGAAAAATAAATCTTCAAAAAACTGGTTGAAACGCATAGGGTTACGCCGTTTTCTATAATTGTCATTAACATAATTATACAAAACAAGCAAGAATGCTACCTGACTACATAAATTACTAATAGTTTCTCATTGGGTCAGGACTTATTATATGAATAGATCTATGCCTATGTGTATGATGCCTAACCAAGCTACGGCCCTGACTGCATGGTTATAAGAGAGGGTCGTCAAGATGAGATTTTGCTCTTCACTGATAAAATAAGCATGTTCTTTTATTCGCATTGTACTTTTGAATTGATATCTGCGCCTATATATAATATATTTTTCCTCCAGGTTTCCTATACAATTCCCAGGACCAGTTGTTGTACTACCCAGACCAACCCCAACATGCCAGGTTCTATGTGGAGTTACCTAGTGTATTTGAGTTACCCTACGAGAATCTCTTCGTAAAAACTCGAGATGGGGTAAAAATCAACATGTTTCTAATCAAACAACCTCCTCATCTGTATTCTAATGCATATACTGTGATATATCTACATGGCAATGCTGGAAATATTGGTCATAGGTATGTCACCTACGATACTTTCTCCCTCTTTTCTCACGTGAAATGTATATAATATATTATGAATACGAATCTGCATACTTGTCGAATTGAAGAATATTATTTGCGCATTATCACCCATGTTAACTTGTGGTATATGGTCTTGGAAGTTATGTACACGTATGTCATGATTTGTTAGCACCTAGGATATTTGTTAGTACCTTATGATATTTATTTGTTACAGATTAATGAATGCTCATGCAATGCACTCGTTTATGGGAGCGAACGTTTTATTGGTGGAATATAGGGGATACGGTAAAAGCGAAGGCTCTCCAAGTGAAAGTGGTAAATATGTTGACAGATGTATATCTGATATGGTTTATTATAAAGGCTATGTCGGCAACGTCGGACTTTCTCTTTCATTGTTTGTCCTTTTTTGGATGTGGAAAATATCTTGTCTCTGGTATATATACCTGATGGCGTTTACCTCTTTCTCTTGTTCTGTATTTCTTTGATATTAACCCCAATTTAAAATTTAAAGATGGGAAACATTTAATCTTATTATTTTTTGTATTAAAAGGTCTTTACTTGGACGCGCAAGCTGCCTTTGACTTCCTTCTACAGCGTGTTGACATCAACCACAATAAAATAATCATATTTGGACGATCCCTGGGTGGCGCAGTCGCAATCAACCTTGCGAGTCAACCTTTTTATGCCAAGCAGGCATTCTGTCTAATCGTGGAAAATACGTTTACTACTCTTCCTCGCATTGCTAGACAGCTCTTCGGCAGCTTTAAGGTCATTACATATCTACCAACGTGGTGCTACAAAAATAAGGTAACATTTAACTCCCACCTGCCTTTGTTCTCTGACAGATTTATGGATAATTATTACTTATCTGTGTTTACCTAACAATACCGTTTATTCGCATTGATTAAACTACTTGAATCTTAATGCTTTCAAGACCAGGTGAATTACTGTTTACGACGTCATTTTCATTCCAGTACAACTCCCTTAAACTGATCTCCAAGGTTCGTGTCCCGTCACTATTCATATCTGGTCTCTCTGACTCCCTAATCCCTCCACGTATGATGCATGTCCTTTTTGAGGTAAGTAACTAGCTTTTGATCTCCGAATATAGAAATACTATGCCACTCGAAAATTATTGATCATTTATAACTAATTCACACAATTCTGAATGACAAAATTAAGTCATGTTAGCAGACCACGGGAGGCTGTTCATGACGTAAAAGCGTTACCTTTGGCTTCCGACACTTTACATTTCATGAGATTTTATTTCCTAATAATTGATGTTTGAATAGCTGGTTACGGGTATGAACGTAACTCTTTTACTCTGTCTACCTGTCCAATGAAATCATTTACACAGGCTCTCAGAGCTAACACTACCATACCTACTGCTACTCTGGCGCTTCATGAAATCAGATCGTTAATTTGTGACTTCTAGTGACGTATATAGAAAATTAAGAATGTAATTTAAAGGGACACTTCTCACTGTCCTGGCCTCCATTCATGAGTAACGGAATTTCTTCTCAATTTTCTGGTATCTGGTATTTCTTCACCTTCCTAACTAACCCCTGGTGATATCAAAACTTTGTAATCCATATAGTATATGAGATATTTTATTTTATTGTTTGAGACATGAGATATTTGGTGAAAATTGTGAGTAAATTCATTTTGGCTAGCTAGCCAAAATCCAAAGTGCCAGTTGGGAACCCCACGTCGGAGCCCTATGTAACTTGGGTGTGGTCACTGATACAGGGTGGTGATTGATCAATAAAAGGGAAATTAGTTTTAATTTCCTGTCCACTTGGGGCATGGGGGCAGCACCTTATTGTGGTTAGACAATTTCATCTGGGATTTGAAATGAGTAGAGGCTTCTGACCCATTCATTGCACATATTCAATAATCATTGAAAGAAAACACAATGATTGTGTGTACTCAACACTTCAGATACTGCTATACTTATCATATATATGATTACATTGAAAAAGTTTCACGAGACTTCATGACGAATCTTTTTAATTATCTTAGCCACTTTAATGATATTTAGTGACGCGAGTGACCCTGGAATAGTCCTTCAGTTTGTAAATGGACCCAAAATCCATGTTATTTCAATTTATATTTACCTTGATTTTTTCATGTATGATAATAGCCACCTTGCCAACAGACTTTAATACCCTAGTTATGAGTTTCAATGAAAATAGTCACCACCTCCTTTTATTACGTACAGATGACACCCTCCGATAGTGAAAAAAATTACTTACCAATTCATAACTCTCTTTTGTAGACCTCAGGGAGTTTGTTGAAAAGACTTGCGAGGTTCGAAAGCGGGACACATAACGAGACATGGCAATGTAGTGGCTACTATGAAACGATGAACAGATACTTAGTCGAGGTAGGCTATATATATTCTAATGTATTCATTCTCATCATACTTTTTTTTATCGCCCTTAATATACAAAGACTATTTAATGAAGAAAGATTATAGTTTACTGTCACCAAATGTAATTATATCCTTGTAATATAACAATCTGCTTGTTTTTCCAATCTCATTTCCTGTTCTTTTATTTGCTCTGCTCTGGCGATGAAATTAAATATGGCGTCTTTTCAGAATTAAGATAGACTTGCCTTTCTTTTCTCTAGGTCACCGAGATGGAAAAGATGGGGTCACAAAATAGTTCAGCAACATACACAACTGATCTTCCATTCGATGATTCAGGGCGGGGTGGTGCAATGTTTACTGTATAGCACAAGAGGACCTTTACCCTCCGCCTGTGATAGTAAAAATAGACATTGTGTCTATCATCATATCCATTTAAACTTGGACTGGATTCATATGTCTTGTTTTCTTGCACGAGTGCATCACTGACGAGGACATCAGACACCTTGTGATGTATTGATCATATTTACTGCTGTGAGGTTTTCGTCTCTAAGTGAAGAATATTTTTCTCCTTAGAAAGTTATTTGTTAGATGATATTTCGATTAATAAGTTGTTCCAATCTTATGATGTATCCGTATTCAATATTGAAGCCAGTAGTTAAACTTTGTTATGTATATATATTAAATCATTTCCAGGATATATGTAGATGCTCTATTGTACATATTTATATGTAATGTTCAGATTATTCTCGACGAGGATTATTTTATTGGTGACTAATTTTAGCATATAAAACGTCCCCCTATGTTTGTTATTACTCGCTCGGAAATCATTTCTAGAAAATAGATTCTTAGACCTGTCCATCTCTGGAAAAAATATGGAAGCACATTTTGGTGGTTTCACTATACTAGTATGTTTTAGTGTCTAGTTTCTTCCTCTGGGACTTGAGTTAAATCAAAGGTTGTCAGCTTGTAATATGCACCTTATTTCGAAAAGGTCCTGTTCACTCAAAATAATATATGTTGTGGGCATGTTTTTTAAATTGAATGGCTACGATAATCAGGCTGAGGTCAATTAATTGTTGTATAGATATTCAGTCTTTGTCTTAGTATATGCAGTAGACTTATCTTTGTCTTAGTGTATGCAGTAGATTTATTTATGGTCAAGGGAGAAATCCCAATGTTACGTCCAGGGATGTGTTTTCACATGCTGCTCAGTTCTGGATTAATACTGTCCAAACAACTCGAATACACATGTACTTCTGAAGTAGTCCCCCAATTTACTGAACGGTTAAGGTTTTAAAAAGACCACTCCTCCATAAATGTGATAGAGCGGTCTGGAAAATTCAAATTGCTTTTAAAAGTATGACTGGGACTAGTAATTTGAGTGTAATCTATTCTCTCTTTTACTATTTGAAATTGATTGACTTTGGTAAAACTCTCCCCCGAGGACCATTCGAATCTCATGAACTCATAGATGGATGACCTACAAATATATCTAATGGTACTTCTGGTAGATGCATAATGGTGCATCATTCTTTTGTGTTTAGAAACCAGAAATTATTATATTCTACCTGTTTCTTCAATTTTGTGATTCTTTTTGGAAAAGAAAAACTGGTGATCATGATATACCTAAATGTTTAGTTTCTGTCCTCTTGTATGTAAATGGGAATGTTGCGGCCTTTCTGCCGGTAAGGTTGTGATTGAGACTTCCGATCATATTTCACTCAATTATACCTAACTGTTCGTACTTACAATTTAACTCCATGGGATATGCTTGCAATAAGAAACGGGTACAATACTGTGTAGCTTCGTTCTGAAGTTTCATCAAAGACTGATATTTTGAGATTAATTCGCTTAAGACACCATCAATATTGCCGGCAACGTCTTTGGTCTTTAAAAGACTTGCGTCGCGCGTATTTAAGTAGAAGGCTGTGGATATTTACACCAACAAGGATATATCAAATCCATGCCAACAAGCTGGTAGTTGTTTTCTAGTGCTTGCTAATTTATTTTTTCCTATAAAAATACTGCAGCTGTCCATTACCTATCTAGATTTACTGTACTTATATAAAGATTTAACATGCCTCATCCATATTTCTTATTTATAAATGTCTAAATAATTGTTTAAATTGCTCAGCCATACCGACTGTGCCTGATATAAATTGTCATACAAAGTGTCAACACTTTGACTGCTAAGAGAGTTGTCAAGCGGGTATTTTTGACATTCGCCGGTTTCTGTCCCCTGAACACAATCGTAATATGCCCTCACCAAGTACACTGTCTAGAACATAACGCTCTGTGGGTGACGCAAATAAATGTCAAGTTCTTCATGAGACGTACAACATTGTAGAAATTCACCTTAAATCTCGTCAAATAATTATTTGTGGTGTTCAACTGACTACCGATAGTTTCCTGTTACGTGTCTGATGTGGAATGTGCAAATATATATGTGCCTTGACGTTTTTCATGTCATTTGTCCCTATGAAAGAATTGTTAACGCCATTATGTCCTGCCTGTGTATTCTGAGAATGCAATAAAACTGTCCCCCAAGAAACGTCAGTGTGTAGACCCGTCCAGTGTACACGGATGTCCACGACTGCATAGTTCCCAGTATGTTAAACCGAAAAATGAAAAAAAAAACACTGATTGTCACTTTTCCCAACTAAGCTATGCAATAGTGTTCAATAGTGTGTATCAAATAAGCACGATCAGTATATTTTGCACGCCATTTCTTTTCACTTACCGACGTCAGCTATTTTGAACATGCATAATAAAGAACAATGCTGATTAAACTTCTCCGACGATATTTTTTATTTCCCAAGTGGTGAGTGTTTAGAATCGTCGACAAAGGAATGATTGAATAGCATCTTAATACTAGATAGGTAATTGTGTCTTTCTACCTACTGGATAGTGTAGTAGATCTAGTTATGGACAATCTTGACTTGACATGCTTTCCCCGTTCACTATGGTGAACAGTGTGAACTCATTCATAAATTTGAAATAGTGTATTGAATTTAATTATACATTGAATGGTTATAATAAAGTTCAAATTTATCCAAAAAAGTATGGGAGACTATTTAAATAAATACAACGGACCTAATAGAATTAATATCCGATCGGAATAATATCTCAGTCAATAAAAATAGTGCTGTAATGATAGTTCTAGTAGAAGGACAATACACATCAAATTGGTAAATTTTCAGCACCGAAACTCGAACAGTCAGAATATAGGATGATCGATCGATGTGCATTGAGCTGCTGGCAAACTACGAAAATATCCATCCGTCACTCATTCTGAGACTGATGCATGCACTTAATTTATAATATTCCTGGCATTAAAATAATTCCACTTTTCCAGTCGATCAAACCTACAGGGTAGCAATATGTACATTTTTATTACTTCAGTAACCGTTGGATAAATAACAATCTTTGTCTATAAAATATGGAATTATTACAGTAACCATGGTGGTTGACGAAAGATCAATCCTAGACAAATAAATCAACTAAAATACTTCCATACCAACCACATAAAGAGGCAAGTAACGATCATACCTCCATAGAGGATAAATTTATCTTGGTATGTCCGCCTTTCTATCAGTCGCATGACTGTGTTTGAAAGTCCTAATGTATTCATAACATCCAAAATCTTTTTGTGAGCGCCTTTCAAAGTCGACCTCTGATCCCTAAGACTGGAGATGATATTAGTGCCGGAAGATAGAAGTTCATTCATCCCTTTATGAGCATTTTGTAGTTGATTATTTTGTTGAAGAGCAGCGTCAATCATGATTGATGTGTCTGGATCATTTGGGGCAAATTTCCTGGACAACAAAGCTTCGCGTTCCCGTTCCTCTTCTTCTTTTTGGTACCTGTATTGAGCAATAAAAATAATATATCATACACTTTATGGTGGCTATCAAATACTTACGGTAGGTACGTACACAAAAGGGATAACTCTTTTTTGAATAGGGAATATTGATCTCCTTGACTCTTGACTATTCATTCATATTTTTCATCAGATTTAAGTTTAATTTTAAATCATACGGTAGTCTAGTAAGACATATATAGGCCTATAGTATAATAGTACAATGTTTAGGCCGGGACAAATGGGTCGATTTAAAATTCCATTTCAACCGGGCAACCCACTGGCAGAAAAACCACAAAAAAAACTCCATTAGTATAATATACAGGTACCCCCCCCCCCCCCCCCGCCATCCCCCGCTTGCCCAAACACACATTAGCCTACACTAGATTGATTACAGTGAGTGAGTAGGCTAGCCTATGGCTATACACACAATATAATATAGTTATAATATACCGGTTCAATACTATTATAAAGACTAAAGACTAGTAAAGTATAATAATTCTAGTTTATACTTAGTATACATTGTAATATATTACATAATATTTTGCAGGAGATATCAGCTCTTTCATCGTGATGATCATGGATTAACACCCTTGAAAGAGCAACATGGTGTAACTCTATAGACTCTATGGTAGCATATATATGGTCATCAATAATGTGACAATATGGTACTGGGTACTGTAAGTCACTCAGTGTATGCGGGGGGTAGGGATTCATTCATGACATCAATGATGACTTCACAAGTACGATTAGAAGAAGCCCCACCTTTTGTGTTGAAGTGAGCGCACAGCTGCTTGCAAATGCTGACAATCATATTTAAGTTGGTCTACCCGAAGCTTGGCATTTGCTCTTCTGGTTGGGGGTTCCTTATTGACGAGTATTTCCAGCCGTTCACAGTTGCTGACTATCTGATCTATCCTGGCTTGGATTTCATTTTCAACGATGTGGACCTCAGAAGGCGGAGAACGTTCAAGCCGGCTCAGCCCAGTTTGGACTTCATGAACCATTTTATTGGTTTGGTGGTAAAGCCCTTCCATGTTGACTTTTTCCGAAAGACGAAATTATCTTTATAGTTTTCACAGTGATGCAACACAGTATCAGTCAGTCCACATCGCAGGCGAAAGAGATAGTTATGATCTTTGATACAGTGGCCTGACGTGGAAATAATCGCAAACCGGAAGTTCACCCTGACCTACTTTGACGGAGCCATAGTTTTGTTTATCGAAGTAAAGATTTCGGTTTAAATATTCGTCTAATCAAACCCATGACTGCTAAAAATAAATTCATCATGTTCTAATTATTTCCGTGATTCAATACCTTTTAAATCCTCTAAATCGCTCTTTAACCGGTTCGTCTGCAGCCTAGGTCCCTCCTCTACTTCCGTCGACTGCTCAAACGTGACGAGTTCTTGCTATATCTGCTTGTTGCTCGTTCATTGTGTCCTGGGGGAATGACTAATGTAGTAAGTGTAATTTATATGCTCCACGTAGCCATTCATACCATAGTAACTGCATATAGCTCTTCCTACTTTAACTGTAGCTGCCATTGGCCTGGGCCACGGCCCACGCGTGCCTTTTCCTGAGCAGAGTGCCAGATACTGCGCCGATAGCCCGGGCCGATAGCCACCCAGCAGGCACAAAAGCTACTAGTAAACGACTACTAAGCACTGCAGTCCAGTGCTTACTAGCCGTTTTTTGAAGTGCTAGGATGGTATTACTAGTATTCCCTGCAAATGCAGTGATTAGTAAGCACTGCAAATGCAGTGACTAGAAGGCACTGCAAATGCAGTGACTAGTAAGCACTGCAAATGCAGTGGCTAATAGTAATTCCATCCTAGTACTTCAAAAATCGACTAGTAACCACTGCAAGTGCAGTGACTAGTATTCCCTGCAAATGCAGTGACTAATAGTAATACCACACTAGTACCTTAAAAATCGACTATTAAGCTCTGCAGCGTTTACTAGCCATTTACTAGTAGCTTTTGAGCAGTTGCTGCATCTACTACTAGTACCTCACATGCAGCGCCTAGTAGTCATAGCCCGGGCTCCCAGACCCTAACCTACGGAGGGTCTGGGAGCAGAACCGAACGACCAGTGGTGTTTACTGAGCCACTTATGGCCGAGTAAAGATGTAATAGAAAAACGCTTTGACTACCGATATCTTATGTCCCCAATGCAATTATATATGTTGACAAATGTGCAGAGCAAAAAATAATACCTGATCGCCAATTAGTTTTAATAAGTGAGAACGTTTTCGGTAGCGATGATTCTGACCCAAGTTGGCGCGACTTTCAAAACAATGGTGCAATGCGTTGTGGGTACCGGAAGTGATTCTCAAGCAGGCAGAACAAACCACCCGATTACTACTAGGCTACTTTTGCGCGCCGCGGCGGTAGACGTTCCACGCAGCAGACGACCATGGAATCGGCCGATGTTATCAAAGTTTATAAGGAGTTAGATGTGTTTTCACACGAACTGAAACCTGAGCAAGTGGAGGCGATAGTGAGAGTGACAAAAGGGTATGATCAACTCATTTCACTACCTACAGGATTTGGAAAATCCTTCTGCTACGTTCTGCCGCCACTGATTTTGTCAAAGGTAGGTGGTGAAAAAGTTATTACGTAACGTTTTTTTAATTTTATTTCGGTGATATCATATCTCAGCCAATGATAAGGCTAGAAACATTTCCCCAAATTCGTATGAATATCTATATATATAGGCCAGGGCTCAAGAAAATGTCCACTTTAAAAAAAACAACTTCATGACCGAAGAAACGTTTGTACACCTGCCATGACGACGCCGTCATTACAAACTATACGGTAGAGGGGCGTGTCAAGCCAGTGGCCAAAGGTGGAGCGTGGATCATTTTGCTTGTAACTCAGAAACAAATAATGCGATCTCCCCCATTTTTTCTACACATATAATCAAGGTCATGAGCTACAGTTTTAATAAATAAAATGTAATCGCCACAGGGGTAGAAAAATGTGGTGGTCATTTGAAGTTGACCATGTCACCAAATCGAAGGCCACTGCCTAGGCTATGGGAAAATCGGGTATTTTTTCACATTTTGCAATGTAACTCAGAAACAAATAATGCGATCTCCCCCATTTTTTCTACACATATAGTCAAGGTCATGAGCTACAGTTTTAATAAATAAAATGTAATCGCCACAGGGGTAGAAAAAATGTGGTGGTCATTTGAAGTTGACCATGTCACCAAATCGAAGGCCACTGCCTAGGCTATGGGAAAATCGGGTATTTTTTCACATTTTGCAATGTAACTCAGAAACAGACAATGCGGACTTGCTACGTTTTATAGGTAAAATGACATTTTCGTGAGCCCTGCCATGTACAGTTTTTACTATTCAATTAATTATGAATGATATTGTTAATAATGCTTGAACAACACATTTTTTAATCCTTTGACTGGCCTCCAGCATTTTTGGAGGAACCACACCAAATATTAAAATACATGCCCTTCAAAAATCAATATTTTGGTTGTTCTAGAGTAGTGGAAACCACAAGTGCGCCCTTATTATAAGTCCCCTGAAAAGCCTGATAAGGGACCAAATAAAGGCATTGGAATCAAATGGGATATCTGCTGCTGCCATAATGGGAGAAATGACCGCAAAGGACAGAGGTTGGTTTTAATAATTTCTGATATTGTCAAGACATAACACAATCATAAAAATATTTTTGATGAACTAATTCGAAACTTTATTCAATATCAAAAGATACTTAACCTATGTATGTACAGATAACTCCTAAAAAGGTGGGAACACGAAAATTTGACATCAAAAAATACTGTTCAATTCCAGACCTTATTAGAACTGGTGAAGCTTCATTATTATTTGCAACACCAGAAGCAATTTTACAAGAGGAGTGGCGATCTGTTATTATTTCACTGGCAGAGGGAGGCCAGCTCTGTTTGCAAGCGTATGATGAGGCGCATTGTATATCAGAATGGTGAGTAAGTCAAATTACTAGTACTTGCTGCAACAATCTATAAGAATACAATTTCTATTTCATTCAACCTCCTTGATCAAATTTTCTTAAAAAAACCTATTTCTATTCGTATAATTTTCCTTCTTTGCTTTACATATAATTTCTCACTATTTCAGGGGATTGGATTTCCGACCATCGTATAGACAGGTCCGCAGCTTAGTGGCTATTTTACCTGTTCCTGTCATGGCATTGACAGGGACAATTACAGAGTCAATCCAACAGGACATCTACAAATGCTTGCTGCTGCAAGAGGAGACCACCTCAGTACTCTCGCGCAGTCCAAATAGGTTAGATGAACACCTATATAACATGATCTAAGCTAATTGTGACAGTATTCTTAATTAATCAGTAATTTTCAAATACTTAATAATAAGCTTATTTATGTACTACCGGTACATCACTTGCTACAGCCCTAGTTCAATAGTAATGTGTGTTTGATAGAGTCTGAAGTATAAACTTGCCTGCAAACCGTAATACCTTATTGTTGTTTAAAATACTGAATAAACTTTCTTGATCAATGCTTAAGTATAACTGACAAATATGTTTGAATTCATGAGACACTACCCAAATTCTATTCTCTCATAGATAGCCATGAATTACATTCCCTCATAGATAGTCATGAATTACATTTTTCACATACTCGCTATTCTTGCTCTTTTATAGGCCCAATATCTATATCAGCCACAGATCAGTAAGCGAAGAATATGAATCCCATCTGTCATGGGTTCTCAAGGGGCTAAGGGAGCAGGGTATATCTTTACCCAAGATTTTGGTATATGTGCCAAACATCCGCATTTGTAAGGAGATTTATCACTGGCTATCTGATGAACTTGATGAGGAAGGCTATAGAGATGGGTCATATCGTCCAGATATGAGGATGTTTGAGATGTATCACTCTGGGGTAGATACTGCTAGCCGCACTCGGATTGAGGCTGTCTTTAAGGAAGGGGGGAATATTCGTATTTTGGTTGCTACCATGTCCTTTGGACTGGGGGTACAGGTAGAAGATATCCGGATGGTGGTGCACTGGGGATCACCCACTTCAGTCCTGCAGTACTGGCAGGAGGTGGGACGGTGCAGCCGAGATGGGGGGCAGGGATGGGCTATTACCTACAGGACGTCCCGAACCAAGTACAAGGAAGGGGTCAACATGAGGGCCGTCTTTGAATCGCCCTGTACACGCGCAGCCATAATGAAATCATTTACGGTAGAAGGTAAAGTTCAACCTATTGTGGGGAATGCTCTCAGCCATTGCCATCAGTGCTGTTGTTGCGCTGCCTGCCGAAGCAATTGCTCCTGTCCAAAAAGATCAATACATACAGGACTCGGATATCTTTGTAAGTAACAGTTTATAAATTCAAATTTTTAAAAATTTTATTCAGAAAATTTTCATAATAAAGCTTCACATTTCCAAGTTAGGTTTTTGCTCCAACTTGAGGTAACGTCATATTCTCTTTAAACTATAGGAATTATTCAAATTTTACAACCTAATAGAAATTGATAGATAACAATGAGGTACATTGATAATGTATAACTACTGGCTATGTAAATGATGTCTAATATTAATGGGTAATGCTCTATACAAGGATACTCAATTTCTTAAGAATGCCCAAATAATAAGTGCCAAATGCTCAATCTTTGAAAAAACACCAAACACTTACCTTTTTGCGTCGCATTGCATATTTCTTTCGGTGGTCAATAAGCCTTTGGCGGAATCGATTCACATCCTTCACAGAGCGAATGTAGGTGAAGTTTGACAGACCTTGGTGAAATCTGCCCACATGTTCTTCTATCAACTCTTCCTCTTGAATGATCTTTACCAAAGCAGCCAGGTCACGCCTATAATTGACTTTACCCGATAACCTTCGGTAGGTCTGACACTCGGCTACATCTCTGCTAAATTCTTCCTTCAGTTTATCTTGCAGACCCAACATCTTGCTGTGGCGTTCTATTGTTTTATCTGTCAATTGTCCATGGGTGCTCTTGATAGACTCTGTAGGAAAAGAATATGAGTAATGAAGTCAGTTTCAAGCAAATCCATATTTATCAGAGATTGATTTTATGTTACGTAACTACAAGAGATTTCACCCAACTTCACAAACAATGTGTAAGATCATATCAATTATATCAATCATTATTTTTCTTGCATTATCAAATTAAACAGGGTGATGTGACGCTAAGAAACAGTCATTTTTACAGGCATCTGTTTTCTACCTTTATACTCCCGATTGAGATGCTCCATGTGAAGATCCATGGGGATATTTCTTCCTGTGCCACCTCTTGTGTTGACTGTCCGGTTGTGGATGAGTTGGTGTTTGATTTGGTCTGACTGTCCACCATTGATATCTGTCAGAAGTCTGTGACCATGGATAAGATATTTGTTGTGGTTGTTTTGAAAGAACCCTGGCATGAAATGACGCCACATTTGCATGACTCTGTGGCCATCACCTTCTTTTATGGCGTCATGGAATGCCATTTGAAATAGGCCTGTCCACACAAGTGCTCTTGAGTAGGCTATTTTACTGTCTTCATCCAGGCACTGGGCATCATTTTTGCGACGGCAACCTAATATTAAGATACAGAAATCACTTCCTGACTATATATTGCTTACATAGAATAACATTTTGATATACGTTGTTATTTTTATATTATTCCATAATTAAATGCAACTTTATTAAGCTTGATATCATCGTTTGTTTCTTGCCTCCTCTATGATAATATTACATAATTACCAGTATTCCTACATTCAAGAAGACATATTGGAGAGGTTGAGGAAATAATAGTATTTACCTTTCTGACATTCAATTGAACAGAACCATTGTCCTGATGGCACATTTTCCTCAGATATGCTCACACACTCAAGGTGAAACCATGCACCATATGGGCATTTTCGATTTGAACACTTTATCATTCTTGTCCCTACAACCTCAGTTTTACATGAGCAATATTTGTATGGCTCATCTTCACCTGTGCCATTTATGATAGCTTGCCGATTAAATTCTAAAAAACAATCATCAACGATTTTGGTGACAGTGGATTTCAGGTTATCTAATGAGTTGTTATTGCTGTCATCTAGGGTTGTAATACCAAGGTGGTGCATGGCCATTGCAACAATGTAAGCCCTGGTACAAAACACCATCAGGTCATACCCAGGATCGAATGAGTGCATTATGTTGTTTTCCTGGACATTTTCGTGGTTGAATCGCTGCTTTGTAAATGATACGGTTCCCCTTGAACGGCAGCTGTTATCAGTATACAATAGCTTATACCAGTCCTACAAATGTAAAAGGTTAATACTGATAATAGTTACCCATCATAACTTTCTTTTGTAAATGTTTTTAGCTATTTTAAATGTATTTATTTAAAACATACATTATGCACAATCATCTAACTTATAAAAAAACATATCAAAATTAAAAACCATGAGTTTCCTCAACTTAAGAGATCCCTTCCGTCCTAATGTTGTACACAATCCCCTATTTATATTTCTATACTCAACTTTTTATACTTAACATATATGGCGTTGACAAGGGCTCTATTTACAGTACTTAAAAACCATGATTACCCTCATTTACCACGGGAACCCTAAAATAAGATGTTAGTTCTTTGAAAAGTAAAAGAAACTTTATGATCTGACCTGCAACAGAATTCCACGGCAATGCCAGTCGGCAATGCTTGGGTATATGCCCTGTAGGCGGAGCATTGGAGTTGCAGCATTTCCTCGTGCCTCTCTGGCATCATTACCCCGCTCACAGGACAATCCATCCCCATATAATACCAGTGGTCGGATTTCATCTTTCACGATGGGCACATATTCACTGTAGGTTGACGCAATTTCGATCATATCAGCCAGCTTGGACTCATTCTTGTGCATTACTCCCAGGGGTACCTGAAAATATGAGCATATAAATAACACTAGATTTGAAAAATGATTTAGCATAGCAATGATTTAGATGATTTCAAATATCAATTGAGAAATAAAAAGAGAACCATAACTTGTTTTTATAGGCATTATGTCATACAACATGAGGGGGGAAACTTTATCTTGACAATTAAGCCCTAGAAACATATTTTTAGATTACTCACTATTTCACTTGGTTCTGCCATATGAACACTATACTCATGGGTGATGTGGTTTGTCCCATGGGCACCTGTCATACACGAAAGTTCCCCTATCAGGATTCTCTCCACTAGAACGATCATTGTATTCCGTAGATCTACATCATCAGACTCACTTGGGACATAGGCCTCTAGAGGTATCTCTCTGATGCGTTCATGAGGTGGGAGGCTGCTGTCCAGATGTAGAACTGGAACTCGGTCGCGAGCAGCATATGCCTGTAAAATGAATCCTCTAACATATATCTGGTTGCCCTTCAAATTGGTTATAGTTAAGTAGAAGGTAAAGGCTCCCGACTATATTTGAACTATATTTGAACCTGAGATGAATAAGGTCAAACAAAATACTATTAAATAGAGTACAACCTCCCCTGGAGGAAGAAGGGAGGGGGATGGGGGAAAATCTAACAACAAACCTGTACTAAATCGAAATTCTTGTTTTTTGCATCTTCAGTTGAGTGATGTACTTGACTATGGTGATTAACATTGTCAAATGTTAATGTGAAACTACATCTGTCTAACTCTTTTCTAGATGGGCCTTGAGAAGATTTATATCCATCTATCCCTTCTGAAAGCAAGTAGGTACACTTTAGATAGATAGATAGATAACAATTTTATTGCAGACGTGCTGCCATGCAAGGAGTCTCTCCTGGTTATTCAGGAGGTTTCTGTGTCCTCACTAGCAATACATTGGTCGTTACATGTAGGGTACACTTTAATTAATTAATGAAAGTAAAAGGTGCAAAGCATAGTGCGATTTTGAATCTTCTGAATCATTAACTGCTAAGACATTTAAGAATGTAAAGATGAATGTATGAATAATCTATCCATTCCCAAGTTATCACTTTGTTTTAGTTATATGTACATTCTTCGATCTTGATCATTTCTCTCTTTCTTTTATAGTACCTGATGATCGGAAAAGTGCTTTCCTGGCAGGCTGATGCTTTTTCTGGCCCTGCTGCCAGTACCGCTCAACCAGCTTTTTCCAGGAGTGGACCTTGCTGTCATGGCCTTCTGTCACTTTGTCTATGTGTCGCCGCACAGTCCAAACACTGCTGGAGACACCTATGGCATTTAGTTTTGTGAATATTTGCCTCTTTGCACCTGCTATCCACAACTGCATCCCAGCAGCCAGCTGGACTGTGTTAAGTCTTGGATTTCTGGCATGTAACAGGATGGCATAGGCCATGCCAACACTCGGTATGGATATTTTATTTTTGGGGGTTCTGGCAGCGTCCTCCAACATTTGCCAGAGGACAGGAGTGGTCCTCTTGGCTTGACGCTGTACTCCTCTCCAGGAGAAGTGACTTAAGTGACTATTTCTTAGTATAGAACCACTTTTTGGTTTTGTAGCAGCCTTTACTTCCCGTCGTATCAACTTTCGTAGAACCAGGCGGGTTTTCAGTGTAGGTTGCGGGCTTGTCATGAGAAGTCCTTTCTTGGATACTCCTCTGCTTGGTGTATGATACTGCCAAATAGAAAAAGAATCTGTTGATAAAATTAACAGTTGTGAAGGTTCATGTAAATAATGTAATTTTTTTAGTACCAATTATTAGAGTGCTTCTGTGGCTAAGCCAACCCCTTTTAGTTAGCACATGTGCAATAACAATTGAACAATTTATTGTCTTAAATGGAGTCATTAAAACCAATAGTCAGCTGTGAGAGCCATAAAAATTATTATATCATTATAAAAGACCGATTATTGCAACCTTATATTATTTTTCTTAAATGATTGTGTTAACTTTATTTTATGTTGTTAGTATGATCTATGCTCAGATTTTATTGATATCCATATTTTCCAGGGATCGTAGTAAGGGATTTTTACTCGTAAATAACAAGTGCATTTTGCTGTGGATGAGTACCATTGCTGGTGCACTCGTCCACACTTTAATTATAGTCATTTTTACTGAATATTTTCATTTTTGCCTGGTTTGCGGGTCCCTGATTTTGGGGAATAATTTGGGGTTAATTTGGACATTTATTTTGTTATCATTTCTGTTGATTTATAATTATTTATTGGTAATATTTGGTGATTATTTCAGCTATTTTGACTTCAAATTTCTCCCAATCGTACAGTATGTTACACTACGTTGTAGCATACTTATTTAACTTAATATTTCTTTAATTAGGTTTGAATATATTTCCATGTTCTTTTTGTATAATGATATAACTAATTATCGTGGTGAAGGTAAATATCAATGGAGATTTATCAAGGAACAATACCGAAAATAATATAAGTAGTACAAGAACCGTACAGAAGTACAAGAGCCTATGGTAAAGATTTATGGGGCATACATTTGTTTGTTAACACGTTTTTAATATTTTCTTGATAAAACGCTTCAGATATTCCAGAGCACTTTGATTGGGATTTATTTAACAGCCTTTGTATACATTTAATTCTGTTAATCATGACGATTTCTTAAATACCTCTGACATTCAAGCTACCATTCTCATAGCTCTGTTTTAAATAATCAAAGCTTATTTTTGAGAATTATATAGAGGAGATTATATGTTTTCAGGAAATGAATTTAATAATATTCTAAACTTTTTCTACAACTGCGCCCAACCTTGTGTTGATCTTAATGTTTAAATGGACCTTTAATATTTCCACCATTTCGAATCTCTAACAAAGGGATGTATTCAATGTACAGTAACATGTTTCTCCAACTCTACTTATTGGGTACCCTCAGTCTAATGCATTGTGTTATACAGACTCTTGTAATATTGATACTGTATTTACCTATTCGCACATGCCTTGCCCTGCATTTGCCCCTTCTCTTCCTTGCCCCCTCTCCCCCCCCCCCCCCCCCCCCCGCCCTTGCAAAACATGTATGCTATCAATGAACTGTATGGTATAAGGAAATACCACTTTCTATCTTTCTATAGGATGGTAATAGTATATAGTATAACGATCAAATGTTTGTAAATATTCATCCTGTAAATTTATTGAATGAATGTATAAGTGGTGTCATCCATCTCAACTTGTTTATAAAGAATTGTATATAATATAGACAGGTACCCCTCTTTTCACTACATTATTTCGATCTTCATATCTCATCTCTTCATTCTCCTGCATATCTTTCTTTAGTAATTCTATATTGGCTGTATAAACTTTAGAAACTTTGCATACACGACAGGAGATAAATGACAAAATAATTGAATATTAAATTACCTTGATGTGCCAGAGCAAGTAGCAGGGCGCTACGAAAATCACCCCTTGAGAGTGTTAACAATTGTAATTAAAAGCCTGAATTAAATATGTTCTCCTCCCCAAAAATACCAGTCATGTTATACATACATACAAACAATCAACCAAATGTTGTTTGTTTAGTGGTTACTCTTTTTTTGTCTCCCTATATGTTACATTTATGGAACTTAATCCTCTATTATGCATTAAGATAAAACCTTTATCTCGTTTTTACTTCTACCATTGCATCAATTATGGATTGGTTGTGGACGAGTGCTGGATGCAGGGGTTTAGATATCACCATATTTGAAAAGGGGAGGTTAAACTCATTCAAATGAATGTAAATACTAGGATGTTTAATGAGTATTTCTATATTAAGTTTGATATTTTTATTTTTGAAAAAAAACGGTTCGCAATATTTCTGGATGGATAATTACCAGTAAAGTAACTAAATACACTCCATACGAATGTCTTCAAAATGCAAGGATATATTTAATACAAAGTCCCGGAATATATTACTTGGATTCATATGACTAAACCCCCTAAAAATCAGAAGATTTCAATAAAGAGATCTTGTAAAAAAAAAACACGTTGAAAAATTTCAATTTTGCGACTTGGGACTCATTTTCTTGAAACACATCACATATCATGCCATTGCTTTCATTTGTGTATCATAACGAAGAAAACAAATTCCTGTTTCAGGATTATATACTTTTTTTATACCTATTTTCAATCATTTTTTGCACCAGTGTGGGTAAGGGATAGGCACAAATGTATGCAGCATGATGCGGGATACGGGATGACGGCCTCAGAGTAAATAAGGCTTAAATATCTATTTCCAACAAAAGAATAATAACTTATATTATATTGGAAACACATATTTCCCTTGTATAATTTGCTAAATTATTTATGCTCAAATGCAATTTGTGCCTTATCTATAGGCTGTTATGTATTGTGTGTATAGGCTTATTTATAGGCTGTAAATTAGATATTCGTTCTTATTTCCTTATTTTGCCACATCAGAATATATACAGATTTATATTATCATTATTTATACCCATACTATAGCTCACATTTCTCACCTCATTACATTTGGATCATATTTGCTGATCGTTACCACCTATGATCACTCATATGGCCACAAAGACACATTTCTTAAATAATATATTTTTTTTTTTTTTTTACAAATAAACAGTATCATTTGCTATTAATTATTGACAAAGTCTCCTAAAATTCCGGATTTCCCTGCATTTTGGGTCAGATGAAAAAGATTTATCTCTGTTTTGCCTTCATTCCGTGCCTATATGTATCTAGCATTAAGTAAAACTGAATTCAGTCGGGTACCAAGCTACTACTTTTTTTAAATGACTTTTTCGAAAATACACTCCCCCCCAACCCCCCAACCCCCCCAAAAAATGTTTGCCATCCCCCCCCCCCCCCCCCCCCCCAACATTTTATCTGTTCCACTGCCCCTGGGATGAGTAGACCTAAATAACCTCAATCAGTCCACTCGTCCACAATACTAATGCTGACCCAATGCTTACCTGTTTTCCCTATTATTTTGCCTTATTTCGGCCTCATTAAACCTGATTAATGAAATGATTTAGTGTAAAAGTATAAAATCGCATGGCCCACATTAATTGCTTGGGCATACCAGTCATTCGGTTACATAGGTGCTGTCCCCTGTACTTATCTATGAGAAACATTGGTCATTTGGACCTTTTGTAATCATTGGTGCTGCCCCCTGTAGTGTACTATGAGAACTAATATAAACTCACTTTTATCGGCGAGCGTGGCGTCGATGGACATCTCTTCTTTCTCCCAGAACCAGGTGTGAAGGGCATCTTTCTTTTAATAGGTGTTGTCGGCCTATCAACAGGGAGTCTGGCCATAGCTTCATCAGCCTTTATTCTCCATGTATACACGTTTGTCAATGCCAACTTACACACATCACACACACACAATTTTTCAGTTTGGCCTGACACATCTATGTCTGCATATTCGCGCAAAACTGTAGCATAGGATATAGTCTCTCTCTTAAGTTTTGAAGTAATGCGGACTCTCCCATCTGACTTTCTGAACTCCTTATAGCAGAGACAACACGCACCAGCCATTGTTATCCGTCGTACCGACCTCGATCAATCGAACGTATGGTAGTGATCGAGTAGTTGCACTTTAGTGCTGCGAGAGCTCACCGATGGCGCTACGATCATGCGGGAATGGCGGTGGCTTGTGGAGGACGTATCGTGCGGTAAAAAAAAGTAGGGAATGTGATGAAATGTATCAACTAGTATCTCACAAATCATTTCGATGCTTTATTTATGATGGAAGTAAGTAGGGACCCAAGAATGTAGCCTGAAAATGTCGCCGTTCAAAAGTTTTCAGTTGGGGCTTTGATTCTATTATAGAAAAACATTACGTTGCTCTCTGACTGTGTGTAGCGACCAGCAAAATAGAGAGAGCGGAGCCAGTCAGAATTTCTCGGGCTAAGTAGTCACTGCATAAGTGCTGTTTTCTTACTTCTTTTTTTTGGGGGGGGGGGGGGGAGGGGGGGGGGGGTCAGGAGGGGAGCTGCTTTTATTTGTTCAACATTTACTTTTTTTATTTCAAATTCTTATTCATCATTTTAATGCATTTCGATGCAGATGATGTCAAATCTATTCTTCAATCCTAAGTTTTCCTTTGTGTATCCTGTAGTACCGTACATGTCCCATCGTAGATCTGTATTTGCCAGCAGTGACACCTAAAATGATATTATAATAGAATAATAGATTATAGATTATCATAATAGAATATAGATCGAAAATATATGCCACATGAGAATTAATTAATTGTTGTTAATAACCAACAAGACTTTTTAGTGATAGCCTACTCACCTTAGAATTGTAGTCCTTTCTACTGAGAGAAATCTAGTGTGTCTCTACTTCTAAAGTTTTCCTGGGTGTAGTTGTGGAGACAATGAGTAGGACGATGTTGCCTGGACAGAGATACATGCTGAAATGAAGCACATGCCACTTGTGCGATCACTCATCAACGCAACGAGATGGCGACGGCCGTTACGCGGTAACTATTTTGTGTTGTCATGCCAACACAAGTTTGGTGACGTACGCAAGTTTGGCGACGCAAGTTTGGCGAAGTACAGAACTAGAATATTCTGGTTCTGACCGGAGCAAATGGTTTCTTCCCAAAACGTTTCACCTACGGTACTATTAAAGAGGTCGATGTGCTACAGTCTAGAAAAGGAGTAGTTGGAATTTCTAACCCATGTTATTCCTGTCGTCAGACCTGCGGTGGATTTGTACCGGTATGCTACAACTAGAAAAGGAGTAGCTATGTGGATCATTGAGCAGACCTACCAAGCCTCCCGCATCCTGTGGGAGGCTCCCGTATTTGTGTAATTCCTCCCGCCTACCCGCAAAGGAGACAAAACCTCCCGCAGAAAAATGATAGCAATCTCGTACATTTTTTAACAATCAATATTCGTTCGTCGACCTGATTAGCCCTGCAGTATATGTCATACAGTTTTTATTTGTTTCAACGTTAAAAATATTGCGTTTGCAACCCAGACCCACCTAGTTGTGGGTTGGGCCACTAACACAGAAAACCTCCCGCATTTCAATCCTCACAGCTAAAAGTCACTGCATTTCTGAAGTCACTCACTAGCCATTGGGCAACGTTTATCAAAAAGTGCTGACCAGCTAAAAGTCACTGCATTTCTGAAGTCACTCACTAGCCATTGGGCAACGTTTATTAAAAAGTGCTGACCAGCTAAAAGTCACTGCATTTCTGAAGTCACTCACTAGCCATTGGGCAACGTTTACTAAAAAGGGCTGACCAGCTAGTAAGCCCTGCAATACTGCTAGCCGCTCATTAGCCATTGGGCAACGTTTACTAAAAGGTGCGTGCCTACTGGGCAGCATCACGACCATGCGATGCGCCGATGGGAGTCATGCACGTACGTCCAAGTGCCAGGGCAGATCGAGGCTGCGGAGAGGCTGAGAGCGAAGGAAGTCTTCCGTCCACCAGCTTAGCCAGCGTTAGTTTTTTAAATCGCTCAATAGAGATCAGCGACTGCCCTCTTCTCCGTCTCTATGTAGCTGCCAACTGGAAAAATAATATTCCCCGAGCACAGTCGAGCACTCACCTCGGCAGCCATCATACTTTTCAATAGCCTGCTTTAGGCCTTATCATAGACATATCCCAGCTAACAATTTTCCGTTGTATTCACGTTGTGGCGACGTTATTTTCTATGTTTTGGTCGGTTGTAATTACGTAAATCTGTATGGGAGAAATTACGTGAATACAACGTAGGAATCATTTTTTAAAAAAATTATTATTCTTTAATTTAAATTATCTTTTGTTTAAAAAAATGAAAAAAATGTTTACGTTGTATTCACGTTATTTCTCCCATACAGATTTACGTCGCTACAACGTGAACAATCACAACGTAGAAATTACGTAGTGTGTTAGCTGGGATAGCTGGGTTTGATTCCCCGATCCCCAATCAATGCTCTGCCTCTTGGGGCAAGAGGATGGATACCTTGTCTACTTTTCGAATGGCTTTGCATGGTCTCCGCGGAGCCTGAAAAAACCTTGAATTTTGGGAAAATGAATTCAAGGCCTGGAAAGGCATTTTCGTGAAGGGCCTGGAAAATTATGTTATGGGCATGTTGTAAGCTATTTAAATGCTGAGGAGGGGGGGGGGGCGGGTAGTAGAGAATTTGCGAAAAATTCTTGTGCAAAATTCAACACCCCTCCCCTTTAAATTCTTGTGCAAAATGTATTGGCCGCCGCCCCGCCCCCTTGAAAGTTTATGCACGATTTCATGCCCCCTCTTCATCATTGTAGGTCTGAGTCTGCGAAAAAAGATTGCCCCTCACTTTTAGAGCAAAAAAAGGTGCCCCCCCCCCCACACACACAAAAGAAAAAAAACCCCCACAAAAACAAAAACAAAAAAACACTCTTCACGGTGTGCGAAAATACCCCCCCCCCCCCTTCAGAGTCCGTACAAAAAAAGGTGGCCCCATAAAATTCTCCTCCCCCAACCCCCAGTTAAAAGTGAACAGTCCCTAAAACTTGTTAAATACATAATTGGCCTATGAACAACAATAACTACAACATCAAGGCCTGGGAAATCACTAAATTGTCTTGTGAGATATTTATAATAATAATTATTATTATTATCCTCGTTGTTGTTGTGTTAAATAATGTTCCTAGGCCTACTACAATGTGGGTACTCTGCGAGTATACCGCCCGCGTTCCGACCCCGGTTCCGACCTGCCCGACTTCCAGTGCGGGTAGGCGAATAACCCCCAGTGACTTGGCTGTGGACAGGTCCCTTTTAAGGTTAAGTGCAAGTGAGTTTTCATTGGTTCACTTGGCAAGTGAGTTTTGGGGCAACTCGCACAGTAATTATATTATAGGTTCCGTTATAATCCAAGTATATAAGATGGGCATAGTTTGATATAGGGGGCAGCACCTGGGGCTGGGGTAGTAGTGTACTAAAATTATTTATGTGGGAGCGGTGCGGGGACCGTCTATACACCGGTATATGAATGTAGTGGTCCTGAGGACAACCACCTTTTGAAGCGATTTTTTATTTTTTAACTCTGCCCTTCTTGTCAAATTAATCCTTCACTTGACGAACGGCAACCTTTCCGCTTTTTCCCAGGGAAAAAGTCGAAGACTTCTTATCGATCTCAATACCCGTTGCAACCCCCATAATAATTGTACGCTTAGCGTCTACTGACTCCTATACTTATTGGCTCGTTCTCCTTATTTTTCCCGGTGACAAACATTTTCACTTATTCAAATCGTCCTAGATACCAGTTCTGTACACTTCAGTTTACTGCAATTTTGTAATCTGTTCTCAACACTTACACAGTCTGTAATAATCCATTGGGCGTTTTAAGATAGGCATTCAATCGGCGCCATCGTTCATGGCATGTTCGACGCATTTTAGTTCCAACACAATCCGCTCCGGCGCTACCGTCGGCAACACTTCCGTAGTTGCATCAACTGACACCAGGGGCGCTGTTCACTGACTGAGTGAACAGCGCCTAGGCCCGGGTAGGGTGTGGGGGGAGAACCAGGCGGCTGGGTGTTGGGTAGTTCATCGGCAACTGTTTTTCTTTATTCATATAACCAAACACTAACCATAGCAAACCCTATACAAATCGTAATATCTAGCGGGTAAAATATCTTGACTATATGAACGCGCCCACCAGCAGTCTGAGTCATAAGACCCAGAGTTCAATTGTTACACAAGCGAGGGTGATGCCCCCCCCCCCCGCCCTCTTATGGAACTAATTGATTGAGGTGTTTCTTTATTCTCACCTCTAACAGGTGAAAAATAAAGATATTCGCCATCTGCTGCTACATTCATGCAATCTGCGCTGAATTCCGTTCCCAAGAAAGTCCTTTCCCTCATCATGTCTCAGGCATACAAACTAAACACCGGTGTTCTAATGCCCGCCATTGGTTGTAAGTACTTACCGAATATTGTCTCTTTTGAATGGTGGAATACAAGTTTTACAGATATTAATTGTTGCACTGCTTATTTATTACATTTTTGCTTTCTAATCACAAAAATCAACAACTGCAAACTTTTTAAAATTCTAGCGCTGGACAAAAAGATCAAAAGTCGTTCAAGCTTGTCTTATTAATAAATTTTGGTATAATACCTCTTATTTTTTTTTAAAAATTCTAACTCTTTTACTTCCTTTTTACATGCATTGACAGTTCGTTTGTGGCATACTATATCTTTATTTCTGTGGGCATGAATGCGTAGATGGAACCTATCGCCTTAGAGCAGATGTCCATCGCTGTATTGATACTGCGCTCGCTGCCGGGTATAGATCGATTGGTTAGTAGGCGTTTACAACAAATATGCATTGTTTCTCTACTATAGAAGAAAATGCCCTGCATGATAATCTACTTCTAGAGTCATATCACATGTCATTGATTAGAAACCCAATAATCCGCATCCTTTCTTAGAGTTGGCAACCCTAAGAATATCATTGAACGTAATAAAGCGAGGGATGTATAAGGAATGACATACAACCCTGCTAAAACTGATATGGAACTAATGCCTTTGCCTTATTTTGTGCAATAGTAACTTTATGCCTTTCAGATACAGCAGCTGTCTATCGCAATGAAACGGAAATAGGGAAATCCTTAAAGGAACTCCTTCCTAAATATGGCCTGACTCGAAATGACTTATTTATCACAAGCAAATTAGGTAATTCTATGTTTTTTAAATTTACTACATAGTATTTTATAGATTACTGGTGTTCCAGGAAATTAAAATGATATTGAGTATTGAGATAGAAGCTGTCATACTGACATTATTCTGGTAAAGGAAATACACGTCTTTTTCCCTCCAGGACCCAAGGACCAAGGCCCTAAATGTAGAGAAGCTGCATTGCAATCCCTGAGGAATCTGGACATGGGTTATTTAGACCTCTATCTCATACACTGGCCCGGTGTACAAGGTATTCAACCTAACGATCCGCGCAATAAAGAGATGCGAAAAGAAAGCTGGTTACAGATGGAGGATCTCTACAAGGAAGGTATCTATTGTATAAAAGGGGATAACTTGTGTAAGGCAATTGCCGATTTTTTTTTATCACGGATGGGATATTTCCAACCGTTTTTTCTGCTTTGTACAGTTATAATAATAATATAATAATAGATTTTATTTCCATTTCACAGTTACATATATATTAAATCAAAAGAATAATGGAAGTGGAATACTGTCTGTGCTATTCACAGCTCTTCCGAGTACCCCGTCGGTCGGAACATATAAGAAGTTATAAATTGTTACAGTTGACTAGTTGGCTAGCTGACTATGCGTAATACAAGAGGATAAGGCGTACAAAAAGTGTACGTATATATACATGGGCGGGTGTGCAAGCACCCTGACCGACCGTTGTCGGTTTTCTCTAATCTGTAATTTGTCGTATAGTATAATACTGTTGTGGGGCTTTAGCTTTACTGGCTAGTGAGATCCACCGCGTCTGTCTGCCACTTTGTAATAATAGGATAATACGATAATACATGGATAGTAGTAGCAGTTGCGGTATAGTAGGCTTGGTCCCCAGTCATGAGGGAGTTATATTAATTATTCATTATATGTATTAGTCGTCTACTTGTCGGTGGCATAGTGGGTGCCTAGATATTGCTGGAAGGCCTTGTAGTCTGGTATGCATCTTGCTTTACCATCAAGACTGTTCCACAGAGTGGGTGCCTGGTACACAAACGATTTCCTGAATTTTTCTGTTTTTGGTTTGGGGACTATCAGTGTGGGTCCTTTCGATAGTGTTCTGAGATTGATTTTTCTTTTGTCTAGTTTGTCGTCTATTTGTGTGTCTTTGTATGCTTTTTGTAGCAGGTGCATTTGTCTTCTAATGTGTGGTAGTTGCAAGCCCATTTCTTCGTGTAGATGTTCGACGTTTGTTCTTTTGTGTAGTCTGAGTGCGAGTTTGATGATTCTGTTTTGTATTGTTGTTATTCTGTTGAGTGTCTGTTTTGGTGCGACGTTATAAAGTGTGTCTCCGTATTCTAATATTGGTCTGATCGTCATTTTATATAGCATTATAATTGTGTCTTTTGATAGTGCCCTTGATATTTTGGTGAGGGCTTTGACTCGTGATTGAGCTTGTGAGATCCGTCTATCTACATATTTTTTAAATGAGAGTGTATTGTCTATGTCTACACCGAGGTATGTGTATGATGTTGTGTTTTCTAACTTGTCTTTGTTTATATGTATATTTGGTGTGTTAGTTTCTGTGGTGTTTCTTGGCTTGTTATGTATTGTCATGACCTGGCTCTTTTTGATGTTCAGGGAGATTTTGTTCATCTTGCACCAGACTCCCACTCTGTGGAGGTCGTCCTCCAGCATTACATTATTATCAGCGGCATCCGCTCCCGACGCATATAGCACTGTGTCGTCTGCAAAATATTAGTTCCCAACGCTTTATCTACTGGAATATATGGGGTTTGGGAAGGTATCTGGGGTGAAAATGTACTTTGAAGCCATTTTTAATCCACACTCTATTTATAGTCTGTTATATGGACAAATGGCAAAAGTAAGGAGCACATGACCCATTACATGATCATCACTTGAATGAAAACGTAATGACATGCCTTTGATGTCAATGATCCTTAAGTTAATGTGTAACTATAGGATTGTTGGTCCGACAGACCCTGACAATGGGGAGAAAGACGGGGGGGGGATGGGGAGAGAGGAATCGGAGGGAGGGAGAGGGTGGGAGGAATCGGAAAGGGGGAGGGGAGGGGAAAAAAGAGGGGAGGGGAAAAAAGAGGGAAGGTGGGAAACCTACCTGTTCCTAACCGTCCAAAGGACGGTACTATGCTAGTTTATATAAGGTTACATGAAATGGTGCAAAATAAAAAGTAGCACAGGCAATTCTAAATGTGATGATCTTTCTCTCCGGTTCATTATATAGATTGCATGTATTTTATAGGAAAACTTAAAGCCATTGGCGTATCAAACTATAATGTGAAACACATGCAAGAACTGCTCGACTTCGCCACCGTTAAACCCGCCGTACTGCAGGTAACTAATACATATCCTATGGTTACATCTGAAGTGTTAATTATAATTGTTAGATTTCTACTAAAAATTGTTGCTATATTGAATAATTAGACCCAACCTAAATCCTAAACTCCGTAAATAACTCCAATTGCTTAAATAAAATACAAAGTGACTGATTTACATAATGTAGTTGATGTTAACAGATTGAGTGCCATCCCCATTTGCAACAAGAAGAGCTCATTAAATATTGTCATGACCACGACGTACTGTTTCAAGCCTATTCATCTCTTGGAACCATGGCTGAAGAGAAAAGGGTAAGACTTATGGTCGTGCATTTTCATTTGTATTCTAGCCAACAAGAATGAATCAGATACAATTTCTTAAAAAGACAGCATGGTTGTATTGCTGCTGTACCACCGACGTCCGAGGCCGAGGTCACCCGTCATCGAGTGTTTCGACCCTACTATGTACACTCTCGGGATGGGGGGGGGGGGGGGGGGGGGGGGGGGGCGGGCATAGTGGGGATCAGTCAAAGCCACGCTGATGCCCGCTTTGCATCCTATATATACACAACTTCAAATTGACTCATAAGAATGATGAGGTTTTTGTACAAAGTCAAAATTACACACGAATGATTACTTTTGTATACTACTTGTAAAAGTATTATTTATGATCATGAATGTGAATATTGACTTTTTGCTCTCCAGCTTTTGAAGGACGAAACGATCAGTAAAATTGCTTCAGAATTAAACAGATCTCCAGCTCAAGTTCTCCTGCGTTGGGGAGTGCAGAAAAACCTTGGTATGTAGTTATGTACATGTATAATGCAATATATGTAATTTTTTAAAAACTTTAATATGACATCGTTTCTTCACATTTATTTATACATTCTCGATTATGCATTTATCAAAGTGACACTTCTCTCTGTTCTGGCCTTTAATCATGAGTAACAGAATTTCCACTCAATTTTCTGGTATCTGGTACTTCTTAACCTTCCTAACTAATCCCTGGTGATATTAAAACTATGTAATATGTATATTTGGTCAAAATAGTGAGTAAATTCATTTCGATGTGAAGGTTAAAATCCAAAGTGCCAGTTGGGTTGGCATCTATAGAGTTATGTATCCCCAGGTCATGGCCCCATGTCACTATATCTTTTCTGAGGTGTGGTCACTGATACAGGGTGGTGATTGGTCAATAAAATTAGTTTCTTGGGGCATGGAGTCAGCACCTTATGGTGGCTAAACCATTCCCTCTGGGATTTGAAATGAGTAGAGGATTCTGACCCATTCATTACACATATTCAATAATCATTGAATGAACACAATGTTGGTACTCAATACTTCAGATACTGTTATACCTATTGTATATTACGCAGTAACACTGAAAAAGTTTCAAGAGATTTCATGACTACTCATTTAAACTATCTTAGCCACTTTAAAGTCCTTAATTGTTGTATATTTGTAGGTGTGCTACCTAAATCCACGAATACCGACCATATCAATGACAACATAAAGATATTTGACTTCGAACTGAGTCTGACTCACATGGATGATATTGGTTTACTAAATTCTGGTAATCATTATGCTTGGAATCCTGAACGCATTCACTAATGCTCATCGCTACTGATGGAACAAATAGAAACAATCTGGGAACAGTTTAACAAATCTGGGGAACTTGACAATATAGATGGTCATTTAGATCCTATCAATCTCAAACTGTTGAGTATTTGCCTCAGACTCAGTTGCAGGTCTTCCGCCCCTGTTGTCTGCACTCAGCCAATAAGCTATCGTACTGGTCATGCTCCTCATGAGCTCCATTGTGACAATACTTTTTACTATTGTGCTATAGATATCATTTTCATATCTTAAATCTTTCTACATAATCAGTTAATCTTAAATGAGTTAATAGAATCCATCAGTATTGAGTAAGCAAAGCTCCCGAAACGTTGAGAACAATAAGTGACATCCAACAATTCAAATCGTCGTCTCTGAAGATTCCTAAACATCCAATAGGTCCTCTACTCCACCAGTTAGTAGTGAAAACTCCCCATCGGTTTTTTATAAGCGTTGCAGACAAAACTTTTAGGAGGGAGAGGGAGCGGCAGACTCCCATGTGAATGTAAATAAGAAAGTAGGATTCTAGATCTGACGTTATAAATGGGTATGACCCAATCTTTTGTACTGATTGATTACATGTGACAAAGACTTGAAGAAGCGGGCTGCATATGCGGAATAAAGTGAAGGAGTAGACATTATTGGTATGTTTTACCCTCCACCACTGGATATCTTGCCATTGTAGGATACAATAAATACACCGACTACTAGAATTGATATTTTATTTTCGTAAACAGCTTGATTTAATGATTGGCAAATGCTTTACTTGACTGTTGACATGTCGAAATAAAATATACTGCAAGCTCCAAATGGCATAGATCTATAAGTTGCACACAGGCTGGATTAGAAAACCATCACAAATAGATAATAAGATTGTCATAATCGCAATTCTGGAATATTCCTTGCTTAAATCTTAGATGCTGTTTAAAAATCAATAAAACTGGTTTGTAAACAAACAATTCATAGCGAACGCTTTTTCTATTCAGAATAAAAGCAGTCACTATCCATAAATGTTTTGTAATTTACGGAATAAGAGTGGATCTAATCAAATTAGTTGCAGTTTAAGTCTCAAACTTTCATTACATACGCACAACACAGAAAATGCCTTCAGTACAGGATTGACTACATAGAAATGTATGATACTATGACCTATGACAGCTAGATTAGTAACTATATGGGACATCTGATCCGAGTTCGCAAGTCTAAACAATAACAGATCCAAGGAAAGGTAATATTAAAATGTGTAATATTCAATAATAGTAGAAATCGTAATCATCCTGTGAAGTTTAAAACCCTATAATATTTGGCACTAGAGAGAAAAATAACACTTAATATTTAACATAATATAACCGAATATAATCAGTGTTTATGTGCATCAAAATTCGATAAGATAAACGTTTTTTTTCCAGAGGTGCTTTGCATAAATAAAGTTCGTTTTCAATAAATATTTAAATGTGTACCTAGGAACTCTGCAAACAGTCACGAAGTAGAGAGATAGGAAAGGCACTACGTTGTATCAGTATCTAAGTATTCTTCAGGAAAGCCCCGTAGAGAAATATGAAATACCCTGAATGTAGTACCCCAAAGTTGTGTTGACTCAATTACATCTATAATAATGAATGATGGTAAAGTGATGTTTCCACACCAGCAATCCAGAGTCGCCGTACACGTTAAGAAAAAGCAGGTAACAATTAATGGGTATCCCAGAGAAAGAACTTTTTGCTAGAGCGAGCTTGACTAATGTAGAGACAAATAAGTATCATATACACAGTTAATTCACAAATATCTCAGTATCACAATATCTTGTAAACGAGTGAAATTGACAACTTCAAACTCTACACTTCAGTGATTAACTCATTAACCCCTTTGTTCCAATAAATCCGAATTATATTTTTTCCAATACAATTGATGAAAAAAATAGGGTAAAGTGTTCAAGTACTTCAACAATTCATTTTCCTTTATATGAAAATTATGGGATATTCCACCATTTGATAGTTATAACATTTCCCTTTAATATCCAACATTCATATAACTTATTTTTCAGGTTCATATACCTATATAATAATCCTATTCATAATTAAAACAATAGATATCACACCAAATATCTAAGTTTATGACCAAGATAATATACACTTCAACTTGTGGGTATATAGATCCCAATCCCTACGTCCCTTCAAATAAATATCATTACAGTACGAGTACACAGCTGAACAAATGCATAATCTTAAGCTCTGGCTTCACAAAATTCTCTTATTCGACATCGTAACTCTGAGGTCATAAATAAACCTGGAGGAATGTTTTGCCACGTTTCCATTAAAGTTCAAGTTCCCGAATAATCTCAATTATATTCGTTGGATTGGTTTTGAGATGAAAGATAAAAAGACCAAGCAAGCAACGGCCTTGGAATCGACACCAACCACATGGCAAAATGCCTCAGCACCATCACCATTAAACACAAAAACACTCATTGCTAATGTTTACTTGATATCCCATCAAGCTCATAGCGATGCATAGAAGTGTTCTGCAACAAATCATGCGCTTCTAAAAAGCCAGGCCATAGGACAGTGTAAATCCAATTTTCCAGTATCATTGTTCCGCCCACTGTTAAAAGACTGCTTCAGACGTTCACGTTTTACAAACATCCATCAACGTTTGAATATGACCAAGACGGAAAACTAACTGTACTAGTAAAAAGACAAAATGCAGAGTTTCCTTGGGTGCAAAGTTAGCTGTAAGGGCACCAGATTCAAACCCTTTCTAGCCCAATCTAACTCCACAAAATAACCAACATTAACTATAGCATATAACATTTTGTCATAACAGCGGTACGTAATATGGAAACGTGTTTAGGACACAATCTTGAGCTACTATGTATTGGACGTTTGAACAATATCACATTGGAAACATTATAGAAGGCTAAGATCTCCTGAAACGGCGTCCACAGCATCATTTTTCCCCATTATACCAAGTACCGTCATCGATCCTGCAGCAATCTGTAGATAGTTCAGAAAATAGGGAGACATGTTGGTAAGAGAAACAACCATACTATAAGGTAAAACATATGCAATGATGATAATTTACACTGAAGATATAGTAGCCTCAATCCATGAAGAAGAAACAATAAATGTCCAAGGAAAGTTCAAGTTAAACTTTACCTCCGTTTTCCCCGCATCTTGTACAAGGTAGTGTGTGATGTGAAGCGAAGCTGCTTTGGTAGCTAGTTCCATTAAATGGGCCTGACCATGACCTTTCAGTACTATTTTGGTCTCACTGGAAAAACGTTAAATGACCCATTAGATGTGTACAGTCATTTCTCACATTCCTAATGAATGAACACAACCAACATGGTAACATCAAGTGAATGCTAGACAGGGGCATGTAATGAATGCAAATAGATAAGAATAAAGTTTTTACCCGAATTGTTCCCATTGCAAAAGCATCTCTCCGTGCTTATGCTGTTCGTGGAGTAACTCCTTATACAAGCCTATCGCAGCGTGTCCAACTTGTGCAGCTATTTTTCCGACCCCCATTCCTAATTCATTGTTTACGATAAACACCATTTTGTAGAAATCACTCGAGTCCAAGAATCCCTCTGCGGTTGGGTCCTCGTCGGAATCAGTAAAGGTTTCATCGGCCTGGTTTGAATAAATATTATTGAAAATCACATGCCGCACCAGACGCGGGAATGGGAAAATGGAACAAATAAATCGAACATTTATAAATCAAAGTTCACCTACCCCAAGAGGAGCATCACTAACACCTTCAGGGCTATCAAGAAGCCAAGATACTGCAAGATCTGCGCTGCAGTTACCAGTGCGGAATAGTGCCTGATAATTGTAAAACATGGGACAAAATATTAATTGGAATAATGAATCATTATTCAAGGACATTAAAGATGAAGATCTATTACTACAAGTAGGTATATGCCATATATGAATACTTTCACTTACTCGACATGCTTGATTCCTTGTATAACCCATGGTCATGACGACTGTAACAAGTTCCTCTTTTGGAACAAAACTACTTTCACCGGAACTCATCTTTATCTGCAGATAAGAAAAACGTTAGTTGAAAAAAAACAGTGGTCGATTCATAATGCGCAAGTTTCGACGCTATTTTCGATTGGGAGCTATTTATTTTTAAGAAAAGGTTCAAATTCACAGCCGATAATTGTAGCATATCTGATTAATACATCATGACGTTTGTGTTAAGATCTAATTAAGAGTAGGCCTACGGGTAGGCATATCCAGTATCGGTATCGGTATACAATGCAATGTTAATGTGTCTATAAATGCTGGGCATGGAAAGGAACTGCTACCGGTACCTGATTGTTCTGATTGCTAATAATTATATGCAGCATAATGCTGTTTGTAATATAGTCACTATAGAAAAGGGACATATACATATTAATACCGGTATAGACTATGCCAGTCTATGTAGGATACTTTTAACTTCTTATATGTCTCTACTCTAGCTGCCACAGTTCTATAGTCTATACACTGAAACATAAACATAGTTAATGCCCACACTGCACCCATATAACGTTAATAATACTAGGTCTGATGGGGTCTGCTGTCTAGGCAAAATCTAGCTGTCTACACACCTATGGCTATATGCACCAGTCCTAGCTAGTATAGCTACGACTGACCCACTGAGATGGATACTATCTAATCTAGGCAAAGCCCATCTGGCATCTGTGTGAAAAACATTGGTTTCATATGGTAATATGGCTTGTTTATCGTTCTATTCTAAGCCGTCAGACTAAGGCTTTTTGATAACCAGCTTCGTTAATTGTATTATATTAGAGCTATACATTGTATGTATGCCTATAGCTTTGAAGTTTGTATAGCTCTGATTATATCAATGGATCTCTTATGTTATGGTTATGCCTCATCACCAGCCCATGAGTAATAATGGGAGCAATTAAGGGCTGCAGTGGGGCTGCAGTGCTGTCTGCATGGTGTAGCCTATACTAGGCCTCGACTCCCAGCGAGGCCTATCATTTAAACAGCAAATCACCCCGGACTTTTTTGGGGCACAACGGTGCACCCCCACACCTTCAGCAAGTCTTTAATGAATATAAATAAAAGTGAAATGCGCTTAATTTATTATGTCCGTCCATGCCGTGCCCTTTAAATCCACGTTTTTGTAAGCCGAATGAGGCACTGGCGGCCTCCGCATGCATGTAGCCATGTTGACCCTGTGGGCCAGATTCCCGTGTTTTTATGAGGGTTAACTGTCCGTCCCCGCTCCGGGGTGCGGGAGGATACGGGGACGGAAACTCTGTCTATGCATGGTGCAGTGCCAAGTCTAAAACACACTTTTTGACGAGTTTTCATGCTGCGTACAAATATTTATAGCCATCTGGCATCAGCAGGGTTTTCCCTGGTAAGAGAAACGAGTTTAAACAGTGACATCAGCTAGCATAAAAAGATATAAAACGAGATTTGTTGCAAAGGCAGTGACGAAATCAGATTCAGAATGGTCGAGGAGAAAAAAATTAGTATAGTCGAGCGATATTGGGGAACTTGGAACCGGGAACAGTTTACAATAGACACACTCTTTACCTGATTAGAGTTCTTGCGATAATAAACATAAGCTGAATTAATACAAATAACTATGTTCGAAATCAAACAATCACATACCTTGGTAGTTGAGTCTTCAGCTCAAAAAATGTACCAGTATATTATGCTAGAACTTGAGCCACACCTAGCACACTCTGCAATACCAGTTATCACGCACTTCAGCACCTGTGGTAGATGGCCAGGTGGCGCCACGTGTGCATAGCTATGCGCTGCGCATTACATGGTAGGCCTAGGCCCTATGTGTGTTAAAAAGTAGGTTTCAGAAATTGCAAGATGTGGACTTTTTTTTTAAAAATCAGTTGTAACTATAGCCTACTGTTGCAAGTGCTAGGGCCTATAATTATAGCCTTATAGGGGTGAAGTAACGTAAAGTGCCCTATATCCGTCAGGGTCTTAATACCGTCACAGCAAAAAGAAGGCTCCCTTGCTTCTGCCATATTGCCTAGAGACCTAAAATAAAGCTGCCATACGGTGTGGGTGAATCTTTTCTACAGATTTATTACGAAAAATGGCATATTAATGTCGTTTTTGTACTCAAAATGCATGGTCAAAGTTACCACCCCTCGTGGTGACCATGTTTATGCATAGAACAGGCTGGATATAGCTGTAATCAAAGTGTGATTTTAGTTGGAACAAATGCATAAACTTCCATTTTGTGAACGCCATACACACTAGAACTATGTCCTCTATGTCATTGCAGCTCTGATTAAGAGGGAGCATTCATAATTTGGAACTTGTAGTCATTTGTATTAAGTGACGATATTAGGTCACCTAAATTTGCCTGATATATCAGGCATTTTATATATACAGACACTCATGCTGACGAAAATAAGACATGGGGTACCTATTTCCGTCACTTGCAACTTAGATACCCTTAAAATGCCCTCCCAGTTTCATGTTTAGCATTGCATTGCTCAACATATATTTCATTCATTCCAATGTATCAGAGTTCATGGTGATACCAAGGGTTCTGTCATAAGTCCCCCTGCCCCGCCCCCTGACGATATACAGACACCCAAACTGACGAAAATAAGACATGGGTACCTATTTCCGTCATTTGCTACTTAGATGCATTTGAAACGCCCTACCAGTTTTATTTTTAGCATTGCATTGCTCAAAATATATCTAATTCATTCCTAACTTATGAGAGTTTATGGTAATATCAAGGGTTGCGTCATATGCGCTCCCTGTTGGCAAGCAGGAACATTAGAAATGGTGGTTTTAAAAAACTGACGAAATTAGGGCACTTTACGTTAGGGTTTGGGGGCATTTGCCCCCCAAAATTGTAATTTTTGGATCAGAATCAGCCAGTTTCATTTGTGTTTAAAGATACAAATAAAATTATTTAGGGGAAAATCTCAAAGGCAAATTTAACTATTTGACATTGAATCAAAATCTCCCTCAAATGATGAAATCCCATGTATACATGTCCAATGTCATATTGGATTACCAGATCAATGGGGTATATACCTGTAGGCCTACTTCCTGCAGGCAGGCCTGCCAACAATAGGACAAATGTAGTCCTAAGGCAGCATACCGTACTTATTTTAGATTTCTCATAACTGCTCCCAAGTGATTGTCCATATATTGTCTAAATGTAAAACAAACATGAGAGAACTAATGTCAGCACAAACATGTGTGAGGCCCATATACACTCAAATTAGGGAGTCATGGAAACAGCATTTAGGCCTATAAGCTCTTTTAACGGCATTTTACAGCAGTAACCACAAGGTACTTTTGGTTGTAAAAGAAATTAAGGCACTTTTGGTTCTTAAAAATGGTTTTGGCTCTTCAAAAAAGGGCACTTTTGGTTGTAACATAGACAATTTTGGTTGTTACACTTATAACAGAAAAAGGGCACTTTGGGCAGTAAAAAAGAGCACTTTGGGTTATTCAGAAGGGCACTTATGGACATTTTGAGGGGGGGGGGGGGGGGTCAGGATGTCGCCGACTCCCCCCACCCTTGGATCCGCCCCTGCATTCACAACGAAAGTTGACACATATAGGCCTTAGACTTATATCATATAGGCCTAGGCCTAGCTAGGCCTATGGCCTATATGCTCGTTCTCCAGTTTTGAAATTGGACCCATTTCAAAGATTTGTTCTTTAACATCAAGGAGATTTTCTCGGGCTCAAAGGACCGCTTTTTTAAAAAAAGAAAAGAAAACAGGGATAGATCTAATATAGGCTAGAATAGGGCTTCATAATACCATAACAATTTTATATAAATGGTATCAAACGGAATCATTATTTTAATGATTTGACCTCAATGAACAGACAATAAACAGACAATTGAACATAGGCCTACAGGAGTGGTTCGATCAGTGTTCTCTGATTCAGCTAGAGCAGGCTAATGTTTAGCAAGATATGAGCAGTCACTTGGTGTCACATTGGTAATCTCCTTGGCTGATTTGTGTGATTGTGCCATGCTCACCTGCTTTTTCGCTTTTTCTTTCTTTATTTTTCAAAATGAGTTTATTCAATATAGTGATACGGTTTCGCCTTTCGTCCAGTTGCTGACTCATTAGATGAAGGGGGTCTTCCCCCTGGGGCTGGTCATCCCACAGATGTTCGAGTGATGGTGATGTCGAATAGGCCATTGTACTTTCGCCTGATATGTTATTCGCTTCTTAATAAAGACTTAGAGATATTCGCCTTAGTTGCTTCTCGCCTGATAGGTAAATCGTCAGATTACTCGTGAGGATACTTCTTAATCGACTAGGAGTGTTGGTAGAATAATGGACAAGCTCTGTCTAAGTTGCCAGCCAGTTTTATTCTGATTCTGGTTATGACAATCACAGCTTTTATAGTAAAAATGCGGACCATAAGCAGGCCAATCAAATACAGTACAATGCCTCCAAGTAGTTGTAATTCGCCATCTAAGTACATTCGTCAGACAAGTACATTCGTCATACAAGTACATTCGTCATATAATGTTAGAAAGAGAAAAGGCGAATCGCCAGAGGGGCGAACCGTCACCTGAGATGACATCTCCAGAAAGTTAGTTATTTCTTAAAAACAAGCGAAACGTCAAAAGGACGAATAGACAACAAATACTATTATTTTGACTCTATAACATTATCCCCCCCCACTAGCTTTCTTGACCCGTAAGAAAAGATAAATATCAATACTGTTCTGGAAATCAGCTGCCACAGTAGTCAAGAAGCACCGGAGATAATTGTCTCTAATCACAGTTCAGCATACCTTATTGTTCATCGTCTCTGCAAAAATCACACAGCAAAGCGTCCATTGGAATAATTCGAAGGGGTAGATATGGTGGAAAACGTCCCAAGTTTTAAAACTAGTCACTCTAGAGAGAAGCAACACTAACTAACACAATTGTTCTCTCAATCACATGTCTTCATCCTCTTCCTCCAGCCTGTAAGTGGCAGACACCTCTTGGGTGTAGTGAAAGTGTCCCAGCATCCGTCGGCACTTGACCAGGGGCGGATCCAGGGGGGGGGTTCGGGGGGTTCGAACCCCCCCCTTGGGCCCCATGGTGCCCTTTTTGCCCTCCCCCAAAGTGCCCTTTTCCCGCCCAAAAGTGCCCTTTTTATCCGCCCAAAAGTGCCCTTTTTATCCGCCCAAAAGTGCCCTTTTTAGCTGCCCCAAAGTCCCCTGTTTTTCTGCCCCAAAATGTCTTTGTTCCTGCCCCAAAGTGCCCTTTTTCCCGCCCCAAAGTGCCATTTTTTCCGCCCCAAAGTGCCCTTTTTCCCAATATAAAGTCTATGGCACTCTATGAGGAAATGGCCCATTTTTTCACATAGTATTATTAACCAACATAAAACCAACAACTAATGGCTACTGCTACTGTCCCAAAGCTTACTACACATATAGTGCACTGGCAAGGGGGGGGGGCTCAGTGACATCCTGATCCCCCTCAAAATTTTCATAAGACTTAGTGCCCTTTTGAATAGCCCAAAGTGCCCTCTTTTACAACCCAATATGCCCTTTTTCTGTTGTAAGTGTAACAACCAAAAAGTGTCTTTTTTTACAACCAAAACTGCCCTTTTGAACAGCCAAAAATCTTTTTTAGGAACCAAAGGTGTCTTAATTTCTTTTACAACCAAAAGTGCCTTGCTGTAACAGCTGTAAAAGGCTGTTAAAAGAACTTATAAAATGTTGTTTCCATGACTCCTTAATTTGGGTGTATGGGGCTCACACATGTTTGTTCTGACATTAGTTCCCCCTCTCATACTTGCTTTACATTTATACATCATAATGGACATTCACTTGGGGGCAGTTGTGAGAAAATTAAAGTGTGATGCCTTACATTTCTCCTATTGTTGGCAGGCCTACTGACAAACCCCCATTGATCTGGTACTCCAATGTGACATTGGATACATGTGATTTCATCTTTTGAGGGAGATTTTGATTTCATGTCAATTCATTTCATTTCATGTAGTTAAATTTGCCTTTGAGATTTTCCCCAAATTATTTTTTTGTATCTTTAAAAACAAACAAAACTGGCTAATTATGATCCAAAAATGCACCCAGAATACACCATTTCACTCCTTCACACGTTTTACAATTTTGGGGAGCAACATGCCCCCAGACCTTACTTCACACCTACATCACTTGCATCATGTAGCCATAACTGGTTTTTAAAAATAATTCCACATCTTACAATGTGCATACAACTGCCAGTGTGTGTTGTATGTTTTGTGTTTCTTAGGTCCTTGCAAACTGGATCCCTAGTTTTTGAAAGTCAAAATAAATGATAGAAAAAAAAAAGAAAAAAAAAAGAACACTTTCCATGTGTGATTAAATACTGTATTTTGTGCTTCAAAAAGTGCCAAATGCCTCCAAATGGCACCTTGAATTTCTGAATTTCCTGGGGGGAGCATGCCCCTGACCCCCCCCCCCCCCCAGTCAGTCAGATCTTCAGAAAATGCACATTAGGCAGGTCTACAAATTTGTCATTTGTCATATCTCATTAGAATTTATCAACTCCACATTTAAAATTGCTTTGGTATTTATTACTAATATCTATTCAGTTCTGTCTATTGGGCCTAGATTTAGTTTGTGAACATGGTTGTCGAAATAAGTATTAGAAATATCTATGGACTCTTCACTATTTATCTGTGACTAAATACATTTTTTGTGCTCCCAAACGCACCAAATGCCCCAAAATTGCACCTTAAATTCCATTTTTTTCCAGGGGGGCATGCCCCCTGACCCCCCTAGTGCTTTTTGTGCCTTGGCACTTCCACAGCCAGGTACACCCAGCCTAGAAATGTCCCCCCACAGCCAGTGACCCCTACAGGCCTTGACATGTCATTGTCAATATCTATTATAATTTCTACATCATCTGTAATATAATAAGCAGCAATTACAAAGCTAAAATATTGTTAAAATACATACACTAAAAAAATATGCTCATCCACTCAAAATGCAGCAGAATTCACCATCTAAGGTGTATGTTTTTAAAAATTCCCCGAATGAGAACCCTCCTGGACCCTCCTCTGGGGGGCTTCATGCCTTCAGCACTCAGTCCCCAACATGTGCCCTTTTCTCAGACCTGAACCCCCCCCTTCAGGAAATCCTGGATCCGCCCCTGCTTGACCTTGCTGCGGTTGACTCGCCGAGGGAAACCAGGCCAGTCAGGGAGATGTGGTGGTCCTTCTGGATTGGGGGAGGGAAGAAGAGGGTCGATAGTCTCCCACTTGAAAGTACGCTTGTAAGCAAGCTTACACACTTGCGTACCTTCCAACAATTCCCAAGTCTCGTCTTCTTCGTCCAGAAGGATGTTGGTTGGCACTATCATAGGGCTGCACTGGGGCAGTCCTAACTCCGGTCTAAAAACAGATCCACTCTTGAGGGAGGTGTGAGGGGGAGGGGCAACGTCTCTGACAGTCTCAGTGACCAGCTGGTTCAGGCTATCACAGGTCCTGGGGGTCAGACTCCACTGCAGCTGGCGTTCTCCTGGCGATTGGCCTTGGGGGGTAGAGGGGGGAGGAGGGGTATGGAGGACAGAAGGCTCTTGTCTGACAGGGGGTGGGACTTCCTCCAGTGCCAGTTGTCCACCTGGCGACTGGGACTGCTCTGGGGGGAAAACAGGGGGGGTGCGGACAGGGGAGGTGGGAAGCACAGGCAATCCGCTCTTGGCTGGCGACTGGTCAGCATCAGGTGTGGCCGTCTCCTGCGGCCCCTCGTCTTGTGCTACTGGCCCGTTGAAGGTGGTCTCAGACGTCACTAGACCTACTTGTTGGGGAGGCAGTGGCGAAGCAGGCCTAATCATCTTGCTAGCCACTCTCACAGCTCTTGGGGGAATGGTGGAGTCAGTCAGGTCTGTCACTTTAACTACTCCCGGAGTCTGGCCAATCGCCTCCAGGGCGAACTCCTGTAGCAGCTCGTCTTGCACCGGTGACTCGGCCCTCGCAGGTGTCACTGGCTCTACCTGGGGACGGTAGGGCTGGCGAGTCGGCTGAGGTGGATACTTGGGTGAATCGGCAGGGGTGGGGGTTGGCTGTACCCTCTGTCCAGCTGGGAAATCATGAGTACATCTGATTCCCTGGTAGAAAAACTCCGCCTCTTGTTCTGTGGCGATTCGTCCGGAGAGCGGTCGCCGACAGGTGAGCACTAGCACCTGAACCGGCCCAGGCCAGTCTAGCCTCTGATCTTGATGTACATTCTGGCGATGCTTTATGAGGTCTCGCTTTCTCCGGTTGTACACAATCTTTGGGCAGAGATCGCACTTCACGCCCAGGATCAAGTCATCATGCTTGTCTCGTTGGTGTTCCTCAGCCTGGCCCCTATCTCTGGTGACATAATCGCAGGTGGGGTAACGACACTCATGTAGTTGCTTCGAAGCCATGTCGAGTTGAACTGAAAAGCCACCTGAGCCCCGATCGCTTTTATTGTTCTTGCCTGGTACTTTGTAGGAACTGCTACTAAGCAACAAGTCCCCTGCACTGGCTTCAAGCTGGCCGCCAGTCCTCCCCGCCACCTCTGCAGTCGGCCTCCCTGCCTTCTCTTGGTCGTTACACAACTGCTTTATTTGATTTTTTTGGTCAGAACATAAAGTTTTGGCATCCTCTTTCTCTTTTCGTTTCATACTCCTAGTTATTGTCCTTACATGCCCTTTTTGCATTTGGATGTTTGGCTCCCGCTCTCGCCTTTCGATCCTTAGAACAGGCGACGTGACGTCATGGCAGGTCGCTATCATAGCTCCGCGCGCGGGACCTGTATCAGAATGTATCTCATTGGTTTGAAGCGTTGCTAGGTGACTCGCCGCCTGCGGTCGGCGCCCGTCTCGTTCTGGAATTAGGTCACTGTTGCTAGGTTCCCTTCTCGTAGTCAAGGGCGCTTCGCTCGGCTCCTCTGCCAATGGGTTTTCCCCCGGCGACCTAGTTTCAGTGTTGTCATAACATACACGGGTGACTCGCTCCCCCACGTTGGCTGGTTTCATGACATTTCCATGTACTACTCGCCGTTTTCTGCCTCTCTGGACCCGGTATATCATGTCACTGAGAGCCTCAACCACCAGCCAGGGGCCCGTCCAATACTGGCGAAACTTGGGGGACCGGCCCATCTTCTTTATGGGTTGGTAGATCCAAACAGACTGGCCCTCCTGATACTTAGTCTCTCTAGTAAACTTATCATAGTAGTCCTTCTGTCTTAGCTGAGTAGCTTGCATGGCTTGGAAGGCAATTGAATGGGCTCCTTCCATCATGGTGACCATGTTCCTCACATAATGTTCTCTCGTCGTCAGTTCCCCTCCGGGGGTTGGGTATGCTACATCCCAGGGCATATTGGCTTCCCTGCCAAGGGACAGGAAATTAGGCGAGAAGCCAGTGGTAGTGTGTGTAGAGGCCCTGTACGCTGCTGTCACAAAACACACCCACAAGTCCCAATCGCTATGCTCCTCGTCCACTAGGCCTGTTAACATGGTGGACATCGTAGAGTTAAATTTCTCCGTCTGGCCATCGGCCTCTGGGTGGTATGGTGTGGTTCTCGTCTTGTATATCCCCAACACCCTAGCCACTTCTTGGAACAGACTAGCCTCAAAGTTCCTCCCCTGGTCTGAGTGCCATATGAGGGGGGTGCCGAAGCGGCAGATGATTTCTCGGACTAAGACGTCGGCTACTGTTTGTGCTGTGAAATCACGAATGGGAAATCCCTCTGTCCACTTTGAGAATAAGTCAGTCACCACCAAGATGTACTTGTTGCCTCGTTCAGTCTCTGGTAAAGGGCCAGTAATATCCATGGCCATCTCCTCCCATGGCCCCTTCAGGGGGCGTTCCCCCATCTTAGTTCTCCTCTTGTTGTTAGGGCTTTTCCTCTGCTGGCAGGGCATGCAGGTAGAGACAAACAGGGCATTGTCCTTAGTCATATTCGGCCAGTAGGCTGATTTCCGGGCTTTGCTAAAAGTTTTGTCTCGGCCTAAATGGGCCCCCAGAGGGCCCTCATGCACTTGTTTCAGAAATTCCTCTCGGGCTGACACGGGGATGTACACTCGCCATTCTAGGCTAGGGATTGGAAATTGCATAAAAACCAGTTCCAGTCGCGCCCAGGTATGCGATCACGTTCGCCTGGACACTCGTCCTTCTCCACCGCCTCTTTGAACAGCACACACAGTGGATCGTCAGTTTGGTGTTCTTCCACCCAGTTCTGTCCTACATCCCAGGTAATTACTCTCAGACGACTCGTGACTATTTCCTCCTCCTCATAATCAACTCTGTGGCACTGTCCACAGGGGATTCGTGAAAGTCCATCCGCATTCCCATGTCGTTTTCCAGCCCTATGTTGTACAGTAAATGAGTAGGAGGCGAGTTCTTCCATCCATCTAGCCAACTGACCCTCGGGTTCCTTCATCTCCAACAACCACTTGAGTGCACTATGGTCGGTTCTGACTGTGAAATGGCTTCCCACTAAGTATGAGCGATATCTCCTGATACCAAACAGGATGGCTAATAGCTCCTTCCTCGTGACACAATAGTTTTTCTCTGCTTTAGTCAGGGATCTGCTGGCGAATCCTAACACCATTTCCCTGTCCTCTATACGCTGAGATAACACGGCTCCTAAACCACTATTAGATGCATCCGTATCAAGAGTCATAGGGAGATTGGCGTCTGGGTATCTCAGGATAGGTGCTGTGCACAGTCTGTCTCTCAGCTCTTCCATGGCTGTCTGACACTCTGGAGTCCATGCAAATGTAACATCCTTCTTTGTTAGTTGAAAAAGTGGGCTGGCTATCGTGGCGAAATCTCTGACGAAGGACCTGTAGTAGGAACAGAAGCCTAGGAAGCTCCTCAACATCTCCCTGGTAGTAGGGATGGGCCAGGACTGGACTGCTTCTATTTTCGACGGGTCAGTCTCCACTCCTTCTCCTGAGACGACATGCCCTAGGAACGCAACTGATGTCCTGAATAGTTGGCACTTGCTGGGTTTGACGACTAGCCCTGCATGGTCGATTCGCTCTAGAATCACAGCCAGACGTTCTGCGCACTCCTTCACATCTTTCCCAAATACAATCACATCATCCAGGTAGACCAGGCATTGGTCTCCTACCAGTCCAGATAGCACAGTGTCCATTAGTCTTTCAAAAGTGGAAGGAGCATTCACTAGGCCAAAGGGCATGACTTTGAACTGGAATAGCCCTTGATGAGTACAGAAGGCGGTTTTCTCCTTACTGTCTTCTTCCATCTCGACCTGCCAGTAGCCACTCGCCAAGTCCAATGTTGCAAAGACTCTAGCCCCATTCAACATGTCCAAGGTGTCATCCATTCTGGGTAGGGGGTAGGCATCTTTCTTCGTAATCTTGTTTAGGTCCCTATAGTCTACACAAAACCGCCAGCCCCCGTCTTTCTTCTTTACCAGCACCACTGGCGAAGCCCATGGTCCAGAAGCAGGTTCTATAATTCCTCCTTTCGCCATTCGCTCCAGTTCTGTTTCCACTACTTGTCTCCTATGAATGGGGACCCGTCTTGGTTTATTCCTGACTGGTGGGTTGGTGCCTGTCATGATATGGTGTTTTGCCAGGTCAGTCCTTCCTAGTTCTTCCCCTTCCACAAAGAATACATGCAGGAATTGCCGATAGAGATTATCAATTGTTTCGGCACATTTCTCCACTAGTTCCTTATCCGTCTGAGCCCACAGATCTTTCATGAGCTGCTCCTCTTGCTCCTGCGTCCTCATTCGCCCAGGTCTATCTCCTGCTGGTGGGGGTTTCTCTCCCTCAACCCAGACGGCCATCTTGCTTCCCTTGGGCACACGAATGTCTTGATCTCCATTGTTCAGCACCTCAGCCACACTCCCCCTGCTTGGGAAGTGTGTACAGACCTTGCCACTCTGAGGTCAGGAACGAATCCTCCATCCTCCAAGATCAGTACTTGGTCCTCATCCGTCCTAGCTGTCCACTCGACCTTCATCATCATTCTGCTACCCGCTTTTACAGTAGTCTCATGGGCAGCATAAGCATAGCCTTCCAGTCTCTCAGGAGCCACTGTCCCATTGGTTTCCAGCCAGATGATACCGCTGCCTGTATCCACCTGGCCTTTCCTACTCCTGATCACATCCATACCTAGTATGCCTCCTTGGTCCAATTTAGCCACAATCACTGGCATTTGAATTTTCAATGTCCCAAAGTCCACCTCAATGTCTGTTTCCCCTAACACATCCACCGGCATTCCTCCAGCTCCAGTTATCCTCACAGGGGATGCTCTCAGAGGGGGTGATTCGTTCATGCTCTGCCAGACTTGCTTGCTAATGATGGTTGTACACGCCCCTGTGTCCACTAGCCACTGGATCATGACCCCTCTACATCGTCCATCTACTATCACTCCTGCTGTGGAGGGGTCCCATCGCCCTTGTACCGCGATCCATCCCTCCTTCCCACCGGTTATGCGTTGGACAGGATCCCGGTTGTTCACTGTCCTTGGTCGTTTCCCTGGGGTTGCTGGCCCTCTACAACGGGCAGTCTTGGCCGATTCGGGCAGTCTCGCTTGAAATGCCCCATTTCGCCACACTGGAAGCAGCCCCTACTCCTGGGTTGACTTCTACTGGTCTCTAGACGTTCTAGCCGCTCCAGGATCTTCTCAAACACTGTCTCCATGGGGTCAGCCCTCTTAGTCCCTTCACTCACAGCGACTCTGATCTGGCCTTTTGGTGTAGAGTACCTGTCCTTTTCGGCTTGGGTGAAAGCTTCAGCATAGAGGGCAGCAGCTCTGGCCTCAGCGAATGTCCCTGGTCGAGCTTGCACCACCCATTGTCTCAGTCGTTCATCACGTAAGGCAGCAATGTAGGCATCCCTACTCAGGTCATCCCTCACCTCTCTGTCCACTCGTGGGTATGCCAGGCGAATCATTCGTTCAATGTCATCAGCAACCACATTCACATCCTCGTCTTTCTGTTGCCTCCTCAGCCTCAACTGGGTGCGGTACAATGCCAGCTGGTCAGCAGGTTGGTAGCGTTTCTCTAGTTCTTCCACCAGCAACAGGTAACTGTTTGGTGCGTCTAAGTCGACCTTTTCCAATACAGCAAGGGCCGACCCATCGAGGCTGGCGCCCAAGTACAGTGCACATTCTTTGTCAGTCCAATCATTTAGGTCGGCAACTACCTGGAAATGATTCAGGAAATCGCCCAAGGAGGTAGAACCATCATAGATGCGAGGTGAAGCTTTCACCTTTCGTCCTGGCCTGGCCGTGGCGATGCCTCCTCCACTCCCTGGCTTTGGCTTGGTATCTGGCTTTGGTACTTCGTCCAGTACCCTCACCCTCCTATCTTGAGCTGGCTGAGAGGTCCTCCAATTCTCATACTGTCTGGGATTCACTGTGACTTCCAGCGACGGGGTTAAGGCGAAGGGATGTGGATCCGTCATGGATGAGGAGGATCCGTCTTCCTCCAGGGCATCACATATCCCACCGCTGCCACCAATGATACGGTTTCGCCTTTCGTCCAGTTGCTGACTCATTAGATGAAGGGGGTCTTCCCCCTGGGGCTGGTCATCCCACAGATGTTCGAGTGATGGTGATGTCGAATAGGCCATTGTACTTTCGCCTGATATGTTATTCGCTTCTTAATAAAGACTTAGAGATATTCGCCTTAGTTGCTTCTCGCCTGATAGGTAAATCGTCAGATTACTCGTGAGGATACTTCTTAATCGACTAGGAGTGTTGGTAGAATAATGGACAAGCTCTGTCTAAGTTAGCAGCCAGTTTTATTCTGATTCTGGTTATGACAATCACAGCTTTTATAGTAAAAATGCGGACCATAAGCAGGCCAATCAAATACAGTACAATGCCTCCAAGTAGTTGTAATTCGCCATCTAAGTACATTCGTCAGACAAGTACATTCGTCATACAAGTACATTCGTCATATAATGTTAGAAAGAGAAAAGGCGAATCGCCAGAGGGGCGAACCGTCACCTGAGATGACATCTCCAGAAAGTTAGTTATTTCTTAAAAACAAGCGAAACGTCAAAAGGACGAATAGACAACAAATACTATTATTTTGACTCTATAACAATAGCTTGCCTTCTTGGCAGCTTTTTATAGGGCCTACAATACCGTACTAAAACATGTCATTTTTTCGTTTCTTTTGAATTTGTTCTTGTTTTACGTATAGGCCTACTTACATTGTATTGATTTGATTTGATATAGAAGCATAATAAAAGTGCTTTATTGATATTGATAATAATTAACAATGCTAATAAATCTCAAATGTATGAAGCAACATATATTTCTTTCCACTGATTGAGAAATATGGGAGAAATATTTATCAAGTTAAGTAGGCTATGTTAAGCTCTTATTAAAAACCATGCCTCGTAACCCTCTTTTGTTTCGATGGAATCGAGTTTCCCATGTAATCCTCTACAAATATAGGCAAGTTTAGGCCTACACAACATGGAGCCTGGGTGTCACATAGAAACAAATTCATAAATCCTACACTGAACATTTGGATAATGGTGACATAATAAGTGAAATAAACTGATTTTAGGCCCTATACGAATTTCGGGACAAATTATTTTTTTATGATTAGACCTAAGCCTAAGCCTAGGCCTATATTAATGATGACCACTGTCCACTATAGTGCTAGGTCTACCCTAGCCCGAGAAATTCTGACTGGCTCCGCTCTATTTTACTGCTGGTCGCTACACCTCCGTAGGTTAGGGTCTGGGGGCCCGGGCTATAGGTCTACCCCAGTCCACTTGCTCCCGTGTGTTATGAAAACCATGTGGAGCCAGAGGGTAGGCCTAGTCTAATAATTATCGAAATAACTTGGAACAAAATTGAGTTTCGTTGTGTAGGCTATATATTTTATTGATGAATATGACAGATATATACTATTAATCAGCGCTTAACTATCACAGAACATCTGTGAGAGGTGTACATTACGATAATTGGGAATTTTATATAGACTGTGGTATTTGTAGCAGTTCTTGCTTCAAAGCACCCATTTTGAGGCTACATGTTGGACCCAGGTCCACTCTCGGCCGCTCTTCCCTCTCCATGATAAAAGGCTTGTGAATATTTCCAGTCTCCAAGAAAGTACTGATGCAATCTCTGTGAAATAAATATTACAATCTTTGAGATTAACATGTCTTCGTCAATTCTGCAGTTTTAATTGGACAATGCAACATTATCCCTGAGAAGTTGGATTTTAGAAATAGGCCTAGGCCTAGGCCTAGTGTCCTATATTGTCTATTTACCACGGTCACTAATTAATATACGATGGACGATGAGATATTGCCTATATGATTATGCTAAAGGAGAATAAAATTAGTTTAACATGGATACAAGTGAGGTAGGCTAAGTGTGTGGGCTATATCTAGGCCCATATGCATGGGTCATTATTTTCCCGGACGCCATAAGGCTCCATAGGGACAACGCCCCCATGCATGGAGCAACCTTCTTGCAAGATATTAGTTTAGCTTGCACTGTATGATAACATAGAATGTAATGAGAGCCGTGTCTAGGAGGCTTTATACCACGATCGGGGGTTGTACACGCTGCAAATGAGTGAATATATGCCATGGTGTTTTGTTGAAAGGATCCACGCGTGAAAATATGAACTTTTTTTGGCCTAAATCTAAGAAGCATTCTCATTGGTTGAGGTTAGACTCGCTCATGACATCATGCCTATTCGTGACGTCATATGCCTACGTTTCGTCGTAGATTAGCCAATCAGTTGTATGCTTGTCTAGCGCCTTGGTATCCAAAAACCAATATGGCGGATCATTCAAGTGAAGCGAGGTAAATAAATAGTTTGTTTATTCATTTATTGTACAATATGAGATCGTGGTATAAAAATAGGATGTAACTCGGTTAGTTTCTGACTTACTGTACACAATGGCCACTCGTTTTTTTCGACCAGGGATCTCACTCGAAGCCTGCAGCTTCTCGTGAGATCCCTGGTCGAAAAAAACTCGTGACCATCGTGTACAGTAAGTCAGAAACCAACCTCGTTACATCCTATCATAGTATACGATGCCCACCAGTTTTTACCGACCTGAGTATCTCTCGAGAGGCCGCTAGGCCTCGAGAGAGATACTCAGGTCGGTAAAAACGAGTGGGCATCGTATACAGCCTCCTAGACACGGCTCGAGTTACATTCTATTTTTATATCATGATCTCATATTTAGAAAAAAGTCAGAAACGATCTCTTTATTTACCTACTTCGTACAATGATCCGCCATGTTGAGTGACAACTCTCGAAGCGTATGACGTGACGAATGGGCGTGACGTCACGCGCAGCGCAACGTCGCGGTTCATTTTTTACTAGGGGGATTCATGGAAAAACAATGCCCGCGTGTTGAGGTGTAAATTACGCAATCCACCTTGTATGAAGGAGGTGTTTAGAGGTCAGATATGTTTAATGAATAACAATATAAATCATTTAAGTGTTATTTCACTATAGAATATTAACAAAATTTACTGTTGTATCAGATCAAATTTCACCTGGTCCTCCCCTAGCTAGTACAGTACATCGGGCATTGACCAATAGGAAGCCTCTAAATGAATACGCCTAAATTCACGCGTGGTGCATCAGCGACGTTATACGATGGTCGGATTTCACTCTGTTCCAGGGTGTACAACCCCCGATCATGATATAATATATAGGCTAATTTGCTGTATTTTGAGTTAATGGCATGTCTACATTGTGTCTGTATGGAATCTGTTTGCGAAACGATCGAATAGGCTACTGTCAGCAACATGTAGGCATATAATGATATTAAAGGTTTAAATTGCAACGGTGAACTGGTAAACTATTTGGGCCTGTAGCGTGTCGCTTACTGCACAAAGTTAGGCGTTGGGTGCAGTTTTCTTGTGCCCCAAAGTTTAATTCAAAAAAGCTAAGTTAGGACTACATTGGCAGAACATGATTATTAGCCTACTAGCCTAGGCTCTTCATCTAATGCAAGACTGTTACAATAGGCCAGAATACTATTTTGTATTGAGTAGCTCCTCTATAATTTTACTGTAGGCGTATTGGGTCATTAAAATTGTTCTTGGTAAACCCAGGGAGACTAGGCTATAGGCTAGTAGGACTACCTTATAATAATAACCATATAATGCTAAACTTACCTGTCACCTGTGTGAGTTTTTGTCACGATAATTAGGCCCTACTATATTATCATATTCAAATATATTAATGATCACACTTTCGGCTATTTTCCTTGTTTCATCGGGTCACTTTTCCTCAACTAACATAGGCCTAATATTATTTGCTTGTGAGGTCCATTAATAAATGCATTATGTTATGCCTCCGTCCATTCAAAACTACTGACAGCGGTGGGATTCGAACCCACGCCTCCGAAGAGACTGGTGCCTTAAACCAGCGCCTTAGACCGCTCGGCCACGCTATCGGATACTGCATCCGCAGGCAAGCCGGGATTTGAACTATTATGTTGCCCCAGTGGTCGACTACCAGTGTACATATTTTAAGAGTCGCCCCTATGACTATTGGTCTGACATACTCCGCGGAGGCTCCGCACTAGTGAGAGCTAGGCCCTATCTATGTGTCCCGAGCGCAAGTATGGACTAACATCACGATGCATAGGCCTACTAGGGGCCTACTCACTTTGAATTCGATATCTTATATCATAGGAGAGATGAAGCTTAGTATTTTAATTCAAATCGAGATCATTATTAGAAAATGCATGCGTCTCAGAGACGCAAAAGAGAATCAAACATTTATACCAAGTAGCAAAGCAGACGTTCTGAAGTATAAACTGTAGGTATACCACTCTAAGCTATATTACTATGAAGTAAACCTTGGTATTTGGACCTCTACTTATAAATGAACTGAGATCAACGACCGAATCAAAAGCTTATCTATTTTACTAATATGTGATAATGTAATATATAATACGTATGGCTTGTGGTAAATAAAGTGACATTCTATCTTTCAGTTGTTCATACACATAGCGGTGTTCAATCTGTTCACTTCTAATCGATCACTGTATAATTCATTTTCTTTCCTTGATATATTGATTATAAGTTATAGTTCATGACCATCATACATTATGCAAATGATAAGTAAGTTTACTCATATTATTACTGAGATATACTGCCTAAGCTATATATTGCATTTAAAAAAATATGAACATAGAAAGCATGGATAATAAAAACTGATTCTAATAATCAAACAACTATTATTACGCAAACCTTTTTTAAATAAGCCCAGAATATGGTTTAAATTACAAGTTTGAAGGGAAACAATACCTTTTTGATGTGGTATATAATATTTATGTTCCGAATAACTAGAGTTTTAATAGTGGTCAGTTTGTGAATGAAACTGAATCAAACATTTATACCAACCAAACATTTATACCATCTAATATAAATATTATTTATACTATATAATATAGGCCTAAATATTATACCTAATAATACTATATTTCTTTCATATTATAGTCTTCACTATAGAATTCAACCACTGAACCTTACTTACCTATACCATTACAAAACTTACCTGCCAAACTCTTCCCCCTCAGTCAGTGTCTCAGGCAAGTTATGTCCGCTCGTCTCTGGTAGAAGAAAAGCCAGCATCGCCCCACCGACTGACAGACCGGCTGCCAGAATCATTGGCACCGGTGGATAAACTGTTTTCTGTAAACACGACACGTTTTCTTTAAATTCCTCAACTAAGAAAAATATTGACAGAAATGTTTCCCTGGTAAGTTTGACAAGAAATACACACAGGGCTATAGGAGATGCGCCCAGCAGTCGACCAACTTCGAAATTAACACAAGTTAGGGAGAGAGCTAGATCTTTGTGCCTAAATGCCCGAGATGTGAGTGTGTTTAATTATATAGTTGAAGTAATCACCAGTGTGTTGTACATGACTGAATACGGGTGTGTGTTTATAAAGACCTTTTCTAACGACATTTACACTTTCAAAGGAAATGAATTCAGTGGTAAATTATTTCAAATAGCACCAACCGACATGAGATACTAAACATTGTAATTATAGATCTATTTGTATTGTTAAAATATTCTGGCTTTTTTACACCAACATGTTCTATACAAGCCTATAGATTCATAATTTCATTTCATTCTTTTGATGGATGAAGGACATCAGAAGAATGAGATGAAATTCAGATAACATTATTTTGAAATGTTGTCCAATATGATATTGAAATGTTTCTATCGCCACACAGCATGGTAATTTATTTAATTGCATATAATACAATTATGTATTATAAAGTAATGTATTACGGAGGAAATGAGTCTTTCTCTATCATAACATTGCCTGACATATTAGTGAATGATAAATATATATTTCATTGATATTATTAGGTTTTTATAAATATCAAATGGAAAGATAAAGCCACCTGAAACAAAATAGGGCAGAAGCTGCATGGATTCATAAAGTTGAGGATTGTGTATTGGGTGTCGTACGTTTCGGGCATATTTTATTGCCCTTTATCGAGGAGGATTCTTATAAATCAATTATTAGGCCTACATGTACACATTTATATCTAAACGGTAATAGATATAACATTAGTTATTTAGCATTTATGCTACAAGTTCTTACCATATCCTTGACACTGAGTCTGGCAAGTAAACCCCCAAATCCACCACACATGAAGCCCAGACCAACACCTGAGTTGCGAACGTCAGTCGGGAAAGATTCAGCCGAGTACACAGTGATGCTGGCGAATCCAGCCGCAGCAACCAGTTTGCCCACCATGGAAACCGCTGTCAATCCAGCCATTTTGTCTACAATATAAAGTTGTATATTTATTTTTTTCATTTCAAACCGGTAAACAAAATGCACTCTTCTGTTTCCCGAAACTAAGAATGTTAAGCAAATTGACAGTATACAAAATCAGAATGGTGTTCTCAGGTGATATGTAACCTGGTTTGATTTTGAAAATGTTTATTCAGGTAAATATATGACAAAATAGATAATTTGTTTTTCTTAACATAAGCTAACCTAATTCTAAATGTCATTTTAAAAAAAATATTTTTATTGGCCTGATACATTTACATTCCGCATAAAAGACGCATAACCTGTAGCACTGGTGATTATTTTCATGCGTTGCCAAGTTGAGGTATGTTCCAGATAAATGAGTCACAAGTCGCAAAAATGCTATTTTTCAAAGTGATTTATTCACAAGAACCCTACTCAGAATGTTTTCATATTTGGGGTGTTCAGCGCTGTCAGTAGCATAAATATATGTACCAAGTTTGATGACTGTGTATTTCATATATTCATGCATATCTGAGGTCAGGAGCATAATATGCTCCTGATCTCATATATATATATTCCACCGAATTTACCTTCTTTACTATAGTGATTGACCATTACGAAATATCCCTAACCTTTTTTTCACGCATACAAATATGGAAGTAGTTGTTGGATCCTCTAGTGTTTAATATCATTGGAATCTGCTTCACCCTGTCTTTTTGAATATAATATCTCAAAAATCATTTTCTGCGACTTGTGACTCATTTTCCTATAACAGATCCTATTTCATTTACAACGACAAATGTAATCTAAATCAGTGACCTATACTTTATATTAACCATTATTAAATTATTTCAGTACAATCAATCTACAGTCGTTCATTGTTTACCATAAGATACACAATTAACTCGACTAAGTTTTCAATATGTCATTATGTATTTCTTTTTTATTATCAGATACTTAATTCTCTTTGATTTCATGACTAAACACCGTCAGAGGAAACCATTAGTAAAGGTTAAATCATAATGCTCCTTGCCCTAAAACTAAACCTCCACCTGACGCGGCGTGCAACTAATATTATTCTCATAGTCATAATAACTCTGTTGAACACACCTGTAAATTATAATTCCATAGACAAGTAGCTATCCCTCATCGAAATCCTATAACCTATACTGATGGTTTGTGCCCCGCCCGCATTCAACTATAGTCTGATTAATCTTTGCAATCTATTAAAATGATGGTGAGAATGTATAGTTAAGAATGATATATAATCATGTCATACAATATTGTCGATAACATTTTTAATGCAAGAGTATCAAGAATACATACTAAAATATTGATAAAATACCATTATGATAGCGTCTTCACACCTGCCTGCAGCAACCCATAATTCATCTCTCTTCGCTGTCTCCAGTTTTTCTCATCTGTTGTCCCTTTCTTATACTCTGGCCAATCCCCATCAACTGAAGTTGTTTCATCATGATGATAAGACAAATCGTTCACGATTTTTTCCACTACTAAAACTTATCTTGATGGTAACGGCAATTGATCAGTGACTGCAGCTATCTCTGTTTCCCTTCCCTTCCGCTACACTTCTCCATTCAATTATCAATCATATGTATTTAATATATTGTACTTAGGCGGTGAATCATTAATTGCACATTTTTCATGGCACATGGCATCTTGACTGAATTACAAATCTGTTTTTTACTATTCGGACAGGTTGTATGAATTCAGACAATGCATGGATTGGTGATTGTATTGTTCAATCAATCATTTAACACCTATAATAACCAAGCATCTTGGGAATCCTCATAGTCAGAATTCCAGAAGGCGTCGTTCTTTAGAATGAAGTGCATGCCTGGCTCACAAAATAACACGAAGTAATTAGATTTATACATTTTGCTGTTTTGCTTTTCCATCAATGAAAATCGTATTTCATCACGTGGGAAATACTAATTATATAAAGGTGGGAAATACTAACTATATAAAAAGAATCTATCGAGAAAAATAGGGCCCAGTATGCAGTCCTGTCGAGCTTATCACTTTTCGAAATATTGAAGTTTGTGGGTGGGTTGGGGGGGGGGGGGGTGATTATGTAGAATTACACCTGCAACACACTTACCTGGATTACCAAGAAAAGGAACTGAGCAGATGGAGACAAACCCCTGGGTGAGTAGGATGGCAAAGGTGGGCCATCGTCTGCCCACTCTATTGATAATTGTGAGTACGATAAGAAAAACAGGAAGCTCCACCGCACCAGATAAGAAAGTCGTCAGGTACATGTTACCACTCACAGGTCCCATGTGAGAAACAGCGGTATGGTACGCAAAAGAATCAGCAAACCTGGAAAATTGTTTTGATAAAAACGTTCAATTTTAAAGTTAAACACCCAAATCCATCTTATTGACAGCAAAGATCGGTTTCACCCAGTTAGATATAGCTACAGCTACACTTGTAGATATGGCATGGAATGGCATGACATTGGACGTTTTTTGGTGGAGAGTGAGTTCGGAGAAAGATTATTGTCCAAAATATATAGAGAGAATATAAGAAATTATTTGATTTAGTTTTTAGAAATTATTTAGTTTAATTTATTTTCTTATATTTTCTCTCCCATACAAAATTACCCCCTTTTTTTCTTCTCCCCCCCCCCCTCAAAAATAACCCCCTTAATTCATCTCTAATAGACTGTCTTAAATTAGCTCTCATACGTGCATAGAACATCAAGAGACAATCAAGTGACACACCTTATTTTAGAATCAAGTGAGATTTTCTTACCATATAAAATGTAAAATGCAAGTTTTTATCCTGAGATTTTTTAGCAAAAACAAATCGATGAGGCACGGATGTCTTTTCAGACTATTTCTATATTCATCCTGAAAATTAAAGAGAAAACATAACTCCTTTGATAGAAGAGGAAACTTGCAACACTCACGCGATTGAAACATTCATCAAGTCACACGGGTGTATAGGCAATCTTATGTGTATTTGGTCATCGTCTAGGTAAGTTGAGTTGGTATCTCTTATTGCATACGTGTGTCCCCCGGGTTGTGGACCATCAATCATTTTGCTTTTGATGAATAATAGTTTTTCCCATGACAGGATTCTTTCCCACATTTAACCCAATCTCAGTGCTGCCCTTATCAATTGACCCTTGCTTGTAGCTAGGCTTGGCAGTCAGGTGCCCCGCTGCAGGCAAGGGCAATGATTCATTAATCTGTAAGCCTCAATCTGCGAGCAGGCTGCCACCAAGAAACGTTCCTTGAATTGAGCAATGGTCGTTGCGAAGTCTAAACATTTCTTTAGATTTCTGGACTATGAATTACGTCTGCGCGGAATTGCCTAGATTGAAATTCATGGAGAATTTTATGGTCGATAAACTTTCAAATTCAGTAAAAAATAACAGTAGCCTTCCCGATGACCCTCTTGTATATATACCACAGACAGTCAGAGCCGTAGTATGGTTAGAATAACAGGTATGTCCTTATATATCCACAATCTGCTGGAAAGTTTTTCTTTAAAAAATACCTGCTGGAAAGTTAACACAACGAGAAATAATATAACTTAAATTACTACATATCAATTTGGATAATGGTGTTAACAATTTGAATGTATTTTAGTGCGTTTGTTATGGGAAACCTTCCATCACACATATTTACCACAAATCCGATATAGGAGAACCAGCTTCAAGGAGAAGTTAACACTTACGTCCTTTCTATTCTCTTCAAGTTCGAGATCAGGCGGTAATTCCCTGCCATTAACTTCCGCCATTCTCCGCAGTACCTTTGCCGCGTCCTCATAGCGGCCATGGCTCGAATACCAACGGGGCGATTCTGGAACTATCCTGGGTTGAAAAAAACATAATTAAGTACTCTTGAGCGCGTTCTAAGACATCGCTCCTATAATAAATGGTTAGGAGGACCAACAGAATCAATATAGCAGAATGTTGCCATCGAATTAGTCGGGATCCACAGTTTCCCATTCTTATAGCAAGCATATGCCATGCTATTCTTTTAAAAGATATTATCAATAAATACTCGAACACAATCCCTCGTGTGTTTATTGAACACTAAGACATATATATCTGAAGACATAATATGATGTAGGAATACTCAATAACAAACTACATGCATAAAAATATATAAAAAAATATATATATATAAAAAAGACTACATGCATTGGAATCTATTTATATTCTTTCCTGTATCGATGCTTCTAAGATAGTAAGAAAATTGATGAAGATATCTACCAGCGATATATAAGTAAAATGACCACAGGTAAGGCCAGGAGACATTGCAACTTCCTATGGTCCCTCACTGAGTAGGCTATGCCAGACAAAGTCATAATGCCGCAGGCATACCAACCCTGCACAAATATACCAGCTCCCATACGCCTACTCGGTCCTATGATCTCCATGACTGGGAAGAAACAGATATGTGAAAAACATATGGCAGCCATTCTACCACAGATATAAAGTGCAATTTGAGAACTAACACCCTCGTCAGAAAACAAGCTTTATTCTTAGTTACCCACCTGCTGTCAGTGGGCTACAGGCGCCACAGGATAAAACATACACTGAGTAATTGACATAAAACATCACGATTATAGTTTAACTATAAATAATAACCAACTGCATTATCAAAGGAGGCAATACTCCAGTACTTAAGCAGCTCAATTTCCTTGAAATGATTTAAGGAACGTAAAATGAATGAACTCAAGTGGCGTCTTTATCCTAAATTTTCTACCCAAGGAGGGGGCGACTTCAGTGCCCACTTGACTACCGTACATGTTTTGGAAAAAAAATAAATGATGATGAGGAACATGCGAGAACTCACTCATTACAAATGCTGTACTGTATGCCCCAGCCACTGCTGTTGCATCAAAGAAACGTAGCACCAAAAACATGGGATAGTGTGTTGTCAGTGCGGCAGACATCCCAAAAACAATTTGAAGAAATAAAGTAATCATCAACGTTCTATGTCTACCAAACCTGCAAGATTCAAAGTAGTAATGGTTATAAAATTATTCTCTCCAATATGTCTGATTTTTCACATTATAAATTTAAGCAATGATTTACCGACTATAAATCTATAGAATCTTTAAGTCTTCGGTTCGAGGAAGACAGTTACAAATAATGTGAGTACGGTATGATAAATCCTCAAGCAATTGCATTATGACACAGCGTAGTTACCGCAGGTGTTATCCATATCAGACACATCTATCTTCTCAAGAGGAAGAACTTAAGAAAATAATAAACAAGTTCTTATGGGACATCGAGAATGTCTACGGAACATATACACGATTGGATGTCTTTCCAGAATCGTTGGAAGATTCGAAATATCAAGTTATACTTTCTACTCAATGTCGATCGAGTATCAGAATCTTCTGGTGTTTTCTTATCTTTAATCATTCTAGATGACAAAAAATAGTTTACGAAGATACAGTCATTGCTCATCATGTTAAACTGCAGCTAGCCTACCTGTCTGATATTGCACCAAACACTAAACTGCCAGTCATAAATCCAGTATAATAAGCTGTCTGCACGTATGCAAGTAGTCCCGCCTTTTCACAAACTAAGCCCATCTAAAATAAAAAATTGAAATGCCAAATTTCGCGAGCGTATAGCCACAATTTCACATGCGTCCACATCCACACCATAAGTAGTTACGTAAGAAACATTTTCTCTAACGTAAAAGCTACAACATGAGGGGGAAAGGGATCAATTACATTTAACAATCTTGACACCCCTGATTAAATAAAACTTTTAAAAATAATATCTAGCCTGCATCTATAGAGCACTACTTCAAATACAATTCCAGCGTATGTGTATTCTGTACAGATCAATAGTAATCACGTAAACATGCTAGGAGATTGCCAAGCTTACATCACTTGCCAACGTTGACTTGAATTGAGAGTTCTCAAACACCCAAGAGGAGCAGTTTTTGGTCGCTGTTTGAGCCGTGATCCTCTGGCTCCTGTTCCACCTCTCCAACTCAAGATCGGTGTATTTGTCATAATGCAAATCGTACACGTTACACCTACTAAATGCTGAGTTTGGTCCTGGGTGAGGTTGTTCAACATTTCTGGGTTTAAATATTACAAATTCGTGTAATGAGCAATTGTCTTTGATGCTAGGGATGGCAATACAGCGCTGTTCATAATGTGTGAAATTCTCCAGCCGATCCACCGCACACCAGTGGTTCTGATCGCCGGCAAAAAATACCACTGCAAACTCTTGCCATCCTGTGAACAAATTGTGATGTTGATTAGATGGTATTCTCATCAAGCTATATATCTGTACGATTAAACAGTCGGAAATAACATTCATAACACTTCGGTGAGTTGTATGCTGTAATGATATTTGGATTTGGCTTCAAAGTGCATGTGGAACCATTTTACATTCCTTCCAAATAGTTAATTATTTTTATTTTATGTGCCTGCACCTATGCCCAATTCATTTATAATTGAGATGTCGACAAGGTACCTTTAGCGTGTTAGTACTATTAACAATTGTATTGGCCCATACATCATGCATGTCAGACACTGCATATATCCTAATAGCCTAAAATGTCACTAAAAGACTGTCAGCCAAAATGAAAGTGACTTTTTAGCACACGTTGAATAACTAATATTTCCTGTGCACTATAAAATATGCCCTTTTCTACATTAAATAGCACAACCATGTTGTCTCATGTTTGATTAGACAGCGTCCATGAAAACGTCAAGTTATACACGTTCTTACCGCAATAACCTAGAAAGAAAATGACCTCAAGAAACTGATAATAACAACCAACGTTATTTACAGCGATCCCCTATAGTGTAAGGTCCCTCAAAGATAATGGCACTCAACAGGGATGGGCAAAATATATGACAATCTTGCCTTTGGTATTAAGCAGTTGATAGATTAACGTTCCATAACAACATAACTTCTTATTAATCAGAACACTGTTTACAAGGGTTTGCGTGAGATTAAAAGAAATTCTCTTTTCGCCTTGTCTTTTGATTTACCGAGAAATTATCTTTATTATATATATACATATATATATATATATATATGTATACAGAAGAGGTTAGTTGGCAATTTACAACTCTTTCTAAACTTAAGTCTCCTATCAATCTGTCGATATGCGCAGAAGTTACACCAATTAGCTAAAGGACGCGACATACTAAACCGACTGACCGACGGATTTGGGATTTTAAACAATCCGTCGGTTGGCCAAATATTTAACATGGGTGCCTTTGATTGGTTGAACGTACACAATGAGCCAATTTCGGACCGATTTGAGTGCTTTATCCCATGGATCGTTTACCTGTTGGAATAGCTACCAATCCAAGAAGTGCATAGAGAACCATCTGATATATGCCAAATTCTCCAATTTGGCACAGAATATCATCAAACAGCATCCTTGCCGATTATCGTCCAACCGCATAACGAGGCTTCCCCTACAAAGAGAAAAATTATATCAAATTTTGTTCTGAATAAAATATGGAAAGAACACGATTGATTACAGCTATTATGTAATGAATGAAACGCATGAAATGAATTTCCATGAATCGGGACACTGATGACATAGACACCTGTTGAACGCTTGAACAATCGAAGGTTACATACATTTACATATAGTAATGGCAGAGCATCTAGTAATATCCCATAACATAATATATGAGAACATGGTATAGCGGTGATTCAATTAGTTGCCTCGTCCGCGCCAGAACAATATGAGAGAGATGTAATGAGGTATATCAAGTTTCACCCCAAGCTTCATTGACATTTACAAAGAATCACCACTAACCTCCACCAGCCTGAGGATTACCTGACAACCTGAGTAATTGAAACCATCCAACATATACACTGGCCTTGACCACTATAGGTCACTTACAATGCAACACCTACATATATATTATTGTCAAATAGAGGGCAATATTTTGTATTAGTCTATTTTACTTCCTGGATTATTCTCAGGATTGTGGACAGTTTGAGTTCGGTTTGAAGCATTGGAGGAATTTGACAAACTGAATAAAATATAGTATTTGGGTCGCAAATAAAGGTTTTAAATTGTGGACACACACTGGTTTTTTTTGGTTTTTTTCCCCCTACACCGGGTATTTATTCCACCATAATTTCGCATTCATCAGGTCTTGAGAGTCAACATAGCTTGATACACTTGCTCAAAATGGACCAGACATGAATCTGATCATTCATTTCCAGTACAAAATCATCATTTTTCACACAATCGATCTCTAATCATAGTCAAAATAGACCTACATGATACACCTTAATCTCAAAATAAACAAAGCATGAATTCGATCAATCATTTCCAGTACAGAATCATCATTTTTCACACAATCGATCCAAATTGGAGTCCAAATAGACCTACATAAAACAGATTAATCTCAAAATAAACGAAACATGAATCCAATCTATCATTTCCAGTACAGAATCATCATTTTTCACACAATCGATCTAATCATATTCAAAATATATGCTACAGGTCAATCTTAAAATAAACAAAACTCTCAGAATATGTCATACTTTATAGTAGTCTATTTAAGTAAATCAATGTTTATCTCAAATTATCCAATCTAACTAAGCATAATCAGGTTTACCCCATCTCATCCCCTTTCTGCCAGTTACCTCCCCACTCTCGATAGTTTTCCCTCTTGAACAGAAAACAGAGCAACATTTCTTTGGGGAGAAATGCCAGTTCATACACCTTATGGCACGTCCAGTTCAGAATACACAAGTTCCTTTTTAACCATGTAGGTTTTTGGCCCATTCGTTCTTGTTCTTCAATGTGGTTTTCAATTTTCACACTCCATTCATATTTTTGCATGCCATTCATATCATTAAACTTCAGCGAAATATCGTCAATGTCACTTGGGACAACCATCATATTCTCCTCCAACTTGCATTGTATGTTATCTTGTCTGTTATCCACTTTCTCTGATTCCACTACATGAGGCCTTGTGGATACCTCTGGTGTTGTTTCAGTGAAAGAATTGGTACAATCAGAAAGTTGTTTAGACAGACCAGAAAACATCTGGCTTAACTCTTGAAACATCGCCATCACCTCAGAGTTGGATATCTGTTCTCCCATAGTGGATTCAAGATCGATCTGGTGACAAAACTATTATAATTTTTCCTTAGATTTGTTAAGGCAATACAATTATACAAAGAGCAAAAGATATTTATCCACTTTACTTCTATGGAATCGATATGGCAGCTGATCTCTAATCTCTGTTGTCTAGTCAATTACCAGGTCAGTAGGTCAGCTATATATGCACGCTGACTAGTCACTTGTATTGGGCGGAAGCAGCATGGTAACTCCAGTAGGCTCAATGAACATTCCTTAGTCCTGCAAGCTAAACACGTGTATAATCCTAGTATGGACACAGGGTTGCAAATCGTAACGTTTTTTTCGTTATGCACAATTTAGAAACAGTCTGTAGGGTCTCAAACAGAGGTAAATCCTAGGAAAACCTACTGAATCCACTCCAGAATCATTCCATGTGCAGCAAATTCTCCTAACCTATCAAATGGTCGCCTCCAGAGGGTCGGGACCACGACCGTTGGTCAGTCAAGATATCAAACAGTATCTTAAACACCAAAAATCCTTTGAATACTCCTAGCTGAAGCTCTCTGCGAATTCTCTGCCTTTAACTGAAGGTGTCTGACAAAACTTGTGATGAATTTCCGCCTCTTAATACAATCTATCCTGAAAGAAAAAGAGGAGCCTTGCAGGGGCCGTCTTGGAAACAAAATCTAAACCGGAAGTGAGGACACACACTGTTGATCATTAACCACAGCTTAGATATTCTATTTCATTTTCCCCGGTATAAGATATTTTGGCTTTGTGGACAGGGGTCTAGTATGTGAAAGGTCATTGATATTTGTTGATAATAATTATGTTGATCTCTTGCTAAGCATTCAAATACATTCTCATCTAAACAACATCTTCAATATGATCACCCCGAAGCTGGAAAGTTTTTTTAATTTCATCTGTAAGTCTCACTAGTGGAGCTCGCCAGGACTGGCTGGAGTCCAGAAAAGAACAATAATTAGACGGGTGAGGGGCCTTTGTTTTGTTTGATATATAAACCCAGTCAAAGAGGGCAGAGGGTCTAAGTAAGCTTTTCTGTTGCATGTATACACAAGCAGGTTACATCAGGTCCGCCACCGCTCAACTTGCTGCTCTCCAAAACCTATTTTATGTATTTGGATTGTCGGATGCTCCTGGATGAAGCCCAAGGTTGGGGACAAGGAAAGCAGGAGAGGATGGAGAGGATGGGCATATTTTCAAAGCGACCTCCCACATGGTCACTAGTGAAGGATGCTAGGATGGGCCATTTCCTGTGGTATATACTTCCGGTAAATCAATCTCCTGTCTCCTTCCCCAGTACTGGGCAGTATAAGACAGAGTGAAATTCTGAATTTCGAAACCTGCTGGTAAATCATTATCATTATGTGCGGATAATTTTATTAGGTATCTCTCTTAATAGTTATAATTAAAAATGATACTTTATCAGAATATAACAACAATTAACTTCATCAGAATATAACAACAATTAAGTTAAACTTCAACGCTTTATTTGTACTCTGAATGACAAATGGGTACTATATAACTATCACATGTCTTACGTGTTTCTAACTATGAATCCAGAAAGCTATATATGCAAGTAAATCAATGTTAATGTAAATGTGCGAAATACTGCTCAATTAAGCTCAATGCATTCTTGATATTATATTCAGCAGGTACCAATGTTTAAACAAATTAATCAAACATGTTGCAAACATTCATCCGATGGCGATGTTAGATATCATCGCGATTGTGACATTGATATAGCAAATTCTTCCTTGGACTTAGTTTTTGTAATTTTCAAGGCACAATAAATAGTCGGTAGATATTGCTACGTCGGCAGATTTTGCATGTTGGTATACGCGAAAGAAAAGGACCATAGGGGTGGTAGAAGCCCGGCCAAGATAATCTAAACAACTTCTAAATGCTATTAATGATACGTCAGTGTCAAGGTGGCCATCTCTGTATATATATCATTCGCATTTATTTGAGTGACTCTTCGCATTGGCGCCTATGGGAGCTCCCAAATAGCTTGGAGCAACTGAGTGGAGGCTACATTTTGACTCAAGCAGGTAAAATCAAATGTGTCGCTCGAATGTCATGCTGGGCTTCATATGCCAGGTCCAGACATCGATATCAGCAGATCATCTTTTTCCATTGCTGCTAGAAAATACCTGTTATTTCTACAGGAAAAATATAAATAACTGATAGATTGTTTATCTATCTTTGCATCGTTTTTGGAGGGGGACTTCCAAAAAATAAGATTTGGTACGAAAAATATCTCATGAGCGATCTATCTTATCATGAACCAAGCGATAGTATGTGTGAAATAATTGCCTTTCATGTATATTCCGTTCAGGATAATACTAACAATTCACTATAAACCAAACATGCATTGTTTTCAAATGGCGGAATTTAAATCGATTATCTGTATTCGTGCATTTGGCGGTGAAGCACAATACGCGTGCAGTTAGGTACCAGATTCGTGCAGTCACACGCACATTGATACATTCGCTATTGATTTGGTCAAAAATGAGGTCTTTAGAGGATAGCTTCAATGCAACAATAATAAACAGGGATTAGTGTTGTTCCTACGCCTGTGGTGTCCATACACGTACACCCTGGAGAGAGTATTTGTCGTTTAGTGATAGGAATAGGCCTTTTAGAACCTCGGCTAGCACTAACCTTCATCGACATGGTGTGCATGATTACATGTCGCGGGTAGGAGGGAGTCGTAAAACATCCTATTATTAACCTACATCATTTGTATGACAGGTTTGTTTGCGTACTCGTAATCTATGAGTATGTGACGAGTGTTCCATACATGTATGTTGAGGTGGGTTCCTGCTCGGTATAAAAAATCTAATTGGAACTTTCGAGTGCAGGCATGGCCGTGAACATACATTCTAAATCATAATTGCGATAACAAGCATCTTTGTCGTGCTATGAGGAACATAATATAGATCCATCAAGCGATGAATAGAACACCCTGCTGAGGCTTTGGGGGATTCCTGTTCATTTACTAAACTCATCTGATGACAATTATATAGGGTTCGATTCAAACATCGTATATCCTTCCAATTCACTCGATTGTGACTGAACATGACCTCATAGAGGCAAATCCAGCATTGCAACACTGTGGATATCGGTTGGCGAGACAAGACTATAATGATTCATCCTAGTTACCTTGATGAATGAAATAAATTATATGCTTCCACTAAAGATTATAAGTGTTACACTAAAGATTGCAACATTAATTCTGGGCTAGACCAATGCCATTCTAGGAACCCTTCTTGTACCTGTGACGCGTCCTGACAGAACAAATTAGCACTTCTCTGATGTCTCTGACTTTTCCCCGCCCACCGCAAATCATCTTGCAACAGTAGTTCATCTTTCCTATCACTTACCCTAGGCACATCGTCCTGGAATGGTTTGATTGCACACCTTTCTTACAAGTGAACCTATCAGTTCATACACCTCCCCTGGCCTGTCCAAACGCTAACTGAAAAGTATGCAAGCATGATTGATAGGCGACTGTCCGAAGCTTTCCCATGAAGTGCGTAATTGTAAACTCTTTTTCGTCTGAGGTGCATATTAATATTGTGGCAGCAATATAACTGTAATTTAAAGTTAGCTCAGATATAAAACATTTTGTTTTAGGAACTGACGACGAAATAAACTGCTTGGTAAGTCTTCATAAAATAAAAAGACGGAACTGCTTCGAGACTGCACACATGGTGCTTATGTTATGAAAGGTAACCGAATGAAGGATCGGGATATCTCACACATGGAATAAACACAGATGAGAAGGGCTTCAGAGGCAGGGTTCTGCTTGATATGTATGCGTTGGGCAACATGTGATTCGACTGATATGTGTATATCTAAAGACACGCACATTAGCTTCAGATACTTAGGATAAATACACAGACCTACCGCTGATAGCCACAAGGTATTTTTAAAGAATAATTCATCTATATCCTTCAGGTGGCTTCTGATTGATACACTAACAAACGCGGTGCATGGACAAGTATCTCGGAACTATTTACTTGAGGTGATAAACGTTTGGTTGCGGGTTTTTTTTCTGATAATGAAGTCATCTAAGACATTTAACCCATAGACATCGCAGAAGATAGGTACACATGTATACATGCATCTGTTTGAATATTTAAAAAAACAGTTGTATACCATTTCATTAGCCAGTATTTTATGATTTGTTATATCTCTGGAGTCTCGAATTTCGGACGGCAAATTAACTTAAATATGTTTGCTTTTTGTCCGCTTTATTTTGTAAACTTAGTATTGATTGCACTTCTTCATTAATGCATAAATAATGTAGTACTCTATAAGTGCATAAAAGCGTTTATATGTACATCATTTCATACTTGTTTTTCGTTTGTGTGGGTTTTATTCCAGTCATGCTCCATGTTTACAATGAAATTATTTTGAATAACAATAAACACGAGTATATGCTTAGATACTGCGATGGACTTCTTTGATCCTGCGTGGAGACTTACATCTCGATCTGTGAGTCTGTCTGAGGACAGGAGGAAGTGTCAGCTAAAGAAAAGCAGAGTAGAAAAAACTTCTCCAAGGCAGCACACTTACCACCGAGCAATGTTGACACTTCCAGTACGGCTCTGCTGGTTCCTTCTTCCAGGTGGTTAGTAATCCAGCACCTTAGTCCTCCAGTGAGGTATGTGTGATCCCTAGTAGGATGACTGACAAACCTTCTTCTTCTTATCTCCCTCCCCTCTCTTTCCCTCTTTGAGGTAGTGTCATAAATAAAACATTGTTGCAGGATGAAGTGCATTTGATGATGCGGGGTGCAACGGAGGTGGCACCGCGGGCAGATTGTTGAAGACAACAACTAGATAAACCTGATGATGAAGTTTGAGGTCCTCCTCAACCCCTCTCCTACCGTGCACCTCCACTACCTCCTCCTGTAGCCCCGCCTCTTTGGAAGATGAGAATGAGGAGAGGGGAGTTGTGTGTATATATATGTGTATGATGCTCGACTGAGCCGTGGATCCACCAAAACAGCCCCCCGTCTACACACGTACACGTGTTAAGGCCACCGTCTCCTCCTGTTTGGTGTTTGTCCTATGTTTCTTCACATGCTCGAGCTGTTGCTTCCATTCCCGAACTTTCTCTCTCCCAGCCGCAATGTGTCAAAGTACGATTTGACCTGCAAATCACTCATGAGAAATGGAAGACTATATGCTGAAAATCACGCCAGGGCCAATCTTATTTTCTTTGCAGAAGTTGTATGTCCTTCCCGTCTTATAAAGCAGTAATATATCAAAGGTTTTATGTATTTCATTCTACTAATTCCTTTACAGGAATCACTTTGAAAAATGAAAATTAGATACAAAGTTCATTAAAATTTGAAAATAAAAGTGCATTCATCAGATTCAGATTATATAGAGGAAAAGTAATAATAGCAAATAGTCAGTGCAGTGTTACATCATATTGTATTAAATAAACGGCTAGAAAAATATGCAGTAGTTCAGCTGTACACTAATTATAGACTGACCTTTCTACCCCAAAGCGAGAAATTTAAGGGATGACACCCTAATCTGAACCAACAAATATGCGATCCCAGTTGTTATTTAATACTCTACTTTGGGGGAAATAGATATATGCGAAGTAACGAAGTGAATTGGCACGAATATTCGCAGGGGCCCCTGGAGAGTAACCGAAGTTTAGTAGTAAGCAATTAACAACAATATTTATACCTAGGGAATCAATGTCATTTACATTTGCTAAGCATGCCAGGACGCCTAAAAAGATTGTGTTTGGGCGCGTAGATTCATCTTTTGGGTCGCGTAACCACGAGTCAATTAAGGTTATTCATGGTCTCAAATTCATAAACTTTCGAGCATAACTTTACTAGATATATAACAGTGGAATGGTTTCCCCTTCACTTCTTAGGAGTGAAGTCTTGGGGTAGAGAGATCTCAGGGTACTAGTATATTGGCCCGAGGAATTTGGACTCCTTGAGCGAGTCGGACTAAGTGCCTCTATCTGCTAAAAGAAATTAACCGCAAACGTTTGTTTCTAGTTTATTTGAAAATGTATTCATGAGCATGAGTTCCCCGAAAACCGAATATAAAGTCAGTAAGTTATGCCAAAGATACAGGGTTACTAGCTACAAGAGTTGAAATACTAATCACGTGTTTCCATTCTTTACATTAATATTTTGAATAAAGAAATGATATACAAGTTAGATATTTGCATCTATTTTTCTGTTTATTTGCCTAAAGCCACTTGTGCACGTGTAATAACTTAGATATGATATACAAAGCACCATGCAGGCATATTAAGTCCATAACTTATGTCAATATCCCTTTGTCAAATCTAATGTGTGGGTGTACAGAAGATTAACGTTATAATCTCAATAAGCACAAGGTATGTCAATACCGTATTGCATATTGATAACCAAGATATCATCGCCTACTCTCATTGAGATAAATACGTAGGTGATTGCCTGTGTATACAAATAAATAATTGGAGATATTGGGAAACACAATCTGTATGAACAATTTAAATATGACAATGTATATGATACATAGGCAAACAACAAAACACAGTTTTTACATACATTATTTTGTAATGATATAGATCCTCGAGTCCCGCTCGTGAATATTAGAATTAACAGTTTGTACATGCTTCACTAATATTCAAGATAGTGCGCCACAAAAGCACACGGTGTTTTTAATTCTTGCCTCACATCTTTTTCTGAGATTAAATTGATTCCATTCGCATAGCCAACCGACATTGTAAATGATGGCAAACAAAGAGAATATTGTCGGGAAATGCTGACGATACTTGAATCATAATTATCCCTTCGTGTAGTCGTAACAATGTCCTCATTAAAATGTTTATCTTGCACATGATTATTCCCTGTCATTATTTGCTTCATCTGATTTGAGTAATTGGCTGGAGTAAAACGTGTCTTTGGGCGAATTAAAAACGAAACATTGATTGCATTTATATTCTATCCTACGCAGATGTCAAAGCAAACGATTGCACCTCATTTAAATGGTAATGCGAATATGAAGGTATATTGATTCATGATCAATGAATTACCTTCACGGCTAATATAAAAAACATGTTTTGTATAAACGACACAACGGGAATACTAGAGGCGAATCGTACATTTATGAGAGCATTTGCTTCTTCCATATCATATGCTTTCTAATAGAACCAATTCATACAAATATTTTCTATAAAAAAGAAGCACCTTTTGTGATCTTATGTTACCTATTGAATAGGAGATATTCGACACAGTTGATTGGGGGTAAGATGACGACAATAAGATATAGGACTTCTATCCGGTACACTGACAAGACAGCAAGGTTGGCAACATCGGTAATCATTGCCTTCACATCCATTGGGCAGCGAACAAATGGCCACGAAATCGTCCCCGTTTTGTGTGTAGACGCACGCCTGTGCTGTGTTCTCCAGGGCGCACGTTACTCTGGCTGTTGTAGTTGATGGACTTCTCGTTGGACGCGCCACTGTGAAGAAGAAGCACTGACAAAGTTATTAACCTGGTCTTTGAATGTAATGCCCGATTGGTTAATTGAAACAAATATAATGTATTACATTCTCTTACAAAGATTTATTCAAAGGCTTTATTTTAAAATAATGATGGGTTGCAGAAATGGAAAGAAAAGAAAAGAAAAGACCAAAAAGACTACATAATATAAAGGTACAGATTTGTCATTAGAAGTTAGAAGTGTAAGAGCCAAGATGGCAGGCTAAACTGAATAAACCTTTCACAAGAAATATTGATGGGTATCGGATAAAACTACTTTCGATTGATGTAGAAGTGAAACTTAGCAATAGCAAAAGTAGCACTATTTACAATAAAAAGGATTGATGAATAAAATCATTGTGTTTGGATATCAAAATGTGATAGCGCTATAGTTAGAGTTCGCGGTGATTGCATTATGACTAATAAATAAGATGAAACAAAATCAAAGCGGAACAATGTTTCAATCAACTTATATATGGTAACATGTTAAGCGTGATATTTAACTTGCCATTTAAGTACTCGTACGAACCAAGATTGCAATCGCTACAATACAGACTATTGCATAAAACAATCTGCTGCAATGAATATTTGTGTAGAATAACTATTAAAGACCGAGTGGAATGTTCGTATTGTGAGGAGGTTGATGACCTTCGACATTATTTTTTGCACTGTGGTAATACTGAAAGATTCTGGAGTGAAATAGAAACCAGATTTAATGCTAATGTGGTACTCAGAGATGTGGCGAATCAGTTAAGAGATGAGAGTAATGTTCTGTTAGGGTATATGGGGAGAGGCAGATTTAAATACTTCCTGAATTGGCTACTCCTCATGGCCAAGAATTACATCAACAGGCAGAAACTCTTTTATAACAATGAGCTTGGTGTGAGAGCGTTTATTAATGAACTATTCGTCAAATACAAATCCATACTGTATAATGCCATCTTTGTAACAAAATACAAGAACTGGGTAATGAAGGTAAAAAAATACATGTGTGAACTCAAGAAAGTATAATGAACGATGTTATTGTGCTGGAGTGAGAGTGAAAGAAAAAATGAAAACTCCAAAAAAAATCATAAAACCAGAGGGACGCGATTTATCTTACTGTTAGAATTTTAAAAGCCACGACGGCAGGATATAATTGAATAAAACCTTTAAAAAAAAACACAAAAAAAACTTATATATGGTATACCTGTAGTAGTGTCTGTTGGCAGGCTCTGTATCACTGTAACATGGAGACTAATTGATATCGATAAGACCAGGAAACACATCTGAAAGATAATAGAAAACACAAAGTCAGATCAATACAGTAAGTCATCACCAAGTCACCTTTCATAAATCAGATATGCATACATCTATACGCGGAATTATAATTACATCCTCAGGAGGGTAACTGACCATCTAAAAGTTTGGGCTGTTAACGTTGTAAAGTAGCATTCCAGCTCCTCCCCCTTCCACTGTATTAACCCATCATTCACAATACGTTTCATGCGAACAATCACGTAATCACGTAATATAAATGTAAAGGGCAACATTCCACCGTGGAGTACACTGGCTTGAACTACATACCATGTGCTCATGCAAGAAATGACACACATAATTTCGATTTATGATCACATGCCACACCATGTTTTTAAACGAATGGGCACTTCGGATGCTTTGGAACCAACTTCCAATTCATAGGTTCATTTCTATAAATACATGGTGTGCTTATTTCCATTTTTTTTAAATTGAAACATAAAAGCTGTTCTGAGTTGCAATGGCGACGCTCCGCTTTAGATGACAATATACATTTGTATTTCAGAATAATTATAGAGACTGAGATTTTGTTATTTAGATCACCTGTAATAAAAGGAAGAGGGACTTAAACTAAACTTATTATTATGATTCCACTATGTGGATCGGAATGATGAAAAGTCATCCATATTACAATCAGGGAAATCTCATTGTTAATTGTGAAGAATTAATCTTCACGTGAAAACCAGTCCCTGGAATCCCCAGGGAAATTAAACAGACCTCAATCAAGCGCGTTATTGATGAACGCCAAGCATAAAATCTTGAAAACAGAGATCCACATTCCACTCCCCTGCTTATAACTTCTCTATCTCTGACATTGCTTACTGTAGATAGCGAACATTGTGGTATTGTACGATCCCTGAAAATGTGCCAGCCTGGTCGATACGTTATAGAAAAAGATACAGACTTCCCTGCCAAAATCGATACTTATAATTTTGTAATGTCTTACGAATCTCTTTCGAGGGAAATATCTGGGATTATCCAGGAATATTGTATAAAGAGATCTCAGTTACACTGTCTAGACACTGGTATTTGTTCATCTTCTGATTTAAGTTGTGTTCTTCCATTGTTCAGCTATCGACACCCAGACGGTTCTGGTGCCATTTCCCCCGCCTGGAGAAATATCCTCATGGATTATTTACACGAAAATCAAGTCATCGATACAGATAGGGTTGCTTGGAATGTCCCAGATCGACTGATCTTTTTCTGTAATAGAAATTCTTGAACTTAAAATATTCCCCTACAAATGGATTTACATATTATAGATTACACCTGGATGGTATACACGAAAGCCATTTCTCAATAACTGTAACCAGTCTGGTTGTACGAGGACATCCCGATATCATTTTAAAAAGTTAATCTTACCTTGTGGGCACCCATAGTTGAGTCTAACATGTGCTTTATTTCTAAAACAGTAAGTTCCAAAGCAACGCTTCAATCCACACCAGCACGTTTGCGTTATGTGATGGATAGGTTACCTATCTACTGACTTAAATACTCCACAATAGTGAGTGGGCAATAAATCTATTATCTCAACGTTGCTGGTGTGTGATATCTATAATCCACCAGGGCTCGTCTCCATTACTCATATTGGGGCCAGCTATATTGCAGTGATTCCGGAAGGATTTACCTGGAATTTCCGAGTCGAGTGTCTGATACAATCTATCATTTCAAATACTAGTGGGATGAAACAGATGGCGATACGTTCATTAGATGAGAATATTTATTTATTAGATAAAGGCAGACGATTGTAATATGTTCTTCAGGTTATTCAGTCTCCAGAAAATTGGGTCTATGTTCTACCAAAATGGAAATATATTATATTTTATCGTGCATAGGATGAGATGGACGTGGGGACACTTGATTAGGAATGTGATATTGCATGATCCAGAGTCTGGGAATTCAATTATCTAACCGTGGTCTTAATTGTACCTCAACTTCCAGGTAAATGGGAAATAGTTCATTACACTGATAAGACCTATCTATGGATCTGTTAGGCACTGATTTATGATGGTAACGGTTCGAATGGGATCTAATCGATGACCAAGTTGTTAGAAGACGATTGTAAAAAGGTATATCGAATGTTGAGTTAACGTAATAGCCTACTGGAGAGAAGACAGGAACCCATAAGAGCCATCTTTAATGTTTTATTTCTCAAAAGGGAAACAGACGGGCAGTACAAGGTATATACACCCTTCAAAATGGAACGCTGGATTTGAGTGTTTCCAATTAAGTGCTTTTCGTTTATTTTACAGCAATAGTCTTTCACGTTTCATGTGATATTGTCCTCATGTGGAACGTGTCATCCATTTTATTATAGTGAGTTAGTATACGTTTACGTTCCTATACATACAAATAAGATGAAGCACTGGCTCCCTCGAAACCACCTTAATAACACTGTAGCTAAATTAAAAATACAATGAAGCATTCATTCTCTGACAGATGTCTTAATCTGTTCTATTATTAAAAAGAACTGTCAGAAAACACCTTTTTCTATATACTCTATCAGAATAAACCGAAGTATATACACAAGTTCTTGGATGTGATTTCTTTATTGTGATATTCCCACCCAGCACCGAGGAACCTTAGAAAAGGAAATATACTAATTCAGGAGAAGAAAAACAATGGAAGTCTTTTAACACATTAGTCATTGAATTCGAAATAAATACTAATTTGTTCATCATACCTCTTATTATGACATACTAACGTAATCAATGATATATTTATGTTTTACAAACAAGCTTCAATCGAATATCTATTTATGAAAGCATAATAATTCTTAATTAAGTTTACAGATTTATCCGTAAAAGCAGGTATGAGTATAAACGGGATTATATTTAAATTGGGCGCACAAATGCATACACAATATGCTATAATAATATACTTCAATATCATGATAATGTTGATAAGGAATGTCTTTTTGATAAATTGCTTGTCTCGGATAAGAAATAAACATTTGACCATTTCCAACTCCTAAATGACGATGAATACCGTATGAAGTTGGATTCCTTTTATTTGTATAGAGCCAGCATGAGTTTGAACGAAAATGCATAACTCTTCCTTAGAATTCGAAATGTTCATTAGAAAAAAGAGATTAGGTAGTGTTGAATTATCTTCCTCGCAAACCGATCTAAAATGTTGGAAGCACTTGCTTTGTAAAATTATTCATATTGATCTATCAGCCAAATCTAGATATCATATATGAGCTTCGAGCCAAGATGTAGTGGTTTAAATGCTCAATATATCCATCCTATTTATTAGCTAGTATTTTTCCAAAGGTTTAGATTACTAGACCTAACTAAACCTAATTCACCAAACCCATAACTTGGGTTATATTATTTCATCTTTCTGCTGAAAATATAGATCTTCTGATACACAGTGCTCACTATAAGGTAGTATTCGAATCTGAAATCGATTAATTACAATACATGTGTAGGAGTACGATAAAGGTGTGTAGATCGTACGTGCAAGGTACGATTAGATAGTAGTAATAAATGTTGTATAACCATAACACCGCCGATTCAGTGCTAACATGGACACTTGTTAATGGCACGACACATACCGTTGAAACTTCGATGTCAAACACCTGTTGCTTTATTTTTGTTTCATTTACCTCTTCTAAACATCCAGCTAACATCTAGAAACCTGGGGAAGATCGGGAGAAATTTTACCATGCCATTTGTTGAGTCAATACAGTTCAATGGCAAACGAGAACTGTTTTTTTTATTCTGCCAGAAGAAAGATAAAAAGAGATCGGCCTTTAAATACTAAAGGATATTACGAAGGAGTACACAAATTTCATTTACCAAAAAGGCACTATATTTATCTGCGAAAATAGACCTTGAAATAAAAATCTTCATAAATTTCCGTTCAAAATATCAAATCAGATCTATGAAATCCCACATAACAAATAGACACTTTTCATATAATTAACTAATCATCCATAGCACATGAAAAGTCCATAACAAATGGTAGGTCAAGGGGATAAAAAAGGAACCCAGAGAATGTTAGTAGACATAAGTTTGGATAAGTTCTTACGATATACGAAGTGAACCCTTTCGTCGTCAAATATTGAGAGGTGAAGATAAATCTATCATTAATATTCTATACCCCAACAACCTGGTTGGACGAATACTTCTGTTTTTATATATATACCCACACCACCAAGGTCTACTTTTGCATATTCCCTCCTCTGCTTAAGTTCCTGTATCGCCCGTGGGCACCTGTTCGAGAAATGGACATACTAAACTACAACGGTCAACACGTTGTGGTATACGAATGGCAAACATAACAAACAGACTTAAAAAAAGAATTGCTTATCTCAGAAATATACAGCATATAATTGGAACGGCCAGCATATTCCAAACGCATGATACCATTCTTTTTTAAGTCTGTGAAAAAACACCAACACATTAGTATTCACAGTAGAGTGAAACGTCACCGTACAAGACATCAACTAAAACGTTCCCACAGATGTAATCATCCCCTTCTGAATCAACAGAAAAGCTTTCACCAGTTTTTTTTTCACTTCATAGTTTTAAAACACAAATGTCAACCAGCAAATATCATAACTTCTTGAAATTTCACCTAAGCCCTCACCGAATGAAATAAGTGCTAAGATACAAGGTTATATATAATAATTATAATAGGTATAAATTTATATTTCATACACATTTCTTGCATTGTACTTCATTACCTCACCGAAAATGGACGATTCTCTCATATAGCCCTCTCGTGAGCAGTCATCATTCAGCATAAAGCGAACATCGATTTTTACATAGACGAACCCGACCCTTCCCCCAAATATTATAAACTATTTTCTTCAAAGTACAAATATCACGATATTTTAGTAAGCTTCCTTAGCTTTAACCGCAAACCACCTCTTAGCCTACAACATACATGTAAAGTTGTATACAGCAGTACATTCTTTCCACTGGATACAACCCTTTATGCATAAAGCGATTGAAAAATATATATCACCGATCCTTTAACTTTACGGCCCTTAGTAATACCGATTACCAAATATTAACCCTACTTTCATCTTATCAAGCATAACGAAACTTTCTTGGCTCATTTCTTAGAGAACAAAGCATTTAAATTTAGCAAAAACAGGAATGGGTAGTCTTTGTATTTATATAATAATGTGTTTGTATTTTGATGCTCAGTTCCACACCTCTTCCTAGTCACCTTCTCTCCACCCCCGTTTGGTTTATCCGAAGTGGTGTTGTCTGGATGGAGGAGGAGGAGGTGGTGGCCATAGTGGTGGTGCCGGTGAAGGTAGAAGGAGGAGGTGGTGGTAAGAGGTGGTGATCCCGGAGGCTCTTCATAGTGGAACCTTCTCGTCGGGGGACATGGGTGAGGCTGGGTAGGACATGGAGCCACCATTCTGTTCCTCTGTCAAGGAAGATGACCGGAGGGCATCCTCAAAGTTGTTCTCAGACTTGCTGCCACGGACGCGGGTCTAAATGCGAAAAGAACAGAAAGATTAATGTAATAACTATTTGGTCAATTTGATAACACAATAGTGAGTGTAATGATGAGTAGGTATACAAACCAGAAAGGTAAAATAAAATAATGCCAGAACTACCGAAGAAGTGCATTAAACATGTTTCTCATCAAATACTGCTCAGCAGGCCTTCTCATTCCTGCTATGTCAGTTTGCCTTCCTTCGCGCTGGAAATTACACCCTCAAACTATCAGCCAATCAATATTCCTAGTGGGACAGAAAACCTGTTTCGATTTCAGCGAAATGTCACATCTACCCATTACAGGAACGTAATCACTAATCTAAGACATTATGTTCGAGAACTACAGCCCTTAGAATAGAAATATCACCCATGCTTATCAGCAGTGGATTTTTCTAAGATGGCCACTATGATGACAGATATAATCTCATCTCTCGCCGATTTATATTTGAATGCTTCAATAGAATCAAGGCAGGGGAAAAGTCAGGGCCGTCAAAACATATATAGCCACGTTGTCAATAGACTTCCGTTTCAGAGCTATCTCCCAACCAGCATCTGGTCCCTCCTGTCAGCTCAGCCTGGCCTTCCTCCAACACCAGCTACTTTTCACTACCTCATCTAGTCTTTCCTCCACGGTTTCATTAGTGGTGGAGATAATCCAAACCCACCTCACCAGCCTTCATGGGACTTGGCATTTTCCCCCATACGTCCAGTGATTAATCCCCACTTGAATATCCAGCTTAAGGAGGGAAGGAGGGATCGTCCTCTGGAGGAAGGCAGACAGACAGTGACAACACCACCCCAAGTAAATTCAGTAAAACTTAAGAGAGCAGGTAAGGAGGGCAAGAGTATGAGAAAAGAAGGAATGGACAAGAGGGGGAGGGCGGTAGAGGGGGGGGGGGGGCGGGGCAAGATACGGAATCTTCATTATTAATAAAGAAAGGTGGACATATCATGAAGAGAAGCTGGAGCGACCAACACTGCAAAGGGCCTTATATTAGTTATAAAGGAAGGGTATAGTGGTAGGAGACCAGGGGCTGGTGTTCACATTGAAGAGGAACACAATGTTTGAAGAACAGAATAAAAGTAAAAGGCCAAGGGGATTGACTGGAGAAATATGACAATATGCTGTGCTATCGGTTGGTGGGATGATTGAGGGTGGCCATTACACACCATGTGACACCCGGTCGTCTGATCACATCCAACGGGGATCAAAGCATCTGACAAAGTGTTAATTACCTTGGTGGTGATATTGCTGTCATGGCAACCAAGGGGCCTATGTCAGACACAAAGATAGGATCATTAATTACAATCTTGTACCACATACTAATCCATACCACAATCTTTTCAGGAAGATATGTGCATCTCCCAGCCGCAATCAATATAAAGCCACGATGTGTACACATGTATATCCAAATGTTGGGTTGTAATTATACTACGATCAATCTTAAATGGAACATTCTAATGCGTTTCATTGAGAAGCAAAAATTAAAGAATGTGAACAAGACAATAGACCTTGGCGCCCATGAATAGGTTTGAATAACTAAGATGAATGTCTTGATCGCGTTTTTCCTGAGTGCAAACACGGTGATTACAACTCGAGTTATTAATTATTCATATGCCCAACCAGGCAGACCTCCTAAAGTGTTACTGCAACATGCAAAGTCTGCATCACTGACATATAAACTATCGGGACGTGCCTCGTAAAAATTGATACGCGGCGATGCTTACATTGTTACTTCAGGGTTCTAGGCATTTTGTTCTAGTTAATCTAGCTCTTTATATTCATCCCATTAGGAGTTGTTTGTTGTGGGCTGCAGCACTGTATTGAGCTGAAGTTAAAGCTGCTACTTTTTGCCATAAATGAATGAATATCTTCAACTATGGGAATTAATTCTTCTATATATAGACAGGTTTGTGCGAGGAGTGCTTATTAACGACCACATAACATGCATTGTAACAATAGATAGAGTGAACATGACAAACAGGATGTAAAACACGGTAGAATAGGGTATTATATAGAATCAATGGTTTTTCTTGGCCACTATTTTTCTTTTCCCATACAGGCTTTAGGCTAGGACAAGGAGATCGCACGGTCCCAGAGTTATACGATATTGTGAAATGTCATGCAATCTTTTCTAGGATAGACCTTTCTGTTACAGTCATTCCTTACATTTTGCTCCATAGACAAATGCCAACATCACTCTGTTTCCCATTAGGAGAGAAACTAATGCTGGAGTCTGCTGAGCTTAAGCGCAGTCTGACAAACTCCCACAGTGTTCTGCTCCATTGATGCTCTGCCATCTATCATTTATATCTTGGAGATGATAATCTGCCTTGAATTTCTATATCCCGAATAATGTTCATTTACATTGAATATATTGGCAATAATGATTTAGATACGAGAACAGATTTTAAAAAATCCTTAACATTATTCATATGGAGAGCGCCTTCTTATGGGAAATCGAGGTCGACTCGATCACGCCACAGCAGAACACGAGCAAAATTACTAATAAAATATCTAAATGTCAAATGCGTAATACATCTAAATAAAAGAGTATATCAACTCCTGATAAAGAAAGATATGTCTGTCTTACGATCGCTACTGGGGAAGGCAAACTAGGAGTAGGTTACTTTTCGCTTTTAGTACATTATCCAAGAAACCATGGTTCATAATTTATCACAATTTACATCATCGTAGAAGAGAAACAACAGGACATTAAAATAATTCTGCTAGGTTCTAGGTAAGCACTCCGTCCTCATGCGAAGTTATCGAACAATTATTATAAATATTAATTCTAATTGACGCATACTTTTCAAACAGAATGACTTTCACCAAAGAGATTAGGTTATGTATTAAAAGAAAGGATGAGGTTAGTTCATTAGTTAAATTGCACGAATGATAAAATAAAGAAAATATATCACATCTAAAACACACGAATATATATGGCAAAGGGCAACGTTGAGGAATCACGTAAAGTTTGGATTGCAATTACGTTGTATAAGAGAACCAATACAGAAAGAAGAAAATAATCTGGGACCTTGTCTTAAGATGCGAGTGTCGTATTCGACCTGTGATAGAAATTTGTCCATGAGATAAAATAAAGTGGTACATTAGAATGTAAATCATTAATGTCACTCCCTTTCAACCTTTAGAATTGCTGAAATCTGAGGCTTTTTTTTTTATGAATATGCGAGTGATGTGCACTTATTGTTTCCCCCCTACCAAATGGGGAGAATTACTCATAGCCAAAAAGTTTATATAGTCACGGACCGAGACAATATATATTTTTGTAATTTTGAATAAAAATTAGTTTCGCGTGTAGATCTGATAACTTAATTGGCAAAGCAATTGTGAATTGCTTTGAGCCGGGTTTCAAATGATCCCGAAACGAATTCATGTTTTCCAAGACTGAATAACCAGTGTAGAGAGTAGCCTTGTTTATTACCGGCCCTGATCCATCCATTAGTGTAAGGCTTCCGGACGTGCAGAAAATCCCTCTTTTAAATGACATGTGATTCTGTGGCTTTCACACAATATCGCTCAGCACCGATTGTTACTGGAGTTGAATTCACTTCAAGGAGCGAGGCCGGTAATGAATCAAGATTTTCCCATCACCAACAACACTATACGAGAATACATCTAAACACACTTATAATGAACATATATATGTTACCACACCATAACATAAAATACAAAGAAGAGGAGCATGCAATGCGTATACGTATATAGGTAACTATTATAACGGTGATAGTACTATTTTGCCAACAACCTACCATTTTCGACCTCAAGCTTCCAATTGACCGTGAATGCTTTTATACGGACAGGAAAAACAAAGACAGGCATGTCAGAAATTATAGTGCCACGGCCAGCCACCATAAGCGTTACAGAAGGGGAGGAGGATGGAGAAATTGGGGGAAAATAAGAGAAAAAAATATTTTGAAAAAGCCAAGCTTTCCGTGTTCGGTGAAACTCATGGGTCCCTTGGTATGAATACCAGGAGTGGTTGGCACGGTTTTAAAATCATAAAATGAAATGAATTTGGACTATTGTCAACTTCGATTTTTAGTGATAGATGCCATGCCAAAACTCGCAGAAAAACAGCGCAACTCCTTTCATTTATTCCTTTTTCCATCAAAATTTGCATTACTTTGGACGCAAAAGCAAACAATTTTGAAAAACTAAATCGTTCAGTAATATTTACCATGGGACATGGTTCTCGCGAACAACATCATATTGAAGACCGAAAAGGAAACATGCTTGTGGTGGGGAGGTTGCGTTTATGATTTTTTCTAGTGAATAATTAACAGGGAAAGAACCAAGAAGATGAGCCTTTTCTTAAGTTTAAAAGTCAGAAGTCCATCCTGGATGAGAATGGGGGTGTCCCAAGAGACATTCATGTGGTGCATTTTACGTCGTCCCCGAACACCACATACCTCAAATGATTTTCGACGGGATAGGTTTAAAACGGGTGAGGAGAGGGATAATGATATCCCTCAAGCAGTTCAGGGGGCACGGATACCATGTCCTATCAAATGGAATTAATCATAAACATGAAAAAATCCTATAGAACTAAAAATATACGTATTGTTTAAGTATGTAGCTTTCATGACCAGAGCCAAAGGCTTAAGGCAAAAATTGAATGAAAAAAATATACCCTTACATAACCGTCGGAATTCAATTTTGACTGCAAAGCATTATTTTTAAATGTTAGAGCATGGTTGTGAGAACAGAAGTGTTGTGTATAGGAGAGGAATTTCAGCAGTAATAAACAAATATTCTGGGCGAATACTGGTTCATGCCATATTAGGGTTTAATCAAAGTCATCAGGACGTCAGCATCCACAGAGCTCAGGTTAACTTTGATTGGAATCTCAAATTTCGGACTATTCTCATAACTTTGGGTTAATTACAGAAAGAGAAATGTTCAAACTAGATGCTGCAGGGGCTAGCTATCCTGGGGAAGTGTTATCATTGTATTCGTTAGATATTATATTTACACTATCAAAACGGAGCGTACACGCAATCCCGAGACTTCAATGTCGCCACCTGTTTGCGACATTTATTGGGGAAACATTTCTCACCTTGACATTGCTGTAGGCACCTCCTAACTTCTCTTCAAAAGACTTGAAGGCAGTCGAGTTCCTAAAGTACAAAAAACAAGAACACATTTTAACTGCATAATAAATAGCAAATGACCAGACTTATAGATGATAATTAAAGACAAAGGAATAACAAGAACTGAATCAGATATGTCTCGCACCGCGCTAGTTTATTTCTATTGATTGCTACAGCACTCAATTTATATACCCAAGGTGGTGGATCAATTCTTTAAAAATTGCAGTCCATATCCTACCGCATCGATTAATGAAGCAACAAGCTGGGGTTTATCTGAAGTAGTTCAGAAGACTGCAAGTAGACAAGCCACTCTCATTCTATTGATCGCCTCATAATAGGCTCTCTGATCCACTTCATTGATTTCCAACCATTAAATCCAGTTTGCTTTATCAAACATGGTCTGTGATATTGTGGCAGCACAATTTCCATCCAATCGAGCGCCGCGCTACCCATCCCAATTTATCTACACGGAGGGGGAAGTGGGTAGGAATAAAAATGCCATAGAAAAACAGAGCCGAGTCATTACGTGGGGTAGGTGCAGTATTCCCCGTGATAATGCTCTGCCTTAAATCAAATGAGAAGTCACCCACATAAAAAGCAAAAAGATGGGGCTAGCCTGAGGTTATTTTTTTTTTCAGATGAGAGAGTTCTCTGAGGAAAAAAACACGACACAATGGAAATAGTGCATAATTATGTGACTGTGCCAATGGGAGGCACGACAGGCCAATGCTGGGGCGTTATTAATTTGCTATTAATGCAGGACAGAAACCAAGATATCTCAGCTCTGATAAGATAAGAACACAAAGGCATGCATTGTTCGCATGGCAACGTCCAACCTCTCGCCTCTAAACCATTGCCTCTATAACTGGCTTCTAGGAAATGGGCCGGGGGCGTTGGTGCTAGAGTGGGGAGGAGAATATAAGTTGGATTGATCTTGTTCCTGCCACTAGTGTGGGATGTCATAGGCAGTTGGTACTATGGAATTCGCTTGATGAATATGGCCCAAGATAACCCTACCACCTCACGCCACCAACTCACTGCTTCATACGCAAGCCATTGGCTTTCTTAGCTTCAGCATGTGTCAGGCTAAAGTACATTTCGCCGAGTACTACAACATCTCAGCTAGTTGTGGAACAATCCTTCTAGAAACAAACTGAATGCTTTCATGCATGCAGGTCCGATTTTAAATAACCAAATAGGATTTTGCCCTGTAACTGACCATTGCTTTTCAGACATGGTCGGAACAAGGCCAGACACTACAGAACAGCTTACTGACAATCAAACGGACCAGCCTTCTAACGTAGAGGAATAGAGCATATTCCTTTTTTATTGAAGTTTTATATTGCTTGTCTGTGCCCTATATCTGAGTTTGATCATATGTGAGAATTTTCTAACGAAGCATTGTATTGGCTGACAGCACATTTCATTGCCAGTGAACATTTTCCCAGTGCGATGCCATTTCTCTGATCTTTCATCCTATTTGTCTCCAACAGTACGCGTCTTTATTGGTATGGTTATACAAGTCCCATCTAGCAACAACATGCTGGAGACAGCGCTTTCCTAAAAAGATATCGCTCTGATTTATACTGCCACAGCTGTACTCAACAATTTCAGTCGAAGTAAGGACGCTACAACTGAGCGTGTATCTAAAAGTTGGGTATCTTCCATGACATGGATGAATAGCCAGTCCTGGGTAAACAATCAAACCAAATGAAAGATATTTAAACCAGGCTTTTCTGGACAGTGTTAAACAATATAGATAGATCATTACCTCATTTCGTAGGGACCATACAAGAAGATTCAGCCCTAATTTGATAACGTTGAGTATTTTCCCGAGATGTCTCGGTGAAAAAGTACATGCTTTGGTCGTTAGCAATCATCAAAAATGCTATCCAGGATTTGCATAATTCTAGATGTGTTAGATAAAGCAAGGTTTAGGTGTGAAGCGACGAGGGGAGGAGGTCAGTGTAAAGCCATGGTCCTATCCATACAGTAGAATATATGCATAATGTGAATGCAAAGCTGACTTTCTATAAGTGTGGTTGGATGTTATCTGTCCAAGTAATTGATCACAATGTCCATGCCTCCAACTCCAGCGGTGCTCTGGCTCTGCTTTCAGTTACTGGGCGCACCGCTAGGAGCCAGGACCCCCAGGACCTTGATTACATACGATTATTAACCCTTTATCCAAATGCGTCCTTCCTATTGAAGATGGATCAGCAAAGTGAACCTTTAATTAAGCCACATTATGGGTAACGAATGGCCCCAATGACTCGCACATGGCAAGATGTATGTGGGCGTCTTTACGCTAAGCATGATTTATTCAAGTCTCATCGGATGGTGGGTAGTGGGAAGGCATCGGGTGGTTTATGGACCGGGAGGGGCTGGCTGGAGTTAGAGCAGGTCCAGAATCGGGAGCAACTCGCTGCTAGAGGGGTGTGCCACCAGTGCCAGACATGACATGGATTCCCCCTTAGAGCAGCTAGCCCAGCTCTCTCCAGCTTATGACAGGGGAGTCAATGTTTGTTTTGGCACTGAGTGTCTCTGATGTCGCTCAGCCCTGACCCGCACCCTCTTGCCTAAGCCAGCCAACAATCAACCTTGTCCCTTTGGATTCTTCACCCTCTGCTAGGCTCCCGGAACAATGGTGGACAGAAAAAAAACAAATATTTCTTGAATGTTTCTTCCAGGGAATGCTCTAGGTCTGAGGATTGTAGTCGTCAATAGGAGAAAGGTCCGAGGGGCAGGGGGTTGGCCTAGTCGATAAAAAGGTAGTCAGTTATGTTTGCTGTGGACAGATATGGAGGAAACACCCTGGCCTCAACATCATTTACTTGAGAAAGGATATATAAATATCCTCAGATAGCGCTCGTCGCTAATATGATTGAAGGCTTCTGCTTCCATCGTCAACTTGGTTATACAATCTAATTATGGATGACTCAGCCGTATCACAAACTATTGAGTTTTCTAGATGTAATCTTAAGTCGTCCACAAAGATAGCGAACATGATGAACGACCTAGGTAGCACTTCTTTCCCAGGACTCTCAATCAATGGCTGTGTGGCAGGGAGGCCACTGAACATGTAAAAAGAAGGTGAGTCTAATTCTATATACCTTCCATGAGGTCGAAGATGGAGGCAAGCCATCCATCAAACTGCTTCATTTTAACTCACACTCAGGCAAATCGGGAAAAAGGAACTGACTCAAACATATTGAACCATCTGCCTACAAAGGCAAATTAAACCTGGTGTTTTTGTCGAGGGACTGCAGGGATTTAGTTTCTATATCGTCAATGCACCCACCCATTCTTTCATGAATCATGATTTACAGAATATGTGTTTTAAATGGCTGAAGTAAAAAATTAGAAGAAAAGCGAAACAAAAAGAGTAACCCTGAAAATGTCTTATATGCCTATCAAAAAGAACTCTGCTACGTAATTAAGAACAGATAGAGACACTGTAATTGTTTCACCAGTGTCGATAATTGTCGCCTCCTAAAGAAAGTTAAAATTAATGTTATGATATAATTTACTCTATTGATGATGTATTGCGATGTAAGTTTTTGCACTCTACACCTGAACATTCCATGCCTCATGAAGATGGATAAAAAGTTCAGGTTGAAAACCCTGAGACTACAATCGACATTGTCTTTGGAAGCTCCATAGAGTGAATAGATAATAATTACAAATATCATATATAGAAGACAAAGACAGAGAAGAGAAGACGCGCATTTTGATTATGTGTTCTAGAATTAAGAAATCACTTACCTCATATCACCCAACTTCTTGGAGGCGAATGCTCCAGCGGTGGTGAAAGCGCTCGCAGTCTTGGCCCCAGCTGTCTTAAACGCCATGTTCGTCTTTTGATATCTGTGGAAAGAATAACAAAGGAAAGCCTTTAGTTTTTGTACCATAAAACAATAACCAAATAAGTGAAAAGAGTTAATGATAAAATTAAATATGTATTTGATTGACTCAAAACTGAATATATCTAATTTACCTCAACCACCTACATGAAATAGTTCAGAATAATAAGATTATTTAGTTAGCAATGAACGGTTCGAATACTGGTAGAACATTAAGTAATGTTAATGGACTAAGACCTATCGACATGTGAACATTCAGCCTTGTTGCATCATTCTTGGGCTTCACAGTGGATGGCTGACTGTCATGCAAATAGAGAATTGCTTCCAAGTAGGAGGTCAGTGCATAATGCATAACAATGTCACCCACAGTAGAATATCACTAGTCTATTCCTAAGTTCTACAGCAATCTTTTCATCATGTACGTTAAATCGCACTGAAGCTTGTACAAGGCATTAACCCTGAAGAAACAAACCACGAAAAAAAAACCCATGACATCAGCTGCATCATGCTTAAATTGCAGGAAACTGATATTGCTGGAAGAGCCTGTATCATTCAGACCACGTTTCAGAAGCCTGTTTTTTTTCTTAAAACCTGACAGGAATTTGTGCTAATTTAAGTTTACTTTGAGAGTGGACCGGTAGCGGAGGTTGGAAATACGGGATTGAAGTCTGGAGGGCAAACTTCATCTTCCTGTCAGAAACAAGACACCTTCTCTCCTCCCTTTCCCTGTCCCAAGACAGGCTCATTAGGCTACATTCTTACAGCGCTACCTTAGTTAGATGTGAGCGAGGCGCTCAAGCGTTCGCTGCCAGAATTGTCATTCAATCCACATAGTGACCCTTAACGATGTGATTTGGTCCTGAATATGCGTGTGACTACAAGATGTACAACACCAATTTTCGGGAATCAGTCTGAGGTGGGCGAGAAACAAGGCCAAGCTGGGATAGGGTGTGGGCAAAAAATTGAGATAACGAAGCGCGAAAGAGGAAGGGAAGGATGAAAACAAAAAAGGATGTCGGGAAGAAGAAAAGGAAGAGAAGAGGAGGAGGTAGAATAATAATAAGAAAATAACATGTTAGTGGAAGGGGAGTTAGGTTCCTATAGTGCATACTAGTGTTAGTGGGTGGTCGAAGTCAAATTTCTGCATAGAGCTATATGTTATAAAAGTTATTCAGACGCATATCGATAGGTAATAGCTCGATGATTCTCTATGATTTACTAAGTAGGAGGAAAGTCCCTAAAATCACGAGTAGGCGCGGTAGTATGGGTAGATTAATATGTCGTGAGTGGCTCGAGCCAACAGGAAGGCAGAATTGAGTCGCTGTCAACTGGCAATTTTTAAGCTTTTAGTGAGATTGGAAATATCGGAGATTTAGGGCTTATTCTGAAAGCTAATTTCTCTAGTGAGTTCCACAGTTAAGGACCGTAGTAACAGAAGTGGAGAAGTATCAATCTCTACTTTTCCGTTCAGGCCCATTGCAGGGAATATAAATATTTTATGTTATAGTAGCGCCCCTTACACTTAGCTGGATGTAAGCAAAATGTGAGCTCGCACAACAGCCAAGGTGGCCATAAAGTGACGACCACTGCAGCTGTTTCTTCGACAACTGAAGTTCTCATAGCGCCTGGGAAAGGAACAAAGGGGGAAAACGCAGTGAGTTATTAGGAAACGTGAATATTGACAGGGACATAGGCAACCCAGCAAGGAATAAAGAGAATGAAAGAAAAGGGGAAGACAGGAGCCAGTGTTGGTAACCAGCCTTTTGCATATGAAAGGAACAGTCTTGGAAAGCTAAGTTGCTATTTTTCAAATTATCCTACTGGTCCCGTAAAGCAAAAACCTCCCGAGGTCCTGTCACCTGGTTAATCATGAGTACGATTCACCCCCCCCCCCCCCCACACCCTCCCCAACACACACACACTAACTCAGCCCCCCTCCCATACCAGACATATTCCCTAAGAGGCATGATTCTAACGCCTGAATGTAACATATATGGATTTTATTTTCACTTCAAAGGCAGACCAGGACAACAAAAGCAGCACAGACATTTTCTAAGCTACAGGAAAACGTAGGTCTTGTTTCTGTGAATTTACTCAATCAGCAAATGCAGTCAAGACATCTGGAGTGGAACAGGAACCCAGGACAGCGAGCAGACAGAAATTATAAGGCAGTCAAAAGAAACGACGGTTGCATCCTGTCAAAGGATGTCCTTACATGGACCAAAGAACCGAGAACATGCTTGACTCAGCCAATCTCGCATGAATCCAAGTGTAATTTTGTTCGTAAAGCTGCATATATAATATATTTGATAAAGCAGTATTGTGTTGACTGAAGCAGGGGACAAGTCTGCCATCAATTTATCAACATACAGTAAACATATCTATCGTTAGTTTGTACCATTTAATAAAGGAGTGAATCAGTGAGTATTACGCAGTGTCGACAACCAGTCAACTAAGACGCGTGATAATGAAATGTGGAGGCATAACCAAATATTTAAATACCAAAACTATCGGTTTAAGCACAGTGGGCACACTCACACAACATGCACTGGAGTCACACATCACTAGCCGGGAGAGACAGTTATCCTCCAGTATAAATCACCAGAGCATAGCATACACAGCAGCAGTTTAAAAGTATAACTTTTATTTTAGTTAGAAGTGTCTCGGTGTTGGTATTGGCATTCCAATTGCGAGGGTCGATTGCGAGGGTCAGTCCAATTGCGGCTGGCTGTTCCCTCCATTATGGCTCATCATTCAGCAATGATCCCTTCAAATGATATATCATATGCGGGCACATTTCTGGCCGTCTGGGGAATAGCTTAATATATCTACGAAGGAATCGAGAGTAGCGCATATATTGAAGTAGCAATATCCATAGCTTGGTCATGAGGTGGTATAAGGCAAACGCCTATAGCATTCTTTCTCCGGTCAAAAACATTCCTTTCGCCCAACCCAATGTCCAGTATCCCATTAGATCACTTCCCAATACTTAGGGCCATAAAATCCAGGCGGGGAATTGGCTTGGACAGTGACCTGTCTTATTGCCTATACATTTATAACCGAGTTGTCTGGCCATATATCACTAGCGATATTTGCTCTCTAGTCGTATCGCGGTCGGCTAGCGCCTGGTCGATCGCCAACAATTGCCATAGCAAATGTGACAATGCGTCCAAGCTCCACATATATGCACACAAATGACACTTTGGTCAACGCACAACATTTGAGAGGAGGGGCTAAGGACGCCGAGAGATCTTGCCGTCAGTTTTCAAACGCAGAAACGTCCCACTTCAATATGAAGCATTACATACATCGTTGAATTATCAAAATCCTATCAAACGTGGACTACTAATTTCGGAGAGGACGGGACCATGTGAACTCATGTTACACCAAGCAGTAATGAGAAGATCTGGGCGCACAACGTTGGCTGCCGACAAAGAAATATGAGTTGGTTTATGTCGTGTTTAGCGATTTACAATGCGACATTTGTGGTGAGGAGCAGGTTGTAACTCTAGCCACGCATTAAGAGGACCGATCAGGGACAGTAGGAGGCACTCCCCAGCCGCTCTGTGCCGACATACACGGCAAGCTGACCCCATATACGCCGCTCTTGCTCCCTCATGCTATATCAAAGACAATGAGCGTGGCCCGACCAGGCAACAAACCATTAGTGGCCGACTGACCAGGCCCAAGCGGATATACTGCTTGGTAACGCGCCTATCAGTGTCATCTTGACAAGGAGGTATTTCCATAGGCAATGTTAACACCAAGGCTTCCTCAGAATATTCATTCATTGCTGATTTATAATTTAAGCTATCAGCCTAATGGACCAAATATACACATCTATATTATATTAGTATATAATAATATAATATAATATAATATAATATAATATAATATGATATAGTATAATATATAATATGCCGGTTTGTGTGTATTTCTCCTGAAACAGGAGACGTGCCCAGATGGGGATATGCTCCTCCCATTAAATGCACTCTCCAAGACATCCATCATCCCATGACTAGCTAATGTATCACGTCTTTGGAGGGGACCAGGTAAGACGTGAATATTAAGAAAGCCACAACCTTAACGTCTTCAGGTTTTATATAACTTAAGTGTTGTAATATCAATGTTGCAGCACGTGTGACGCGACGTGTGACGCGATGTGAAAGAAAATAGAAGCAAACAAAGATGTAGATTGTGGTTTGAATAAAGAATTGACGATGTATCTATAATGAAATGGGCCGGCAGGAAAAAAAATAGAACTAGAGCAGAGATTAATTTCTATTTTAAAAAGCAACTTTACTTGTGTGAAATATGATGTTATGACAACATGTAAGGATGGTTGTATTGAAAACGCGCAGACATAGTACGTAGAGGTTTCTGATGCTTTCAATACTTAATTCCACGGTGATATAAAAGTTTAGAATTATGATCGCTAGCTTTTTCCAACATAATGACACAGGACGATCGCATTTATACATCAGAAAGATCAAATACCGGAGAACATATATACTCAAGGATCTCACGGGAGAATCATTTGATTATTGATAGTAGAAAGTCGGTGCGGAAATGATTCAGCTTGATGTAGTCACCCAACTCCATCACTGGGTAGAAACATCGTCTCAACAAACAAAATTTCCATTAATCAAAGCTGATGATCTGCAGCGATTGGGAAGAATATTGTGGGAAATAATTATCAGGATCACATATAAACCTGTATATATGAAGCAACAAGTGTATGCACAGAGAACAAATAAATCTACTTTTTCATTATGAGAATTTTAATGCGGATGTCACTTGAAGGCCCTCCGGATCTAATTATCTGGAGCTTGGAAACCATGGTTACCGACACACCTAGTATCTTTCTCTCGCATACTCGTATATATATTTCCCCACCGACGATCTAGTGGAAGCTGCTGACGTCACTAGACAGAGAAAACTAAACTGGTCCGGTCTTTGACATCTACCATGCCATCGGGCACCTTTCCAATGACAGCGACACGATCCTTATATCCGAACTTCGTCAATGTAAAACCATGGCAAGTTCGCCAATAGCTCCTTCCCTCTCGGGTTCCAACGAGAGAATCTCATGTTTGGCATATATATGAAGGCAACTCCCAGTGGTAAAGGCATGAGATACTCTCATTTTAAGGACTTTCAGCTTTCGGCATCATAGACATTGGATCTAGTTTTAGTATAACTTTGACACGCTGTTTCAGTACCGGTTTCCGTTTGACAGACAGAATCCTACTTAGTTACATGCATTTAGTGGCCCGAGGTATCTCTCGATCTTGAATGACCTCCCCTAATCTTCCGGGATTCAAATACACAGAGACCTGCATAGCTACCTCCGCTTTAGGTTCATTTATGTAAGGTTTTAGGACTTGAGCTTAATGCACAAGGCGAGGACATCATTTTAAAACAAAGTTATAATCAGGTTGAAGCAACATGAATTCCGGGTTTAAAATAGATGGGTGTCAAGTTACATTGACAGTTGTCTCCGGAAAGTGAATCCAGCGTTCCCTAATTAGTTTCATGATAGAATTACCGGCGGCCAATGAAACACACCGGTTATGATAAATATACCTGGGCTCAGGTGGAAGAAGCAATTTGCAGTAATTTTGGAATTGACAATATCGGAAGGTTTTAAGTTTTCATTAATTAAATGTGAGCTACAAAATATTTAAATTAAAAAAAGGTAATGGATCCAACCTGTGTAGTATTGTTAAGTGTAGTTTAACATATCGACAGCACGCTTTTGGATAACTTATTTATTATCAGACACATTAAGCTTGCAAAGAATATCAGGAGGAACATGTCCTAATGGAGTCACTCAGAGTTCTAATAAAATCGAAGGGAACCTGTCCCATACGCACATTCCTGTATACTACTTACATTCCAGTATACTACTTACATATCTCCTCTGCTACACTGTATACATACAGCTTCAGACAGTTTCTCGACAAACAGTGCAAAAACTGAGTATTCTGAAATTTGATATAAGGCACATACACATATTCAAGGCTTTCTGGGTTCGCAGGATATATCTAGATATAGTCATGTAAATCTCTTACCAGCAACAAAGACAGCTTTCTTGGGTATTTTTGAGAAATGGATACAAAGCGTACCTCCCGAAGCACACCCATACCTAGGGGTTCTTATGAAAAGAATGATTAAGCGCGCAAAAAGTAAGTATCGACCATGATGAATGAAAATAAATGGTCTCTCAGCCCTTGGGCTGAGTGCTTCTTGTTTCACAAGACACAAGCTTTTCCTCAAGGTTGCACTTTTTAATCATGTGGATGTTTGCCCTTCATACACCTAGAGAGTAATCCCGGGTGTCTGCCACAAAAAGAAAGAAGATAAATAGCTGGTAGAATATTCCCCCGAAACAGTCACTTATCATTATAGTCAGCTTAGCGCATTTACTTTGGCACAGTACAACGCCAGGGTGGCTTCCATAGACTCGCCAAACACTACCTTATGGGGAATTAAGGACGTACTGGCTCCAGCACCAAGCGCTTGCTCGCCAAATATCAAGGGAAATATCCCACAGGAAAAGATATAATGTCTTGTATTGGTAGAATGTTTCTAATAAGCATCCACCAGCAATCGAGATATATGGAATTAAACACAGTCACAATTGTTTCAAACTGTCATTAATTCCCACAGCTAAGCGCCAGCTTTCAACTGATCGTAATTCAGGGTAAGAGACGTTGGGCAGATCGATGAATGAAATTTTGGACAGTAGAATGGGCTTAAGGCTATTCAGTTCAGGGAATCAATACATTCTCTTGTCCATGATTGACTGACACTCAACAAGGTCATCCTCTTTTTGCCTAAAGCCTGACAGGCTTATTCTGCTTCTTATCTTCTTTGCCACCCTCCACCCCTTTGTCCAAGCTTGCCTAACCCAGGGAAGGCTCGTGCAGGAAGGGCTGGGAGTGCTATCGTTGTAGAGATGGCCCTCCTCCTATACGTTCTGGGCCACGTCGCCTCTTCATGGGGGCTTTATGACGTCCGCTGTCATTTGAAACAAGCAAACAAGCATAACGCGCTGGTGAGATACCGCAACAGGGACTCACTTCTTGGCACCAAGGAGGATGTTTGGGGTATGCAGCTGTTTTGTTTATAGCATATAAAATCGCCTGGCAGCGCAGGTCACCTTATTCCCCCCCATCTCTGGATAAGTCATTTGGCATTCTTGAAGGCTAAAGTCATTACATTCATCTAGGATATAAGAAGCAGATGATTCACCAGCAGCCCTTCAAGTTAGGGGAAAACATTGGAGAGAGTAATGTCGAAACGTTGAGGGAAGTCTGCAAATTTGTTCTGCTCTGCACTGCCAAGGATTAGGGTCACTGCATTATGCATTAAATAAACAACAATAAATTTCTAGAAATGAGGAATCAAATGCAGCTGGGTTGCACTGCTAATAAGCATTTCGTTATCCATTGCATTTCACTGTTGCATACATTAACCTAACACATGTTCTTCGTCAATTACATATTTGATTCTTAGTAAGCTTGAGAGTAGGCCCAATGAAGTGTATTTCTAAATCTGTCTGAGGATTAAAGTTCAAGTAAATAACTAGTTTTACCCTAGTCTTACAGTCCTTACTTCATATCATCATACTTTGATAAACAAATAATAATAATGGTTATGAGTTAAGAAACAATATATTAAATGTCTTATAGAAAGCTGAATAAAAGCAGATGACTCAGCAGGCTGCAAGACAGACGCCAGCACGTGTTTGTGTGTCTGCCACGAATTCTGTCAACAGAACCTGAATATGACAGGTGACAGTGTTAGGGTGGGGAGATGACAACCAAACCAACAGTCCAGATGGACCGACATGTATATAGAGAGAAACGGCCATTTTCAGTACTGTGTACTACAAACATACTGACATATTAAATCTACTTCGTTAAATGACAACGCATATGAAGCATACCCCGGATAGGTTCAGCAGAAACTCTTTAAAATATCAACTTTCCGAGTGAAGAAAAAATGGGAAAATGGAAGTGAAGACAGTAGGAGTAGGAGAGGTTGAGGAATGGGTGGGAGGGGGATTGTTCAATACAGCTTTCGATGGGGGCCAGTATGATGGTCTATAGCTCAGCGAGGGCCTCTTTCTATACTGTTTGGACATAATACTGGGATCAATTGGAGCCTACAAAGGGCAGATGGTCTAAAGGATTTTTCCTCCTCATGAAGCCCTTGCATACAACGTATAGGTTAGAACATGGAATACACATTAACCTTGCTATACTACGCAAATCTATACCATTCACGTTTAAAAAGGCACTATAAATATACTTTTGTATGCATAGCTTAATTTTTATCTGGTAAATAAAGGACTACCAAAAGACCTACGCATTACTATGCCCATATTTACTAGCATGAAGTCCGACTATGAATTGCTTCCCTATATGAAAAGCACCCCTTGATTATAATATTCAAATATATTCACAAGTCAAATCACTGGTGTGCGAAAGGCTTCAACTGCCTTGGAAAGAATTACATTTCCAACACGCTGGTCTGCAAATACGTTAAACCCAAATCAGAGCCAAAGTGGTTCTATATAGATTCCTTAACTTCTTTAACAGTCTTTCACATCGGGTGGCGAAGAAACAAATGCGGAATAAGTTTTCCTTTTGTTCTTCATAATGCATACTAAGAAGAGCGCATATCTTCCAAGTTCATCAATATTGTTTATGATTTCCCCCCAGAATTTACCAGGGGAGTGATACATGGGGTAGAATAATATTCTCTATAGCATAATTAAACATCTTAACACGATTGATGTTCACCAAGCGCATATGAGTATCGGCTAGTGATACATAAAATGGATGATCTATGATGTAGATTCCTATCGAAAGGGCCATAAAGCATTATCAGTCTTCCCTCGCTGAGCTGGAACTCACACCCTTATCACCGCTTATATTCATGCCAATGATTGAGAAGTTTCATTTTTGAGATAAATTATATTCAATCTACAACACGAGGGTGGGGCAGGGGGAAGATTGCAATGGTTTATTTATTCCCAAAGACTCGACACATTGATTCAAAAGGATAAACAACACAAAACTCCAAACTTACATTTTTAAGGGGCGGCATGAGTTCATTAAACATTGTTGAATATCTTTTCAGATAATACAATCACAACCATGGGTGTAGGGAATTATAAGGAACTCAAAGTTAGGGTGATATGCAAAGAGTATAAATCCCCGCAATGGTTAAGTTATCCAAATTTACATACAGACATATCAATAATCTAATCGTGGGTCATAATCCCACTAGGAGTGATCGTGACGGAGCCCCATTTGTCTAGGAATTGGGTTGGGGTGTCCTTGCCTTCAATTATGCAATACCAGCCAGAGGCACACCCCTCCCACATCCATGTAAAAGAATGAGGCCTTTAAAAGTGGCGTTTTCTAATGAATGGGTCAGGCGATTAGCTAGTGACACGTCCCATCCTTCAGGGCTTCGTAATTATGTGATTAGACGAAGGGAATTCAAGAAGCAATGACAAGCACGAAGTGGAAAAGAAATCTGAGGGATAATTCACGGGGATCACAAAGAAATAATGAGTTCGTTTAGTAGGCGTCACGTATGAAAACAACTAACGTTCATTTGAAGGAGGCCCTTAAATAGATCACAAAGTTAACACGAAATCCTTCACCAGGTATAAACACATAATGACATAATATCTAGGAGATGTATGAACGGTGATAATAATCTACTAGTATTTAAATAGCCAGATGCCTGTCTATTGTCAGGAGTATATCTATTTAAGCATTTATACATATATATACGCGATACACATATCTTTATGACCACGCTTCCTCTTTACAATATTTCACAGTCACTTATCACTATTTTACTATTGAAGAGAGAGCAAATGAAATGATTAAAAACAAAATTGAGTTCATGAAATCTTCATACAATGAAATGAAAATAAAGCCAAAACCAACTCATCAGTCATGCCTTACAAATATTCATGCGAGTCAAGATCAATTTACGTTGAAAAATGAGTGGGACCAACTAAACTTGTCAGTATTAATGATGAATTCATTTTACAATTTGTATTAGTGGATGATGTGAGGGAGTGAATGAATATATATGTATTCTTTTCTAACTCACGCATCGGAATCGGAAATCTTATCTCCAACAAGTTGTAGTTTTTCATTAGTGGCCTTGTATCTGTGTATGGCAAATGCAAAACAAATAAACTGAAAGTATTCTCCGGTTAAATGAATAAACTAGAAAGGAGGACGCTGCGCCGAAGCCAATTGCCGTTAGAAAATGTCAATCCAAAACCTGCCCTAACGGAGCTGGAAAAGACATGCCTGAATAATGAAATTTGAATTCGTGTGCAATCCTTGCATTACCGACTGCAGCCTCCAGAGCAAGATTGTTTTTTTTTTCTTTCAAAATTTATTTTCTACCAAATGAATAGAGGATTCTCTCTACAGAATCGACAATATTTTTACATTTCGACAGTGCAGAAGGGTATAAATGGCATACCTTCATGGAATGACAAGTATCACCTGGAATGATTATTGTCACCGAATGCCGTGGAAGGTTATGCGTCGGATGGGAGACAAATATTGAGAAAGGCATGCAGTATGGAATGAGATGATTCCAATTGGAATGCACACACACAAACACCAGGTCAGAGGCAAACAATGATTGATGGGTTGGCCTGTGGCGTGATGAATGGGAGGAATCTTCCATCAAGGTATTCACCCAGGTATGTTTTGTAAAGAGGAATAGTGGTTAGATCTGGTCTATAGACTACATTCACTCACGCTGGACTCGCCGCAACTTTTTCTCCTGCAGAGGACAGTGAGCTCGAGGTTTTCTGGTACCTATATCAATGATAAAGAGTTATATATGGACAAAATGATAAGGCTGGGCTGTACAAGACAGAAGCAAATATAATTTTCTACATAAAATCTGGTCTGAAACTGAAAGGAATATTAACAAGCAACATGGAGATTTCTGCAAAGTATTACTTTATCTGTTGCCAAAATGAATGCTACTCCTGAAATGCAACAGCAATTGTATACCTCGAGATAACAAATTAGCTAAAGATGTACTTGAGATAAGTCCAATCATATTAACAAATTGCTTTGAAATTTTAATCCATATTCTCGACTACCTGCAACAAAGAGAGTATTTTGTTCAAAAACGTTAATGAGGAGTTATAAATTCAGTCCTCAAAGGTGTTGGAATACACGGTCAAGTGCGGGGCATCCTAGTCAGGATTTAATGCAATGGTAACAAATATTACGAGCAAAAGACCTTGAAAACACTCTCTTCAATCTAAAAATTATAATGACATGCAATCAAGTCACTAGTCAAGCTCTCCTAAAAATGTCGCATGATATCATCATAGATTTTTGTTTCCATTAAACAAAATATAATTTCTGACACTGACTTTCAAATGGAAATAGGTAGAATCAATTTTTGAACCGAAAAAGCGGACAGAAACTAAACCATACGCTATACTCAGGGGATAAATAATGGGGGAAGCCATTTGTTTCGAAGAAACCTGTGAAACTAATAACATCTGTTTTTCAGCTAAAGCCTAGATAGGGCAGGTGGAAGGGTGGGTTTGTTGTTGTGGGGTGGTTCCGCATAAGCATACAGTCAAGGAAAATGCCAGAACAAAGGACCTGTATCTGAGTACACCATTCCACGAGAATGGTACCAAGATCTGATACACCCACTATTTGTCTTATAGGCTGACCCAGAACACACCATTTGCGGGTGGACAGTGAATGACCACGGGAAACTTCAGGTTATCGACGAGATACAACTGGCCAATGTACATGCCGGTTGTCCACTGCAAAAGGTCAATGACAGCTATGTAGGGCCATTGACCTGCCAATACAATCTAGAATGCAGATGTCCTATAAGTGCAAATGCATCCAGCTTCTTCCGGCGAAGACTATTCCATTGAATGAACATCGCTGAATAAACAGTCGTTTTAGTGTGCTGGATAAAACGCTAATTTAATGGCTCGATCAATATAGAATTTATGCTTTCCCGTATAAAATGACCCACCAAAAATAGCCTGTCGGAAACAATTACTTGTTTTATTCGAAAATTAATTCGAAGAAAATCGATAAAATGAAGTGAGAGCGCTGCTGCAGCACAGATACAATTCCCCATGTTCGTCTAATTTTACTGAGAATTGCAATGACAAAAAGCAACCCTGACCACTCGTCTGCATCGGAGGACAGCGATTGTCAAAAGGAACTTTTTCATTCAGGCTCTTAAGAACTAATCCATTCCCTCCCTTGAACAGCCTGTGAATGGCACATCTGTCAATTCCCATCCATTGCCATAATTTCTATGGAGGAATTCATTGTTTTCAATGTACCAATTAATCTGTCGATGGTGTTTAATCGGTCTTTGTGATCTGCATGGAGATGTCACAGACATCAGATGTCTCTTTTAAGAAAAAACCTTGCACAATGCTGAACAAATAAAATAGTTCCTAAATGAGTAGAGTGTATCTTGGCAAAAGGAAAACATCTGTTCTTCCCACTCAATCAGTAAATTATCATTGCCAAAAACCCATCCCACATTTACTGAAGAATAAAAGCCCTCTCGTTTATTTAATGTGAAAGGAATGGTGACTACCTAGACAGTTAAATCTCTACGGGGACACATATATATTGGAAATATAATTTTATATTTCTAAGTTCTATCTTTGGAAGAAATGGAGTGGAGTGAACGTGAATGGACTGTAAGAAAGGCATTGGTCATAGGCAGATATGAGTCATTTTTAATGCCTAATACAGGAGGCGTAGCTGATCCAACCATGACGTCACAGTATCATAAATAGAGGGAAAACATAATGATTCATGTATGGTCAATGATATATAGCAGACACAGAGGCATGACAAAATGCCAAAACTTAAAAAAAATGGAGATTTATTTCTGATGACAACTTTGAATGAAGTTTGTAATCACTGAGCCTTGCACAACATATTTTAATCACCATAAAGTCTCAGGAAAATTGAAATTATAGAAAAATCATCATCTCTAGGTTGTTCATCACTAGCTGATAAGGTTACATGTATATACGGAGGATATCATGGGGATCGCTGGTATCAAGCTAGGGCGAGAAACTCAACCTATTATGCATCATCTCTAGATTGCAGCTTCTGTTAAAACTCCAATCACCTACCAAGGCATTCAGATAAAAACTTAATTAACGATCAACATTCTCACATAATTCAATATCCAAGGCGGGCCCAAGCAACATAATCTCAATCTATTCCCAAACCATGTTCTCTACGACAATGCCACATTAATTGTGATGTTTTTCTCTCCATCATTCTACCCCTCTCTTCAAAGGAGAAATTAGATTTCAAGGTCTGGCGTGGCGATGGTTGAACACCGAATGGGAAAGCCTTCGATAGATATTGTCACTTCCCAGCTTGGAGACTCAAGCATCAATTTAGAACTCCTACGGCCGAAGAGAAAACTTCCACGATGACAAATCTCTCATTTGGCCAACCCATCACGCAGTAATGGGAAGAGAGCTGAGTCAGAAATCGCAGCAGCTTTGAGCGGGGCACCCAGCACAGAAATGCAACACTTACCCGAGTATTACTCATCAAGGTCATTTGACATTATAGATAAAAAGAAATCTCCTTTTATTGCCCCAGCCTTGCGCCGGCTGATCGAGGGAAAATGGCGAGTATCTGGCATGTTAGGGGTTATGTGACCTCTGCCTGATCCCTTGACCTCTGAGGGGTCAGAATTGCACAATAAATCACCGGAGGATTTGCCCTTCGGGAGGCGGCCTTTGGATGCCCTCTTAGTTTAACAGGGATGTCACGATACCTGCAGCACCCAAGGTCGTCAGTCTACCAGACTAGCGCCACCCCATGTCAGCCAGGTTAAAATATTACTTCAAGGAATACGTTTGGTTAAATATCACGCTTTCTGCGTGGAGTGAAATTCTTAAGCAATGCATGTTACCTACATCTAATTCTGACCGCTAAACCGCTCTTCACAGCTTTCATGAACAAATAAATGTACAGGATTACTTTCCAACTCCTAGGAATTTTCCGTTTAATCAGGGCTAACAAGCGGAAAGCGACTGACAAAAATAGTTTGTTAGGAAGAAATAATCAAATCTACCCTACGAAATGGATGTAACATTTAACACACTTCCTTCGACACTGCGAATATTTCGCAAATGGTACACTCGCCTCGGTTGAAATAACTCAAAGCGGTTGCCACTTGGTTGGAAAAGGCTTGATTACATGTATAAGTGACAATTTCTCGTGTTTCTTTGGTCGTCAAGTGTTCACTGGAGCATTTAAAGAAGTCAGACATGGCCTGAAGGGGAGAACAACGCCAGCCAGCTCTGGTCAACAAACAGTTCGTTTGTAGTGATGAGTCTTGGGGCATGATCACAGCCCCAATATGGGCAGGGATTGCTCATCTGTATCTGGTTGCACAGGCGGGAGGCGATAGGGTTCTTGGAAGTTCCTTTGTTGCCAGTAAATATCCTGGAGGTTGATAGAGTCTTGTGCGAACCCGCAACACCGGGGTTTCCCTTCAGCGAGCCGACAGAGTGGAGGGAGATGATGGAACGAAGTCTTGGTCAACAAGAGGACACCGATGAACAAATCCAGACTCTCATAATGTGATCAAACAGATCGCAAACAATCACCAGAATCTAATTGTGTCTCACAGTGTGGGAGGAAATCAGTCTGTTACAGCAAAGGAGGGTCTTGGGACAGGGTACCCAAGACCAAAGCAAGAAAAGTGAGATGGTCTGGTCTTGATTGTCTGCTTAACGTTAACTACAACGCGTATGAGAACAGTAAATAGAAATACTTTCGAAATATCTGTTTTAGCATCACAGCACGGGATGAAATTTCATCAAATCGACAGGATTTCAATTTGAATACAGGTGTCTAAACGGTACAGTTGGATACAATCCGTACAAAATATATCACTGAATATTTAATGTTCGGAGGAAAGGACTATTATCATTTTCTTAATGTCTGAGAGACAGGATTCCCAGTTATCAATTCACAAAGAAGTGTTGGTTAATGGCACAATTTGATAGATAATCGTAATAATTACTGACACAATTTCCTGAATTCAAGTCCTCATAAAATCTAGTGGAAAAAAATGCGTCTCGATCAGATCAAAACAAGTAAAGTTAACTGAGATTTAATCAACTTTTAACTTGTAGGAAGACAGGAATGCCAGTTGTCCAGACATTCAAAAAAGAAAATACACAAATAAAAAAGAATGAGAGACATTACAGTAGGTCTGTTAATGAAAAAGGATGCCGTTATTGGATCACGCACGTCCCTGACAGAAATGAGGAGGACAGGGCGACGGGAGAAACAATCCCATTACAGACCTCTTAGAGACGAGAAGGGATTCCATGTGAAATGGAATAAGCTAACCTTTTGATCTTAAAATAAGCTAATTAACTGCAGACTATTTTAGGTGCACGTCCTCTCTGGACTCGAAAAAACCTTAAATATAGGTACATGAGTCATCACAAATATCTGCTGAGCATCTCGTTGGACACGACCTATGTGGGGACATTAGTAGCATCAGATTACATCTTCCCAAGTCTAGGAGTTAGATCCAAGAGTTAACGGATCTTCTAAGACTCCTAATGCATAAGGTAAATTCAATTAAAATGTTAGGGAGTGGTCGATGAACTAAGGGACTTGTCTCCGGTTCAAGTTAAGTGTGTTGGACAGTTGAATTTTAGCTCTCAGGCTTTAGGAAACCAGTATAAATGCAGCACTGACTTCCCCCTCCTGCCATATCACTTCAAGCATTAATAGGGGAAATAGAGTTGGTGATTGAAAGCGCCCCCATCCACCTAAATTGGAAAGGAAATGGGGAAAGGCAGCTGGTCCTTATCGTACTTATTCTCATCCAACGACACTCACACTTCAACACTACAGCCCAATCCTACACATTCATTTTCTCACGTTGCCCAAAAAGCAAACGTATTGTTCTAGAGACAAACACTATGTTCTCTAGTATTCGCCTTGATGGTTGTGCACAGTATTGAAAACATCGGGACATTCAAAGGGGATTGATTAACCAGGTGTTTTCGCATACATAATGCCTTCTGCATTTTGTGGTTCAGGCGTATTTCTATCCAGCCGCTCCACATTTATGAGGGACATTTATTCGGATGCTTTCTTTATTGGGTAATCTACAGAGAGTGAATAATGACAGGGAAGGTTTGGGTAACACTGGAGGAATTGGGGGGGGGGGGGGTCTAGACGCAGATTCCTGGGGACAAATGGCTCCCGAAAGCAGGCATTAATCAAATTGGATATGAATAAGAAGAGCAATGCAATGCCTCAGATGTCAGTTACACTTCGTCTCACACTTCGTCTGTACGGCCACGTCTCAACACCAACCATAAGCTCTAACTGTCCCAGACGCACCTATACGAAGTGTAACACTATAAACAATAAGAGCAGTGTGAATTGGTAGAGGTGGATTATAAAAGATAGTGTTATTGCACTTTTTTCATCGATGGTAAAAGTATCCATGAAATTGATTAGAAAAATAACTATTTATTCATGCACAAATGGAAGAAAACATGATAATTAACGTCTCATTCCTGCCGGCTAAAATCCACTGCACGGGAACTTTCATGTGAATTTAATGGACTTATGAACAGGAACTTCCACGGAGACCTGATGTATGACATTTCCATTGAAACTGCCATCCGTCAGATTTTAATCCCTCGGTAAAAAGCCCATGGACACAAATCGTGCATAGAACCCGTAACGGTTTGATATATGGCCCATGAATCTCACACTATGGCCGGCAATGCTCGTGTTTTACGGAAATGAGAAAACAGAGAATGCAGCTGGAAATGCACTACGTCAGGCCGTATACGAGGGTCGGGCCGGTCTCTGATGGGACAATACTAACGTATATTGTCCCCAACGGCATTGCCTTCAATAAGGTCAACCCCCTGCGCCACCCCTTTATAGTTAACAAGGTGCACATCAAACGCATATCTATGGACACAGAGTCAATAACCGAAGTGACAAACTTTCTAATACAATGGCCGACAGGGGGAATGGGCGCGTTACGCTTTGAATCACCTGACATCTGCAGGAAGCGGACACTGCCACTAATTAATCAACAAATTTACAGTTACTAGTGGGTCTCAAATGGACCCAGACTCGGAAACTTTTAATTCTGGCTGTTCCACAGACGAACGATAACCATCATGGAGTAGCTCTTCTAAAACAGACAAGGATAAGTAAACAGCAAAAGGAAAGAAAACGCAGGAGTAGATGGGAAAGAACTTTATGGCACTTCCATGGACCGAGACAGAGCATTGAGGGATGGATCATAAATCCTTTCAAAATAAAAAAGGGCAAAGCTAAAAGGGCCATTAGACAGGGGAACTCCCTCAATGCCAATTACCTAAGTAAATTCAAGTCTGCCAACGAAAAGGAAAATGACAGATTTACAGTGCCTTTATGAGGAGGCGTCACAGGAGCAGTATGATGGTAGAATCGCATGCTCCTTATACATTGGCAGGTAGAATCGACAAGAATGCAATGACAGCTCCCTTTAGATGGGTCCAGAGTCTGACAATTTTAATCACTGTCAAGGCATAAGTAGTATAACGAAAAGTGTACTTGATACAGGCACCTTGCGGCCAATAAATCTGGTTAATAAATGATCGAAGAAGTAGCATCCCTATCGCATGCTCCACACCTCTAGGTATCCAATATCAAATGCTGAATATTACACTTTTTACACCTTAATCAGTATTATTTTTCAGCAACAAACAATTAGAAAGTGACATATATATACGAGTTAGCCAAAATATAAAACGGGATGCAATCCATCAAGTTATCCAAAGACAAGGAACTAATTTGGCGATCATTTAATCCCGCCAGTGATTCGCTGCAAAATGCAATAATACAGTCAAGATCACTTTTTGCAATGTAAACTTTTTGTATACTCTCAATAGTGTGCCCGTCCGAATAATCCTTTCATTCAAGAGATGCAAAATTTCTGCCACTATAAACCGATGATGAAATTATCCGCTATGGCGAGATAGAGTCGGTGCATGGATAATCTTGTTTCCAAGCCAATAATTAGCCAAGGAAGGCGTTGGAAAGGGGTGGAGTAATTAGGCTAGGTCTTCCTACGTTATGGAATTAACTATAGATACTGGGGACGTATTGCGAGACGAGGAGAGATTCGAGAAGCTTAATTTTGCATACTAACGCTCTATTCCACAGTACATAGGGATTGGGAATTCTATCTCCTACTGAAATGGGAAGAGGCACACACATAACTCAAAATGATCAAATGCGTGATTATCGTTTGCAGAGTAAAAAGGTAATAGGCGTATATATTGTGAACGCAGCAACTTGAAATAAAATATTCATAAACATGCATCTATCTTATGATATATCTTTCCTTATGAGCATTCATTCCACTGTAGAAATAAGAATATACATGCATGTATACATACATACATACATGTTAAGGCCTACATACATACATACAAACACACACACACATTAAAACTACAAGTAATATCGTTCCTTGTTTGTTCTTGTCTGTATGTGACACTGTATCGGCACCTCAGAAAAATTGTGTGAAGGGAAGACAAAGTGGTTCACAAACATATATGTTTGATTAAACATGGTGGGAAGATTGTTGTCCTGGAACTTACGAAATAACTACACCATAACCTTTGGAAGGGATCACAAAGAGACAACAAAATACTAGCTGAGTTTCAATGAGTATCAAAAGATGTACAACCATGCATCGTATGGTCCAAAGGACCCTACACTGATAGTAACACAGCTCAGAATCACGAAAAGGGCCATTTCTCCCATTGAGCGGGCATCGTATTAATACATTGCAGGAGACAGATAGCCCTAATTTATCAGGATGTCAGGTTATGCGCAAGATAGAGAATCAAGTCAGCAGGGGGCTAAAAACTGGGTAGATTAGTTCCTCTCACATGTCTATATATGCACCAACATTATTCCAATATTATTCACATCGCTGAGCAGAATAAATGGAAAGAAAAAATGTTGGGATATTATAAATAAAAATTATTGATATCGGTACTGACTGTTCAGGATTGAACTTGAATATATAGGGTTTTAAAAAGTGGTACGATCGGGAATTTAAGAGCAAATTATTACTATGCATTACAGTGGCTTCCAGTGAAGGTTTAGGATATGAAATGTCTCTCTATATGGAGGATAAGCATAGTGATGAGATTTCACCGACCACACAATGTAGCAAACTAGTTTTATCAGTGAAACTGTACTTCCGAGCTCCATCGGATTTCCTCATACAAGCCTCGAGTAATTTCAAAGTCAGGGCGCCGCTGAGGTGAGGAGAGGGAAGTTGGGGATCAATGCAGTTCTGTCCAGGGGGTTGAGTCTGAATATTGCTTCATAACAAACGTAAGGGATTTGGCCATGGCACGGGGGAAGTTTATATTAGATTCCTAACGGGAAAAGCCTTTCAGCCCTTATTTCCCATGATGGATTCCCACCCAAGGTTATTACCGACTTCTATGGAAATATTCATGAAAATCCTTATGGCTAGAAATAGTCTGCCCTACCCTCTCTTGTTGCAGCTATAGTATGCCAGTGGAATTCTGGTCCCATTTTTTTCTACCTCACCTTCACCTCCCATATGCAAATACCAGGGGCGACGAACAAGTGAGTTTCCTACGAGGGACAGATCTAAACACGGGCAAGAGATGTACGTTTGAGTAATAATAAAGCAGGAAATTAACCAGCGCCCTGCAGGGGTGAGCGGACCGTGATAGCGCCTAAGGCGGGACACATTTAAAGATACAACCGTTCTTATGTACTCCGTAGCCAGGAATATCTATCAATGAGGTCGACCTTGTGAAAATGATGCACTTGTGTCTCCCCCAAGCGATGAATATCGAAGAGAGACCAGGCATACCCGTGCAATAACGAAGCGCTGGCAAGAAAGCCACCACAATGCTCAGTGAGGACAGCATTTTAATAGTCACGTTAGAGCATGCGTGAAATAGGCCTATCTGGCAGAGAAACCCCCTCCTATCAGTTGCTGTATACAACAACATAATGTCTACGTAACATTGGTCGAAGATGGGCACAGAAAATGATGTCGTAGAAAGCAATTAAGTAAACATCAAATCAATAAATAGGAGAATGTAGGGAAGCAGCATTTGCAAACACTATTTCACACAGCAGCAATTGTGGCGTGCAATCGTAGATATTCAACGCGACAGTGATACCTTGGCAGCGGAACCGGGACAACAGACTGAAAGCCTGACTGTTTAGCCTTAAATTTTTCGCTTAATCAAAATGATCTGAGTAACAGGAAATAAATGAAGCAAATCCAGAGCTTCCGTTATTATAATAAACTTCAAATGAGATTATTATAAAACTAATCGAATGCATGTTTGATAATGAGAAGACGATGGTGGGAAAAAGATAAATGTAAGTACTGAAGGGCATCTTTTTCAATCAACAGAGCTTGCAGGAAAATACCGGACAAATTGTTTAATTCTACAGGGTCACTTTGAAGACACTATCTGAGAAAATCAGTTCTCAGCTCATTAAGCCCCAGATCGAAAACTCAATTATTTAAAGGACCTTCACATTTTCCAACTAATCAATGGAAGAGAAAACTAAGAGGAATCAAAGGAGGGATGAAAAAATCGCTCCCCACGGAGCGCACTTTGGTTAAAGGCACACACCCCATTGGAAACTCTTGAAGTCAGTTTCAAATGGGGGAATATCGAGCAATTGGTGGGATAACGTTGACTTAAATAGAGCAATAAATTGGCTGTCAGCTTTGCGCCAGCCTAGGCCCAATTAGTGACACTCATTAGTAGACTAAGACCTAATTTCCACCATCTACATTTGTTCACTGACCAGGAGAGTTACAATCCTCTCGAGTCGATACTAAAGCATGTGATTTGTTGACTTGCTACACTACATATTTGTGTGCACAGCTCTATTGGTGTATGTATGCAAATTTTACATAATTCTATCAGCCATGTTTCTTAATAAATGGTAAAAGCACGCGCGGAAGTCTGCATGTACTTTGAAGCCAAATGTTCTGGAGATGTACGTTTTCTCAAGGCAGACCAAGTCTGCTTTGATGTAGCGAGGAAAATATGGTCGCATTGAGAAATACTCAGGCATTGGTTCTAATGAGGTTAGAATTGAATCAAAGAAGAAACGTATTCTCTCTATTGGAGACAATCCGATATCAGCCTTCAAAGACAGCATGATATGTACAGGCAAAGAATATGTGACATCCATGAGGGATTATCTATACGAGCCATACCTTAGGCCAGTTTGCATTAAAAGTATTATTCAAAAGGACTTATGGTTACATATCTTCCCCATGGAATAAACATTCTCTCATCGACAACACAATGAGCATGGCATTGAGACAGTAACCTTGAGTGGTTTAAAAATAAAACTCTACGTCAAAGTGATGTCTAAGAAATAAATAGGTCTTCTCGAGACAGATTGAATTTCGTAATAATGATAGGAATTCCAAGGTCTTTCTATTTGAGAAAGTTCAAGCGAAATTTAACACGAATAGAAAGGTTGCATTTACATACTAATCAGTTTCATTCAAGAGGGCTTTTGAAAAAGAATACCATTCAGGATATCATGCGTCATCTAGAATCAATTCCAAATCCTGATGGATGCCTACTTCATTGACCTGGAGTTATAGATATAAATAGAAGTATAGTTTAATTCAAGCGATTATATTTCAACGTAGCACCCCACCTGCTTAAAATATATTCGATTCATAACTCAAGAAATTGCCAATTTACGAGAGACTGTATTACAAATGAAATCTAAGTATCAGTACAATGAGCGAGACATGGGAAACTGTGATTGAAGAGCAACAGACCCCAGACTGTTGGAACCTTTAACTATGCCTCACAGTCACAGAGGCATTGCATGAGAATGACAAAAGTGCGTGTAGGTTAGGCGCCATCGTGCCTGCAGTTATCTTTTGGCTTTAGGTTCACTATCAGGATATGTGAAAGGGCACGGTGGGGACTACAAACTACAATGCTAAATCTGTCTATATATAATATAGGAACGTTCAGAGATAGATATGTGTTCTGCCTATTACTATCTAAATGCCACCTTTAAATACATAATGTACTATAGTGTCACAGAGAATGTATAGTATTTGAAGTTCTAAATCTCTCTTCTAAATATACGATATATATATAACAGTGTTCTTTTTTATAACTGGGTCAATTTCAACATCATTTCAATTCACCCACACAGATTCAATTGTACACAGCTTAGCAGCATATTCGTGAATATGTCAATTAGCACTAGAATTCTAAAATGCGCCCAGTTATTAAGAACAGAGGATGAAGTCAGGGCTACTGCATGTCCTCGTGGTATCGCGCCGGGAGAAAGGGCAGCGGGAGAAGGATGAGATTAGTCCCGACTGGTCATCCTTCATGCCTGTCAAAGACTAATCGGAGATCACTCCTTCCCCTGCCCTGAAGGACTCGGGGCTAACATTCCTATCCTCCCTATTTTCTGACTGGTCCACACCCTCACTAACCCACTGCTCGTGCAGGGCACACTCACTATATAGGATCATTTGGGAGCTCAAGCCAACCCAATCCACCACCAGTCCAGTCGAGCATCAATCGTAATCGTACAAATGATCTGACCTCCTTCTGACCCTCCACCAACATCCGGCTTGCATTCCCAGAAATCACCCCACCCACCCAATTCCCATATTCTGCTGCTACTCATAGAAAGCAATGGGGGAACTATACAAAAGATATGGATGGCGGACGGCATTTTCTAAGAATTCCCTTTCGGTAATATAAGGATATTCTAAGGTTGGATGTAAATGCAGGGCGATACATTAGCTATCGACATAATTGGTATAAAATCTTGGAATGTCGAAAAAACATAGCTGCGCAGTAAATAAATTATTGAACGAAGGGAAATAAGAGCACTTGATAACCATGAATTGTATTCTTTAATATGCTCTTCTGGTACAGCTTCAGACCCAATTTAGTGCGCCTTAGCATGTGCCAGAGATTACCACTCCATATGAATACAAGAGGGAGATGTAGGAGGTGGCGTGCTCAGGTGTAATTTCAGCATGAAGTATAATTGATAAAATGTGGCGATACACGAGACACTGGAACAGGTTCTCCCTCTAGGTTTTTTATTTGGCAGAACTATCCCTCTGACTTGCCGCTCTTCTTTGGATTCATGCAACTCGAGTTGAGTTCTACAGACCGTCCAATTTCTAGAAGCTACCATTGCTATAGGCAGACATGATAGGTTCCAGATTCCCCACATGTATCTCAGAACGCAGCCAGATTTAAAGAAATGAAGCCTAAATCGAAACGTTTGATAAAATAGATAATATCACAATGTGCAAAACTAGGAGGGTGCGTTTTGTGCAGTGAAGTAAAAAAAGAAGCACAATACTAGAGAGGGCATTATATAGCTCCATCCTTTTTTCAATCAAGTAATCCAACGCTGAGCATACTTAAGTGATCTTTTTTTTCTCCAGCTTGATAGAGAATCAGGGACTTCTGGGTAGACTATAACTAACTTATGACAAGGGAAGAGATATCACTTCTAGCACGCTAGGTCAGCAGGAGTTGATACTCTTCCTTCAATACTCACCATCTCAATGGGTATGAATAAATTCACTTTCATTAGCTCCAACGCATGACTGAAATGTTGCCCCCCCAAAAGAAGAGAAATTGTATTGCATAAGTAAATTAGGTAGACGCGTGGACCCACTTCAAAGTTTTATACTACGCTCTAATGATCGTTGGGTAGAAAATCAAGAGACTTTGGGATGGAGGTTGCAAGGGTATTCTAAGTTTCTTCGAAGTCTCAGATTAATTATTTCGGTCAGCTGAAAGGGCAATATCGACAGTCAAGTAGTAACATTTGCTACATGAATAATTTGCATACGTTCCTCACTGCTTATACAACGTTAATTCATCAACCCACTCTCTATGAGCGATCACGATAGAACATCGCCCGCTGACACTATGCGAGCAATCAATCTACTCTCGCTATTACTTTCTAATTTTTAGGCGACTAAAATTGATGATGGTTGATGGGTCTACATTGTGCGAACCATTTAACCCTTTTCATCTAATAGAATGTAGTCAAGGGCAAATATAAACCCTATTACACCCCTAGCGATATTGATCCCGCTGGAAGATGTATTGCATATTTAACAGTACAACAACGTCAGGAGGACAATTACAATTTATTTCTCAAGCGGGACTCTCCTTGCTTAGTGATTGTCTCTTGTTAATGGAACATTATTAGTAATTGCAAACGTAAGGCACTAAAAGTGGAGTACATGCTTTTTTTAGAGGGGCGTGTCCATTTGAAAATTACTTCATGTGCAGCGCAGGCTTTTAATGTATGCAATGAAACGATGGGATGTTTGGTTAATAGAGTATAGGAATAAGATGTGGACTGGAATAAATCTAAGCTCTGGGTGCAGAACAGCACCAACATGACCATACTTACATACTACTATTTTCTATTCCCACTCTCACTTGCCATAAGGCAGAATTGGTGTTCTGATATCTGAGCAAATCAAATCAATCCATTTATTGTGTGTTCAGCCAGGTTTTAACCACGGTAAGAAGTTAGGAATATAATATCGATGGTTAACCGAAAGATTATCTTTTACTGACACAAAATTAACACACTCATTAATATTTTATATATTCAACACAGTTCGCAATTATTCCTGTGTGTTGAAAAAAGAGAGCGAAAGTCTTCGACACTAATATTTCAATGTTATTATACCTCAAAGGAGCTGTTATATCTTTACACTCAGAAAATATCTATGTCAGGGGTTAATTGGTACCAAAATGTTCCATTCCATACTTACGCTGTGCTAGAAACTAAATTCCCCCTCAACTGCCACAATGCAGAATTCGTTTTCCTGTACCTGAGTAAATAAAACCAATTAAACCACGATTATCAGATCGTGCTAAAACATTATTTTGATTAATGGAAAAGTCAGGATAAAAGCAAAAGTAATTTTCTAGATTGATATCCAAATAACACCCCTCGCAAAATCATTCCAACATCACTATTGCTTGTTTTCAAACAGACTCTGCACAATCGCATGACCCAATCCCAGACCAGGAGGGTCTAAAAGCTTTGTTCACGTGTATTTCGTTTTTTCCAATTCAAAAGCTATATTTAGCTTATTCGGAAGGCTTGAAATCCTAGAACGCCATATGAGTGTCACGAAGAATTATTTGGAGAGCATAACTGTCCTGTCGGACGACTTCAAAACATTGCCATTGAACTAAACCGAAAAAAATAGTCAGTGGCTAAAAACAGGCACAGAGTCAAACAGGGGGAAGTTACAGAAACTAGATGGCAAAATATGAATCGCTCGGTTCTAATGATTTGTTTCACGTTTTTCATGGTTGAGTGAAAGGCAGACAAATAAGCAATAGAAATCTATGAGCACTATAGTGGTCTGGTCTTAGTAAGGCTGTTCCCAGGCTCTGGAGGTATTAAATGCTACGTCCCCAGAGTCCTCTCTACAGAGGCTTTCCTCAAATAAGGCTTCATGGCACGCGGAAAGAGCCCGTTAGTGACTACAGAGATAAAGTGACCACCAATGTATCTCTGCCGGACCACTGGTCAAGCTGTGTCCACCCAGTTATTTACACGAGGCCAGATAACTGTTGGGAAAAATTGTGAACTTCTAACTGCCTTCGTTTTGTCCCACAACAATAAAATCTATGTGAATTATAAATCAGACAAGAAACATTTTTTTAAGAAGGGAACTTCAAAATACCTTCAATTGAATTAACAGGAAATATGCAGCAATGAGAAAATGTATTGACTGAAAATTGTTGCAAAGCACCAAGTGCAATTTTACTTTGGCAGCAGGAACTGAGAATTTGGCAGAGAGATTTTGAGGAAGGGAAAATGTGACATCGACTTCAAAGATAAAGCGTCGAAAGGGCAGAGCTACACCCTATTTTAAAGAGTATGATTGACAGTTCTGAAGGCAAGGCATCCGACTTGTTTAGAAAATAGGGCTCAGTATTCACGAGGAACAAAAATCAAGGATCGCTAGCTGTCAAAGAACTGAAGGAAACAGCACTCTTGTGGTCTCCTCTAACTACCACAGTGCCAGATCTGAAGACCAGCCGCACGTGGAGCGCTTGTCTTGATCCTGAAGATCGTTAATATGATTTGCAGTCGATGCCACATATCAGGCATCTTCTCTCATCTTTAAATCCACCGGGAGAAGGAGCCCATTATATAAATGCACACACATCCTTCCCTCTTTCCATTGCACACCCACCCAATGCCAGCGTTAGGAATATATCCCTGATTATTCCTGCCTGTGTTTGAAGTTATAATGACGCAATTTCTATGATAATGATACCAAGCAATGGCCTTTCGTTTTCTAAAGTTGGATTTACTCGTTGATCACAATTAAGCTCAGGAAAAGTATTCTGGAATTCCCATGAATAAGGTCTAAATGGCTGTACCACAGAAGCTATGTGGCTCCGCTTAAATGGTTCTACACACAATTTTTAAACGTTTGTTCACCCTAAGCTTTGAACGCTAAGAGTGTTGATCAGATACCAAATAAACTTTGCTCCATATGGATAAGTGTAGCTGTCCATTACCCCTTTTTCTTCATCCCCAACCAATTCACCCTTCGTTGGATATATAGTTAGGACAAGACTGAAGCATAGGGGAAGTTCAGTTCGACAGGCGAACACGAACCTATGGAATGCGATACATAGAATGGCAAGGGATCGTTTTATTGAGCTAATTTGTTTTCGATTTACAGGCAGGGATCTGGAACTGGATCCACGTATGAGGGGAGGGAGGATGAAGGTGGAGAAGTGGAAGCCTTTTGAAGGGCGACTTATGCAGCAGTTGTCTAAACGACCCTTCCTGTCCTATTGCGATTCAAAATCAGCATAAAAACGTGATCTACAACACCAATGATGAAGGTTGTAGCTACTTCGAAAGTCTCCTATAGCCCAAAGGAGCGATTTGAAAATCCCTGGTTTGTGTGTGTATGCACATAATGATCTGTATACACAACTTTTAAAACTCAAAACTACATTTGTGTATACATGTAATGTGCATAAAAGCGATATTGTATAACTAAGAATGGAATATATACGTGACGGTACACACAGCACAAACTACTTCTACTTCTAATATATCCGACGTCACAACATGAATGGAGAAACAACCTATCAGGTACAATGTATAAAGAAAACTGTGCCTATTTCTAGGAGGATAAATTGGTAATGAATTACGGTCATGGATACAATTGGTTGTAACGAGAGTGATACAAGTAAAACAAATGAACACATCTATATAAATGCATAGCATACACATGTAAACGAGGAAGTACAATTGAAACTTGGGAAAGCCACTCACAATGCCGATCTCCTGTTATGGAAATTGTAAAGAGAGAATTATTTCAACTTGATTTTTGGTGAACATAAAGCAGAACATCAAATACATGGCAGTCATAGGTCGTCAGATTGTAAGGCCGTGTCGACTGTATCAATCATAGCGAACATGCAGTGTAATTTACACTCACAGTAATGAATAATGGTCACTAAACAATGAGATTATGAATGAATTAACAAACACTTCACGTGCAGTGTCAGTAAACTGCGCATATGAAAAATGAATATGAACTGAAGCGATCTGGATTAATTGGCTAGTTAATCAGAAGTCTGGTTAATTTCAAAATTAATTATTTCCAGAAAACTAAAGATATAACACGACTAACAGTGGTTGCCATAGTGAACGGGGTCATTTTTTGCTGCCAGGTTTGAGAAATAGTTTTGAAGAATGGATAGACTGGCAACGCCTTTATAGAGCAAAATTAATCAGTGCAGACTTGGGCGATCAGGAGACCGAGGGGAAGTTATTAAGGCCTGAACAGACATGCGCACTCAAGAAGGTGGTTATTGTGGCGGAAACGTTTACCGGAAGGGGCGGAGTTTCTGAATAGTTGAAGACACAGTGCCAATATTCTCTCCAATACTAGTACTACATCTCACAAGACCCTCCCGTTCTCCTTTAATTTGGCCATAGGGGATAGATCTATTTTCTTATAGTCACAATCGCGGTCCCCCCAACTCCTTGTCCATTTTTCTTCTAATACAGACGTGGGAATGTGAAAGGGAAATCATTACAGGAGCAGGTGAAGTGGGGGATAGACCTTGTCGAATTAAGGAGTGCAGACAAGCCGGTTATAAAAATAATTCCCAAGTGCTGCCAACTGCTTGAGACTAAATTTATGGCGTGAGAGGAAATGAAGTACCCATGTTGTAGTTTGGCAATTGGAAACGACAACTTATCAAAGAACAGGTGGCAAGAACTAATAAATTTCTAAATTTAAAAACGGGGTAGAAACTAATGGAATTTCGTGTAAGGCCGGTAGAGCCTAATATGGTTAAATATGGAATTTGATTCGATTAATACTCACGCATCGGAATCTTTGATATTTTGTATGCCTTGTTTGAAGTCTTGTCGTAGCTCGGCAATAGGTGTGATACCAAGTTTACGTTTAAGCTCTGCTGCTTGGTTTACCTTGGAAGAGAGGACCTGTCGCATTATTTGGATCTCCTCTTCCAGCTACAAATGGAAAAGTATATCAAACATACACGTTTCTTGGCTTCATCAGTTCTCAGGCTATTTTTTTCAGAAACCTGCTCTTAAAATGAGATTCTAGATAAGGAGTCGTGTCGTATTGCTTAGCTAAAATACACGAGGTGTACTGTTATGCAAACTTATTGCGAATATGACGGGGGAATGTAAAGAATAATATTGTTTTTATTTCAAATTTAGATTTTCTTAGTTGGTATATCACCAAGGATAGAAACAATTTATTTCCATTGAGCGGTCGTACAAGTTAGGTGTCAATGCCGGGTCTACGTATAATAACATTGTTTTTGCAATAATTATCTTCATACTATATCTTATTACACGCATCAACACAGCTTCAGTACCATACAACATTGAGACGGAGCAGAAAGTTGTGTACCTTGGCCAATTCTTGTTTCCACTCTTCCTGTTCACGCAGCTGCTCCTCAGTAGTGACGGGTTCTGTACTGGCATTGAGCGCGTTGTCATACTCGGGCGTTGTGGCTTCAGGGTTATGATACAGGACATCTTCTGCAATTAAACACGTCATTAATTAGTCCGTGTCTCCATACATATACAGCCGGGTTTTTCTAATTTGCCAGCGTTTTCGACAGGCAAAAAACAAGCATTAATTGGATCTAAGGCAAGGCAATGGTAGCGTAATCACATCAGACTGATGCCATTAATTTGATTACTTGTACACCCGTAGCATGACCAGAATAGACACAAATATATTAGTGGAAAATAAGATCTGAGATCACAAACCACTGCCTCATTCTTCTATAGGTGGCCCACGTCATTCTGTACCAAGCTCACATCCCCATACAATATCTATAATCACTAATACTACTAAGGCACTATGGCGGACTGATTGGCAGTCGATATTTGGAGGACAGACCAGTTTATTTTATCAGCCCGTTCTGCATTCACATCAAGGCATTCCCTGCTCCCTGCTCTTTTTTCAGACCATTTTCTCTTCACAATCCCAAAACCGAGTGGCGGTTTTGAAAAAAAACGCCACTTGGAAATAATGGACCAAAGAAGCTAATTGCTTGTATTTTCCTATCTGCCGGCCTACGAGTTGCATTTTAAAGGAAAGCCATGATTCGACTTGGTACTCTGAGTCGGCCTTAATTATTCACTTTCATTTTTGTAGGGCCTCGGATGACTCGTTACTCGCTGGCCAAGTTCCCATTGGATTACACTATTGATCTGAGGCTATGCTCTCCCGCCTTTAAGGAAAGGCCTGGATTAAGCTTGTCCGGGTTGCAAAGAGGACATTTGCGAAAAGGGGCAAACAGAGTCGTGGCTGAAGAATTGAATGTAAAAGGCAGTGGGCTTCTTGAAAGTGAATATATAAAGAAATCCCGAAATTAAAAAGGCGTCTCAGAGTGTAATGTTTATTCAAGATCTGAGTACAAGAAGCCAGGGAGAAAAAGAACTTCAAAGGCGATTTTGATTGAGGCAAACAGCGCTAAAAGTTCATTTGATGGAGTCGGTCCATATCAATGCATTTTCCAACAGGGGAATGCGGCCTCTGAGCCTTATTGAACAAACAGGCCTCAGTTAAAGCTTCTGCCCGAACCAGGCCCACTAGCCCGCCACCTTTCCCTAGTCTGTGACTCAATATGCATTAAACCTTGAACCGGTGTGTGGACGGTGGATGTGGTTTCATGTTAGCGGAGCACATACTCAGGTTTCCCTCAGAAGCTCTGCTCATGAAAGGGCAAGGCTGATCAAGCGGCAATTTATAATTCCACTCTCTGTGAAACAGAACCACCCTTACTTTTATTCCATGTTGTATTTTTACCACATAACCACATCGCAAGACCGTATAAAACAATAATTAATTCCACTTCGTTACACTCAAGAGTGCATCCAGTTCAGATGCTTTGTAAGGGATTGTGTAAACCGATCTAGCAAACGGTATACACCAAGATAACATTGACAGCATACCTTATATAGTATAAGAGACACATTTACCATACATTCAATATGAGATTCACCAAAGTCAACGTGATAACGCACTATTCTAATTTCTTTGACAGCAATTATTTCAAAAATCTCAGACGGATCCTCCTCATTATTGTTAGTTTTGAAACAAAACGTGAAACGTCTGTTTCCTCGCAATTTTGTATCCATTTGATTAGAGTTAGGATTGCCATAATTTCCTTTCCTTCTTCAAGATGGTGTGTTAGGGAGGAAACAATTGGGTGGCGGGAAAATGCAATCAATCTAATCTATTTCTGTTTATAAACCCAGGCAATTAGTCCTAACCGACTCTTCCTAAGTAGACCCAGTTCGCTGTTGTGACGGGATTCAAATCGGGCATCGCAGGCGCTTTAATTGAGCTCATTAGTCTAAACTAAGACGAGATCCTAGATGATTGGGATGAACTCCTAACGCCCCTTCTCGTAATAGGAGTGTTCATTAAAACGCCAAGGTTTCCTGACCTAAAGGCTCTGTACATTGATGTATTTATATGAACAGTTCGTTATGGCATGGAGATGATAAAACATCGTTAACAGCAGAGTACTTAAAAATAGCACAGATTATAAATTGATTACAGTCTGTCTGTCTTTACGTCAACTATGGGTCATTTAAAACTGATTAAACGTCTTGTTTTCTCAAGAATATACTTGGGCTTCGTTTTCCCCGGATCGATCTGATTTATCGCGAGATCGTTAAACATCAGAAAAACTATTAAATAGTGCCTGTTAGTTTGGTAAATAGAACGAAAAGTATGCGTGCTAAAATTACTCGTGTCACCGTATACATATTATCCGCCCACATATACATCAACCAATAAAGTGCCAGATACAACGCTCTATATCCAGCAATATTTGCCAGCAACAGGGACACGGGAGGAATCCCCGATAGACCTATCGGTGGCAATGTCTCAACAGGAAGCCAGGGAGGGAAGCCAAGAGGGAAGCCACTGCCTTCTGGCATGCAGGCAATAAACACCCGGAAGGCAATGGTTCTTGATCTTAGGCGCCGTGAACCGGTTTAAAAGACTGGCGAGAGCTAATAATCTCTAAGTGCAATGTATACTACTATAAGTTTACGTTTGAAGCGAGTAATTGGCGGTACCGATTCAACTGAAGTCTTAATCAAAGGGTGGGTGCCAATGGTTGCTTTGGCGAGGTTGTGCTTGGATGGTCAGATATAATCTGATTCGGATGAATTACCTTTAGATGCAATCCCTTATCAATGAGCAGCCTTGTGGTATATCTAATAATAGGCGATCCAGGAGAGAAAATGAATGTCTTGCAGTTTGGGTGGGGATCGCCTGACGGGAAAGGAGGTGGTTTGCCTTGCAATTACAATCAGTTAATGATTTTCAGTGTGAGGTTTTTCTGTACTACCCTCAGGTCGTACAAATCAAAATAGACTATTTCCATCAGATCTGATATTGTACGGTCGACTCCATGCCTCTCATTTGTTTGGTGTCATATACATCGGTTTAACATTGTTTAGAATACCCAGAGATTCAAGAACGTTAACTAAATATAATAGCACCGAAGGAATCTATCTAGGATTGTAAAAGTTCTACAATAGGATATTTAAAATATATGAAATGAGCTTAAGAAGATCAAAACAGAGAAATGTATGTCGCATGCTCAAATAAAACCAAACCACCCGGATGTTACCGAACTTAAGACGCCTACTGGCTTCAACTTTCTGAGGTACTTCCAGGACGTTCTAACCGAAATAAATTGGAAGTAACATTACATGCAGCGACAAAATAATTTTCAATTTGCATTTATAGTGACACGTAGCTGGGCGACTATTTGGCTGGGCTTGACAGCTCTTTAAACTATGGACTTTAATCGCAGCCTATAGTTTCTAGGTAATGGCTTCTAAACTTTGTTGAAGTTTTTCTATGGCTTTAAGCTGTTGTCGTGCCTCTGGGACGCAGAGCCAACTGAATAATAAAGAACGGGCATAGTAAAACGCAGGCCGGAATGCAGGATGACAAACAGGAAGCGAACTACGACATAACAGGGACATCAATTACATTTTTTCCTCTCAATATAAATAGAACTCATATATTCAGTTCCCTCCAGTGTATATACACGAGCAGGTATCTTCAGGCGTAGAAGAATACAGAAGAAAATTCAGGGAGGAGGTAACTCTATATATAGTACATGGTCTCCGCGCTTTTGGCCAGAAGAAATTCCAGGCTTTTCGAGACCTTTTTAGGCGCATTTTAGTGTTTTTTCCAGGTCCATTCAAGGGATTTTTTAAGAGCCCTAATGCTGGGTTCAGGGGGTTTTAGTTATTGTTCATAGACCTATGCATTTAACAAGTTTTATAGTTAGATTTGATGTCAACTTTTAATTTGTGAGTCATTTACTGTAAGGTGTGAGAGGGGATAGTCAGGGGAAAGTGTACATTGAGAAACCGAGTATCTTCGAAAATTTCAAGACCATTTAATAGATTCTAACAAAATCCAAGGCCCATAAAATAATTTGCCAGGCCCTTCGACGAAAAATGCCCATTTTCCCGGCCTAGAAATCATTTTTACCAAATTCAAGGCTTGTCCAGCTTTTCCAGATCCCGTGGAGACCCTGTAGTAGTAATTCAGCAGCCACTCCATACCTGCTATACCAAAAGTTGGTGTACGTTCATGACTGCTTAATTATAATTTCCAAGTGAAACATTTGCAATGGCTTGATCGCTAAAATGATGCTCTACATACAATAGCTCCATATTTTGTACTTTCATGGTGAAAATAGCAGTTGAACAACATTTTATTCACTCAGTTGTAATCAGCATGACACTAGATCATTAATTAATTTGGTTACCATGACGACGACGCTCCTAAGAGTGCACTGCCGCTTTATATTTAATGTAGGAAATAAATAAAAATCAGAAAATGTCACTATTTCGTCAAAGCAGTGTAGCTCTGCCCTGCAAACTAAATGGCCAGCTGACATTCATCTTCAAAGCTGAGAGTAAATCTCAACGAATCACACGCTCACGTGGCTTCCAGTATTTTGCTTGGCTTCAGAATGTACATCGCCCACACCACATACTGCCTAGTGTTTCTCTTTGCCATACAAAATCTCTAGCCCCAATCCCTCCTGTCAGTCAGTCAGTCATTTCTGTCCTCCTAGTCATCAGCTTAAGAAGGTATTTAGTTCCCGCCTAGAAGTGAAACGACAGACGAAGTGGAAACTATAGACGATGTGGAAGTTTATCAGCATCTGTTCTTCTATTAGTTATAAGCTTGAGAACAATGAGATTTCATTCCAGTTACTTACTAGCCGAAAGAACGCCCCCGTGAACAGATTCTAATCTAATAGCGAAATCTTCTTCAATATAACATATACCTATAGTGATAGATACCTAATAGCATAACATCCTAATATTATGTTCTTCCTACATCCACATAGGCATTAGGAACGCATTTGTTGATCCTTCTCTAGGTAAGTGTTTCCATAAGAGTTAATACCACAGTAATACTGTATATACAGCGTGGCTGAACCATAATCCCAGAGACAGTAAAATACATTGAAATATAAAGACATTACAGGGATTAGATGTATTCCTACGTAAAGTCTAAAGATAGGAAAAGATATCTCATTTGAAAGCACACTGCTCTGCTATAGTAACCGACCCAACAACAACAATCAGCTAGCCTTTAATAACCTCATAATCATTATCAGCTGAATTAGGAAAAGGGAACACTGCTTAACAGCTTGTGCAGATTTCAGTTCTTGGACATTTTAGAATTCAATATCGGAGACTTGTGGTGATAATTTCAAGGGAAAATGTAATGGTTTGTCGAAGCGGTAAAGCTAACACTAAGAGGACTTGAATGGTGTTTCAAGTATGGTGGGGATCGGGGATTTGGATCGGTGTTATCGCTTTATTTTTCTTCTTTTAACAGAACAGAACGCTTCACCTCTACATTCCACTCCATCGAATAAATCAATAGCAAATATTGGGAAGGATTCCATTGTATTATGAAGATCTATGGTCTAATCTATCTATAGAAGCTGTTGAATCACTCAATCAACAAAGGTGTATGTTTGAGATGGTCATCCCCAAGGAGATTGTTCCCATCCGAAGGCAAGTGTTTTTGAGAGGCAAATATATAAGGCAACGCAAGAATTGGTCACGATTAGGGCGCAGAGCGCACTTACTAATAATGTTCCTAGGGTCCATTGAGCTCTTCTGCACGAACACCTTTCCCTCATCTTCTCAGTTCCAAAACCTTTGCCTCATCAAAGGGGAACTGGCTGGCACCTCCTCAAGGCGCCAACCTCCCTGCCAATAGCTGTTTGCTATTGTGGCACGTTTAGAGATTGCTTGGGTCTCTGGTACAGGCACGAGATAACCCACGTCCCAGTACGCCCAGCGAGGGGTGGCCACTTCTTGTCATGATAGCACTGCTGATTGCGCTCAGTGCTCAACGTTAGCCCCATAACCTCTACAGGGCTGGGCATGTAAGAGGGTCATTTCACTCCAGGGTTCGGGATGAAGGAGGCATGTGCCTCGCTACAGGTTGTTAGTGGTACAATTGGAACGAGATTTCGAGGAGTCGATATACAGTGACAGGCACAGCTTTTAGTGCAGAGAACCTAAATCGTATCCAACCAAGTTGATAATAAAATGGGGTTCTTAATTGATTTGTGAAGTATCTCATGGCTAAACGAGTTCAAACATAGAGGGAGTGAATGTAAATTTCATCCTTGTTCACACCATGAATGGACAGCGCTTGTTATCCAAATAATTGACGGATTCCTGTGGGAGCCATACTTTAAACCACAGCAAACACGTCACTAAGTTCCTGACAGTTCACACAGGGTACACTATGTTCGTTCTAACCGAATTTCACTCAATGCTTCAGGGGGTGAAGGCAATCTTAAACCCAAACTAGCAATACTGACATATACATTGTATATTGCACAATTCCGCGTATTGTATAGTATTATGACATCCGAGTATCTTATCAACAGAAAATAGAAATATTGACTTAATTAAATAATGCAAAGTTGGGATCGTGTCAAGTTATACTGAATTGAATAAGCCTGTCCTGTTTCAGATAAAACATTTATGAAAAAAATGGTTCAGGCAATTTGCTCTAACTGTTTTTAGACATATGCCCTAGTCAGAGAGAGAGAGAGAGAGAGAGAGAGAGAGAGAGAGAGAGAGAGTAGAGAGAGAGAGAGAGAGAGAGAGAGAGAGAGAGAGAGAGAGAGAGAGAGAGAGAGAGAGAGAGAGAGAGAGAGAAGTATGGTCTCGTGATGAAAGAGTAGAGAAATAAAGCACACAATAGTGTGCAGACGGGTATTTGCTTGGTTAGATCATGTAGGTTCAGCGTAGGCGAGGAGCGACATTGGCTGGGACAACTACCAACAAGATCCCCGGGTTAAAGGGGGCTTAGGCTTCAGCAAAGACCTACGTAATGTCCATCACAATTTAAATGGACTGTCCTAAACCGATATTGGCCGGCTTATTTTGCCCATACAAGCTTGTAAAACCGGCAGGTTATCGGTCCGAGGGCCACTTATCTAATGTTACAATGCAAGACATTTCCCCATACATCATTTTATTCAACAATGCATATTATATTACGAAACAGCGTCCGCAAACAATATGATCTCACTGAAGAAAGAAACATTAAAAACAATCTTTAAATTCTGAGGATGTATGATCGGATGAGATCCTTTTTCTCTCTGTATTTAATCATTCCAAGATAATATTTTGAGGCCAGAGGCGGAAAAATGAATCCATTTCAGGTTGAAAGAAACATTTGGCTCTTTTTTTTTTAAAGAAAAAAAAAGAAAAAAAAAGAGACATCTCAAAAGAAAATTATTATTGCTTTACCTCCCAAGTCCGGAAAGAAACCACGATTCGTGAGTGGTTTTTAGCTAAGCTTTTTTGTCACAGGACAGTGAGTGTAAATGTGTTTAAAAGAATCTCACATGAAAACTAGGTAGAAAAACCAATGCTGGCTTCCGTGAAACGAGATAGGTGAGGGGCTCGATGGATCTAGAAAAACACTTTTAAGAAGAGAAGAAAAAAGCGGGCGCGACCCAAGAGACCGTTTCAATGGCGGTAACTTTGGCGTAAGGGAGGGTGAACATAATATCATCAGACACGGAGGAGACGTCGGAGTGAATGTTTGTCGAGAGCAATAAGTGCGAAGAGCCAGAAGCAATAGAGCAAAGAGAATTGGTGAAACAATTCTAGTGTAGGGGGAAAACCTCTTGGTACAGTCATACAATTAAGCTTGGTGAGAAAGAAATGATTAAAGAGAGGTGCCGGCGATATGATGGATATACATTCAATATCACCAAGTCAAAGTTGATTAAGCCCACCAACGCCGACATAGAATGGGCCTGGCAAAAAAAGGCCACCCAACAGATTTGGGCTCCCGATTTATCAAAATAACTTAACACCGGTCTTGGTATTAGGAATTGATAAGGTTGCAGGGGCTGTCATTTTCCAATGACAACAGAAGCTTGTGGGAAAGAATGGGTGTAGTGCATGCCAGATGTCTCTAAATAACATTGATTTTAGTTAAGTTCATACACGAAGTTCAATCATATAAATGCTTCAAATATGCAACAAACTTCATTCCTTTTTCTTGTCTTAACAGCATATTGTACTTAAACTAAGAATTGGGCATGTGAATTGCAGCACTTAGCGAAACTTCCTATTTAGGAAAAGTTGAACCATCACTTATTCCGGACATAGTTGCGAAAACTTAATTATCTCCGTCAGTCGAAACTAACTCAACTACCATTCGGCCCATACTCTCAATCCCCACGTATAATCTAAGAATAGGATCCTCAAGTACGTTAGTGGAATTCTTAGATCTATACGTTAGACGAAGAATTGGCATCTTGGTGTGCCTGTGTGTTAGGGACAAAGGCCCATGTCCACCTAGAGAGGCTGTAAGCCGATTTCCCCTTTGGTGGCAACGGCCCAAAGTTGTACGTGTCAGGGGAGATTCTTTATGGGCGAAGGTCCGTATGTCACTCAGCTTAAGTCGCATACAATTTCCATGATATTCCGGGATCATTCAGTAATATGGCGTAATAGATTGACAGTGAGATCGGATACAAATCGTGGCACAACTAGGGTGAATGATTTAATGTTACCGGAAAATATAAAATGCATGCGCAATATATGATATGATGATATATGCAACCCATGCGTAATATGTAATAGTTTTAGAATGTCAAAATCGAGGGTATATATAAGTCACACACATATATGTAAAACTACACGTGACTCATAAAGACAGGTCCGGGGTCGCTGGTATCTTAGTGAGAGACACCTGGATCTTAGTGAGGCGAGAAAATGTTGGCCAGTAGTCGATCAAAACATGCGAGACCTGAGTGAAACCGAAAATAACAATTCGTAAGTGCAGCCCTGGAAGCTTTGGAAACCAAACCCACCGTTCACCAGTGTCACAATCTTAACCCTTACCAGAATACATAATACATTCCCATTAAAACATTCTAAATATTCTGAACAGGATTAGAGAAAGCATTAACTTGCAGGTGATACCTAGTTCACCAGTGAAAGGAACACAAAAACCAGTCAATCACCAAGACGTGCTAGCCATAAAATCATGGTAGTCAAACACACTGTATCCTTTACGGAAAATGCAGCTGATGAGCGACGGAAAGGCAGAGCAAGACCATGAATAGACGAGATATAATGCACACTGTACAACGGGAAATGATCATGTGTACATGCATACATTATGTATGAGCATCCAGGATAGCGATCCCAGGTCCATATCAGAAAGGACAAATAAACGCAAATATCATGTCATAATCTCATGAAAGAGTAATGGATACCACACCACCATCAGAATAAGGAAAAAGATTTCCAATGAAAAATACAACAACAGTTAAACATTATGTATAGATTATACATTTATATGAGCATAGAACATTAGAACATTAGTGAAGCTTTATTGTCAAGCCCTTTAAATATATGTGTAGATGGAAGTAGGAATGTATCATGTAACTAATATTTGACACTTGCCATGAAATGAGCCTATTACTAATCCAGCATGACATTCAATTCAAGCCAAATTCGTTCGGTTTCCCCGAAGCCATGTGACAAGGGGTTGATGTTTCAGGCCACGAGAGTATCTAAATCTAAATTTACATTAAATCAGCCTCGTGTTTGGAAATACCCCAATTAACCAAGTTCGTGTCCATAATTGCCGTGACCTATCTCAGTACGTTGACCAGAAGGTATTTATGTATCTGCGTGGGCGAAGAGACTACTGTGATTCAAGGAAGTGTTACCAAGGAATCGCCACACAAACGGATAAGCCTATCTTGTTGGATAAATCACATCTTATCTTCTGATTGTTTTTTTCTTCTGCGGGAGCAACAAACATCTCCAGGAGAAAGGCCTAGCAAGGAGGCAGCTATGTCGTCACTGGAGGGCGCAGGCGGCCTCTACAAGTTGCACCCGGTAACCCCCTGGAGAGGAATAGAAGGGAAGCGAGATGGAGTAGTAAAGGGAAAAGGGGAATAGGCGCAGGCAAACAAGCACCATCGAGGGTGCGAATAGGGGAAACCCGCTGAGGAAAGCGATGCGTATCAGCGGAGAAGCCACGGAGGAGCAAATGACACCAAAGAAGGCCTTATCTCATACATCACATTGGGGAAACCCCAAATGTAATTAACCATGGTTATTGGTCTCCTTTCAAAGCATAAGATTAATGCCGAGGTTCCATGCATAAGGCTGTGATGACGACAGGGACCTTGTTGGGGGAAGTGGCTGGCAATGATGATGAACTGGTGTTGATCGATGTGTGTGTACTCTTCATGTTGACTCGCCGTGGACACTTCAAAGCTTCACCCCATGTCTACCTCTATCGCTTCTGTGATTCCACACACTGCGTTCATAGACTACCACTGCAAGGAGGAGGCAGACATGGAGCTGAGAGATGCTTCCTTCAGACCACATGAAGCATGAATTTGTATTAGCCCAGCCCTAACTTCTTCTAAAGGGTAACGCATTAAATGGTTACACCCTGAATAAATGCACTCGTTTATCTAAGGGGTGGAGATAAACGACCTAAATAAATATTCATGAGGGGATTTTGAATATGTCTAAGATTCCCAAGAGTCCTATATGTATAAGCATTCCATAGAGGTTCTACATACACAGGGCTAATCTAACAATACCACTCTATCCATGCAAACATAACCATGATTTCCAGAGGACATAATTTCTGCAAACTGTGCATACATGTCAATAACATGCTTCAACCACCGACAGTTCCCTAACATCAAACCCACATAAAACCCCCTCTCTCCTCTTAAGTGAAAAGGGAAAGAGGGAGAACGCGCCAGCAAAGCTGAGTGCGAACATATTTTGAGGGAACAGCAGAAGGCCATCCAGGTGCCCGCAGACAACATCCCTTTAAAGGGTTTCCCATGTCAGCGGGTGCACGACTTGCCCTGGAGAATATGCATATTTCTCCGCCGCCCGGGACAGACAAAGAAATCTTTTCATCCCTTCTGGTGTTCTCAGCACACCGCATTCATTAATCATCAGCAAGGCTGGGGTTACTGTCCGCATAATGTGGCTGGGTCCTGCCTTTAACAGGTGCAAAGATGCGAGAAGTAAAGACAGAGACATGAAATGTACATCCGGACCCACCCCACCCTCTTCAATGGCACTGGGGCATGGGGTACTACCGGATTTGTATAAGGAACTGAACCATCTAGACACATGCCGGTCTTTCAACTCCATACTTGATTCATTAATCATTCGTATTGGACCCATGTGTTCAGGCAATGACTTCAGTAATCGAATACCAACAGAATCATAACACGTTTAATTAGTCTATAATGTTTCATGCCATGTGTTCATTGATTCCACACATGCGAATTCATTAACAAGAACCTGTACGTTAATTCACAGCGAATCTAATCATCAACAATTAAGACGACTGAAAAATGTATGATTCTATTTAAATGTTACAGGGTTGATCACAGTACAGATTGACGGTAATTTGGATTGAGATCATCCTGGAAGTAGAACGTAATTCCTAGAATTAATCATTTCCTACTAAAGCGTTGGTTATAACCAAAGTTAATCAGAACTAAAATCTAGAGTACCCAAGTTGTTATTGTCTAGAAGCCTTCTGCCTCGTCAATCTGGGAAGAAGGCTAAAAAATAGTCTGGTTCTCGGGAAACGCTTCGAAATCAGATTTACTCAAATTGAATCACGATTTTAGTCGATGAAATTTCTGATAAAATTCAAGCGGGGAAATCCTTTGACTCGGCGACGTTTTCATTGAATATTCTTGGAACAATGTTACTAAAAGACATTGCCCAGAGTTCATAGAAGCACCTCCTTTGCGCCAATGTGATTGAAATCCTCGTGGCTTGTCATTTGTTCGCACGAGCATCTCTATCTAAAGGAGCGACGGCCGTGGCCATTCACCGAATCCATCAGCCGCCTAGAAGAGACAGTTTAGAACTTGAGCTTAAGCACTCAGTTTAGTATTGCACCCTCGACTAAGGAGCAGAGCCTGGATAGAAAAAGCAAAGAGCAGGTACCTATAAAAGAGCATTCTGACGAACAGTAAGATCAAATATCCTCGCATATGCATGATTGGGAGACATCGCTCCGGGGACACTTGGCTGTCTCCTTGAACAAAGCTAGTCTCAGTTTTCGGTGTCACGGCCATCTTCTTTTCTCGACATAGCCCCAGTAGAAGTGTCATTACTTTCATCCTCAAGTGGCAATAGGGTTTTACATCAGTACTCCTAGGGAATAACTGTATTATTTATTGCATCGGCTGTGGGCTCTCATGGAGGTAAGAAGCAGGGAGAATAGCTGTGTTGGGTTGGAACAGCATTTTGTATTTTATAATAAGACATTTAATTATAATAATTTATAAGAGAGAGGTTTAAGCTGCATTCATCGTTCGAAATTCAGATGCTTAACCAAGGGAACGAAACATCTAAGAGAACCACTGGATACTGAAATAATGATAGAACTACTGGTGTTAAACCTAAATCTTTCTTTTCTTTAATGAACCTTAGAAACAAAATGAAGTTGGTGTTTAATGAAGAACCTACATTCCATTCATCACGGGGAATGGTGATATTTAGATTCAGAACTCGTATATATGTTCACCCAAATTAGCATCCCCCTCCATCCATCAAATCTACTTAATAATGGAACATTAATTCCTAAAGAATTTCTATCCAATGAAAAACAACATTGCATTATATATGATGCAGTAAATCATATAATACAAAGTGCCCACATATGGCAACCATCAATAGAGTTTTTGTGCTTTGCATCCACTAAATGAACCGTATGAACTGTCGCTGTGTGTACGTTTCTCTCCTAAGCTATGCTTAAACTCAAAGTATTACATTGATTTACTGGTTATAGGTCGGCCTAAGCCACCTGAAGCCTTGCTCTATCGCTTTGCCATTTATCATAAGGTTGTAAGGGATGGAAAGGGCTCTATCCCGGGCTCCCTTCAGCTGCTAGGTGTTATTATTGCCTCCCAACATTAAATCCCATCGCCCCTCATGCCTAGGTGGATCCTAATCCGGTGCTTTCCCGGGAAATGCGTTCCATTATGTCGTTGAAGTGAATAAAACACCGCTTAAGATGTTCTGGACTCAATCATCATCCATAGCCCTATACTACTATGATGTATGCATTTTAAACATTTATGTTCCAATAGGGTAAAGACGGGCACTAATGGATATCAATCAGTGAGGATCTAACATTCTAGAGTTATGCAAAGGTGAGGAGAGATTACTCCACCGGAATGGGTACCTGGATGGCAAACAACTCCAGTTGCAGGAGCACCCATCAGATGACATCCAGACTGACAACCTACCAGTCATTATGTACATAGACCTCCATGCTTCGCTCCTCCCTATAATCAAGGCTTAGGAACGACTGGAGGAAAGCATTGCAGGCTGAAATTGCCTAAGCAGTAATAACACCTATCTGGTTTGCCAGCCCTAGGATCAGTCATGCCTCAGCGGGCAAGTTGGCACCAGTGGGAAGGTGCCATCAAGTAGTCATCATCTGGAGCAACACAGATTTCTCCGAGAGCAGCTCGAAAAGCGCGCTCTTTTGAAAGCCTTTTAATGCGTCTGATCCATCAGGAGAGATTTCTCCGCCCTGGGAGACTTTAATCTCCTGAGGTAAAGTAAAACTTCAATAGGGAGTTACGTAAGGTTCAGATTTACCGTAAAAGTGATTAATCTCTTGGAGGGATTGAGTCCCTCGGATACGTTTGTTAATTGTATAGTGAAAAGTGATTAGGCCCGATTAGAGGGGGACTGGGTATTAACAAGAGATTTACATTGAGGCTATGGAACCAAAGACTGAATGAATAGAATGAAATAAGGGAATGTATGGAAGAACAATGGATTGGTAAAGAAAGGTAGTATATAGAGAAACCACGAGGATGGGGTAGGGGCAGGGAACGGTATAGAAGGGGAGGGGGAGAGAGGGAACGGTAGAGGAAAGAGAAGGAGGAGGAAAATGTCTGGTATTGGCGGGATTATGTGGTGAATATTCCCTGGGGTCACAATACTCGCATGTTCATGAATAAACACATTGATGCCTCCTGCCCACTAAAGTGATAACAGTGCGAGAATAGCGATTTACATGCACCACTTGGGCTAATCCTAAGCGGGATCTACACTCACTGGCCAGCTAGAATAGGCTGCGGCGGTAATACCCAGCGAAGATATGGATATTCCCAACTCAGATATAAAAATACCTAATTTCCCCTGCTCGCCGGGCTTACTTCAGCCCTTTGCGTGTCAAAATTGAGGGACATTCACGGATGTAGAGACAGTTTGGGTAGCTGCCAGCCAATCTTTGTCCAAAGCAATTAAAGTATCTGCGTCAAGCGATAAATGGGAATAAAAAAGGGGACTTTTCCTTCGAAAGACGAACTCCAGGAGTTCCAGTTCTAAAGGAAGTGGGCGAAGCCACTGATTGGAAATTATTAGTTTTAAACAGTGCCTTTAGAAATCTATAAGGAGGTAAATTCATGCAGCTTTCTGCAGTCGCCAGCTACTTGCTAAGGTCATACTACATTTTCTCCTGCGAGAAAACAGGGAGAGTAAAGGCAATTCTGAGCCCCGAGATTTAGATTTAGCATCCATTTAGTGTGAATTTTTGCCAGAGGGCATTTTCAATTTCATCAATCAAAGAGAGAACTCCACGTAGGCAGTGAAGGAGAACGAAGTAGGATAAAACACAAGCCACGCATATTCTGTCAGAAGGCACCCCTATATGAAGGTTGGTAGATCTGTATGCAAGATGTAAGTTCATTTAGTAGTTAAATGCCTCGAGAAGTCCTACTGTTTCTTCAATGAATCTTAACTCGATAGAACATAATAGAACATAGGTTGGTAAATGGCAGCTTATTGTAGAGTTATGGCCAATCAGGGTATTAAGCAACTAAATACATTGTACTTCTGTCTAGTTAAAAAATATGCGATAAAAGTTAGATACTTAGAGGCAATGATTAAGTATTGGAAAAAAAGCCTATTAGCATTAAAGTCATGGGCCATGTCAGTGACAAATAAGACAACCTATATAACATAAGACATGTACAATTTCCATAAATACACAAGCTGTTATATGTGGACATTACCAATTTTTGCGTGGGAAATGCTACTTCCAATATTTGTAAATTTGTACAATTGTGTATGCCGATATATAAATAGATACAATCCGATTATGCTTGGCAAGACACATAACCAGTGGCGTATACAAATCCCTATTGACAAATGCTCTGAGGCAGTGGTGCAGACACGACAAGAAATGTTGTTTGGGTTCACAGTCAAATGTCCAGAGGCAAAGTATAGAAGATTTGTTCTTGCTGATTGTAAACACCCAAACTGAGTTTTGATGAATTGCAAGGGTTACACTTTCTAATAGCATGCGCTTATATTAGATTTGAACTTCCGGATTCTTAAAAAAAAAGGATCTTTACCATACCTTTTCCCGTGATTTTGTCCAAAAAAACCACTTACTTAAGTTGACATTTGATTTTTGATAAGCAACACCATCATCGCAATTGTTTCAACTCACCTGAAATGAAAAAAGAAGAAAACTTAAAGAAACTGGTACAAGATCTTTATATCATCAGTTACAACTTGACATCAAGGCAACACACTAACGCAGTGGCGCAGCATGAAAGCACTTCAGACTAACAGGAATATATAGCCCCAGTAGGTGAAGGCATTAAAATAAATCATTCATCTTCATGGGAGGCAAGATGAAAGACAGGACACTCAGCAGTCACACCTTTATGTAGGCATTAGCTAGCAAGGAAAAAAGCATCAGCCTCAAAGAGGTGGGAAGGGAGCAGCTTTTCTCCAGTCATGGGATATAAGAAAGGTGATATCCTCTAGTAAAGGCGCACAAAGACAGATTTCGCCACGGCCCCACTGACAAAGTTTGATACCAGTGGCTAGTCGAGTGCATTTCACAATACTCTTCACAGTATAAACACTTTTCCCTAAGACGGTTTTATTTCCCCATTGAGATTAATGTTCCAGACGTATCTGGGTATTAATATATGAAGTAATTGAGACTAGGAAGGGAAGGTAATATATGGGCGTATCTTTCTCCGAAAGGTATCATAGAAATTATATAGCTACTAAAGCGACAAGAATGTGTTTGTTCAGGGCTTTTTTCATATCATATTACATAGAGACCCACATCAAGGGCATCACATATCCTGATACATGTATATACAATCAGTGCTGAACCCATAAACTTTCACAGGGCCATGTATACATACAGGATATCTCGACATGACCTCTGTCATTGGAACATGTCAATTACGTGGTCTCAGTCCAACCCAACACAAGCAACACGAGAGGGAAATTTTAATACTCTGATGATTGGTACACTATTAAACCATTTTTTAAAACGTTGCAGTGCTGTCTGGCGCCCGCAATATACACCAAACGTTGATTAATTCCAGCTAAGTGGAAGCCAGCAAGTACAATATATTGATGCATACAACGACCAGGAAATTATTTAGGAAATGGCAATATTAACAGTTCATCGCACTAAGTAAAGGCAGCCTCCCGCTTTAGCTACTGCAGTATCGAAATGTCTATCTGAATGAGTCTCATTTAAATCTTCCCCTGTATTTAAGAGTGGTACCTAATTTGTATAATGCATCCACGCGTACCGATACGGGTCTAGGACTATAAATAAGGCAGAATGCCTCCGCTATGTACCCAGATACTGGCTGATAATATAGATCTACCATAAAAGCACATTTATGGATATATGAATAATTTCGTAAAGATATCGCAGTCGATACTAATTTAAAACAAGGAACAACAGTTATTTAGTCCTCCAAACATTTTCTCAGTGTATTTTACCCCTCGGGTATCTAAACATAAGTTAACATATAAAGATAAAAGTAAGTCATGAATTGATCGCATTCAGCTATCAAAAAAATGAATATTAATCTTTCTCTACTATAATCCCAGATTTCACCAAAAATAAAAAGAAAGAAAAACTTTTAGGGATTATATACAGCAATGATTTTCCTGTGCAAGGCGACGCACTAAAACCACCATAATGGATGTATGCGTTTTCCCCCCGAATAATATATTTAAATACTCCATTGGCCTTTAATGAAAGAAAACAAATCTGTTATATCGGCAAAGAAGATTATTGACCGACAAAGAAATTGAAAATAGAGCATCGAAGTTGGACAAAATAAAGTTTTCCACTTAAACAGAATCTTCTAAGAACATTAGAAAGGTGCCTTGGCATGCCTCGTCTAGATGTAGCCTATATGGGAGGGGCGTTCGGGCACATGGCTAGAGACAAAAGGCACCTCACAGACCGACAAACTGATCGCAATAGAGACGCTCATGGCGCCATCCTGCTCCTAATCAGGACCCGACGAGCCTGCCAGCCACAAGAGGCTTGCGTGCGGGAGGCGCATAGCTACTGGAGATAATGATATACCCACCTATATAACCTCTTTCTATATTTATATATACAGGGACATACTTCAGCGGGGGTTGGCACTTGCTGCAGCCAAGCTCCAAGATAATCATGCCAATACACTGTACCTAATCATATGGATTAACATATAACACGGGGATGATCTGCCAACCATGTGCCAAGCATTTCTAGTGTGGATATCACAAGCTGATATAGGGCTATCATATGAGGGCGGTGGAAGATGTGGAAATGCTGGATCCAGGAGGGGTCGCCATGCAAATCACCATTACACTACATTAGGATTAATGTACCTCCAGCAGGTCATATAATTTACACCTCTCCTCCCCAGAGTCGCTCACATTAAGTATTGATATGTCCCAGAACCAACGCTGGTTTCACGACAAAAATGTTGCACTATCTCTCAAAAATATCACCCCGGGAAATATATCCACCCAAGTACATATTTCCTTTAATATTGCATTGATTCTAATAGCAGTGCCATATGTTGGGAAACATCTATACCGATAGCCAAAGGTATATATGACTTTGTTTGTGATAAAAATGCCACAAAGAGTTGGGCGTGGGTGAAGGTAAGCTTACACTCGAGGAGTTTCATTTTGAGGCAGTGGACACTTTCAGGAAGGCGAGTGGTAGAGGTCATTCAACCAGCATGCTAGGGTCGGAGGCATGGTGTTATTCCTTCCATCAACTGTAGCGTTCTGTCCCGTCCATCATTCATATGCTTGTATGTCCACCCCTGGCATATATAGGCCATGAGTCAGAGGGCGCCGCAATGAGAAAAAGCAGTCTTCCCACCGGAATAGCTCTATTTTCTACGCTCTCCACCACCAGAGCACCTTCTTTTGGTGGGTGTCTTATTTAAGGAGGCCTAGCGTTAAGTCCATTTGGCGCACATTTTCTGCTCGCTTCTGCGTTTATTGTGGTGGTGCTATCCAGGTGTGGAGATAATAGCTAAGTATTCGTATTCGCTCCCCCCCCCCTCCCCAGTGAATTCCATTCACGAGGCAGACCTGGGTTAGCAGTTTGAGTTGATAGCTATAGAGGTCTTGCGTCTGCCTGGTCTAACCAGTGCCTCATGCATACCAAGGAAGGAGGTGTGGCCACCAGAGTGCCTAATCAACACCCAGCCAATCCCCGTACAGAACCAAGTGTCATTTCGCTTCACAGAAGATATTCATTGCTCTTATTGCTGAAAGGAAAGAGAAAGCTTTCCCACAGAAGAAGCAATTTTAGGAGGTGGTCTAGTCCAAATCACAAGGTGCCCAATTTTCCTCAAAAGGAGAAATCGATAATTTATTCTTTTCCGTAATAAAAATTTAAATAGAAAGGCTCTACATCATACCTAATATGCGATGACATTAACATACCGTGCGGTTATAATTGGAATTGTAGGGAAAACTGAGAAAAAAACTGAAGCCCAGGTCTGCCAGTTCTGGTTAGAAAATGCCAAGTTGAGCAAGTCATTTTGTTCTGCTGTAATCCACATCCCTATGGGAGTGATTGATCCCTGTAATCAGGTTCTGCGATATGATGTGCAGAAAATGGGCAAGTGTTACTTCCAGTCCTTTCATCTCCCTGCCATTTTTCATCATGGCCATTTACTCTTTGTTTCTCTAAACCACAGGTAGGCTACATTGCAGGAACATAATCATTATCTACGTCGGCACAGCTATAATCACATATTCAAAAAGTTGGCAGAGCAAAGAAAAACTCTCTTATTCGCAGACTAATTGTAAAAGAAGTGCATAAAAGAACCATATGCCGCTATCGTGTTCCATTATGTAGACCTAAGCAATTAATTGAATGGAATTCGCAGCGTATTTACTCTAAGAAGCTATAATCATCTCCCTCGAAGAAAGGTAATATCTATTCAATTACAACGTCATAATAGAGACTGCGAAGAAAGGGGTCTTTTAGTGAAGGAAGAAACTGGAGACAAATCACCCATTAAGTGTCCCCTTCATCTGTCTTACCAGCCAGGCTCTTGAAAATAAACACGCGTCATTTTACCATCGGTAAGGGAATATAACGAGGCACGAAAGGGAAGAGATCTGTAAGCCATGTTATGTCGCGATTGACCAATACCAGATGGAGACTCTTAGTCGAGACACATGTCCTTAACTGGGGTAAAGAGGGTTGTTGAATGCAATAGAACCCACTTTTCTATACTACTCGCTCCCTTATGCTGGCATAGAACAACGCAATCAGACTATCAATTCCCTGCTACCAATACTTAGGTGCTGCTTTCCTGTCTAGTTCAAATTGGATAATTCATCATGGAGGCGCCATGACAAAATGAAACCAGAGGCATGAAATCTGACATGCAAGCTCTGAATCAACCTCATGCAACCTTGGGAAAAGGCGACGTAGAACACAAGTTGCCTTGAAGATAGAGTCTTGTATTAAGTAATTGATAGTCTCTATCTATTGACAAGTTAATGTGGTAAGAGCGCTATGTCGACTTTTTTTTAAATAATAAATTTACGAAATAGACACTGGAGAAAACTTCTGAGGAAAAAGAATAAGTGAACTTATTGCCTGTTCTAAAAGGAATAATTTTAGCATTAGAAAAATGAATTCCCTGGATCCCGTGTGAATAGAAGTGGAACCTACACGCAGAGACATACATTTCTAGCTTCAAAAAGGGGATATTGTGTAGAACATGGCTCCAAGTTTGTATGAGCAACAGTATACTACAAAAACCTGTTGAAGCTTCTGTATACTAATATGCAGTCCTGGCTGTGACGATGGGTGATTTGTCAGCTCTTAGTGAACTGATTGCTTAACCATGGTCTGTTATGCAAGTGTCTTCCATGAATACGTTATATGAGCCGGTGGTTCTTCTCATATACACATGAGTCGAATACCTTCCAGTAATTACTCGTTATTGCTGTCTTATCGCAAGCGTCTCATTCATTAATTCTAAGTAGTCATGTGACTAGAGTAGTAAAAGCGTTTTGCTCAGAGCTCCTCGCTTTAGCCTGAATTATACAGTCCAAGTACTAGACTCCCGTGGGTTGAGTCGTGATCCAAACAGCTTTCCCAAAGGACCAGCTGATACTTGGAAATTGACTAGACCACTATCCCTACCACCTCATCCTCGTAGCCAATATTGTGGGGCCAGGTTGTCTTCACAGAAGACGTAAGGATGGAAATATACTTCCACCAGCAGGCTATTTATTAAATGACTATTTGTATCCAGGACGTAGATCGTGGATGCCTGGGAAGCATGAGTGGTGGGGGTCTTTCACACTGCCAACCATGCCAACCACCTAAAGTAGGGATTTGGAAAAGCACCTAATGTTCTATATGTCAGGCTGTCGATACATTGCTTTAAGTAGCAGTAGACTACTTGGTGATGAGTGGGAAGAGAAGACGGAAGAGCCTATAGCGAGCAGAGTGGGTGCCGTCTCCTTTTATTAACAAAGGCATTAATTCTCTCAAGCCATGAGCAATACTTTATGTTTGCAAGAAGGGTTAAGCAGTTTTAGTAGAGGAAGTGGATTGATAATCAATAATATCTAAAACCATGAGCAGGTCCTCCGCTCAACTGGTCATGAACTATGTCATCTGTTGTAGGCAGCTCTTTGTTTCTTTAGCATAACTCACAAGAAGAAGACAGGTAGGAAAGTATGGATCACTTGTCATGAATAATTCACATGCTATTATACCTCTACATCATCATTAAATGTTCCATGCCAAGGTCCGCCAACTTGAGACTGAAGAGGAATAAGGATCACATTAAAGCTATGCAATTATCATTCAGGAACGCTGAGAGCGCCCTAAAAGTAGCCTCTGTACTCGGGCTAGGGCGCCAGGTTCAGTACCTTCTTTCCAGGTACTACTTACACAACTACCCCTGGTTCCTGGATCGATGGCCCAATTCCCTATACTACTAACTAGAAGCTAATTTCCTGTGGCGCCGTTCCTTTCGTTCGTCTGACGCTAACTATACATCATTTCTTCCTACTACTTGAAGCTGATCCCCAGTCCGTTATACTGATTTATGGACCCACCAATAGATATATGTTCCGTCAAAGAAGCTTAAAAACGCATTGTTCTCCCTGAAAGGGGAAATCAAGATTGATGTATCCAAGACGGTTCCCGATATGCAAATGAAAGAATAACAGTTCCAGGGGGCGCAACCGTAGACCTCACTCATGCATGCACACAGCTGCGTTGTGCAATAAAGGAAGCAGAAAAACAATCCTTCATGTTGGCCCTTCCACTAAGTTCCCTATCCAGGACGGCACGAGTTAAGGCTGACGTATTCTGTCATAGCACACAGAAGAGAGCTGTGGTCATTACAGTCTTTCATCCCAAACCAGATCTAGGACATGGCACCGCTAACTCTCACTTTGTTTTACATTTCCCATTAACGGACGAACGCTCTAGGTATGATTACTGGTCGCCCCAATATCACTGCTGTTTCACTCGCTTCCCTTGTTTCCAATATTGTCTTGTAGAGACGACAATAACTCAGATCGTCTCCCACAGTTTCTCATTATCCGACCAGAAACGAAGACTAAATACAACTGGCAATACTTGGCGTTGATTGTATAAGAAGCAATACTGTGATGCTCCTCTTCCTTTCTCCCTGTCTTCGACACACAGCAGGACCGCTAATAACCAGACATCTGAGCAGAACAAAGGTTTGGTCATAGGGAAACTTTTGAGCTATGTGTGGGCACCGGTAGATATGATATAAATACGATCTGAAGAGATGCTATGGCAACCTTTGCACAAAAAAGGCTCATAATCGAAGGGTTCGTCTTCTAGATGTTCACCATTTCTCTTCTATCCCAACTAAGTCGGATTTATCAAAGAGGAAAGATGATAAGAACATAATTAAGTTCACTCTTTTTTCAGTGCTCGATCAATCAAATTTTTAAATTGGTAAATTGCGTGTATTAACAACGGATATAATCTTTTTATCAAGCAATCAATCAGTTTTTTCAATGGGCAGGAATTCAACCAGACACAAGGCGAGGTTTTACTACAGAGTGCCCCAACGAAAATGTCTCAGAACAGGTCCCATCAGCCAGCGTTGGTCGGGCACAAAAAGAGAATGGGTAACACAACGTAGCAATCCTAAAAGTTGGGCCTAATAGCACGCTCTCGCATATAACACAGACAAATGGATAACAAAGGGAAAGGCCAATTTAGACAAACAACCAACTGGTATGTGTGGCGCTCTCCTGAAGCGCTATGCGATCCCATCTTCTTGCGGCCTGCTGTTAGTTGATGGAGGTGGAGAAAAGGGAATTGGCATGACCTTTCCCAGCGATGAGACAGTTTGTCACCTCCAAGCATCAGGTGATAGTTCTATAAGACTGGCATGGGATAAGGTCAAAGGAGATTGAACCGAGTATACGAAGGAAAACGAGGAGGAAGGAATAATATACCAAAGTAAGGAACACAAACCGGTCATGGTATATAGAAAGACAAGATAGCAAAGCCATCAAGATGAGGACGACATGGGGAGCCACAAAACAGAATAAGGAAAGCGGCGTATCAGGTATATATATATAGAGGGGAAAATGCCCTTACAAGAAATAGGCCCCACGCCAGTATGAACCTATGCTGGCCGTTCGTATATAGGAAGACTATATCAAATAGACATCTAACAGGATACATTATCGCTCGGCCGGAGATGAGTATCTGAAGGCTGCGCAAGCAATGACGGTGGGAAGCATAACAAGGATCTGGCAGCCCTGGTGATATCAACATGTCAACGATCAAATACCAACGAGGATGCAGAACGGCAAGAGCACGCCGGTCACGGCTCTATGGGATATGTACTTTATGGCACACCTCAGGATATGGTATGAAGACGCCAGAGGTCAGTCCTATGTGGCAGGATTTATGTGTCTCCACAACGTGTTGCAGTCTATCGTGCGTCATTCTCGTCCCATTCCCCAGCGCGCAAACTCATAGTAATGACATCAAAGCAAAATATTGAATCCTTAAGGCCCAATAATATCCGCTGTCAGACCAATTTACATTGCCCGAGGACTACTGCCGGCCCACTATGGATATTACTCCGCGACCACATTTCTTCAATAAACCAATACAAAACGCGATAACTGCGCTCGTTCGGCTGATTTGTCCCTGAACCTCGATTCCTGAATACTTGGAATTGTTTTGTTTTTGTTTGGTACTTTTCTTAACCATTTCACTTTCACTTCTTTTATGCAAAAGACCCCCGGGGTTTCCTTCTATCAGACAGATCATTCGGAGTCGCCACTTCATAACATGATTTCTTGAATACATGATATAGAAAATTAAAACATTAGAAAAATGAAATGAATCGATAAAATAAAGTTTACCAAACACTATAAGTATTTGTAAGCAGAGCTACCTAACTTCAACACCAGCTTATACCGAGACTGCCTTTGATGGAAAGCTTTTCTGATATAGTTTCCATTAAGATCCATAATTAATGACTTTAGTACATACCAGAGGTATCTAAAGTTTGTAATTCTACTAGACCAGAATGGCTATAAACCAACATTGTGAAATTAAAAACATACAGAACGTAAGGGCAGGAATTATATGCAATTTCATATGAGAAAAAGAAATGTTCTTCTTGCGGTGCTATTTGGAGTAAATGGTGTATCTTGCATTATTAAGGGTCCTTTTTAGGAGAGCCTTCCTACCGGGCGCGCAACTACCTGTCTCTTTGTTCCGCACCTGTCTACTACCATCCGAAGCCATTTACCAATAGGATAGTAGTAGTATATGGAGATGGAGTAAACAGTCAGGGGCAATAAAGCCTATATTAGGCGTATCACTGGCCATTCAGCGTTGGACCAGAATTAGAAACCTTTATTGATCACAGGGCATCGACAACCGCCCGCCATTCCAGGCGTCCAATTTGAGAGAGTTGTCCTTCCCGAAATCAAAGTCTTCCTGGTGTGGAATGGTTTATTGATCAGAGCACTTGTCTAAAAAGTTATGCATACAATCATAATAATCAAGGGAAAACAATAAATAATCACAGGAAATAATAAGTTGTCAAAGACAAGAGCATAGATTATTTTAAGTGAGATGATATTGAAAGTATCACTATATCCTTTCAGTCTGCTTTTGTCATGTGTACAGAGGCCGATGATAAGTCCATAGCCCCAGTACATAAAAGACGAGGAAACACTATCAGAGTAATTGGAAGTCTGAATGTACAGCAAAAAAGAGGGAATGTTTAAGGATACTGCAAAAACAGTTTCTATTGGTGCTTCACAAATAGAGGAAAGGATGCACATTGCAAGACTGTCTCTAAGGACTACCTCATTGTTTGCCTTTTTGCCTGTATTGCCACGTCGACTGCATGAAAGGCTTGATAAATGAGGTGCAGTCCATCAGACAGAACAATGTCCTATGCCAATACTGATGGGTAAACCTCATCCCTTATCTTGACAAACCCATTCATTTAGCTGAGTCAACCAACTGTCTCTGTCCCTTTTACTCACAGATCTTCCCGCTCAGTCCCCCTCATCAATCAACCTTGACGTAGTTCTGTTATCTTCTTTGAGTCATACAACCATGAAACTCAATTATGACGAATTATACATAACAATAACTGAAGGCACCGGATTGATAGGTTCGGTGATATCGAATGGGAGAAGAATAGTTGGTAGGAAATAGGAAATGTCCAAGTGTATACACAGTTCAATCTATCTACAATCGCCTTTCATCGATTTTTCCTCCGCTTTCAAGCTAACTATGAGTGGCGATACAGGGATGGGGGCTAAGTCAAGGCTTACTCATGCAGACCACGCCGTGGTAGGACAGAGCTGGGGTGAGACGCTGGAGGGCGTGATCCTCCTGTAAGTGGTGGAGGTAGGGGCAAGCCTCTTCCTCCAGGCGTTCAGGTCATGTGTTGTGCTTGGAGGAAGGATTAATAAGCAACCCTGGAACGGGTCTGACCCATGATCCCTAGTCAATAACTCCAGATGGACGTGTTCGGAATACAGCCAAGCCGCTAGGGTATTCTCCCGCTCCTCCCCTGTGGTATTCGTACACGGCGCTGCGCGGCTGGGCGTCCCATCCAGCGTCCCATCCATGGCAGGACAGTGGCGCACGCCTGCGTCATCTTGATCTTGACAATAGCATGGTATTGGTAAGGCCTACAGGGTCGGGGCCAACCACTGGCAGCAGCGCATTCTAATGATAGGAGTCAGTGAAGCATTGAGAACCTTTCTATATCATGTTAGTCATCACAAAACAGAATCGTAGAGAGGGTGGCCAGAACACACATTGCATGCATCGATCCGGTCATTCATAGGAATGCCTGAATAAAACAGGCCACTGCAAACCTTCCTATAAAATATCATTACATAAAAAGGGGTTGGATGTCCAATACATAATGGATCAAACATACACTCTTTTTATTAGATGAGTTGATCGATATATACCCCCGGAGTGTCCAGCAAACATGCGCAAGTATCGTCATCACAAACACTTATGCGTCAATATATCGTAGTCTGTCCCCCTGCTGCTCTTTTTTATAGGCCATGATTGATTGTGCCAACATTGTATGGTCACTGAAGCACCAGTGAAATTCATCCGATTTATAACAGTCTAATGAGGCGGCAGTGAGATATAAACCAGAGCATTGAAGAAGAAGAGTGGGGAGAGAAATTTGCCTCCTATACTCCCGGATATGAGGATGTACTGATAGTTTTTTCCTGGAAAAGGGCGTAAACTTGCCAGCGTGGTGCTATTGGGGATAATCAAACAGGTGGAAAAAACAAACAGGCCATTTTTCTCATTTAATATACCGTTGCTAGCCAGATACAAGACAGATTTTATTATGACAACCGGCTTAAGACGTAGGTCTTACCCGATTTTATAAAGTCCAGGCAAACGAGAATGGAATCTACCACAATTACAACCGGTCCTGTCGGAACATTTCCATATTACTATAGATGTCATAAAATAGCCAGTGTGTATATTATTAGACGGAAGGAATGGTGTCGCGAATGTAAGACGAAAAGCAACATTTGAGAATTCAGCAAATTATGAGCTGATTTATTGCTAGGTTGTAAGATGAATATATATATATTGTTCAATATATCGCCATAAGCAACTTAGATGTAGGAATCCATACATAAGGCCACTGCTTTGTCAATACACGCAGTCGTTAATGTGCAGTTTATATTACAGTTCAATGCAGGCAGACCAGGGGATAAAAGAGGCAAGGGAGTGGGAGGGGCACAGAGTATCAGTAAGTAAGATTTAAAAGTCACTGGTACACTGTTACACAGACTGCCTATCAAGTATACATGTTCCGTGGCTCCCAACACTCTGTGCGCCAAGTGACTGTAGCAGACATAAAATAGAAAGAAAACATACCGGAATAATGCCCAAAGGGAATAGTACATGGGTTTCACATCTGAGTTACACGAAGATACATCAGTATGGAAGCTTTATACTACGTTAGTGTTGATTTATTCAACAATGATGATGCTGTACAATTCCCCCAAAGACTCTACACCGCATTTTATGGCATAGCACTGCAGTAAGGCTCGTTCGTGGGTGGGCGGGCGGGGTGGGACTACTACATATATGTTAAACCGTCAAGTCATAAAAAGTATAAATTGCATCCAAATGTTGAAGTGTATTGCCAAGTTATCATGGAAAGGAAAGACATTGAGGAGCCCAAAGCTATGATACTGACAGTGGCCTTTAGACGATTCTATAGTGAGCGGTTTTAGTCAATAGCAATCCTTCCAAGCATTCGTCTATATGCTTGCATTATTCAACTGAGTTCGCTTGTAATGACCATAATAAACTTGCGAGATGGAGGCGAGGGGTTGGGTGAGAGCAAATACATGGACATACTCGTGCTACCGCGACCCGAATGATAATAACCCCAAAGTACTGAAACAGAGAATATATATAGATCTATATATATAGGTCTGGATCCAGATTAATGGGCTATATCTCCATATAGATGTCTATGTCTAAATGGATGTAAAGGAAGCCTATGTGACATTTAACAGCAAGTATGGATTTGTTTAGTACACTAAAGCTCTTTTATAAGGCGCACTTTTCTGTTTCTGGCCTCCCAAAAACCTCTCGGCGTCTGAACATAGAAATGGGATCATAACATTAGGGAGAAATGAATCTTTTGCTTTACAGTGGTGAATCACACAATATCCCCCCCCCCCCCACAGTATATATATACTGATCTTTTGAGCTGTGAGTTTATATATGTACTAATTGTAAGTGCATAGAATTAATGCTACGAAGCGCTGACGGATATCAGACTTTAACGTATTGTATGCATGACACAAATCCAAATGCTACGATGTAAAAGTTAAATACGCATGATCGGTGATATACTAGCTGCTACTAATGGATTTCGTTAGTAGTAAGCCTTTAAGTATATATATAGTAATGTGTGTGTTCATAGAAGTGTAGCTACTAAGAGATGACGGGCATATAGATATCATGTTTAAATGACAAAAATCAAAGCGCTACACCGTAAAAGTTACATGCGCATGACTAGTATCATTATTCATTTGAAATCGGATGCGCCAGATTACAAGAGGACCTATCTGCTCTCCTTTTTCCTTCCAATTCCTCGCGTCATTGTATTCAGTTTCGGATTCTTCCTCCACATAGACGCGATTAACCATCCAGGAACAAAAAGGTACCTGCTTCTGAAAGGTTATTCTCTCGTGTGTGCGCTCTCAGCGGTATTTGGCAGACGGCAAACAAGGAAAAGGTCGTTTAATTGAGATCCTAGTGTACACTATTTAGGTTGAACTCTGAATGTAATGCTCCCCGCACACACCCACTCACAACAATATCATTAGCTGAGCCAGACAGCGAGTGGGAACTGTTTGTCTGATGTACATTTCCTCCGCGCGCTCCGATGATGGTACTTTATCATGGAAGTTGTGTATATTTCAGACAGCGGCCGCACTCTTGTAGATTTCACTCTCCCATCACGCGCCAGAGAGGTTCTCCACATACTCATGGTCTCAACATCTCCGACAGAGGGTAAGCCAGGGCGCGCTCCGGCGTATCATATCTCCCTCCCCATTGGCAACCCTAGAGATGCAAGAGGCTGGTGGTGGGAGGAAGGGTGAGCTGTCAGTTGGTAGGATGAGGTCGAAATTGACCTGCTCTCACCCCAGACAGAACCATATACAGGCGGGGTTAATCCAACACGCAGAGCCCCGTCAAATCTATATCCTTATGTCAACAACTCAAACAGAGCCGGCCTGTCTTACTTCATACTGATATACATGTACAGGGAGAGATAGACTTGTCCTCTTATGAATTTAAGATGCATTGAAAGGTCCTATGACTTGCTATCTAGAAGCAAGTAAAGCAGAGTTCCCAGCCTCGGTCATATCTGATATCTCGAGTCCTTGATACATCGGTATAAATCATAAATCATGCCACATACTACGTCCCCTGTCACATGTTCAAACCCCTGGAGGGATCCCCAATAATACAAGTGATAAATTAATAGTCAGATGACATGGCAAATCGATAGTTACCACCTCACGGGCCATGTGTATAAGGAGGGAAGGACACATGGAAAGTGGCAGGGAGAGATGAAAGATGTGATATCGAAAAATGACATGAGCCAGCGAGCGAAGCTTTAATTATTCAAAATCTTCCTCTTAAGTTTATGAGCAAGTGTTTTAAGTACCAACATTAAGGGCAGATTGTGCTTGTTTTATGTCCAGGTAGGAATCCGTCTGTTTGCCATGGTCGGAGTGAGTAAAGGCAATTCCTATTCTAAACATGGATGCCCTTTCTGTTTGAAAACCTAGCTTGCAAATGGTTTCAGGGCAAATTGCCCAGATTCTTTCAATATTTTATCAGAGAATTCGATACACGGATCTTCTACGACGTATGCATAAAAAGAGAAAGGCACAAAGTTTAAGAAAGACTTCTGGGAGAAGTTTCGATCCATTATGTAAATTTATGTGCCGTATATTATAGACGTGTCTGGAAGAAATCTGGGTTAATATTTACCTTTGTTTTCATCGCCTGGAGATGCTGCAGAATTAGACAGTCTCTGCTCCTTAGTTTTATCTTTCTTTTCATCCCCGGGGGAAGCCGCTCCGAGCGATGATATGGGTTCACCTAAATCTATAATCTCTTCCTTATCAATGGAATCCTCATTCCTATCAGCCTTATCCTTCTGTACATCTTTCTTTGCCCTTATTTGGCGTTCTATCGTCTCGTCGTCGGAGAAGTCTGAATCTCCAGTGTGCACCAGTTTGAGATAAGCGGGGTAGTTCTTGGCCCCGTCCGATACCAGCTTTTCAATCTTTTCACGAGTCCGCATGCGTTTCTTCGCTTTGGTCAACTCAGCCTGCTGTGCCTCTAACGCTTCGTTTTGGGCAGATTCCCTGCTCTGTTGCACCAACTGGGCATGATATTCTTTGAGTATAGCCTCCATCGTCACACTTCAGCTTCCGTACAACAAAGCAATGCGAGTCAATATATGAAATATTAGGTGCACCACCTACGTCGAATATTTACGTATATATTATGAATAGCAGCTCAATACCAAGTATCAACACTTGGAGTGATCGATGCTCTCAGAAATCAAGTGGGGGCTTAGCTCACATGAAAGTTACACCGGCAATGTATCCCTGGGATTCTCAGCACTTTAAACCTCTTGAGTTTGACAAATTGATATAAACTCCCGTCCTGGGTGAATGAATCCTAGTGCCGTTTGAGGCCCGATCAATAGCGTTCAATTATAAGTGCAGTAGCTGATTGGCCCCGAGTCTGATCGGGACGTCCCTCTGGACTCGTGCGGATCAATAGGAGCTTGCCGGAGGGGTTCGGTAACACCCACTCGGCGCATACAAATTACCACAAATTTTACACCATCCCTGAATATTATGACATCGAATCTACTAATGCGGGTGATCCTAATCGAATGTCAGTGAGCGTCGCAGTCTAGTTTACTCGCCGATGAATGATATAGATTTTCCCCTGGTGTTCCCTGGGTCAGGCAGGCATTTCCGTATACTACTTAACCCCTGGGCACGACTAGTGCAACTGCTGCTGTTGTGATAGGCTTACAAAAAGGCCAGTAGACAACGCTCAGGCTGAGCGGGTGTGTATGTGTGTTTGTATGCTTTGTTCACCTGGTATACCTGACCGAGTTGAACGCATGCCAACGATCGAGGCCCACGTTTTGCCGATATAAAGGTTGAACAACAGAGAGGAGAAGGTGTAATTAGATTGCCGGCTGTGGGTGTGTAATGTCAGAAGGTGTAATACCTGACTCAGCTTCTGGCACCTTGATGAAATATAGACTTTAGATTAACACCGCTTCTATAAGATTTCTCCTCCTTCTCAGTCAAGTTTTCTTTCAGTGGACAATAACGGATTCTTCGCGCGGGTTCGTCCAACTGTTGGATTCAATAGAAGCTGACGAATTACGAGAAGAAGGATCCCACGATGGCGAAGGTGAAGCAAGCTCTTATATGGCCCGCAGATCGTTAATACGATTCCCTGAGCACGAGAAGCCTACAGATGTTTGTGTGTACTTTTGGAGGAAGACGCTCAGGTAGAAGCGTTTGTGATATTACGCTGGTATTCCACAATACAACTATTGTTTAAACAAAGTATCAAGGTCGTGCACTTGATATAAACGGACTATAAATACCAACTGATTATCCTCAGTGCGGTCAGATCCCTATGTACGAGGTAGTATACAATGCGTTACTCATCAGATGGTAAATACGTGACTAGAACTCCTCGGACAAGTCTTGAACAAGAGAACAAATCCCGTCTTGCAGTAGCCACAGTGAAATAGATAGGAGTATGACAGGTTTGTAGTACACCAGAGCAGGAACAACTCTTGCCTGAGGGTGTTAGAGTTAGTGTTAGTGGGAGCAACTCCCGAGCTCAGGGGTCCCACTCGGACTACATCTGCCAATGCCAGACAAGTCAATAATAAAGCAATCAGCCTAGTATTGCCTAGTCGCAGTAGCTACAGCAGCAGAGCGATGCTACCTCACCTCCTGCTTACGCGTCACTGGGAGATGTCCTGCCATCCAACCAACCAACTCCCACCCCTGCTTTATTTCCAGAATCAGCCGACAGGAGTCCAATACAACAGAGCTCTGCTAGTGCCACTTAGGGGGAAAGCAGGAGACAGGAGGTGCTGAGCACAGGAGGAGGAGGATGGCTGGTTTGCTTGCTGACCTGAAGGGGGAGGTGCAGGCGGCTTTGATGGTGGCGCCATCACCTGGAGAGAGGGGGAGGAGTGGGGGGAGTGGTTTCGTCTGATGCTGTGATAAAAATCTAATCAGAGTAAGGTTTTAGCTTACAGACTTAAGACTCCCACCATCCAAACATTGTTCGTGTCGGGATGCCACCGCTCAGAAGTTTGAACGATCGCCTTGAGGTAAATGTATAGCTATCTGGCTTTTGTCAAAGGAGTACAGATGTCACGAAAAGATGGAATCAGATGGTCTGTAAGTACTGGCACAAATAAAATAAACATAAAGGAATGGCAAATGTATGTAACCTTTGTCTGAACGAACAAGAACCATTCGTCGAATAAATAATGGACATGGCTTCTATTCTCCTATTTGTTTGTGTTGAAAAGGAAGCGCCAGTTGTGTTCTACGTTAAGAGAACACACGAATAATTAGAGAATGTCTAAGTAAACAAATCAGACCAAAGTGTGAAACGCATTTAAGGCGACAGCTGCCACATTTCTGAGAAGCCCAGTAATTATTTGAATGTTCAGGTAATGTCAGCGTTCACTATTCAATGCCTACAGATGTTAGGTTTTTTTATTTTCTCAGAAGACGACAGTACATTTGAACCCAACTAACATACTAAAATATCCTGGAAAGACGCAATATTTAGCGTACTTGGCAGCCGTTAGAATGACTTTTATTTCCCTGGTCGCCGTGGCAGGAAGAGGCCTACACCGCCTGTCAAGCCTAATGTGCTCTCTGCTTCTGTATTGATCCAATTTACACTCGATGGAATTTTTAACACTTTTATTTCTTTCATTCCTCAACCACTGCACTCCACCCCGCTTCAATGCATCCAATAACAAGAATTTACTCCCAATTTACATTTCGATTTCTCTTTTTTGCATTGCTCATTTTCTCCAGTTCTCCACAGTAGAATTTGCGCGTTTATTAGGAACGAAACAGATTACTGGTTATGTTGAGATGTGACGGAAGGCAGTGGAATGGTAAGTAGAGAGTCGTGTTAGAGCAAGAATCGGGTTCCTAGAGAAACGTGTAACTCCTTCCAGATATGAAGACTCATTACAGGTAGGGAGTCAAATGAGCTGGACGATGACACTAAGTAAGGGTAAAATAACATCTGAAGATCTTCGGGTACGATAGATCGCTCTTAATGTTATTGACCAGTTGTGGTGGGATCTGAGCAGACCTGTTTGGGAGCTGTAGATCCCAACATGGGCTTAGTAAAGTGCTGCTTACATTACACTTGTAAGTTGCCATGTTTATTAACAGGTCTCGACAAGACGGTGACAGTTTTAAAATGGTAAAATTTAGAATCTAGGAGAAGATGGCAGTGCCCTGTCTGTAGATGTCTTGTTCTATAAATAAAACGATAGAATGAGAGCGCATAATCGCTTAACGTCAACGCAACTTTCGAGAGACATCCATCTCCAACCATCATCCTCTCTAACAGAAGGTAACGAGTTGCTATAAGAAGGGAGGGATGCAATTTGCATGGAAAGTTACTGATAACAGGTACATTTCTCTCTGCATAAGACTCCAAATCAGAGAGGTTAAAGTCGAAATAATTGCCTTATTCCCAGACACGTTTATTGCCTGCAGAAAAAAAATGATGTTCGCAATTTCAAATTCATAGGAACATAATTCACTCTCGGGCAAAGGGAACTCAAATGCCAAATAAATATTACACAAATGATCATGGGCGTCAACAAAAAAAGCAATGCATTGGGGCAGTAGCAAATGGACGGGCGTATTTCGAAACATTAAACCTGATACGCGATAAAACCCAATAATGTCGCAACGTGTGCGATGAATAATGAAGCATGCCAATCAAGTGGGATTTAAACGTTCTGAAGCTCTATATTAGATTTAGTAGAGCTGTTAGGCTATCAGGGCTTAAACCATTGAGAACAAGTGAGACACATGCCATTTCTTACTCGTTCTGACAGCCAGGCTGCCCCAGTAAAGTAAGCCTAACAGGGGAATGGAGGCTCTGCATCATTAATTCATAATAACTTATATAATGGCGATGTGCAAAGTTACATCTCGAAGCACGCTCAGCGCCACACATATCTAGAAGGGAATTATCCTGAGGGAATCATTCCTGTGTGAAATGAAAATAGGGTTAAAATCTGTGAGAATTGTGACTCTTATTTATAGGGTTGTGGAGTGGGGAGGAGACATATTTTGCACTTATCTTCCTGATACACCACCTTGAACGCGCCATATCCACAGTGCGCTTATATATGAGCAACAGTGAGGAGAAGGCCTCGTGGCATGTCTTCATATGATTATACTCTATCTGACATGCCCGGCTACTGGCGTGATGGAGTAACTGGTGTCTGAGGTTTGACATACTTCTATATCTACCCCTTTTCCCTCCCTCTCTCTCTATATTATAATGCGTGGTGTATCCATACTTCTACACATATCTCCTCGCGCTTGCTTATTGATTCTAATAAAATCTCTGAAAAGTTTCTTCCAATCCGTTTTTTTGCCAGTCGGACATGTAGGCAGCTATAATCCATAAAGCTTTTAAAGCCTCCATCATACAGTCTCTATGACTCTTTCTTTACCCTATCTCACGTTGTGCTCACTCATTTCAGTGTCGGAAATTCGGTTCAAGTTCATGATAACCCTGGGGTCGTGTGGGCTACGATTTAAGGGGTGAAAGGAAAGAAAACATATCCAGTAAGCCAGAAATTACATCGAAACTTCTGTATGCCTCTCATATATATTTTTTTTTAAATCAGGGTGAATAATTAACTATTATCTCGGATGGGGAGTGGTATAGAACTATGGAACGAGGAAGGAAGCGAGTCTTAGGCAGGAAGGTAAATGGAAGGGGAGGAACGGAGAGGGGGGAAGTTGATGGCTCCGAGACAGAGAGCTATGTAGGAAACTGTGCGACAAGGTGACATTTGACAGCCGATCGCCTATCTCCCCTGACAGTATGGGCAGCTTGCAGGAAGGGGAAGAGGAGAGAGAATAGCCCATACAGGATGATGTAAAGTTCTAAGCTACTGTCCCGAGATCACGAGGTCAGGAATTTATGATCAATCTCGCTCGCACCCAGTCATACAAAATTGAATGGTCACACGACGGGCTTTATACTAGACATTGATCTCCGAAGTGTATTACACTGTAATAAGCATTTCAATTCTGAGTGGGCGCACAGAACAAGCTTTTGGATAGAGGAAGACTATTGTGCTTTTGTTTAAAGGAGGGGTTCTGCTGAAGCAGCCTTTGTTATAGATGAACAATGCTTATCCAAAGACATAACCGCGGCAAGCCAAGGAATCAATGACCCGATCAATGCCACATAAAATGCCCATTCGCCGCCTAACAATGTCACAACCAACAGCTCTGCCACGCAGATATCTGGAGAAGAAAAACTGAAACCATGCACCGATAATTCAAATAATGGGTCCCCTTGCTAGACAGTGGTACTCACCTCGCCCATCTTCCCTGCAGTATGCTTATTATCAATGATCTCTATGTTCCGCGACCGCTGACCACATTACATGGGAATAATAGACGGTGGGCACAATACAGGGGAACTAATTCATGGCTCATCCATTATATAAAATGATACTAGACACACGTGTATAACTAAGATAAATACAACTATTGCCGGAGCTTAAGAGGTATGTTTCGATTTATACCAAATAATTCATGGGAACAAAATTATATCAAGGGTTAGTGTGTTTCCTCTAACAGATTAAAGTGGCTAAGATAGTTAAAATGAGTAGTCATGGAATCGTGTGAAACTTTGTCAGTGTAATCATATATGATAGGTATAGCAATATCTGAAGTATTGAGTATCAGCATTGCGTTTTCATTCAATGATTAGTGAATATGTGTAATGAATGGGTTAGAACCTAAACCCATGTCAAATCCATGAGGAAATGGCTTTGGAGACCAGGAGGTGCTGCCAGATTTAGCCCTGGTGGCAGAATGCCCTTTGTACTGACCAGTGCCAACCTGGGGGTTACATAATTCCAGATGTCACCCCAACTGACAGTTTGAATATTGGATTGGAAAGCCAAAACGATTTTGCTCTCTATTTTACCATATATCTGATATAATATGAATGTTAGAGTTTTGATATCCACAGGAGTTATTTAGGAGGGTAAGGTGAACCAAATACTAGAAAATGAAGTAGAAATTCCGTTACTCGATAATCTAGCCCTCAACAGTGAGAAGTGTCACTTTAATGGTAATATACAACCCAAATGGTATAGTGGGCGACTAGCGGTAATGCTGAACTTAATCACCCTGGTAGAATATCGAATAAAAAAAGCCAAATCCTCTAATAACTCCTGGATAAAACATTGCTTATAATTATACATGAAGTCTAGTAGAGTTTGGTATTATATACGGTATGATGATACTCCACTGAATATATGTGTATAGGAAAGGCGATAGTAAGCTGACAGAGGCTTATTGTGTTCACCAAGAGGCGTACAGGAGAAGATATCCAGTATGGGGCGATGTCTTGAGGTCCCTTCCACCCCATTCCCCTGGTAAAACTGTCGACAGATTGAAACGTAGCTCTCGAGGGATTTTGCGCTAAAGTTCCATAGCATAATCTCCGCATATCGCCGTTAGTTATGGCTCAAACATTTCTGCCTCAAGAGACCTTGACAAAAGCAGCATTAATTATCCAAATTATAGCGACAAGGAAAATTATTTTTGCTCTGAGTTAAGAACAAAATCATGCATAATCAAGACAGGTTTAAAGAAGTGTCTTGAACTTAAAGTGAGAAGCTCTACAGATGTGAGTAAGAACTTAAAAGACCTATGATTACTTCACAGTAATTATAGATTTTGCTCAGGCGCATACAACACATAATTATTCAATGGACTTAGTAGAAAGGAGTGGCCACAGGTGTAAATCTTTATTGTGGTTTTGTCACTTCCAAAGTTCAGAGCATCGACTGAGAACAGTTCTGCTAAGAGGTCCCTTGAACTTTGACATTTTGAGTTTTTCTTTATTGCTTAGCCAGTTATTATTATAGCCTTATGAAAGTGGTAGAGTTTATCCGTGCCAGACTACAAGTCCCAGACTAACAAGGTAATATTGCAGTGTCGGACAGTAAAGGGATTTCCGAAATAAGCCTGACTCAACCATGTTCCCTCGCCTTTAGGTGTTTATGACCACAACCAGAATGGTTAAATTATCTAAAGGCTCATCAGTTTAAAATTGGGATTTAAGTTGACCAACAGCGGAAGTTCGCTTCATATGTTACTTGTGCATGCACACATTTTATAAGAGACACATTTTAGCGACGGCTGTACGAAGAAATCGATGATAAAACACCCAGATGGTAATATACAACCAGGCACAAATAAATGTATAGCTATAAAATGAAAATGGTGTAAGAAAAAGAGCATTCATCAAGATGGTAGCCTATAATTATTAAGGAGGTTGATACCGAGGACTGATTCTATATACTACTAGTATACACAACCTAGCATGCCTCTCCATCCCAGCTCAAGCTCTCCGCCGTTTGTAAAAGGATTTATATGATTGCGGTGCAGCATTGAGTCTCGTGACAAACATCCTCTCTGGCAACATTTAATGGCTCTGGGTATTGTATTGCTCAACCGAACCTCTTGTCGGAGTAGTAGAGATAGGAAAGGCAAGGCTCTGGCTACTTGACATCCTCTATCGCCATTTGTATACATCAGCTTCATAGACCATCGCAGTGTTCCAGAGACTTCCCCTCCTTTGTTTAGACGCCTCCTTCAGTTCCTCTTCTCTTCACTTTATGTGCAGTTAAGTCCGGACATAGTGCTTCAAAAATGTTTCCTCTCCTCAGCCAACTTCAAATGCTCCCTCTCCCATGCATAACTAATGTAGCCTCTGCCTGCGTTTTACTGCGCGAGTAGGCCAGTCATACATTTCTAATATCTATAGGTCTTGTATGCATTTCCTGGCGATGAGAGCAACGGTAAGAAATATTAATCTTTTTGAAATGTATATCTGAAGAATGTAGATATGAAGCGTAAAAATGATTAATGAGTCAATCATCATTTGGCCAAATGACAACATGACTTTTTCTTTGCCAATCCATCATCTTTCTCTCCTCCTCTCATTCCCCGTCTTCACTACCCATACTATTCCGTCCTGTTACTCTAAACGTACATGTCAAGTGAGTAAAGGAAACTATAAATTCCAAAAAGTCCCATCAGAATCAGTGCTTTGTAATGACAAGAGGGACAAGGCATTCCCAGTGATGAAAACCCGCCACCGTCCTACCCTCACCACTATCACTTCCCACTTTTTATCGCTATTTTTATTTAACTTTTTCTGAAATTTCATTTCACGGTCACTATCCCAGATGAATTGTCTCATATCAGAGGCAGTCAGATCGCATAGTCTCTAAGTAAAGCTATGGCACAACAACTCGTTATCTCGGGGTCTTGGGGCTGCACCACGTCAAGAAGTAAAATAAAAATGGTTTGCCCACGTTTGGGACATAGTGACTCGAACCAGCCCTAGAATATTTGAATTTTATAGTGTTCGCTGTACATCCAAGTATAAAAACTGCACTTTTAAGTACATATAGGTATTTATTTAAGTAATCATTCAGAAGGAAAATAACATTACTCCCGCACTTGGAGACAGGCGAGGGCCTTATCGACTATTACTCAGCCCCCAACAATCCTTGGCTACATGAGTTGATAAAGACCTGGCCCCATTGGTTTTATTGACCGAGGCATGGAAGGCGGCTGGGAGATGGGCGAGGGGCTGCTTTTGATATTGGCAGAACATCTCAAGCTCCCGGAGAATCTCCAATAAGATAGTCATTACCTCCGTTACACGACTTACGATCCTTGCCGCCCACTCGTGCCCTCGCTACCCTTAAATCTGATCCGAAAGTTAACATGTATGCCCCCCTTCAAGGAAACCCCCTCCCTCCAACATCACTCCCCACTCTCGCCATGATTTCTCCATTCAACTTTTTATCCCTTTCCCGAAATGAGAGACACACCATCTATTTCCAAATCTCCATATTCATGTCAGTGCCTCCCTTTCTATTCTTCTCCTCTCGCAATAACATTATATTCCTCTTCCATTTGTCCTGGATCCAATATGAAATAATATTAAGAAAAAAATATTCAAGGACCATGGGAATCGCCCTCGTTCGCTACCGTCCTGCATCTCTAGTTCTGCGGTTCAGGACGCAACATCATGCGATGGAGAACCCCATCAAGAGGTCAGAACTACCCTCTAAACTTGACCGTACATTAACACTGTGTGTGATCTATCCGGGGAGGGATATACCTCCCTGGTCTACCTCAGCAATGCACCGTAAGGAATAATATGTTTTTATCGTACAAGTAAGCTTAACAAGGTCTCAAGAAGAATTAACCATATCGAAGAATACTGAACGAGCCAGATCATTTGACTATTATAAGCTATTACTATAGCTATGTAGAAGAGATCGAACTTTATATGATTTTGCGATAAAATTAATGATCAGCTTGAACTGAGAACATTGAACTACATAATGTCTTACTGAATAATGTCTTGCTTAAAACAAGCCATACAAAGGTCATAACTCACTATTCCCGAAAGATTTCTTGAAGAGTAGAAAATGTCTAGGGGCTATAAAAATAATACACTATGTATGGCAGGTCTAAAAGAGCAAGACATTCAGTTGTATGGGCTTTTTCATCTACATTTAGAAGTCAGATACTCGACCTACAAGACTCACTCGTAGAATCCTCTCAGAGCAGTTTCCCAGAGAAGAGACACATCACAACATAGGTTCGTAAACAAATAAATGGTGTCCCTTGTCATCAATATTTAACACACTCGTGAGATGCAATAAATTGAACTAGAGAAGACGCGAAAGGTCCTTGATGGAAGTTATGTTAAAGTTTCCTCCACCAGGGCACATTCCCGGAAGTGTAGTTAGTCACTGTGCCTAGTTAGCAGAGACTAAGGGCGTGGGATGGGAGCAGGGCCTGATGGGACATGCTGCCGCCAACTATTGTTTTCCTATAAGCCAATTTTCGCCTGCCCTTCAGCATCGCCGGTGTTTTGACCATTCACCATTGTTGCCCGCCCGCAGTAAAACCGCTATTTGCCCTGACAAGGGACGAGGCAATCTACCTCGTTTTATGCCCCAGTGTTCTGCTAAAAATGAATATCCATATTCACTCTCCCGAAGAAGGCCTCCAAGAATAGAGAATTTAATCAAGCCAATGCTGATGGACAATGACGCGGCAGGCAATTGGACACTTTGCTTCTTTATACCGGCACCTGCGATGAATAAAACATCAATATTGGATCGCCCTGAGCTCTTAATCGATCCTTGAGAAATCTTAAAATGTCTCAATAAATATTTTTTAAAAAATGCATCATTACGGACCATGTAAAAGAAACCCTTATGAGTGAACCGATATGTGGTTTAAGTTGAGGGTTTCAGTTCACACAGTTATTTCAGTAACCAACCTTCAAGCATGCAGTGTGACATACAAAACGCATTGTTCATTATTTCGTAAGATATGTTCACGATACATAGTTATGTCAATATTAAAAAGGATTGTAAAAGTATATATAAATCAGATGTATTCCCAGGGCAGATATCAACTGTAAGTGTAACAGCGTATACCACGAAATATAAATAAATAAACAAACATATTTCTAAGTTAGTGTGAAGTTATCAGTAGGAGGGAGACAGCCACAGGCCATATGATTCCCTCAAATAATCCACAAACTATTACGGTATACCAATTGGTATTATTTGTTTTGTTTATTAGAAATCTCCTATCAAATGGCGATGCTTTCATATAAGCGCAAGGTAAAGGGAATAACACACTTTGCCTAAATACGATATTCTTCCATATGACATCTCAGATCACTCTAGATTACAGGAATTATATTCATAAAACACCTGTAAATATATGGTCACTAATTGCACCTGAAAAGGGAGCTGATCTTAGTTAACATGAATACTGAAGAGCCTCTCTTTGTGAAGAAAATGCCAACAGCAGTATACCATACACCACATTATAAATAACTCAAAGACAAAGATAGGCTTATGCCCGAGGATGTTTATGATAGATGATACCGCAGCCAGTTCACAGAATGGGAGGAACATAGACCAGATTTCCCATTAATTTAAGTACACGTGTCCTTGAAACGGGTTATACTGGCATGGGTTATATACCAGTGACGTGGTCACCTTTGTGTAAATCTAGTTCATGGAACACTTCAACATATTCAGACTAGACTAGACAATCATATTTAGATCAGTCACGGTCGGTCTCCGCCTACTGCAGGTGTTTATATTGAGAGAGAGGACAACTAGGCGAATTTCTTATCACTTAACTGTCGCGTCGTTACGGTTAGTGTACCTATTTTGATTTTATTCTTCAGACAATTATTTTTCATAACGGCCAATACAGTTTATATTTTGTTATACAAATCCGCATGTCCACCTTGTGAGTGCTTTGTGCATTGCCTCATTATATCATCAATCAAATTAATCAGTTTACAGATCCTTATTTACATTGTAGTATAAATACATTTTGCACATATTAAAAAAATGGCAATGAATCCTAGATGAAAGTACATACATACACTTACCTGCTACAACCATCTTATTATTTTTATATTAGACCTTTCGCCTGTGACCTAGGTTCAACCAATTACCCCCGAGGGAACTACCTAGATTCACAAATCTCATTTACGAATAATGACCCTTAAACTATTTGATTAACTACGGCGAAAGAATAGATGGGTAACTGAACAAGGACTCGTAACATAGCTATCCAAAGATCAGTCTATTAAGTCGCTAGAATATGCAACGCTTGCCATTGATGAATTGACCCGACATAAAATAGCTAGCTTCACATTAAGCATTCAACATAAGGAATTCTTGTAATATATTACTTTGTGTCTAATCTGAAGGCTGGACTTAGCTCCTACTTGATGTCTCCACGAGAAGACCGGGACGTGTATGGAATCCAATGTGAAATAAGATTATAGAAAGGCAGCTACATGTATAATCCTGATTAGTGAGCTGACTAAAAAGGCCACGGTGTGTACATTGAGATCAAGCAAACACGTCCGTATCTCACACAGCAAACATAATTAAGAATGAATAATGGTCTCAAATACTACAAAACGACAATTATTACCTCACAGACCTGATGACCTGCAGAGAATTGGCCCCACGATGAAACTACTTTACACACACAATCATTCTAAATCACAAAACATAAAAGCAATTCCCACACAATTACAGATTTTCTTTCCCCACATGTATATCTAGAACCACTGGCGCTATTCCCATTCTTTTAAAAATAAAAATATTTAAAAGAAGGAAAATGAATATGGCAAATAGAAAAATAGTATTTGTTTTATACAAGCTCGGATGATTAATGATTTTTCTTCTACTTGATGAGCAAATGTTCATAGAGGAAAGACAAAGCACGCGGTGAGTGTGGTTGGCTATGGTTCCACATTTTAATGTTCTCTTACTGACTCGAACTAACTGTTTCGCTAACAAGAAGAGGCATCCCGCAATTAAGCCCGTCTCCTCTAAATTGCACTGTATGTACGACGGGCCTGTGCGGAATTTCAACAAGCCAGAAGACGGGCTGGTGGAAAACATCGGGGTTAACCAGAGAGGATATCTTGGTCGGTTATTGATTTTAATATTTTATAGACACTTGATGCATCCATCTAAACTAAAAACAACTTTAAAGAATATCCCGAGCAGGTTTTGAAAACATTCATTATAAGGCAGGCGTTTTAATATCAGTATCGTATATATAGAGAGAGCGTCTGCAAAGATATTTTCACAAAGGCATCAATACTTATAACAACTTAGGGATCACATCCCTATCATTAAGCACTAAAGAGGTTAGAGGATGGAATGCCCCAAGCCTGGTTCTTTGCCTTTGGAGACGGTTCCTTGGAGGTGGTGAGCGGGACCCAACCTGCCCTCCTGAGAGCCATTCCACTATTTCCACCGTCTGACCTGATCGGATCATCAATGCCCTCTCTAGAATGAAATCACCACCCCGGGACAAGAGGGATCCAGGCCTGGGCATCAGACCAGACTTGTAATTAATGGAAGCATAAGCATTCTAAGGCAGGCGGTGGACCATCCAGTAAAGGGCGCAATTTTCTTCTCCCTTTAATTGCAGAAATAATCAATAGGTACTTATAGCTTTTCACAGGTTCTGGAATACACCTAGAGAGACAGTATGTTACAGACCCATATCCTACAACTTACAAGGGACCCTCGTACAGTCTAGGTAGGTAATGAATATACCGGTAGTAAGATGCCACCATAGAAGTATTATATCATATTTATAATACCACCCTGATGATATCGTCACCAAAGTTAGTTTTAGAAACATCACTCTCCTTAGAACATGACCGAGAAGGCCATCATTCTAAGCCTGAGGTATCGCAATTAAAACACAAATTATATAGCTCAGATAATATTTTATATTTGGCATGAGGGTCCCAGGTGAGAGATTGCATGGAAGGGGTCCTTTAAGAATATATTTGTAAATTTAGTTAGGATCAGCATATATATATATTCGTTGTACAAAATTATAGTCAATCTTGATTGAATTTTAGAAACAATCGCGTATACATTGCCGAAGCCCTTTGGCATTATAAGATTGTAATGTATTATGTATTTTATACTTCACATACTCCATCATATAGTACAAACATGTATGTTTTTTTCACTCTTGTGAATTCATTATAAGAATATATAGAAGATTTCTAAGTCGATGGAACACCAAAACTATAACCGAAGCGATTTTTTTAGAGGTGATATTTATTCAGATGTTTGATATAAATGTTGAGTTGTGATTCCAACGTTTCGGATTCGTGGCGATCCTTCATCAGGGAATGATTGACTTAGTTTTTCTCGGGGGGTATATTAAAAATGTGCAGGATGGTTACCATGGTTACTTGTCAACAACGTTAATGCAGCGATGTGAATATATAGAAGAGTTGGCCAGAAAGACTTCTAAGCTTGAATAGAAGACATTTCACTCCCTCTCTAGGTTCTGACATATTGGTATCGTCAGGGGAGCAGCGGTCCAGTTTGACAAATCGATGATCCCGCCACCTGGGAGCCCTTCTGTTACTAGATAGGAAACGGGGATGACATGTGCGTATAGTGTGATGGGGCGAGCTGGGACTCCACTGAGGGTCATTTAGCCTATATCAATGCACAACCTACAAACTACTAGTATAAGTCGTCTCACCTCCTCCTAAAGTTAAAAAACATTTTTTTGTGCAAACAGGAAGCGATATCAAGTCTAATATAACATAACAATATAAACAGATAAATATCTCTGTCCCTAATCTAATTTCTTCTACATATCTTCGACTTGACATTTGAAAACAATGATTCATTGAAATATCTGGCCTGTTTATCTCATATTCCAGGTCATGTATGTTTGGTAGTTTTTAAATTAAAGGAGATAATCAACAACCTTTGGACTCTCGATAGCCCTCTTAAAAGTTTATAAAGTTCCTGGTAGTATACTAGAAGACAGTATTCACTACCTTCTAAAAAATACCAGAAGAAACTTCAGTATTCTTATATGAATAAATAACATAATAGTTATGATACGAACTATCAAACTGCATAATTGATATCCTAATACATCGATCTAAGTATAACTTGAGTGTGTGTTTCAAAACCTACAAACACGGGAAATCCAACAAATTCAGAAATTCTTAAAATTGAATCATAACTTCCATTCTTGTTGTCTAGCCTAGGTGATAAGATTCGACATACAGGAAAATTATATTGAGTCTACTCGAGGATCGAAAGCCAACACCGACTTTCATTTAATTTAAATCTACTAATCTATCGGTGCAAACATGGTATTGTAGGGTAACATGATCTTTATTACAGTGTCTGTAACACAAAGTAACAGGCAGTCAGAACGCATACCGTGTACAATTTACAGACTGACTGTAGCACATCAGACACCTTCCTAACATATTGATCTCTGTTATGTATATTTCGTTGATTAACATTTGTATGTGGATTAATTCAATTATCTCCATGGGGAACATACACCAGGTGGATGACTCACTCGCACCAGGCCAGCATTCCCACACATACATTGAACTTAGCCCACTGACCCATGTGTGGTTCCCTCTAACGAAGTATACGGAAACATCCCATGGCTGCTTACCAAGATAAAATACAGAGGGCAGTCATTGAGGGCCAACTTCCAGGAGAGCTTGGGTCATTGACTTCCATGAATAGATCCAACCATTATGTCTATGTTCCATTAGCCAACGGATCTAAGTTCTTAGGTGTTTTATGCGTCGGCATGGTGCAAGGGTATTTGAAATTTAAGTGAAATTTATTCGACATTAAACTAGACATGTGTGCTGACCTTCGCTGATATTTTATCAGTGCAGGATCGAAAGTGAGTATTGTCTATTGAAAGGAAAATGTTGATACCAAATGCACACATTGTTGGGTCATTATTCCTCCAGCAATCTACTCCATGTTCCACAGTTTCATGAACAAATGTACCCCTCGTTTATTAATTCTGGTACAGTATTGTTTGGTAGGCATATTATTTTTTTTTTAACAAAATTTTATTTCGCAGAAATTTCACAATCTGTGATACGTTTCATTCATACGAATAGGGATATATGCCATTGATTCCCTCCGATAATCCAGATAATCTTCTCCCTGTCCCAGACCCAGTCTGAAGATTTAGATGGAACTGAAACATTGTTAGGGAACGGTCTGAACATAATTTATCAGATACCGTAGTTGAAAAAGTTTAACTATGTCATAAATCCACGCAAGTAAATCACACCAGCATATTTTGAGTCACCTCCAGATTGTGAATAAATTTATTTACTTAAACCTACATAACATGGTTAATTTATATGAGTGAACTGAAGACTTCGTGCCCAACTGAATTCATGAATACTGTGTATTCATACATAAAGTTGATGTTCGATCGTCATAGTGTAGTATTAAAATAATAATTTAATATATCAAGAGCCTGCTTAACTGGCCTTGATTCCCGGAACAGGACAACGGGGCGAATAGTTTGTCTGTATCAAGAAATACATAGCTTATTTATAAATGTCCACCAACTACAAGGTACATAAACTAATAAACGTTTCATGAAAATAATACAGTTTTATCAAAACTAATATAGACTAATTGCTTCTTTTTCTGGCTGCGATGTTATCTTCCCTCTTATGTCATGACTAGACTAACCGAGATTCCACTAGCAAAAACATGAATCCTATAATGATGGGGGAACAACAAAGACGACACATCTGCTACTAAACTCACATTCACAAATAATAATATAACCATTGTTGAGTTACCGGTATCCTACAAGACCGGCCTCACATCGTCAATAGCCATACATTTCAATTTCGAAGTATAATAGATGAGTATGACATGCTAAAAAAACAAGCTGTAGACTTTCTTCAATCTGCTGTTACCTCCCTATACAGCTACAGTTAATGTGGGAAAGACACACAATGTCAATGACAATGAGAACAGGGTGTAGCCTCGAGGTCAGTATTATAAACAAGGGTTGATGAAGTGTGATAGGTTCAAATTTATAACAGCATTATTGCCAAAATTGGCAACACCTGGTAACATCGAGGTATATATACCACCCCGCTGACACGAGGTCAACCATAAATGATCCAATCGAAACAAACAGGAACAAAAAATAACGTACGTATAAAGTTGATGTTGTTACCTCCCTATAGAGCTACAGTTAATGTGGGAAGTGTAGTTTTCCGTTTTAAAACATATCAAGAACAACCTGCTTTAGCTGGCCTTGATTCCCCGGAAAAAAAAAGTGTTCCCTTCTTATGAATTGTCGTTAAAAGGAAATCATTCGAAACAATATGGTTGTAGAGTTTCAACCAACATCTAGCTAAGTTATTACAACCGACTCCAAAAAATAATACACATTAACGACAGGCCATGACACGCCCATTTCCTAGTGAAACAAGGGCAGAATATCAAATAGAGTAGCATGAACAGACTAGTCACTAGGCTGGATCCTAGATTGACTTCTAAATAAGTATACCTTGCATAATGGGAATCAGGAGTCATTAACATTGAATACAGAACGTGAGACCATTGAAACATTAAATTAATAACACTAGCCAATTCTGGTGGAACTTCCAAGTTCTACCGCAGCTAACTGCTCAGTTGAGTAGTTGGGACAGATAGGGGCCTTATTATAGACTGTATTTAATGGTACTATTCCAAATGAAAATAGGACATGTCAAGCATTCTATCCACGGAAGTAATAGAACAAGTTGTATCTTAGTAAAGCTTGGTGTCAACGTCACGAAGTGCCTTCAATAGAGAGAACGGTATAGAGGTGTGTCAGTGGTTTCCTCGACGCCGGACTCACTTGTTTCGGTACCTGAGCCGTGGCAGTGATCCAACCAAGTTTTTTTCTACATATTTCAACCCACTTACCTTTAGTAGGAGATGGGTAAAGTTGTTCCTCTGGGGACTTATCCATGTTGAAGTCTACGCGTTAAGTATAAGACGCAAGGATTGAGATTAATTTCCAGTAAGGAATACAATACAGCTGTTTCTTTACGCCGCAATATGTGTCAACATCCACCACTGTGGCAGGTCGATGATGTCAGCAGCCAATGGTAGTCTCGAAGAAAAATATTCTCCTACCTTCACAAAATAAATGGCACATAAGGACAAAAGAATGCACTGAAAATATGCGTAATGAATCAAAATATTATTCACATGCCATTGTATATTTTTTGCTTGAGTCAAAAGAAAAACTTTCTTGCAGTACCGAGACTATGTTTTCTCGTTTAATCTCGCCGTAAGCGAGAGCTCAAACGAGACTACATACGGCATCAAGATGGCGATGGCAAGGAAAACAAACGTTAGTTAAAATCATTTTTTACTATATTTATCATCATTATTTCAATCAACTCTAGCTTATTATTGTAGAAGAGGTTAAAGAGATTTTAACAAAAGTAAACATTTTCATATAACGCTTTTGCTTCGACCTAAAATTGGTCTTAAGTCATGGCGTGCATCGCACGTAGTAAGCGATAATAGGGTACTTTACCACTTTCAACCCTTTGCTTTTGCTTTTGGCTCGGCTTGACAGTTTTATCAGGTGTTCCTCAAAATAATTTCATGTAACAACGATGGCATTTATCCAGCTTTTAGTCAAATGCTGTATCCTCAGACCTAGAAATGCATTCTTAGACCTGTATTGCAGAGAAAAAGCCATTTTCTTATTCAATAATTCATAGACATAAGTCATAGCCATGGGCATGGCATAGCCATAGGCGAACACGGTTGTCAGACGTTTGAGCCCCGGGATCTTGGACGGACGTTTGGGCCCCAGCCTTTCGACAGTGTAATGTTGTACTAAATTGCACTAATTACACTAAATTTCTTGACCAGTTAATTATACTTTTATCAAATGAATCCATACAAATACTCGTTTCCGACGAATACACGTTCAAAAACTGTCTGGGAAAATACCTATTAAAACAGGTTGACTCTCCTGTTCCTGGCTATGAATAGTATGGTTGTCCCTGAGTCTTTCTCTGGCACTGCTGGTGATCATGTTACTGTATTTATCATGTTATCAATTTCTGATGTTTTTCTCCCTTTTTTGCAGGTTCGCCTCCCCCCGGAGGTGAACAGAATCCTCTACATACGAAATCTCCCCTACAAAATCACCGCTGAAGAAATGTACGATATATTTGGAAAATATGGGGCTATCCGGCAAATAAGAGTGTAAGGATCAATTTCGTAGTGTTTTTCCAGTGATACAATTCTTCAGTTTTTGTAGTGAATCAGTATTTTTGCAAGCTTTCAAATCTATCCCATATTCTACCGATTTGAAATTTTCAAAATCAGGTAAAATATTATTCATTCAGGTTATCAAAATGATTGTAATATATTCAAATCAGTTTGAATATACTATACAGGTATTAGGCCCGGCTAGGGGCTATACATGATAAGAATTCACTTTTCCCAAAAAGATGTTCAGTGTTTTTTACATGACTTCAAGTCTTGCATACCTGTTTTTCGTGTATTTATTTCTGAATGTTAGAGAGTATACAGGGACCGCAGTTGTCATTGACTATAGCAGTTATTAATATACCCGTAGTAAAAAAAAGGGCGAGCTCGAAAACCTCCGCAATATGGAGTTCAAAATCACCAGATATTTCTTTTATTTTCCAGGGGAAACACGCCAGAAACCAAGGGAACTGCTTTCGTTGTTTATGAAGATATTTTCGATGCTAAAAATGCTTGTGATCATTTGTCCGGCTTCAACGTGTGTAACAGATATCTAGTTGTGTTATACTACCAACCCAATAAGGTAGGCTATTTCTATTGTATATACTTCTAGAGAAGTTCAGTGCTTTTTGCATTTTGATTTATCGAATCTATTTTGCAATAGTGAAGAGTCCTATATCGTAATATTAATTATTCCACGGATTCTGTTCACATTAACTGAAAAAAACAACTTGTAAAGACCCATTTTCCTATCTAACCTCCTTGTTTGTTTCCTCTACAGGCCTTCAAGAAAATGGATGCTGAGAAGAAAAAAGAAGATTTGGATAGGATGAAAGCAAAATATGGATTGAGTACACCGGAAATGGGGGGAAAGAAGTGAACTTCTGAATATTCGGGACTGAATGTATGATGGTTGTTTGTATATCACGAATGAATAAGGTCATCCAATTAGTAGCCGCTGGATTGGCTTCGATATCTTAATATCGAAACAGAAAAAAATATAGAACTAAAATATGTCAGATCGGTGTTAATGCATTGAATTATTTTCGTCTTGGTTTTTATACATCAGTGTGAAAGATGGGGAATATGCGTTAAAAGGCATGTATGTTTGTGGGTTAATAGCCAATAAAAAATAAACTAAAAAGTTTCTCATTCTCCTGTGTTCAATCATAAAGATAGATCATCAGCTCAAACAAAAAAACTCTGAAAGACATTGTGTTTTTCCTGACTTTATTAATGGACGAGATTTGCTCATCTTCCCGTTAACTGTTGAAATACTGATCATTGACCGAAATAAGTTTTTATTTATTTGAGCATATTTTAAAGGAAAGAAAATTAGCCTTGTGCGGGATACAATCCTCTATGTAAAGAATAAGTAACTTAATGAGAAAAATAAAAAGAAGACTAAATCACAACAATCATTGTATTAGGTTCAACACCAAGAGGCTTTGTGATTAATGGACATGTATTCACAATTTACATTTTATTGTCGACTTAGGTAGCTACTTCTAAAGAAACTAACGCTTGTCGTATTAGCACCCTCCGGAACGATTAGAAAGGAATAAACAAAAAAGTGGAGAACACCACTCAGTGCACCATACCTGTTTCCATACGTCTAGGCAAATCAGTGAGGGCATTAGGGTCTCAAAAATTAATTCCGAAGACCTCCATTTCAAGTATGTTATTCATAATATCTTGCTCTATTAGCATTGCGAGATCAAGTGGTTCAAACAGAAATGCATCCAACTATCTAAGTTAAAACATGGCCTGACAAGGTTCCTGTCCCTGAGGTGGAACATCCAAAATTTGTGCTGATTTTTACCATTGTCTTCCGTAGGCAAATAATGATCATCCAATACTTGAGGTTTGAGCCATCTTGCCTCATATACATGAGCTATATTATGGATACAAATATTGCAGATAAAGTACCAATTCATATAATGTCCAATGGGGGACTACTAAATACTAATATTAAACAATTCTCGGGCCATAAAGAAAAGTGGTCAAGGAATCTAAAATCTAAGAAACGTCTAATTATCTTTCGAGTTAGGTCAGTCTTCATGTGGTCAGTATGATTGAAGATGACCTTTCATCTCAATAATCATGGACAGAAAGTAATACGTTTAGTCATATCTATACGAAAGGAAATCTGATATGTAATAAAGAGATAACCAAGGCCTAGCATACATTCTGTGCTAAACGCAACAAGACTGGACGAAAATTGGGGGGAGACAAACTAAAGGACCCTACATATGGTAACGGTATATTGTTGCATTCCTTTTGAAAAAAGTTTTTGTACGAAACTCCACCGAGTGTCAATGATAATACGGAAACGATGGTACAGTGAGAAAAGGACCTGCTAAAGTGATATGATTGTATACGCCCATGGAATATTCAATGATTTTGTTCCCTTCAGAAGTTAAAGCCTAAAAGAATAGCTGTGAAAAGGCTTTCACTTAAAATCCATCCTGATTTTCTTGTTTACAAGATAAAAAGCAAACATTCCTTAGGAATTAAACTTAACAATAACGCACTACAAACATTGCTCCTGCTCTATCTAGATTAACAAAGGAATCTAATATAATATAGTCGTTATATTCGTATGTTTTGCAGTATATTAGTACACTTTATAAAAAATAGGCATCTATTATATGAACGTATCTATGCTATTAGCAATATTTTTCCAATCATTGATACCCCTCCCTCCAAATAGCTACAAAAGGATACAACATACATCTTTGGGCATTATACATTTCTGATAAATAAAATTGTATGAATAAATGTATACATAAGGTAAATGGCGTACCCGGTAACTTATAACATGGTAGTGGTAAAATGAGGATACATTCAAATTGAATACATTTCCAGACATCAATCCCAAAGGAAAGAATAACAGAATCATCTCAATGAAGTGGTCAACTAAAATTGTCGCTGAGCGTACTTAATACATCCTTCAGTGTACCAACTCTGGAAGTTGATCCTCATGACAAAATACGTGATTGTAATACTAGAATTCAGAAATAACTTTTTCATATCCCCTTGAGGCAAACAAGATCACGCCAATTTGCAAATACATCTATTATTAGAGGGAGTCAATGAAAATCAAGGCTTGTACCCACTAGACTTCGGTGCTACTACTACTACAACAATACTGCTACAGGATGAACCAAGTAGTTACGTTCACCTTTGACTGCACGCATGCTCACACTCGCGCTATATTTTAAAGCTTTTGATCTCAGCAGCAACATTTGAGACTATGCCACAAGGTGTATATTTATCGAGTCTAGAAACTCGGCCTTCCATAAAAAGAGGCGATAACAAATTACTTATAGAACACGTTGAATAGAAAATTTGTAATCATTTTTTAATTAGGGAGTATTTATTACTTATAAGAATAATCTTTACCCGCCGACACATTGTTACATCAAAGCGTCCACACATGTTCCCAAGTGTTAAATAAAAACAACAATTGTGAACCAGGAATGGCTGCTTAAAAATCAAGTGTATATTTACTACACATTCAGTACTTATAGATCACATTGCTCAGAGTATGAGTATCAAGCAGTATCTGATAGTGCGAAATCGTCGAAGCTGATTCAAGCAATAAATCCACCTCATCCTAAAACTCACAAAATAAATATCTAAGATCAAGTTCATTCGTGCATTCCAAACCTATAGCAAATTTATACTGATACTATAAGTAAAAGTAATCTAATAATCGTTCATATCTGGAAAATAAAAACATCTATCACTAAGGAAAAACGCGAAATTATTATAAAAACTCCAGCTGCCTTATTAAAATTAATTCACACAATCAAGCACTCTTGGTCTTACTCAAAGTGTTAATGAATATCTTAAAATAGCAATTTCTTACTTTTTTTCCCGATTAGATATCAGTGGCCAGTTCAAAGCATACACTTTACTGGCTATTCAGTTAACATCAAAATAATTCATATACATGTATTACACGAACAACACGGCTTTTATCTACATGGACCTATATGATTTTAAATGATAAAATTTAAGCTTTGTACTTACAGATTAACTTACCCATATAACATTGGCAAATATTGATATTAATTGTCCATATTGTGTCAGGGTAAGATACATATTAATGGCCCAACCTTGAAACATTAAACACCAACACGTATATAATGAGAAGATTCTCGTATAAAAATAACTGAGCCCGAGTTGGAAATATGTGCCAGCAATGAGTAGGTAACAAGCTGGCCAGGGAAGTGGATGTTGTCAGTGGCGCTAATTTCAGCAAGATCTGGCCCTTTGGTTTCTGGTGGCGTAATGTAAGTTGTGTTCGATGGAAAAATGACTCGTCACTACAAAAATAAGGACTATCTACTATTGTTTCTCCTTTTAGAAAACCTGATTTTTGTCCCTACATGGGATGAGAAAGTGAGATGCTTGTGTTGTGGATGTAAAGTGGACAAGATTGGGGTGGGGGGTTGTCTTTCATAAGTCTGTTGTTATGTGGATTTGACGCTCAGAAATCCGTTCGCGGTCTCTGGAACTAGAACTAATTTCTTGGTACACATGTTCCCGTCTTTGCCAAAAGTTCGAGTCCACGTGGTGGTCACTGATATGCACCATGCCGTGGGGGTTGTTCACCGCCATTATTTCAGACTCCACGATCTCAGTGGCCACCCCGGGGGACGTGACCCTTATTCTGGTCACACTCTCTGTGCACACACGTTCATAATTGGGGTCCAGATCCACCACAACAGGGGCGCTCTCAGGGAACTGGTTGTCAATAATGTCATCATAGTTGGGGTCACTATTTCTCATATCACTCGGTATGGTCTGGTAGTGCGGATCTACACCATCCTCTCCTGAGCTGCAGGGTATATGACTAAGTGGAGGAGAAGAGATAGCACTTGGACCAGGATTGTTATTCATCAACTGTCCTGTTCTGATCTTGGGCCTCGCCCCAGTGCCCATGTAGGCCGAGCCAGGAAAGTGTTGGGGGAAGTGTTGCGGCCGCCTGGGTTTATTCACCTGGGCGTACAACTGTTCGTTCGTGCTGCCGTTAGCCAAGATTGGAACGTTCTCGTTGACGTCAGTTGATACGCAGACAGTGTTTCTGTTCCTCCTGCCCTTGTCAACTACAGCATAAACAGGCTGGCCACTGGCCTCTCCGTCGTCACCTGGACTTGCAGCTCGTGGAACGCTGGATAATGTAGAATATGCACTTTGTGGACGTGTGCGCCGGATAATGGAATAACCTGGGTCTGGTATGTCTTCTTCATCTGGAATAGTTCAAGAGAAATATCATATACAATATGGCTAATAGCTCTTTTAAAATTTTGGGTTGGAAACATTTTTATCCAAAATCAAATGAACAACATTGTTCCATGTTTTCGTCTGTAGCCTCATCTCATTTGTTCTTAAATATGTATAAGGACTATGTTCTGATAGTTTACTGGTAGATACAATGTTTATGTTTTCTCACACCAAAGAAATGCGATCAGGGGAACCACGATGTACACAATTATTTTTGTTATATAAAAAACCTACTCTTCGGAATGGATAGTTGTTTGAGTATATCCACTGGAGGCGGGGTGGGGGCGGGTACGTCGGCCACCTTGGCGTACATAGAGCTGCGGGTAGAATTCTCGCCAGAGCCCGAAGCGATCTCAGCATAGAGGTCAGATGTCAAACTGTTCCTATCTGAGGTCATGGATCCAAGGCCTTGATTGGCAGGCGACTGCAATAGGAAAGACGCATATCATTCTAAAAAGCCTTCACAAACAGGACGGAAAATAACTGAGAAGGGACACAACATTGGTGTTCTTTTTTTGCTCATCTTTTCCTGTTCAATGTGAGCGTACAAGAACATAATCTAGTTACACATGTGGAATTTATTAAGGTCATGATAGATACCAAATAGATCTCCTTGAAACATAACATTTAATTTTATATTGTAAACAGAATTTGTGTACATGGTAGCAAGAAAGAGACGACGTAACATAGTTTCATATAGACTACAGAAAATTGATTGAAGTAATTTTGGGTCCTATAAAAAAAATGTGCATGCGCTCACTGTGATTTGGTCGTAGTTAACAGACTCGTAAGTGGCGTCGTGAGGAAGCGGTTGTTTCAAAGCAAGTTCAGCTGCCTGTCTTTGGCGCAGGTTGGCGAGGGATTCCCGAGCGGTTACACTAGAATAAGGAGGTTCCCTCTTTCCTGAAACATAGAAGGAATACATTCATAAAGTCACAGCGGGGTAACAATAAGCAAAATTAATTTCCTAAATATATACGATCACGGAATGTGAAAAATCCAATTTGGAGAGCAACAAATGTAAGACCGAATATAGAGAGTAAATTTTAGAATAAAACCGTATATGAATATGTTATTCTTTTTTCGCCACCTGAGTAAATACCCTCACACCCAAATGCCTGATTAGATCCAGAATGAGAAAAGCCATCATGTTTAAAAGCACCGTACCTGTTTGGTCCACATTGTCTACCTGGTCTTCCAGCACATCGTCATCATTACCACCGGCAGCCAAGGCATCAGTGAGCGGATGATTGCCACTGTCATCACCGGAGCTACTCACGCGATTACGGGGTGGCAAATTGGGACTATTTGCCTTCTGTGGGGACGGCGGGGCCCCTCCTGTAGTCCCACCTCCCATAGCACCACAAACACTAAGGGCACCACCACCACCACCTCCAGCAGCACCACCGGCAGCGCCACCACTTGTTAAACCAATAGTCAAATTTGAGCTCGTTTCAGAGATGGTGAAATGTTTATCAGGCACAGGTGGGGGAGGTATAGAAGCATAGCTGTCGTTGAGAGTATCTGTACTGGCACTGGACTGAAGATCCTGCAGTCTCAAGTTGGCCAGCTTCTTTGAAGTGGACTTATTCTTTTCATCTATATGAGCATAGTCTGCATTGCCAATCCCTTCCACGGTTGCATAAGGATTGATATTTTTCAGGGCTGGGTAACCGGGGTCGCTGGAATCGTCCTTCACACCAGCATAGGTGGAATCACTACCTGTGTCTCCAACCTTCTCGTAGAGGTTGGGTATTTGATGGGTTATGGCGGCAGTGGTGTCCATGGGCGGGGGTCTAATAGCAGAGTTTGTAGCCAGATGTGCACGACCACGGCCTCGTATGATATCATAAAGGCCGTCTTCATCTTCGTCATCGGTTGGCATAACACCAGTTGAGTCGCCAGGAATCTCAGGCAGTTCTCTTGTTACTCGTTTTTCGTGGTTCCTATAAAAATGATAAAAATATAATATTCAAAAAATAAGTGTAGGTAGTAGCCTTGGGGATAGTTAGATAAATAATAAAGTTGTGCGACAGCATTCTGTAGGGATATATGATATACTACAATAATATTACTTGTTTTCTATCATAATAATGCATTGATTATAGGGACTAATCATGGTATTGGTAAGAAATATTAAATCTTGACTATATTTCTTAATAAAAGATTATCAACCTGCAACAAAAATGCACGCTTCTATAAATGGCCTACGATGTAATGAGCTAAGTAAGAAATCATCATTAATTAATTTGTTGCTTTTATTTTTTCAGTTAATTTGATGCTTACTTATTACGTCCATTTTCTTGTCCATCTTTTACTAACACAGCAGAACCATTACTGTGACGGGTCTCTCCCTGATGATTTGTAGTAAGTTTCACATCTGTTTCATCGACTGGTGAGCTGACCTGAAAAATATTACAGACGACATTTTCATCATTTATAAATGAGGGCAGAAAACGGAAGGTGCGAGAAACATTTAACTGAAATTTTCCCCTTAGTTTCAATGAACTATGTTTACATATTTGGCTTGTTGGTTGATATTTTGTAAGAATATCCCTGGAAAAAAATTCCTTAAAAGTTTTGTAATCTCATTCATTTTAATTGATTCTGAAGTAAAGTTGATGTTCATAAAATTACAACTACAAAAATAGAAATTCAAAATGACTGTAAGTTCTTATTTGTAAGTTAATTGTAGGATTCTTAATTAAAGTGCCTCTTCGAGCTATTTTCAAGGTTCTCATAGATGGTAGTATACTACCACATGTTTCTATCGGTAAAGTTCAATTCTATTTGATGAGTGGTTTCATAGATATTTGAGTGCGAGAAAAAATAAAGACTGGAGGTCCCAAATCGATGGACAAGAGTGGCAGTTAGCTAGCATCTGGGGTGGTCAGGTCATTGTATTTGGGGGTAAGGTCACTTGAAGATACAGGGTGATGATTGGTCAATCAAGATTAAAATCAATTACTTTTCTGTCCATTTGCGTATGGGGGCAGCATCCTATCATGGCTACACCCTTTAATCTGTGATTTGAAATGGGTGGTGGTGCTATAGCGTTCTTCCCATAATTCATTACACTTATTCAACAAAACAATAAATGACAACACCGTTGAGATCTTCTGCACTACTAATATTGCCATAAATATTCTATATATGTGATTGAGCTGAACAAGTTTCAGGATATTTCAAAACTACTAGTGCGAAAAAAAAAACACATTTTAATTGAACTTTACAATTTGCAAGACCAATAAATTTACTAATAATTATGCACTACCCCCCTGTCTATGGAATCCACCTGTTGTTAATTGTTAAAGACACGTCATGACGTACTAAGATGATTAAGTATTACAACTTACTGATATCGTGGTCACATGGGGTTTCCTTTCATTCATGGGCGTGGCTTCTTTCAACATTGGTTCTCCTTTACTTCTACAGAGCAGATCAATCAATAATCAAAAGCTTATATAAATACATTTTCAATGAGTATCCAAACGGTCTTTATTTACCGTAATCGTTATAGAGGGCTTAAATCCATGTCAAACTGAGATATACAAGTGCATTCTGACTTGGCAGACAATTTGATTAATGGATTTGATATTCGGACGAAAATATAATCTTTTAACCACATTTAATGGACAAGGGTAGTAAATTTACCAAAGATTTGGCAAAATATTTTACAGTAGAGGGAGGAGGGCTCGCTGTATATCGGGGAGGCTGGCTCATTTAAATGATGTAATAATCGAGAGAGCATAATAAACTTGATCTTGTTGTTTTATTCAGTTTCTCGAGCTTTCGGGCGACTTGCCCTTCTTCAGGAGTTTATGGTAAATATTTTACAGAAGATGTATAATCAATACAAGGGGTGACCTACGTTTTAGTCGACTCCTTGCAGGCGCACATAGCCAGGACTAGCACCATAGAAATAAGCGATATGAGGGAGCACATGATAACTACAGGTAGATTACCGCTGCCTCCCCCTCCAGTTGACCAGTTCTCGACACTTGACCGCTCATCACTGGCCACCAGCCGATGTAACAGCGCTTGGTCAGTATCTAAATGCATCATGACCTTTCAAGTTCTGCAAACATCTGAAAAACACCAAAAATAGAGAAAATATTAAGCCAAAATCTACACAGATGTTGACTGATATTGAGATACTGCTAATTCACTCAGCATGCAGTACCATCTAGCACCAGTACAAGGTGCACTGTTCCCCACCTGAATCCACTTGATAAGACAACTCAAACTCTTAGTTACTGGCAAGGAAACTGAGTGTATGTTCAATAGCTTACAAGAGCCAGTTCATACCAATTCATACTTCCTCGCTAACACGAGTGAGGATGAAGTCATGGACGCGATAATATGCTGTCCCAAATACTGGCATATAAATGAAAGTGCCAAATGTACACACGTAATCCTGGTGTGAACTGACAGTCTACAATGAGTCTGGCGAGGTCTGCTCTCATTTTTTTCTAGTTCAAATGAAATACGTCAGGTGGAGACTGATAATATTTCTCAGTTGGCCATATTCGTTCAAACATTGTCTTATCTGAAGTACCACATGTGTTTTTTAAGAAGCATTAGGGAAATATTATATCAAATCAAAGAGCCAGAGGAAGGGATGTTATCATTACATTCGACCAGACAGAGACGACTCTTGGCAATACTAATTTCCAATATAGTATCAGCTTAATTACTTTGAATGATAACATTGAACGCAAACAATTAGCGACAAAAATATGATAAAGTTTAGAAGACAGGCATCTGTAGAGTCCAATTCCAAAGATCGAAAGCAAAATACATCATGCATACATTGATACTTATAAGTATCCATTACATCGCGGATGAAAACAACCAACAAACGCTACGCATCATGTACTAGAATAACCTACATGAAGATGATGTTATCATTTCCATATGGAGATAAGACAGATAATCGACCTGGATCATGAAGATCACATCTGGTCTGAGGAGATCATTAAAATAACTTTGACAATAATAACTCGGACTTTATTCAATGACACACATTTAAATATATTGTACACTCTTTCGTTTCAATAAAACTCATAATCATTACATATTCACGGAAAAGTCTCCAAAAACATTTTTACAAATTATCTGGGGAATCCAATTAGGGCTGCAGAAAATACCAGACAGGTGTATATTTAAAACATTTCATGATAAGTGTACCACTCTATAATTTCAATGAGGATAACTATTCAACTCAGTCAATGCTGATGGTAACAAGATCGATGAAATCCTTCACCAGGAAGGTATACTTTCCTGCTATTACCCATATATCAAATCCAAGTAAAAGTATTTACACTCATTCATCACATGTGGTAATGATGTTAATCACTACATGGAACAAAATTCCAGTACCATGGTACATGATATCTTATCCTAGCTTTTTTCCCACAACTTAAATCTCAAATTTCGAGTCAAACCGAAGCTGTGTAATGTCAACGACTCCAGGGTGGGGCACTTCTATGACTACAAAGAGGAAGTTCACTTCAAGTGGAATGTTAAGTTCAAGGTTCAGGGTAGTTATATTACATGGAATCTTAATCTTACAATGTTTACATAGAGATAATTTCTTTAACACAATCAAAGCTTTTTAAAATATGCATTTGCCAGAATTTATGATTGTCTGGGCCGCAATAACAGGCATGCACTATATATGATTAGGCCTACTTTATATTGCCATAGGAGGAGGCAGTGAGTCTATATATACATAGAGACGCGCGAGAGGTACCACCCCCTAGTGTTGCCATTGAAAGCTTTGGGTGATTCTTTCTTTCTTCAATTTCTTGTTTCCTGATTAAATAAAGGGCGGACAAGTATCTGCCATAGATGGCTGTCTACCCCCTGTTAATGATTATTATTTATTATCATCAGCAATCGAGGGATAGTACAGGCATTTTAGCATGGAACCCGGAATAAAATAATGTAAAGCTGATTTTTGGATATATGATGCGGGACACATGGGGGAACATTCCCTGAAAAGTCCCCACCTGGGGACCGTGTGCTTTTTGAGATTTTGACGTTTTTGCGTCATTTTCCACAAAATAGCATTGGTCTCTATGGGAAAAAGCACCTCGTTCAGGCCATTATTGCCAACATTAAGAATATTTGGCATTGTTATTTGCAGGGAATATAACATATATAAAATATACTGTACAGGTTGAGGTACCATAGTAAACATGGACGTATGGAGATTCTTAAAATATATATTTCAACAAAATATCTTTTTTTTAAAATTTTGTTGCCATGGCAACGGTCAGATTTTGGTGAAAAAAGCATTTTTTTAGATCAGGTGATAATATTTGGGGACCTAATTCTCTACATTGTGCATGTTGCTACACGTTTTTTAAATTTGGCATGTTGTTAAATAAGGCCTGAAATTTTCAAAAAGCACCAGCTACAAGTTGGTCGACACCCCTGGTGGCCAGTAGCTGCAAAATTCAAGATGGCCGCCCAAAACAGTAAATATGGCATATCTTGGCTTCTATTTGGTAGATCTTCAACTATAATACCATTTTATTGATGTTTTTAAGTATGAGGAATTCATTTCTGAAGGTAATTTTATGTTCCAAGGTCATTTTCAAGGTCAAAATCCAATATGGCCCCTACTGAGTAACAAGAATGTTATTTCAGCACTTGATGTAGGCCTATATGCATTCAATAGCCCCCTTCACAAATTCCGTCTCCAGTGCGTACCAGTAACTGCGGGATGAACTTCTGTCATTCTGCGCATGCGCAGTTCAGTTGACTCACCTAGCTATGTGGGCCAAACCATCACCCTCCACACAGGCTCCCGGTGGACATGCAGAGGTGTGACCACACGGCCGCTGACCCCCTACAGCCCGTACGGGAGCCCGTACACCTACGCTTACTTGTTTTTGTTGATACACTGTTACGAAAGTTGCTATATACTAAAATCTAGCAGATAAAATGTCCTCTTGTTAAGCATGACCAATCTTAACATGTCATTTGATAATATTGGATAGCTGATACCATTGTACAATCACTCAAATCCTGGGAGAAGAAGGAGAAAGTTAGAAGCCTATGGTTAATACATAAGGCTTCTGTGACCTGCCCGCGGAGCTCATAGTTCAGCCGTTTTCCGCTGCTCTTGGTATGGTGCTACTGTCAATTTGTAAAGTACCGTATTGGTGTACATATTGATGAATAAGAACAATTTTTTTTAGGATCAAGGGTGAGGAATCCATATTTTTTTTCACTTTTTTCTTTGTAGGTCATTTTGAAGGTCATGGTTCAATATGGCTGCTGTCAGGAATCAGAATGTCATATATTTTGGCTGCCATTACCACTAAATCAATGTATAGTACCAGTTTTTCTATGTTTTAAACTGTGAGGGATCTGTCTCCAAGTCATTTCTCATCAAAGACTGAAATCTTACTCAACAAAACTGATCTGGAAGCCATATTAAGTTTTGACCTTGAAAAGGATCTATAAGGACCTTGAAGCAGAAAATGATCCCAGAAATGGATTCATTACACCTACACACATAGAATAACTGCTCTTATACATCGATCTAGAGCTCAAAACATAGAAAAAATGGTATTTTACTTGGATCTAGCAATAACAGCAGTTAAGATATATGATATTCTGGTTCCTAGCAGCAGCCATATTGAATCATGTCCTTCAAGATGACCTTCAAATCAAAAAGTGACATAAAAAAGAGATTCCTCACACCCTTGATCCTAAGAAAATTGTTCTTATTAATGAATATGTACACCAACGGAATGCATATAGGCCTACCACAAGAGCTGAGATAACATTCTTGTTACTCAGTAGGGGCCATATTGGATTTTGACCTTGAAAATGACCTTGGAACATAAAATTACCTTCAGAAATGAATTCCTCATACTTAAAAACATCAATAAAATGGTATTATAGTTGAAGATCTACCAAATAGAAGCCAAGATATGCCATATTTACTGTTTTCGGCGGCCATCTTGAATTTTGCAGCTACTGGCCACCAGGGGTGTCGACCAATTTGTAGCTGGTGCTTTTTGAAAATTTCAGGCCTTATTTAACAACATGCCAAATTTAAAAAACGTGTCACAACATGCACAATGTAGAGAATTAGGTCCCCAAATATTATGACCTGATCTAAAAAAATGCTTTTTTCACCAAAATCTGACCGTTGCCATGGCAACAAAATTTTAAAAAAAAAGATATTTTATTGAAATATATATTTTAAGAATCTCCATACGTCCATGTTCACTATGGTACCTCAACCTGTACAGTATATTTTATATATGTTATATTCCCTGCAAATAACAATGCCAAATATTCTTAATGTTGGCAATAATGGCCTGAACGAGGTGCTTTTTCCCATAGAGACCAATGCTATTTTGTGGAAAATGACGCAAAAACGTCAAAATCTCAAAAAGCACACGGTCCCCAGGTGGGGACTTTTCAGGGAATGTTCCCCCATGTGTCCCGCATCATATATCCAAAAATCAGCTTTACATTATTTTATTCCGGGTTTGGCCTAAAATTTACCTAAAATGCCTGTACTAGGAAGGATCTGTAAGAATACATTTTAGATCAATTTAGGCTCAAAGCTTCTCAGATCAGATAAGAATGGTATATCAGTGTTTAGACTCCTACTGCGCTAGTGGCTTTCCTGGCCCCAAAGTAGGCGTCTTGATAAGGTTCTAAGGGCATTTTGCGATTTGGAGCGGGAGGCTTCCCCCTAGTTTGGAGGGACTAAACGCGGAGCCTAGACTGAAATGGTTATTTTTTAAAACACCAGGTGGCGGCTCTGTGAGGAGTTACCATCACATTATCCTCACAACTTGGCAGTTCGCTCATTTTTCATACCACACTGGTCCAGTATTTAAGAGAAATGTGTTTCGGTACTACATAAAAACGCATTAAATTCACGAGATTTGATGAGAAATCTCCTCCAATGGATACATCATTCACGAAGCCCATAAATAACTAGCTTCACAAATAGTTTAAAATGGTGTGGCCTGTTTTAATAAAGTACTTTTCATTGTTATTTATTTTTTAGTTACATCAAAGTCCATCCATTATTAGCACATTTCTTTGTTGCTGTTCTAGAAACATGTATTTGCCAAACAATAGATCAAAATCAGTGGGTCTAAACTCCCCAATAGTTGGAGGATTTCAAGCCCAATTGGAGGTAAAGAATAGCGTAACATAGATACTGATGGATAATGGTTTACTATTGTGACAGGTTTTTTTGTTTTTTTTAATGAGAGGGACCATACACTCTATTTTTTCTCTTATTATGAACCATATCCACTGGGAACACTTGCTCTCAACTATAACTAAATCCCGAGATAATCTCCACTAAAGGATTAACCCAAGTGCCTGAAGAGCTAGTTAGTGAAACCATGTTGTGCCAAACACTGCCCCTAACACTGCCCCTATTTGGCAGTGGAAGGAGTGTACAAGATGTAAGGGATCTCTCTATTGCACCATTAATTTTGAGATACTACACTGACAGAACTGCACTCGTTAGTTGCCATCATTTACTTGATACAACTAACATCACCTGGATACTACACCCAGGTAACAAGCGCACCTTTTTATGACGTAATATCAACGCCGTGAAGAGCTCCGTGAGGTGTTGGTTACCTCTCGGCTGATGACGTTCTTACCGTCCAGTTACATGGTAGCAATAAAAACCTAGCAAAAAAATAGGTGTAAAGGACTTGACAGCTAAGGGCCAGAGAACGAATGTTGGGTAAGAACATGGATCAGACCCAAGCGTAATAAATATATGTTTTTCCATGAGTACCCCTTTGGAATGTCACCAACATTATCACCAAGGGTACAGTGAGGTATTGGATGCCCACTGCTGAGAAACGGTCCTAGATTTCTCAGTAGCCCCAAGAGTAAGGATCACTCAGCACATCGCTTCGTCCGTTGACTGTGTAATACATTAGTTGCGACCAAAACTAAACAGATCTATCTCTACAAAAAATACTTTCCCCATACAAATTCATAGTCAATCAACAAATAAAAAACCCTATACATTAGTATATTCCTTCATGTTCAATCGTTGTTTTATCATAATTAATATTCATAACGTCTTTTCATTTGTGATACATTCACTCAGACCGCGAGGTGTCTCCAACGCGTGCTAACGTCTAGATAATGTGATGGACCCATACATACGGAACCGAATAACGTTAAACGTGTAATATGACAATATCAGTAATGGCAGGAAGAAAAGAAAAGAAAAATAAATTGGAGCAACCAACCGGATAAGGACAGGCATAGAGGGTTCTGTCTTGAATAATGTAGGGTCAAAGGCGAGAGGTAATCAATGATACAAGGTCAACATAACTGACGTATCCGCCCCATTCATCTGAACCTCATCCAGGCTGTATGTGTATCCAAGGCAACCACAAATGCTACTGTCCATAAAGGCCTAAATCCATTGTCGCCCCAAAACGGTGAGCGACTTTACAAAATTCTAGCAATTGTTTAATATCATTTTAATTGGGCGACAGTCATTAATATACGGCGACTTTGGACATTATTGAAGGGTTCAGGATGAGCAACATGGTGCAAGTCGCCTGTTCAAATTGAAATCCACTAGCGATTTTTGTACGGCTACTTGGGGGTGTCGCCAAACTTTCACAGGCTAAATAAAAAAAATCAAGTCGCCCAAACAATTGGAGATTGAGCGACTTCACATTTTTCCAGGCTTGTGATTGGTTGAAACAGACCAAGTCGCTTGATGGTGTTTCACTCTCTGGAATCCACACGCAATATGTAGCCTATCAAAAGCACTTTGGCGACCTCCCGACGGGCGACTTCAGGTTTATGACCCCCAAGTCGCTCACTGTTTGAGCGACTGGAATGAAAATGTTTAATCTAGTCGCTCATGTTGTGTCGCCCGTGCAAGTCGCCGAGGTAATTAGAGGTGTCGCTAGAAGAAGTTTTTATTTTGGGTGTCCACACAGCAGCCAACATGGGCGACATGACGGGCGACATAGAGCGACTGGAAACTTGGGCGACTTGGGTGGAAAATATGAGCGACTGATGGGCGACTTGGCCCTGAAGTCGCCGTGTGGATTCCCGGCTTAACACAGACCAGATGCTCCAGGGAATCTGCTTGGTGACAACCAAACAAATGCAAACAAGGAAGTGGAAGACAAAAACCACATCCGATCGGTACACTTAATAACTGTACATGGAAGATCAGTTGTTTTTTTTCAGAAGAGAAAAATAACATTAAAATGTGGACGTAATATGTTGATAGAGGGAGGGGGAAAATTGACAAAACCTATGAAATAGGGCCCAAAAACAAATTTATTTACTGCCACTTTTTTCAAAGGTGTCAAAAGTGATGTTAAATTTAAGGCCAATAACAATATTTTTAAAAAAACAAACACCAATACTGATCCCACCAAACACTGGAGCTGACATTCGAAACATGCGTGGGTGTTCCACCCAGATATATGTTATTAGAGCGGGAAGGTGAATAAAAAACATCCTATCCGTGATAATAAGTAATAACAATAACAAACAATTGCACCATGATAGTCACTCATGATTGCTATAGGCCTAACTGATTGTAATAAATTAAGTTCTGATCAAATCCAAAGTCCATGAAAGGACATAATTAATAGGAACACATCATTTAACAATTCATTGCGGCCTATGAACTTGCATATTTTATTCTGGGATATTCTTATAATATAGATATCAGAATATCCCAGAATAAAAGTTAAGTATATTTGATTCCAAAAAGTAATCTTATTAGCGGATGATGCTATGATATCAAATTGAGGAAATAATCTAGCAGGTCCAGCAAATAAGCCAAGAGGACATAGCGAAATACTATAGCTGGTGTGATAAGAATGGCCTTTCAGTGAATAAAAAGAAAACTAAATACCAATTTATTGTTAAAGGAGCACCATAGATACAATACTGATATTTCTCTATACTAGTATTGCAAAGGAGAAGAATTGCAAAAGGTATACTTATTCAAATACTTAGGACTTCATATTGATGACTCCCTCATGACTCCCTTATTATGAAACATCATAATAATAAATAATATGTATCAGAAGGCATGTGGTAAACTTGGTAAATTAAAAGAAGAATAAGGTATATGGATGCAAACCTATGCTGCATTTGAGTCTAATCCTACATACAATTTTAGAATACGGTTCACCTTTAATCATATAGGCCAATGAAGGAATAAAACAGAATAGAACCATAAGCGTTAGTTTGGGGTTTATTTGGACGAGCTTTCGAGCTTCACTAACTTGCAATTTTAATATATAGATTTGAGAAAGTTTTCTCTTCTTTTCTGTTTTATACATCTCCTTGATCGACAGGATGTAAAAGCCGGAATCGTGTCCCACAACACATATCCTTTGGATTCCTAAGTGCCTACCACTGGAATGCAAATAAACCAATAAACACGCTTTCCACTCTGGTCCTGTCATATTGCGAAATATGAACTAAGTGCTGCTGAACTATTGAATATGCATTGAATGAATGAATAAATGAGTGAATGTAGATTTGTGATAGGTTATGAATCATTGGTATTTAAACACGATTCAGTTCTATAATTATGCTACCAGAAAATGCTGAACGTGCTCATCTTCACATCGCTGCACTGACGCAGTTGACTTGAGAGACTCCTTCCTACCAATCCCAAAAAATAATTTCCCTCTGCCTTTTCAGCGAAATTAATTGCATAATGTTCTTTTCCGACATTTCTGGGTAGTGTGGCGGACTCTGGCCAGGAAGGGGAAAGAATAGAGATAATGCGTTGCCATGATATCAATTTTATATATTTAATTTATCCATGAAGAATGACACGCAGATTTAAGAAACATATCAAAACTATATGCGTTTTTCCAGTTCCCTTGTGTTATGATATATTGGTAGCTCTATTATCACGATATCAGCAGATAAATGATACCACAGGTAAGCACAATTTTGGCTTGTGAATCCTCATAAAACTAGTGAGTCCTCATATATGTACTTAAAGTCTTCAGTTAAGATTTACTCGCAGGTAAGAATCAATGAACAGGGCTCACCACCCTATGGGGTGACTACGGTGTGAGCAGCTCATAAATTATGCGGCGCTCGAATCTGACCGCTGTATTAGTCATCAACCTGCCCATCCAGGCCTGCCTTGATGACACATCCCTAACCGTTACAACTGCTTCATGTACTACTACTACTCCACATGCTACCAGAGCATGGAATCCTTAGTCATCGTCATACTCACACACAGACACACTCATCACTCAATTAGCATTCCAATAGATATCCTGATTAATGGGTAATCTCAATCCAAGCAGAATTAAAATACAATTTTCAAACAATTGATTCGTGTTCACTGATATTTTTCTCTATTGACTTTTTCCGATATTTTCACCATGATTTTCTTCCTCGCTCGCGAATGTATGTATTCCAAAAAGGGGCGGGTCACACAAAGCAGCAATTACAATTTACATATTGAAACAGGTTCACACCTGCAAAGGAGCTCTTATTTAACTCCATGGGACGCAGACGAAATGTAAAATGTATGACATTTCTTAATTTTTCGATAAACAACTGTCTCCCACATAATAAAGAGCCAGTGCGTGAAATCGAACCAACCAGGTTAGCTTCACAAGCTGTGAAGCTATAGGATCATTGGTCAAACTCAAACCTATAAGTCTAGGCCAAAGGTTCAGAAAGTCCTTTTCCAGCGAAGGGACAGCCTCTCGCCTCAAACCGCAAAGTGCCATTATAATTCCATTAAGACCGCAAAATATCATTTTATTCCCATTAAAACGCCGAGTTCTAGGCAGTGACACCGATTATCGAAGTAGGCTGACATACCATGCTTTAATATCTGATCTGAGGGTTTGGACCTAGAGTGTACCATAGTTTGGTTGTGTAAACGTTGACTGGTATATTTGCATACTATGAATTTGCTAGGGAAATCACCGCCCCCCCCCCCTCCCCCACCACCACCCCACCCCCCGACACACGGTCACCCACAAGCTGATGTGAAGAAAAGACACTTTTTTCGGTGAGCTTTTCTCTCGCTTTCTCGTGTTTAATTTAATGCAGGTTAGAATATATTACAATATATTATTTTAAAATGTATATAGTAATGTTGATTTCCATTTTTCATACATTTTCCATACGCGGAAGGAAATGGGGTCATGCTATCTGTTACACGGGTCTTCCTAGCGTGCCAATGCACTGCTTTATTTTTTATAGATGATGGTTGTTACGTGCGGCGGTTCAAGATGAAAATGGCGATCAAATTCATGGTTCAAGAGGACCTACACCGTTTTATAACTCTACTCGGGTTTCTTGTTGGACAGACATCCTATACACACACAAAAAACGAATAACAAACTAGGATAAGTTGTTTTCGCAGCTGTTTTCTTGTATTTTAATTCCTGGATGAATGGGGTGCATTGAAGAGAACGGAATAATGAACATAAAAGAGTCGGAAGTAATTCAGGCGGACGTTAGGGCAAATCCAATCGAACTGATCAAGTGCTGAATCAGCTGAATTTATTAAGTAAACAAAGGGAATACTACATTATATATTCAATACAAATTACAATCAAAATCCGATGCAGGCTCAAGTCAAATATCCTTTCATACTCCACACCGCCCCCTTGTGAAAACCAGTTTTAAGCGAAGTGCCAGTCTGCTTTTCTGTGATTTATGAAAATAAAATATTTTTTTTTAAAGACAAATATTCTCTTAGTATTATACCTCCATGTGAAACATCTTTAATAGCTAGTGGAATCAGGAAATTGGTTTTGGTGTGACTTCATTTATTACATATATAGGGAAAATGTTACCAAAGACAACTCAAAACAAATGTATGTTGATCAGAATGAAATTTAAGAGTGATATTTCTCAGGGAGTGTTGTGCGGAAGACATACCCTAATACAAGACAACCTGTTATTTACACATCACGTCAACGCTGCCGGACAAAACATTGTCCACAAGGCCCTATTGACGTCATTGTCGTCAGAACATGACAGTCACAGGTGCCAGAGGGAAAACTGTGCTCCTTCTCTAAATCGGAAGCAATCGCTGATCAATTTAATTGATATTTTCGGACCTATTTAATAAGCCATTGGAGCTTTATATACGGTAGTTATGCTTGGGTCGGTCTGCAATGAAAAGGCAGTTCTTTCTTTTTCTTCGTTCGTTTTTCTGTTACATACAGGAAAGTGTTCAGTTCGATCGTTTTATTTTCATTTTATCCACTAATAAATCACTACTCATGTGTATATTTTGATGGATTTGGCGCCATGGCAGGCCAAACCTCTAAACTGTGGTTTCCCGATCATACTAACAACATAAACATCAAAACGATGATATCCTATGAAGCATGGCTTTTGTTCCTGACAATCGTCACAATAGGAAGCGCGTATTGATGCTCCATATTGAAATGTCTACTTGTCATTGTAATAGTAGGTTCCGGTCCTGGGTTTTTCCAAGACAACTTCAGGCACACGCCTATAACTTGTAAGAGATGTGCATGTACATAGGAAATGGTGGAGGTGTGAATCTGCTACATCATCGCGATGCATTCATGTCAAAATAGACAGAAATATGGTAGCAGAAGTTCATAAATGCATAACACTGATCAGAAATTAAGGGAAATCATGATTGAAGTAGAATGCTAACACTAATATTAAAATGCCAGACTGAAGGAATTGATAATTATTCTACCATCTTAAGCTCTACTGAAATATGCGTCGATACATATAGTGTTCAGATGATTCGATTGCATTCATGACCTTTGCTTTGAAACAATATTAATTTGATAAATAATAATTTCATAATAACGAACAAGACAAATCTATTATTGACTTGTCTTTTATTCGCGTATTTCAGGTTCAACGTCCAAGAAACCTGACCTAGGCTGAGGAACTGTCCTTGGAAGTAATCGGATTTATTGTGGCATACGCGGTACCCCCTAGCGATACCTGCTGACATTAATAAGGATCAAACACACATAGGGCAGCAAGCAACTGTTCCTCGTCAATCCCATACATTTACAGCCCTGATGCTATATAGTTCAATGACACTTATTTACCGTCAAATGGACGCGGCTGTCTTGATGGAAGGGATATTAAACTCGCACGGAGTTGTGTAATTCCAACGATGGCAGTTCCGTGTAATCAACATCATGTATCATTAGGTTGACATGGAAACTACAAATTAATTCCATTAACATTTAAATCGTGTTCGTTTTCGTAGCAACAGAACATACACATATTCTATTCACTAACGATGAACTCTAATATTGATTCTAATAGATTGCTATAATTCCCAACATCATTCACTTCACTTTTTCATTCTAAACGGGACAATAACAGCCCAAGGTTACGTGTTCTAGGAATAAGGTATAACACTAGTATACTAACTACTATCAGGAATCGCATACCCACACTGAGAATAAACTAAAAAGGTGTCAATTCTAAAGAATTGCAACCCAGATCTGACCAGGCTATCATTTTCAGGCTGCGGAAATAACAAATTAAATTATCATTCCACTATCATTAGATGTGACCAAAAAAAAGAGAAATTTAATGTCCACAAAGCACGACTTTATGTACACGCCACGGTATATAAATTTGGTTACACTGGGAACAATATTTGGATTACTAAGAAAATGGCAGCACTCTTTAGATATCTTTTTAGTGACAAGAAGTATAGATGTATTGGCCTTTATTTGTAATAAAAAAATGATTTTAGGTATAGATGTGTTTTTAAAAGTGTTTTTTAAAGAGAGAGAGAGAGAGAGAGAGAGAGAGAGAGAGAGAGTGTACAAAAATCCTTAGATAGGGTCACTCACACTGAGCCGGGGGCAATGCTCACTGCAGGTCATTGACACTCAGACAATATGAAAAAAGCAGGAGACATCTATTAATAGAAGGTGTTAATTCGGATAGAACCATTTAATACTGAAATGACACCTGATGAACTGGCTCTGCACTAGCTATATAGCCAAGGAGGATCCAGCCGGTGATAAGGTTCATTGACATTGTGAGTAGACACAAGACAAAGCTTGGTAACTGGACACATGCTGGGAAGGACAAGACTATCTGGCGTCATCGATGAGTGCCTTGGAATATATACTGTAGACGATCGTCATCAGATCACCAGGGAAGAAGAATAAAGATTAAGACCCAGGTGCAATTAGTTTATCATATGAGGTCTGTATTGCCCAGAAAGAACACATACTTACTGCAAGTTATTAATTTAGTGTTGGCCAAGGTTCTCGGGCATTTGTGTTATGGAGATAACTTATATTTAGAAGAAATACCAATAAAAAAAATTAGGATTTCAGTACAAAACAGCGCTTGATTCTTTTGTGAAAGATTGTGCATCACCAAACTAACTTTAATAAAGTGTTAACCTGATCACTAAATTTAATGAGGAAGAAAGGTAAATATCAGGTGATTTACAATGTATATCTAAAATGTTGGTCAATTACTCTGTCAGATCAAGTCTTACAAAGCATGTGACTTCTTCGAAAGATGGGGGAGGAACTTCACAATCCTTCATTTCTTCATACAAGAACATAAAACAATGCCGACCTCAATAACAACATGAACTGGGAAGTGAAATGGTCCGATACAGTATCTACGGTGCGTGGTTAACTTAATTCTGCCGGTAGCAGCAGCTTCTACGAACCTATCGCACTGGAAATCCTAGAATCATTATGTAGCTCCCACCCACTGGTAAGGGTTTTACCCACAGCTATAGTACTTACTAGATGTATATATCATAAAATACTGACTACAACTGCTCCCCTATCTCTACACCTGCTCCACCCATGAGCAAGTCGTGTCTAGCCTATATACCTAGAAATGACTCAATAGCACCCAACGTTCCAGGCATTGGGCCTTGGATGACCACCATCTACTCCATCTTACACCTCCGCTACTCAATTTCTTTCTAATACACTTTGTGGCCACATCATGAAAGAAGCCACTTCCGAGAAGCCCGAGAGCAGTTTGACGATAGGGCACGAACCCCTGCTGTTACTACCTTCTTAGTCACGCCCTAACTCAGAATCCAGGTATACATGTATATATCCTCATGTGCCCTCCTGTGCTTTGTCAAGTTCTATGAGAGAATCACAAGGGCCTTGTTAATGAGTAGATTTATGCGATTTAAAGCGCGATTTCTCAAGCTTAAGTTTATCCATTTGTTATCGATGAATTAAAAAATTGGGGTTTGTATTGACAGTTCCAGGGAGCCTACATGTAGTTTTTCAAGTGTAAATGAGAATTCACATAGGTAACAGAGACATTGCTGTAAGCCATAAACCTGAACGTTTCTGAATAGTTTAATGTATGATTTCTCCATAGCATGACACAATCTCCTTGTGTATATCATATGTAGAAGATCTTACTAATTAGATTTACATGACTGACTGTTCGTTTCATGATTCGCTTTGAGACAGAAATAACATAGATTGTCGCCTTCAGCCATGGAAGGGCACGATTCCACGATTCTTCTTGAGAAATGTTGACGAATTTACCCCCAACAAACAAAGCAATTGTACTGTGTGAATCACACTTAGCTCATGAATCCTTTCATTACCTAGTCATGCTTTTCACAACTCATAAACGACCATGATAAAGAAGGTGATGAGGGCAGAGTGTGAAAGTGATTCATTCAGGCTAAGTGGCTCACAGTGTTGTTGTGTGCCTTTCCACCAGATGGCATAGCGATAGACACAGGCGACCAAAGGTATAGCCTGTGGTAGACCGTTGGGTAGACCTGGATACGTGAGCAGGAGTATGTTATTTCCCTGCGTAAGACTTCTGTGCAGTGTGGGGAATACCCTACCCTTTGTACCTCAGCTAGCATGTCAAAAAGCCACACATGCAATACAATGGGGGAAAGTTGACAGGACGGGCAGACTACACCTTCATATAACTAATCCGGGTGAAGTTCTCTAACAGTTGATATTCTGCGAATAAAGTGCCCTTTCTGTTCAATCCTCATTTTTCATACATTGCAGCCGAAAGGTATATTATATATGGTGTACAACAGGTATATGCATACGTGTGTCTAATAACCTACTTCTGAGACCATCACTATTCTGTCCTACAGATGCGGATCAGATTTAAAATTTATTTAAAGATATTAATCAGTTTAATCAGAGTATGTATGGCTCTGGTTTAATAACGGTCCACTGAGTACACCAAATCAAATCAATTTATTGTCAAAATGCAGACAGGCAATGCAGTACAATGGGTGTGTGTGTGTGGGGGGGGGGGGGGTGACAGGGCGCACAGATTGTAGAGGTTACTAATCCAGATGAAGTTCTCAATATTCTGCAAGTAAACTGCCCTTTCCAATTCAACCCTCTTAATTGTCGAATTGGTAAGAGTCGAAAGGTATATTATACAACAGATATAATTCTTGAGTCTAATAACTAACTTCTGAGAGCATCAGTATTCTTATTTTAAGTGACCAACAAATGCGGATCACAGAATAATATCAAAAATACGAATCATCATTGATTCAAAATAGTGAGAAATCTTATATCTTTGCTTTTGGGCAAACTATATTCTCAAACTTGCAGTACATTTCAATATGACTAATACATATTTATGAACGGTTCGGTTTTATCTTAGAGTAAGACATTTAGGAGGGACGACGGTCAAGTGTTATTCTATTGATAACGATTAATTCTCAGTACTTCTCAGTAAGTAAGATTCTTTTCACACAAGAAATAATTATTAAGCCAAGGTTTCAGAACAAAGACTCTTACTTAGAAACATTCGTAAAGAAAAAAACATCGAAAACATCGGCCACAGTAGAGAGGTGGAAAAACGAGACGAAGCAGACACAAGGGACATATTCTAGGACGAAGGCACCAAGAGTAACCATCCAGGGTAACGTGTGCAAATAGGAGCGGAACAGTTGGAAGGAAAGTCCTGGCCCTACCTTGGCACCAGAACTTGCCTGGAGACAGACACAGGGAAAGGCAGCTACATATTCAGAGAATTCAATTGCTTCAGTTCTCCATTCCAGATTTCCGCGAAGAATCTAAACAATTGATCGAAATCTATTAAATAGCTCACAATGAGAAACTGGTCATACACAGAGGCAAACATACACACATCTGACTAAAATATGTAATGCAACTTCAACTGGACCTTTCGTCATAACCATAAGAGCCGCCTGTTTTCCAGAAGGTATGCATGCCATGAACCTGACCTATGAAATGAATGCTACTATGCTCAGAACAAAAGCAATGGCAACGATCGAAGCATGGGAGAATCAATGTTATACCGTCATATTGTATTGATTTTGGGGTATGGTTTGAATGTTCATATTTCGTACTGACCTATTGCATCACTCACTAGAAACACACAAAATATTATGGAAGGTAGGTTCGTGGACTAGTAGTACCCTTTCCAAATTTACAACCAAATATCGGGTCAGCAACTGATGCAATCTTTACCAAGGTCTGATCACATATTTTAACACGTAGTGCCTACTTCGATGAGGTGCAGTTGATAGATCGATACCTGCTAAACACAACATTCTGGATCAAACATGGCGGAGTATGTTGAACCCATGAACTCAGCACAGTTTGGACCCTGTCCATATACGAAGTTTATTTAGTGTCAGCCTATGGCGCAGAAAGTGAACTTCTAGCATTGCATCAGGTCCGTCCCAGTAGTCTTTCTGCGAACTGACACTGGCATATATTTTTGCCCATGTTTTCTACGACTACAACCCCAATTCACAACATCACATGATGGTTGAACTCGATTTTATTCAGATTGCAGTTTGTTTATGTTTTGCAATCACCACGTGCTTTACTTTCAACGATGGGCGTGTGTGTGTGTGTGTGGGGGGGGGGGGGGGGAGTAGACAGATAAAGGGATTCGAATAAAGATAATAGCACTACATTCGTGTCTAAAATAATGTGCATCATTCCCGGGTCTAACCACCTCCTCGTGGACCCAACCAGTACCATTTGCGTTCTATTGTTCTATTTACTTCCATCATCCAGAGACAATATAATGGGTGAAGATGATTAGCATCAAGCAATCGAAAACGACATTCGCCCACTAGATATTTCGGTAAACCAGTCGAACTGGAGTCTTACCGAAGACATATCCACTTTCCTCCCAACAGTCTCCTTTTCCACGTACATGCATTTCCAGTGGTAATACCAGAGTGGTAAAAAATAGAAGGGGCAAAGTTGAAGAAAAAGATAACGGTGCATCTTGTGGTAAGACGAAGAATGTGTGCAGGTGGACTCTTTAAAAATGTAAAGATCATTGGAATATCTGTATATATAAATAGGGCACTCTCGGTTTGCAAAAGGTTATTTCCAGTTACCACGACCGCATTACATGATCATTCGTCAATAAAGTCAGAGTGGAATACATAACAGGATGTCTCATTCCTCTTCAGATGCCACCGCAATATCTAAATTGAAGCAGCATGCAAAATGACTGAGTCGGTTTGTAAAACAACAATTGAGAGATGCATAAAGGCATTGAAAAACAAGGTTTAAAAGGATTTGGAAAACCAGGCTTACAATACATTGGATGCATGACTGTGCAAAATATTTTCAATCTGTAAAAAACAAACAATAGAACTAAGATGTTTTGGAAACCTTTAGCGATAAAAAATCGTGGGTCACATATTTATGAGTACTGTCATATCACCCCGATGCCAATGGGGAGACAAAGGGAGTATCGCCACTATAGATTCGAAAGGTAGAATCAGACTATCACGAGGCCTGGCAATCTTATCATAAGACCATGCCTAGATGGTCAACCAGGATTAATTAAAGAACTAAATTAAATCCTCCAGGAAAATCACTCGTTGCCAATATAAAGGCATTTTACCACAAAACTAGAAATGCTAATTTGCCAGGAAAGATCCTTTATCAATACATAGGATAATAGTTGAACCAGAAATTCAATCCAAACTCGACAAGTCAATAAGAACCCTGCCTCGCTCTTTGTTTCCCCTTCGTGGTAGAATGACCTGATTTCTATTCTCAGGTAAATAGTGGTAATATATATGTCATGGATTTTACTCGAGGTTAGGATCGGAGTAGAGCAGGACTGAATTAATGTTGACAGTTAAGGCAACCCACCCATGCCCTCTCCCCAATAATCTATGGCTATTATCCACGCCCTATATTTGAGGCCATCTATTATATCATAGCAGATCCGGAGAACTGGGTCGAATAAAGGTTATAGTGTTTGAGAGGCTCTATCCTCACTGTGTGTCTTGGTGGACCAGTGCATATTCACCTGGGAAGCCCTCACAGTCCTAACCTTCCAATAAACCCTAGTTCACAGAATCTATGTTTGTTGAACCATTTCTCCTCACTCCAACAGATTAATGGTAAAGTTAAGGGAAGCCATCTGCTCACCTTAGACTAGAGATTTCTGAGGACAAGCACTTTGCTAGGGGAATTATAATTGAATTTGTATGTACACGCCGATCATATCGAAACAATCTATTGTTTCCTGCGTGAATATGGAACAACTCGATCTGTGCTAAATAAATATGATTAAATTGTAATTGCATAGGAATTCCAAGAATGGAAAGAATGCAGAGGGCATGAAATGCACAGTAGAAGGACAAACGATTCCGATTAAATTTTACCTGGGTTCATCCAGGGGCCTCCCAACAAGTCTTACTGACTGAATGAACCATGACCTCAATATGTATGCAAGGTCCATCTGTTTCTTAAAACATTACCTGGATTTCTGGTCAAATCAGGGGTTGCATTCATTATGTCCAATAAAGCGAAAATCGGCCTTACTTCACATACCCCAGTATGTGTGTAGGAACATGTGACATATGCCATTCTTAAGAATTGTTTAGATCCAAACGTGAAAATTAATTAAATGCGTTATTTAAACAATAATGCTCTAATACAAGAGAGGAATGAGGCTGATGGAGTGTTGGATTTTTTACCAACACAGCGTTAGCTAATAGGTGGGGTGTTTATACATTGGTAAAGAGGGATGTTTTCAATTTAGGCCAAAAAAAGGCAGGGAGGGGAATGTAGGGGGTTGGTGGGGGGGTAATCGGAAACACACCTATTTTTGGTGGCCTTATTGATTTGACCAGTGAAAATCAAATATTATTCTATTACTTGGACATGAAACTAAGTACAATTACATTAAGTTATATTTCGATTTCATTCATGATATATCCTAAGTATTATTCTATTACTTGGTCATGAAACTAAGTACAATTACATTAAGTTATATTTGATTTCATTCATGATATATCCTTGTGACCTTTTAAATGGGGGCATATATAGAATAGTCAATCAGAAAGTCAATCAAAAAGTCAGAAATGTCATTCGTTAAGTCAGAATAGTCATTCAAAGTCAATCAGAAAGTTAGAAAAGTCAATCAGAAAGTCAGAAAAGTCAATCAGAAAGTCGAAATAGTCAATCAAAAAGTCAGAAAAGTCAAAAGTCAATCAGAAAAGTCAATAAAAATGTAAATCGAAAGTCAGAATAGTCAAAATAGTCAATCGAAAAGTCAAAATAGTCAATTGAAAAGTCAAAAATAGTCAATCAAAAAGTCATTTTAATTCGAAATAGTCAAACAAAAAGTCAGAAATAGTGAATTGAAAAGTCAAAATAGGCGATCGAAAAGTCAAAATAGTCAATCGTAAAGTCAGAAAAGTCAATCATAAAGTCGAAATAGTCAATTAAAAAGTCAATCGTTAAGTCAGAATAGTCAACCATTAAGTCAGAACAAACAGTCAATCAAAAAGTCGAAATAGTCAATCGAAAAGTCATGAAGTCAGAACAATCAATTGGAAAGTCAAAATAGTCAATCGAAAAAATCAGAATTGTCAATCAAAAAGTCAATGGCATTTTGCGGTTAGGAGCAAGACCCTGACAGATGGAAAAAAAATGATAAAAAAAAAATTCCGTCCTAATGGGATTTTAATGACATTTGCGGTTAGGAGCATTTCAATGGCATTTTGCGGTTGGGAGCAAGACCCTAGACAATGTAGATGAAAAAAAAAATGAAAAATAAAATTCCGTCCTAATGGGATTTTAATGACATTTGCGGTGTGGAGCATTTGAATGGCATTTTGCGGTTCGGAGCAAGACCCTAGACAAGATAGATGAAAAAGAAAAGAAAAAAAAAAATTCCGTCCTAATGGGATTTTAATGACATTTGCGGTGGAGGAGGAATGGAGGAGGAGGGATGGAAGAGGAGGGATGGAGGAGGAGGAGGAGGGATGGAAGAGGAAGGATGGAGGAGGAGGAGGAGGAGGGATGGAGGAGGAGGGATGGAAGAGGAGGAGGGATGGAGGAGGAGGAGGAGGGGGATGGAAGAGGAGGGATGGAGGAGGAGGGATGGAAGAGGAGGAGGGATGGAGGAGGAGGAGGAGGAGGGGGATGGAAGAGGAGGGATGGAGGAGGAGGGATGGAGGAGGAGGAGGAGGGATGGAGGAGGAGGAGGAATGGAGGAGGAGGGATGGAGGAGGGAGAGGAGGAGGGATGGAGGAGGAGGGATGGAGGAGGAGGAGGAGGAGGAGGAGGAGGAGGAGGAGGAGGAGGAGGGGGGATGGAGGGTGCAAGGTCAGATGAGTGCAATGACCTTGCACTCATCTGACCTGGCACCTTCCAACCCTGGTTGATTTCTGGGAAAAGTGGTGGCACCACATTAGAAACTATATATAAATGTATTTTCAGTTCTAAACATCACACAGTTATGAAAGAAAGACGAAAAGTATTGTTATGATCATTAGAATACTTCTGCACCAGAATTATTTTTGTACATCCTTAAATTAAAAAAGTTGATAGAACAACTCTGTGTGGACACCTGACTTTTATAACCCTGTGGTCACACTTTTATCACACTGACTGGGGTGCTAGCACTGGGGTAGAGCTGGCTGTCTGGGGCTGTCTCATCTGATAACAGATTCATTCTAGGCCCAGCTTTTGATAAGGGCTAAAGTCTTAGTCAGGGTGATCACGATCGTGATCACTTCCTTTGGTGTGATCCCTTGTGCCGAAAACACAAATTGAAAATACTACTCAGTTACAAACTGAAATCTTATGACAATAGATAAACGTCCGAAACTTTTCTCTAGGTTAAGGAGTAGAATAGGGAAGGCAGGAAAAGGGAGAAGGGGGCGAAAAAGTGGCTCAAACAGTCGGGGGCCACGTTTTGTCAATATATAATGTCTTCTCCTCTCAAAGCTATAGTAGAACGCTAACGCGAATAATGGGTCTTGTTATCAGTGTACATATTACACATATTATATGTGAGTATTAAATTATGATTACTATTTGTTTATATTTAATAAATGATAGCTATTTATTTATGAAAGAGCTGTGTGCGCAGATGAGAGTGAGTGAGGGATGGTTGCTTAATGCCATACTGTTAAAATTAATTCGATTGATTCTGATGTAGTGCTCTAACCTGAATAAAAACGAATTAAAAAAATGCCATGACGACATCCATGCGGAGTCATATTCATGACAAGATGAGAATGAGCCATTCTATGAGAGATCGGGGGATTTAACCTGGATCTTTTTTTTAATGTTATTTGCTATATACTATGACACGAACCTGAGACTCAAATCATAAAACGAGTGTCCGCCGAGGCTAACTAGAAATGCAACTCCTGCCAGAGAAAACCAGTTTATTAGTGTATGCGCACAATCCTCAGGTAGGTCCGAATCATGACGACTTTCCGGATACTTAGTAACAAGATACACTCCACCTGATGAAGGCCCAGTAAGGCCAAAACTCGTGTAGAATAAAGAGCTTTATATCTACTAAATGTTTACATCATTTCAACACTCCCCTCTCAAGACTTAGTTACAAGAATTTAGGTATACAAGTATTCTTTTAGGGACGAGACAAAATGAGTGGATAAATTACTGGACAGGTGGTTTACCTTGCTTAGTACAAATATATGAGTGCAATACATTGACAATAAATCACAGCTCGCTAGCTCCTCCAATGCAACCTCCCACGTATTGACTGACCTCTATCCCTGAGGTGACAAGGATAACTATTACACGCGTGTCTACTCTTTGTGCCACACAATGCAGGCCAACGTGGAGAGTGCGACACATTGGCCTGGAACCTTACAGGTCAATTAGGCAATGCCTTCGTCTATACGAGCCTTTATAAATGAAAAACTGACTTAGCCTAGATATTGAATATCAGAGACCTTAACAGAGGAGACGAGATGAATACCACCATCAGACTTTGCCCTAAGGCTATTGGTATATATAGATTTTATAATTACAATATATATGTCACTAATGGGTAGGAGGCCATTGCGTCAAAGGTAAAGTGTGAGCTAGAAACACAGTTACCAAAGCGCAAGAGTAGCTCTTGTTTTGTAAATGTAACTGCTCCTATTATCTGGAAACTAGGTAATTGGGGTACCATCAATATAAGTATCAGCATGGCTACCTAACCTGTATGTATCCAGGCACAAAGGGGCATTATTAACAAACATTATCAATTATATGTAATTAATTGTCACCCAGATAAGAGAAAGGGAACATCTCTTCATATGTGATAACACCAAAGAGGAGACGAGACGAGATGAATACCACCTTCCTGGTCTTGATATCGGTTTTCATGTGTTCATCAGGATGCGGTTATCGATACCACAAAGTCCTGAAGTTTTATATGGACACCAAATATATTCTAAGAGCAGAATAAAACTCATGATGTATAATGCCTTCAACACCGTACCGCAAGTTATGTATTTGATGCGTCAACTTTCGAGACTTTAGCAATCAACGATCACAGCGTTTTCAGTTTGGCGTAACTGGAGTGAAATATATACGTCTTGCAATTATAAATCCAAAAGGAAAATATTTAAACTCTGGTAAATAATGTTGGATAGACAATTCATTGGCCAAATCATACACCCTTATTCCTCTGGTTTTTCAGAGCTGGAACTCCACATGTCGTGATGTCCCCCATCACATCATTTATCAAGGTGTATTCCCCTGCCATAACTATTAAGGGGCAAGTGTCTTTGTATGGAGGATTTGTCGTAAACTATACAACATTTCTTCTAACAACCAAGCAGGTTGCCTAATTTCATTTGGTAAAATAGTTGCGAGTAATTGGTTCCATAGCAGACTCTCTACAACACACACATAAGATGGAAAGGACAGACTCTGAATGTATTGCGTCGGCATCAGCGTTTTACTGCTGGAATATGTACAAAGAGATCAGTGTTGGGTGCAAAGGCGACGTCAGTATTTTGCTTCAGTGCATGTATATACCCAGGCTATGAGCAAATAATTGCACACGGCGAAAAAGAAGACTGTGCGACAGTTGGTCCAGAATCCAGTGCACGTATTTCAGTTGGTGGGTGATGTCTGGGCCGGCGATAGGCAAAAGTCGTGTCAATCAAATCTTACAGACACTTTCGCTATTTTGAGCGGAGGGGTGGGGGTGGGGTGGTGTCAGGTGGCGTCCAATATTGTGAGGTAAATCGCATTAGATGAAAAAAACGCACACGTTTATGCATGAATACCAACCACCCTGACAATTAAACGTAAAGAAGGGATTACTTTTACGCTGAGTTAGTACAATCATTTAACAGCCACGTACGCGTTTCTAGAAATATTTATGAGCATGCATCAAAAAGTGCCAAATAAGAACATTTTCTCCACGTCAAGAGGTATTAATAATACCCAGTTCCACACAGTAAGGTGTTTGAATCTAAAGTACAAGATTAAACATAAGTTTGCAAAGGGACGTTGGTGAACGGGGAATGGCAAGGAGATTGGTAAATAAATGGTAAGGAACTGAATCAATAGCATCTTCTCCCCTCGTGATATGTCAGATAGATGGAATGTCAATTTTTCGCGCCGAAGAAAACCGTAGGGTACACGAAATATTTGCTAGCGAAAATAACCAAGGAAAAAAGAGAATAGTCTATGCTTAGTAAGCTCGAATCTTTTTTTAAAAAAGTTAGAGATAACTTTGATAAATACACGCATTAATTGACAATTCCGATTGGGATAGAAACTATTTCCCCCACGTTTTTACTGATCTGAGCCCTGCGAATTACAGGTTGATGTCCGTTCTACGATTGAGTGCAAGAGCTCAGCCTCGGTAATGCGATTTATGTGGCCACACGGACGGTCACCGACCCTATGGACTGCTGGCAGAATCTTAAGGAGGACCAGCAGGAGATTCTAGACTAAAGAAGTCCCAAACACCATCTCACCATCAGAGACTGCCTCCCATGACGCAAATAAATTGGAAGCAACACCCTGTTAGATCTAAACTTAAAGTAAAACAGATTTAAACCTGTATTTTAAATAATTAAAACAACATTTAAAACGTCATAGAAAAAAGTAATAATAAATATTGGTAGCTTATTACTGCTTCAGAATCATAAAGGACGTAAGATATGACGACAAAAACTGCTACTTAGTTTATTCCTTCCATATTCAACGCTCTAAATATGTGCAATAGGGAAGTAGGGGGTAATAGTTAGGAATAGACAGAAACTAGACTTGTGTTTGCACAGGGCGTCACAAATCACAATGCAAAGCACTGTGTGGTAATGTCGACTATGCGTGAAAGAAAAGGGGAAAGTGGAGTTTGCATCTTGTGACCAATGGCGATCACATAATCAGCCATCTCACACGGGTTAGTAAATAGAAACAGGTAGAACATGCCAACAATAATCCCTCACTCATGTGATATATTTTACATGGATTCATAACATTCACTGGACTGATAACACTAGGTAATCGTATATCCTATTAATATTATCCAGTCGGTTCATGATCCCGGACAACACTTTCACATTATTAATAAGGAGAGAAAGTGAATCTTATCTTTATGTTGTGGAGTGATTAAATGTAAGGATCAAACATTGTGACGATTGTAAGTGAAAAATGCCATTGTCACTTACAAGGGCCCCTTGTGACATCCGTGACCACGGGGCCTTATCAGAATGAATGGACATTATTTGCTTTGCTTTGGCGCGATTTCTATCGGGTACCTTGACAGCTAAGAAGATACTGGGTGGTTAATATCTAGACACCAAATTCCCACATCGCAGCACAATCATACATAGATCTTTTGAAGTAAATTAGAATGTGGGTCTTTATATAACGAGTGGTAAAAGACACATATATTTGTACCGGGTATGAAATATGATATTACAGGCGTTGATCCTCTACCTCAAAGGATAGATTACGTAATGGTGTAACCGATGATGCATTGAAAATACCATTTGTAATGTTTCTATAAGGACGATATGGATGCTTGCACTTAGCTGAAATACTAAAACATATATATAGGTTCATATGTCCATCTTTAAACACACGTTTTTTTTAACACATGCAAGGCCTTGTCCTGTTAATAGTAGTTGTATTGGTGTATGTTTTCTAAGACACCGACTAGCATTTTAAGATAAGCTAGAGATTACACGAATGATACAAAGAATGCGAAATCGAAACGTTTCTATAGAGGTCATCCAGGGCCCCGATATTTCCAAACTGGGCACTTGCTCTCGCTACAACAGAAGTTTAACTTTTCTTCCTTACAATAAAATATATTCATTACTAGCACAAGGGAAAACTTCCAGATGTTTTATGAATTGGCTAATGTTTAATTATTAACACTAAAGGAATATGTCCCTATTTCCGATTCATTATGTTCATTGTACGTACGCAGTTTAGACACTCAGGAGGTGTCATCCTGGGCCCCGATAAATCCAATCAGACCACTTGCTCACTTCCTTACATTAGATATACACTTTAGTGCAATGAAACAAATCCAGATCTTTTTTAATTTTGGATTATGTTTAATGAATTATCACCACTAAAGTAGTTTATCCATATTTCATTACGTTAATTACGTACGCATATAGCGCTTCGACAAACAGTTCAAATAGAGTTAAATGATGACGTCCCTCGACATCGGACAAAGAAACTCACTAACACTGTTGCCATTGTGATTTACCAATTGATATACATGTACTCATTACTGTGTTATTCCATGTGTTATTTATAATTTAATTGGCCTTTATCATACCCCGACTGTCATCTTATTATTCAATAGGGAATGTGCAATACAACCCAATTAACTATGACAATAAGATAACAAAGGCGAAGCAGAAACAATACTAAAAGTGACTTGCATTATAAGGCACCTATATATAGCTTCTTTCGTGATGCAGTTGATCAATATCAAAATGATTGACGTCAGAGAAAATACAATTTAGTTAAAGGTACATATTTGCATTTGACAAGTTGCACCGCTCTTGGATCAGCACCAGTTTCAATGGAACGTGTATAGTAGACATTATCTTTGGGAGCACTGTTGGCCCAGGGTGTGGTGAACTTGGATACCAAGTACACACTCCATAGCATGTGATCAAACAGACGCTTTGTTGTTAATGGGAGTGTGGAGTAAACTGTCTGGTTGTCCTAGGTAACGTTTAGATGGAAATTATTTTCCAAAGAGCAATCGTTTTATTTTGTTCTTTCAATTTGTTAAAATATACAATTTACAAAACATACCCAACGCTGGTACTCATTATAAAATCGATGTTAACCGATCTTGTAAAGGATTTTGGAATCAAAATAAATGCACTGCATCATGAGCGGGTGTACAATCGAAGAAAATAGATGCAGAAATTAGAGGTGGAATAGTTCGAAACAACTAATAACAGAATATGTGTTATAGCTGGCTATAGCGAATGAAAATATTTCCGTAAATTAGAGTAATGTATGCAGGCCTCATATGCCACCATTGCAATGACCCATACATCACAGCCAGCAACGCACATGTTTAGCTGATGTTTACAGTGAACCCATCCCCGCCGCTAGGATTAAGCAAAAGTTAAGCGTAGATTAGGGAAGTTTAGGTGCTAAGACGTAGAGCAAACTCGACCTGGACAATAACAAGCCCAGCCATACTGATTGTCAAGTACCACAGAGCTGCTTGTTATTTTTTGTATGAAATGCTACTTAAGATATTTAATGATGGAAGCCATTCGATAGCATTGTTATTTCGAAATGTTATCCATGATTGATGTAGGCTACATGTGACGTCAATTGCTGTTTGCCGAATTGTCACAAATAAGGATGAGCCAAAATGCATTGGCTTAAACAACTGTCCAACATTATGGTCATATGATTATGACATGATAAACAAGCCTGTCAATCAATGAATTGAAAGGATTTGCTTGTTTTTCACATGAATCATAGAATGTCAATGACTAGATAAAGGCAATAGACATCATCATCGACCAGATTTATCTGCACATTGACGTCAAAGCGAACCTAGAGGCAAAACTGGGTCACGCCTTCTCATTGGGCCAGAGGGACAACGCCTCTGAACCGACCTATAAGCACCACGTGGTGGTGTTTACAAACAGGGTGGGGCTAGACAGTGGTTGAAGAAGGCTGCTCCCTAGCGTGTTAATTTCAGACTGGGAAGTCTATCGTGTGATCTTGAAGGGTTTTTTTAAACAAGAGGGAATACACTGGCGCAATGGATTGCTAGAGGTTTCTTAGAACAAATGTCCAAGTCATTCAACAACAGCATTGTTTGGTGGGGATATCAAGTACACAATCGAGTCCCTGAGACTGCCTTGAGATGGTGGATACACCCATGACATCTGAGTTGAGAATTAACTCCTTTACAATTGTAAGAGTCGTTGAAATCTAGGCTCCATTAGCACAGTGCCTGGAGTCATAACCACTTGAAACATGTTAGGTGTCCTATTTGAGTCGCCCCTCTTGGGTGTGTAGTCGAAATTTGAATTACCAGTTATTATTGTCATTTTATTAAATCAAATACAAGGATGTACATGTATGTATACATGTAATTATACACAGATATATACACTGAATCAGCAAGTGTTTAACGTAAAATACGGCGTACATGTGTATTATTACACGCATAAATAACAATACACATGGGGTTTTTTTGTGGGGTTTTAAACAAAAATTAACATAATGACAACAATGTATGCATGGGGATTACATTATTACATGTATGTAAGTGGATGGGTCGAGGTGAGCCTGCCTTTTTCAAGAGGCATGAATACTTGAACAAATTCGGACCGATTTAAATATAAAAACAATTTACAGATGACGCAGTTGATAAAACCAAGGATCATGGAACATAATTGCGGCCTCTTACTCTATCAACCTCCTCTGTCTGTTTGGAGTCAAATGAAACTTTAATCATGAATATAATGACATCAATTTCAGGATACAGCTTCATTTAAGCAATTAGCGTCAGGTAAAACTATAAGATGTTGATTCGGGTAGCGCACAACAAAATGTTTACAAAGCTCCGAGTCTACCCACTCACAATGACCTTCAGAAAGTTGAGAACTGAGATGAAAACATTTCAGTCTGAAGCATTACGCAAAATATTAACACGCCGAAGCTCCCTCATTTAATACAATTCCCAGCCCAGTAAGCCGGTATCATATGGCTTAGCGAGGCAGCAGTGAGCAGTAAAAGGTGAATGCCCAGCGCCGGTAAACAGGCTCTTAGATAACAGCTTTTGATAGCATCGCACCGGAGAAATAAAGGCTCGTTTACATGCGCGATAATAAACGATTCACAATGTATTGCCTCCCGACACGTGCCACAAATACAGCCGCGCGCACCGATACAGGCCAATAAATCGGCCTGCTATGGCCCTCCCATCTTTGAGAAAACTTGTTATGATCCTTCTTTATAGCTTGCACCCAGCTGATCTGCCGAGAAGATTGATATCAACACCCTCTGTGACGGTCCCCCTGCCGTCCCTATTGACCCTGGGTATTATGAATATAGGCCCGTGGAGGGGGTGGCTATTCGGGTCTGACTAGCATATGCACTGAGCATAACGATGTAGTGCAATGACAAATATGGCCAGGGGACTGACTGGCCGATGGTCAGTATGCTTGTTTTGATCCCTTGGTTACAACAGAAAAGAGCGAGTTCCTGGGAAATCCCCTTTGCCTGCGGTCACCTACGTCCTGGTTCACCCCCGCGCACCAGAAGAAAGATTGGACGCAACAACCTCCGTGCCTACCAACGGTTATCTATGGGACTGTTCTCATTACACCTACCAGGAAAAACAGCCCCATCCCTAGCCTGGCCTGCACCAGCCGGGCAGCGATGCTCATCCAGGATCCACTCGCGCACACACCCTCTTTTCTGGGCACTTCTAGGTATAAGAAAGTAGTATAGAAAATGAGTGCTTTGCAGCGGGGTGCTGGGGCTTCACCGAGGGAGGAAAGAAATCCATTCATCTCCAAAGTGTTACCATTGATCCGGGTGGGAACAGCACCTCTTCCCAGCCAAGTGGCACTCATGGACTGGAATAACAATTCCTCCAGCTAGTGCTTCAGTGAAAAGAAGCAATTGGCGTGACGGACTGACATATTCAGGGTCGGGCAAAGTCTAAATAAATGATCCTTATTCCGGGAGGGGGAGGCCCTTCTCGGCTACAACAGCACCGACATTAATGGCAATCGCGGGCCTTGTCACGAGTGATGACTATTTAAAACCAATCCACAGATTTTTATGGATTTGTTATGCAATGGTTCTGCACTGGGTGAACCCCTCATGGCCCTGATCTTTTAGCCCAATGGACAGGAGCACGCTTGATGCGTGAAAGTCCCAGGAAAGGCGTACTGGAGAAGGCACTGAGTACAGATTTAGTTGGGCGGGGTCAGATGAGTGTAAAACCATGTTACATGGTTACTCATTCTCTTGTATCCTCTACCGACACCATTACTAATAGGTCTTTCTTATCATGAATATTTATCGACCGCCGTCAACACTTGGCGTGTACTCCAAGACCATTGGCCTATCACAAGTAGAACTTTTAAATCGTCCACATACTTGGTTTGTTTTTCTAAAGTGATAATTTTATGGATATTGTTCAATCTAAAGTGTGTTTGGTAAATCCAAAACCATAAATGTTTATCTACATGTACATCAAAGGTGGACGACTCCAAGACGGTGACTATCACAAACAAAATTATCTCACCACTTGGTGAGTCATTGGGAGAGTCCCTTCATGCATGGGGCTTGGTATTTGCAATCATTGAGAAAGGGAGGAACGTATTAGTCATTTTTTAAATTCTACGTCCGAACATCTAACGTGACATAACTGTCATTCAAAATCAAGTCACTGGCGAATCAGTTATTATTTCATTGGGGGAACTCAATACTTCAGGAAATATCCACAGAATGTAATGTGATCCTTGATTAACTGGCGGAAACATCAGACATACAGGAAGTGTAATCGCTATGGGGTATTTTGTCACATTTTTTTTATTAAGCATATAGGAACTTCCCTAGAAGGCCGTTTCCTGTTGTTTTCTTGGTGTGCTTTTTAATGGAGGGGGTACTAAGTACTGTCAGTAGAGTTCACAAGTCCGGGACTACTGTACATTATATTCTTTGAAAATTTGATGTTTTTTTCGAGACCAGTTTGTTCTGCTCATCAGAATTGATGCGATGCTATGGCGTTGGAACAACGCAAATCTGAAATTCTGTTATCTGAAGAAACACTACAATAGAGGCTGGAAACCACCTTTCGAACATAAATGAAAAATCTAATCAAATAAGACAGTCATCGTCCCAAACGACCAACAAAACGCTAATCTGCGAACCTGATGAAGCCAGGGAAGCCAGGGAAAGTACCTCGACTTTTCTCAAGAAAAAAATCTGGGATACAGGCACGACTGTCAAATCCTGTAAGCCTTCTTATTTTTTAGAACACATATTAGTACATAAATCAGTATTACACGCTACATTGTATGATGCTGTCTAATTTATTGGGTGCATGTCGGAGTGATTTAAATTAATCTGTTCGTCCTCTCTGCTAAACATCTTGAAGTAGCCAGGTATGGAAATATATCAAAGTGTGTTAGTAGTGAGCGGTCTAAGGTGACGATGTACCCATAAATAATGCCCAAGGTAAGTTGGCGGACAGGTCGTCGCCTGACGTGGACCGGTACCTAGAGGGATGTGACTAGAGAGAGAGCGTTCTCTCCCAGGTACCGGCTGTCTCCCACCTTCCACCTATCCACACATGATGTCATCTCACATGTTTTTAATGGAACCATTCTTCTTGTTTCATCACAATGATGGAAGTACCTAACTTTCCCTCCAACTTTGATGTGGTTAGCTTCAGTTATAAGCCATACTGCAAGTGACCAAGGACGGTGTCAATAAGAAAGAGACAATTTGAAAACTGATATTTGTAGATCCATATATGTGTGTTTGTCCACTGGCTTTGAATAGTTTTTCGTCCGTAGTAGCTTAAGAGGCCCGACTTAAATTATTCGCTGAATGAATTAATTGCGTTGATTACTCGATTGCAAATTTCATCTACTAAGATTAAAATCATCGTTCTTAAACTGAAGCGTTGTTCTTGCATCCATAGACAACAATACCTATAGACCAATCCTGCTGGGGATTTCCCCAGGCAATTTCCCATGGAAATTTCTCCCTTCTTCGGTGCTGGATTTTACATAGGTGAATTTATAGAGTGACAAATAAAAACAAATGTCGAACACAGAATCCCAATGTTCCCCAATTTGACATAGACAAATACATCAAATTGTTTATCAACACACCATTCACATTAGGAGTCAATTCTTTTGTATTTCGAAATATATATCTCCCTAAAAATAATTAAAAATGTAATACATGCTTACTCACAACTCGTGGTCCCATATGCGCATTATATTAAGTGTTTGAGAGAGGAATGATGTAATTTGAAAAAAGGGTCACGAAATCTATGGAACATCCCAGAAGTTTCACTGCAAGGCATGACTGAGCACCTAGATTGGCAAGGTCATTCAACATGTATACATTCACGATTTAACGAATATTTTACAGGAAAAACCTGGCGTGATCTGAAGATCAACCTTTCGTAAAGGAATATGTTTATGGGACTTGCAAAGTCGACTGCGTAAAAATGCATAGATCTATGATTCCAACATAAAACGTCAAAGATCAACGACTGAGCCATCAGATAAACCCTCATCATTTACGTACTAAATTATCCTTTTCCGTTGTGTTATGGTGCAGGATTCACGGTGCAGCAACTCGATGAGCCTGGGAAGCAGGAAAACAAGTTAGCAATTGATGTGATTACCTTAAAGGACCCTACAATTATAACCAACCATTTCCTGGTTATCCTGCCAAGATTATGACAAAAACAAGTGTTTACACAAAGGCTAATCTGTCTCTTCCTTGTGAACCTGATGATAATCAAAACTAATATAGGAAGGGAAAGTACCTCGACTTTTCTCAAGAAAAAAATCTGGGATACATCATTTGCACTGAAAGATAACGGCTCCATTGCCATATATGGTATGAGGATGATGCCCCGGTATAAACGTGGGCTGGGAGTCACTGGGGCGAGTTAATTGACGACTAGTTATGTCATCTGTTGGATCCAGGTTCACCTGAGTTCCCAGAGACAAGAGTCACGACTACGGGGGTTGTATATCCACCAAGCAGTAACTTGTACCAGCTGTTACAGTCTGTGTGCCAGAGGACATGTTTATAGTAACATTATTCATGTAGAGTGCTACATCCAGGTGACTATGGCTAAGAAAGAATCTCCTATGTCTTCCGGATTGTACCTGAGGATCCTAGCACTTACACCCACTTCCCACATGAATTTAAAGCAAATCAATCCCAGGTTCACGATGAGAGGAAGGGGAAGCGTGTGGGGACATGGAGAAGTAAAAGAAAGAAAAAAGGGGGAGGGGGTGTCTATTTGGTTAGCAATCTGTTGGTGGCGGGTAGAAAAAAAATTGGCAGACGCGAGGGCAGCAATGAGAAGAACTGAGGTAATAGCGTGGGATACCTGACTTGAGGATCAAAGGCAACATGTGGGAAATAGCAGGCAAAGATACCCACAAATTATCCCCCATTGACAAACATGTGAGTGCACTGGTATAATTAGGCTATCCATGCACAATGACTGCATTGTGACAGATCTGGACAATCTGCCAAGTGCAAACATCTTGGTTATATGTCTAGATTGAGCAAAATAGGTTGTGCTGAAGACATGACACATGTATATTGCTGGACCACTCGTGTGTCAGGTGTTGGTGGCTGCAGGGGTTACAGCAGACAGACATGACTCTTTTGTACCACAGGAAATGCGCCAGTCAATTTCCACTATTTCCTTGCACGCAGATTTAAACCATAATGGGAAAAAATCAAAAGGAGGTGGGCTGGCGATTTATGCATGAAGACATATGCCAGAACATGAGAGTAAATCACATCCCAGATGGCAAATGATGAAGCATCATTCTGCACCAACGATTACCCATTATAATTACAAGAAATAGCATAATGAATGGTGTTTTGGCATAGTATCATCACCGTACAGTGTAAAGCAATTAGTGCCTTTACTGCACTAAAGAAAGAGGATCTGCATTAAATGAAGGTAATTATAGAGATGCTATAGGTAATAAATATGATCTAACGTAATGAACGGTAGCCATAGATTGTAACTTTCTTACGGTGGCGTTCGCACTAACCATACCATGACGAAACGGCCATTTGGACAAAGCAAAATCAAAAGATTTTAGTCATTAAGTCAACCGTGTGCCACAGCATGGATCTTATGTGTTGACATGTGATAGTACTATAGGTAAGTTATGGTCATAGCGAATGCAAAACAGGTTGATGAAAGGAAAGGCCGAGTGAAGGCATAACATAATGGCCATGGCAGCTGCCATAACGTCCCGGTGCTGCATTTTGAATCATACACAATTAACCCTATAGGGCCTTTAGATCTACGGACCCATTACTCAAAGCCACAACTTCCGGCTGCTACTGTTCCTTCTGAACAAACCGCTAACATACAAAAGACGTCTTTCATCAGTTATATATGAAAAACATAGCCTTTGTGTGCGTGTGAATGATATATGGATAAGTATATGTACAGAGAGAGGGGGTAACAGCGAGCGTAGCGTGATTGAAAGAACAGGGGAAACGGTGGTTGGTGATGGAGGCGAAAGTGAAATAGGTGCTGGTCTATTATGAGGTGCTTTACCTCGTAGTCGAGTGCAAGGTTACCCAGTACAAAAGCATTATGTTAAAAGATCGTGCTCTCCGCAGGGTCTAATAGGTTTTTATTTGGAGTAAGACACCGGAGGGGATATATACGGTAATCTTGTTCCATTCATATACAGTAAACCCTCTCTATAACGCACACCCAAGGCGAGGTGTCTGGATTGAAGGTGTCAATCAGGGAAATAAACGGTAAAGGGACTGACCCATACCTGACAACGTGTCCTTAATAGTAAAGTGTTCGGATTATAGAGGTGTCCGCAGGTCGATGTTTTACGGTACTCCACCTTCTCCAGCAGCTGCCCTGGAGACTGGTAGGCTACTGCAGTACAAACCAGTAAATCTACACTCTATGTGGGCTTTTTAACTGGTTACGGTGCTATATGGCACAGCACATCCCCAGGGAACAGTCATAAATGGCGTACTGCGATTACCGAACAATAGATATCAATCTTGTTTGTAAGTCAGGGCCTAATTAACTTTTATATGCTTCATTTGTGATGATAAGGGTCGTACATGCACTTAGAGACGGGACTGGAGGAAGGTGCTGATGAATACAACGGAAAGTGGCAGCGACTACATCGGAAATTACGTTTTACATACGTGAGGGGGTAGAAGTCCAAGCGTAGGTGAAACGATTATTGATTTGATTGCATCACACGAATGGGTGATCAAATACATTTGTACTCGAAAACGAACATTGTATGAACTTCCCCAAACATATTTTATGGGGGAAGTTTATCTCCTCCCGCTACATTAATCAATAAATCTTTTGATAAGTCTAGAATATCTCGCTATGTACAATACCTGTTGCACAATAAAAGGCAATGTCATGCAGAAGGTAATCTATGTCAAGGCTAAAATCGTAGAAATAAGAATAACTAAAACAGTTTAATTCCTGACAAGAAATAAAGGTTAAAAAAAGAAATCAAAGTATATTCATGAGAGTATCAGGAGCGAGTCAACACACAACATATTTTAGACCATAACATCCTCGCTCTCCGGCAGGAGGTCACATATCTCAATACAAGTTTTAGAGCCCGAAGATTCTAGAAAATGCAAATGCACGACACCAAAGATCTTCACGCCAAGCAAACTTGGCAGCATTCCTTAGTCATGATAAATCCCAAAAATCCACTTCAGAAAGTTCTAAAAATAGGTCTTACCAAGTGGATCTTTCTGGATCCGTATGCCAATGTTGCTATGTTCAGGTAGATTCACGGAGAATTGAAATATTCTCACACTTTACATTAGGCAACATCTGTAGATTCCATGAACATGATGAATTACTAGGTGAGAGCTGAGTGACCGGAGAGAAAAGGTGGACCAATGTATACACCGGTCATGATAGGATACATCAGAACATGAATTGCATCATGATGATAAGGATATATGTCTCATACAATGGTTACTATCTTTTTAATTAAACTAGACAGCCAGCATAACACATTTATGTCTGTATCCATATTCATTCGTTATCATAAAAAAAGTTACACAAATCTCCTCCATTAAGTAAACATTCACTTTGATTACACTTAAATTGTTTGTTTCCATCTCGAGTACCAGAAGTTGAGGACAAAGTCAATACCTTAATTTACAACCCCACGCAGGGGCGGTTTTAAGCCAACAATAATTGTATTAAACAACATGTATTTCCTGGTGGTAAAACCGTATTATTCACACTTACAAAGAGTGTTACGGTGAACGGGGTGAGTGGCATATCACCTCTATTCATTGGAACACTGATGACTACACTACACACCTTTTACACTTGGGACTTCCAGCTTTATCTTGAGCACTGGGAATGGTAAGCAATGGCAAAGGTGGACGGAACCCTCTAGCTTCCGGCAAAAAATGGGACATGAGATCCAGCTATGGCGGAAATAACCAGTCAAATAGGTGTTTTTGTTTTTTCATGTTATTTTTTTAATCATGTTATTTTAACCCACATTCTTGGTGTTTATTTAAAACCAGGTCAATGTTGTGATAGATTAGATTTAAGCTATTGTATTATAATAATGGGGCAGCATTTCCTATTCCCAAGTGTTATAATATACTGAGAACAACTCCTTTTCAATAAAGGTGTTTTTTCTCATCATGAAATCGCTATTTTTGATCCTGTCCTGCCCTCAATACATAAAAGGGATAATAGTGAAATAAGAGGCCATATATATATATTATATAAATTTAGGGATCAAACCACTTTTGACACCAAACAACTGGCAAATGGTTCTTTTTGGCATGTTAGGTATTATGTTTTGTAACGATCTCCAACAGGTGATCAAACGGTCACAGATACAACTTTTTGCGGACGACACCGTGTTGTTCCACTCAAACCCCACGGATGGTACCCTAATAAAAGAACTCCAAACAAGATTTGGATGTGGTGGGGAGGTGGTGCAGAATTAACAAAATCTTGATCAATGTCAACAAAAGCAAGGCGATGAACATAACACTCCGAAAACAAAGGAAATCAGAGTCAAACGTCAAAAAACTCGAAACTCAACTCGACCAAACTGGATTATGCCACAGAATACCGTTACCTGGACTTAGAAATTGATGAAGGCCTGACCTTCAATCCCCACATAATATCAAACATTGAACAGGTGATCAAGAGACTCAGCCAAAGTTAGCCATGCCCTCACCAGTAAAAACACACTCTTGATATACAAAACCATGGTACGCCCAGCACAGCATAATAACAGTCAGTGACAAAGTGGTCACTTTTCCCTCCCCCCAACACAAACTGTTGTTGCATTATTGTATTACTATATTAGTATATTACTGCTACTACGGTTGTTTCATTAATAATTAAAATTTTAGGTACACTAATATATTATGACACAATGAGTTATAACAACCTGTAAATAGATAAAGGGAGTGCGGCCAGACAGTGAGCCAGTGTCGCCCGAGTGCTACTCACCGGCTGACTGCAACATCCTCCCATATATAGGAAGTTTTGTGGAACATAAAACTCATTTAGCCCACATGGGCACCGCCAGGGGCGCTCACGTGTCCCGACCCTAGGAGGGAGCGTCACTCCAGGGTCAGCAGCAGCAGCGGTCAGACGTCCAGTACTACCGCAGCACGAGCAAAATGGCTTTCAACTTTAACGAGTGGGCACAAGAGACAAACCTAGTAGCAGCCAGTATTGATAAACTGAAAACCCACGATTGTAACACACAAGCCGTCCTAGCTCAGCTGACAGAGGCGGACATGACTACTTTTGGCCTCACCTTGGGGCAAAATATTGCTTTGAGAGATGGACTCAGGAAGTTGATGAACCCGCACATACCGGCCCAGGTACCGCCTGCTCCTCCCGGTAACGATGTCGCCAACAATGATGCAGAGGATGAGCATCCAGAAGAAGAGCAGCATGGGGATCATAAATTGGAGGACGAATTAGACGAGCTGCTAGAAGACAAGAAACCAGCAGGAGCAGCTGGGGGTGACAAGGCGGCGCGCCAGCTACCTGCCACGGGAGGGGCTATGTTCCTCTCCGATCCTCGCATGAATCTCACATTGCGAGCTGTCAAGAAAAAGGCTCTTAAGATAGTGAGCTTCGTTCCGGAAAAGGTATCACTCAGGCTAGCATCAAAGCGCAAGGAGAGGATGGCCTTAGTGGAAGGCAAGGAGGGTGTTTTCTCAATCAAACCGGACGAAACGCAACAAGCTTATATCACACTAGCTGAGTGGGGTGCAGCAAATCTCCGATTGCTTCATCAGCTGCTGGCAACGGGGGACCTAGCTCATACAGCTGTGGAGTATTACCACTCCTATACTGTGTCGATTTTTGAGTACCTGGAACATTATGAATGGGCCTCCATTCTGGAGTTTGACACACGCTACAGAGAACTGCAGGCACAATACGATTTCCACTGGGGAACACCTGTGGGTGCGCTAGCCTCCTCTGTACTTCTCCCCAGGAAAGCACCAACGAAGGAGAAGGGCACTGACCGCCACAAGGGGAAACCAAGTAGCCAAGACAAGAAGAAAGAGGTGTGTAAATTATTCCAGACACGGGAGGGGTGTCGTTACGGTGACTCCTGCATATACACACACACCAAGATCAAGGAAGCAAAAAACGGGGAGTAATAAACACTGAAGGAACACTCCTATCGGAGGGTTGGGAGAAGCACCTCAACCCCCACGATCGCCACAGGGAGTTTATTCTAAATGGTGTGAGATGTGGTTTCAGGATTACGAATACAACCACAACACCTGATAACGCCTTTATGGACAACTACCTCTCCTGCACGCAGGAGCAATCTGTGGCTATGGTAGAAAAACAGATCAGAACAGAGGTGGATAACGGGAGATATGTTTGTGTGGATGAGCCCAGGATGATTACCTCTGCCCTGGGAGCTATACCGAAGCCTGGCTCCAATAAAGTACGCCTTATACATGATTGTAGCCGACCACTGGGTAGGGCTGTAAATGATCTGGCTACATTGGAGCCTTTTAAATATCAATCATTCGACGAGGCTTTGGAGATGATCACAGAGGGGTGCTGGATGGCTAAGATGGACCTTCAGAGTGCATACAGATCAGTCAAAGTACACCCTGATGATCACCATGTCCTGGGACTTAGTTGGACCTTCCAGGGCGAGTCTGCACCCACCTATCTTTATGATTCACGCCTCCCTTTGGGGCGAGACTATCGCCAGGTATATTTAATACTTTAACTCAAGCAGTGCGACGTATGATGGTAGAACGAGGCTACCCTCATATTGTGGTATTCTGTGATGATTTCCTCTGTTTTGGAAAAACCCACAAGGAATGTCAGGACGCTTTGAACACTTTAATTAAGCTGTGCAGAGAACTTGGTTTTGCAATCAGCTATGATAAAGTCATCGGCCCTGTCAAGGAAATCACCTTCCTGGGAATTCAATTAAACAGCCAGACCATGTGTCTGGGCCTACCAGAGGATAAAAAGCTGGATTTAATCTCACTAATGAGAGAGACTTTAAGCAAGAGGAACATTTCGAAACGAGCCCTTCAGCGCCTGGCTGGAAAGATTAATTGGGCTCGACGTGTCATCCATGGTGGGAAACATTATGTCCGCAGCCTTTATGAGAGGATACGCACCTTATCTAACCCCTGGCATCGTTGCAGGATTAATTACGCGATAAAGATAGATCTGCTCTGGTGGATAAATCAGCTGAGTCGGTTCAACGGCTCGCTGCCCATTGCAGATCGGCGCTGCTACACCCCTGTAACGATTGATGCCTGCCTCACAGGTGGAGGAGCCTACCACCTCGGGGAATGGTTTTATGTGTGCTGGGACCAGTGGCCTGGTATGAAGGACAAACATATTAATTAGAAAGAGGTATTAACGCTTGAACCAGCGGCCGCTATCTTTGGGCCCCGCTGGCGTGACCAGAATGTGATGGTGCACTGTGACTCAAGGGCGGCGGTTGGCATGATAAATAAAGGACGAGGTCCAGATGAGGACATTAATGAAGCCCTCAAACGTATCTACCACCTGTCTATGAGATACAACTTCCGGATAAAAGCAGTTCATTACCCTGGTCGTTTCAACACCATTGCCGATGCTATTTCTCGCCTGGAAGAACCTGGAGGGATAGTCAGGATGCAGGCGGCCATTGAGAGTGTGAGCCCAAACCATGGAGGAAGCACTTCAAGTGGAAGTACAGGATTACCAAGATCAGGCCTGGGCACCCAACACCCGACGTGCATACAGCACACACCGCAGGGCGTACCTGAATTTCTGTTGCCTGATCAGCAAGCAGCCCGTGCCAGCGACCTCCCACTCTATCTGCCTGTACATTGCGTGGCTGGCACGCAGGCTAGCGTTTAACAGTATCAAGCAATACCTGAATATTGTGAGGATCACTCACGAAGAAATGGGATTACCTAACCCACTCAAGGATGATTACCATATTAGGGCAACGCTGAAAGGAGTTAAGAGATCGATTGGGGCAAGTGTGACACGCAAAGATCCAATCACTCCCCAACACCTACACTGGATAAGAGACTACTTATCACCTGTGGACCAAAAGGACACAGTAATCTGGGCAGCGTGTTTATTCATGTTCTTTGGACTTCTCAGGAAGTCAAATGTATTTCTCGATCAAGAAAATGTACCACAAGTCGGTCAGTTGAAGAGAAGTGATTTTAATTTTGTGAGAGAAGGAATTCTCGTTAAGCTAAACTGGGCAAAAAATAACCAATTTGGAGAGGCAGATCATGTAGTCACCCTTCCCAGGATTAGGGGCCATGCCCTCTGCCCCGTCAGAGCTATATACACCATGCTGAGAGGAGCGCCCACTATACCCGAGGACGCACCTGCCTTCTGCTACACACAGGGAGCAGGGATTAGACCACTGGCAGCTAGTGAGTGTATTACTAGAGTCAGGCAGGCCTTGGTCGGCAGGGTCAGGGATGTCAACCACTTCTCGGCTCATAGCTTCAGAAGGGGCGGGGCCAGTTGGGCCCACAAGTGTGGCCTCAGAGCTGAAACCATAAAATTACTGGGATCTTGGAAATCAGATGTGTTCCAAATGTATCTAGCCCCTGACACTAACGATCGTTTCCAAGCAGTTAGGACTATGGCTGACGCTCTCCCTTAGATCACTACACTACAACAAGGGTCTTGGGGTCAAGGGGGCGTCACCCAGTTATGTTTACATCTAATGAACTGAACTTTTGCTGATATTTCGATAATTGCTATTGTTATGTCATTATCTCTATTTGTATTGCATTGCTAATTACATCGCTATATATATGTACCTTGCTGTACTAGCCTTCATTGGCATGCGCATATTTTGTAGATGAGTTTTAATAAACTCCTGTTGAACCAACCCCGTGTTGTGTTAAAGGAAGTTTTGTGGAACATAAAACTCATTTAGCCCACATGGGCACCGCCAGGGGCGCTCATGTGTCCCGACCCTAGGAGGGAGCGTCACTCCAGGGTCAGCAGCAGCAGCGGTCCACCTCCACCCCATCCACTCTCCTGTGCTTATCCCTCTCTGAGGGCGAGAGGGGGTCAAGGGGGCGTCACTCAGTTATGTTTACATCTAATGAACTGAACTTTTGCTGATATTTCGATAATTGCTATTGTTATGTCATTATCTCTATTTGTATTGCATTGCTAATTACATCGCTATATATATGTACCTTGCTGTACTAGCCTTCATTGGCATGCGCATATTTTGTAGATGAGTTTTAATAAACTCCTGTTGAACCAACCCCGTGTTGTGTTAACTACATAAAACATAAAGATGTACTGTACTGTACCAGATCATGGTCAAATGCGATGGAGTGGGCAAACTACCTGTAATCTAGATATAAAGAAAATTACCGGTAATTATGATATAAAAGAAAATTATCCACAAGATTATTGATCCAGGACCACAGAGAAACCATATAGTAATTCACTAAGATAAGTAGTGGACCCAGACACACACATGAAGGAGTGTACATATCTGACCTCGCTTCATGGCATGAAGCGTGGCCAGTTTATTATTTTATCTTATTTTTATGTTATTATTGTTGCCATATTAGTTTGTCATACTATTGTTGCCATATAAGTTTATCATGCTAGTGTAGTCGCTGCATCTATCTCTCAACTACTACTGTACTTGTTTAATAACGTAACTCCATTTTTCGAAGTGGGCCCTCTGGAACAGCTATGGTTTCATAGAAGAAAGGCACCCCTTTTTCGGTGTAAAAATTAATTGACATATTATTACAAATGTATGCTTCAGGAAATAAACAATATACATACACATACATAGTTGTCTACAAGCACTGCATATGTGTTCTATATTCCATTTCACCAAAGATATTATAACATCTTTGATTTCACACAAGATACAGAGAATTATTTTTTAAGGGCAAATATCATTTTACATGGTGAACCAGTTGAGGTTTTAGTTGGAAAATATTTACCACAGTCACCTGTTATGTCGCCCGCCGACATCGCCGGTAATGCCTCACATAGATTTTACTCAATATGAAAATATGGCCAAGGGCGAATCCTTATATCATATATCGCCCGTAAATATGGTGACACCATTATTGCATTAATGTCAACAAACGGTGATCATGAGAACGGAGATTTTTTTCTCAAGAAACCGGACGAGCGGCCACTCCATGTTGATAAGACAACCACAAAGTCAAATATTTTGTTTGCTCGGCACTCTTGACGGTACAACACATCTCTCACAAGAGAGGGCTGAGGACCATAAAAGGTGGTGTCAGTCTCAGATAAACTATACCAACTCGATGGTAAACTATTATGGCAATGTATTTCAAGCAAATGTCCCTATCTCACATGTGTATTTTTTAAACTTTGAATCGACCGGAATGTGAATCGTTTAATTAGAGTCAAGTGCATAACAATACGTCTAAAAGAGGACGAAAGCGATGAGGACACAGCATGCCAAAATGCTGACAACAAACAGCCAACTACAATCTAGGCATGTTTTGGGGGTTTTTTTACAAACATTTACACCGAATTATCACTATGTGGCCTTCGTGGAAAAGGATAATTACCATATATACGTGGATCGCTGTAACCTTACACTACATATTAAAGTATTAAACTACTATAAGATATACCTGTACACGATTCAATTTCAGTTGTCATGACACGTCGCGTGCCGGTGAAGTATAATTGCTAAAGTGGGATGGATGGACGTCACTATAGGCTTGTGGAAAGGTACCACGTTAAGATACGGAGGATGGTGTTGATGTCGTTCTAAGAGGAGCTCATTCCCCCAACCACTGATAGTGATACCACATGCCTTTATGGGTCAGATTTTCAGAAAATGTACAATTGGCAGCTCTACACATTTAGGAAATTCTGCTAAATTAGGCTGAAAAATGATAAATACCAGGTATATCTGAGTATATTTGGTATCGCACTGATTCAAAGTATCAGTGCTGTTGTGTTAAACAGCATTTTAAAGCTTATTTCTGTCTTAAATGTGGGTTATTTGAGAGGATTGGTGAAGGCGAATTGTACATTTTCTGAAAATTGGACCCATATACAGCCTTCTCAAGATTACATGTTACACTGAGAACCTGGTATGCGGCTTCCTGAGAAATGGAGGTGGTTTCATCCCCATTCTTAGGGCCATGCTAAAAGCTTTTGAATGAGGGAGAATCGTGAGCATAAATCTAAGTTAAGGACCTTTTCTTTGTAATAGAATTGCCTTCTGTCTACTGAGTCGCTAGCATGAAACGGAACACTTTTTTGAAAATAAAAACTATCACGAAACTAAAAACAAACAAAATACGGTATTGAAGTCATTAAAATGGGAAAATGTTATTGAAAAGGATTTTCCACCACAGTAAACTGACAAGTGGCTTATACATGTGTCGTTAATAAAAATATGACATCCAGAACAATCTTTGTGGGCCAAAATATAAATGAAACATGGAATCCAGAACAATCTCTGTGGGCCAATATTATACGGTACTACATACTCGAAATCTTGATAAACCATCTGAACATGGAATCAAGGCAAAGCAAATGGCAAAAATCAATCGTTCCCAAATAGCAAAAAAAAATCAAACATCCTGTTAAAAGTTAATATCAGTAATTATTCCAAGTTTCATTCAGTTTATTTGCTGTACATACTTCCAGAGGGACTATAACATGTTTGGACTAAACAAATGACACACATACGTCTACGGTACGTGGAGAAATAAAAGGTCAGCGAAACATTAAAGTTCAGTGCACCTAATTAACTCATAATGATACCGTAGAATTGGCACTCATTGCCTCATTATGGTATACACTGATTTGAACGCAAATAATTGCATTCATTGTTGCGTGAATTGTCTTCGTTCTACGATCCATCGATATAAGGTCCATTGCCCGAGTGTGTCGGTGTACATTTTCCCAGGGACCATGAAAGACAGAGGCACAGTCAACATCAAAGCAAAAAGTACACCATGTTTAGACAACAACCTTCGCTGGGGATCTGTGAACTGTACCGAGGGAGGTGACAGATCCATTACGTAGGGTCAGGCCTGCTGTCAGTGGTGTCACAAGGAGGTGCATCGGATTCATGGCGATGCTGTCCCTCATATAAATGCTGAACGTCAAAAATAGGGAAATGGTATACAGACCGTCTGCTAAGACACACAAAGGTGCTCTTCTCTTTTTTTGAACGGCAGTTTTGTTGGCTTTTCTATGCTTATCGATGTTCGTAGAATTTCATATTCATATAATAAGATTATTGTTATTGTAGGTTATTAAATAGTAAGATAAGAAGTACAGTGAGAAGATATGTGGGGATATAAATTCTAAAATAAAACAGCAGATAAAATGATTTCTTAATCAGACACAAACCCAACATCCTTCCAGTCCACTATAAGTTTTAAGGGGTGTATATAATGTAAAGATAACCAGGTGGTAATTTCATAAGTCGCTGCCTTATATTGGTCACACAGTGACACCTATCATTTATCCACCGTATGGATTAATGCCAAATAAGCATTCCCCTTTTCATTCTCTGTCCCTGTGAGTGAAATCGGAAAAAAAGGCTTGTTCCCCCTAAGCAGATATGGATACGTTAAAACTCCAGGGAATTTCTGACAGTATTCTAAGCCCTTGCAGAAACAACTATAAAAAACCAACCACTCCTTGCGCCTTGTGGTGTAATAGAAGTAAGAGCTTGAGAGGTCGAAGGAGGAGCCAGGAAGAAATTTACTATGTTATTTTGAAAAAGATCACAGATATATATATATATCCTGGTTACACTAAGAAATTAGAAGCTACATCAGAAGCATGACTTCCCAACCGAAAGAGTGATGTTTTCAATCAATTATACTTGTGTCTTTAGCCCCTCACTCCCACCAAATGCACACACTCCCACATATTTCTCCTACATGGTCGACTTTTAGTATGGACCTAAAGGTTGATAAATGACCAGCACATGATTATAATACCCATTCTTTATTGGAACTAACATTCAGCCGTCCTTGAAAGACGAATAAACACTTCCTTCTTGGGGTCACTCCATGGGAGATGGTGTCACAGTGACACTTACATAAGTAGACGATCATGTGGACAACAAGGAGCACATTGTTATGGACACAAGTGGCAGACAGCCTGCCTTCGCTTGATCCCACTTTTATGTCTTATTTTAAGTAGAACAGGATTCTCCAACAGGTGCTGCCGATCGACACTACAAACTCAATAAATGAAGCATTTTGTCATGAAAAAAAACCCTGCTACTTTTACTTTGTGTATTTACTGGGTTACCTAGTAACCAAGTTACCTCCACCATGCACTGTAACAGTCTGTAGGGCCTCCCTAAGAAGGGTTGTTTTTTCCAAGCATCAATGATGCTATTGTAGTAGTGCTAAAAAAGTTGTTTTCTATCATGGGAGTCAACATCAAGATATGTGATTCACAGAAGACGGTTCATTATGGGTTATTAACAGACATATCGGAAGATTTCTACATACCATCGAAGGTATCACTTGCCCAGGCACATATATATAGAACCCAACATAGAACCAATTGATTTGAACACTCTGTGCGATAACATCAATGATTTTATATTCAATTGTATACTATAATGTGCCTAATTCCCAATAATTATATTAATGTGATGACAGTTGACACCATGCAGAAACGTATACAGCAACTATGCTAGGATAACCAGAGGTTATCCATGTTTAAAAGTGCACCAGGCCAGACGCACTGACCCCTGGCCCCTAGTGGAGTAGGGTCAGTTCTCCTCCAGCGCTTGGACGGAAAGGACGTGCTGCGCGACTGCAAGCCATTATGACAGAAGCTGACGTACCCGATCCCTTCGAGTTGGTGGCCTGGGGAAATGCCTTTGGTTTGAAGAGAACCACCACCACCCCTCTCCAGGATACGGAATTTAACACTGTAATTGCCTTGAAGGCAATGACAGCCGGAGATGTAACTGCCCTTGCCATCAGCGAGGCTCAGGCCAGGTTGCTAAAAGTGGCCCTGGCTATCATAGGAAATGATCACTTCCTTGCGGAGAGGACTACGGCCGAGGCAGCGGCCAAAGCCCGTAATGTAGAGGCTGAAAGGAAAGCCCGAGAAGACGAGGAGAAAACTAAAGCGGATCAAGATCAAGCTGATGCTGATCGACTGCAACAAGCTAAGGATCGGAAGAAGAAAGCAGAACTGGATGCTATACTGCAGGCTGGGATACGATATGATACTCTCTTCCAAGAAATCGAGAAACAGACCGATCCTAAGACGAGGAAGGCTACTGAGAATGGCATAGGGGGTATAGGATATACACCTCCCCCTAACTCTATCAAGCTGGACAGTTTTGATCCTCGCCTGAGGCTCACCTTAAAGTCAGGGGGCAAGAAGGTACTCCATATACAGCAGTACCTCCCGAATCAGTGAAACAACGTATGAAGAAGAAGAAGAGGGAGGTGATGCAATGGAATGAGGATGGAGACGGCACAGTGGTACTTAAAGCGGAGGATACTCCAAAGTTAATTATCTCTCAATCAGAATGGGGAGCCGCAAACATGAGGGTCATGTTTGCCCTCATGGAAGCGGGAGACTTGCTTAGGCCACATGTGGAGGATTACATGAGCTTTACTCTCATGATGCATGAGTTTGCTTCATTATATGAGTGGCAGAGTGTGCTCGATTTAGATGTGCGCTATCGAGAGGTGCAAGCTCAGTTTGAGTTTAGATGGGGCTCACCGTGTCGCCACTTAGAAGATACCTTACTAGTGAGACGTGCCCCCGCCCCTTTAATGGGCCCAACAAGTCTAACAACCCTGGAGTAAAGAAAGGGGCCAGCAAGACCAAGGAGAGTTATGCAGAGGAGAAGTGCAAGCTATTCATGCAAGGGAAGTGTACCTATGGTGATTCGTGTAGGTACAAGCATGAAAAGAACGAATAACAACCACTGTATAGGCCTGTCCCTGGTGCACTTGACCCCAACGCCTGGGACCAGTTGCTCAGTCCGGATGACCCTGAACGACCCTTCATTATGGATGGGGTCATTAATGGGTTCAGAGTAACTAACCTTGACACCACTGAAGCAGGGGCTTATCATCGAAACCACCGCTCTGCCACTAGTCCAGAAAACCGGGGATTAGTGGAGGAGCAGATAAACAAAGAACTAATCAACGGCCGCTATGAACTGACTGACCAGCGACCCGCTATCATCTCTGGTCTAGCTGCTATACCTAAAGGTGGTGGAAAAGGGATTAGGTTAATTCACGATGCTTCAAGACCACATGGTGAAGCGTTAAATGACTTCGCCATAAATTACCCCTTCCGCTACAGCACAGTGCAGGACGCAGGGAAGGAGATAAGGCCTGGAGATTGGTTAGCCAAAGTGGACTTGGAAAGCGCTTATCGCAGCGTCAGGCTAAACAGCGATGATTACAAGTTAGCAGGTCTGGAGTGGACCTTTGAAGACGGGAGCAGGAGATATATAATAGACAAGAGGCTGATGTTCGGGGGCCGTCTGGCTGCGACAATTTTTAACACCTTGTCTCAGGCGGTCTGCCGTATCATGAAAGACAGAGGACATGTGCATGTATGGTCCTATTTGGATGATTATTTAGTACGGGAGCCAACAAGAGAGAAGTGCCTGAATACTCTCAACACCCTCATGAAAGTCTTGAGGAGACTTGGGTTTGCTATCTTGTACCCCAAAGTGGTAGGTCCGACACAACGTCTGACTTATTTGGGTGTGGAGTTGGACACTCCAAACTACGTGTACAGATTGCCAGTGGAGAAAACCAATGAACTTTTGGAATTAGTGGAGGTGGCAAAGAACAAGGCTTCCCTAACGAAGCAGGGCCTCCAATCTCTGGCCGGCAAGATGAACTGGGCGTCGAGGGTAATTGCTGGAGCAAGAACCTTCACTAGGCGCATTATTGATCGAATCAGACTATTGAAAGGTGCAAAACACAAGACCCGGGTGACGGGAGGGATGAAAGCAGATCTCCAATGGTGGTCAGATTATTTATGTTCTTTTAACAGCAGCATACCCATCATGGAGAGTCGGCACTATACCCCTGTCACCATCGATGCCTGCAGGAGCGGGGCAGGAGGGTTCTATCTGGGGGAGTGGTACCACATCAATTGGAACCACTGCCCGGATGTAGCAGGCCTCCACATAAATCACCTGGAGGTATTGGCACTGGAACCGGCGGTCCGCCTCTGGGGAGAAAGTTGGAGAAACAGACACGTGGTCTGCTACACCGATAACCAGTGTGCGGCAGCAGTGATCAACAAAGCCACCTCTAGGGAACCCCGGGTGATGCACTCCCTGCGCAACGTGTTCTGGTTATCGGCTCATTACAATTTTAAAATTAAAGCGATTTATTACGAGGGCTACCGGAATGTATTAGCCGATCGTGCTTCTCGACTTAGTGAACCAGGTGGCTGGGAGAAACTACATAGAGCCATTGGGGAGTCGTGCCATTGTGGAAATGGATACTTATGAGCTGGATAAGCAAGTGGCCTATTACCAAGGGCAGGCTTTTGCAGAGAACACCTTGAAATCTTATAAATCTCAGAGGAAGTCATACTTAGACTTCTGTAGGAGACTAGGAGAGCCTCCTATTCCAGCGTCAGGTTCTCTGGTGTGTAGGTACGCGGCCTACTTGGCCAGGAAACTGAAGTTTAACTCAATTAAACAATACTTCTCTATAATTTCTCTAATGCATAAGGAATGGGGCCTGGATAACCCCTGTCTGTCTAGCTTCGCACTAAGACAGACCCTCAGGGGGATCAGGAGAGTGCTTGGGGATAAAGTCACTCGAAAGGAGCCCATCACTCCTGATCACCTCTGGATTCTTCTGAGGAATCTGAATCTGTTGTCGCCCAGGGATGCCATGGTGTGGGCAGCCACCTTACTAATGTTTTTTGGTCTTTTGAGACGCTCAAATGTCCTGCTTCCCACTTCAAGCTTTGATGGAGAAAAGCACCTGCGTAGGAGGGACATCACATTTACCCAAGAAGGTATAAAAGTTCTCATCCGCTGGTCTAAGACAGATCAGTTCCGTACTAAACATCGGATTCTCCCTTATCCTAGGATGAGAGGGCACCCTCTCTGCCCTTCGACGGCCGTCTTCAATGCCTGGGAGAGGACCGGTTCCCCTGACCTGGACGGGCCGGCCTTCCCCGGGCTGTCCCCCGGCACCTTCTCCTCCACCTTACTGAATGCCCTGAGGAGGGGAGGAGTTGATACCCGCGGGCTAGCCAGCCACAGTTGTAGAAGGGGCGGCGCCTCCTTCCTGTGGTCTAAGGTGGGTTTGGATGAAGGAAAAATTCGGTCACTTGGTGACTGGTCAAGTAATTCCTATGTGCTATATACTATTTCATCTTTTGAGGCTTTGGGCCAGACCATAAACTGCATGGCTGAGACGATCTCAGCTCTGCCCGAACCTGAGTGAAACTACATCTACTACACCCTTTGGGGTTTCTGGGTCTCAAGTTTCGGAGACAGACAACCTCAGATTTGCAGAGACTCAAAGACAATTGTGTTTATTATATTACATAACCAACAGGCGTTGGGTTTATGTTAATTACCATCCTTTGATGTCTTATCTCTTATTACCTTCCATTTTACTTTCATGTTTATCAAACTGCCTGTGTAAACATGAAGCGCGCATTTTACCTAGTTGTCAATAAAATGACTTTTACTTCCACTCCTGTGTTCTTTTAAGCTAGGATAACCAGAGGTTATCCATGTTTAAAAGTGCACCAGGCCAGACGCACTGACCCCTGGCCCCTAGTGGAGTAGGGTCAGTTCTCCTCCAGCGCTTGGACCACCACCCTCCCCTCGTACCGATTCAAGACTGTTTGGACATTACTGTGGGTAGGGGTCTCAAGTTTCGGAGACAGACAACCTCGGATTTGCAGAGACTCAAAGACAATTGTGTTTATTATATTACGTAACCAACAGGCGTTGGGTTTATGTTAATTACCATCCTTTGATGTCTTATCTCTTATTACCTTGCATTTTACTTTCATGTTTATCAAACTGCCTGTGTAAACATGAAGCGCGCATTTTACCTAGTTGTCAATAAAATGACTTTTACTTCCACTCCTGTGTTCTTTTAAACAGTTCCTACATTGAACCAAGATAAAACCCCGGAAGGTGTTTTAGAATCTCGTCCTTACAAAATAAATAAAAAAAAATTCTAAATTTAGATAAGTAAATTATACCTGTGTTGCCGTTGTTTTTTGCAAATAAGTTATATTTTAGATATTTTTAGATATTACAAGATGGATGAGGTAAGAAATCTACATAGAAAACAAAGGTATAATATAATGTATAATTATATTTTTTTATCATAAAATAGTGCTATTCATCGAACCGCAGACAGTACCCCTGTCTGGTGTGAATTAAAACACAAAGTACAGTTATATCTCTCCACTTATCAGACAATAAAAAAACTCGTACAAGTAGATTTAGAGAATCCAGCGGTCTTTTATTTAATAGTTTCGGAGACCAGACCTGGAGTTTTCTCTGTAGTATCAAACCAAGGACCCTGGGAGTAACTAACCACAGGGTTCCGGCCAGGCCCCAGGCACCTACAGCAGCTATTGTTGCTCCCTCATGCAATCGTATATATGTAATACATAAGCCGATGAAACAGGTGAACCCGACTTCAAGTTGGAGGTAAAAACAAGGTTCCCAAGCATTGGACGTTACTTAAATGTTAAAAGGATTGTATCACATGTGATATCATATAGTAAATCAGTTCATAATCAGACAGTTAACAAGACGATTGCATAGACCCTAATTGTAACGCATATAATAATGTTTGCTTCATAACTTGTATTCAGTTATATTCTTCTAATATCCCAACTACGTAAAAAGCCTGAGTGAGGTCTCACTGTGAGTTCGTACAAAACATGCTGTCGACAGGTTTATCACTGGCTACTGTTCATATCAGCCAGTGTCTTTTTACTCCATGAACATGTACCAGTCTAATATTCCTCGTATCAGGACATGGATAGATTGCCCTCTCTTTATCGTCGTTACGTCTGTTAATTACTAATGTTATACTGGCGCAATACTACCAAAGCTTTCCGAGAACTGCAGATGAAAACATGTTTTTAAAGACACCTCTTTTTTAGTACTTGTATGCACTTGGTAGTTCTCGCTCTAGGGAGGACTACACACACCAGTAAGCAGAATGAGGGGCATCCCCTAGAGACAGACAAGTCTCCGGCAGAAATGAAGAGTCAGTCTATACCAACAAAAGAAAATCTTTTGTCATAGATCCAGACAAAACAATCCCAACGATAATTGTTAATTCTGTTCAATATTATACAGAATGAAATGGTAAGTGAAACATGATCTTTGGTCACGAAGTGACTGTCGGTGGTGCAATCCCTGACAGGGTCAAATGTTAAACACCCACTAAAAACTTAGATCCTATGCAGAGAATCAAACAAATACATACAAGTACCGTACCCCATATTTATAACACCCCCTCGCAATATGAATCACATTGTCGCTTCCAGGAATAGTGCTTAAAATAGCCCGTCCGAGCTATTTATAGAAGCAGAACAAGCAGACAAATTAGAAAAGCGAGCTAGCTGGTACTAAAATAGCAAGTGTATTTATATTGATCGCATACATAGCGAGAAAGCATTTCATCCGTTCTGACGTCAGGAGAAAAATTTCAGGTCAAGGTATAGTAGGGCTTCCAGAGTCGGTGGCTATAGGACAAGCACCTTTTGTTCGTATTTATCAGAACATATTTTTCGCAAAACCTATCAAATACATCTCTTTTTATACAAATGGTTTGACCTAATGTTTTTCTTCAACTGCATTCTATAGGCCATTGTAAAAATATTCAATACCATTCACATTAATAGGCAGTAATGTAAAGCAAGTAATATACCATTGAAGCATTGTTCATAAGTCATGATATTCCATATGTTAATATCATTATTAAATTACTAAGATGATGAGCATTCCCCAATTAGTATAGGGCACAAGGCACCAACATATGTACATTTTTTTTTTTAATGATTTTATTTATCCAGCTTCTCAAAACAAATACACATGATATAGTCAAGAACAGGTAACACAATACAGATTCTGTGGCATTCCACCTGCTGCTGCAGTCTACTTTAGATTAACATATCCGGTTAGAAATAATACTACGTTTCCGGTGAATTAGTCGATACAGTATAATATAGTACAGAGCATGGTAAAAACAGTGGTTACAAACAAGGTTTACATAATGGTAATGATGACTTACAGATTAGTTACAGTACATACAATGCAGTGTGAGGTAACTTTGTACCTCCAACAGTGTGCAATGATAGAATTAGAGATATATGATATAGACAGAGTGTTGTAGTAGCAGAGAGTGATTAGACAGCAATACTAAGTTGGTGTCTGCCTAAAAGAGAGAGCTATGTTACCGATCTGATTTTAGCATGATTAGGGCTTTGTTTTTAAATGATCTTGAATTTTGTTCATTTTTTATTGCCTTTGGTAGCTCGTTCCAAAGTGTACCTCCAGAGTAGGCAGGCGTGCGTCTGCACGCCTCCCTTTTTGGGCGAGGGATCGGGAGGTTATAGATGGAGGAGGCCCTAGTGTCTCTGGTTTTGTTAGAGGTAGATGGGTTAGGGGGGGGGGGGGTGACCGCTGTGGGCCCTTCTGTGCATAAGGAGGAGGAGTTGGAGGGTGCATCTAGTTTGTAGGGGGGAGGAGATTGCATTTGGACATAATATTGTCCACATTGCTGGTTCTCTTCGATAGAGAGGCAATGCGGACTGCTCTCCTGAGTGTTCTTTCCAGTTTTTCTTTAGATGTGGCATTTGCCATGTCCAGAAAGCAGGAATTGAATTCTAGGTGTGGGAGGATCGTAGTTTTAAGAATTCTGAAGGCTATTTTTTGCGAAAGGAAGGGTCGGATTCTTGCAAATGTGGCCATAGCCGCATTTGCGTTCCGGAGAGTCAGTTTAATTTGTTGGGTTGATTTAAGGTAGTCGTCAATTGTGGACCCTAGGTATTTAAACTCGTTTACTATGGCAATTGGGGCGCCATTGATGACAAATTGTAGTGGGCTGCTCTGGGGAGGGGTTCTGGGTTTTGGGGGAGGGAATAGTACCATGACTTTAGTTTTTTGTGCATTGATCGTCAGTTTGTTTATTCCACACCAGTTTTCTAGGTGCGGGATAGACATGGAGAGGACCCTTGCAGCATTGTCGATGGTTTGGGCAGAAGTGTATAGGACGGTATCATCAGTATAGAGTTGACAGGAGATGGGAGAGGGGTTAGTGGAGGTGATGTAGGAGGGAAGGGAGTTGATATAGAGGTTGAATAGGAGAGGGCCAAGGATGGACCCCTGAGGGACGCCTGTGGAGAGAGGCTTGGGGGGATAGAGTATCCCCAATCTTTGTTTTCTGTGATCTTCCATTGAGGTAGCTGGAATACCAAGATATGGTCTCCGGGTGGAAGTTTATGGCCGAGAGTTTATTGGTCAGAATTGAGTGGTCTATTGTGTCAAAAGCTTTTTTCATGTTGATAAAGAGGGCTATTGTTGATTGTTTGTTGTTGCAGTTGTTAGTGATGTCGTCAATGATTTCAGAGATAGCTATTTGGGTTGATCTTCCTTTGCGAAAACCATACTGTTTCGGATGTAGGAGGCCAAAAGATTCAAGGTGATAGTAAGTCTGAGAGTGCACAATGCGTTCTAGTACTTTACCCAGGACAGGTAGGAGTGAGATTGGCCGATCAGAAGATCAGAAGGAGACTGTGGAGATTTTACTTTTGGAAGCGGGACAACGGTTGCTACTTTCCAGGCCTTTGGGAAGATCGCAGTTTCAATGGAGGATGAGAATAGATGGGTGAATTGCGGCAGCAGGACCTGCATAGCAATCTTGAGCAGTCTAGTGTTAAGATTGGGGATGCCAGAGGGCTTTTTAATGTCCAGGCTATCGACAATTTCAGCTACTTCTTGCTCAGGGATAGGTTTGAGTGTGAATAAGGGTGGCGAGGTTTGGGTGAGAGGGTTCAGGTCGGGAGTGGTGAGGGGTGGTGGGTTTGGGATGGCGTTAGCTAATTTTGGGCCAATATTGGCGAAAAAAAGTTTACATGCGAGGGGAGGTCATGAGTTTTAATTCCAGGTAGGGAGAACATCGCTTTACCCTTCTTACTGGGTAGGAGCTTTTTCATTTCAAGCCAGAATTTAGATGGATCACTAGCATGATTATCAAGATAGGTCGAAATGTAATGTTTTCTGGATGATCTAATGAGGGAGTTAACCTTGTTTCTAAGGGCTCTACTAAGATCCCACACATTAGGGTCGTTCCAATTTCACAAAGGTCTGGAAATAGTGTATATCAGGGATATTTCCATCTATTTCTTAAAGCATAAAAGCTGGGAGCACATTGAACTGAAATGCGGACAATTTTAATCTTCAATTTCTTTTCTGAACCGTTGACCTTAACTGACCCATCTATGTTATTCCCATTTACGTGCAAATAAGTTAGATTATTTATTGGCTTTACTGTTTACTACTTCTTGCTAGGGGCCCACCTTAATTGCATGGTCTGAAAAGCAACAACCGCCGCTCTAAGCAACAACTGCCGCTCTAAGCAGTAAATATTATTCTTGTGGACATTCTACTTACTTGAAACACTTCACAAGGTGAATACACGAGAAGTAGTGCCTCGCACAAAAGTATACACTTTCAAATGACGCAATGCTCGAGTAAGTAGATCAACTACAACTAAACAAAAAATATGTGTCTAAAGACACGTACGTGTATCTCCAAACATAGACATCAGAACATCTGGAATATTATATAAGACTCCGCTAAGTTACCAGGGAATTTATATCATTTCGGACTTGTTTTGACTGAAGCGTAAGACATTAGAGGATAACGAAGATGATTACGTTAGAAATCCTAGAGCAAAAGGCCAAGGTCTGTCATCAAATGTCAGATAATGATGATACGGGTGCAGAAGCCCTTCTAAAGATTATATTCATTAAAAACATATATTTCCTCCGGTGTCACTTCTGTTATGATTAATATTAAATCAGATTGGTAGATTGTATATTTTTCCCAATGCGGATTCGAGAACAAACCCCAGGATAGCTCAATCGTATAAGCCACTATACATGTACATAGTCATTGGATCTGGGGAAATAATGAGAGGCCTAGTATCAGAAATCTGTTTCGATTGGGGAGACAAATACACATGTCACGATGCGCAACACATGGACCAACGGACAGAGTCTGGTCGACTTGTTAGAGCAAGACTACTTACTGCCATCCACACAAACATGATGTGTATTTCCATCTGAGATTAGGTTTCACCTGCCTAATTAATTTGTCCCACTCGTACTGTGAGATCAGGTGTTAATGTATTGCACTTAACTTTAACCTTACGTGCAGATTAGTTCTCACAAGGGTCAATATTTCTGGAGGGTAGAATGCATCTGTAACGTTAGATAGAGATATAGTGTTTTCTTCTACTGACGTTTGCTTTTGGAACGTACTGGTGGTTATAACATGAGCATGTGCCTTATGAATGAGCATGGATGGGACAGACAGGTTCAGCCCGATATGAACCAACACACACTTTATTATCTGAATTAAATGTCACATTTTCATATAAATGGAACAAAAACTGTAATGGTGGTTCCCTCTATAACGGGGAAAATGACAATTTATGCTATAGATTTTTAATTTTCACGAGTCCGATGATGTGCTAATTATATATGAGGTGACCCAACACCAAAACTAGTGCGACAAGAGAGAAGATCTCATGCGAAATATGAACTGGGATTTTTTTGTGTCTGGAAAATCAGTGAGGACGTGTAATCGAGGGAGATCATGAGTGAAAATGTTGGGAAATAGCACGAAATCAGAGCAAACAACAATCTCCGTGTGGTTGTGACTGGTTAGAACGGCTTCTGGCGAATCTGGGTATCCCATGGCACCAGTTTAGGACAAACACGCGTCTCATTGCATGGATACTAATTGCAGAATCAATCCCGTTAATGTAGTACTGTACCTAGTGACACTGAATGGAATTTTACAGGCAAGATGTGTTGATTCAGAGTGTGAATCGGGCATCAATAGGGCAAGGGGATTTTTTTCTGGAATATTTGCCTCCATTATGCAAGTGGCGGACGTGACTGGATGGATACTTTACAGGTCGAATTGGAAAATGGTTGACTAGGTCAAAACCCAAATTGATGAGGAAACGAGAACACATTAAAGAGGTATCGATCGATATGCAAACATTCTAATCGTTCATGCCATTGCCAAACAACCTTGTTTTTTGACCCACATGTATAGGTGTCGAGTCCGCGTTTACGCTAGAGTAATAAACTATTACAAAATCAGGGCAGCAAACTCAACATATAAACATTTCTCGGATCAATGAACTCATTTGTCAAGTGCGTAGCCACTTGAAGAACGCAGCATTAGCGTCTTCTGCGTTATCCCAGGGATCAAGTCAGAACACATAACAAATTCAGTCATTTCACCAAGGAAAAACCAGACGCCAGACGCATCAAAACTACCAAGAAAGTCGAAGCGAACCAAGAAAGCTTCAGATATCTAAATGTAGGGTTAAATCTAAATGATTCCAAGAAGCTACATTAATTAAAGCGAAAAACTCTCAGACCTTCGTTCCAAAGACAAGTCACACCTTCCATACATACATTTCTTTGTCGACGATATTGTGGAATCAAGAATGGCAGTGACATTCAGTAAGTGGTTAATACAATAACATCATAACATCAACCCTGGGAGAGAATCAGTGATTCCTACCTGAAAGAAAGAGTAGTCTTATGTAATATGTAACTAAAAAGACCAGTACTTACATGTCTTAGCACGGCGGTAATACCAGTCGTTGTAATTGTGCGTTCGCAACTAGCCCAATTCCTGCTGAATACAAGGAGAGAGAATGACTTCTCCCTGATTGTCTGATGTTCTGAAAGCAGAATAAAGAATATTGTCAACTTTGTGCAATTAAAAGAGTGCTGAACGATGGAGCCTTGGTCAAATAAGGAGTCCCGAGTTCTCGGCGGTGCAGACAGACTTTAATAACGAGGAGGTATGCATGAGCTGCTGGAAATACTAATTTAGACTAAGTTAATGAGGACATCGTTTTTAAATTGGTTTTATCAAGGCCTGTGCGGATCATGTTGTTTGTGAAAGAGATACAATGAGGGATCATAGGCATGTACATCTGTCTGAGAATGGCAAAGGCTAGAATGGTGGGTGGGAGAAGAGAACAAAGAAAGGAAAAAAACATATTCAGCAATTATGACGTTATATGACAATCCTATGCTTATATAAGCTAGCTGTTCCATAATGAATATCAATATTATTATAGCCAATATAAATGTCTAATAAAATCGATATATAATTATCCACTATGATAACTATCAACTAACTATATATAGCGATGTAAATATCGCCGCGTCAATTTTGATATTTTCTTCATGAAGGATAGAGGAACTTCAAAGCTTAATCTTTCCTTATTTTAGCTAAGAAAAGCTGCCACTTATTTCATACATTCGGGACCCCCATTATAAATCGGATAAAAATAGCACATTTCCTTATCTGGGCCCTATTGTACAATATGTAACCATGACAACAAGGCAGCACATTTTCATACTTTGGTAGGATTAACCAAATGTAAAATCAATCGACCTCCTTGATAATTGGCACATGTAGCCCGAAACGTCGTACCCCTAATAAAACAACCCCATACAAAATCCCCTCTTCTGTCCTCATTGTTTTGTGTTCCCTACACCATCTTAATTTTCTTTTTTTTCCTCATGATAATGTCATTCATTTTTGTTTATTCAAATTAGGACCCAATTTCTTATTACATACAAACATTCATTTCATGACGTTATTTTTAACTCCTGGACTCTTTTTTTACATAACCAGCAGCTGTGAATGGCGGAGAAACTTAAGTGGACCAAGAATAGAAAGAATAGCAGCTCAGTAACAGTTTCCATAATTAGCAATAGTGAGCTATCTCGATCGTGCCACTGGCAGGTACGATATCGTTATGCAAGAATGATCGGACACTTTGTCAAGTTGATCTTAAACGTTGAGATTGTCCTATCAAACATAAGACGAGACCGAACGACCCGACCCCCCAACCCCATTCCTCCCCGACACCAAGACATGTAATTGCTTATCATGTAGCCCAAGGACACTGATGTTGGATGCCGCACATCAGGTCCTCTCCACCACGTACACCAAGGATACAACCCATACAAGAACTTTCACATCAATCATCCTCATTCCTCCCTTTGTTACATACGCAGGCATATCTCATACATGTATATGGCAGAGGTCATAGCTGATATCCCAATAAGCACGAATACCATATTAGTTCCCCACGAATTTGACTGGGAAAAACACAATAATCAATGATGGTGACAGAGTATCGTAAACATAGTCATAGTCACAAAACACGCCAAGGTTTATGTACAGAAATCTGAAACTGAAAACAAAAGTGTCAAATTTCAGAGAAGTAGGATTAAAGAAATCAATACAAGGCAGAATGACAAGTGATTGTTCCATTAACTAGTTCCATTAACAAATTACATTATAATTGAATAGTTATTACTTTACTTTGACAAGTTAAAGTACATACAATGTCTTAATTTGGTACACCATGACATATTATTACTGTGTTGTGTTGGACCAAAGGTCGCCACACTACTAGCTTTGGACGCCCCAGTTTGCATTCATCAAGCAATCAAAAATTGGATGGGAGGGAGTTGGGGAGGTCCCACATTTATGATAAGTATGGATCTGTATGAAGATGGGGATGTTGCTTGGTGTGATCCTTAATTTGAGGTACCGATAAATATGTATCTTGAATATTCCAATGCACACTAATTAATACTCAATTAGCACCTATATGCTAATTGATAGTCCAAATGTTATGATAGATGATGATCGATATTTACTTAGTGATAATTGATACCCAATTATCACCTGGATGCTAATTAATAAGAATAACTCGGAACTAGTTGGATCTTGTCTTGATCTTACGATCGCCCAACGGTAACTGATCTTTATTTTCGGATACAACATACCTGTCAGGTGTGTACCTGATCTGCGTGCGCAGCCGTGCCCGGCTACTAGCTCTGGCGTCCCATGGGGAGGCCCAGGCGTTACGTAACCTTACGTAACATTTACCTGCCCCTTCTAATTTGTGAAATCTCATTGATTATTGCCAACAATCAATCCAAACTCCTTAGCTAACCCAGCTTGCCTGCAAAGGACTTTTCAGCTGTTACAGCATGGGGCCATTCATGGGCATGCCGTATACCCTGTATTAGAATTATTGTATTTATGATTCTACATGATGAATAAAATTAGCGATGGGCCACAAACCTAGTATCTATCAGCAAGGTTCAAAATGAAATGTATGTATGAATGTAAGTATACTGGACAATTCTTAATGTACTCTTTGAACTGCAACTGTATTAGAAACTGCGCTTTTATTAGAGTAATACAAACAGAAACTGTGGTTTTATTGATTGGAGAAATTGCAACGCTTACGCCACACCAAGAATGGCTGGAACACATAAATCACCTTTCATGGAATAAATTTGGTCACTAATGTTCCACAAATTAAATTATAAAAAAACCACACCCAAATATCACAGCACCAAGCTCAGGATCTCAATGAACTGTCTTGAGCAGCATTTGTTTGACAGATATCCGGCCACTTGACCCAAGATCAATGTGAGTCTTTAGTGATAAATTACACATGATCTATGGGGGGGGGGGGGGGGGGGGGGGGGGGTATCCACACACATTGTGGGAACGCAGAGAAATACTAGACAGGATTACAGGGTTAAATAGTTATTTGGGCGTGCCTACGCTTATATCACACTTAAAAAATGAAATGAATTGAAAGGAAAGGAAACAAAATAGATATATCTGTCACTAGACATTTGTATAAATACTTGTTAAATTAGTCAGCAAATTCTGAGAATAATGTACTTGTTGCACAATGCTTTTGACTGAATAAAAATCTTTAAATACAAATAAGGTAAAAAAATGTGTTTCTGGTTTTGGTTTCTAGGTAGGGAAAGAAGGATTTGTTTAAAACTATGAACGACCATACATAAGAACTGACAACAAGTTTATTTGTATTGGTATCTCAGATCTTCAGCATAAAATGAATATCGATCTGCCACCGTTTTAACCGAAAGAAAAGAAGTACTTGAGGTCCAAAAGATATGATCTGTAAGAAAAGGAAAATACATTACGTGTCTCCAGTTGGAAAATTGTGTTACTGCTTCAATTGAAATTTGAGGGCAAACAGATTTATGTAGTGAGGACCGGAAACCCGCCTACTTTATTTACTTTTTGCATAAGGAGGGTGGTCGGGTTGGAGGATGGACGGATGGATGGATCGTAGGATGGATGGATGGATGTACAGAGGCACTCTATGTACCGCACTTATATTTGAAAGTAATCTCAAGTTGTTAAAACTTGAGTAATATGAAGGTAACGAAGTATTGAAGTTATAAGTTGATCTTAATTTATTCCTGGTACAGGTGAAGTATATCATGTTAAAATTAAACTTCATCTTAGAGCTCCCAGCTTATTTTTCTCGAACACAAGTTATTGTTGAATCATTCAATACGCATACATAGTCATTGTATTTGCAGAGAGCAACAGTTTGGAGAGCTTATTAGTATGGGCAGAATTACATGTTTAACCGCCCCATGTTAAACCCCTGTCTATTTCACTAACTCGTATTATATGATGTATCTAATCATTACTGTTTAGGGAAAAAACACACAGATGGTCAGCTTTTGAAGTCTGGGTATTTCATCAACCAAAATAGCCCCATGAATGGTCACATATGGAGTCCAATGTATAAACGGGGGACTCGAGTCATGTCTATATATAGCAGGTAGCAACATTGTATACCCAGTATGTTTATAGGGTCAAATTATGGGACACAATCTGTGACTAACACTCATTTATACCCCATGGTCTGGGATGACTTGAAATGTTCACTCTCTGGCGACTGCATATACGATGGTGCTAAACGGACGACCATAAAACAAAACCATATTCAAAATAACCCCTTACCATATAATATCATTAATGATAAAAATGGACGACAGGAAGTGAAAAACTAATGATCCATATTCCATTTTTAGAAAATACAGCCGACACCTATTTTTAACTATTAGAGTAAGAATCTATCCGAAGTCCATTCAGTGACTCGCGTTTAATAATAGATAGTACACCCAAGACAAACAATTACAGCTTGGTAAAACATTGGTTTTAAGCAAATATCTCAATAATTAAGAAAGTAGAAAATGACCGTCCCAGTAGCAAGTACCTGTGGACATTTGCAGGATAAACCATGCATTCGTCTGTGCAAATGTGACTCGTGCTATGTAGGGGCATGGTTTAGTATTAGCAGTCTTGTGAGCAGAACAGTATTATGGTTTCCATAACCATCCATATTGCTACGAAATACCGATACAGCTCAGGGTGTACACCAATGATATTTTGCAAATAAACCGTTATTTAGGTATAGTGTGCTTATGCAATTCTCACCCAAAAAATTGTTACGTACTCAAAAAGCAAAGAGAAAAGATGCACTCATTTTATATACTCTTATTACTATTTTTTTCTTTCTATAAATAAAAATGTTTTCAGGGCCAGAAATTATGACTGTTTCGTGATTAGATGAGAATGGGGCTCCAGAAAGATGCACCATAAACAAGGGGTGTGTCAACCATGGGGCTTACTCGTACCATCTTCGAATCGATCCTGCCATGGTGACCAAAAACCTCCCCATTCGGGGCATACCTGTGTCTTCTGATGAAGGTACATATGTAGAGAGATGTTACACACCGTGATATCTCCTCTGGGTACCACAAAGCACTACCAACTGAAGCTTATAGTCAGAGCCATTTACGGACTCACGAGTGGCTTGAACCTCCCAACACCCTATTACATAAAACCTTGTTGGGACATGAGCCTCTAGCCAGAGGCTTAGTGAAAAAACACTGAGGAAGGGGAAGTCCCTGTAGAATGGAAGTATAAGTTACTGGATGAGGCTCTGCCAAAATCGATCCATATAGCGCCAGATATGATTCATGGAAACATGCTATATTGTTTTAACTTGTCCCCATAGACAGTCCATTAATCCTAGAGTGACTTTGGCATTGGATCATAAAAAGGAAGCTCTAGGTAATGAGCAATTTTGTATCAAAACAGACATATTTGCGCCTGATAAAGGTCGGTTAATAAACTATGCATAAAGGAATCACAAAGAAGCTTTTTGTTTTGATAAATGCATTACTGAAAAATGGCGTGTTTCACTTTGTATTATATCATAAAACGCCTGTCCGCTTGGCTTTGTTTCATCGACCTTATTGTTTGAGAGAAATGTCGTAGATATTTTGATAGCTCAAATTTCATAACATCGAGAAAGTGACACTATATTTCAGTGCTCTTTTATCAGGATACTAAACGTGCATTCCACTCGTTGAAATATGAGCATATTTATATCCAGCAACAGCCTTTTGTCGCGTGGGAAGCACGCGGACGCATGGCGGACGCATTGGGCTCAGGGTGTCAGAAAATGGACAATACACATCACACACAGCTCTACACATCACACACAAAAGATAAATACTAGGTATACATCTGAGTATTGCGTTGATACGAAAAAACATTCGCTTATGTTGAACTTCATTTTGAACCTCATACCTGTCTTAAATTTGAGTTTTTGTCGACTTGTGTAAGTTTGATTTTTTTTGCTTCATAAATAAAATCTTGAAACAATTAAAACTATCGTATTAGAGTCACTATATACAGCCTCGACTGTGGAAGTCCAGTGAGGCCCAAGAATGATTGAGGCCCTAGCAGTGTGCGCTCATTGGGATAGGTTGAGGGATTATTTGAGACGATTGGTGAAGGCCCATTTTCTGACCCTCTGCCTCATTGGTGGGGTGAGGGACCTGTAGCTACCTGTTCCACTCACAGTGATGCAATTATGCAAAATATGTCTTGGATACAATAAACATCTGGAGGTTCGTCTCACCAAACATGTAACTCATCTTATCATTAGACCCCATATCACATCAGACCTATATGAACGTATTCAAGTTAACAGTATTAAGTAACCCATGTTCGAAAAAAAACCCACTTCAGTACAAAGGATTCAAACTCGTGTCTAAACTGTAGTCATTGACAGTCGGTTGTTTACAATGTCAACTTTTGACTCCTGGTCCAGATGGACTAAGGTCAAAAACTGGTTCGTAGTCTAGTGGAAAGTGTGGTGGATATATATCATATGTATAACTAACTGTCCCTCCCACCTGACATAGAATAATATGGTATCCTTTGTATAAATTTAACCACATACGTATTAAATTTATTTGTGTACATTATTTCCACCAAATACTTAATTACAACACTGGTATTGGTTGATTAGGTTCTGAGAAATTTCGTATTAGTTTTTGTTTGTTGTATTGTGGTGGGTTTTTAGGGTGGGTGGATGCTCTTTATGTTTGTGCAGGCCGTAGCGATGGAACAAACACCAAGATAAAAGAAACATATACGAATACTTACATTTTACTTACAAACATTTTCCGTAATAATATAGAAATTAGAAAAGAATACAAAAATCATCTTGGTCAAAATTCAGGCTATTAAATCACTCATTTAGGGTGATCGGGAAGGGTTGGTCCTTTTCCCAACAAACTGTAACTGGTGTAAATGCGGAAACAAGAAAACGCCCCCCCCCCCCCGCCCCCCGCAGCCAATCCCACCCTCGTACAGATAACCAGAGAGAAATTAACTACAAATAGTGATGCATGCTATCAATGTTTTCAAATAACCACTACGTTGCTATGTGACACGAGAAAGCTACACGAAATACAAACAGAATCAAGCAACGTATGTCAGCATATCAATAACAAAGCTCTGTAAGTGGAGAGCAACCCATAACCAATAATCAGACTATGTCCATGAATATGACTGTTCACATGTTATAACGACCCAATCACTAACAACAAACACTAAACCCACGTGTCGCGATAGACTAATTGTTTAAGTGATGTGAGATATCAGACCTGTGTCCATACCAACCTCTCGTCACATGACAATGACATTGACAATGAATTACGTGCAGATTATATAATTTTATGGCCATTTTGCAACAGAATTGATTGATAAATGCCACATTCTTTCCCACTGATTCAGTCTCGTGGGTGATATTCAAAAACGATGTTCTGAGTTAGTTATCTTTCGTTTCTGTGTTCCTAACGTTTCTATGTTGCAAAATTCCCCACACTGTTACATCTGGATAAAATTAACATGGCACCTGGGTTTCTTTGTTCTGACATAATATATCAATATTGAAATAGCATCTATTTGTCTCAATGGCTTGAATGATTACAAATAATACCGCCCCTCATTTCTTGATATGTTGTTCAAACAGAATATAATCGTTTTGAGTTCGCTGGCTGATTACCTTTACCATGTAATTATCTCTCTTAAATTATACTCCTGCCGGATCTAGGCAAACATTCTTTACCAAGATGAACTTGGTGGAACGCACTTACGATTTTCAAATCTGCCAAAAATGCCTTTGATACGCTGTATTTACTACATTAAGATACATATTTAGGGTGAGAGACTGGCTAAACACAAATTTACGAGCTGCACTCAACAGACCTAGAAATCCGCCTCCATCTTTATAAACATAGCCAGATTCCAGACATTCCATGCATATTTGGGAGACCTGCGATAGAGATGCAAGGAACCACCGACAACCAACTTTTTCCGGTGACGGTTGAGGTCTCACCGTTCTCCTTCTGTCTCGGGTGGCCACACGCCGGTGTAAATGAAGCTGATGGTAAAACGCTTAGGACAGTCAGACCTCTAAATACACGGCACGAGCCCCTCCTCAGTGGGGGCGATGCGGGTCAGGAAGAGCTCATGATTGACACCAAAATCTTCTACTTTTGTTTTTGACCGAAAACAATTGAGATTTTCATTTTCCATCAGGCATAAGTTACTCAATGTAGGTGGACTTCAAATGTTACAATATCCAAATAAATTATCTGATATTGAATATTGGAGTATCTATCTTCTCTTGAAGGTAACCAACTCAAACTTATAACCAAAAGCAGATGAAACTCCAGTACAAACATATCGTACACCATTGTCCTTGTAGGTTAACCAATTTATGTCCTAAATTTCAACCGTTACAATAAAAGCAGCCCAGGTTTACCAACAAATAAATCATCACCTTTCTCTCGCTACGGAAGCTACTGGTATAGATTCATTTCTACAACATTCTGGGGTACTAGGTACCATTTCCTCCGCCCCCGTTTTCTCACCCCAAACCAGCGGTACCAGTTACTCCTTTCTACCCCGGAACATCCATATATAGAAAGAAAGGAACCAGACGGAGGGGAAAGGAGTCAGAAGCCAAAACACGACACGCCAAGCACATAATTTCCAACCATGTCATTCTATTTATATGTACAACAGCCACCATCGCCTTTATAAAAACAACATCCCATCTTTTCGGTATATTTTTTGTTCGGGGTCGCAGATGTGCAATGTTGTAAAATCCAGAGTCACTGCCTCGTATATAATTAGTCATATATATAGGGATGGCCCCTGGAATAAACCAAAATATCCTATCCTGAATTCCTAGCATGTTTTATAATCGTTGAAATAGATATTTGTGTCTCCCGGATGATGCATATGAAAGGGACACACTCAGTCTCGGAGAGAAATAGGAACATATATTTTTAATATGCATTGTGTCGTGCAGGCATAGATCCTGTCAATGAGACCATTATATCATTAAGCTCCGAATTAAGGTAACTGAATGCGCATAACGAGGAATATCGACAGACAAAGTTTTTCTCGGCTAGTTTTTCAAGACTAGAAATTGCAAACGGTGACATGGCCATTGTTCCCTAAGAGGAACAGCCATGAAATAACTTCAAATGTAGTATTTAAAAAACCAGGATTAAGTGTAATTAGGCTACATAAATATAAACATATACCATATACCAGTAAACGTCTGTAATAGTTTTGTCTACATTATGACCTGCATTTGCAAGAAGAGAGTACTTCAAGAAACATTTTAAGAAACAACTAATTCTGAGAAAATAGGGGGATAGGTTAGCTGATGTACGTCAGCCAGGTGGAGTGATATCTTCTCTTTGATATTCACCTTAACAAGATTATCAAAAACCTTCCATTTCACTGTGCTTATCTCCAATGTCTCTTATCAACCTTACTTGAAATGGATGAATAAAAATATTGATAAGATTAACTTTTTTGTGATTTATGTTAACCATACAAAGGATGTTCACAATGAAAGTGTAAATCAGGCTGCCCCATTACTTGAGCCAAATTGATTGACTTTCTAAAGATGTGCCTGGAGAATCTTCCCCCGAAAACTTTATTTATTAGCATTTGTTCCTGTACCAGGAAAAGATAAATGATTGGAACAAGGGTAGAACAACATATATGAAAAAAATAAATCGTTATTCATTCGCTGCGCACTTTAAAATCATATTTTTATTCAGATTTGTATCACTATATCTATATAAACGATAAAAAATAAATTTGACACTTCACTGGATTTAACTTCCCCGGTAGAGATTGGGAAGTTTTAAATTTTCATGTTTTGTTTAGTTTTCGTTGGATACGGTTTCTATATATCATTATCTAGAGGAATGAGGAGCATCGCAAGAACGGAAGTATTGGTGTTCCTGTGGACGTCCAGTGGTCTCTGACTGACTCTAATTTTACCATAAACACTGTCCCCATACCCGAACCTTACTCACACTTACACATAGTATTACCATAACGCACCCACCGCACCTAAACCTCCATATACTGGGTGATCCTCCAGTCTACACACACAGATTCGTTCACATAGAGGCCAGATCGTCCCACATTTTGAACTAACGGCCAGTGATCAAGATTCGTAACCAGAGAGCGAGCAAACTTTGGACCCTGGGTCCATTGAACTTCAAACTGCCAGGTGTAGGTATAGTCTAAAGGTTTAGAGCTTCGTATTACATAATCAGCACTAGGTGAATGAACTGAACATTCCATAATCAAAGTTTGACGAGGTCAAAAAATAGCATATGTCTTTTTAAAGAAAAGTCCACTTTGGGCGGTAACGCCTTTTTGCACTACATATAAGCATCCCTATCCTAATTCTATGAAATAAGAATGTCTACATAAACTCGTGGGAAAATCCCTAGAGAAAGATAGCATCTCTTCTTCACGTTCTGCATATTGGTCGAGGTATAGTTAGTTGGGGTAGAAAACCCTTAGTAGATGCGTTTAATGTGATGTGGAGGCGTGATACTTGCGTAGGATGCTTTATTCGCTTGAATAAACCATGCTGTCTCAGGTCTTCCGCGGATGTATAAAAGATTAAAATTGATCACATAAAAGTATAGGTAGGATAGTGCATGTTTGTTAATAAGACAAAATAGCATGATAAAATACCAAATTATTAACCAAGCAGTAGCATGTATTTCAGATACGTGGGAAAGCAATTACGGCGCGGTTAACATTTCGAAGGAAAGGACCAGTTTATCATTTAACCTTGGCATGTTGGAGTCCAACCAGAAATGGCTCTTAAAAATTATGAACACTCAGATATATTTTTCACCAATTTCTACCAGAATTCGTGTGTAATATCTCACTGTAAGAAGATGCAAACAAACACACGGAAAATATACTTTAAAAGTTCTAAAAACTCTAGGACCATGGGATTCTGAATCTAATTTTGATCTGATTTATGGCTTGATTTCTAGAATAATTCTATTAAGAATCAAAGTTTGTGTAAGATGCTACAGATGAGCCGAATAGACGCTTAAACGCTTTCAAATATAGATCACGTCACATTCCTCTCAATCAAAAATTTCGAAATTGTATCACTAAAACGAATTCTAATTTCCCAAATTCCCAGCCTGAGGCAGTTTTCACAGTGACATCAGAGAACCCAGTAAGAGTACTTCCTAAATGCAATTAACGACCTATAATAAATAAGAGTACAAAAACAGGGAAGCGGGCGCTATACTATTTTCGATGGCTTTGTGGGCTATGCATTTCCTGAACTGCTAGAATAGCTAGGTCAACCACAAGTATTCCGAACATCCAGCAAGTAGTATGCTACCCACAATTGACACTCGTTGTTTCCATACACTTCCCAAGGTTCCCGCCAAATATAACCTCCCCCGTATCTTCACCTGGTATTTTAGTCAGCTTCATTCCATCCTTTCTTAAACCCACACCCCCGTACGGACACAGTGGCTTTTCCAGCCATAAAAAGCAGTACACATGTACCTTAGTAAAAGATGACAATAGTGATTTAGGAAGTGGTAATCAGTGAGGTGGGTGGGTGAGCATTTATTTTCTTCCTTCTAGACCTTGTGCACACAAAAACGCGATGTACAGTATGAATTTATGCACGTACACATTTATCACGGTAGAGTAAAAGCTGATATCTAGTAGTTACCCAAAGTGAATCTGGCAAAATACTCGTCGAAACAGCCACCTTAGTGACCTAACTCCACTTGCCCTCACTCTTTCCAACCCTTACCATTCTTGATTGATAACGTCTATTGCCATAATGGATATTCTGAATTCAGGGGCTATACTTCTGAGTTCTCTAAATGTATGAGGTTTTCAAGCGGTACCAATAGCTGCTATCGCGGCGCCGATGACATACGATAGCTATACTGGAATAGCCTCCACACTATAGTTTAGCGCCCTACTCCTTGACAAGAAAGTGGGGGGAAGTGGGGGGAAGATGTGATCTTTTGACCATTAAATGTCACCCACCACCGCCTATGGCGGTAGACTGGAACGGGATGAGAGACCTGATTACTGATTACTGCTAAGACAAGAGGAATTATCATTCCAATTTGGTCGAAGGGGCAGAGTCATACCATAATCCAGCTGTTCTTTTATGAGGGTGTTAACAGATTAACAAGAACTAGTGGCCATTCCTTCATCCACTCCTCGACATCAGAGAGAAAACACCGGTGTCTAATTAACCTGTCATAAACTATAATTTTCATGAGACAGTAACTTCCACCACATGTTATCACCCCCCCCCCCCCATCTTATCATCTCATTACTCACTCATTACTAACTAAGAATCATCTTTAAGAGCTAATGGTTTTGTATGTTTATATGAAGGTGTTCTACACAATAAATGAAGATTATCATGTTAAATTTCTTTTCTCAATATTGTTTATGATAAATAGTTAAGATTATTGCAGTGCGTGACGAAAAACACCACCCCTGGGGTGAGAGTGTCATAGATCGTTGTTAAACTACCTGAATAAAAACCAGTTTTTAAAATAATATTCTATTCATATGAACATGGTGCCGAATCAATTAAAAACCCTTGTATGCCATTCACGTCGCATTCCCATCCTACCACATCCAACTAAACATGGTAGTTTTTTGTACATAAGTCTTTATTCATGTATGGCCGGTTGAACAGATAAAATATAAATGATCATTTATCTTGATGAATGATTACTGGTATATAAATCGGCGCGAAACTACCCACAAGCCTATAGGCTTCACTGGGTATGAAGGGAACGACGTGGGTGACAGACGTAGGCGTTTCCATACAAGCCGATCAACAGCACGGCGGTTACATACAAAATTCTCCCTCCAAAAGTGCAAAATACTGTTTCTTTCATGGATAGTAATTGTTCCATGCACCTGTGGCACATATCACCCAAAAGAAATGCTGAACCTGCATTCAGGCCGCCTGCCTTATATTCTAAACTATATCTATGAGCTGGTCGAGGAGGCGTGCATTGTTGTTTTTTAAATTGCATGAGAATTGAAAATATTTCGTTTCATAGAAGGTCAAAGGTCCATGCTAAATTAATAATAAGTATAAAATGGAGTCACGATCAAACTTGCCTTTTGCAAAAAAGCTAGAAAATCGTATCTTTTTAAAAAAAATTACCATAGCTCTCAAGAATGGTCTAGATTTCTTATAGTTGGAGTCAAGTCATTCCAAGTGGAACTTAGTTGATAACAGGTCGATTTGGAAGAGACTGCTCGCATCCAAGAGTACCTTAATTACACTAAAGTCGAAACAGCATTGAAGTGTTCCGTCATGTACTGCCTCGAAAATAGAGGAGGTATTCAATTTCGAGACACATTGCATGAGATGAAACTATTCTAAGGTTCAGGTCTTTACATAACCACTTAAGAAACGCACTTACAGAAAGAAAAGCACATATACATAACCACTTAGGGAACGCACTTACAGAAAGAAAAGCACATAGGTGGGTGCACGATGTCACCATCCCCCACGGCAGGCCGTCCCTCCTTTGGCCTTGGGAGGATGGGTGTCATCTCATTTCACAAGTAAAGAAAAAGTAACTTCAGATTTACTCACCTAACTGTGCTTTTCATAATGGCTCGACTGCTATTGACAGAATATCTGGAAAATGAACAAAGAAACTTGGCATGAATAATGGCATGAGCAGTACTTATATGGTTGACCACTGACAGGTAATGTAACATAAATAACTTGAGTATCAACAACTAACACCTTTTTAGCGGTTCCCTTTACTTATCTCTTTCACACAAAGGCCAATCACTAAGGTCCTCGGTGTCTTCATCGTTAAACCAACGAGTCTAGAGTCTCGTTGGTCAAACAAAGACTTTTGAACGGAATTTTAGAACAAGAGAACTTTTGGTACCGCAATATAACTGTCATGGTTATTGCATCTAATATATTTCTAGCAACACCTAGTCAAATTTAAACGTCCTCTGATGTGTTTACACCTGAAATGATGATAGGTTACACGTGTAGCTTCAACGACATGTACTTGATAACGATCCCACATCAAACGTGTCCGAGACACCCACAGTTCTACGGTACCAGCTAATCTGCCTCCCCTAGAAGGATCACTATTCAACACCGTCAAACCAAAATTTATTGCAAGTTCATTCCGCGGACTTCTTAACCTTAAAGACCTGACAAGGACTGCGCTCTCACAGATAAAAGGCCTACCACCAAACAAAAGACACAAAGGATGTTTATTTATTGCCGTCGACGGATCTCCCATTGCGACCATGTAACTTCATTTTGGAGAGAGGCGGTAGAACGCTTCAATGACTGGATTCCAAGAATCCTAACGCTAACTTTATGATAGGGTGGTTTGAGAGTGCATTAGCGCTGCACTTATTGAGTTGGAAATGCAAAATATAAGGAGCTCGACAGACTTCCTTTTATACGCTTCATTAAATACGCCCACAAAGGCAAATATATGGATCTAAAGTTTTTATTCATAGTGAATAAATGGTAGAATTACAACCACCTACTCAGACCATTCATCAAGGAGTATAAGAGCAGACCATTCACCAAGGAGTATAAGAGAATAATACGTAAATAATATGTATACATGAAACAAAATTTTTAAAAATATAAATATACATGATTTAAATGGGTATGGTAATAACATAATTTCCCTTAAACATTATTTCAAAAGTGGGGAGGCAGAAGAATCATAACCATGTAAACAACTTTGTTCTAAACTTCCTGCTATAACCATCGTGGTGCAATGAGCTGTGCGACGGAGGACACGAGACAACCCTGATATAACCACTCCTAGATGATACATTTGCGGGCATCATATAATTGCTCAGTGCTTTAATGTTAAAAGCACGAGTTATTGTATTAATTATGATATACTTATCTGAGTGGGTGTCTAAAGATTCATATCTGGCTGACTAATAATATTAAATAACTAATTCATTCATTACACCACAGCTTGAAAGTATATGACTTAATGAGATTTATCAAATGATTGATATGCGTATCAAACAAATTTTAATTCAATTCTAATTTTTTAAAAATGATTTGTGACCAAAAGTCGATATTCCCGCATGACCTGTTCCCTCTTTACCTTTACGGGGGAAGGAAGGTCAAAATTATCTTAAATAAGTAAAATCGGAGTATAAAACATGTAAGAAATTACTCTAGTTGTAATGTCTATTTATGCGAGACCGGGTAAATAGACAGGTTAGGTTATCCTACAAGTAGTATAGGAAAACGCCCACTGCCCCAGTTGTGCCTCGACTGAGGACGGAAGAAGAAGGAAGTATTATCACTCTAGGTCCAAACCCTCAGATCAGATAAGAATGGTATGTCAGCCTACTTCGCTAATCGGTCTCCTGGCCTAAGACTCTGCGTTTTAATAGGAATATAATGACATTTTGCGGTCTTAATGGAATTATAATAGCACTTTGCGGTTTGAGGCGAGAGGCTTTCCCTTAGTTTGAAGGGACTCTTCCATCTTTGGACCTAGACTCTTATGTATAAAACACCACGACTGAATACACTAACGAGGGGAATAAGCCGTTGTATCATCATTGGAATTGTGTTCTCTGATTCAAAGTGGGAGTTCCGAGTGTTTTAGAATACGTTTAATGCTTCATGCTGACGAATTCCTAACGTTTTTAAATACCGAGTATTTTAGTAGCGTTCAGCTATGGTACATCATGAGAGATTTGGGTAAAAAAACATGTCAATCATATGAACCAGCAGTTCGGTCTAAAAGGCCAAAGTACAACGTAAAAATTCTCATTTTGAATTGTAAAGGAGGTCCGTATCGATATTTCGATAACACGATTGCCTCTCATTAAAATGATGAAGAAAACAATATATTTTTTTTCTATTTCAGAACGGTCAGAACGGTTTGGCTACCAAGTGCAGGTTATTCAAGTACATTCCATGTTTTTCTTTCATCAAGTAGCGGGCTTTCTTTATTGAGACTTTTTCCTAACTAATCTCTGGCCCAGTTCCAAGAAAATATCGAACCAGGAAGTGCCGGTAAGCTAGAGCCGAGCAAGGCTCTCACTAAACTGGAAATGGCTTTAATAATAACGGAGCGCAATGGCGATTGACAGCTTTGATTGAGGGATCCCGCGATAATAATTGATTCTTGGAGGTGGGCAGAGGCTGGGGTTATTGGTTCCTATCAGTGATCAATGCGCTACATGTCCCTGACTACCTCATCACCGCCTCTCTTCATGTAACTAGCCTTCACCCAGAAACAGGAAGAGCTGGACGGGGAAAACCAGGATACAGAAATGCCCCCAGGTAATCCCCATCCACGAGGGGAGCTGACTGATGCTGGTACTGCTGGATATACTGGAGGAAGCCCTCCTCCCAAGGTCTGGTGCTGTTCTCTGGAAGGCAGCTATACACTACACTTCCAGAACAGGAAGTCAGACAACTGATGCTGGAGAGGTGAGGTGGGGTGGAGTTGTAACATGCCACAACCTGTCTCCAGGGGCTGCCCCGCTGGTAAATGACTGAATTTGTTAAATGACATGCACGATCAAGGGTTGTTTAGGTACAAGGTCGCCCAGTGCAATCAATGCACCACAGCTATCTCACCTCAGATATTATGATTAAATAAAAACATTTTCAAATCAAAACTAAGCAAAATAACACATTAATAATTAACCCTGGTGAAATATGTTAGTTTAATCCTGATGTTTTCACATTCTACGTGTTTATAGACGTAAGCGATTCTGCCATAGCAACACCTCGAGCCACTCTATTCTGCCACTCTAATAGCCTTCGAGTAAGCAGCCCCATAAAACATGACCATTTCATGGAAAGCCTCCACCGTACCGACGAAGCTCAGCGGAAAACATGTTGATATGGCAGGAGGCGGAGGAGGAGATATATGACTCCACTCCAGTCACAAGACCCACTCCGGGCGGCCTCTGTATCCTTACAAGCGTCCATAAAAAGGCGTATCATGCAAATCCCGAACTCATGAAACAACAAGAATGTCAGTCATGTTTAGGATGAACACTATTTATTAATCTATTGTTCCCACTGAGGAAGAAAACAATGGAGATTGCGTTATCAATATTATCCGAGAGGGAACAAACATGTTTCTTTCCTCAGCGCAGAAAAAAAGGACGGGACCCATTACAAACGTACTTAATCAATGTGTTTTTGTTTTCATTACTTTCATTTTCATCCAGTTAGGCTGAATATTCCCAGAATGTCTAGATGTCAATTATGGTCGGCATACTGCAAATATTGCTGGCAGGTTAATCAAGAATCTAATCACATTTTCAAACAAATCCTATGCACAAGAAATGCGAGCCCAGTACCTCGATGTAAATGCAAAATGTGATATATATGTTCATAACATAGCAATGCCTAGAGGCAAACATATAAACATACTTATGATACACCTCTAGTCATGCCACATATACTGCGACATGAGTTCAACAAAATAAATAATAAAGACGAACCCGGAGGTAATTAGTCAGACAGTAGTTATGAAGTATATGGAAACGTGAAAAGATCCGTGGATTCTTCAAAATGAAGAGTACAGATCAGAGTTCAATGAGTGATATTGTTTTAATCGGTCATTGTCCCCCTCTTGCACACAACATTCAAAATACTGAAAGATGATAAAACAGCTGCTCAAGTAGAGAGTGTTTACACAATGTAAGTTTGTTAATGACGGTGTTGAATCTAAGTACACGTATGCCTAACTGTACGCAGAAGTGAGTGGGAGCGAGATGGAGTATAGTAGACGAGAGGAGAGTTGCCCATGAGGAGGAGGGCAATGAGTTCATTGAACGCAAGGCACTAACATAAAGTACAGTTTGTTTTGGTGCTCACAGCAGCAGCAGCAGCAGCAGCACTGAGCATCATCCCACATTCGCCTGGCCCCACTCGACAGGCCATGGCATGGGACAGGGCACACAGCCTTCTTCAACCAAACAACACAAAAAACTCTCTCCCTCAGGTACTACAACAAATCCACCACCTCCTTCGCAATGGCTCTGTTTACCATCGCGGTCAGCAACCTTTTCGGACATGACTTTTTAAAGTATACAGAGAGCTTCTCACGAAAGGATAATAGCTCCCTTAAATATGTTGGACAGGGAAATTGAGAGCCTTACAACTGTTGATGACACCTGGGAATTGATGCCAATCAAAAGAGAAACATCCTGTTCAACTCGGAGGGAAATGACATAATCCTTTCAGGTTAATTCCACTGATGATAAAATATTTGCCGTACATTGCTCCCAAAAGCTTCTTTACAAATTTGTATTGCAATACAAAATGCGTTCTTGGTGACAGATAGGAGGCCATTCACGCCAGATCTACTGCATAGAGAATAAGGCAATACGAACAGCGCTGCTGTTTCAATGATATTAAAGTGAAGTCGGCAATACATGCATTGGTGCATAAAGAATTATAGAAATAAAGCATAGGGAATATTCTGCGTCATACATATTTCTAATTATTCCAATGCAATAACATGTAGGTGATTCGTGGTTTTAAATGGCCCATTAATAGATCTATATCAGTATGCACACTAGATTAAAGCGTGAGTATAAAGCCGTCTATTTACATTACGGTATGATGACGGTCCCAGATTCGGACAACGAGGAAGTTATATAGACGAAAGCTCAGAGATGGGTAGATCGAGGCATATGGACTTCCCGGGGACTTTGAAACCTACGCAGAGCCTCACAGTTATATTAAGTCTAAGGTCCACAAACCAACAAAGGTGACTAATTTGTGGAATGTACCTAGTCCAACACCACAGTTAAATATTTGCTATCTCGTCCAAATAACATCTTTCCCCACTATATTATAATCCCCAATAGAGAGATGATATGAGATTGATGTAATGATATTAGACCCACCAGTGAAAGTAAGACGTATTACAAACAGAAAAATCACAACCTTTATAGAAAATCTGGGGAAAAGCCTTGGTATTTTCTCTGGTCATTTTGGAACCATACCTAACCACCAACGCGAGGCATGATGCGTGCATTCCAACATAGTATAGCATGTGAATGTCTGCTACATGAGATCAGGGGCATGACAAAGCAGTTTGTGCGGGAGCAATCACGTAATGCGCATATCGACAAAATCACCACTCTTTATATAAAAGAGTGCTATTATAATTTCTTATTAAAAGATTATGGTCGAATGCCATGACTGAACCGAAAAGGAGGAGCGACCTTATTGAACCCTTACATCAAATACTACCAAGTGTGTGGGACCAACGAGTATGGAATTTACTCTCGTTGGTGGGACCAAGCAATGCATCATTTAAGATCATACGCAAAGGCTTCGCATAAACGTATACGGGAGGTCGTTGTCCTATCGGCCAATTCGTTTTTTTTCCTTGGCGGTATATCGACAGAATACTGCTGGACAGTCCACCAAATTAATGCGATACATACCCCCTACATAATGCATTTCACTACTCCACTACTCTCGTTGTTTAAAGGAATGTTAAGCAAATAGTTATGGTTAATCATCTTCATTGCATGCCATATGATCATATATAGATAAAAATGTGTAAGAAAATATGCTTTTACTGACAAGAAGGCCCTAAATATCATGAAACACGAGTGCGTTGAGAAGAGAAACTAAAGGGAATGATATCGTATCTACATCTCAATATATGGGGGTTTCCCTTAAATGTCCTACTCTATCTACGATGCGAGCTGTGCATTCATACCGATCACGCGCGTAATGACAGATATTTGTATAAATCCCGATATATGATTTAAGAAAATAATTATTTGCCATGGTTTTTGTTTTTTCTGTTCAGAATGAATATTTAGTGAATCTAGAAACAAATATTGAGACATCTGTATCCATGAGAAATCAATAATACCTATCTAATCCTGTACTACTATGCGATGTGCAGGCATTTTAAGTATTACATAGAGATAATAGATAAAACCTGCAACCAGAGCAGGACCAGGTGCATCACCCATCGTAATCCTTATTAAGTTATTTAGTTCAAATTAAATGCAGAAATCCAGAACCCACTAGGTATGTATCATGTGGTTACACAAATCTAATAGAGCGAGATTGAAGTCCAAAAGAATGGGACAACATTTGTACTCGGATAGTTGCACTTTATCCCAACCATCTCTGACCATTGCACATTGCTCGATGTGTTTTGGACCAAGCTAATTTTATTTAGCAGTGCAAGCCTCAAAGGAATGTCCAATAACGGGAACGAGCGAAAACCGGAATTTTCATCCGGAATTCCATGCAACACTCTAAGGAGATTGACATTCCTTAGACAAAGAAAGGAACGATAAGTACAACCAACTGCTATCTCTCAATTGTGTAGCTTTCAGTGGTACAGATACTGGTTTTGATTGTATATAACCTCGAGGACGACTGAAACCGGGTTATCAACTCGCGGTAGGATACTAATGTTGCTATCATGGTTATGCACTGGATATGGCCTGGAGATAATGGGAATGAGACCACATAAAAGGGGGATTTTCTTGGTGTAATAGTTATTGAAAGTGTGACTGGTGGAGTGTAACTCCTCTATCAATAAATAAGCCTATCTGAAAGTTTGGGATAAACTTATGGGAAAATCAGCTGATCCTAGCTTTGACAATTGGTCCTATTTTTGACAATTGGTAATATTATGACTGTAGAAATAAATAAAATAAAATATAGATAAATGATCCATGCCTCACAGAGATAGAAAGTCAAGCAATGGTTCACTAACAAAAGACCTTCAAAATACGCCAAAGCTACCTTATAATAATAGCTTGTAAAACTATCATAGTTCACGACCACTGGGAGCATATAAAACAGATGTGTAGTAGAACAGTAACTAAATGACCCTAAATTGTAAACACTAGAGACAATGCAGTTATTGAGTGCCAGCAGATATGTATGGCACAAAAGAACGACCGTAGTGATCTTTAAGGTAAGCTATATGATGACAAATCACCCTGTCTGGCACCTAACATACCACCATAGGTAATCAACAGGTTGGAACCATGAACTCACCTGTGTCAAGCAAGTACAAGCACAACCTCCAAAACTGAACCACCCACCCCCACCCCTATTCTCTTTCAAGTACTCATCACCGTGACAACTTAACCAACTACCCACTTATATTAAATCATCGCCTTTAATTAGGTCTTTATGGTTTTCGAGCCAACTCAAGTAAACCACCTCAACAAAAGCTAGAATATCTGAGACACTAGTTTATGTCACAGTGTGTTGGCGGATCATAAAACCGACACCCAGTTACCAGATGGTTTGTGTACTCATTTGCCATGGCAACCACCACCTGTTTCGGTGGCTACCCTTCTTTTCTCTTCTCTGGTTCACTCTATATGCAGATCCTGGTAGTGGTAACATCGGTGGGCGAACTTACTGTTACGAATTCAATCATCACTTTTCAATAATCACCCACATGAACCTAGTGCTATTAATACATCCATCGAATAAAGCCGTTCACTTAAGCAGTTGCTAATGCATCTGACATCTGCAACAGTAACATTTACCCTGAAAGCTAGAGTCTATAAGGGAACAGGGATAGGGCATGTAGTGTAAAGAATAACATTCCAATCCAATGAGCTATGAAGCATCTATTATCCCTCCATATCATGGAGAACATGCACTGAGCGCGGGAGATACTGGTGCGTGACGACGAGTTCATACCACCGAAAATAAACATAGACCATCCAAAAGAAATAAGTCCGCCGCCAATATGATATCAAATGCCAAATACTCTTACCAATAAAAATATCTGGCATTCATGTGAAATACATGCGGACAGGTTTGCGGTGGCACAGGACAAATATTGAGTGGTGATAACAGTTTAACTGCTAGAACTTGGTGCGAATCGTTATGAAGGATGACCACAAATATGCAAGACATGTAAGGATTCCTAGGCTTTATCCAGCATGGGAGAAGAGGTGGCGGGAAAAGAGGTGGGTAGGAAAGCCCATAAATGGTACTGAATGCTATGATTAAGAGTCAATTAGGTGAGGATGATCTTGTAAGGGATTATCTACTCATAACCTGGGCTATACACTGTATCTATACATAACCTGGGCTAGACTGCATTGCCATGGGTGTTTCCAATATATCAAATTTTAAAACAAACAGATACAATCTATCATGATGTAGTCAGATAAAAGGGAAATACCCTGGGAGTGAGTTTGAACACAAATGGCCTGGAATTGTTCGAGGGACCCTTTCAATGAAAGTAGAAGATATTTTACCCAGGAATCAACGAGGATTATCTGGAAGTGTGATATCGTAACATGGGTTCTTGTTCGAAACATGTATTTACTTTACATTCAAATAGCATGACTCTATAGCGAGAGTCCAAGATAAAAACCCTTTGTATACATATGAACATGTAAAAAGAAATATTTAGGTATGTTAGATCGTTCCTAAATAGACCTCTAATTAATATCTAGACCAGAATGATGTGTTTATTTTCAAACAGAGAATTAGTGCATAAACGTCGGTTAAACTTATCAATGACAAAACTACCTCAACTTGGAAATAGATGACAAAATGGCAATATAACATCCTTATATATCAATGCAAAACAGAAGAAAATATTGAGATCGTTTTGTCCCAAGGTATCCAAAATTTAAAGCTTTATAGAGCTATGCTAGTATGGTAAAAGAAACTCTGATCGAGGTAGAGGCAAACCCATGCAACCAAGTCGGGTGGAACATAACCATGCTACAATGGCTACGGCTTTGATTCATGTCAGAGGCTCAGGGGGTCGTAAAGATGGTTTAGGTGTAACACAATTATCATCAAGGCCCCATACAAAGTTTTTTTGTAATCGGTGCATATGGGTGTGGATGTATTCTAAAATGTATTCTTGAACTGCTCATCAGATCTTATCTTATAGAGAACTTGAAGTGAATAAGGGTGGGGTGTTGTCATACACCTTACTCAAAAATACCCCTCTCCCTATATATCATTTACATTGTACCATATATAGGTTCCCATATTGGCCTTAAAGGTCGGGTTAGTGTATTTTCATTGCAAAAGCAAGGGATGTATGTATGTACATAAACGAACACTTCGGTGTCTGCGCCGAGACTGAGCAGAGATCTAGGGGACCAGGTACCTCTTATATACCGAGATATAAATAGACCACCTTTGGGCTGAAAGTTTAAACCAATGGGATAAATGCTTTTATCATCATTAGGTACTTGTGAGGAGACAACTCTAACAGGCCTGGGTGATCCAGGAGGTCCAATTTATCGAAGATTTATCATTGCGCTTGTATAATGTAAATGATATAGCCAATACTACAAGTTGTGCTACGGTCACGATGAGGGTGGAGACATTTCAACGCAGTTGACAGCACAATTTCGTTCATCTATTCTCTCCGATTGTTATACATCATGTAAACTAAACCAGGTCTCCCCGCTTGAACGTGCAATAAATTACAATTAAGATCCATTGCCACCTTATAAAACCACAATGAAATTAGGATCAGTTACATGTCTTATGCAAAATCTAGTCTCAAGAAACTTGAAGTGAATGTTACAATTTTGTATTTGAAGGTTGATGTGCAAAGGTATAGCAACAGGATAAAAAAAATGATAGTGCCAATTACAGAATGAAAGAATGCCAGGGTTATTCAGTGGCAAATGCAGTCTTCCGTGAAGATTAATGGGAAGTCCATTTTTAAATTTACAGTTCAGTCCCTGATATGGTATATAGTAATGTGGGAAATTGCAGACAAAAGTGTTCAGCTTTAAATAATAGCAACTTTAAAAAGAACGCATAGTAAATATTCAGAATCAGCCTGTTTATTGTTAAGCCGTAGAATTTGGGAGATTAATTAATATTTAATGATGTGCGTTTAAAAAATAATCTTTTCGTCATTTTCTATACTGAATACTTCCTCATGCAAAAATAAATAAACGCAAGATAATTAAAAATGTATGTAACAAAAAAGAAATGTATGTAACAACTGCAAGAAAATGACAGTGGTGAAAATAACAGATTATTTGACATATTATAGGCCATATACGTATTATATGCACGTGGCACTTGGCGTCATTCACTGCTCTAGAGACCAATGCCCCCAAAAATGGTATAAGAAAAGCCCACTTAAAAAGCTATGAATGTTCTTCTTATTATAAGGTACCACGGTCGTACACACAAGAAAAAGCACAAATCAAGGCGAGCATAGCCATAGAATGAACGAATTTACAAAAGACCAAATATCCAGGTCCATATTGTTCAAACAATTAATTTGATTAAATTAACATGAATTGGTGGAAAAGAATAATTTTACCACACTTAGGAAACAGAAAATCAAATAAAAATGAAGTGATCAAAAAGAGAATAGGGGAGATAACCCGAATATATACATCTGGTAGCTGAAGAGATCAAGATCCAGGCACTAGAAAGAGCGAAAGAGCTGCTCTGAAGATTATAAAGTGTCCCTCCTTCAGCTATAGCTGACACCCGATCAGTTAATCCATGAACCAACTGACGCAAATAGTAATCCTCTACATGGAAGTCAGGCTATTCTGGGATGGAGCAAGGACACTTAGAAAATCAGAATTACATTATACTTTGGCCGAATTGGTTATTCTCAAAAGCGAATAAACGTGTTGGATTCTACAATAAGATCTTGTCACGACTACTTTATCCTCCTTTTATAATCATAGGTAATAATCTGTTCGTGTGACTTGCGAGGGTAATGTAAGTTGAAGAAGCAGCAATGCATAAACAATGGCTATCGATAGGGGAATCCGTCCCATATTAGGAATCCTGTTGTTCAATGACATTACAACCATACAGTTATTTATTTTTCTTAAAAAAACAGTCATACAGTTGTTAATTAAGTCTTTCATTATCACATTATATTATTTCGGACTCTTTTCGATGATGCTAATTGGTAGTCACAAGTAGGGATGCAAAAATAAAATCATTGATAAAAGATCACTGTTCCTAGTTTGATACGTTTTGTTGAGCCCTAGAAGAAGTTGGAGATTCTTATTTTAATTAGGACCAGCTATAAAAGTAATTGCCTTATGATTCGTTCTATCACACCGTCCCCATAAAAAGAAATCCTATGTTTGCCGGAGACGAATCGTTTTGCTTAACTTGACAAGTGATGATAGACCCAAAAAGCTGCTCCAAATACTGTAAATGACAACGATAGAGCCACAACAACAGTTATGTACAGGTGTACAAGGTCGAGAGATCCCATTATGGCTGGAAATTAACCTACAAATGGAAGCAGGACCGCAACAAGGGTAACCTGGTCAGTTGCATGTAATTGACACATGGCTTATCGTTGAACAATAATTGTGCCACTGACCCACAAGCAATGGAAGCCTTATTCTTCCCAACTGTGGTAATGATAGAGACGTAATATGTGAAGAGAAGAAAGTCAACGAGTTACTCGAGCGACCTACATGATTGACGTAATAGCTCGGTTGACCATTTGGTCCAGCGTTAATAGGAATAGACCGAATAGTGTAAATTCAGCCCCAACTAACATAGTAACAGCTATGATTAGTGTATAGCAAAAATTATACCAAGAGGTTTTTTCAAATATGAAATTGAATATAAGTATTCTAGGTAAAGGTTTGTATTACTGATTCTTTTTCAATGTCAGAATTTGTGCCACTGCTCCTGACGTTGTTTATTATTGCTAGTATTTTTTTCATATTGTATAAAAACCATGGTTATATTATATATAATTACCTATACGTTTGTGAGGTACAGGGATAGGTAACCCTTATTGTATTGGATCACAAAGAATCAGCAGAGTTTATTCCATTTCAATAAATAACGGTGTTTAAGTTCAATGCATTCGCGGGTGACTGACTTTACCCTGGGCGGGGAGTGTTTAAGGTATGTTTTAATTGTAATACATCCCCGCACCTACGACTTGTCCTCACATTCAGATTGCTATAGATTGTGTAGCGAATGCAGTTCATTTTTGATGGATTAAACTCAACTTGAAATTTTCTAAGTGCAAAGCCATTTTCTGGGGGCCTATTTTTAAAAATTTAAATGAACCCTTTTAGGCCCCGAAAAATAGGTGTGTTTCCGATTTACTCCCACCCCCAACCCTACCTAGAAAAACCTCCCCATCCAAACAGATTTGACAATGCCTAAATTTTTAGGGGGTGATTTCTTTTTACCGACAAAAGCTAATAAAAGCGGGAAAAAAGATTCTCCTGACCAGGAACTGTTAAAAGACACATTTATCTTGTTTACAAGAACTATTGTTACGAAATCGATCTTTTTTCAGTTCATGAATGATGGTTTTAAAAAAATTATATTTCCAGCTATACAAATCGGAAACACGCCTACTTTTTTGGCCTTATTCTAAGAATGAACATATAAGAGAGTAGAGAGAGAGAGAGAGAATTTACACAAATGCAAGTGGAGAATGGTAACAATGATCGGGTGGGGTTGACAGGATCTAACAAGACGAAAGAAAAAGGAAACCAGGTGAAGGCGTCCATGATCACGTAATTGGTCCCATAGTTTTATTTTAAAAATGTGTTGACGAAAAGGTAATTTATCATAAATTTAAAAAGTTATTTTTACTGAAGGAATGTTTGCTTAATTGTTCTGAGAAGTGTATTGGCATACAAAATGTGGCAAATATCCAGTACAAATGGTAACATCCTTGTTTTAACTCATAAATAACTCATAACTAATATGCATTCCCACCGTTTTCTTAACATATAAATGCAGCATAATAATAAACTTTAGAGGATCATGTTTACATCTCAAGAAAGGCATCATCATGTGTTGGTATTATGAAAGTAACCGCAATCCTTCGCCAATGCTAATTCAGCAAATTATGTTGACACATAATATATAAAAACCACAATTCAGTTGTCTCGTGATAACACATAATAGTGACATCCTGGTTAAATAAAGCCAAGTTTGAACGGCTACGAAAAGAATCGAATAGTTAAACGACTTTGATGTGGGAGACTGGACCATCTGATACAACCCAACTTCTGGCGGCCCGACTACAGTTAACATATGCTTTGCCTTGCGATCAAACGAGCTTCTGGGAAAATCTCACATCATCAAAGCATTGCTTTCTCCTATGTATGCCATATACAGCCTTCAACGTCCAACAAGGCTTCTACGGAAGTCCCAAGGCATGGTGCCAGTGGAGGTGACCACTCGGGCCACCATGGTATAAATGACCATCGAGCACAAGTTTGTGGTCATCCTGTGAGGGGATGGGGGTCAGGCCCGTGGAATTACCTGGACATGCTCCAGGTACTCCAGAGAAGTCCCTGTCAGTTGGTGTGGCTACTGAGAAAAAGCCTTTTGGGAATTAGGGAGTTCAGGGTGCAGAGGGGAGAGGGGAGAAAAAGATGTTCCTCGTCGGCTTTCCAAAGTTGCACCCGGACTTAGAAGAAGCTGAAGGACAGATGAAGGCTGCTCCTTTTTTCACCTCACAACTGACCAATCCTTTAATACACAATGCCTAAACTAGTGGTAAAACTCGACCTAATGAAGAGACCGACTAAAATGTAATGAAAATGTCGGGAGAATTCGATTAAAACTGGTTTAATTGATTTCGGATAATGTGTGGTATATATAGAGGTCGGGATATGCGCCTCATGTATGTATAGCCATGTATACTCACATCACTATGTACAAAGCGATGGTTTTGTATCAATCTGTACTCCCTTACTCGTGTCCACTCTATGAACTTCAAGAAAAACATGACAGAGCTCATTTAATTTTTAAAAACATGCCCAACTTTGAAAAATAAACTGGATCCAGGCACCGTTATGGTCCACTGATGCCTATCTTTAAGAGGCACGGGCAAATCGCTATAATTTTGCCAAACAGTACATGCGGTCAAGAAAAAGATCCTTTCTAAAAGCTTGTTCTTTATCGAGTACATTGTAACATTCATACAATGATGGCCACTTAAATAGTAAACAATGCAAGAGAGGATGAAATCAAAGACATCTAAGTGATGTTCACCTCGTATCAGCATAGCTACAGGTAAGCGAATATCCTTGCTGATCGGATTATCTTAATATGAGTAACACTATTTGTAAACATTAAACTTTATTCATTTCTTTTTTTAATGGTCCACTAGTTCAATATATAATATTATATTTTCTTTAGGCGTATAGATTTCAGTCTATCAGGACTGGGATGCAGAACAAAGATCAAAGAGGGAAAAATGAATTATCATAATTTAACATCCATTTCCACAAATGGACAACAATTACATGAATGCAAAAAAAATCCAAATAATGTGATACATAACACTATTTAATTATCTTTAATAGCAAAAATCAATATCTAACGTAGATTGATTCGTGACGATGGAAGACAAAACCAGGAACTGTAAATACATATTAAAAGGGAACAAATGGAAATCCGACAGTTAGTTGTTAGAAACCCTTTAATGTTAACACTACATCCTATAGATGAGAGGGAGGAAACAATAAAATTGTGAAATTAAGCAGTTTGCATTAACAGTTAAAACAGAGATGGTCCACGTGAGGCTCTGTCCTATTGACGCCCCATGCCGTCGGAAAATCGTATTCATGGAATCAAAGGATATCCTTGCATATCCTCAAAAAGCAAAACAAACAACAACTATTAGAAGTACGGTATCAAATTGAAAGAAACGGAATCAGTCGCAAGTTTAAGCCCAAACTTTTAACTCCGTGTGAGTGAAAAGGGGATTCCCCTTTTTCCCCTGACAGTTTTACGAGCCTCTCGGCAGAAAATCGTGGTCGCTGGGTATCTGATAATGACTTAAACTTGTGACCCGGTTCCTTTGATTTTCCTGAGAATAGAAAGCTGGCCAGAGACATTCAAGACAGCTCTCGCACTGGTGTTACACCCAAGACTGTAACTGGAGTTACAGATGTACAAGATGGCCACTGGCTAGGTTCAGTCAGTATAGAAAATGTTGGATTTTGACTGTTAAAGGGTATTTTCTGACTGTCATGTATTGTGTGAGATGCTAATGGGCGAACTAAATAATGAGGATAATTTCTAAAATATATCAAGATAAAATTTTTGTGTAATAATGCCAGGGTTTCGTCATTTGATTCCTGCCCAACATGGTTTTTTTTCCTTTTTTATTGAGTTTGGTCGAGTGGGCCAAAAAGAGTGCCCAGTCTAGGCCCAAAGTTGAGTGAGTCCCTTCAAACGAAGGGAAAGCTCTCGCCTTAAACTGCAAAGTGGAGTAATATTACTCTAAGATCCTACATATAATTATTAGCCTACACCAGTTATTATAATAAACTGTCACGGTAGTGCACCACAGATTCTCACCTGTACATGTGCAGTTACATTCTTTTGATTCAGGTCCAAACTATCCTTAAACCTAGTAAACCTTCTAAGTTAATACAATCCTTCCCATTATGTTGGTTTCAAAACAACTAGAAAATGAGTATTTTACAAATAACATCACCAACCCTCGACAGCTGATAACAACAGCACATATTAGGAGGTAACATAATCTACCACTGACATTCCAACAAAACCACAATGACCATCGGCGCCCCCTAAGTCATAAATCCTGCCTACACTGGAAGAGTCTCATATTCGGGTAGTTGGGGATGCGAGTAAGACTGGAATATTGATCTGTCTACTTGTAGGCTACATTTAGAAATATTTATTTTATGTTTTAGCAAGATGTGTGAGTTCCTCCTATCAGCGAAAGATTGGATGGTGTATGTAGACGAGTATAAACTGTTGCCCCAAACACCCAGCATGATCAATATCAATATATCATTTTCCTTCAGACATATATATTCTCAGTTTTAAATACTCTACATGTTTAATATTCAGTTACTTATGTTACATATTCTATACTTCCATATATTGTAGAGTGGGAAGTGAATAATCATAACACTTATTTAAAAAATCATAACACTTATACGGATAATAACGTCATATTCTATATCATATATCCTAAATACAGTTTTTCTTGTTGAAAAAAGGCCCCAAATCACTTTCTAATCAGTTTTTAATTGACACTAAGACAGAAAAGCAAAGTCGAAAATTCTGAAAATTTCGAGAAAAAGCCAAGAATTTAAGAAAAACCGAAGAAATGTCAAATTGTTTTTCTTTTTTTTTCAGCAGCTATGACCTCTTCTATTCTACCAACGAGTATACTTCATTTAAGACTCGTTGATTCTACCGACGAATGAAAAAATTCAGAAAAATAGTTCTTGGTCGATTTAGCTGGGTCTGGCTCCAATCAATGGAAATAAAAAGTTGGTGGATTATCATATAAGAGACACGGGAAGTTCCCTCTTGCTTCCCTCTCAGACTAAAAAAGCCAACAAACCCCAGCCACCGCTCACTTTCGCCTACAATAAGAACACGTGGCCTAATCCAGATGAACAAGTGAAGTTTATAGAAGCATGGTTGTAATGGACAGATTGTCAGGGTATTGTGCAATGTCAGGGACAGTCCAATACATCACCGCGGTGTATGGTATCTAATGATGACAATTAAGCCTGAAATGCTAAACTTCCCCTATACCTGTTATCACACTAAACATATGTGGAAGGAATAAACACGTGGAATACCTTTCCGAAAGGAAAACATTTATAAATCACGATCGATGTGGATTTGAATTAAATTCAAACTATGCTAAATATAGAAACAAGCAGTTGTTGACAAACATGGATTCTGTAAAAGTCGTTTACAAGTATGATTACCTCATATACACAATCCCTTCATATAGAATTAAAATACTCAATTGCATGATTTCACCCAAGTTATAACCACTAAATTAGTATCTCAGAATAACAATAAATCCCCAATTCGAGGGTTATAAACAATTAAGTGTACGTATCATCTATCAGGGGAAAACTTCTTTAAAATGTCATATTGTTCTAGAAATTCTGGTCCGGGATTCCATCTTAATGAAATACGAGTATAGGAGTTGGGGATTGCACATTGTCATTGCACAGCGAAATAAATGACAACTGAAAAAACCCAATAAATTCCTCTTGAACGTGTGTGCATGTATTGAATAATGAAGTAAATAATGAAGTAAATAAAAAAAATGAACACATTCTTTCTCATTTTGGAGGCGGCCATATATAGAAAGAAGCTTTATTTTCTTCCCGGTGTGAATGGTGAATGTTAAGTCCCAGGGACGGAAGTGGGATTCGTGGAGGTGAGGGTGGTGTGTGCAGGGTGGGGGGCTAGTGGGTTCGTGAAGGGGAAGGAAAAGCCTTGATGAATATGAATACGGTCTGTCAAAAACACCCGCGGTTCCTATTGGTCGAAGCTAGCGAAAGATCAACTACTGGCGGTAGTGAAACTTGGGGAGGATATTCTCCTCCCCCACATCGGGACCTCCCCTTCCCGCCAGCCACCCACTTGATAACGATAGGAAGCGCGAGAATGTCCAATGTGTTCTGGTATCTTTCTCTCTTTCCCCTTACTCCCGCTACTACACGCGCCTCCACTCCACGTGGTTTTCTGTGGGGCAGTCTTCTGACTCATTCATTCACAAACACGCGTGGTTATGCTCCCTATATAACACGGCTGACAGAGAGCAAGGGAGTACAGTTTGTCAACACTCACTGGCACAGGCAGATATCCTCAATGGTCCCGCGCCTCCTCCTCCTCCTTCATCTCCATATACCAACAGGTGGAGAAGGAACAATTTGGATCTGACGTGGGCTTTTAATATACATCCAGTCGTTGGATTTAAAATTCAACATTCATCGGCTGCATATGGACTTATCATGGTATAATATACCAGCACACAAGTTTGCAGAAGTTTCTTCAACTTGTGCCCATGGTTTTATGGGCACTGCAGTCTGAAGAACAGAACAATTCGTGTTATGCAATATCCCATGGATTTCACAATCAGTGAAATTTTGGATTGTAGTGGGTATGGATGGATCGAGAGGAGCGCTTTCAGCAGTGCGACCGACACCTGGGATTTCCCCGGATATCACGAGGGACTAACTGGTATACTTATTGAGAGAGAATCTGAAGATAACGTCAGTTGGTGAGAGGTGACCGTGGAATACACACCGTGGATCTGAGACAGAGAGAGGGAGAGAGCTCAAGCGAGACTAGCAGTGATTTACCAAATGGGAGAAGAGCGGGACCTAGGTAGGTTCAGGATTGCAATACATATGGGATACATGGGGGCTTTACTTACTCCAGACTTCTCTGAACTGGGCACTCGATTTTAAGACTTTAACTATTTGCAAATAACTTTCATACAAATTCTATTTTACCGTGCATTGACTTGATATTCACAAAGATTACTTTTCAGTTGATATAATACTTCAATCGTAATACAATTAATGGTCCTTGTTTATTCACGTTTTTGCACCTCTAGCCAGGGTGTCTTGCAACAATGGCTGTGAACAAACAAGGGCAATATCAAAAGAATACAAAAGCTTTCTGGAACAATGAAAACAAGAAACTGATTAATTACTTCTTTGCATGAGAATTTCCACCGCTAGCCAGGGTGCCTGATTAATTGGCTTCATGCAAAGAAGTATTTTTTTCAAGAAGTATATCTAAAGAACTCAAATTGATAACTGATAACTGAATATCAAAGGAATAATGGACATTTGGTGCAACTTTTGGGGGTGGGTGGGGGGAGTCACTTTTATCGCACACATATATTCCATCTCTAGCCAGGATGACTCGAACAATTGGCTGTGTGCAATAAAGGTGCCCCTAAAATTGTGAGACCACTTTTCCGTAAGAGATGCAAAAGTAATTTCTGAAATTCTTCACAACAACAAAAAAGATTTATCTTTGAGTGACCTTGCTCTGCATATTGATTTCACTCCTGGCCAGGGTGACTGGAAACAATGGCCATGCAAAGCAAGGTACATAATAGCTGAAGGCTATGGATAACTATCAGAGCTGGATCACACAGACGAACTCCCCACATCACATGACTATTAGTATTACAACTAAGTCTGGTATTGCAACATGTAGACTTCTCTGTGCAATATTCCCACCTCTAGCCAAGGTGACTTGAACAAGCATGGCTTGCACAAAGAACTCTGCAGCAACTACCTTTATCAATGAACATATTTAATCTGGATTTTCAAAATTCCATAAGATCCATCGTCACGAAAAGAAAACTTAAGACTTTGAAAATGATAAATCACGTTCCATTTGCAAATAGTACGCACCCTTGGCCAGGGTGGTTCAAAACGCAGGCCTTGCAAATGGAAGGTGTTCTTTTTTTCACCTTGCATGGCACATTAATATAAAACATTTCTTATACGACATGGGATAGAGCCCATAGCTATTTCTGGCGCCCAAAAGTTTATAGTCGTGACAGAATATACTTGATGTTGAAAGGGAGAGCGATAGATGCAGCAAGAGAAAACTTTACATTTCTTACACGACCTGCACGTATATAGGATCTTAAAGTAATAGGGTCAAGATTTAAATATGCAAATCATAACACTGGTCAGAATGCGAGACCCAAATTCGCTGAACTGGAACAACATAATTCATATAATCAATTTTAGTACCCATAACTTTATATTTTAACAAATTAACATTAATACCTAGCACAAGCTCTGCGAGTATAGCACATAGCGAGTCTGGGACTTCAACGCAGGCACGTTTTCCAGCATGTTCCACCCATCCCATTGGTAGTGAACGGGACATTGTTACAGGTTATCCCAAATCCAGGTGTGGCAAGCTTACATGCATGCTCCGAGCGATAGGTCCAGTAAGACAAGGGACATCACACGGTAAAAAAGCTAAATCCGCAATGTGTTAATGTCTATCAGTCACTGACTTGAATAGTGTTGGGGCTTTACCACCTTTGGGCAGATATTAAATAGATTAATAACCTCCATTTCGGACCTGTGTGTGCACTCTTTGATGCACAAAGTCGTGCACCAGCAGCCCCTCAATGTCAGTCATTAAGTCTTTAATTAACAATGGGAGAAGCTTTAAAAACAATGGGAGAAGGTAAGTGCATTGTAAGTAACTCAGTAGCAGATATTGCATCACCATGTTTTGTCCGTACAATGGAATATTTCAGAGTTAGTCGGGGGATGGGTCGTCAAGGGGATTGCTATCAATAAGTATGATGCATTCGAGCTCAAATATGTAAACTTACAAAGTTCCATAACTCTATATAAAGCACTGGTCATAGAAGTCACTTCATTTATCATTAATAACTTCAGTATCACACGATTCCCTAAATTAATTATACTCAATTTAGAAAGAGACTTCACGATCTTGCCTTGAATAGACCTTGATCACTTGCCAGCTGGCTGAGAGGGATGGGAGGCTTATGTTATTACACTCCTGACAACTTTTGTTTTGGTTATCTCCACAACAAAATGAATGCACCACCAAGAGCATGGCACTCAAGCCATTATCAAGCATCAAGGCAGAGATTTATTAAGTTCAAATCACGATCTCACGTCAGGACCCAATAGTGCATATATACTTTGAGAGATCCGAATGAGCCAGATAAAATTACCCATTAATTTAAACCATCAGCGTCCAAACGATATACACAATACACACAGTTTAGATAAAGAAAACACAGGAACGACGCAATTAGTGGTTTTGTGTATTGCACCAACTCTAGGCATGTGTGAGCGGGTGTCGCTTGTAGGTAAAACCATTCATGTCGTAAGATAAGGCACAGTGAAGTGCGAATATACACACATACCCACGAGTCCCGTGGAGCACAGAAATATATCACAAGTTCATGTTATTATATTACAACCAAAGAACGGTTGTGGAAATATGAAATCATTCACAAAGTTAGGTTTTCCCCTTTATATGCTAGCGGCATTTTAGATTAAAATATTATAACCATAATCTGTCTTCACAAAGGGGGAGCTCAATTATGATGTTAAACCACAGCGTGGGTGGGCGTAGATTAAAAAGGATATAAATTTTACTTAATCAGTGTGGATTGTAGGGCTATGGGACCAAATAACCATATGTATATGGAGGGGGAAAAACATTCAAGTGGTTAAAGATTAAAAATGCACCCAAGAACTAAACTTTTAACTTTCTTGGCTAAGACTACTCCGAGGTGAAAGACAGGAGGAGATGGGGGGCATCCCCTGCTGGTAATTTAACCATTGTTTGGTGGGGAAGGCGAGCGGATGCGTAGGCTGAACAGCCGTTAAGGCGATTGTCAGGCAATACACACCAGGTAATGGCCCTCCGCTGGTGGCAAGGTACGGAGCATGGGAGGTGATTGTTTGACGGCATTCCTGTGGTCACCTTTGAAGTTGATCTTAATCTGCTGGAGATATATATGTCCAGTGCATATATATTAGCTCCATGGTAACAAAGGCTCTCCATGCCACACACATACATGTGCGGGCTACAGTTGGTGAGCACATAGACACTTGTCCACCCTCCGCCTATCACCAACACTGGTAGTAGGAGGGCTTGATCCTGCCCACTGCCTCCCACACACTCCAACATCAGATCCACAACAGCGGCAGATAAGAAGGACCGAAAACAACCGGAAATCTCGTTAAACTTTCCGGCTCGGTGCATATTTGATATATGCTATTCGATCGAGGTATCCGGGGGATTATATGCCAAATCCAGATCGTGTCAAATTAAAATAACAATTGTTAGCATAAAAAACAAGCACCTGGTTAACCTAGGATACACAGTTTAGTACTATACGATTGAAGTGTCTCGGAGTACAATTAATTAATTAATTAGCAATATCCTGGAGATATCAATTCGGCGGCATTGCTTTTACAGCTCAAACTCTTCGCAAAATCAAAGTAGTTCCGTAACGCGGAGGGGATGATTTGGCACATTTACAAATCCGCAGATCATTAATCATGAGAATCTTGATGTAATTATGCTCTTTTATCGGTGCCAAAAGCGAAACTCAATGTTGTTTGCCGCGGGCATAATTGATATAGTTGTGCCTGTCAATAAAACCTCACAGACAGGCCATGCAGCTCACGAGCCTCAGGTGGGAAGGCTGTCTGTGTGTTGGTACGGGGTATATTAACCCTCCATGCACTGAGCACAATGAGCACACAACTGGAGGTGGAATAATAGCACGGTCCCTCAGTGAACAAGGCTAGTGTTGCTACCACTGGTTCTCAAACAGCATGGATTCAGGATGTACTATACCGCTCACCTGGAAATCCAGAGATCCGGGAAATCCCTTTATGAAGCATGACTTCCTATCTATCTAATACATTCATTGATGGTGACCAATAGATTAAAAAGTATCCAAATTTTAAAATTTAGCATTTAAAATTAAAAAATCAAAAAATTATTCAAAACAGAGTACCCGACATATTTTAAGTTATAAGTTATAAGTTATAAGTTATAAGTTATTTTGCATAATCGTTAGAGTATATATATATGCCGGGATATTAAGGATCGAAAGTGTTTTCCACTAAGATGAAAGCCTGGCAGAGCTGGGTCATATGAGCAGTTGGATATTGATGATCCAGTAGGCTGGGAAAGCACATGACTGGTATAATACTACACATATGTGTATGACATGATAGAAAGATGCTAGAGAACAAGGGTGGGGTGATGCCGCACACAGGGAGGCAGCCAGTCACGCCATGCTCTGGCGACCATGCTGGGGGTAATCCCTTGCTGACTTGTCCTCCACTGTACACTCAGGGAAAGCCTCAATATTGGCCTTCATTACTAATAACAAACACTCAAAGAATTGTATGAGATCAGTTAAGGCGATACCTGACCATTTCATCTTTTTATACAAGCATTTTCATTGTAGTGTATTGGATGCGTGCAATAGGGAAGACTGGTTGGGAAGCGGAAAGCAATGGGTTATTCCCGCAACCCCTGCTGCAGAATATTCAGAATATTCACTTCTCTATGACTATGGCATTTCCACACAATGTGGATGATATAAGGCTTATTTCATAAAAAAAAAAGCGCTTGCTCCTTTGAGAGAGAGTGTTTCGACTTCTTAAAAATCGTGACATCAATGGGCGTAACCATTATAATTAGTCGGGAAGGCTGAAGTGTTTTAAATAAAATACCTTCCCGGGAAATTATTTCATCGAATTTCATGACTTTTGTACCAGTGGTAACCTGTGTAGAGAACCTTATGATCTTCTGACACTCTTTCTCTTTTTTTCCAGACTCTGTCCTCCCCAGACCATTTCCATTCCTTCGCAGATGATTAACCATTTACAAGCTAAAGCTAACATGTAGCCATGTACATAGCATAGCCATAGTTTTAACTGATAATTAGCCATGTCATAGATACACTCGCATAATTTCATCAATGAGTCATGGATAAGTCTTTGATCATAGCTATGACTATTTACCGTTACGACAGTTACTGATATTGGTTGATATATACCAGTATGGTTCCGATATTGCGCCAAGGTCAATCGGATGCTATTGATGTTTAAGTTTGATATACTCTTTTTGCGATGCTTTGTATCTGTCTTGTGAGCATCAGTGGCATTTAATCTCATTGTTTACCATGATGAATCACAAGTCAATCAGATAATGACATAATATGCCATCCTTAATATTTCGCTTCATGATATGCCTTTTTTTAAATAAGTATATTTTTTAAGCTTCTGCACTTTGCTTTAGAATTAGAATTTAAATCGGTTAAGGCTTGCTTCTATCGCTAAGACGGTGCTTAGGAAACTATTGCATACTCTTAACAGTAAGGTTTTACAGAGCATGTTATACCTGCACAATGACAAGGAATGTTGGGCATGAATCATACCATATAAAAACTAACATCGCTACAAGTGGTAAGGGGAGGAAGAATACCATCGACAAACATATCCAGATTTTTTCAAACAACTTTCAATATTTTCAGACTAAGGGTTGTAACGTGACGAATCCATGCACATAGCTACGGGTTTTTTAATGCCCTATAAATGCTCGTCTCCAACACAAATAAAACTTGTAGTCATACGGCCATATTTCGCCTCTGACTCAACCATTATTTTCATGTCTTTCAGGTGACCACGTCCATGGATGACAGGGTGGTATGGTGCGGCGGGGCTGGCGACAGTTGATGATCACCGACCAATTGATTCTCTGCCGAGTCGCCCCTCATCAAACAGATGTGAGGACCCATGAGTAACCAGTCGGGGACGCTAGGATCTGACCACACCTGGACATGGACCGTGCTTCAACCACCTGTTGTTGCTGAGCAGCGTTCAGTGGTCACCTTTCTACTGCCGCGCCCCTCCTCCTCCTCCCCCTCTTTCGGAACGGTTGAACCTGTCGTGGGCTCCACCTCATGTCAGAGAAAGGTGTGTGTGTGTGGGGGGGGGGGGGGGGGGGGGCGTGTGTGTGGGGGGGGGGGGGTGAAGGGAGAGGGGGAGGAGGAGAAAGAGATAGAGGGAGGTACCGCCGACTAACAATCAACAACCCCACACGTTGGTGTTCTTCTACTTGGCTGAAATTCCTTTCTGCCACAACCCAACAACGGTTTCACCTGCATGCCGAGAAGATGGAAGAGGGCCGACAAAGTCGACATGTCTCAGCAGGACAAGACCAACAAGTCTGACATCATCACCACCGGAAATCGCCTCTCTCACCCTCTTTGGGCCACACACATCCTGTGATGATTGGCACAGAGGGAATCCACCATATTTGACATATCAATCAAGGGTACTTAGTGATAAAGGCCCACCCTGAAGAGCAGGGCCTCTGATACCTGATAATTACTAATCAATATGATTAGTCAACTCGCCCAAGTATTGGTGCTTGATACTACCAACGAGCCTTTAAGTCTGGTTGTTCCTAGATTGATTTTTCTTTCTAATATAAAGAATTTTGTTGAAATTTTCTATAAGTGAGTTATAAACTAGTCAGATTAGCTGTGATAGTTTACACATACCGTACATTCCATCTAATTCATTTTGTGATATTTCATTTGCAAATTTGACTTAAGTCATACTGCAAGATGTTTGATTCATTTGATCTCAAGATACTGATCTCAAACATATTTTATTTCGATGTTTATTCCCTGTTAAGGATAGTTTACAAAATTTAATATTTTTACATTATTTTTTTATATCATTTATTTACATTTATTTTACTGATTTTTTAAAAGTATTTGGTGAATGGTTATAAGTGAGTTAAACTATAGTCAGATTTTAGCTGTCACATTCTACAAATCTAATTTTGTGATATTTCATTTGCAAATTTGATTTAAGTCATACTGAAATGAAGTTTGTTACATTGTGCTGCAAAATGTTTCATTTATTTGATCTCAAAATACTGATCTCATACATATTTTATTTCTATGTTTATTCCGTATTAACTATAGTTTACAAAAGTTAATATTTTTACATTCTTTATATATTATTTTTGTACATTCATTTTACTGATTTTGGAATCTCCTCCAATTATTTAATCAATTTCTTACACTCACTATCTTTACAAGTTTATATATTTTTACGGATTTTCTTGAATGTCGTCCAAAATTATACTCTAGATTTGTTGTTTTGATACGTGTTCAACCTTACAAAATTGAACTTCTTACTGATACCAAACACTTTGTAAAAAGTTTATGAGAGGGGCCTATTAGCACAGTTAATTAAATAAGAGTTCATTTCTAATAGCAAATTTTCCTTACAATACTATAATATAGATATTCTAGTATAAAGTGTATTCATATATTTGAAGACCTATGCCGTGTAACATGTACATTACATACTGTTAAATACTTAAATGTGTGGTTCCTTATATGTATACAGTTATAAATGTGTGTGAGTGAGATGATGAAAGATATTCATTTGAATTGTTATGTAATACTGGTCCAGGGCATATTGTGTACCACTCTGGGCCAACGTATGCGACATAATCTAACTATCAACTAGTCTAGTCAGTTCAAGAACAATGGGTACATCTATTGCATCCCTTGGACCCTCGGAAGTTTCCAGGATATCCATATTGAAATTGCAACATTGATAAACCAGACATCCATGCACCTGTATCCATGCTCAACACCAGACATCATGAGATGTATGTCCCGAAAGTCATTTAAACTTCGGGTCTGTCTTTTTAAATCTTGATTACCTTGATAAAATGTGCTAATATTTTTAATAAAAAGATTTAAAAATCAATTTAAGAGTATTGTAATTTTGTAAGCATGCTATGCGATATAAATGTAATAGTTAATATATGATTATGACATGTCGCATGGCCCGGGGAAACCATCGAAACGATAAGGCCCTGGACCAGTGACCCAAACTATCCCTGCCCTCTGTATCCGGACCACTATAAAAAAAAGTATTTGTGTTTCATAATCTCTTGTTCGTAGCATTGTCTGATCTGGAATGTCTTAAACCAAGAACTGATAGGCTGATTACTGGTATTGTATTACTGGTGTTACATTCCATTGACTTTCTTTCTGATCATGCAGGTAGATTTTAGCATAACAAGGAAGGCATCCTTTCACAAGGCAATTAAGTTTGGTATATCAAGTGAAGGCTATTTCCACTGTAAACATCTGGTAGACAACATTCTTAGAATAATTCCAATTAGCAGCAGAATGTATATTAACTTCAGCTTGAGCATAGTCGATCCTTTGTGTGATCAAAGATTGCAATGAATACGTAGCAGAATGTATATTAAGCTCAGCTCGAGGTGGTTAACAAAGTCAATCCTTTGTGTGATCAAAGGAGACCATCGTGCCACCCAGATGGTGTATTTCAGACCTAGTAGCACCTGTCCAGTTTACCTTTACGATCATAAAACCACCCACGTACTAGACAGCCTGGTTGCCACACTGAAAAGGCAGTCCCACCATTGCCCATACCTGTGGTCAAACTCAGCTCCTCAGATCAAAGCGCCCTGTTGGTCATTGTCCAGATAACTACCGCCTTCAGATGGCTCAATAGCCTGTGATCTGCCAACCTGAGTATATAAAACATTTCAATGTGATAACCATTGAGATTAACTTGGAGCTGGCGTGGGATGTGACAGCTGATAATTATTACAAAATCGTATCCGATTACCACACATCGGGTGTTTAAATGTTTCCATGCTCTGAATCTTTCCATACAAGTCGATCATAGAGAGAACAATAGGGGAAGAGACCTTGGATATTGCTCTAGTATGGCATTGAAAGACAATGTCAAATATAGATACGGCTATCTATATCAAAGGGGTCGCGAGAGCAAGGTGAAGAGCACTGAACCTCCATGAGCATATTAATAACCACTACTTGTATAGATGTGTCCAATATTTGGCAATGTATTTCACCTAAAATTATATCATTCTTTTCTATATCCACAAAACTTGGCACGCATTGCAAATTAGCATTGATATAAATGACTTCTGGGAACGTGAATGCGTGCGGGAATGGACATCCTCGTGATTTCCCAGAAGTTTCTTTAACATAGAGATATTTTAGCTCGAGTCTTGCCATTGTCAAAGTGAAACCTTTCCTTGAATGAGTAATACTTGTTATGTATTTCAGGACAAGGAAGTGCCATATATCTTTTGCAGATGCACATAAAAAACATGTTGAAAATGGGCAAAATTCAGCTGTGGATACAGCTAAATGGCTGATCATATGAAACAATACTAGTTCCTATTTGTATATTCTTGGGAAAATTTCAATATTGGAATTCTATGATCGGTGAGACATTCATGGAAAAATACATAGTAACAAGTAACATTGAAAGACAATGTCAAATATAGATACCGGTATTTCGAAAACATTAATCTAAAAATAATTCCTTGATTTGACCATTTTGTTGGGAAGTGTGTGTGTGTGGGGGGGGGGGGGGGCGCTTTTTTTCTCCAACAGGCACAAAATGTCTACCAGAAAGCTTTTTATAGGAGCCGTTTCAAACATACTGCAACAGGTCGATTCCAATGTGACTTTTTAAAAAATACCTGATCTTTAGATTAAGCGTATATTGCAAAATCACCGCTTTTAATTGTATTCAGTACAGTTCTAACCCAATTTCATTTTGAAATGCAGAATCTGGACAAAAATTGGGAATTCGATTGTTTTAGTTATGCTGAAAGAATGCTGCTATTTTTCACACATGAAACATGGCAATTGAAATAACTGGGAGGAAGCTAGAAAGCTGAAATTGCCCCACCCGATCAGAGTCTGGCACATACGCCCTATTTGATAAAAAGGGGGAGGTGTGCGTAGATAATAAAACAAAGCATAGCACACATAGTTCAGAGCCTCATCATAGCAACATTGTCGCACTTGGTGCTAAAGCTGATGTCAAGTGTTTACGGAGGCATCAACTCACTACTGGGGTAATTGACGCAACCCATGAAGAGGCTTTGCAGAGTCCGCGGTTGGGTTTATGGTAGATCTGTATGCAAGCACCCTCCAGCAATATATTGAGCTGATGTGAATAAGTAAAATATGCTAAGTGTGGCAAGCCGGAATGTTATAAAAGCCCAGCAAAGCAGACCCGGAATGGAATGCTCCACATTCCACATTCCTCTCTGGGTGACACCTGCGTCTCCAGACGCGAACCCTCGAGATTCTGTTCAAGGAGGGGGATCACAATCCAGAATTCTCTGTGTTGTCTGTTTAATGTACCTCCTTGTGCAAGGTTCCCAGTACAAGATCCCAACTCTGAGATCCTGGTATAGCAGTGACACGAAGACACTTCGTAATTGCTGAGCCTCCTGCTATTATGTAATTAATTCAGGTACAGCCATAATTTAGTGAAAGTCAAGACATACCCAACCGGCCCGTTTAAATCGGCGGGATTTTTTTAAAAGTGTGGAGTCGACTTTTAAATACAAACTAAATTGACCACTCGGTCAAGGCTTGATTAATCGTCGGAGGGAGAAGGTATACTAGAACAAAGAATTTGATGTCCTTTTATTTCACCAGATATAACTATTAAAATTATTCTGAATGTGTAGCTTGCAACTGAACACACTAAGAAACTGGAGGCTGCAATTTTAAAACTTTGGGAGTGAGCCTTGAGTTAACCCTCAAATGCTTGGTCACAAATTATCGACTTGCAGGCATTTCCATCCAAATACATATATATGACATTTACTAATAGAATGAAATAGATATCAGCATGTTAGCATTTAATAAACTAGTAGCGTAGCGGTATTCCCTTTGGATTGACATATTTTTAATTACTTTTATATTTCGGTAAGTGACCCATGGCAGTTAATTACATGTCTTAGAATAATGTAATTAAAGTTACCTTTCTAGATCAGAGAACAACACATTGCGCGGATTGAAATCACAGTGTGAACTCTATAGGCGATGGATAGCGATCGCAGGGGTAGACAAAGACTGCCCTGGTAATAACTAATTAAGTACATGTATTAGATTGTGTGTTTAATATACAGCCACTTAACACCAATCGCGCACACTGAGTGGGTGCGAAAGTGAGTAGGTGTGAAGGAGGTCTTGAGCCGGTCTCGTCTGGAACGTGCGACATGCAGGCATGTTCAGGGTGGCGAGTCGGTCTGGTCGCGGCTGAGTAGCGATGGACCTTTGTTCTCGCTTCACCTTGAGTAAGCGATCAAAGGTGCCAACTACTCACGCTGCTCACCGGGCGGACATATATAAGCGAAGTCCTCATCGACTCAGCCAACATACCACTGAAGCACAGCAATCGGTGAACATCCTCCTGGAACGAGCATAATGCCTATCTGCTGTTCACATCACATACCATGAAGACACAAGAGGTGGATGGTATGTTCTTTTGTTTCTTAGGTTTAAGCATAGAGAATCTATCTAGGGACGAGAAGCATTTGTCATCATTTGCCGGTATATTCAAATTTCTTTAATTTGACGGTGACCCTGAGGTTTATCTTTTCACAGCTGGCCCCTGTGGTTCTATGACGGCCAAACCTCACGGAAATCTAAAATTTACTTTTTTCTAAATTGACTAAAACATAAATTCATCCGATCACTGGATACTCGCCTCATCAATATTATGATATATTCTCGAATTAACTGGGTATGGGCTTAGTGCAAAGGTATCGGTTGTAGAAATTACAATGCTGTACGGTATTAGTTCTCTTTTCTACTTGACATGCTAAACATTTTATCTCAATACACATACAATCATTTGATAGTAAGTGTGGGAACGGAAGCTGAGCTCAGATTTACGACCAGTGATTGTTGACTGATGTGTATTGAAGCGTTAATTTTCATCGGCACCGTCCACCTACTGTCTCCTCAGCAACTGAAGCTAGACATTCAAAAGTTGAACATGCCCGAACATGTATTGGACTGTCCTACTGACAAGTGCATTCCAGATGCCGAGGTCATCAGATAAAATACCTGAAAGGCCCCTCTTATGCAAATGAGCATCCGCCGATGTAGATCTATATTGGGACAGGTGTCTGGAGACTGAGAATCTTGAGGACAAGCCTGGACTTGTCCGCTATCAGAATCTCCGAGATACTCTTTGTGAAATTATTTCCAACCATTATCTTAATATTGTAATCATAGTTAAGTTGTGTAGTTATATATTATACTGGTACTATTTATAGGCGGTAGGAAGTGTTTTCTCACAAAATTAAAAACGTTTGAAATCAGAATATAAAATTATCAATTTGATCCTTAGTTTGCGTGGGAAATGACCGTCAATTCAGAAACAAAGTTTGTGATGGTCAGTTCTTGTACAGAGCCAGACATTCCTATATATATACGTATAAGCTTTAATCTTCGCAACTTTGGGGGACTCCAGATACCAAATACATGTACCGGTATCAAATTTCGGAAGTAGTGTACTTCCGCCAGCCTTAGGTAGATCTAAGGCCTGAAATACATGTCACCAATTCCTTGTACTGTACAATTAGAGATAGAGCGGGAAAAGTGGATGTTTTTTTCTTTATCCTCGGGAATCAGCCCTCCTAGTGATATAAGCTACATTAATTTTCACAGTTATGAGGATAAAAGAGGAGCATTTAGGAAATCATGTCGCTCAAATTGGCTCGTTCAAATATGAATTACCACAGCATCCGTTTTTCGCTGAAGACAGGAAACTTGCCATAAAGGGAAATTCGGAGGATCGTGGTGAGGGCATATCCCCACAATAGCATGGATTACTCAACCTGACCCAAGAGTCAAGACGTTAAACATGTCACGGCAACCTACTTTTCAGTGGAAATGTGGGTCAATTCTAGGTCAGATATGGAGGACAGTATTTCACGTAAACGCGTGGAATATCTGATATTTTTTTATCGGAACTATACAGCTTGATTGAATCGTTAAAACTTTAAAGGACACAATGTCACAAAGGTAAATTCAACGACTATAGAGTAGCCTATAGTATAGTTAAGTTAGTATATACGTCAACAGTCAACAAGAAACGGTAGGCCTACATGATTTCCATGAACATGTTTATTTCATGTGAAAGACAGATACTCCCGCAAACAAATCGTGGGTTGTCATAAGAGAATGTTCATGAAGAAATAGCATTAATTCCCTTTCCAGTTCACTTGTCAAGCTAGAACCAGTTCCGTTCTGAAGCCTAGTAGGCTACTACTGTCAACAATCACAACACTCAACAGAATATCGCTTGAACTGGCAAGGCTTGGGTAGGCCTACATGTCGAAAAATGAAAGTCATTTCTAATCAGACAAATGCTTACCAAAAGCAGCAACCATTACGGCTATTTGTAATCCTCACACTGAAGTCATCATAATGAATCTCAAGCAATATTCGTCCTTCTGGTGATCAACAATACGCCGTAAATTGTACCGAGAAAAGATTTACTGTCAATCCAAAGCACACGCCTTCCTCTCGGTGCAACTGAAACTGCGCTAGTCCAGTTAGTTTTTTCACGAATATCAATGATCCACGAGATTTGTCAACTCGACGAAAAGTTCAATAGAATCTCAATATCCAGCGATATAGCACCTATGTTCCTATATATCCAATTAGGTTATAGTTTTTTACCTAAACCCCGAAACATACAAAACAAGGAAGCAAGTTTGTGTCACGAATTGCCGCCATATTTGTTTACGGACTGGCCTAGTTTCCCACAATGCAGCACAATCTTTATTACATCAAATGGGATTTTATCAAGATAGTGACATCGAAATGAATGTAAATCAAAATAAATCGGCAATAGTGTAGATACGCTTGAATTTGTCTATTTCCCTTGCGATTATAAACACAACAGTCTTGTCGCGCGCTGTGATTGGTCGGTAATGGGAATATTCTATTCTTAAAATAGCCTGTTCGGGGATTCCCCGGGTTTCCCACAGTGGTGCAATAAACACGGCTAGCTTCATAACACAGATGGTACGGCTCGAATGTTCCAAATACAATGTGAAACCTTCAGAGAGAACAGTCAGTAGTAGCTAACAGTTGATCATTCATGATATCTTGAGGCTAGAATAAGATCCCATTTCACCTGCCTAACGTAGGTACGGTACCGTATGATAACATTTAATATTTAGAGTAATCATTGATACAACATGACAGTTCAACAACGACAAAATCGGCAACGGCCGATGGTGAGAAGGATGAACCGGCGCCAAAGCCTCCAAAGGCAGGGCGGAGGAGGGACAACAACTGCCTCGGACTCTGATTCCTTTGCTTCAGTGTCCGAAGACAAAAATCTATTGCATTTTAACAACCGTTTCTCCAGTAGTCAGCCTCTCCTCTCCCCCAAATACTGGCCTATTATTATCGAGGCAGAGACCAGCATCATCAGGATCACACGACAATCAACCTGTCCCACCTGTTCAACATAAGCAGAGGCGGCGAAGGCGACGGCGACGACGACGGCGACGACGACATGGGCGACAAAACCAACCCCAAGGACATGTGTCTCCAGTGACCATCGTTCTATACGATGACTTCGCCGTCAGAATGGAATCTCTTTCCTTTCAACTGAAATCTCTAGTCAATGATAGAAGTCAAGGCGGCGTTGTCTTCACCGACCTAGACTTGTTCAGGAAGACAATGACCGAGTTAGAGTTATGTGGTGGATCTTACAAGATGCTCTCGGTGCCAAACGCGGGAGGGAGTTCTGTGTTTTCAGAAGTTATGTCATGTGAATTGCTTCACAGGTGTTATGGAGCTCAGTTACTGAAGGTAAGTTGATATTTGTGAATCAGATGGACCATGAAGGAGATCGGGGGAAACGTGGGGTGGGGCAGCACATATATTTATACAAGTATATAAATCAATCATTTTATCAGGATAAAGCATCCGATACAGATGTGCAATCTCGGTTCGGGTTGTGCAACACTCTGCCAGGTTATGGTGACCCTATTTCACAACATAATCGCAATCTATTGAATGTAAGCTGTCGGCTTGATTTACATTTCTTGGCGGACAAAAATGCATGTTCCTCTAGTAATTACTATGTATTTTCAACTTAAATAAGTAACCAAAAGAGTTAATTGGAATGTACCCAAGGTCAATCTATCGCTGCACTCATTCAATACGGTACCATTGTTTGGGAGGGGGCTTTAAAACTGCGAGGCCATGGTATGGCCACAGATAAAAACCAGTCATAATCATTGGAATTCAAACTCAGAGTTTGTTTTGATAACATGCTACTGATATATAATGACATCACACTGACATTATATCATCCCATCAACGTTAAGAATTCAGGCCTCGGCACTGGCAGCGAGACAGTTATGCAAAATATGTTCATATAAACTTTCCACTGACATAGGTGCGCGTATCACTTGGCTCTCGGGGACAATGTTAATCTGACTTCTGCCTGTTATTGTGTGAAGCTTCTTGTTCATAGCTTGCCGAAAACATGTTTTTGTTGATCAATAGTTACAAACATCTTCCATGCGATCCAGAGTGGTAAACAGATAGCCTTTTAATTCAATTTGATGTCACGCAATGTTGGCCCACCTGTATGTAAACATAACGTGTTTTTAATGTCATTGTACTGTAGCAGTCCACCTTTCTAAAAGGCTAAATCTAAGGAGCTGATTAAATTATACAGAGTTCATATTGTGTCAATGTTTTGATTAGTCATATATAAAATGATCGATGGATGGAATCGTGATAAGAGAAGATGTATATATTGTGAAGTGGGAGCATGGGTATTTGCATTGACAGGGGACGCCCCAGGTACCACCTGGTTTCTATATTCGGAGCCTATATATAAGGGCTATGTTTGCTGTCATTCTCTACCAGTGATGCCCCTGACAGCGTGGAGCTTACACCGTGTTCGTACATATATAGAGCCACGTGGGTACTTCAGTAATCCAGTCGTAGCTCGAACGCTATCGAACGAACTAGAAACGTTCACAGTCTCATGAGTTGGTCTGTACGTTAGTTCAGCGCAGAGGGAGCTGAACTATGGATCGTGTCAGACACGTTAATATGGCACTGGCTTGGACTTCATACTTTGACGTTGGCCACACGTCTTTTAGTGAACTGCCGAGCATTTGAAGGAGACTTTCTTCTGCTTTAGGAAGTTAGTCATTCTTTGCTATCCTGGATGCAAGGCAGAATGGTCATCACAGTAGTGAGACATTGGCAATGAGTCAGAACTCTTGCATCTGCCCCTGGAGTAGGAGCTGATGCAGAAGCCAGCTGCTGCTCACCCCACATTGCATCATGATCACGGGATCCTTGGTATTGACTGCTCGGTAAAAGACCACAGCACATGATCAGAGACTAGGTAGCGCCCCACCATCGAAAATATCCAGATTTGTAAGCACATATAACCATGATATCACATTGGGATTGAGTCTTAGCGCATTGTGCAATAGAGTTGACAAAGTGCAGGCAATTTATTCAAAAGTATCTTTCTTGGGTGCATTGTCTTCAGTTTGACCTGATTTGAACAGAATACTAAATACGAATTTGATTTTATTATAGACGGAAATGGAAGTCCAGTACTGGCCAGAAGGAGGGTCCATCACAGACTATACCTGCGAGATGTTCGGGGTTCACCTGGGCGTATCGGTCACCCGTGCAATGAGCTACCGAGATGACTTCACACTGGACCAGGCTACACATTTATTGAACAAGAAGCTACGAGGTAGGTTTATTTCTACACTAATTAACATCATTTGTAATAATATTCTAATTATCTTATACTAAGAGCAGTATATTGAACTAACCAATTGCAATACCGAGTCCCATGTAAAATCCACATGATTCTGTTTTACTTATCGTTACATAACTTAACACTGGTTGTATAAATTGTGTAAGTCACAAGCCTCCCCTTTTGGACTTTTATCAAACCAGGTTAAATAAGTCCCACTTATGTAAGTGTAACTGGGACGGGTGACAATCTGGAACACCAAAGGTCTCGGTCCTCCTCGCCAAGTCATGCATCTGAGTGCAGCTCATTGACATGTATATTGACTTTAGCCTGCGTGTACTCTTTCACCCCTAGCCAAGGTGGTTCAAACGCAATGGCCACGCACAGGCTCACAGTCAATATACCTGTCACGAGTATGATCACATGAACAAATTCAAACTCTCATGATAAATTATCTCGCATAATTATAGTATTGAATACACATGGCCATTGACCCCGTTGTACTAGATCCTGGCACCTCTAGCCATTTAATGTCCTATATTGAATCTGACCGTTTTTACATAGTTATACATGGATCGTTTATTTGTTGCACTTTTATCGGTTTCGCTGGATGAGAACAGTATACTAAATTTCCTTATGACCTATGTCATTCTCAGGAGTGAATCAATCAACCCAGAACGCCATGGACTCGTGGTTCAAGCAGATTCTTCACGTATGGGCCATGTCGCAGGACATCGCTACCGTTACAACCCGCGCCTACGAACGTATCTCAAGTGACATCGCAGGCAACACAGTCGTTATCATAACCATCGCATCTAATGCAAATGAAATATTCACGAACCTGTGATAAGTCGTACATATTGTGTAACTTTTTAATAGGTAGGTTATGATTAACATAGAAACGTAATTCAAAAGTGATTTAATAGGTCATGGACTTTATTAGAGACCGAAATACACATTTCGAATACGTTTTAAAATCACAAAATTTCATCTATTTTTCATGAGTGTGATAAGTGGCATTGTATATTTCCATGAGTGAATCATCGACAGTAAGGAATTTCACCATCCGCCATCATCATCTTAATAAGACGAATGTCTCTAAACTGTGATATAAATTAAGAAGTTATGCTAGTATATTTCTACCATGGAAATGCCCCCGTTCCATAACAATCTGCGAGCAGAAACAACTACTCGCAGATTGTTATGCAACGGGGGCATAATATCTTCAAAACAATTTTTTTTTGCATTAAGTTTTAGATTTTCTCATATTGTTTTCAGCAAGTATGCCTTTTTTCGATTATGGTATCTCTTTCTATTCTATACGATTTTATTCACTCTCAAGCCAACATAACTAATTAGAACTCGCACAAAATAAACAATTAGAATATTATCAACTTTCAGTCAGTTTCCATATTATATAAATTGTGATGGTATATTTAAAATAAAATACTTGCAATAAAAATCGCTGTGATCTTTCTCCGAATATTTCAATCACTTTCATTTATATATATATATATATGCCTCTTTATTGAGAGCAATTTTTATAATACCCCAAAGTAAGGCTTATTTGCCATTTTGATTTAATCTCTGGGCGACATTTATTTCCCCATATAAGTTAAACATATGAGACACATTGCATGGGCCAAAGCCAAATTTTCAGAAGGCCCTAGAGTAAGCGCCATCAGAGATCTGACACGATTCACGTTTTAAGGAGGGTTTGTTTAGGAAGTTGACCATATATGGGAATCTGCCGTGGAGCGGTAACTGCAGAGGGTGGGGTCAGGGCGGGGGGTTGAGCAAACTTCTCATTAAGAACCCCGCCCCTTTTCGTCACTCCTGCCTCCCTCCTGCCTCGTGATTTCTCATGAATGATTATGCACGGGGCCAAGTCTCCGGTGCCATTCCATATAAGGGAGTTCCTGTGCCAGCCCACACCACAGGGAGAAAGATGAATGAAGAGATAAAAAGTTAGCGAGTAAACTTGATGTAGATACCATCAGGCGGTCGTGATCTCTGCTAATGATGTTTTGATTGGCGCTCAAACAACGACTTCGTGCTCAAAGTCAACATGAAATCAACGATTATATAATTAACCGGGTATCTGGTTATGTCAATTGTGCAACTCATGGGGCATCCCCATCAGTTGAACTCTTGGCATATGAACTCCAACCAAGTCAAATAAGGCTTATGTAACTGGGATTTGCATATAATAACCATACAGATAATTATCAAACAAATATTTTGAGATTTCTGCTGGTTTCCGTGTATTCATATTTCTCACCTCTAGCCAGGGTGGTCTCAAAACATTGGCTGAATACATGGAACAAAGCATGAACTCTCAGATTTTTAATGTCTTCATGGTCCCTTGTGCTCCTCACCTGTCCCCTTTAGCAGTAATACATACATATATTATTGTAACTACAATATTTAACAAGATCGGTCAAAACTCGCTGATCAGATACATGACATGGATTTTCATCGAAGAAAATTGCTGCGCTTTAACGGTATTCATCACCCTTGGTTTTCTATAAATTTCGCCAAATTTAAGTCACACCCCAACATGAAATTTTATTATCTAATCCAGGGAGATTCTCATATGAACTCCAATCAAGTTAAATAAGGCTTATATTACTGGGGTTTGCATATCACAACCATAAATATATAGATAATTATCAACCAAATATTTTGCAATTTCTGCTGGTTTCCGTGTATTCATATTTCACACCTCTAGCCAGGGTGGTCTGAAAACATTGGCTGAATACATGGAACGAAGCATGAACTCGCAGATTTTTTAATTGTAAAAAGGATATATTTATAATTGACCTTATTCCGCAATAGGTATGAAATCTAAATGAGAACTTTAATGATTAAATAAGATAGCTGTTTCACCAGGCATGTATTAAAGCTAAAGGATTAGTGCTGGCCGGCGACCAGGGATAATAGCTGTTATCATGAAGCAAATAATATTTTGCGATTTCTGCAGGTTTCCATGTATTCATATTTCTCACCTCTAGCCAGGGTGGTCTCAAAACATTGGCTGAATACATGGAACAAAGCATGAACTCTCAAATATTTAATGTGTTCATTGTTCGTTGTGCTCCTCACTTCTCGTCCATAGCGGTAGGCTAAGATCAGTCAAAACTAGCTGATTAGACACATGGCATGGATTTTCACCAAAGAACATTGCTGAACTTCGTCGGTATTCATCACACTCGGTTTTCTATAAATTTCGCCAAAGTCTCCCCCAACCAGCCTTCAACAGCAGAGCTTATTCCTTGCGTTTCCTTAGTCAAAGTAGAATCTCGCCCTGCTTTGGGAGGTTGCACCGCGACATGAAATTTTACTATGTAATCCCAGGATATTCCCCAGTACAGCTAACATCTCAGTTGATGAGACCACACCACCGTCCAATGTGTGATGGTATCCCAACTATGCAGCTAGGTATGCAGGTTTGGGCTTTTTCTGCATCATCCTCAATTAACTCACGGGGAAATTAAATGACACAAGGCGTTTGACCTCAAAGCACAGGTTTAAATCTGACCAGCTAAACATTATTAGTCATAATGAATATTCATGTATGGCCAGTCGAGGGCAAGTGCATGAAGACCCCTTGAACATACTTATCCAATCAGGCCATATATGGAAATGTCTCATCCGTTTGGCCTACACATACGGCGGCCGTTTGAGTAGATACCGTACTTGGTGAGATGCGTGACATAACACGACCCACTTGTTTGTACGGGTCAAATCTGCTGGTGCGATGAGGGGTTTCCCCCAGTACAGGTATCACGACTTAACGGTACTTGTGCTCGCTTCCACGGGGACTGCGACAGGCACACCATGTTTGGTCATCAACAGGTTGGTGCACCATGACCTGCCATTACATACCGGCAGTGAGTGCGCCACCATGAGAAGGTCAATGTCAGCAACGAGCTTGATCTCAGAAACAGACCGTACCTGGAGCACGAGGACTTCTCATTGTGATTTTCGCGCTTAGCGACCGCCACAAATATTGTGTTACTTATGACTTAATAAGTCCTTCTTACTCAGGTCTCGTATTTAGTCCAGCTATACGCACGATCCAAATATATTCGAACATCACGTAGGCCCCTACGCGTGTTCCTTTAGATAAATCCATCGTTGCGCAATTGTTGATTGCTTTTTTAATCTAAAAAACTATCTATTAATGGACGCAAATATGTAACGTAAATCGTTAATTGGTGCCCATCCATGTTTAGGACTGCTCATGACTACAGATCATTAAGAGGTCAATAGCATTGTACCTTAGAGTAACATATCACTCTCAGATTGTGCTGTTATTTTGATTGTCTGCAATGGAGCTTCTACTCTGAGAATGGAGTTAATCACACCATATATGGCTATCACGAGCCTCCCAATTCCAGCCTATCAGTGAACCTCGAGATATGGTTATGGTGAATCATCCTCTCATATGACTGGGATTAAAAATTCCAGTACTAATCAATAACGGTCTGACCCTTTGTCATTCTACCAATGTTGAGTTCCCCGACGATAAAGCGAACTGCCCTGGTAATAACCACCACCGATTTCATCAGAATTTCAATTCCCCAACGCACAAAAACCCTCCCTCCTCATATCAACGATCCTATAGCTTTACATGTGAAGCTATAGGATCGTTGCTCCTATAGCCATGGCAGGAAACAGGCTTGGGGAATACCCCTCATTGCCCCAGGTACAATCGTCTCATCCCAGCTAGAAATTTTCGCGGGAAAGTTAGCTGGAAGTAGAATGAGTCATCACTATTTCTAGGGGCACGGCTCAGCTGATTCTCCTTACTTCGATAGCAAGAAACAGCATCTGCTAGTCGACAGCTGCCCCCCCCCCCCCCCCCCCCCCCAGGCTTCTGCTAAACAATCAAGCTTTAACTCCAACCCTTCAAATGCCACGCCAAATAAATTACCTTTAATTGCTTTAATTGTGTATTGCAACGATACATAGATTGATACAGAATGTCGGTCATCAAGAGAAGCAACTATACTGCAAAACATGACAACAACAAGCAGTGTCAGTGTCAAAAACAGCCCCGTCGACAAACAAGTCATAAATTGTTGCGTTTTCCCTGGAACCGACTGGGGAAACAAAGCATGATGGCATCGTGCAAATTCTGACATCATGCAGGTAGCCGTAGACGGCCACGTTTCCATTCATTCACCTCTATCAGTGATTCCACGTTGTCAGGAACCACCTAGGCCAGGCCAGGTGGGAAGTGAAACCGTGGATATTTATTTGGCTCGCTGCCAGCACCACAGTTCTCGTGTATAGTCTGCTTGACGGTTTCAACAGAAACCAAGCAAATATTCCACGGACCGGATCTCTCATCCGAGCGCTCTGATTGGCTGACGAGCCGGAGCCAACATATGACTGGGATTTCCAGTCAATAGGTATAAAGGCTAGCCGCTGTTGTGTAGCCCACCAGAACCACCGAGACCTTCACGAGAACACAACCAGTGACTGCTTTCAGGGAGAGAGCTGTGATTGGCGCTACAATTGTGGAGTACTTAGTTCGACATCTTCAGGGACAAAGCAACCAGGAGGAGGTTGTAGCAGAACAGATTCAAAGGATATCTGAGAATTCTTTTCATTATTGAACAAAATTATCAAGCAAATATTTTGCGATTTCTGCTGGTTTCCGTGTATTCATATTTCACACCTCTTGCCAGGGTGGTCTCAAAACATTGGCCGAATACATGGAACGAAGCATGAACTTTAATATCTTCATGGTCCCTTGTGCTCATCTTTTTCATTCCTTGCCAGAATGACTGAAACCTTGGCCGAGCACAAGTGAACATGTCCAAAATTTTCTTGTAGTTTATGAATTTTAGATCTGAAACAATTGAATTCTCGATTCATTCCTTACCACTTCATGGCCGAGTTAAGGCTGAACCTCCCACTTTCAACGTGTTCTCTGGAACTTTCCCAGCGACCTTAGATGGAAGGAAGAAAGGGTACTTTGACAACTTGACAGATCAGGATCTTCCACATATTGATAATTGTTCTCTGTGGATATGGATTATAAATGTATTCATCGAACTGTCCATTGTGGACTTCGACGAGTGAACTTGAGGACACGATTGCCAGTACATCGCCGCCCATCGCTACTCTCACTAGCGCCCAAGGCTGGTATTGGAGCCCACTGTAAATAGTGGGGGCACTCGAGTCCATTCAGAGAAATCTATCTGAGCTTCAGGAATCGCGAGGGAAATCCCCACCGGACTGTGTGTAGTACAGTGAATCTGCGGCGAAAACATGGACTTCCTATCGCTCCGTGACATACATGTACATATGTAATAGGACCACATGTCTAACATGTAAAATCATGGATGCCGTATTGGACATGTTCGGGAAAGCAAAAGTAACTGGCTTCGGAATTCCCCCCGAAGTCCTGTATCCTGATTGTTACACTGATAGGCGTTGTTATGCTACTACATTCGAGCGAGCTTGTTGGATTGACCCAAGATTGCCCCAATATGTTGTCCTCTATTAGAAAGGATATCCGATAGCATATTTATCGACACTTTTTCCCTTCCTGATATTGATACTGTCAATACAAAGTTATCGCCTTTCTCTTCTCAGGTGATCAGGGAACACAACGAATGATCACTTTAATTTTCACCTGACGGCAATTGGCAGATTGTTCTGTGTGGGGGGCACCACGGCCTTGCCCATCAAGTGTCATTACACGTGTTGATGAAATAATTAAGCAGACCTCAGAGTAATAGGCAGAGCAGACAGACCCCCCTTGACAGGAAATTGAGACCAATTCTTCGCAGAGGAAGCAGCTTTTATTTGATTTCATTTGATTTGCCTGACATTTCCGTCAGTGCTCTCTTAAGCTCGTTTTGGGGAGACTAATTCATCATTAGAGCAGATTAAACTAAAACCAATGGTCAAAGTACAGTATATAGGAGCAGCGATTCTGTGGAAGTGCTGTATCACATTGGAGGTGTTGGGGGAGGGGCAACAATCCACCCTCTCCACTTAGCAAGAAAACATCGGAAGTAGTGGCTGGGACTTTACACAAAATTCCGTCTCTAACCCATCCCTAACTGCTCTCAACTTCCTCTTGGTTACACAACAAGTCAACAAGCTACACAGCCGAGTCCTACGGTGGTTCAGATCCAGCGATCCAAGCAACACTCACTCGAACCCAACATATTAGAATAATACCATTTCCTCTTCTTTGGTGGCTCTAAAGAAATTAATGGATGACTTCATAAAAATAAATGACCAATAATTGATGATATCAAAAAGTCCTACCAAATATTAACTTTGTCAATACTTAGATTCCAAACATGAGTAGATACTAGGACCGCCACATTTCTTTTTTTCCTCCCAGAGGGCGCCACCGTCCAAGCCTGTTAACTTGTCCTACCTACGCCCATATTTATTGCTGACTTATATTAGAGGCAGAACAGGCAGAACAGGCAGAAGCAAAATGGTTATTCAGAATCAATATGATTTGGACTCAGTAACTCAAGAGTTCACGTTCTTCATAATGCCTCGTTAATAATAAAAGACCAAACACATTTTTATCTGGGACACATGGTCCAAAACATGTAATGTGCGTGTAGGTTTTCATATTCCCAAATCCAGTACGAAGAGACTACAAAAGTAGCTTCTATAATGAAGGGTATTAGAACACCCAGTTCCAAACTTTCCCCCTTCCATTTTTTCCCCGAGAAATGTCGAGTATTTCCCAAATGGTCCAAGGTCCGTGTAACTTTTCATCACTCTGGTTAATAATAATAACCACCTGAATTCGGCCTGAAATCATGACTCCCCTTGTTCTCAATTCATAACACATACGTATTGAAATATTCGTCACAGTAGAGCAAACATTTAAATTTTGCTATCAGTTCTGTTAACATATTGTGTTCCCCGAAGAAAAGGGCACAGTATCGATCGGGTTATCTAAGAATAATTAAAAAGGATGCGTTCACAGGCATATCAAATACTGATCGCAATCATTCCAAGTCTACCCCGGAGTTGTGCTGCCAAACTCCCAAAGTTATATTATCTCTCCGTTGAGAAGGTCATCCCTATGGAATTTCATATACCTAAGTGGACCCCTCAAAGTGCCATTTGGATCATGAGAATTTAAGTGGTCGCAAACAAAAAAGCCCTTCTGGCTGACATGAATATGCAACGTAGGTCAAATATCTTCATTTAACACCGCACCGACGAAGAGCCCAAATATTGAAAGAGAATGTGTATGAAGTGGGCGGATGGTAAAGCAAAGCATCACAAAAACTTCGGATCTCAGGCCGTTTTGAAATGGTGCAGTTAATGAAGGAACGTACTGGAGCATCAAAGTTTGGACCTGTCTATTTGTTGTTTTTTTTTTGTTTTTTTTTTTTGAAAATAATAAATCTTTATTCAAGGTGCCTGCCATCTTGGCAACCTGTCTATTTGTTTACCTATACTGAATTATACGTCATCTCGACACATCAATTTACGTAAAGGTTAAGGCAATCAAGTTTATTTAACAATATTGTATCACTATTGTATTTAACAATATTGTATCACTCATTATATTATAATTCCGGCAGTATAACCAATGTATTCTGATAGTTGAATGCATGGACGACTGCATTCTCCGCAGTAAACAGCACTTATAAGACATCGCAAAATGGGCAATGAGACAGATATCCATCGTGGATTTTGTTTAATGAAAACGCCCTGGACGCCCTCTGATGAGTTGTGAATGCATCAACGATACGACTCATAGTATTATTTCGTGTCATTCCCTAAACCATCATTCCCTTACATAATGAAAAATCCAATTTGGCCAAAGAATTGATTGCATTATTAAAGACGCCTAACTGGGCCTGGTTTTCTGCATGTTTTCATACGCTGCAGTTTGTAGCCATAGTGGCAGTCTACTTTAATTCTCAAAATAAAAAATGTTCCATTACTAATTAGACTGTGTACGTTATAAATTAATACATATTATATTACTGACATTGTTAAAGAATACATATGAGTCATCGTTCATTAAAACCAAGTTCTCCCAATATGGACCAATTCAACAACAATTATGCTATCCTTTGCATTCATAATACATTCATAATTCATCTTGATCAACCGCGTGGACCTCAGGATCCTTTCGGACTATAAATACAGTAAGGCATTTCATCATATATGTTATCGCATAACCTGATGCTTTGTCACCGTGGCAACTAGTTGCGTTTATGGATTGAAGTCAAGCGTGTTTAGCTTCAAAGTGCACTTGATAGCACACGCCATATCTAAGAGGAAAGTCACAAATATACTGTAAGAAATGAAAAAGGAAATACAACACAAAAATAAAATACTATTGTTGACTGGACAGTCAGATGCTTAATAAAATTGTCTGTTCCTATAACAGGAGAATATAAAACACACACACTTTATTCCTACAAGTTTTATATGAAGCTATCCTCTCAAATGTACTTTTGAACTGGTAGAGTTAGACAGGTAAACACCATTTACAGAGATGTATAAGTATGAGCAATTTCACGAATGCGAACGTCTATAACATATTTGCCCGTCGTTTCACTAAAAACGGATATACCCTACCTTTATACAGTATATCATTGATATTAAAGGTTTAGGGACCTAAAAATATGTTTTTTATTTAAAAAATAATTCCGATGGGTCCTTACTAATTTTATGCTACATTTATTTCCTAAAGTCCATTGTTATAGTTAGACAGCAAATAGGTCTGGGGAAGTTTTAATTAAAATCCGATGAGGAATATTAAACCAAGGCCTAAAAACCGTTGAAGATGCTAAAACTAACATACATTATAATTCCTATAATTTTCAACTTGTTCTCAACGATGATTCTAAATCAGGTTGCATATCACTGATAATTGTCACACGTGGTACATTATATTAAACACCACTAATAAAAGATTCAGAACTAATAAATAAAATCAGTTTGAAGCTGAATGGATTTGATTTCATGGGGATGTACAGTTGGCTAAATCCATACATTCCTTCATTATTTCGTTCACCGTGTCAGTAGAAATCATGCCATTCATTTGACTTTAGTTTCATTACGAAGACAACAAATTCCTCTTTCAGGAAATGTATACTTTTGTATACCTATCCCCATTATTCATGGCACCAGTGTGCGTGAAACATCTGCAAAATATATGCAATGGGATGCGGAATGATGTATGATGCGGGATGAAGTCTTCATAGTAAATGAGGGTTCATCATACTTTTCCATTCCAGAATTTCTCATTATTTTTCATTATGTATAATGATGAACCTGATGAACCTTTTCTTTTCTTGTATTAATATTTCCTTATTTATCTACTGAGAATTAATGTAATGTTGTGTGACTGAGAATAGCGTCCGCTATAGGGCGCAATGTTATTGCAGAATAAATACTTTAAACAAACAAGAACAATAGCTAATATCATTATTTTTTTTATTTTTTTTTCGTAGAAAATTAGGTTTATTTCTTACAAAAGTTTGATATCTATTCGCGTAAATGCCAATTTGTGTACACTAAAATACCATTGTTCATACCTGATAAACTTTGATACATTAAGTAGTACAACTGGGAATGAAAAGTGGCATAAATTAGCACGGTCCTATTTGGGCAGGTGTAGGCCTGCGTTTCAGCAAAGGCCTGCTAATTGAAAAATTGATATTCTTGCTTGAACTTGAAGCAGGGAGCTATATGTAAAAAATTAATATTTTACTAAATAAATTCAATAAAATGATCTGAATTTCATTTATCTAACGAGTGATTAGCCCATAAGTCCCTACGTGCATACCGTACTTTGTAATTGGTTACCCTTGGAGGGTGCAAGCACAATATTTTCTTTCAAAGGTTATCTCAAATTGAATGGCAATTTACATCGGCACTCGACTTAATTACCACATTTCAGAGTCAACTACATTATCCTTATCAGAGCAAAACTGGGACGGGTTTGCCGGTCAGTCAAAATAATGGTAAGATTTTTTCGAGGACACAGTTGAAACTATACGTCAAGGAACACATGTATACGATTAATCTCTCTCCCTGATAAAGATGAAATGCAAAATTTGTGAAAATAATGTTTTCGTGAGTCAAAGAGACTTTAGATATCATGAACCAAGATTCATAAAATATGGGACACATCAACTACCCAACGTGAGAGCACTACATGTATATTGATAGTCAAGTTAGCTTCCTTTCCCAAGACAATTGGAGAACGCAAGCATTGCTGATGATGTGACCACACCACTTTCTCTGCAATGATCACATATTTGGCTGTGCAGCGAGGAAGGATCGGATACGTTGAAGAAGCTCTTTCTTTACTTGGTCTGGGATGAGGGCTCGTCCTCTGGGTGTGATTTCTGCCACGAGATCATCGACAGTGATGTGTTCCAGACCCTTTTTCTTAACCACTTCTTTGCAATAAGCCTTTAGTTGATCCCGCCAGCCACATTCTATTAATCGCATTCTTGACAATTCTTTCAATCTTTCTTTTTCTCCAGATTCCATCAATTTTTGGTTGATTGCCGCCCGCATTTGGGCATCCCTCATCTTTTTGTCGTGGTCGCTCATATTGCTCCACCTTTCTACTACCGGATCCTAATCATTATTCGAATAGCCCCATAATTACTGACAGATGAATGCTCAGTATAGTATAAAAGTTATGTCTTTATATCTCTGCATAAATGGGTGGGTCATTTTTTGATGGGGTGAGTCACTTTTCGATTGCTGTTGATGGGTCACTTTTCGACGGGGTCACTTTTCCATATGACACCGGCCATCACACCCGCCAGTGCCAAATTGGTATGCCCTATTCAACCATGAGGGGAATCAGGTTTGCCATGCACAGTGATTGTAGACTTGGCAATCCTGGTCCAAATAGGGTAACCATTTATAATTATCCCATCTTTCTAATGTTACGTGCAAATGGCAGATTCCAAAAGAGTACCAAATATACATTTAATTATTTGGGGTATACTGTAATAATATACCACTGATAGAATTATCCAGGTGGTACGAGCAGTAAGTCAATAAGAACTGTGGAAGCCAGACAGATGTTTAAGCGATAACCATTGTGAAACAAAAGCAATTTACATTATTTGAATCACTTGATGGTATACCTGGCATGCCTATGACGCTCTACTTGGAGAATGCTCGAGAGTCTCCCCTGTGCTTCAGACGGAATATATGCAATGTGAATAATGAGACAAAACGTATCCATTGCTATTATATATTTTTATTGTAATAGAGCATCAGGCATTTCAGTCACATCGAAATATTGAGCCGTTAGAAATACATTGGGCATTATCCAGGATCCACGAATTTTTAAAAAGTTTATAATTTGAAAACAGTGTAAATTTATCATCTACACGAAACCATTGTTTTTAATTTCTAGTTATTGTTCCTTTTCATGATTATCTCCATGTTTTATAACAAGCAAGTATACTCTATGAATGTGTATCTTACACAGCATTAATTAAAAACTATCGGTTCGTTAGGTTTCGCACAGTTAATAATGACGTAGCAGCATCTTAATGAGTATGATGTAAGAATAACATATTTCATTTGCATTACAATAATTATTCCGAGATATATACGAGACTTTTAAGGAAAGCTCAATGTTTAGCCCGTTTATTCACATCAAAGTCAAAACAATATGATCTACATGCTTATCACCAGTAACAACATATACCATTCTCATTTTAAGCAACGCGATTTAATTAAGAGTTTATCCCAACTTTATTTTGCTAGTTTCGATAGTAGACCTAATTAAATGAAGTCTGTCTTGGCTATTAGTTTTCTCACAAGATCAAAAACCAATCTACATGAATCTAGGGTAAGACTAAGACCCAACTAGGGCAAAACCCCGCCAAGGTTAGGTTTAGGGTTAGGGTTAAATTTTTAATAGTGTATTCTTACTTAGAGACTTTGCTCTAGAAGGAGGAGTATCTTGACACCATGTACCACCTGGTGGACTGCATCGTACTCAGTGAGTCCCAGACGCCGTTTGTTGCTGATGTCAAACAATGCGTCCTCCGCCCGCGTGTGCTCCCCGTGCGTTCCTATCGCAGAACATGGCAATTAATTTATCTATTGCAATCAATAATAGAGTAGTAAACAAATATTATGTTGTAAATAGATATATGACCAGTCCTTTTCAATCACACTCACTCAGAGAAAAGTGCAAAACGTATGTTTAAAATGTTCGAAGTTTCCCCCCAGCTGTTCTATGTGTTGAAAAATAATAATCGTAGGCCTATATATTCTGAAGAGGGAGTTCCTATTTGTGTGCCTGCTTCCAATTACAATTGTATTAACCTAATTAATGTTGAGATGATATTTAATAAAGTGACTATTATTACAATATCGGGGCGAGGGTAGTCTTGTAGTTGGTGGTTGTTGTTGGTATATGCCTATGTCCCCGATGACAAACACATTTTGGTAGACAAAAAAGGCACAAAAAAAGTAGTAGGAAGGAGTATAGTATAACTAGTATACAGGGTAATTATTAGGCCGACTGCTGACTGCCGACTTCCTACACATCTCCACTAATGTTAAGATGGGGGCGCATTGTATCAGACAGTCTCCCTTCCCTTAATAGGCCCCATAGCTTTAAATTAGTTTATCATAATTCTGGATCACAAGGAGCAAAGTTTAAAAAGACATTTATGTGGTGCATACCTCTAACATCTAATCCAAGTTCTGAGCATAGTTCCATGAACCTTGGAAGTGTTGAGAGTTTAAGAAGGCGGACGTGAACGCTTGCTCTTAGGCCGGTCCCGATATTGGTCGGACAAGCTGTGATGTATCCCAGTTTTGCATCTCTGGCAAATTCCAAACTTTCCTCCAGAGCTTTAATGGCCTTCAATAAACAAAAATAAAATTTAAAGAAGATAAAAATAATTTTAAAATCTAGAGTCATAGTCCCTAAGCACTAACTCATATTTTAAATCATTTAGCGCATATATAAATAGATACCGTAATCGTCATAATGAGCGCAGCGTGCGCTAAACATATATTTTGAGCCCCCAAACTGAGTGCAAATTTCAAGCCTAATAAGTTGACACACCCTTCCGTTCGTTTCGACACAATGTCATGTTATATGTTTGGCGGCGACGTTCGGTGACGTTTTGTCTGATATGACATCGCAAAAGAAGAGGCGCGTGCGCTTACTATGGCAATTACGGTACGGTAAATGAGACTATTGTATTTTTACTGTTTCTTAATTTGACATTTCGTATTTTGGAGTCAAAAGGAAAATACCCAGGAAATTGGATCTGAATGCTTTGGCATATAAGTAGGCCACTAGGGGTAGAAATATGGGTCTATTCATATAATATATTATATTCATAACTGATGGAATGTGTCGCAAGATAGCCTACCTCGATCAGGTTGGAGAAAACAGACGCAAAGTCGGCACCAATTGCCATTGATATGATTCTCAAATGATCTTCTTCATTGACCCACATATGGATGGTGTCTGACTCACTTCGAAACAGACATCGTCCCGAGGGCCAGTCTCGATAAAACCCTGCACATTTCAAGAACCTAAAAATTGGCAATGAAAATGAATCTAAACAGGAAGAAATATGTTATTAAAAAATTAGGGCTACTGAAACCAATGTTATTTATACACTACTGAAACCAAAAGTAATAAAAATAACGTTCAGAAGATATGGAGTTACATATCAATTCAAGATAACATGATTTTTTACATACTTGTTGTCACCACTGAAAAGAATGTGATCTCTGATCAGATCTGAGCGTTCCTCCAATGGAATATCTTCGAGGTGCTTTAAAGTTCCCTTTAAATGTGAAGGGAGTTTTGAAAGGGCTTCTTCAATTTGTTTAGCAACTGACAAACGTTCCTGTAAAAGAATGTTCTCAGTGTCAATACATGTTTTTTTGTTTGAACGATTTTTTAAAATAATGAAACAACTAATATTTTTGTTTAACCATAAATATTTTGCTATTGACATGAACTAATGATGGTGCTTGAAGTTTGCCCACACATAAAACGACATTTTTTAATAGAAATATTCATCCGCTTTAGTCACAATTCAAAATAACTAAACCCCGAAATATTATTAGAAAATCTACTTTTTTGTTATAGTATAAATATAATGGCCCCATTGGTACTTTAATGCAACCTAACATTTCTGAGATTTAACCATTCAGATGACGGAAGTAGTTCCACAGTTTACCCCTCCATTCAGGGCGACACTGTCAGCCTTTATCATAATATGGCTCAATCTCGAAATGAACATGTAATGTAGCCTACATAATACATAAAAGAGTGTCTGGAGTGGCACATTTCAGGAGCCACCTTCTGACGTCACACAGCACCCTCAATACCCTCTTGTGTTAAACAGACCCTTTTAACTTAGCTTCCTCAGTTGGCCCCTGTAAATCACTATAACTTATAAGTCAGTGGAAAATTGAGACTTGGATGCTGTACTTATGGAATCATAACATTTGTTGCCCCAAAGGTGGCCAGACCCTTTAAATAGACCAATGCTAGTTTGGATCATGGCCACAATTAGATGGTGGATCCATCTCTATAGTGTCGCAGGTAGGATGTATGGAAGGGAGGGCTGGTTATACTGGCTAAGCCCCAATAGACCATGACTTAAACCTCGCATATACAATCTAAAACACGGTTCGATTTTCAGTACTAGTAATCAATGAATGGAATTTGCGTGGAACTTATAACTCATGTTTCTAGAATACTTGGTCAAACCTATAACCTGCAACTATAACCTTATTTATTATTCATGACATTAATGCTCAAATTGCCACCTCCGCCTTTTTCTATCGCATCATCTTGAATTATACCAGTATTCTTGTATTTTACTTCCTGCACCTCACCTCTTCTGTTATGGCCAGCTCAAGGTTAAATCCAGCCAGATTCCTTCCAACTCTCACTCGTGAGGAGATAATGAGACCATCGGGATCAAACGTGCTCAGATCCAAACATGATGTTTCAGTTTCCCCATAATACGGACTCGGTTGCTGGAATTCACTAATGTTGACAGTTAGCTGGTGAGCATCCCTTACCACAGGGTAAAATAATTTAGAGAAGGCGTTGAAGGCATCGGGGTCTGTTGCAAAGACACCAATTTTACTTTCCGACATCCGCAATCCTAGAATGAGCCACAAAAGAAGTGATGAAATAGATTTTGTGGAACAACCTTGTGAAATTTGGTTGATTTATGATCATTTGTGGTGAGAAATTGATATTTCCACTGTACATAATGCTGGAAAATAGTTTACATTACAAGACAAGAAGCTACTACAATGGATAACCATATAGGAACGTAAGTGGATGGAGTGTTCAGCCTACATAAGGCCGTAAGTAGTATACTAATAAGACGGTAGAACCAGGAGCTTGCTATCGAGGCCGCATTATTGAGGTATAAGCTATAATGATACAGCTTAATAAGAGATATAAATCAGACATTGTAGTTTAGCTATCCACCCTTTTGTATATACACGTTTCCTTCTTAAACATAATAGAAACATAGTGTGTAGTAAATAAGCCTAAATAATAATCATCAACATATTTATGTATGCTTTCGGTATTTCCTACATTGTATTCAGAAGACTCCATGAAATATGTAATAGAACTTTTATTTCCATCTTTTCAATAGAATATAAGGGCATAGTGAAATGGGACACAATGTCTTGTCGTCGTAGGTCTACTATATTTCACTTTACGATGAAACAGTGCAACTGAACTAGATGTCACCGTATACTGAACTTCCTTACCAGGCAGCAACAAAATATGTTATTTAAATAACATTTAGAATAAAACATTATATACAAAATGTCACATGAACATCAAACCGAAACTCTTCCGAAATTCAGCTCACTGGGATTTTTGAGATGCCTGTATCAACCAAGAAAACTCTACGCGGACAAATTTCGATGAGGTCATGGAATTTGTGTATATATTATAAGCAAAGGTTCCGTATACACGGTATACTTCCTTCAAAGCAATATCATTTTTCAGTTTCGTCAATATCTCCCAGCAAGTCACAGATAATCGCATCCGTCTTTCTCGCGGGCATCAGACAGATTACTTTCTGGTTGAGAGAAGAGGAGGGAAGTGTGTAATAAGAAGCAGATTAACCCCAGGAAATGGACGCCAGTGTCCTCTGACACAAACGGACAGTACACACAAGTCTCATCTCCACCAGACGCGGACTGTTTGACTGGACGATGAATAGACCAATTACTGATAACATTTCTCTCATTTTACGCTGACCGGTCGCCAAGAGAGGCATTCCTCAAGGCTACAAATGCTTCACAGTTACAGTCCAACAGGACCGGAGCAACCGGGAAGAGGAATAACTTAAAGTGGCCTTTCTCGTTAAATCCAATAGTCGTGAACTCTATTGAAACCCTTTGTCAACTTAGTAGTTTAGTATACGTAGGGATATATCACAAGTACAGGACACTAACATTGTGTTTTCATTAAATAATTTTTAAATAATTGTAATGGATAGGCCATAAGCATTACTACTTATTTCAAATTATATAGAAAAGGTGTTGCCAAATGAGCAGGAAAGTAACTTGTAATCAAGTAGTCTTGATTGAACAATCACCACCCTGTATCTTCAAGTAATATTCGAAAAGAGTAGGATATCGCATCCCGTTAGTGTGTTTCCTCTCTTGCCCAGATGGGACCAACTATTATTATATTATCATATTATGAAAGAATGGTGTCAAAACAGGGCGTAAAACAATCGATTTGCGTTCCCCATCCCATGGATTTTTGTGTCGGCATACAATTATTTTTTTCTCAGACTAGTTTGCATTCAAATATCTTCGAAGCAGCTGAGCAACATTGAACTTTTACTGATAGAATTATGGGGTCTGAGAACTGGGAAGAGAAATTCGACTATCGGTGAGAAATTCTGTGGGAATCAGAGTATCAGATGACTAGAGGTAAGAATAGCGAGAAGGCTCACAGAGAGCGAGCAAACTAACCCTAAATTCACCCTAAGAATTTACTTATATCCCATATTGTGTGCGTTGGTGGCCCAGCTGTATTTGGATAGAAATTCTGTGCCGATTTGATTCCGAAATTCAGCTCACTGTGATTCTTTAAAATGACATATAATATTGACCGAATGCACAATAAACCCACAACTGCCCTGGCATGAACAACTACTTATATCTGGCACTTCACACTCACCAACATGACACTTCATTCATCAGCACAGAGCTGCGCAAACATTTCAAATAAAAAAAGCAAGCCGACATATATGGCTACTGGTCAGTGGTAGGGGTAGCAAGTGAGGCAACAACGGCCAACGCACTAGGAAGCTATGGGCGCTCTTTGGCCGCTCTTGTGTCATGTTTGGCCGCTGATTCCTACTGGCCTTGAAACCACAGCGAAAACCCAGGTGTACCCAACGAGTTGGTGTACCCAGACGATATCGCCGCTTCCTTTTAGACTATTAACAATGTTGCTACATTTAATCTAGAATAGAAAATATGACCCTATCATGAGATTATACTCATAAGAGTTACTCATCCCAGCTGTGAAACGGATAATGTGGAAGAAAACGTCGAATTGTTTTTCTGCGTGAGGATTTGAGTCAAACGATATAGGCCTAGTCGACTACTAGAGTATAGAGATGGTACTTACAGTGTTTTAAACCAAGTTAAGATAGAAAGAGTAGTACCTACGTACCTGACTTTATACATTGGTCGAGTGTATTTCCAAAAGCAGTTTTCTGACCTGCGTAGCCAGCAAGGATTTCATCCGTAAGATATTTCTTCATGAGAGACATAATTAAATGTTTCTTGCCAAGGAAAATTTAAGGAAGTCGATTTCTTATCCGTTCCTGTCAGATCAGAGAATTATTTCTATATGTGTAACGCAGCCAGTACCATAGACTGATGTCTGGTCTGTGGGAGAAGCCGCTGTTTATTGGTAGCCTTTGAATTGTTCTCTAAAATGTTTCCAAATATCTTTCTGATTATTCGCTTCTTCAGAAATACGTCTCAACAGCTGGTCTCCTTGGCCAATAGTGCCTACGAACAAGAAGTTCTTGGCCTGCTGCTGCTATCAGCAATGCCATCTCCCTTTAATGAGAGATACTCGCAGGTGGAAGCCTATGGCATGCAGGCCATCTATATATTAATAAAATAAGGGTTTGGAGCCTTAAACCCCTATCTTCTCTTAAACCGCTGGCCAGATCTCCATTATATTTCACCTGCACATTGCCAAGAATAGTGCCGAAGCATTCCACTATGTTTCATTAACAAATTAGGGTTGGAAAGGGGTTAGAAATGGGTTTACAATGAGCAGCCCCATCCAGGCCCCCAGCACTGCCTGAAAACAAACCTATCAGTGCCCCTACTATACACGAGGTTTCTGGGTCACCCAAAGCATGACGTCATGGACGGGCACATCATTGCTTCACTATGGGACGGGAGTTGATATATTTCCACCGAAAGGAGCATCATCAGAGTTGAATCAGTTCATAAACTATTGTTTGTGATGGTTTTTGAAGTCAAGCAGGGGGGGGGGAACCCGCCCACTAATTACCTCACAATGAAAGATGGAATGGGAGAGGGAGCGGGAGAGGGATTGGGACAGGGACAGGGACAGGGACAGGCAACACAACAACAGCACAACACTGAACAGTGACCAAAAAAAGCATCTAAACAGGGTTCCATTTGTGGTATGAAGATACTAAGTTATAGAGACAACTTGAAAGAGAAAGATAGTGGGAGAGGGAACAAGGAGAGATGAGGATGTGGGCCCCACTGTCCCACTAGCAAATCCCGTGCATAGCACGGGTATTTGCTAGTTCATATTAATGCTAGTATAGGGGCTTCTTGTGTGTAAACGTCCATTGATCCATTGTGATCAATGGTACGTCGTTACGAGATATAATACAGATTTCCCTCGGTAACATTATTGATTGATTGTATTCTTTATTTTGTTTCCAAAATGGGTTGTCCATTTCTGATAACTCATGGTCTTCCAATGGATGCCAAATGGATTATGTTTCTTACATTTACGTTTTAATAACACTTTCTCGAAAGTATAATATTTTTCAAGCAACTCACCTCGCTGGGAGCAAGGAGGTGGACACGAGTGTGCTGGATGGCCGGTGGTCAGCAATCACCCCCCACCCCCAAACATACACACTAAAAATAGAAACATTTGAATCAGCCCAGGGAGTAGGCAGAATGTAAGCATTAATATATGTCAAGCATATACCAAGGAATCTATTTGTGACAGGGAAAACAACGCAGATGGAAATCACTACCTATACAACTCCAAATCTCTTTTCATGGCATGAACATTTAAGAAGATGGAGCAATTGAATTGATGTCTTTAAATCAAGTATGAAGATAAACAAGAATGAAAATACTTGTCCTTTAACTGCGGCTGGTCACAAAACGAAAATAGCGTTTCTCCTCTATTATTTTGTTGTAACACAAAATTCCAGACAATATTCTAGACACGATCTTGTTGTTAGATTATATAGAATCAATTTCTAATAAAGAGGAATTGTGTTAGACAATATCTTGGGTGATGCTAGAGGATAAAGAAGTCTTCTGTGTACCGTATTCATCTAACTACAAGGACTTGTTAAGGTAAGATAAGATAAGATAAGATACTACTTTATTTATCGAACATCACATTACATAAGGGTAAATGATAATAATAATAATAATAATAAAGAGACAAATAGGTATACAGTCATCTAGATCAAATCCAGTTCTCCCAGACGTTACCATCAAACGTTTCTGACATATTATCATTATTTATTTGTTTGCTTCAGTTTTACACTCCAAACGTCTTTTCATCTCAATATACATATATATATGGATAGATTTTCTGAATATAAATAATATATGGATAGATTTTCTTTACTAGTTTGAACACATGTGGTTGGACATTATTCAACCAATTGAACTCGGTCGATGAGATTTCCGACTCTCTATACACGACACCACTGCGTAGGTAATCGCGCCCAAAAGGGAAGCAGAAGAGCTAACTCCGAAGACTGGGAGATGAGTACCTGACGATTCTTTTACTAAACCTGGAAAAGAATAAGATGGTCATAGATAATAAGATACCCCACAACTGAAAAACAAGTAAAACATTTGAAACTGTTTAATGCTGCCACTAAATTTTAAGATACTCGATAACAGTTGGTGTGCACCCCCCCCCCCCGCATCCTGCGTCCAGTTTAACTGAGGGAGTGTTGGGGGGGGGGGCGGGGCGGGGTGTCCTGCGTCCAGATTTTTACAAAAAAAACAACCCAAACAAATAAAATCAGGAAAACAGGTTTTCCGAACCTGGAAATAGGTTTTTTACTAGCCTGCACCTGCGTCCACTAGGGGGCATTTTAAGGGTTGCACACCCACAAAACAAGACACGGTGTCATGGACCCGTCATGGATATATAATGTAATGGAAGTATTAGACACCACTTTACCATCAAATTGAAAAAAAGTCTTTTAGGCTATTACCAGTAATGGGAGTGAGGACAGCTGCAACTACGCCGAACACGACTGTCAGTAGTGCCATGGCGCGGCCAAGCTGTGAAACGTGGACAGCTTCCACAAGCATAGTGTTGAGGAAGAGGAAGACCGTGCCACCTACCAGACCATGTGCAACCGAGAAAATCATCAACGTAATATAGCTGAATTATAAAAGAATACAATAAAAACGGGAAAGTATATAACAAAGAAGAATGCATTGCTTTTCTCACATCGAATAGTTTCTTTCATCAAATTCTGATGAATTGTAGTATCGATACCTCTCTTGGATATTGCATGGAAAGAACATATTTTATTGGCAACTCAGATCTGCCAACTGGTGGGAGGATATTGAAACTAACCTTGGTTTGGAGACGATTACTATTGTCATGATCAAATTGCTGAGGGCAGAGACCAAAAGCACTACCGGGGGACGGCATTTAAAACGTTCTGTCATGAATGATATTGCTATACGAGCTGGAATCTCCACTAATCCAAACACAGAAATGAGATTAGCAGCCCTGGAGAATATCAAATAACAAGAACGATATCAACAATAATCCACATATCACAATTATTGTCAGTATGAATAAAAATGTTATAGACGTTCTGTTTGTAATCGCTTATAAAATTAACTAAACAATATACCATGATCGGAGCATATTTTATAAGCATTGAAGTTTATTCCTATATCCATATATATGATATCTTGCACCAAATTTAAAACAAACCTTTGCGTGTCTATGTTTAGTTCACGGCATAGAGGTGGCATTGCAATGATTGGCAGAAAATACCCGAGAGCGCAAGTATTAACAGTAAATAGTCTGACCAGGAGATGGCCATTTTTCAATAGACCTATATAGCTCCTTAGAACTAATGTAAATGCTCTGAATCTGGATGATATAGATTGCTTGTTGGTATGAGTTCTTGCATTATCACATTCATGTAAAGATTCTGTTTGCATAACGTGGTTTTCTGCTTTTTCACATCCTCCTATGACACCTGGGGTCGGATACTCATTATCTTCATGTGAACAATTGTTTTTAACCAAAGAGTCAAAACAATCTTCTTCACTAAGTCTGTTCACAGAGTTTCCATTTGTTCCCTCCACACTCAAATTATCAGCTTGAGATTCTCTTGGTTTTTGCTTGTCAGACTTAGGGATATTTGTAGGGGAAGCAAATCTGATTGGCCTCATCAGGGCACCAACGACGCATGCATTAAACCATATTGCACCAATAGTTAACAAGGCTGTCCTCGATCCATATACATCTCTCACGCTCGCAAAAATCTGCGGGATAGCTAATGTACCTGCGCATAAAATAATAATACCACTTTAGAACCATTATTTAGGCATGTAAGACAATTATACAGGCCGCAGGCATGGTTTATGTCCACATGAAGGGATCCTTCATAAGTATATATAACATTATCGAAAACAGTTCTGTTATAGATTTATTGACAACTGATAAGTATACATCATTCTGATATTTAATTTCATGAACATGATTTATGGAGGATATTTGTCGCAGATAAATGTGGGTATAAATATATATCAGCTCAACACCTGAACTACTATTGTTTACCTGTTGCTAGCCAACGATCTAACATACTCAGTTGAAGCCCGGCTGTCGTCATAAGATATAGACGTGAACATTATTTTTTTCCTCTTGACATTCGTTTGGAGCAATATTAGCCCGCTCTCCTGATGAGAAGAAATAAAGGTTTGGAGGAAAGAAAGAAAGAGAGAGAGAGAGAGAGAGCCAGCTTGTCTTCCTGTTCCTTTATTATATTTATGAACACAATTTATCACTATTTGGAGTGCCATATCTATTCTAGGTTAACTAACTCGTTCAGATATGAATTCACGCTTCTTCAACCAACTCGTTAGTTAACTGATTTATTATATGCCTATACCTCCGGTAAATACGTTGTTTCTTATCAACTGGATCTCTTCATGCATAATACAATGGACATAGACCATGCCTTCGTTTAACCATGTTTTAGATTATAAATCTTTATTCAGCGAAGTAATAAACATTTTTGCACTCTTCTCAGAGATCACTGACCAAAACATTAATACAAATCAAATTGGTTTAAATATTCCTGCTCATATTTCTACTATTTACATTCAATATCCAAACGTATAAATCACCCAATTCTATGTTTACTGTCTACATTAAACCAACGAGCATACATTGCATAGACTCTCATCAGAGTCTATGCATTGATTTAACTTACCCACGCTAGATCCAGTGAACATGACTCCAGTGGCGAATGTTCTATATTTATTGAAATATTTGCCTACCATGGAGAGGACGGGCACATCAATGACCCCTGATGCAAATCCTGTCAAACGTATTCAGAATCAGAATTCGCTTTGAAATAAATATGTGAACATACCAAACATTTATGATTACAATTACAGGTGCAATTTATATACGGTGGTATTTTTTCTCAGCCGAAAATAAATTCATAGCCCTGAATATATTTTAGGAGCAACACATGATTTTCATTTCAATAATAATGTTTGGGCATTGTATTATCTTCGAACATTATCATTGCTTCACAATAATCTTTGAGTCAGATATATATCTGCTTTGTACCCGTCAAACACCCGTAGCCCATGACAGCCACAAGGAGAGTCGGGGCTTGGGATGAAATAATGACTCCTCCTGCAGCCATAATTCCACAGACTATTGTTATAACCCGTACACTGCCATAGTCTGCTACAAGGCCTGACAGAGGAGCTGGAAAAGTAGAACAATTTTTTTAACAAGTCTGACGAAGACTTCATTGTGGGTGGTCTTTCCCGGCATGAACTTACCGATTATTTCAAACATAATCACATAACCATACATTTACATATACTTATTACATTATATTTAGTCTCTACCTTGATTGGGCAATAATCACAACAATAAATAGCGACAATAGATAGACTAATAAATAGACTAAGATAAATAACCTCCATTCATGGCCTGCTGGTGCACTAAGATGTAATAAAGTGATGGACGAGACATACTATCATATTGGGTTTTTTTACTCAAAGTTAATTTTACGTTACTACAGTCAATATGACTAGCACAGTATATTTCTTTAGTCATCATTATTTTTAACAAAATATAACAGCGCTTTTGATTTTCATTGCGTACACCACAATTTCTATTTTGATAAGATTAAGACACTGCATTTCATTACATAATTGACCATTTAGCCGGTATTTCAGCACATCAAATAAAATCCTAATAATTCTTTCTTTCTTAGTCTTACATTACCTGAAATAATGAGCATTAGGCCAAAGAAAAGTCCAACTGTGGAAGCTTCGGATGGAGAGCATTTAAACCAATCTTGAAACTCAAGATAGAAAAGGCCAAAGGATTTAAGTGAGCCAGTGAAGACAAAATTCCAGAGACTTCCCCCTACACAAGAGTAGAATAGGAAAGAACATTAGGGTAAATACGGGCACACGTTAATTGTATTGCTTTGAAAAGGTTTTAAAAAACAATGATGCGAAAAGCAATAGTATTCAAAATTAACTCTGGTGAATCATTTATCCGCCGTCACTTACATTTGACTCTGTTTAACGATTTTACTTATGCATACCCATTTTCTTGATATTAGTTTTGGAAACATATTTTCTTTTTCTTGACATGAAGAACAGCTCTGATTTTCTGATTGCCACTCGACATAACCGCTGTCTCAAGTATATGAAATAATAATATGATAAATGAATGCCAAATGTAATTAAGGTCGGGGGGGGGGGGAGAGAGAGAGTATGGGCTGTGAAAGAACCGTACTCATGTTCAAAAGAACAAAGGGTGGGAGTGCGTGTCTGTGTTGGGGTGGGGGTCGGGTAAGAAAGTAGACATTGCACTGGACGCTAACTGTACGTTTGTATGCATGCATGTGGTTGTAATATTTGAAATTGAGACTAATAAGGTTAAACATTTCAGTTGCTATAGTAACATACCCAACATCACTAGCCACGCCCATCCATGATCAATGGTGGATCCTTCTGGGGACTGCATGTTGGCCGTAAAGTTCACTTATCTACAAAAGACAGACGCCCAACCATCAACATATCTACGTTAAGTTGTTGCTACAACCTAGGGTTAAGTATTACCAAAGAGCGTAAATATAATAAAGATATTTACGCTCTGAGCGTAAATATAATAAAGATATTTACGCTCTTTGGTATTACCTGTGATAAACCCAACTGGGAAAACGTCTATTTTCACCTCGTCCGTGTATACACGTAAGGATAGCTAAAGGTCATACCCTAGTTTGTCATCTACTGTCTTCGTGGATTCACACTCAGAGACCCGCGACCCAAGAGCATTCATCCAAAGGTTGTTGCCTCATCAAAATCATTTTGATTTGTAAACGACTAATTTAAAGGCTTTGATAACGTTTTCTCCCAGTCCACCAATTGGATACAACATATTATAACAATATAGAAACATGTTAAGAAAAATAACCACACTAAATAACAAATAGAACCTTCGGACTCAGGTTCTTACTCGATTACGGTCTGATTACGCGCAAAATGGGTTCTTAATTAAAAGTGTGATCACCGGCGCACATCTAACTTTAGGCCAGCATCCTACCTTAGGTCGGGATGTTATAAAATTCTATGATCTTCAGCCTGTAGCCATTCTTAGGGTGATGGTCACTTTTATATAATTAGGTAAAGTAGGATTCGTTTTACCAGATTTGAAATAACAGATTTGGAATCATTTTTATTTTTTTTGTTTGAATCATTTATTCAAACTTGGCTACATTTTACATCAGTTTGATTAAAAATCAGTATTATTTCAAAAGAAAGCATTATTATTTTTCGTTTTGCAAATCAACATGATTTCCTTAACCTGCCGTCTTGGCAATGCTAAAACAGCTTTTATTTCGGTTTTTATCGTTTGCCTTATAGCCTGTAGGTTTTACCATATACTCACATAAGATAAGATAAGATAATGTTTAATTTGTGGCAAGAATAATGAATATAAACAGATAAATATAAATAGATTCACATTTTTCTTATCTGGAAGCATAAAACACTCACACTCATGCACTAAGAAACAGAATATTGGTGAACCATGTAGTATGTATCGCTCCATATCTAATCACTTCAGTATCTTGTCACAAATAATGTTGACCGGTAGCGATTTGTCATAATTTACAAAATCCATAAAGACTTATTAACCAATCCCTAAGGCATTATTGGTTTCGATTAGATTCAGAGATGCAGATCGGTACATTTAGATTTGTTGTGGGGCCATTGCCACATAATGTAAATGACAAGAATGTTTTCCCGACTTATCAAAAGCGAAAGTCCGATCATTAATAATGTGCAAATGAAATTATCCGGTAAAGAGTTACTTACTATGTAAGAGTATCTTGCCTATATACATAGATGTAACGGGTAAATTCGGACTGTAGACAAACTGTATGGGTAGGTTATTTGATTGTGATTGGATTTAGTAGTAAAATAAGGATAATGATTCAACGTGCTCTAGAGCACCCCATGCATGTTCCTATGTTAACGCTATCTCATGCAACACCCGGAAAATAAGGATAAGTCGTACAGCAGGCACCAAGTCTAGTTATACCTTTGATTTGCTGTCGCAGAGATAATTCGCCCAAAACATGATTAAATTCCTTACAGGATTCGTTGTTTCGTTCTAAAAAATATCCATGTATATGTGAACATGTAAACTTCCATTTTGAATCTCGAGGATTAGGGATGAAACTGTGATAAAAGCATCAAATCACGCTCCTCCATCACATTCTATATTTACCATACAATGATGAAATACAAAATAACCAAGGATTTATATATATTCAGCTCATAGGTGTCGTGAAGCTACTTCACTGCTGAATGAAATTATGATAATAATTGATACGCAACGAAAGTTTTACGAGAAACTTTAGGGCAAACATAATATAAGGTTCGGTAAGTTGTTCTTCCTCTAACCTCGTTGGTCTAGTGCAAGAAGTATACGACGGTACTCATGATCTTATCGAGAGTTACTCACCCACCCGTTCCATCCGTGGTCAACACTCCTGTCCGTGCACACACCATGATGAAACTGCCTTCATACTCTTGGCTGAAGTTTAAAAGATGGTCCAGGGCGTGAGAAGCTTATACAAACAAATGTGTTGACCTCCATTCTCGGACCGAAGTGAACTTGTTGTAGCATGTTGTAGGAGAGTAAGGTAAATTGTCGCATGTTCGCTGGACGAATGCTCCTTACTTCTGGGTCAAGGGAAAGCTAGGTCACATATACATTTTGTACTGGTGATGCTGACGTCTAGGGTTTACCTGGAGAAGCTAAGTTATAGGTTTTCCAGGGACCATATGGAATACATGTGACTCATTTAGACGGATAACTATACCTTAATGTCAAAGTATCTAGACATTTACCCAAATACCTAATCCTAGCATACCTAGCGGAGCGGATTCTCCACCACATATGTGATGTGTTCCAGGAAAATGAGTAACAAGTAGCAAAATTCATATTTTTCAAAGTATTTTTTCCACAAGATATCTCTGTAGGAATGTTCTGATTCTTAGAGGGTTTAGCACTCATAGTCCTATGAATCCATGTAACAAATTTCAGGACACTGTATTAAATATATCCTTGCGTTTTAAAGGCCTCCGTATGGAGTATATTTAGTTACTTTACTGGCAATTACCCATCCAGAAACATTGCAATTTTTTTTTTTTTTCAAAAATAAAAATATCAAACTTAAAATATAGAAATACTTATTAGGTGTCCTAGGAGTGCACCCGGGCCAATATGCACTCTTTTTAAATATGGTGATATCTCAAAATCCATATTTTGCGACTTATGACTCATTTTTCTAAAATGGATCACATAATGATATTAAATTTTAGTCTTTGATCTGATAGCCTTTAGGTTGATACTTGTGTATAGTTAAAACCAATAGTATATATCCTCCTGGATGTATAGAGCGCACTTATAATATAGTGAAAAGTAATGACACAACACAATATTGGATCTACTACCTATATGCTAGCTAACTACGGACTCACTTGTTTATTGGTCATAGGCCTGTCTTGATATACAGGGCAGTGCTGCCACCTGGTGGTATGTAAAGGAAGCCTCAGCTTCCCCGCTCCCTACCGGAGGATTAAACAGTTGAACCTTAGTTGAGCTTCAGAGTGGTTGTCTTTATAACTAAATACATATCGATACATGGTACCAGAACAGAAAAGGTAGAAAACTCACGCAAAATGGAAGGAATAAGACCACCCGACCGCATGGACTTCCTTTACGGGGAATGTGGCCGAGAGATGGCTGATTTGGAAAGAGGATTTCCAATGGTACGCAGATACCATGGGAGTACGGGAAGCGAGGAGGATGACATCCAGGTTCCTCCACGTGGCTGGCCCCGATGCAAAGAGAATATATCGTCAGTTTAGATGGGCGCCTGCCATCCCAGCCGTACTGGCACAACAAGGACCACCAGTAGTGGCTGCAGTGGATGCAGTAGATGCAGAGGATAGAAATGACTTTCCAACGGTTATAGGAAAATTTGACCAGTATTGTATGCCCAGCAGGAACCATTTCTTTGAATGTTACAAGTTTAACACACGCAACCAGGAGGAAGGTGAGAGTGTAGATGCCTATGTAACAGAACTAAGACAGCGAGCAGCCACCTGTGAATGGGGTGAAGCCGAAGAGGAGTTCGTCCTAGAAAGACTGGTTGTAGGGATGAGAAACATACACCTCAAGGAGAAACTGATCAAAAAGGAAAATCTAACCTTGGATGAGGCCCTGATATATTGCAGGACTCAACTTCAGAGGAAAACAGAACTGGACGCGATGGACCCGGGAGCACACGCTACAGTCAATCGAGTGGCGAAGCCACGTGCAGCACAGAACGACTCATCGTGGCACCAGGCATCGGCTCCTCCACGAGCAGAGGCGGCCCATCACCCCAGGACTGACAACCATCCTCCAGTGAGTAATGCCCGATTAATTGACTGTCAAAAGTGTGGGGCAAAACATCCACTGAGGAACTGCCCAGCGTATAACCACAAGTGTGAGAAGTCTAACAGAAAGGGACGTATTGAATCCAAATGCTGGGGAAGAGGAGATGAGGTGAATCAGATCACTGAAACAGAGACACAACAGGTGTCAGTAGATACGGTATTCATAGGAACGGTGAGAAAAGAGGAGCCAGTTCTCGCGGTCACCATCAGTAAACAACACAACTGGGCCGCTCATGTCAAGGTGGGCAAGGAAATGTTGACATGTAAGATAGACACGGGAGCAGGAGCAGATCTTCTTAATTACCAAGAATACAAACAAATGAGTGACAGGTCACCACTCAAACCGATCAAGGTCAAGCTAACAGACTATAACGGAGCCACAATACCAGTGAGAGGATATATAGTCAAGCAGATCACAGTAAATTCAAGGCACTACCCGGTGAGGTTCATAGTGTGTGAAGGCATTACACTACTTGGGGGAGACACGTCAGAGCGACTGAGCCTCATCACGAGGAACTACTCCACTGAAGAGAGAGCGGTAGGTTCACAAGTGATTAACATTGTTGAAAATAATAGTCAAATAAATATGAAACAGTGCATCTTGCCAGAAGTCAAAGAACTTTTGTCCATTCCCTACGTTCACACTATTAAATTAAAAGAGGGGTATGAGCCAGTCATAATACCAGCGAGAAGGATACCCATAGCAGTCAGGGGCAGACTAAAGAGTGAATTAGATCGCATGGAAGAGCTAGGGGTCATTCACAGAGTACTCGAACCGACAGAGTGGGTAAATGCGATGGTTGTTGTAGATAAGCCGAATGGACAATTGAGAATATGCCTTGATCCAAGGGATTTGAATAAATCCATCGCCAGGGAACACTTTCAGCTCCCCATGAGGCACGAAGTGTTCTCTGAGATAAGGAATGCCAAAATCTTTAGCAAATTGGACGCCTCACAGGCCTTTTGGCAAATTAGATTAAATGAAGAAAGCAAGAAATTGACAACATTTGCAACACCGTACAGAAGGTACGCGTATGACAGGCTGCCATACGGGTTGTGTTCGGCTCCAGAGGTGTTTCACCACTCCATGGAGCAAATGTTTGAGAATCTGGAGGGTGTGAAAGTTTATGTCTACGACATACTGATATGGGGGGAAACCCAGGAAGAACATGACAAACGGCTAGCCCTAGTAAAGGATAGGATCAGAAAGAACAATTTATTAATGAATTGGGGCAAATGTGAAATAGGGGTAGACAAAATAACCTTCATTGGAGAGGAACTGACATCGCATGGTGTGAAACCAGACAGTAGAAAGGTTGAGGTAATTGTGAATATGGCTAAGCCCACCAGCAGGGAGGAGGTGCAGAGAATCATGGGATGTGTAAACTTTGTAGGCAGATACATACCCAACCTGGCGAGTCAGTGTGTCAACATAAGATCCCTTCTAAAGAAACAAACTGAATGGCGGTGGGATGAGGCACACAACAAAGAATGGAGCTACATTAAAAAGGTGTTAACTTCAGCTCCAGTCCTAGCATATTTTGACGTCAGGAAACCGATAAAGGTTAGTAGTGACGCGTCACAGCAGGGGTTAGAGGCCGTGTTGCTACAGGAACATGACAACACCTGGAGGCCAGTAGCTTATGCAGCACGCTCCCTTACTGAGGCGGAAAGGAACTATGCCCAGATAGAAAAAGAACTACTGGGTATTGTGTTTGCGTGTGAAAGGTTCCATAATTATATCTATGGTACAAGGGGAATAATCTTAGAAACTGACCACAAACCTCTGGTTCCTCTCTCTCAGAAGCCTCTGCAGGACATGACCCCGCGAATTCAAAGAATGATGATGAGACTGCAAAGATACTGTTTTTAAATGAATTGGGTTCCAGGTAAATACTTATTCATATCTGACACCTTGTCCAGAGCTAATGTGAGCAGTGGTGAGACGCACAAGATTAATATACTAAAATCTGAAGAAATAGAGGCACAAGTAAACTTAGTATATCAGAGCTTACCCGCGTCACAAGCTATGTTAGAATGAATAGCAGATGAAATGAATAATGATGAAATGCTGTGCGCGGTTAAGGAAGCAATAATGAATGGATGGAAGAAGGGAACATGCCTGGCATACGCCCCCATCAGACAAGAATTGTGGGTGTCAAATGGCGTAATACTCAGGAAAAACAGAATAGTCATACCTGTCAGCATGAGAAAAGAAATGTTGGAGAAGGTACACGAGGGACACCTCGGAATAGAAAAGCAAAGGAGGTGGGCTAGGCAGGTGATCTACTGGCCAAGATTAAATGCGGATATAGAGCAGATGGTAAAAACCTGTGGGGTATGTTTCAAATACTTGCCAGACCAGCAGAAAGAGCCCTTAATGATAGACAACGAAGAGTGGGGTCCATTGGAAAAGGTGGGGATGGACTTGTTCTATTGGCATAATAATGAATATCTCCTAATGGTTGACTATCACTCATCTTTCCTCGAAATAGTAAAATTGACCACGAAAACCTCTGAACAAGTTGTGACACATATAAAAAGTGTATTTGCGAGGTACGGAGTCCCTCAATTAGTGGTAACAGATAATGGACCGCAGTTTGCATCATCTCATTTCAGACTCTTTGCAGAACAGTACGGGTTTCACCACAGGACATCCTCACCAACATACCCACAGTCGAATGGAAAGGCAGAGAGGGCAGTGGGTATAGTCAAAACCCTCCTATCTAAGGCAAAGGACGCAGGAAAGGACCCCTACCTAGCACTCTTGGCCTATAGGAGTGCACCCTTGGAAAACAATGTCTCACCAGGAGAGGCACTCATGGGTAGAAGACTCAGGGGCCCATTACCAATGCTCAGAGAGTCAAGAAAGTGCAAAATCAGCGACAGTGTAAACAACAGAAGTGAAAGTGATTGCATAAATAGTAAAAGTGCAAAATATAATGAACGAGCTAAAGCTCTCGCTCCCTTACAGCCTGAGGACACAGTGCTAGTAAGGGACCAGAAATGGGACCACGCAGGTGTTATAAGTAATAAATTAGGTGTAAGGTCCTATGAAGTACAGTGTGAAAACGGTACTGTCATATGTAGAAACAGGAGGCATCTCCTACGAGTGCCCAAAGAGGTAGTAGAAAAAAGGTTACAACATTTTGAAGGTATAAATGAGGACGAGGATGTGGAAGATGTAGAAGACGTAATCCACACACACATGAACACTAGTGACAATAACGACCACTCAGAGAACATTGAGCGACTGGTACATAAACCAGCTGTAACAGAAAATCCAATCTTGAAAGAACTGGTTAATGCAGGCTCACAAAGCCCCTTAAGGGCCCCTAGAAGATCGGCACGATCTAGCAAGCCTAGAAGACGTTTAATAGAAGAAGCTTAACTTTCATTCATTATACTATCTTATCATTCTCCTTATACAATTGATCTTGATGTACCGATTGCTTGTCATCTATTGTATTAATTATATGTGAAAAGGAAGATGTCTTGATATACAGCGCAGTGCTGCCACCTGGTGGTATGTAAAGGAAGCCTCAGCTTCCCCGCTCCCTACTGGAGGATTAAACAGTTGAACCTTAGTCGAGCTTCAGAGTGGTTGTCTTTATAACTAAATACATATCGATACAAGGCCTATATATATACCTTTTGGGTTTCTAGGGAAAGGCACAGGGCCTCCCCTTTTACATATATTAATATCATGATATGCGCTGCCTGTGGTCGTGCCATGGATCCAAGATCCTTGCTCCACCTCTATGCTTTGGCTTGGCACAGCTCTAGCTACCTCTTTACCGTAAAGCTTGCAATGACGGCCTCGTCATGACATTACCAGAAAACCATACCAACAACACCTAAACTATATTTATCCCACTTTGAGTGTTCAGATCGTTTAGAAATAATGTTTAAACCCGGTATGTTAAGTTCTTAAATAATTGATGTGTTGTATTACATGTTTTGGCTACGAATGCGCATTTGTTTCGTTTTATTTGATCTTTTGCATCAATTCTATCACAATGATTTTGATTAGTCCACGCATGTATATCATGATGTTGTTATATATAGGTAGGTTTTCCAATTTTAGTTTTGTGAGAGTAAATATAGACCCAATACAATATTCACAAATTCCAATGTGGATTTCAATGTAAGCACTGCCACCGTATAAATGTATGTTGCAGTTAGCTGGTGAGTAGCATTCCCACGAAGACCTCATTCCCACGAACACCGGTGTAACAGTTCTAAATTACACCCCGATCTAATGTAACCCCCTGGTAATTTAGACCTTAGGTTTATGACCCCTCTAGGTTTAAATCACCCCCCTTGGTTTCTTTGATAATCTTACACCAACTGATGCAAAAAAAGAGAAAATTGGGAAGACTTTAGGAGAGAAGGTCATATCCGATGTCTAAGGACTATACCTATGTACCCGAAAAAACCCATAAGACTTCAACTTCATGAATTTCGTAGATTAGAAATTAAAAATTAACATTCTCCAACAACCCCATATTTAAAATTGAATTGAACTATTGTAGATTTAAATTTTAAGTTTTTCTGCTGGTGTATATTGCTATATGTAATGCCTATACACAGATTTCACTGACGTCACGGCCCTGGCCATGTTTAGGGTCAAGTTAAATGCCTATGTATGCTGCGATACTTGAAAATACCGTTTTCTGTCTGTTTTAACCTTTACTAATTTTCATCTTCCTCAACAATATCTTCCATGATAGGTTAGATAATCTGCCTTTAGTGTAGAATTACCCAAGTATCTACTCTTGTGAGTTTTATCAACTTTGTTTTGATACCCCCGCCATAGACGGCAAGCGTAGCAGTGACCCCAGACATGGTAGCCACTGTGATACCCCAGCCTACTGGGTGACGTCATGTGAAATCTATGTATAGGTAGAATTGTCACTATTATGTCATTTTAATAGCTGTTCATCATTAAAATTTGATATCTTATAAAATGCTAAAGGATGTGATGAGAACAGAACAATTTATATCCTGAATCAGTTCTGTCTTAGCCATGTACTATTATTTTTATTGTCATAATTTAAAGAATTATTGTTTCGATGGGGGTATATCAGTACTTGATTATTATCAAATACTTGGGGTATATATATAAGACCTAGGTTTAGTTCCCCCTGTGGGGTACTTTGAACCTGGTGGGGGTACATTTGACCTAGGTCTAAGTTACCCCCGGGGTACATTGAAACTGGAGGGGGTATATATCCAACCTAGGTCTTAAGTACCCCCGGTACATTAGACCTAGGTTAGTTATACCGGGGGGGGGGGGGGGTTACATCTGATGGGGGATACATTAGAACTGTTACACCAGCTGGTCACCGCCCGGCTGCACTCCAATTTGGTCACCGCCTGCATGTGCACTACAAAATGGCTTTAAATGTTTCAAGTCTCCCCCCCCCCTCCCCTCCCCCCGATAAATTGTATCGTAATTTGTACACGTGCAATTTCTTTGATCTGAATAATAGATTCTGTAAGGAAGAAGTTCACTCATGTCAATATCTTCGCTTGATATTACTTTTATTTTCTTTGGTCCAATATTCCGTCCTATAGCAATAGTGATAAAGGATAAGGTTGGGATTCAGAGATAACGTTGGCATAACATGTCAAAGAATATACATTGACATGTATCAAACATGTGTTGCTATGTGGCACATAATATGTGGGCTTGGTGCACGTAAGGGATGATGGTTACATTTAATTTACATTTAAATGATAAATTTCAACAACTGCTGGGGGCAGTGTATGTGGAAAAATACGAATGATAAATACGGCACAATCAATGATGCACGTTCGAACGCATTAATTTAAAAAAGTTAAATAACGCATTAATACATCTCGCCCTCAGACGGTGATTTTCACAGGTTACTATTCTTAATATTTGATGACTAATTACTAAAACACAGAGCCACATCACTGGAAAAAAAATCGCGTTTACACTGTGAGTATCTGCGTCGGAAATCTGGTGTATCCTCACTCCACACTGTGTGAGTATCTGCGTGTATCTCCAACTGAGTTTGTGTATCTGCGTGTATACAATGTGCAGTGGTGTATCTGCACTTGTGAGTATCCTCATGTATCCTCAAACGAGTGGTATACATGTGCGTCTATCCACAGTGCAGTGGCTTAATTACTACATACACATCCAGTGACTGGGGTGGGCTTATATTACATTTGGGATACAAGGATGTAATCATCCATACTAGTGTCACAACTATTTTCTGAATGTCCATGTACGTTATTATGGGACCCTCTTAACATTACTCTCCTCCAGCTTTCTCCCCGGTCTCTATCCCCCCACTCTAAATCAGAACAGTGTAGAAAACCATATTTTTGTAAATAGCTTGATGTCTGTAGAATTCATGTATCATGATAAACAAGGTTATAAATGGATTGTGCTAAGTTAATTTAGTTGGCAAATAGATAGTTATGTCACGTCAGAGTAGGCCTATTATAGGCATAATCCGAATTAAGCAAGTAGATCAGTTTATGAATCGAATACATGATACATACCGTAACAAGTTCTTGGGAAATATACAAAATGCTATATCAAGATTTTCCGAAAATATAGGACATTTGGTAGAAAATATAGGAATTTTGAAAGGTAATGGACGAAATGTTACTATAGGAAAGTTTATTCTATTTATGTCTTTCATAGGGATAGCTGTCACCTACATTGAGTAGTCTCAATTACTGTGTACCTTGCTAAAGTATATCATGACAAGTTCTACCAATTGGTCCTGAATCTATCGGATTTCAATACCTCAACAGTATTCATTATTTTGATTCAGATCCTTCAGAAATAAATTTATTAAGCCAAACACTTAGTGGGCTTTATTTTCGTAGCATGTCTAAACGGAAATTTGAGAAGTATAGAATACATAAGAAAATATGCCAACATATAGGATTGTTTAAAATATAGAAATATAGAGGGAAATATAAAAAAGATATGAGGCCTAGCTGTGATAACCGACACAGAATTATGCAGGGTTTAGTTTGTTCTATATATAGGCTTACACATTCAACCCATGCATCCTTTATCCTTCACCTAAAAGTAACTGGTAGTCACCTAGCAGAACATATCGTTTCATTTCCAATACCATTTGTGCGCAACCATGGCGTGAGGACGTATTTTTCACCGCTCTCCGCCGCCGATAATATCTCCCATTGAATGAGGAGCTTTTCACCTTCATCCCATGTTTCAACTCATGTCTTTCATCACCTAGGTTGGTTTGAGTCTCTGAGGAGATTTTATTGGACTATATATTGACATATTAGAGACTTATTGTGCCCACAAAGGATGTACCCGATACACAGGACCAGAGCTCTCTACTATAGGACACACATACACAGCCGGTAAAGCCTTTGTTTACTGCCCCTGCTCCCTGCATACCAGTGCACCCGCCACGTATGCAAACCATTGTATAGGTACACACATAAACTTTATATTCGCCCCTGGTGTTCCAATTCATATTAACTTTCTCAAATACTTGGTTACCATGGAAGAACGTATAAAAGTGCTAGAGAATAAGTGGGTGGAAGAATATGCCCCAACTCGTAATAGGGTGGATAGAATTCAGGCATATGCCAACAGACTAAACACCCGGGTTAAACAACTCGAACTGGAATTGTCACACGTAACCCTGGTCGCAAATAATCTAGAAAACTATTGCTTAGATCTGGATAGGGGACAGAGGAAATGTCACATTATTATGTCTGGGTACGCTGAATCTCGTGATGAGAAAAAGAGTAACGCCGTTACATTTGATAAAATGGTTGCTCTATGCCGCACGATTGACCTAGCTTTTCAACCAAACGACCTAGAGTTCGCTTCTCGCATCGGTACACAGAGCGCACGCAAGAATATTCCGAGAAATATTATACTGAAATTTAGAAATGAAGCAATCAGGAACCGCATTTTTAAGAGCAAAATTCGTCTGAAAAATAGCGAGATCTACAAGAATTGCTATCTAAACCCGGATTTGCCCGAGAAAATCGCTCGCAGTCACGCAGATATGCGCCAAATACTGGCACATGCCAAACAATCGAAAATGACCTATAAGATCTCCCTGGGTAGAGGAAAGATTAAAGTTGATGGAACCGAATACACCCACGATCAGCTGAATTTATTGCCAGCTGGCATTAAAATTTCTGAAGTTAAAACAAAAAAGATCACCGGGGCTCTGGGATATCAAGGGGAGCATTCCCTGCTGTCGAACTTTAGTAAAGCTTTATTCTGGTTTAATGGAAGGAAATTTCACACAGCTGAGCAGGCGTATCAGTATACCAAGGCTGCCCAGACCGGCAACCCATCAATTGCTTCTACTATCGGTGTAACACTTTGTCCCAGAGCTGCTAAAAAATGGGGAGATCGATGCGGCCAACACACAAACTGGGATCGGATGAAGAATAAAGTAATGGAGGATATATTAAGGGCAAAGTTCAGGCAGTGCAAAGAGGCCAGATCAGAGTTGATTGACACCGGCGAGGTGGTTCTGGCTGAGTGCACACGAGACGTATGGTGGGGTACAGGCATAGCCTTGTCGAATAACACACTTATCGACGACAATGTTAATTGGCCAGGCAAAAACCATCACGGGCTGATTTTGGCTGCAGTCAGGGAGGACATCAGGAGAGAGGAGTTCGTCAAAATGGCCCCCCCCCCCAACCTCATGAAGATGACGATGACTACCACGATGTATTGGCTCAGGAATATGGGGAAGAATTTGAAAATTACTATTTCAATATTGGCATGAACATGCCTGCTCTTGAAGACCCTGGAAGGGAGCATGGCGATCAAGGGGATTACCTGGGAGACAGATCCCAGCACTCCCAGCACTCCCAAATCGGAGAAGAACACCAGGAAAATAGACTCCAGCAATCAGAGTCCGAAACAGATGATGACACTGAGGAGATAGCACATGACGCTGAGGGAACCCCGATAACTGAGGAAGAAAGGGCTATAGAAGCTGAGGTAGATGAAATTATCGCTCAATTTGACAGTGCTGGAGGGGCTACTGCCCCTAGGACCCCACCCAAGATAAAGCCTCCTAAAAGTGACCAACCCCCAAAAAGCCCAACTCAGCAGTCAACACTAGAAGGTGCTGTGGGGGGGGTCGCCCCCGCTATCCCACCCAAGGTAGAGCTATCAAAGAAGGACATACCTCTTAAAACCCCAACACCGACTAGTTTGTCTAATAGGCTATCGAGATCGGTCAAGCAACAGGCGCCGCCTAATAGACCGGGAACAAGGAGCGCGAGTGGTAGTGGTCTGAATTCACAACCAGTTGCTGACAAACCTTTGACCAAGCAAGACGCACGAAATCCACCTCTCAGTCCTACACGTGTTGCTGCCCCAAGTTCTTCGAAAAACAAGCCCTGATGGCCTTTCACGACGACCCAACCGGGGTTAAAACCTTGATAATCTGTGACTCCAGGGGAGCGTCGCTTGATATCTACCTGCAAAATGACGAGGTAAGAATAAAAGTCTTACCCGGAAAAGGCATTGTGCCTCTTTACGAGCTAGGCAGAGAGCATATCTTGTACTACCAACCCACACAAGTTATATTTTTTGGCGGCATTTGTGACTTTACGAGGAAGAACGCAATAACTAAAAGGGTGACTGTACGCTGGCCGGATAAGCAGGCACTTGAAAACCACGTCGAGGAACAAGTCTTACATGTCACAGAATCAATGCAGCTGCATTTTCCTGAGATAAGCCCCATATACACGGGTGTGTGCGGCCTATCGCTTCACACCTATAATCGAGAGTTTCATCGCGATCCGACCCAATCCATCTTGAACGAAGCTATTGCTGACTTCAACTATTGGGTCAAGGGATTCAATATGGATAGGGGGATTGTACATCCAACTGTCACCAGTAAAGTTCATAGATGTTCATATGGGGTTACAGTAAATAACTACGGGGCGCTGAGAGATGGACTACATGGCAAATGGTATATTGTGATGGACTGGGCCAGGCAGCTTGAGAAATGCCACACTCTCAATCTACAAGAGAAGTGATCAATGTATTTCTGATCAATGTGCTATTGTATACTATGGCACATGCCAGACGATATATAATATGTTTTCCGATTTGCAGTACCTATATATATACATGGCACATGCCTCCCCACCAAGCCAACACGCGTCCGCTGATCACACCCACGCGCCGCCCATGTATTATGTATTGCTGTCACCGCCGCCACGTGCCTGTGTCTAACGTTGCTGTCACTAACCCCCATGCGAGGTATGCATAAGACCCGACCCGCACATACCTATACCTATATATGTATTGCTTACTTGTTGGTCCCGACCTGTCTAACGAGTGTTATTTGTATCTTATTTGATTTGACTATATTATCATGTTCATATGTTGGCCTTGACAGATCTCCCGGCCTACGTGTACCGGACGAACCACGTCTGTATATTAGATATACTAACGACCACGGTCATACATTATGCATACTGTCACCAACCCCCAAATGTTGTACGTGTAAGACCCAACCGGCTTATGTATGTTGTGTTAACCGGTCGGTTCCGACCCGTCTACCATGTGTTATCCGCTCCTTGTTTGGTTTGATTAAACCATTGTTCATGTACTCTGCTGAGATTTTCGGACATAATAGAACTTCCTACTTATGTGTTGATAATCGGTCGGTTCCGACCCATCTGTTACGTGTTACCCGCACCTTGTTTGGTTTGATTATATTATTGTTCATGTGCCTTGCTGGGACTTTTGGACACAACAGAACTTCCTATATATGTGCACTAGACAAGCTATGTTTGTATATCATATATAACAACGACCATGGTCGTACATATCGCCCCCGCTATCTGTTGATGAACACCTGCCCTAGATTGATTGACATGTCTACGCCAGATCTTGTCCACGGGGGCTCTATATCGTTTTCTACTGGTTATAGAAAATTATCAAATGCCTATATTGCTTATATTGTTCACTACAGAGTCAAGAAAATTAGTTATAAGTGCGCAAATCATAGCATACGTCTATTGCTCGGATACAGCACCCTATATTACTTTATTACTACCTTGTCAATGCACAGAATCCTGACGCTGTTATACAGATGCAAACTAAGGCACATGCCTACTGCACGCCCTCTGTATAATAAACATCATCAGGTAGAATTTATTACTAAGCCCTACTACTATTAAGTGTGACTTAAAGCATTCGCTAAAAGAATGTGTTGAAGCTAAAGGTAGAAAATACTTCCATCTCAACATTAGATCGTTAAATAATAAATGGCAGCAATTAAAGTTGGACTTATGTAATATGACCTTTGATGTCTTCTTACTGAGCGAAACTTGGCTAAAGAGTAATGTATTGGACGCTAACTTCTATATTGACGGATACAGCATTGAAAGATTAGACAGGACTCAGTCAATTGGCGGAGGACTTTGTGCATTTATTAAGAATTCGTTAGAATACCAAGTTCTGGACGACTTAAACCATCAAAGTATACATTTAGAAGCCCAAGTATTCCATATAAAACATGAGAACTCTAAGAATCTGATCCTCGCCAATTTATATAGGCCCCCCGCGGGCACAGTTAGTATCTTTTGCGAAGAAATTGTTAATATTATTGACTCAGCCAGAGAAGCATACCCTAACTCCGAGTTAGCATTACTTGGGGACATAAATATTGATATGTTGCCCCAAAACAACTACCCTAATAACCACAAAGAAGAGCTCCGGAAGCTGGTTAATAATAAGCACTTACAATCGGTCATAACCCTCCCAACAAGACTCGGTCTAAATGGGAAAGAATCTGCATTGGACCATATCCTAACTGACATTAAACATATTGGTCAGGCTGGGGTAATTGAATATAACCTGAGCGACCATTATATTGTCTATCTAATTAGGAAGAAAAACAGGGAAAAACATGCCAAATGTAACTTCCAGGCCAGATCTTACAGTAACTTAAATACGGCAAATGCCGAGACTGAAATGAATTCAATTGATAATTGCCAATCCTTTTACCTATGTACTAATCCTAATAAAGCCTGGGACTTAATGTATGATACTCTATTAAAAATAACCAATAGAATATGCCCTAAGAAGAAATTTAAGGCAAAAAAGGAGAAACCCCCGTGGTATACCAATGAATTAATCAACTTAGCACATAACAGGGACTATAATTTTAGAAAGTATAGGAAAACCAAAAATGAAGCCTTTAAGCTTAGAGCTGTCTACTTCCGGAATCTGGCCAATAGCGCAACCAGACAGGCCAGAAGTAACTACATTCTGGAGCAATTAGATAGACATAAATATGACTATAAGAAGTTTTGGCAGATACTTAATGACTATCTCCCTTTCAAGGAAAGGTCTAAGACAATTACCAAAATTATTAACCCAGAGACAGACACCATGGCATATGCCAAAGAAATACCTAACGTCATTAATAAATTCTTTGCCAATGTGGGGGCAAAAACCACAGCATTACTACCGGCCAGTACTAATAATTTTGACCTAGGCCCCGCAGACCCGAATATCAAGCATAGAGAGAACACCCCTTATGAACTACTAAATCAACAATCCCTAGTCAAAATACTAAATACCCTCTCACCACATAAATCGTCTGGCTGCGACGAAATACCTATGCAGGCATACCAAATCTTCTTCCAAATTATTAAACCCCAGTTGATTTTCCTATTAAACCTGTCTGTTACACGAGGCCTGGTACCTGCCCGGTGGAAGAAAGCCACGGTCATACCAATACCTAAGAAGGGTAATGCAGTTCACGTTACTAATCTGCGTCCAATATCCCTTACCCATATATTGGGAAAAATTTTGGAGAAACATATTAACAATCAAATACAAACATTTGTTGATACCCATAATCTATTTACACCATACCAGGGCGGGTTCAGGAAAAACTCATCCACAATTGAAACTGCCTATCTGCTATTATATAAGCTAATTAATAATCGTAACCAAAAATTGTACAGTACTCTAGTCTTTTTTGATTATCAAAAAGCCTTTGATTCGCTTGATCATGAAATTTTGTTGTCTAAATTGGAATATTATTGTCTACCAACGTGGTTCAGGATATGGGTAAAAAATTACCTAGCTAATAGGTACCAGAAGGTTAGATCGGGGAACTACTATTCGCGATACCTACCTATAAAATGTGGAGTTCCACAAGGTTCGATCCTTGGCCCGTTATTGTTCAACTTGTTTATTAACGACATTGGTAATATTGATTTAGGTGGGCACATGCTCCTATTTGCCGATGATATTGTACTTTTGAATTGTTCCAACGATTATAACACGGCCCTAGCCTTATGTCAATCGGATACGGCACAGATTGCAGACTGGAGTCTTTCGAACAAACTATCCATTAGCCTACCTAAGACGAAGGCAATGCTTATTCCCTTTAACCAGTACCATGACAGGAACCACCCGCCGCCTAGACTTGAAATCTATAATACCACTATAATGTGGGTAGAATCGTTTGTATATCTGGGCCTTACTATTGACACCATGCTTAAATTTGAAATGATGGCTAAGAATATTTTAAACAAGGCAAATGCCAGACTATGTAATCTTTATATCAACAGGCACGCTCTTGATACGAGAACCCGACTTCTAATTGTTAAATCCATGATCCTCTCATATCTGGACTACTGTAATGTATGTTATTTGAATTGCAACAAAGCAACATTGAATCAACTCCAGGTATTTCAAAACAAGGCTCTACGTTTTGCCTTGAAGAAACCGCGCCGATTTAATATTAATCAATTACATGAAGAAAGTAATACAATGACTATAAGACAACGAATTTTCTTTAATAATGAAAAGTTTTTCCACAAACAACTGTATTTATGTAGAGTAAACTGGATTGATAAACGTGCACCTGAGGGGAACTACAATTTAAGAGAAAACAGAGCAGTTAACTTTGAAGTCAACCACCCAACCTGCAACCTGTACCAACGATCGATGGCCTACTCGGGAATCCAGATGTGGAATAATCTTAACGCCAACCTCAAGAATATACAGGACACCCTAACTTTTAAAAGAAGTTTAAAAAATACTATCCTTCTAGGGGGAGTTATTATCCCTGAATTCTAGTTATTTCGACGTTCGTATATTTGGGCACGAATCAGAGTTTTATTCTTTTTTCTATTTTTTTATCTACCTTGTCAAGACATATGTCTATTCTAATATATGTACTCCCAACCTATTATTATCATCCTTATTCCATTAACCATTTCATCTCATTATTTCTTACCCACTCAGAGGGAAAGTTATAATAGTATGTTTATCACACACTACACTTATAAAATTTGAAATGTGATAGCGAAAATTCAGGCTAAGGAGGAATACCGGACTGCCCGATCCTTATACATTAACAGTTATGGCATATGCCAGCTTATATTCCCTGAATAAAGATATGTTTAAAAAAAAAAAAAAAAAGATGTTCAGTAAATTATGTAGGGTTTCATAGGCTACATAATTCCATTCCTTGTGTAATGGTGATGACAAACCTGCATAATGCCGGGCCCACACATTCAAGAACTCACAATTCGTACGAATTGGGTTCTTACAAAAATTTGTGGACGAATTCTTAACAAATTTTCCAATTCATATGAATCTGTGTTAGTTTTTCGTGGCCCACACATGGCCCACACATTCCCGAATTGTCTTACGAATTGTCTTAGCACTTTTCTTAAGGAATTACGTGGACTCATTTATTTGCCTTTGAAAGTTACATAGATATTAGTTGAAAAGGGAAAAAGACAAATGGGTCGACATGCCTTATGATACAGCTAGTGTACCATCTCTTCCGGCCGTTACCGAATTTGGAAGAGAGAAATAAAATAAAATAAAAAATAAAATAACAAGTATAATAAGGTAAAATACGAGTAAATGGACTAAACTAAAGGCATGTTGCCTTTTTACATAAGAGACTAGGTCTTGACATGGGTATGGAAATAAAGAACATTATTTCCTAACAGTGAACCGATAGAAATAATAATCAGATCAGGAATAAAATACATTATTCCGACTAGGGATATATACATTTTTTAATCAAGGAGAACACCTTGATACAGGTTTGTTTGTCGTTGGCTATATAAACTAGGAGATAAGATACAAGCTGTTTTACATGTAGTAATAATAATGAAAATAAAATACACTATTTCGTTATAAGGTTTGGAAACAATATATATATATATTACTTCCTCAGAACCGAGTCAGTACAGACGGTCAGTATTTTGATTTTAGGAAGAGTTGTGAAGGAATTGCCATTCACACATAAGTAATATTTTTATGAAATAGAATAAAATACAATAATTTATAGCAATATTTTTGGAGTGAAACAATATTTCCACGGACATATTCGGTACAGTGTATGATTATAATTATTTTTGGATGAGTTGAGAGGGAACCAATACCCGCAGGCATATTGTTCCAGATTGATATAGAATAATTTAATGTGTTAACACCATAATATTATAATGTTGCCATTTTAGTAGCCGAATCATCAACCCTATACTTTGCTAGATCCCTTTCGAATTTGGTTTAATATGGCCGACATAAGGCAAAAATAGGCTAAAACGGAGGTTTTTGAAGCATAGGTGTAGGAATCGAAATAGTTGCCAGAGCCTTCCCAAATTCCGTCTGCATAATGCTGTTATTACCTGCTATAGGAAGGCAAAAAGTTTTAGAAATTCAACAAATTAACTTGTCTATGTACGCTTGAATAGTGAAACCAGTTACTTCAATGGGTTGTATACATGTGTACACATTATATGTACAGCTAGGATTATCTACTGATGGACATAGAATAGAACGAGGAAAACCAATTTCTCTAGAAAGACAAACCAACTTCATACATCCAAATCCAGCAAGGGAAGTTTGTGTTTATTCAGTAATAGGATTAGTTCTGACCCAATTACTTCACTGGGTTTTGCTGACTTACACCAGCGTCTGTACCATAAACTTTTGGCTTTAGTCACGGCTCACTGAACACGTGTATCTGCAGTAGGAGACTGCAGATACACGGGTATACTCCCACTGCAGATACACAGGGATACTCACTACTGCAGATACACAGGGATACTCACTAGTGCAGATACTCATGGTGTAAACGCGATTTTTTTTCCAGTGATGCATGATATAAATTAAGTGGTTCCTCATAACGAGCGTGACGACGCACTCAAGGCCACTGAAAACTGAGTAATTAAACTCGAGTGTCAATACAATATGTGAGCAGAGCTAATTACAATTAAATTGACACAATCAATTGAAGAAAGATGTGTCACGGGCAGTCCAATCCCCTTCTGTTGGGAATTATGACAATGATCTCCTACCCTGCTATGATCCCACACTGTCGCGCTCCCCTTCACACGTTGGAACAGGGTCTATATGGAACAACCCTTGTTTATAATCCTGATTGTTGATGTTGATTTCTTAGTTTGCCCACGTGATGTTTGAAAACAACTAGAAGTCATTCACCTCTGATCAGTAACGGTCAGGGATCGAGATTCAAATGGGCGTCACCTTGCCTTTACAAAACGAGAATATATTCCCAGTGAAAAGACACGCAGCCGAGGACTGAAGTTTTCGGGTTCTTTCCTCCATTATCGATAGGACTTTGATGACTTGAGTTGCTACTGCTAGCACGGATACCCTACGGAATATCTGTCGTGATTTTAGGTGGTATTAATTATGAGCGCTACGGACTCTTGTCTCTGTGGCAGCAATGCTCAGCAACACAACATGGAGAATGTGCCCTTCTCAGTGAGTGATACTTCCTTTTTGGAATCCGTTATTGATGCAGCCCGAGGGCCACAATTAGAACTAATCGATATACAAAGCTGTGAACTCAACCCAATGCCCAGCACCGCAAAGTGTAACAAATACGATACAATCAGTCATCACCAAGAATTGCCCGTAGGTGACAGTATAGACGAGGGGTACTTCGGGTTTTACTCCGCGGATCATCCTCGGTCTCATCCATCACTTCGGGGATCATCAGTGGGATCGAGTGAAATCTTACAATCCTCGCAAGTTCATAACAACTTTCATTCAGTCAATGGGTTTTATACAGGAGAGGTAAGTCCAGCCTTGGCATCTCCTGCGGATATAAGTTTATGTGCCCAACTAAGCCAAGGTTCATTACCTTATCCACAATCAGGCATCTCCTCCTGGGGGATCTCATCAGGGACTGGAAGAGTTATTCATGCCGATGCCAATATCTACCCACCAACTATGACTCCGCCGCCGATTCAACAACCAATATCCCCCAGTTGGTCACCTAACTCCAGTGGCTATTACAGTATCCCATCACCTGGATTGGAAGTTAACACTTTCCAGGATCCAATTGACACCAGTTGCTCTTCCTCTAACCCTCAGATCCCCAACTGGAATATAACCCCATCGTGGAATCTGCCCATGAAGCCATGTCCAGGAAAACCATATTGGGAGCAGATGCGAATGATGGCTTCGGGGGTGCATAATAGCAACCTGTGTACCATGGGTTATCAGAAGATGTGGGGGGAGAACAAGGAAAACCATCCACAGCTGTATGTCAACAATGTTCACCATCCAATCAATCAAGACACCGATGGGGGAGACAACACAATTGGGAATTACCCGATGCCAAAACCTAAGGCACCATTCATGGAGATGATCGCAAAATCTTTGATATCTGCTCCAGATAAGAAACTGATCTTGGCGGATATCTACAAATATGTCCTCGAAACTTATCCTTACTACCGCAGCGCTCGCAAAACTTGGAGGAACGCAATCCGCCACAATCTCTCGGTGAATGCATGCTTTGTTAAGTGCGGCCGCTCTAACACGGGACGAGGGCACTTTTGGGCAATCCATCCAGCATGCATTGACATGTTTAGTAAGGGTGATTTCAGAAGGCACCATGCGAGGAGAATAGCTCAACACAGCCCTTCAAGCGCAGCGTCCTCGTTTATTCAGAACGAAGGGCAGTTCCATCCCATTGACACAACAAATCGAGGACACCTCAATCGTAGGGTGGTAAATCAACAGGTTGATTCTTATCATGGCATGGTGTATCCAATCAGGAAAAACATGGTGTTGTAGTGTTGAGAAAACCTAGCCGCATTGTCTAATATTGCTAAATAATTGTGATAACCGCGAGTGCTTTGTCAAAGTTGAAATGTTTTTTTCTTGTATCCTAGTCGACATTACTGTACATTGTCCAGATTTTTTTCATTTACCTATATTTCACAATATTCCTACTGTATTAAATAATTTAAGGCAACCGTAAATACATCGATTGGTAATTTATTATAATGAGGAAACTCCAATATGATAGATCAATACTTCGTGTGTCAATATATCTTATATTTATTTTAAAATTAACTAGTTTAATATGGTCCTCTGGTTGGGTGAATCACAGCAATATTCCTGACTCGAATGAGAAGCTTAAAGAGTGGTATTAAGGGACAAATAAGAGCGGTACGTTATGATGATCTATGTAATTTGAACTTTGGAACAAAATCAGTTATAAGCGAAGTATGCAGTCCATCATTATCACTTGGGTTATTCCTGTAATAGGTTCTTAAAACTTCCTGGGATGTACCAGGACGCATTGGGAATTATAATATCATTTTGGATTTCGTTGTGAATAATATGATAAGAGTGTAGCATTTTCCATACTGTATCCTCAAACTTCTGTCATTCTTATGTAATAATGGTTTCATCTCGTAGTGAACTGCTTTTGATCCTGACCACATCTGCCCCGTCCCGCCATTCGAACCGACTCACGCCCATCAACCAAAACACCTTATTATATTTGTTATAACGTTCCTGTTGCCTTCCAGGTACCTGGGAATGTCATTCGTTGGCCCCCTCGTATCAATAAACCATGTACATATTTGCAATTAAGGGATATTTTCCCAAGGTAATGTGACCGACTTTCATTTTTTTTATATTTATGTACGGTATGTTTGACTTTCTATTCCTGGCAGCAGAGTCGATTTCGATGTCATGATTTGTTTAACCATTGGGTGCTTATTTACACGAGTTATTCGCCGATAATTTTTTGTGAGTCTTTTTGTAATAAAGTTGATATCATTATTTACAGAGAGTTCGTCATTGCTTCCCACTCTTGAGTCAGTAAAACATGTTAGCACGAGTTTAACAGTTTTATTGCTTTTCCTGTTTAATTTTGGTTGGCATATTTGAGCATCTCCGAAAAATCCTAATATTTATATCTCAACTACACCTACATTTTGTAGACAAGACTTAGTATGTGCTACTAATGATTATCATGATAACACAAGTCTAATACATAAGTAATCTTGTCACTTAGATGTTGCCATCATCTCGTCTTCTATTTCTTCTGGTAGTATACATAGCACGAGATTTTGTTATTGTTCTATATCATCGCCAATACATGTCATATATCAACGTCAAACAGTCACCTATCTTGGCACTGTGCCGACACCTACTTATACGATGAGGTAAAGTAGGATTCAGAATTTTCAGTTCATAAGCGTTTCCTAGGTTTTAACACTTGTTTCATTCGTATGGGTTGCTTATTTATATGCTGGTGGAGGCATACGACACCAAGGAATAATGTAATAAGTTTAACTTGGGGCTAAAAATTGTGGAAATGGTTTAATCATTTCTAGGGAAGATGACCGTAACGTGATTGTATGGTACAGAAAGCATTCACTTTACACGTATCCTCACCTTGGCGTTACCTCATCACTATCAGAATTGGAAAATTTGTTTTATCAGAAAAGCACCGTCATGATGATGTAAATGATAAATCCTGATGATCTGATATTAACTATGATCTCTGATGATTATTTTCAAACAACACACGATTGTTGTCTCGCTACTCATGAATTGCATACGGCAAAATTGATAAGGCCCATTAAGGGAGAGTGAAAAAATAACATTTTCTTTTTCATCTTCGGTTTGTGATTATGTAATGATCCGCGATGTTCTCAGCTAAGGGCACACGATTGGATATTTCGATATTCGATATTGTATAATTAATTTCACGAATAAATTTGGCATCAAAGGAATTATGAAAACGATTTGTTTTATAACATATTTTGTCCGTTATCATGGCCTACAGATAAACATTCAGTAAATGTTTATTATTCATGAGATACCAGGATATTCAGTGCTATATTCTTAAAGGCGGACGCGTCAGGAGTCCTGCTTAACAATCTGAGTAGAGCGTTAGTGATTGTGACTTAATGAGAGTTATTTTCCATGGAGCAAAAAAATGAAGAAGCGAGTACATAACAATAATTTATTGAACAAAGTTTAAAGCAGTATAAGATGCAAGTTGTGTATCAGAATCTATGACATTGATGCAGTTGCATTATAACACAGTCTCTATCTGTTGCCAGCATATATAATATATGACAATGACACTTATATCTACATGTATAAAATATGTACGTGAGTCTCTTAAAGTCAAACATATTGGTGGAAAAACGCGATGACTGTAATCCGTCCTAGATGACTAACTTGAGTATAATTATAATAAAATCATATCGTACAAATGTAATTTTACAGAAAGTGATTGGGAATAAACTAAAAACAGCTTAGACTAAAACACGATTTTTTTTACAGTTTTGCTTCATTCATTGTGAGGCCATTACGTCAGAAATTAGAGTTCCAACTGAGACATGGTTCTTTTCCTCGACCCACTCCTTGGGGGCATTGGTCTTCTCAGTGGGTTCTTGCAGATACACTTGGTAGTCAAAATTGTCTTTTTTCTCTTCTTCTGATTCCACCTTAATCTGTGGCAGTTCATACGTTGGGTAAGCCTCGTATGGAGAAGGGCAGTTAGCAAATCCATTGTTCGTGGCAACGGCATAGTTATAAGTCTCAAACGAGCCATACGGCTGATAACACTGGTTTGGGAAAAAGGGATCAACGTTACCGTAATACTGTTGGTATAGGTCCATGGGAATCTGATGCATTGTCATGGGAACTGGTACTTGGTACGTCGGCTGCTGTTGGGTGGTAGGCGGTGGCGTAGGGGTTCGTACGACTGTTGGTCTAGGCTGAGCAGACAGCATTTCAGCGGAAGCTGAGGACATAAGCTGGGCATCGTCATTGACGTCAATCTTGGGATGCTGTTGAGCCGCGCGTCTGGCTTGCATCCGGCGGAAATCGCCACGACAGAACATATCGACACAAGCGGGATGGATGGCCCAATAATAACCTCTCCCACCTTTAGATGTGCCCGCCTTCATAAAACAATCATTCACGGTCAGGTTATGTCTCACAGCATTTTTCCAAGTAGTCGGAGCCTCTTGATAATAAGGATAGTTCTGTAGTATGTAGGCATATATGTCCGCAAGAAGGAGGCGGTGGCCTGGGGCGACGACCAACGCCCTTGCGATCATTTCCATGTACGGTGTCGAAGGCTTGTCTGAAGGGGGACGCGTCCGTCTCTGGCGAGGTTGTTTGACATTGGCTGGTTTCGTATCGACCGACTTGGATGGGGCCTTGGCTGGTTCAGATGGTACAAGAGGCGGTGTGACTGGTAAGGCAGGTTTATAATCCATCTGGACAACATGACCCTGTAAAATCCCATGGGCTGGTTTGCTACTCTGAATGTCCAGAGGCGAATTCGGATGATCACTGTAAGGAGGCGATGGTAATGCCATGTTGTGAAATTCTGTTTGCTTCTGAGGCTGAGACACAGATAAAATATTGCGAAGAGTTTCACGAGCTGAGGAAACCCACCGACTACCTTCGGGTAAAGTTTCTGATTGCTCATTCAGAGCTATGCCAAATTGCCCCGTTATTTCGGGCAGGTTCAAGTTATTCAAAACAGGCAATTCTCCGTCGAAACGGGACACACTGTTGCTACCCATACCAACAACTTCCATGATTGCGTCTAAGTCTATTTTGGTCGTATCCCCAATTAACGAGCTGTGATTGTTGAAATCAAAGAAACTTTGTCCACGGTTCTGAACGTCTGTTTGGTCCATCCTATCCGGCATCCTTTAAACTAGTGTATACGTCAAGTAAAGTTTGAGTGGTTATGATTCGAGAAATAGATTGCGAGAAAGCCATGACACGCGCTAAGAACCAATCAAGAGAGGCAGCAATTCAGCTCAAGTCATTCGCGTCGCGTTCGCGAAATTCTTGCACGATCAGCTCTTACACCTTCTATGTGTGACAAGCATCGCGACTTCTAATCCCCGAGTTTTCACAGGAACGATTAAATCCCAACGTACGTTTTGACATGATTAGGTTTAAGTTGAAAATACAATTAAGCTTTTTAGTCGTTAATTAATTCTGGAGTATAGAACGCAAAGACATACATACATCAAAAGTGCTGCTAAGCTGACTAACTAAAACTTTTCATGATTTCAAAAGTTCTCTTTGATAAAGTGTCGGAACTCCTAATGAACAATCCCACTTTGACAATCTAGCTTCTGATCAGGCATACGCGAAGCCGACTCAGCTCCTGATCTTTATTGTGGCTTAGTTCTTCTACCATTATAAATTAATTATGCATTAGATTATGATTTCCTTCATATGATATCTTGTTCGATGAGTAAAATTATGCAACGAAACCAGACAGTTTCATTGTTATAGACAATCATGGCAAATACTTTTGATTAGATGAAAGATTGTAGGAAAATTGGCATCTCCT